>CM027659.1:2500000-5000000 GCA_015731905.1 Salix dunnii
TTATTGTCTGATTACTTCTATGCAACTATCTTCATACCATTTTTATTTATATTTTAGATTTTATTCTTAAAAATAAATAAATAAATTTCATAAAGGAAAGCTACTGGGGATGATATTGATTCCATAATAAAATTAAATAAAAAAAATATAAACAAGCGAACACTCAAGAGTTACCTTCAATAATTGATTAATATGAGGATTAAAACACAATTAAAACAAAATTAATCTAAACAAGAAAAGACAATCAAAGGTCGTCTTCACATATGGACAAAACACATACACATTAACATTCTTCTTTAGTGTATTCTTTTCCTTAGAATATGTTTTGTAAACAACTATAATTACAGTTCAAGCGAGGATATTTATAATAAATAAGTCTTTAATGATTTTTCACAGAGTTTTTAGCTCGTTTTGGGATTGAAAAGTGACCATTTTCCTGCAAACTTTTAATAGTTTCATACAAACACTATTTCATTGGGATGAATTTGATGGCTAGATCCTTGATCTTCTGATTTGTGAGCTTGTAGGATTGTTTTCTTGGGTTTTTCTCATTTGAACACTGCAAATGCATTGCAATAGAAAATATTAATATTCAAAAATGAATTAAAAAAACAACATAATTAATTTTTCTACCTCTCCATGATGGAGCAGTCTCTCAGAACAAATGTAACGCCCAGAGGCGGAAGGTGTCTTGAAGACTAAAATGTGGGCTAGTGCCACATCCCTAACGTGCACATAAGCTTGAACAGAGTTAGCATATGTCTTGACTGAGCCGGTTTAGGTACTTAAGGATGTGAATGTTGCTAGCATTGATAGTGGGTTGCAACAATGGTCCAAACACCACCACGGGGTTGACCACCACTAGGTCAATTCCTTTCTTCCTAGCCACATCCCACACATCCTGTTCTGCCAGTCTTTCCATAGCAATACCAATTCTGCAATTCCATTTCATTTCATTTACTTAACTTGGTCTCTTACACATTGATAATGAAAAAAGGTTAGTAACCATTGTGTGACCTCTGTCTTTAAAGGTGGCTTTCAAATCATGCAACTATCATATAGTTTAATCAAAGATTTAGACCTTGAAAAGATAGCAAATCAAATGTCAATTTAAGGAGAGCCTGCAAAGAAAACAAGAATAGGGAACCTCATTCTTCATATACCTATTCTTAGTTACATTTGACAACGATCATTTCTAAGAAAATGAAACAAAAACCCACAGTTTTCAGAGAATCAAATGATGAATTAAAAAGAAAAAATGAGGAACCAAATTGACAACATGGCCCTGAATCTGCTTAAGAATAATAATAAACAAAAACTTTATTTAGCAATAGATTATAGATCCATAACCTAGCTGGACAGTGGAAACCAAGAAATTATTACAAACCAAATAAGGGGTTGAATACATGTAATATCTCAAGTTTATGACAGGAAAAAAAAACAGATATTGTCCTATTAAAGAAGCAATCAACTTAAAAGTTTAACCTAATAAATGAAGTTTCAAAATATGATTTTATTATATTCGCCAACTCATTAACCCTTCAAAGATCCCAGAACGAGTGATATGTACCCTTGATCCATATGAAATGCATGTATTTCCTCGGCAGGATACTGGATGTTTTCTAACATGGAAAACATGGTTGGAGGGTTTATTTGGAATATGACATAATTGTAAACAAAGTTTGCAAGAAGGTGAGTAGAAGCAATGCAAGAGCAGCTATGAAGGAAATAAGTGTCCACGGACTGTTGAAATAATCACGCCTCAACTTCGCCAACCATACATTGCGCCGCTTAGTGCAATGCTTCTCCACTTGTTCGAATACTTGGGCGTAAAAAAAGCTATCATGATCGGACATCATGACATATATGCCTAATTTATTGAATAAGATGCAGACCATTTCATCATCACCCAATCCATTTACAATAATTCCGCAGTGTCGAAGTATCTGCACATCTTCTCGAGTGTTGATCAGACAATCCATCAGTGTTATATAATCAGTGACGTACAGATGCTGGCGTTGTGAGCATTGTTCATAGGCAATAAGATTTCGGAATAGAGACTCTGTTGTATCTACAACTTTCAAACACGGGATTTTTATCATGCCTTTTTCAAAACGAACACCCTGGAACAACCCATACGATTCTTCTTGTTTTCCAAACTTAATGCCAGCTTCTTTCAGCTCTTTGGCACTGCGTATGAACTCTGATTTTTTGTTCTGCGCTTCACTTTCTCTAGGCAGCATAGGAGGGGAAGGCAACAACCAATTATGATATACGAAGTCCAGAAGATGCTTGAATTCGTGGGATGAAATTATATTGCTTGTCTCAAGCCTCGAGCCTGGAAACATCCATTTGAAGAAACGTGACGCCTTAAAGATGAAAGGGTCTCTTTCGTGCGGCATTGCCATAGAAAACAACTTCAAAAGAACACAAAATGGAATTTGATTTTCTAGTAAAAGCATATCATGTGATACTGTAGAGAGAACTAATGAGTTTCCAGTAACACGATCTCCTTGTTGTACCCCAGCCATAGTAATCTTGCAAATGAGCTCAACAATAAAGCAACCATCAAGGACCAACATTTCAACAAATGCATCCGTTCCGAGGCTTACTGGTTGTTGATAGTATGGACGAGCTACTCCTTCCAAACCTCTCATAGCCTCAACATAACTTGTCAAGCTATTTCCCTGCCTGCGTTGAAGAAACATTTTTAGATAGCGCTTTTTATGTTCTTCCATCATCTTGAAGTCATCTTTTCCTTGGTGATAAGGGCCAATGGAGAGGATTTTTGGTTCATATGCCCTGTTGTTTACAGAGCGTAGGACACCAGGTACTTTAAAAATACTGCATGGTGATTGATTAGTCGATAAATTTTGCAGCGACATCTGGATTTTATCGGCTAAAGGGTCCCGACGATTCATCTCTTTTCCCTGAATTAATGGACACAAAATGTAAATATAATTGAAGAACAGGAGAGCATTACAAAAATAAAAATAAAAATGTTGATGCTGAGGATAATTTGAAAGTGGTATTGTTTAAAATGATAAAACAAAGTGTTTAAAAGGTAGTTACGAGTAATTTTGGATTTGCATAGTTCGGATTACAATATAATAATTAGTTGGATGATTATAAATATAAAAAAAAATAATGAATTAAATTTCATGTTATTATCTATATTTTTTATTAATACCATTTACAATGACATTATTTGTTGTTTGTTTTTATATTAAAAAATTTATTGTTTGGAAATGTTTGAACTGCAAAATATTATTTGTTAAACGTTAATTAATTAGTCCTAGTAATATTATGAATTCTCCTTAATGAAAGTGGTTAATGTCCGTAAGATGTATGGCGTGATAATAAAAAATTTGAGCTCTGTATTGTACGTCTCCGGTTTAAATCAAAACATGCTCATTTTATAATAGCCTAAAACAACCAATGTTTTATTAGCTTTCCCGGACTGTAAAGCATGATTAGAAGATGACGTTTCTTTTCTTGAAAAAAATAATCAATAGCTTGTACTTGGTATTTGATAGGATGAAATAGCTGTTGACTTGCACCTGCAAAAGATTGTCTTTAACAAAGGTAAAGACTCTTCGATGCTATAAAGTATTTATCTTACAATATACAATTATTCGAAAAAGGATGCCAATTCATTATGTCTGTAATACTTATTCAGGTCACAAAAATAAGTTAAGTCATCACTGATAAAAATGTATTGGTTCACAAGTGTATAATTTCAAATCATAAACACAATCTGCAAAGTTACCTTGAGAGTCGGCTCCTGCATGCCAGAATATATTTGAGTAGTTTCAGATTATAAATTAAGACATGAAAAAAGAAAGCAAGAAAACAAGTTATATATTCACAACAAACATAGTGTAATGGTTAACATACAATCAATTGATACTGTTAAACAAAATATTGCTTACTTGTTTGAAACTAGCAAGCTCAACCGGCTGAAATGGATGGATCCTCAGATCTAGAGATGAGGAAGAAAATATACTAACAGGTCTAGACTTAGAGCTATAAATCAAGAGTTATATACTACCAGGTCTTCGTCCTCCTCCTGTGCATGACAGGCCAAGTTGGGATTAATTTGGCCATTGACTTCGGGGTGGATGTGTCATGTTGTTTATACTATAGACAACTTGCTAAGCTTTGTTTATTTATATTTTACTCAATCAAATGATAATAAAATATATCAAATATGTTCAATTAACTGAATAAAATAAAAAATAAGAAAATAATGTTTAACCACACATATTAGAAACATTATCTAAAAATCAACAAAAATAAATTTCTATATCAAAAGTGAATTTGAAAAATATTGAGGCACCATAATTTTATCATGAGCCACCATGTTTTAAAGTTTTAAGAGTAAAATATATTTTGTTTTAAATTAATGTGACGCCACCATGTTTAATGACTTTCTCATTTTGATTTCTACTCTTTCAATCTCGCTTTTCCTTAAAAATTAAAATTAATTAGATTTCAATAAAGACTCGAAATTAACAAGGTCACTGACTCCCTGATTCTTAGAGACAAAGAGGGAGCTGATCGGAGAAGATGGAAGACACCTATTTGTGGCAAATAAAAAGGCCAGGCCAGTTCATCCTCCCAATCTCTTTTTTTTCTTTCCTATTATAGGTGGGCCTGATGGGCTAAGCCTAGGTGTGCGTGGGCATTAGTACAGCGCCCGTGATAGGCCCGGCCTCATTTTATTTCCTAGTTTCAGCTTTGCCCTTTTGTTTCGGCTTTTTTTTTGGCAATATACACTCTTTATTAAACTAAATATTATATATAACAATCAACCTCATTTAAGATGCGGCTTGAATTGGAACGATTAATCATCTATCCTCTGCAATAAAAAGTATGCACTGAATAAAAATAAAAACGGTGTCGTAACTTTGTAAGGGAGGAAGTAAATGCAAGAGTAAATGACAATTTTACTTCAATGTTACAAGCTAACATGTTTTCAGGGGACGTGATGTAATAACAAATAACTTGTAATTTATATAAAAAATTTTAAGCTCAAATCAGGACATACATTTTTTATATGAGTCTGAAACAACTAATATTTTACTTATTTACTATGCTCATAAAATATATTTTCTAGAAAATAAAGTTTACTCGCATCTAAAAAATCTTGTAAACTAGAGTGCTTAGCTTATAAAATGTGTCTATTTATCATTATTTATTAGATTTTTGGAGTAGTTTTCAGTGTCTTTATGAATGAAAATACACGATCTATTTGTATTTTGTTTTATACAAGACAAAAGTTTGAAGATGCAATGAAATTCATTTTGTTTCTGAAGAATTTTCTAATTGACAAAATAAGATAATACGAGGGATGTGTTAATAGTTCCCACGTTATTACTGTATTTAATTTTCATTTATTTTTGAATCGTTGTATTTAATTTTCATTTATTTTTGACACACAACTCACCTGAAGTTTGGGCTTCGGCTTGTAATATTGCTCATGGAGTCCCAATTTTTTTTTTTCCTGCCCCTTCGAAAACACTGCTATTGCTTATTTTGTGATGACCTTTCTACAGAGCTCGGATCAACTTTAAAAATAGATCTTTTGGATGAGATTCTTCCAAAATCATAGTGAAGCAAATGATTAAATTTTATATTTATATATAAAAAGAGAGAAAATAAGACCACTTGTCTAAAGAACATGTCTTAAACTTGCAAATATATATATATAACTTGAAAACCAAAAAATCATAACTTTTCATTAGAGCATCTCCAACAAGATTGCTAAAAGGGAAGCCAAAATTTAAAAGAGATTATTTTAGTTTTTTTCTTCTTATGTTTACCAGCTCCAACATGACTGCTATAATGACATATAAAAATAAAATTTTGTAACTGAAATGCTATATTTATCATTTTATTTAAAAAACTATAATACTATTCATCTTTAAAAACTGATGCAAAAAAATAATAAATAATCACCTTACCTTGAGCAATAGCTAAAATAGCATTTACTATTAGACCAACTCTAATGACAATTGTCATTTTGAAGAGCCAAATCTTTAAAATAGTTTTTTGAATAGTGTATATATATATTTTTTTGTTGGTGTGTGCTCTAATGGTAAAAGCTATTTTGGAGAGTTATTTTTATATATTATTTTAAATATAGTGCAATTATTTTGTATGTAGTTTTAAAAAACCCTCCAACAATATAATTATTAATTTTGTATATAATTTTTTACTCTCTTGTTGAGGTATTTTTAAATAAAAATAAAAATAAATATTTTTGATATAGTTACATTATTTTCTAATATATATAGACACACACACACACACACATTATTTTCTAATACACACATATGCAAAAAGAAAAAAATTATATATATTATTTTCTTCTTCCAGCACACACACGCAGAATAGTTCTCCAACATGAGCTGCTACAAATAGCAACTTATGTACAGGAAAACTATTTTTGCTATCAAAATAGTTTTCTTGTTGGAGTGTAGATTATTAAATAAAGATACCAAAAAACTATTTTTTTTTTTATATTTTTAACTCCTCAAATGGCACTCCTGTTGGAGTTACCCTTAAAGTACACGTTTAAAAAAAGCTATAATTTTACTATTTAAAATACTATATAGATCATTTAGCTCTTTGATTTAACATTTATCATTGAAGATGCTCCTATATACTACCATTATCTTTGTCTTAGCTTTGATGATTTGAAATAGTAATGTCGATGAGGCTAATGAAATAATACGGCCAATCAGCTATGAATATCCTTAATTAATTATATTAGGATAATTCTTGTTCCACCATATGATAATTATTTTCTGTAACTATCTTCATACAAGTTTTATTTAATTTTTAGATTTTATTATGAAAAATAAATAAATAATTTTCAAAAAAGGAAGCTACCGGGGATGGTATTGATTCCATAATAAAATAATATTAAAAATATAAACAAGCGAACACTCAAGATTTACCTCTAATAATTGATTAATACGAGCATTAAAACACATTTAAACAAAATTAATCTAAGCACGAAAAGACAATCAGAGGTCTTCACATATAGAAGACAAAACACGTGCACATTATTAGCATTCTTCTTTAGTATATTCTTTTCCCTGGTATATGTTTTGTAATCAACTATGACTATAGTTCAGGCGTGGATCTGTAGTATATTCCCAATAAAAGAGTCTTTAATGATTTTTCACAGAGTCTTCAGCTTGTTTTGGGATTGTAAGGTGATTCTTTTCCCGTAAGCTTTTAACAGTTTCATACAGACACTGTTTTACTGGGGTGAATTCGATGCCTAGATCCTTGATCCTCTGATTTGTGAGCTTGTAGGGTTGTTTTCTTGGGTTTTTCTCATCTGAACACCTGTAAATGAATTGAAATAGAAAATATTAATATACAAAATGAACAAAAAACTCAACACAATTAATTGTTTCTACAAAGTTGGTAGGTTTGTTTGAAGAGAGCAGGAAAAAAACTGTTTTGGTATAACCTAGCAAACCAACTAGGAACTTTCCATCAATTTTTCTGATCTCAAGCACTACTGGTAGACAAACAAGTACTGTAGCATAGAATTGCATGAGATTTAGGAGTAGGACCGAATCCTCATCCTAACTCTCGATGACAAAATTTGGAAATATATAATAAAGCAAAATTTAACTTGAAATCCCATGACTTGGTGCACTACCAATCATCAATATAGGTTGGTAGAGAACCCGTTTTGGTCCATATCTGACAAAGACAACGGGGTTGGCGAGGACACTTTAGCTGCGTCAGCATGGTCAATCACTTGGCTTTCTTTGTTGATGATTGAAAAAAATCTATGTCATGGGGATTCCGTTTTTCATGATTTCTGGTTTAGATTATCATGTAAGTCAAAGTTGGCACACCAATTGCCCAGTGATACAATTAAGAACCCGTAAGTAGTTTTTTAGAGGTGTTAATCTCGTTATTATTATAAATTTGTTCAATATAATAAGAGTTTACTTGGTGGGGATGGGATACTCCGGGAAGAAATTTGCAAGGATTTCCACCACCTCTCCACGGTGGAGCATTCTCTCACAACAAATGTAACGGCCAGACGCGGAAGGTGTCTCGAAGACTACAATGTGGGCTAGTGCCACGTCCCTAACATGAACATAACCTTGAACAGCGTTGGCATATGTCTTGACTTCGCCGTTCAGGTATTTGAGGATGTGCATGCTGCTAGCATTGACGGTGGGTTGCAACAATGGTCCAATCACCAGCACGGGATTCATCACCACTAGGTCAACTCCTTTCTTCCGAGCCACATCCCATGCATCCTGTTCTGCCACAGTCTTTCCATAGCAATACCAATTCTGCAATTCCATTTCATTTACTTAACCCCCAAGTGTATGTGTGCACATTATTTATGCTAATCAATCATCATCATATGGTATTAATGAAATACCTTGGTGTTCTTGCAAAACTCAAGATCACTCCAGCAAGATTCATCAACAACAACATCAGGGCTCCTGTTGGGGTCCATGTACACGGTACCAATTGAAGACGTGAAAACCACTCGTCGGACTTTGGCCTCAGCTGCTGCCATGATCACATTCTTGGTTCCATTCACTGCTGGCTCCACCATTTGTTCCTTCAAGTATTGTAACACAAAATAATCTCATCATCAAAATCAAATTTGAAGAAAACATACTTTGCATCATGAAATTACATAAATAAATAAATAATTTATTGTACTTAAATTTGCAGCAAGCCTAACATGCATTCGTCCTTAGAAGTCCAGGTGCTGTTTTTATTTTGTTTTCTTGAAAACCGCAGCATCCAAACAAGGTTCTCACCACCAAATAACCGACAAAAAAAGAAAGAAGAGGAAACATACTGGATCGTCCGTGACAGGAGAAGCGGTATGGAAAACTCCATCACACCCTTGAATAGCCTCTTGAAGAGACTCATAATCAAGAAGATCAGCCTTGCACAAAGTTAATCTTTCTTGAGCTCCTTCAAGCTCCATCAAATGGGAATTCTTGGGATCAGCTGTAAATACAAAGCATTAAGCTAACACAATCTTAAGACCAGAAAAAGAAAAGGGAAAGAAACCAACTGCGTAATTATTATAATTAAATTAACCTGGGTTCCTCACAGTTCCTCTAACAGAGTAACCTTTCTCTAAAAGAAGTTTAAGAATCCATGAAGCAATGAAGCCACCAGCCCCGGTGACACAGACAGTCTGGCCTTGGCCTGAAAGCGATGAACTGTCAGCAGGCATGTTGTTGTGATATATGTATTATGTGTACGTACGTGTACGGTGATATAACAAAGGAAGAGATAGAGAGGGAGGTGCTCTCCGTTACACTTGATTTAGAAAGTGGATGCTACAAGAAAAGAAGGGACGGGGTGGATGCATTTATAAGGTTTAGAGTTGCCATCCTCACCAACTCCCAGCAAGTATTTTCCATATAATTAATCCGCTTGTTTCTTGCTAGACAGTAAAGAAAGACCATTCACATAGTGCTGTTGGTGATTGATCATGAGAATCCTTCCCTTCCTTGTAACTTCAAAAATATCTTCAAACATTTCTTTGACATTTATCTCGTACGTCCATTTCTCTTATTTTCCCAATGAGTGACCTGGCCTGTTAAGATGGCCTTTGCACGTCTCTCTCTCGCTCTCGCTCTCCCTCTGTCTCTGAACGTTTGTTTTTCTCTCTCTTTAGGCCAGCATCTCATCATCAAAGGACTCCGTGATCTTTTAGACGGTGACACTTACCGTTGTGGTTTGACATTATGATATAACATTTCTTATTTAAAAAAAAATATTAAATCAATGTTTTTTTAATTTTTTTTTAATTTCAATATATATAAACGATATACTAAGTCAAATTAAGTCAACCTCAAAAAATCAGCACATCGTCACTTTCTTTTTGAAGTCCAATCACTCGAAGTTGGTTGCCGGGCAAGGGACCGATTGAGAAACGAAAGAAAACGACAAAACTAGGCGTATCATAGTTTATAGCATTGTCAGATTAAGGAAACATCTCGTGCTTGTAGTTAGCGCATGCAGTACCCTAAAGGATTTGCTACTTTTCTTTTTCAATAAAATAAAATAAAATAAAAATCATAATATCGTGCTTGTCCTCCACTATTGATTATTGAATTTCAGTTCTATCAACCTTTATCATGATTCTTTTCCTTCTTCTTTTTCTCTCACACGCGAAGGATTATTTGGTTTAATAGAAATGCTGCGGGTTTTCAGTGATGAGACAATTAATTACGTGGGTCTTAGTTTAGCTTGAAGATTTTTTATAAAAAGAAATAAGGTAGAGTTTGTAAGATTATGAAACCAATCACCCTCCATAGATAAACCCTAAATAGAATATAAGAGTGGTAGGACAACTTACATGATGGATATTAATTGATTGAATTCATAATCTCTAAGCAATTAATCCTAGACCTTAATTTGGTATTTTCTAGTGCTTAATTAGACATTAACATACATTAATTAACAAGGACATGATAGTTTATTAGCTATAAATTATCAAGAAATTATTTTTGACATCAATACATGAAAATGATATAAAAATACTAAAAAAATTGATTTAAAATAAAAAAATAAATTTATTTTAAATTAAATTTTATAATGTTTTTAGATCATTTTTGTCAATTTTTTTCAAAAATATTTTCAAAATAAAGTTTTCAAACCCCTTATCACAATATAACAATAATACAAATACAATGTTGGTGAATATATTAAAAGTGATTTAAAAAAAATTATTTTGAATGAAAAAAATAGTATTTTAATTTTATTTTGATTTTCTATGTAAAAAATAATTTTAAAAAAATATATTATTTTAAAATATTTTTTAAATAAAAAATATTTTAAAATACCAACACAACCACATTATCATAAAAACAGTAAAGAAAATAGGAGAAAGGATTTTCAAAATCAATCGTTCAACGTCTTTGCGTGAGGGCGGACACAATATGGCCTATATTTTCTATTATAAAAAAAAAAAAATTAAAATGGAGGGGTAGTTCTTCCATCTCCTACAATCAACCACTGCCGGACTGCGGGTATAGATTAATGCTCAGCTTTGAATTAGCATCTCATAATTATTATAGCAGCTGTACTTTTACAGATCATATGTGGTTGTCTCTGTCTCACCTACCTAGCTAGCCATGCATATTTAGTGACATCAATCTAGAAATTTTCAATTGAAAATAATATAAGCTATATTATAAATTTGTATTTGATAAAATATATAAAAAATAATATAAACCATATTTTAGAATCTCAATTATCAATTTAGTGTCCATTTGGCAACGCGGTGCAAACTGCATTTCGAAGAAAACGCAGTTTACACCCGTTTGGTAACATTACAACGCAGTTTATATTGCCATGGGACCCACCAAAATCACAATCGAAATCACGGTTTTGTTGAAGCATGAATTTATAGTTTTTTCTGTGATTGCCTTCTATTTTTGTTGCTTGCGTTTCCTGCGATTGCCTGCATTTTTGCCAATCAATGCAAAACTGTCTCTCTGTTTTTTATCTCATTCGAAACAAATCATGTATAAATTAACGGAACTAACAAAGATTGTAATATACAGTCGACAATCAACAAGCATTGTAATATATAGTAACAGTCACCGTCAATCTCTCTCTCTCTCTCTTCCCTAACACAGTCGACGATTCTCGGCACTACCACCATCCCTCTCATCACCGTTAGCTTCTCCTCCACACCACAAGGTCCTCTATGACCTCCAGCAGCCGCAACAATCCCCGTCGTGTAAAGAGCATCGGCGGCAGCAACACTAGCTGCCACCTTCCAAGGCTCATACCGGCCACCACACAACACTATTTCTGACGCCACCACCATAGGAAGAACCATATTGGCCTCCTATTCTCGTCGATATCAACCATTCACCCTTTTGTCAAAGTCAGCCAAGTTATTATTCACGTTAACATTAATGTGGCCGAATACTTCAACAAATGAACGAAGGGTGCAACACACCGTTTTACCATTATATGTTTTTATTTGAATTCTTGGGCTGGGCTGTGCTGGGCCTGCTCTTGGCCCAACCCAAGTCCAGTAGAGTTGGGGTCTTTTGGCCCAACTTGGTTGGGGTGGCCCATTTAATTTGAGACAGGCCCAATCCGATTTTTTTAAAAAAAATATTTTAAAAATAAAAAAATACGTAGATGAAGATTTGTTCTAATGAAAAACAATGACGCGTGACTTCTGTCGCGACGGTAATTTTTACGACGCTTCGTGCCCCGCCATTACGGCGCGCGGTGAAAATGGGGTGTTTGTTTTATAGCCGTAAAATTTTTGACTATAATTATAAGGGAGTCGCCACCTAGTATTAAGGTTACTAGGAACCTATTGGTCTGCGTGAGTCTGGGTAAGTAAATTTGTTTTTACACCGTAGTTAGAAACTCTTTTTTTTAGTTTTTATCTACGGATGTAATTTACTCTTTTAAATTTACATCATAGTAAAAATATATATATATATATATATATATATATATATATATATATATATATATGGATGTATTTTTTGTATTAAAAAAAATGAATATTCTTTTTATTTTTATATTTTTTGACTTTAGAAAGGTGTGCTTGCGTGTGATTGATTTTGCTTCTTTTATATTTATCTATTTACCCATTGGTTTGAGATTCTAGATTGGTTTCCATAACAAAATCTATTAGATATTGTTGTATTATGGCTCCTATTATTTATTGTGATGTGTTGAGCTAAATATATTATATTATATTATAGGGTAAAAATAGTATCAAGTTTTTATGTCATGTTAAAAATACTTAAAATAACTAAAGTATATCATATTATATATTTTTTATAAAAAAAATGCGTAGATGAAGATTTGTTCTAATGAAAAACAATGACGTGTGACTTCGTTACACTCCACAACCCTGTAATTTTTCGATTGATTATGAATTAAAAACTTGCAACTAAATTTTGCATTGGAATTATAACCCTATAACTGGATCACAAATGTTGTTAGTAATGATATTGTTACCATATATTATTCCTCGATCAAATAGCAAGGGATCACAAAGGCATTCATGTAACGATTTAGTTCGTGATAAAATTGTAAGTAGTTTGATGAGAGAATAACACCAAATATCTATTTTTTTCATGAAATATTAATTATATTTTATTGTTATGATTATTAATATATAAAATTTAAAAAACAATATATATAAATTACTTTAAATGACACACACACACATCTATATATCTAGCTATCCATCCATCTATCTATATCTATAGATAGATATGTGTGTGTATGTGTGTCATTTAAAGTAATTTCACACGTTGACAACAATATTTTTTTAAAAAAAAATATGTAGATGAAGATTTGTTCTAATGAAAAACAATGACGCGTGACTTCGTTACACTCCACAACCTTGTTATTTTTTTAATGATTATGAATTAAAAACTTGCAACTAGATTTTGCATTGGAATTATAACCCTACAACTGGATCACATATGTTGTTAGTAATGATATTGTTACCATATATGTTCCTCGATCAAATAGTAAGGAATCACAGAGGCATTCACGTAACGATTTAGTTCGTGATAAAATTATAAATAGTTTGATGAGAGAATAACACCAAATATTTATATTTTTCATGAAATACTAATTATATTTTATTGTTATGATTATTGATTATTAATCTATAAAATTTAAAAAACAATATATATATATATATATATATATATATATATATATATATATATATATATATATATATATATATATATATATATATCTGTGTGTGTGTGTGTGTGTAGACGCGCGCGCACGTCCTTTAAAGTAATTTCACACGTTGACAGCAATATAAAAAGTATGATAACAAAACACACAAAACTGTTTTTTTCAACCTTTAACTCAACCACAGTTTTAACCAAACACTTCACTAGTTATTTTGAACCGCAATAAAAATACTTTTTTTGAACCTGTTTTTTTTTTCAACTTCAACTACGAAAACAAAAGCAATACCAAATATACCCTTAAATTTTCATGTTAGATGATTCCATCACAGCACTTTCACCCCATGATCTAGAGCACTTTCACCCCATGATCAAGTGCCAAAAAAGAAATAAAAAAGACACCGATTAGAAAGTCAATTGTTGTAGTTTTCGGGTCATAGGTAGATAGATAGTGAAGTGGAGCAACGACATCAGCTGTTTTTTGGATTTTATTTAATGCTTTATTGATAGGTTGAAGGTATGGGATAACATTATATAATTTTGATATTATTGAAAAAAGAGGATATTATTGAAAATATTACTAGTATTTTTATGGTAAGTTTAGCGTCTATTATAAATATTCGTAATATAATTCTAAATTAGCATTAAGTGCTAGTGAAATAAAACCTCCTGATTTTTATGGATATAAATACATTATCAAAACATGTTAAATCTATTATTATTATTTTATCAATAATGGCTTCAGGTTTTCACGTTAAATAGACAAATTAATACTACCTAATTATAGATTTCCATCACTAAATGCAATAAATTGATGTTGTCTGTTGCATATTTATATCTGTTTAAAAGCGTAGTTGAAATTATTTTTTAAAATATTATTCGTTTATAAATACATCAAAATAATTATTTTTTTAAAATATTTTTTACATATATACATAAAACAGACAAATACAACCTAGCTACTTATAGATTTCCATCACTATGCGCGATTAATTTGCTTATAGATTTCCATCACTGTGTGTCATTTACGCGCGCAGCCAAGCAAGAAATTCTTTTTAATCTGAATCCCATCGAGAGTTCACAAAAATTGTATTTTTTTTAAAAAAGGAAAGGAACGATGTGAAAGCAGACTTTTCGCATTAGAACTTGCATTAAGTTCTTCATGTGATTGATTTCAAGGGTAGAAAACGTTGAAAGCCATCGGAGTTTCGTGTGTAGGTAGATGACTGATTTCAAGGGCTTTGAAAAGCATCGATTCCACTCTGATTTTATTGCAAGCCTTTAATTAACATTTGAAAAAAGAAAGAAAGTAAACTCCACATATGGAAGAGTTTGAAACTTCCACAAAGAAACTGCTCACTCGTGATGTAATGTCACATGAATTTGTATTGAATTTAGTATGACTTGTTTGCAAATGATTTTTTATGCATGCATATACTCAGTATTAGAATCAAGGAGGGAGATCTCAAAGATAGTCCTATAATTCCATAATATGGTATGTAGAATCCCATGGAGGGGAAGAAAATATAAGCAGATGTTAGTTCATCTTGACAGCCTAATATTCCTGTTTGTCGGCTTAGCCGGTGACCATTTAAATATGACGTCCAGCTACTAATTGCATTCCCTTCTTCGTCAATAGGTTCATGCATGTCAACTTTCAACAACTTTGATGTCCTGTGCATCAAGATTTCTGGATAATTTATGGGGTAGTTTCCTATGATTTACTTATTTGCAAACAGAAGAGCCAGTTAAAGTCTAAGAAAAGGATCAGAAGAGTTTCTCAAGATTAGTAGGGTTAACAGGAGATTAATAAATCTAGTAGAAATTGAGGTATGAAATCCTGGCCATGTCATGAAAGCATCGCATGCCAAAGCATCTTTTTCATAAATGCATTTGCGATAATATCCAGAGTCCTTAAGATTGCAATCAAATTGAGGTCTGAACACTTGATGGCTCAGGGAGAAATCCATTACAATACAATCCCAGTCAAAACAATCGTTCCTATCTGAGCCTAAGGATTGCTTGCATGGACTGATCCACTTAGGTCGAAAAATATAACCTTTCAGTTGCCTACAACAGAGACGCTAAAACTGTCACTTGATCAATACCGAACCAAACTCACAACGTTTCCCTATGTCTCTCCGTCCGTTGTGTCTGTACATAAGCTTTGTTGCATCCCTCCGCGAGAGCGCGGCGTCGCGGCGACCCTCCCCGTTAGCGGGGAAAATCAATGTTATTACGTGAGGGTCTTATCTTTATTTTTGGAAAAGGGAGTCGCCACCTAATATTATGGTTACTAGAAAACCTAAAATTGGTCATTCAGAGATTCTAAGGCAATGGACTAGTTGCGCAAAGGGAAAGTTTTAGCACCCCTAATACGCCCTACCTAAGGTAAGCCGCTTAACGTTTTGGTTTGTTTATGATTTGTTATGGTTTTGATCTTTCAAAAATATGTTGTTTAAATGGTGATGGTGTATTATCCCCGCCGAATATTTTGGATATTAACCCCTTATGATTTATTTATCCAAACACCAACGGTGAATAATAGCAAATTATCCTTGTCGAATATTTTGGATATTAACCCATTAGAATTTATTTATCCAAACACCAACGGTGAATAATAGCAAATTATCCCCACTGAATATTTTGGATATTGACCCTTTAGGATTTATTTATCCAAACACCAACAGTGAATAATAACAAATTATCCCCACTAAATACTTTGGATATTAACCCTTTAGGATTTATTTATCCAAATATCAACAATGAATAATATAAATAACTAAAAATAATATTTTGATATTTTTGGAATATTGGCCAATACCCTTTGGATTTTACAAATATGTTGTAAAATCCAAAAATGCGAGAAATGATTTTCTTTGCGAAATCCATGCTAAAATACATTTTTTCTTCAAACTCCAAGATAATATTTTTTTAAAACAAAAAGAATATTTTTTAAAATATGCTAGTGTATTGGCCGTATTTTAAAACCATATTTTTGTTTAAAAATGATGTATTTTTTTATTTTTTGCAAATTTTTTATTTTTATTTGTCATTTATTTATTTATTTTTCTTTCGGTGGGCTGGATGTCAGCCCACCTAAAATTGGGCTGGGCTATCAGCCAGCCAACTTTGGGGGACAGGCTGGGCTGTCAACCCAGAGGAATATGGGCCGTCGACCCAGGAATATCAAGTCTGGGCCGTCGGCCCAAAAATGGATCTGGGCTACCAACCCAGCCTATCTTGGGTTGGGTTTGCAGCCCATCAGGCTCGGAGCCCACCCTATTTGATGTCGGGCCGTGCACAAAGCCCGGCTTGACCCGACCCGACCCAGTTACTGTTCACATGTAGTGAACAATAACCGGTCGCTTTAATGCAAAAATGAAGAAGATGAACAGTAAATGGGGATTTTTCAAATATGACGAATGGTGTACATGTTAATACCGTTGTGTAGAGGAGGTCGAGGTGGTTATTCTGGTCTTGGTGGCTTCGAAAATGGTGGCTTCGAAAATGGTGGCTTGTGGTAGCTGGAATGAGTGACGGAAGGGTCATAGTTCACGTCGCAACCCTTGCTGTTGCTTCGATTACTATCGCCTGGGAAGATGACCAAGCTTCTGGAGTTGGAAGGAGGATGATGGTGGTGATGAGGGTGTATATGGGTGGTTGGATGGTGGCCCAAGTTTGCTGGACGAGAGGGAGAAATAGAGAAAAACTTCGGGTTTTTAGAGAGAGAGAGACGAAGAGACCGAGAGCAAAACGCAGTAGAGGGATAGGGAGAGGGACCAGACCCGAGGGAGATGAAGTTTAAATTTTACGTAAAATTTTTGCTTGTATTCTCTCTACTTGATTTCCTTTCTTTTCTTTCTTTTTCACTGTCTGTTTTTCCCTTTTCTCTTGTTTTTTTTTTGCCTCCTGTTGCAGGTTGCAAACGGGGTATTTATAGGGGAATGAAGACATGCATGTTGTGTGTATTTTAACTCCGAATTCACAGGTTTGCAGTGCGGTGCCTGTTGCAGAGAGCTGTGTGTTGCTGAGGACTGAGGTGCAGAGGACCGAAACGCAGAGGACCGTTGCTCTGCGTTTCCTGCACTGTTCAGGTGTCGGAACAGTGCAGGAAACATGTAATTTTGATGCTGAGGTAAAGTGCAATTTGGTCCTTAAACCTCTATTTTTTTTCTTCAATTGCATCCCTAATCAATTTTAAACTTTTAATTTGTGCAATTATATCCCCGTCAGCATTTCAAAAGCATCCCTAGCTTTGCGCGTCCTTTTTATTTTGATCCCTGATTTCTGGTTTGCGCGATTTAAACCTCGATCAAACATTAAACTCTTAATTTGTTCAAATTGGTCCCTGATTTTGCATAATTGGCTTGAATAAATTCAAATTGGTCTCTGAAAATTTCATTCTCATCAATTGAGCCTGTATTAAATTTAAGAACTTGATTTCTCATTGACTAAGCCCTTAATAAAATCAATTTGACCAATTTAAAGTAAAATTAAGTTATTGCGATCAATTAAATTCTTCGATTAGACCTTAAATTAATCCTCCAATATGATTACATGTTTACATAGGCCAACGATTAAATCAAATTGGCACATATAAATATAATTATATCCTTCGACTTAATTTTTACGCAGATTTATCCAATAATAAATTACGTTAGCATTAATCTGCATTTGTCTTTATTCCTGGGCACAAAAAGAGGTATGATCGAGCTCTTGAAAACGCCAAGAATTTCTATCTTGATTTTCTTACCAACACCACCTGTCCTTTTATTTATTTTTTGTATTTTTTAGATAATTATAGGAAGTGACCCGAGATCGGGTTATGACAAGCTTTACGAGTTCTACTCAGTTTCAGGTGAAAAGGAAGAGCTAACTTACCATCAACTTTTCTAATCTGAAGCACTACAATTAGACAATCACTTGGCTTTCTTTTCTAATCTTAGTGCGGTGTCGCGACGACTCTCCCTGTGAGCGGGAGAATTCAATGTCGGGGTTTTATCTTTATTTTTATGAAAAAAAGAGTGGTCATTTAGTATTATGGTTACTAGGAAACCTAAACTAATTTTTCAGAGATTCTAAGGTAAGGGACTAGTTGCATAAAGGAAGTGACCCGAGATCGGGTTATGATAAGCTTTACGAGTTCTACTCAGTTTTAGGTGAAAAGGAAGAGCTAACTTACCATCAACTTTTCTAATCTGAAGCACTACAATTAGACAATCACTTGGCTTTCTTTTCTAATCTTAGCGCGATGTCGCGACGACTCTCCCTGTAAGCGGGGGAATTCAATGTCGGGGTTTTATCTTTATTTTTATGAAAAAAGAAGTAGTCATTTAGTATTATGGTTACTAGGAAACCTAAACTAATCTTTCAGTGATTCTAAGGCAAGGGACTGATGCATAAATGGAAGGTTTTAGCACCCTTAGTACGCCTTACCTAAAGTAGGCTGCTTGGTATTTTGATTTGTCTTATGATTACTATATTATTCATCTTTCAAAAATATATTGGTCAAATGATGATGACGTATTATTCCAATAAAAATATTTTGGATATTTACCACTTAAAGGTTTCGTTATCCAAATATCAACATTGAATAATAACAAATTATCCTCGTTAATATTTTGGATGTTAACCCTTTTAGGATTTATTTATCCAAATATCAACAGTGAATAATAACGAATTATCCCCGTCAATATTTTGGATATTAACCTTTTTAGGATTTATTTATCCAAATGCCGATAGAGAATAATAACGAATTATCTCTGCCAATATTTTGGATATTAATCCTTTTAGGATTTATTTATCTAAATATCAACAGTGATTAAGAACGAATTATCTCTGTCAATATTTTGAATATTAACCCCTTTTGGATTTATTTATCCAACTATCAACAATGAATAATATGAATCACCAAAAATAAGATTTTGATATTTTTGGAATATTGGCCAATACCCTTTGGATTTTACAAACATGTTGTAAAATTCAAAAAAGAAAGAAATGATTTTTCTTTGTGAAATCCATGCTAAAACATATTTTTTCTTCAAATTCAGAGATAATATATATCTTTTTCAAAGAAAAAGAATTTTCAAAATATGTTAGTATTGGTTGTATGCATGAAAACAACACATTTATATATTTACAAATTTTGCATTTTTTTCTTTTTTTTTATTTTTCAGGGGGGTGCTGCCTCGACCTATTGGGCCATGCTGTCAACCCACCTTGCCTAGGGTTGGCCTGTCAGGCCACTCCCATATTGGGTCGGACTCTTGGCCCACCAAAACACGCACTGGGCTCTCATCCTATTTATTCTCGGTCTAGGCTTCCAGCTCACGCTCCTTTGTCTGGACTTTTAGCCTAGTCGGGCTGGAAGCCCTGCCTTTTTCAAGGGTCAGGCCGGGCACAAAGCCCGACCCAACTTACCCTGTGAAGAGTGAATTAATTCACTCCCCGCACATGGAAGAAGATGAACAATAATATGGTGAATTTTGGAGTGACAAATGGCGTACCTATTAATACCATTGTGTAAAAGGAGGTCGAGGTGGTGAATCCTGTCGTGTTGGTGTCGGAAATGGTAGCCTGTGGTGGCCAGAATGGGCGTCCGAAGCTAGTCGGTGCAACTGCTACTGTCAATGTTACTATTGCTGCTACTTCTCGGAAGAGGTGTCTTGGATGACGAAGTGATGGTGGAGGTTCTGGTGATGATGAGATGGTGCGTGGTGGCCGGAGTTGATGACTGCTAGAGGAGAGAGAGACATTGGTGTCTGGTTTTAGTGAGAGAGAGAGTGGACTAACGAAGAGAAATGTCGGGAGGAGGGAGATGAAGATTATCTTGGTTTTTATGTAAATTTTTCATCTTTTTTCCTTGTTTTTGCTTGTCTTTTATTTGTTAAAACTCTATAAATTTCCCCATAATTTTCCCGTTTCCTCTGTTTTTTTCTTCTCTGCTCGTTCTCTACTCGTTATGCTCTCTACTCTTTATGTAAAATACTTTCTCCTCTCGTCTATTCCCCCCTCCTCTTATTTCTCTATCTACATGCTACTTAAATACTTTCTCCTCTCGTCTATTCTCCCCCTCCTCTTATCTCTCTATCTGCATGCTACATATAGCAGGGGACCACAACCCTTTGGCTGCCCATGGCGTGCAGCGAGGGCTTGCTGCCTTTGCCTTGCCTAGTAGCTGCAATGACGTGCCTGACACTGTTCATATGACTGAAAATTGTAGGCATGCTTGCAAGCTTGTAAATGATGGTATGGTAAAAATACAAATTGGTCCCTCGATTTATAATTGCTCTAATTGCACCCTCAATTAGTTTTGAACTTTTAATTTTGTGCAAGTGTATCCCTGTCAGAATTTCAAGAGCATCCTTAGCTTTGTTGAGATTGAAATATTATGAATATATTGTATAAGCAGAAGAAGAAGAGGAATTCTGCAAGGGAGCTAAGAGAGAAAGAAGAGAAATAAGTCTGGAGAGAGGGAAGATGAAAAATTCAAATCTCTGTATATTAAAATATTCTGCATGCATAACTTGTGAGCCACAGTACCTTTTTATACATTTCTTACGTGTTACCTCTAACAAACTTCTACACCCTTTCTAACAAACTTCTACACACTCTAGAATATGCACATATATTCTGGAATGTATACATTTATTTCTATACTGTATTTATACTCCATCATCCCCCCTCAAGCTCATGATTGGGCAACCCAAGCATTAGATTGCTACAATGAATCCGAAACAGAGGAGAACACAACCCCTTGGTCAGAATGTCTGCAAACTGCTCTGTGGAGGAAACAAACTGGACAGAAAGTTGATTGGCAGCCACTCTTTCACGAACAAAGTGGACATCAATTTCAATATGCTTGGTCTTCTGATGTTGTACTGGATTGAAGGATAATGCAATTGCCGAGAGGTTATCACAAAACAGAATCGGAGGCGTGGTAATGCAACATGCAAGAAAGTCAACAATTGTTTGATCCAATCAATTTCACAGTTGTGAAAGATAAAGCTCGATACTCGCCTCATTGGAAGAGCGCGATACTGTATTTTGTTTCTTCAAGACCATGAGATAGGATTAGAGCCAAGAAAGACAACCAGCCCTGTCGTGGATCTTCGATCATTTGGATCCCCTGCCCAATCAGCATCACTGAAAGCTTTGAGATCCAAGGAGCTATGATGATAATGAATCCCATACGATGCAGTGCCCTTTAAGTATCGTAATATCCTTTTGACAGCAGTGAAGTGAATAATCATAGGCTTCTGCATAAATTGGCAAACTTGGTGTACCGAGAAGGCAATATCAGGCCGTGTGAATGTTAAATATAACAAGGCTCCCACAATACTCCTGTATAGGGTAGGATCTTCAAATGGAACACCATCATCCTTAGGAAGCCGCTGATAAGGGAGACATGGGGTATCACAAGCCTTTGCATCAAGCATATTAGTTTTCATCAACAAATCAAGCACATACTGAGACTGTGATAGAAATAACCCATTACTGATATGCTGAACATGAATTCCCAAGAAGAAGTGAAGATGTCCCAAATCTTTAATGTCAAATTCAGCCATAAGGGAGTGAATAATCTTCGTAATTTCATCAGGATTACTTCCAGTGATGATGATATCATCGACATACACTAAGAGAACAATAATGCCAGCAGCAAAATGTTTCACAAACAGGGATGCATCAGAATATGTATGTTCAAAGCCTAAAGAAGGCAAAAATGCAGTAAACCTTTCATTCCAAGCTCGTGGAGCTTGTTTGAGACCATAGATAGATTTATGTAATCTACAAACTAATTGAGAATGTTGAGAATCTGCAAAACCTGGAGGCTGAGCCATGTACACCTCTTCACTAAGAATGCCATGTAGAAACGCATTCTTAACATCTAACTGCTTTAATGTCCAGCCATAGTGAGCAGCAAGTGCCAGCACTAATCTGACAGCGTCGTAGGCTTCACCACTTGGCTAAAAGTCTCTCCATAGCCTTGGCTGAAACCCTGAGCCACAAGACGAGCCTTTTATCGTGCAATTGAACCGTCAAGATGCCTCTTAATTTTGAATAACCATATGCATCCCACCAGATTTTTATGAGGAGGCATAGAGACCAAAGACCAGGTGCCCTGAGAATGAAGAGCATCAAGCTCTTCTTGCATAGCAGCAAGCCAAACAGGAGATTGTAAAGCAACCTTGTAAGTAGAAGGTTCAATCAGAGACAAATCAATGACAGAAGAAGGTGTAGCTGTGGTAAAGCAAAACTTCTTCTTAGTCACTCCACTCTTACTACGAGTCTGCATAGGATGCACATTCATGGATGGAATGTGAAGAACAACTGAAATAGCATCAGGATTAAAAGGCTCTGCTGAAGGTAATGGGTCAGAATGCATACCTTTGCTGGATTCAGGAGCCATAGGAACAGAGGAGAATGATGATGATAAAGCAGGAGGAGCAATAGACACAGATGGTGATGAGGAAGAATAGATAATATCACGATGATTTGAAGAGGAGACAACATTATTAGGACCAGGAGACACCCCAGAGATGAAAGGATTGACAACAGTATTAGAAGGAGTAATAATAGGAGGACAAGATAGAGAAGAAGAAATAGAAGTAGGACTGGGATGAGGAAGTGTAGTGACTAACTCAGAATAGGGAAACACAAGCTCATTAAAAACAACATGTCTCGAAATGTAAGTTCTTTTCTTAGCAACATCATAGCAAATGTATCCTTTGTAGTTAGAGGCATAACCGAGAAATACACACATTATGGTTTTTGGCTGTAGTTTATTGTGAAGATAAGGACGTAATAATGGGAAGCAAGCACACCCAAACACCCTTAAATGAGAAATAAGTGGAACTTTGCCAAATAACAGTTCAAAGGGGGACTTATGCGATAGAATAGCCGAGGGCATTCTATTAATCAAATAGGTGGCAGTATGAATTGCATAAGTCCAAAAGGAGGAAGGTAATTTTGCATGCTGAAGCAATGTAATGGTAGTTTCAATAAGGTGTCTGTGTTTACGTTCTGCTAAACCATTTTGTTCAGGGGTGTATGGGCAAGATTTGCGATGGATAATACCCTTAATATCAAGAAAATTTTGAAGTGCTTTATTCACATATTCACCCCCACCATCACTTTGTAGAATCTTAATAGAATGAGAAAATTGGGTTTGAACAATGTGATAAAAAGCAACAAAAACAGAACAGACATCACTTTTATTAATAAGAGGAAATAACCAACAAAACCTAGAGAAATCATCAACAAAAATTACATAAAATTTGTATCCATCAACTGAGATACTAGGTGAAGGGCCCCAAAGATCACTATGGATGATATGAAAGGGTGTTGATGATGTATGACTTCTGGAATGAAAAGGCAGTTTACAAAATTTGCCTTGTAGGCAGCTAACACAAACATCAGAAACATGATCAAGGGGACATTGGATACATGCTTTGTGTAGCATTAACTTGACAATCTTAGATGTAGGGTGGCCTAATCTATGATGCCATATGGAAGACAAGATGGACTGACCACTGTAAGCTTGTGGTTGGAAGCCGAGAGAAGAGAAAGCAGAGAGAGTTGGGACTGATGGAAGAGGATATAGGCCATTGCTGCACAACCCTTTATACATTAGTCTCCCTGTTGCTATGTCCTGAATCAAGAAACAAAAGGCATCAAAAATTACCCTGCAATTGTTATCCAAACAAAGTTGATGTACTGACAATAGATTCTGAGACAGTTTAGGCACACACAGCACTGAATTCAATTTTATAGACTGAGTAGATGTGGGAATAATAGCAGTTCCAACATGAGATACTGACAAACCTTCACCATTGGCTGTTTGGACATTGTCAGTTGCAGGATATGGAGAGCTTAATGTCAGATTAGACAAGTCAGGGGTCATGTGGTTTGTGGCACCCGAATCTGTGATCCATACTGGAGACACTTCCTGTGGTAATGGCTGTTGCGAGGATGAATAAGCATTCTTCATAGTATACATAGCATGATGCTGATTTGAAGAAGATGCAGTGGTTGCTGAACCATTACCAGTGCCAATGAAATTGGGGCCATTTGCATTATAAAACAGAACCATGTAGTGTGATTCATTTTGCCACACAAATGACACTTAGGTTGTTCATAACCTCTGAACCCACATACTGGAGCAGTATGTCCTTCAGTATTGCATAACTGACATATAGAGACATTAGACCCAATTGATGCATTATATGAAGGAACAGATACAGATCCAAGAACACCAGGCGCCGATGAGATTGGCATGACATTAGTTTTACTAGGCTGATGTGTTCTCTGAACAAAACCTCTCTGTCCTTGATTATATCTTCCCCTGCCCCTATTCCTATTAAAGGATCTATAACCACCATTCTCATACATGTTGTAGTTATGTTGCCCTCGGGAAGTTTGAACAAACTGAGATGCAGGGGATTTTGAAGTAGTGTTTAGTGCAGCAAGATATGTGGGATTAATTATGCTATTCTCTACAATACTTTCCTCAGCCAATAATTGTGAACGAAAATCTTTCAAGTTAATCACACTCTCTCTTCCTCTAACAACACATCTAAACGTATTGTATTCCGCAGGAAGACCATTCAAGGCCAAAATCACAATGTCTTCATCAGCAAAATGTACCCCTGCTGCTGATAGATAGTCACGGGCTTCTTTAATTTTTAGCAAATATTGACTTATGCTATCTGTTCCTTTCTTAATGTTTTGTAAATTAGACTTCAATTGGAAGATGCTAGTCTTAGAAACAGAGGAAAATTGTTCTTTTAGTCTCAGCCATAGATCCTTAGAGCTGTTACTACCAATGGCACATGACATGGCTATAGGAGATAAAGTGGCAGTAATTAGCTGCATAACAGCTCTATCGTGCATTTTCCAGATTAATAAATCATCACACTCATCATCAGAAGAAGGAGAGATAGGAGCATTTGTACCGTATTCAGCTGTAGATACTGGACATGGATGAGACCCATCTACAAATCCAAATATGCCGTTGCTTTCCAGTAGAAGTTGCATTTGAAAATGCCAGTTTAAGTAATTAGAATCATCTAATTTAACATTCACTGATGCAGAAATGGTGGAGACAAGACTTGCGATTGGAGACTGAAGAATCTGTAATTGAGCAGATGTCACCATTGTGTGAATTGTTTAGTAGAATCAAGAGATTTGTGAAGACTTTTGTTGAAGGTAGAGTTTAAATCAGTGTAAATTGATCACTGATCGTTTTTGGGAAAATTTTTGGTAGATGAACAGTATTTTTGAAGAAATCGAAATTGATGATCGATTTTTGACAGAAGCAGTGAAATTGGATCAATTTGCGTGAGCATTATTAAGCTCTGATACCATGTTGAGATTGAAATATTATGAATATATTGTATAAGCAGAAGAAGAAGAGGAATTCTGCAAGGGAGCTAAGAGAGAAAGAAGAGAAATAAGTCTGGAGAGAGGGAAGATGAAAAATTCAAATCTCTGTATATTAAAATATTCTGCATGCATAACTTGTGAGCCACAGTACCTTTTTATACATTTCTTACGTGTTACCTCTAACAAACTTCTACACCCTTTCTAACAAACTTCTACACACTCTAGAATATGCACATATATTCTGGAATGTATACATTTATTTCTATACTGTATTTATACTCCATCAAGCTTCACACACTCCTTTTATTTTGGTTATTGGTTTCTGATTTGCGCGATTTAACTCTCAATCAATCATTAAACTCTCAATTTGGCCTCTGATTTCGCATAATCAGCTTGGAAAATTTCAAATCGGTCTCTGAAAATTTCAATCTCATCAATTGAACCCGAATTAAATTCAAGAACTTGATTTCTTATCGACTAAGCCCTTAATAAAATAAATTTGATCAATTTAAAGTATAATTAAGTCATTGCGCTTAATTAAATCGTTCAATTGGACTGTAAATTAATTCTTAAATATAATTACACTTTTAAATTAACCAACGATTAAATTGAACTAACCCGTAAAAATATAATCATATCTTTCGACTTAAATTTTACGCAGATTTGTCCAATAATAAATTACTTTTGCCTTGAATCTACATTGACCTTCATTTCTGGGCACAAAAAAGGTACGATCGAGCTTTCAAAAATATCCAAATTTTTTGCCTTGATTTTTCTGCCAACACCAACTATTTTTTTTTTTTGAATAGATTTAGAGAATAATCTAAAATTGGATTATGACAGCTTGCATGGACTGATCCACTAGGGTCGAAAAATATTACCTTTTAGTTGCCTACAACAGAGACGCTAAAACTGTCACTTGATCAATACCAAACCAAACTCACAACGTTTCCCTATGGCTCTCCGTCCGCTGTGTCTGTACATAAGCTTTACCAGTTTCTACTCAGTTTCAGGTGAAAAGGAAGAGCTCACTTACCATCAACTTTTCTAATCTGAAGCACTACAATTAGAGAATCACTTGGCTTTCTTTGTTGATGATTCATAAAATCTATGTCATGGGGGTTTGTTTTTTCACGATTTCTGGTTTAGATTATCATGGAAGTCAAAGTTGGGACGCCAATTTCCCAACAACACCAACGAAAAAGAGGAGATCACAAATTTATCCATTGATATTTGTGATCGTCCACCATTTTTATTGCTAAGCCATTCACCCCCTCATGTTCGTTGATTAATTATACTATTGATTATTGAATTTCAGTTCTATCAACCTTTGTCGTGTGTGCATATCATATTGATTAATGGCAAGTCCATTAACAAAGTGATATCAAACTGAAGAGCTTTATGAATCAAAATTGAATAAAGGAGCTGCATGCAGGGTACGTGATGATTCCTTTTCTTCTTTTCTTTCCCCTCACACGAGAAGGATTTATTTGGTTTTGAGTTATTTATTGGAAATAATTTCTGGCTCCCTTTCTTGTAGTCGTAAGGTGATGAGTGTTTTATTTCTTAATTAATTTATAAGCTAAGTTGGTTACCATTCACCCGATTTGTAGCTGTTTTTTTCTTCTTTTATTTAACCCCAGATCGGCCACTATTTCCGATCTATTCCAAACTAAAAATCACCAAACAGTATTTATTTCTTTAAAATCAATTATAAAAAATAACTAATAAAATGAGATCACCATAATATTGCTCAAAATTGACAGGGTCACTAGCTCCATGACTCTTAGAGACAGTGAGGGAGCTGATCGGAGAAAATGAAGAGGAAAGAGAGAGAGAAATGAAGACACCTATCCGTGGCAAAGAAAACCAACCCATTTCATCCTCCTAATTTTTTATTTTGTTATTATAGGTGGGCTTGCAGGGCTAAGCCTAGGCGTGGGTGGGCATTAGAACAACGCCCGTGATAGGTCCGGCCTCATTTTCTTTCAGCTTTGCCCTTTTGTTTTGGCTTTTTAGGCAATAAACACTATCTATTAAACTAAATATTATATATATATATATATATATATATATATATATATATATATATTAAATTTCTTATCAAAAACAGAAAATTAATTATAATATATTTTAGGTCTTCAAATTACAACCATCATTGAAATTAAGTTGTAATCTTATTTTATAAAATCATAGTTTTTCGTTAAGTATCATCATCTTTGTCCGAGCTTTGATGATTTGAAATAGTAATGTGAATGAGACCCATGATATATAGTAAAGGATAGGGCTTGTGACTTGGTTTAGACTTTGAATTCGCAAAAAAAAAAAAATGTACTGATCAATACAACAACGAAGATATCTTACTGATTTTGAAAGAGAATAGAAGTAATACAAATTGACATATTTAATTAATTAAACTATAAAGAGGGGGAACACTCAAAAGTTACATATTGATAAGGATTAGAACATTTATTTGAACAAAATTAATCTAAGCACAAAACATACTATTAGAGGTCTTCACATATGAAGACAAAACACCTGTACATTAACGTTCTTTTTCATTGTGTTCTTTTCCCTTTATATGTTTTGTAAGCAAATATAACTGCACTTGGGTTGTGGAGCTTTACCCTCCTAATAATGAGCTTTTAATGAGTTTCCACGGAGTCTTTAGCTTGTTTTGGGATTGGAAGGTGACCATTTTCCTGCAAGCTCTTAACAGTTTCATACAAACACTGTTTTACCGGGATGAATTCTATGCCCAGATCCTTGATTTTCTGATTTGTGAACTTGTAGGGTTGTTTTCTTGGGTTTTTCTCATCTGAACAGCTGCAAATGCATTGCAACAAAAAATATTAATATCCAAAATGAATAAAAAAACCGCAACATAAATATTTTCTTTTACAGTTTTTTGAAGACAACAAGGAAATGAACATTTCGTATAGCCTAGCAACCCAACTAGGAACATTCCATCAACTTGTCTAATCTTAAGCACTACAATTGAATTGATCTTGGTTAGTGTTAAAAAATCACTTTATCTAAAAGCTAAAGTTATTAGGTGAGGTCCTATAATATAATGTATATCATTCTCTAACATATTCTCTCATGTGAAAGCTTTTTGAACTTGAAACTTGCATATGTCTATATTATCTTGTGCTTGATTTTTATAAAAAAATAAGGTGGTAAGATTCAAACTTGTGACTGCTGAACCAACAAGATTTTGATACTATGTTAAGAAATTAATTTCCCTAAAAACTTAAACAGGTGGTATCTCAGAGTATAATTTATAATTTATATTATTATGTAATAATTATTAGATCAAAATATAAGTTTTATTACGTTAGAAAAAGTCCATGTAATCTGCACTTTCCATCGGAGTAATAAGAACTTACTTGGTGGGGATGGGATACTCTGGGAAGAACTTTGCAAGGATTTCCACCACCTCTCCACGGTGGAGCATTCTCTCACAACAAATGTAACGGCCAGAGGCAGAAGGTGTCTCGAAGACTACAATATGGGCCAGTGCCACATCCCTCACATGAACATAACCTTGAACAGCGTTGGCATATGTCTTGACTGCGCCGTTCAGGTATTTGAGGATGTGCATGATGCTAGCATTGACGGTGGGTTGCAACAGTGGTCCAAGCACTACCACGGGGTTCACCACCACTAGGTCAACTCCTTTCTTCTTAGCCACATCCCATGCACCCTTTTCTGCCACAGTCTTTCCATAGCAATACAAATTCTGCAATTCCATTTCATTTCATAAAGTACTGTATGCGTGCACAAGAATTATGTTAATCAATCATCATCATATGGTATTAATCAAATACCTTGGTGCTCTTGCAATACTCAAGATCACTCCAGCAAGATTCATCAACGACAACATCAGGGCTCCTGTTGGGGTTCATGTACACAGCACCAATTGAAGACGTGAAAACCACTCGCCGGACTTTGGCCTCAGCTGCTGCCATCATCACATTCCTGGTTCCAGTCACTGCTGGCTCCATCATTTTTTCCTTCAAGTATTATAACCCAAAATCATCTCATCATCATAACCAAATTTGAAGAAAGCATACTTTGCATCATGAAATTAAATATATAATTTATTATTATTATTTAAAAGTAATTTTTTAATATTAATATATTAAAACAGTTAAAAAAAGAAGGAAACATACTGGATCTTCTATGACAGGAGAAGCGGTATGGAAAACTCCATCACACCCATGAATAGCCTCTTGAAGAGACTCATAATCAAGAAGATCAGCCTTGCATAAAGTTAATCTTTCTTGAGCTCCTTCAAGCTCCATCAAATGGGAATTCTTGGGATCAGCTGTCAATAACAACACCAATATACAAAGCATTAAATTAAATGAGCACAAGTGAAAAAGAAAAGGGAAAGAGACCAAGTGCGTAATTATTATAAATTTACCTGGGTTCCTCAAGGTTCCTTTAACAGAGTAACCTTTCTCTAAAAGAAGTTTAACAATCCATGAAGCAATGAAGCCACCAGCCCCGGTGACACAAACAGTGTCGCCTTGGCCTGAAAGCAATGAACTGTCGGCAGGCATGTTGTTTTGATATATGTATTATGTGTAAGTGTTTGGTTGTATTATGTTTCGCTTGATTTAGAAACTGGATGATATATGTATTTGAAGTGGCGGGCTGGATGTATTTATAAGGTCCAGAGTTACCACCCTCGCCTGCTACCGCTACTGGTAAATATATATATCTTTGTGTCTCTCTATCATCCATTGATTTTCTGTCTGAAGATACGTGTACGTGACTGAGTCTTCGTAATATGAATCGTCAACACCATGTCCTGAGTTTATTATTATTACTGTTTTAAGGTTTTGTGTGCTTTCGAATTGCAACACCCTAAATTAATTCTTTAATTTAATTATATTTTTATATTGATTAATGATTAATTTGAATTGGCTCGTAAAAATATATGCATATCTTTCAACGCAAACCTTTTTTTTTTGTGGATAAATTTAGGGAACAACCCAAAATCAAGTTATGACAATTAACTAATTTTATCTCTTAATAAATTAAGAAATTAAACCATATTTTACATTGGTTGTAGATCACAAGTCGAGAGCGGTACCTTTTTTTTTTGGAAGTGGAGAGATAAATCATTTAATGGATGACAAGGGTTCATGCTAAGAAATTCTTGGTTATTATCTTGCAAAATAGGAACGTGTTTGATACCTATATATTTATATGTAAGATGCTGAAAAAATTCGATACTTAATTAATAAAGTATTAAAATTTTAAGCTTAAAAAGTTTATATTTCAAGGAAATATTAAAAAATAATATAAATTATATTTTAAAATTTTAGATGGTTATTTAATTTAAATATAGAAGGTAATTACTTCTGGAAGTAGAAAGATAGATATTTAAAAATCTAGATATTGTTCTGTTTATTGATCACGATGTTTATATAGGGTAAGGCTACTTTTCTCCAAAACCACTCCATCCACTGATTAATTAACACTCATAAAACCAACAAAGAATGTGGTGGGAGAGAAAAACGTAATCAATATTTTGGACCCATCTCTTCTTCTCTCTCGAATTTTCTTTTCTCGCTTCATATGAAATTTAACTATTTAGAAAGATGCTATTATTCAAAACATATTTTAATTTCCGAAGAAGATATGTTTGTTCTAGATATTAATAGATGATTGTATCGAAATAATTAAATCTCCAATGATATTACTATATATCTTTTTTTTTTTATCTTACCTTTATTATATGCCCAATTTTATTTTTATTTTGGATTTGATGAAAAAAGTTTCATCAAACATATGTACAATCAACATATATAGTTTTTCTTGGACAATTAAAAAAATACATTAATTTATTATGGAAATGCATATATGAATCAATATATCATACATGTACAAGAATAAGTAAATAGTGATGAAATAAACAATCACCAACCATGTATTTTTTTTTTATTAATTTTCATATTCAAGAATGTTGACCAACAATGCTTACATCATGGTCTTATCAAGGTGACTCTTGTAAGTGTGAAATTATATATATATATATATATATATATATATATATATATATATATATATATACACACACACATACTAGCCAATGCTTCCATGCTTAGTTGCGGGTGGCACCAATTTCCAATTTATTTTCTGCAACTATCTTCGTAGAAGTTTTATTTTATTTTTAGATTTTATTCTGAAAAACTAAATAAATAATTTTCAAAAACGGAAGCTACCAGCCGGGGATGATAATGATTCCATTATAAAATTCAATTAAAAATCTAAACAAGCGAACTCTCAAGAGTTACCTCCAATAATTGATTAATACAAGGATTAAAACACATTTAAACAAAATTAATCTAAGCACGAAAAGACAATCAGAGGTCTTCACATATAGAAGACAAAACACGTGCACATTAGCATTCTTCTTTAGTATATTCTTTTCCCTAGTATATGTTTTGTAAGCAACTATAGCTATAGTTCGGGTGTGGATCTGTAGTATATTCCTAATAAAAGAGTCTTTAATGATTTTTCACAGAGTCTTCAGCTTGTTTTGGGATTGTAAGGTGATTCTTTTCCTGTAAGCTTTTAACAGTTTCATACAGACACTGTTTTACTGGGATGAATTCGATGCCTAGATCCTTGATCTTCTGATTTGTGAGCTTGTAGGGTTGTTTTCTTGGGTTTTTCTCATCTGAACACCTGTAAATGCATTGCAATTGAAAATATTAATATACAAAATGAACAAAAAATTCAACGTAATTAATTTTTTCGACAAAATTGGTAGGTTTGTTTGAAGACAGCAGGAAAAACACTGTTTTGGTATAACCTAGCAAACCAACTAGGAACTTTCCATCAATTTTTCTAATCTTAAGAGCTACAGTTAGATAGACAAGTACTGTAGCATAGAATTGCATGAGATTTAGTAGTAAGACCGAATCCTCTTCCTAACTCTCGATGACAAAATTTGAAAATATATAATAAAGAAAAATTTAACTTGAAATCCCATGACTTGGTGCACTACCAATCATCACTTTGATTTGGTCCAAATCTGACAAAGACAACGGGGTTGGTGAGGACCCTTTTGCTGCGGCAGCATGGTCAATTACTTGGCTTTCTTTGTTGATGATTAATAAAATCCATGTCATGGGGATTCAGTTTTCATGATTTCTGGTTTAGATCACCATGTAAGTCAAAGTTGGTACACCAATTGCCCAGTGATTCCATTAAGAAGCCTGTTATCTATTAATTGATTTTTGTTTTCCTTTTTAATATATAAACAATTGACTTCATCTTGGTTAGTAGTTCAAAATATAAATTTATCGCTTTGAAAAATCAATATAATCTAACCTTTCCATCGAAGTGGTTTTTTAGAGGTGTTAGTCTCTTGATTATTATAAAGTTGTGCGTAATAATAAGAACTTACTTGGTGGGGATTGGATACTCCGGGAAGAACTTTGCAAGGATTTCCACCACCTCTCCACGGTGGAGCATTCTCTCAGAGCAAATGTAACGGCCAGAGGCGGAAGGTGTCTCGAAGACTAAAATGTGGGCTAGTGCCGCATCCCTAACGTGCACATAAGCTTGAACAGAGTTAGCATATGTCTTGACTGAGCCGGTTAGGTACTTGAGGATGTGAATGGTGCTAGCATTGACAGTGGGCTGCAACAATGGTCCAATCACCAGCACTGGGTTTACCACCACAAGGTCAACTCCTTTCTTCCCAGCCACATCCCACGCATCCTGTTCTGCCACAGTCTTTCCATAGCAATACCAATTCTGCAATTCCATTTCATTTACTTAACCCCCAAGTGTATGTGTGCACATTATTTATGCTAATCAATCATCATCATATGGTATTAATCAAATACCTTGGTGTTCTTGCAAAACTCAAGATCACTCCAGCAAGATTCATCAACGACAACATCAGGGCTCCTGTTGGGGTCCATGTACACGGTACCAATTGAGGACGTGAAAACCACTCGTCGGACTTTGGCCTCAGCTGCTGCCATGATCACATTCTTGGTTCCATTCACTGCTGGCTCCACCATTTGTTCCTTCAAGTATTGTAACACAAAATAATCTCATCATCCAAATCAAATTTGAAGAAAACATACTTTGCATCATGAAATTACATAAATAAATAAATAATTTATTGTACTTAAATTTGCAGCAAGCCTAACATGCATTCGTCCTTAGAAGTCCAGGTGCTGTTTTTATTTTGTTTTCTTGAAAACCTCAGCATCCAAACAAGGTTCTCACCACCAATTAACCGAAAAAAAAGAAAGAAGAGGAAACATACTGGATCGTCCGTGACAGGAGAAGCGGTATGGAAAACTCCGTCACACTCTTGAATAGCCTCTTGAAGGGACTCATAATCAAGAAGATCAGCCTTGCACAAAGTTAATCTTTCTTGAGCTCCTTCAAGCTCCATCAAATGGGAATTCTTGGGATCAGCTGTAAATACAAAGCATTAAACTAACACAATCTTAAGAGCAGAAAAAGCTAAGGGAAAGAAACCAAATGCGTAATTATTATAATTAAATTAACCTGGGTCCCTCACAGTTCCTCTAACAGAGTAACCTTTCTCTAAAAGAAGTTTAACAATCCATGAAGCAATGAAGCCACCAGCCCCGGTGACACAGACAGTCTGGCCTTGGCCTGAAAGCGATGAACTGTCGGCAGGCATGTTGTTGTGATATATGTATTATGTGTACGTACGTGTACGCTGATAGAACAAAGGAAGAGATCGAGAGGGAGGTGCTCTCCGTTACACTTGATTTAGAAAGTGGATGCTACAAGAAAAGAAGGGACGGGGCGGATGCATTTATAAGGTTTAGAGCTGCCATCCTCACCAACTTCCGGTAATTATTTTCCATATAATTTATCCGCATGTTTCTTGCTCGACAGTAAAGAAAGACCATTCACATAGTGCTGTTGGTGGTTGATCTTGAGAATCCATCCCTTCCTTGTAACTTCACAAATATTTTCAAACATATCTTTGACAATTATTTCTTACGTTCATTTCTCTTCTTTTCCCACTGAGTGACCTGGCCCGTTAAGATGGCCTTTGCACATGGCATCTCTCTCTCTCTCTCCCCCCCTTACTCTCTGAACTTTTGTTTTTCTCTCTCTTTAGGCCAGTATCTCATCAAAGGACTGCGTGATCTTTTAGGCGGTGACACTTACCGTGGTGGTTTGACATTCTGATATAGCATTTCTTATTTTTTAAAATATTAAATTAATGTTTTTTAAAATAATTTTTTTTATATAATTTCAATATATATATATATATATATATTATGTTTTTTTAAACGATATTTTTTTTAAAAAAATACGATATACTACATGACAAAATATAATAAAAGTGAAGTGAAGTCAACCCAATAAATCAGCACATCGTCACTTTCTTTTTGAAGTCCAATTGCTCGAAGTTGGTTGCCGGCCAGTTAACCGATTGAGAAACGAAAGAAAGTCCTGTAATGGTTTTGCTTCCGTATCATAATGGCCGGGAGCTAGTTTATAGCACTGACAGTTGAGGGAAACATCATGTGCTTGTCTTGTGGTTTTGAGTTATTTATTAGAAATAATCTCTGGCTCCCTTTATTGTGCTTTATCTTTTACTTAATTTATAAGCTAAGCTTGGTAGCATTCACCCGATTAAATCCATTTATGTAGATTGTGAAATGTGTTAAAGAGTACTTTCGTTTGATTGTGTTTTAACAATGTGTTTGATATAAAAAAATATTTTTAGTGTTTGATATAAAAAATGTTACGGAACGGCTAGAATATTCCGTGCCATTGAAAAAACCGAGATGAAACGAAATCGTTTTTGTCTCGGTTTTAATTCCGACCCGTTCTGAAAATTCCGGCCAAATTCCAGCCAGAACATCTCGGTACCATTCCGAGTGTGCCGTTCCGGTCTTAAAATCCTCCTTATTTTGATTAACTTGTAATTGTATTTCTAATTTTAAGATTATATTTGTTTGACTTTGTATTTGTATTGTATAATTTAAAGTTAATTTATCTTGAATTTTAATTATGCTTGTTAAATTAATATGTTAATTTTTTTCCATATATATATAATTATTATATATGAACAGTACAACCCCAAAACAGTACGTCGAAATGCTCCGAAACCGAAACGTTCCATAGCAATAGAAAAACTGGAACGACAATCGGAACGATATTAACAACCTTGGTTTTAACAGTGTATTTGATATAAAAAAAATATTTTATGTTTTTTAACGGTTTTGATGTGTTAATTAACATAAAAAAAAACTTGAAAGAATATATTTTAAAAAATAAAAAAATATATTTTTGGAAAATATCATGTACCGTAATATCAAACATATATTAAATTGTCTCAGATTAATAAGAATGCAAACGGGTTTTCAATGATGAGAGAATTACTTGGATCTTAGTTTAGCTTGGAAATTTTTTATAAAAAGAAATAAAATTGAGTTTGTAAAATTATGAAACCGATCACGCTCCATAAATAAACCCTAAATAGAACATATGAGTGGTAATACAACTTGCATGATGGACATTAGCTAATTGAATTCACAATCTCTAAGCAATCAATCCTAGACTTTGTTTTGGTATTTTCTAGTGCTGAAGTAGACATTAACATACATCAATTAACAAGGACATGCTAGTTTATTATCTACAAATTATCAAGAGATCATCTTAATCTTCATCGGATATTTTTCTTGCAAGAAAAACAAATTTCCTGTCCATACAGAATGTGGGTGTAGAGTAACGTACAACTGCATTAACATCTCATAATTATTGTAGCAGCTGTACTTGCTTAAATCATATGTGGTTGTCTCTGTCTCACCTATCCAGCTAGCCATGCATCTCCAGTGACATTAATCTCCCCATGATCTAGTGCCAAAAAAGTCATGAAAAAGACTCCGATTAGAAAGTCAATTCTTGTAGGTTGGTTCTTTAATTTAATATATTATTAGAGTTTTGTTGATCTAATAATTATGAGTTCAAATATCACTATTTTTATTCTATTTGATAAAAAAAAATCAAGCATAAGGTAATGTAGGTCTGTATAAATTTCAAGCTCAAAGAACTTTTACTTAAGAAAATGTGTTAGAGAATAATATAAATCTTATTCTGGAATCTCACTTAACAAGTTTAAACTTGTAATTAAGTTTATTTCTTAATAAATACTATCTACTTAATAGATTTCCATCACTATATGCAATAAATTGATGTTGTTTATTGCATATTCATGCTTTTTCGATAATGTAATTGAGATTATTTTGAAAATAATTTTTATTTAAAAGCATATTAAAAAAATATTTTTTTTATTTTTTAAAAATTATTTTTCATATTAAGACATAAAATAAATAAACACAACATTGCTACAGGTATCCATCACTGTATGCAATAAATTAATGCTGTCTGTTGCACATGAAATAGACAACCTAGCTACTTATAGATTTCCATCACTATATGCGATTGATTGATGCTTTTATCTGCTTATAGATTTCCATCGCTGTGTGTCATTTACGCGTGCAGCCTAGCTAGAAATTCGTTTTAATCTGATTCCCATCGAGAGTTCACAAAAATTGTATTTTTTTTAAAAAAAAGGAAAGGAACGATGTGAAAGCAGACTTCTGCGAAAAAATGCTTTCCACCACTCGTATTAGCACTTGCATTAATTTCTTCATCTGACTGATTTCAGGGGTATAGAAAACGTTAAAAGCCCTCGGAGTTTCGTGGGTAGGTAGATGACTGATTTCAAAGATTTATTGCAAGTCTTTAACATTTGAAAAAAGAGAGAGTAAACTATAGATTCAACGCGATCAACAACCTCCACATATGGAAGACTTTGAAAACTTCCACCGAGAAACGATTGGAGGAGCTTCAAGGAAAGCACATCGAAGACACTTGAACCCAAATCCTTTCAATGAGAGACGTCGTCATTGCCAGATTTTGACCGAATAATTTTAATAAATTGCCCCTTTTTTTGTACAAATAGACGCGGTAATTACTGCTTATCTTTGTGTTTTGATCAATCATTAACTGCTCACTCGTGATCCATTGTCACATGAATTTGTATTGAATTTAGTATGAATTGTTTGCAAATGATTTTTTATGAATGCTTTCACTCAATATTAGAATCAAGGACGGAGATTTCAAAGATAGTCCTATAATTCCATGATTTGGTATGTAGAATCCCATGGAGGGGAAGAAAATATAAGCAGATGTTAGTTCGTCTTGACAGCCTAATATTCTTGTTTGTCGGCTTAGCAGGTGACCATTTAAATATGACGGCCAACTACTTATTGCATTCCCTTCTTCGTCAGCTGGTTCATGTATGTCAACTTTCAAATTTCAACAAATTTGAAGTCCTGTGCATCAAGATTTCTGGTTAATTTATGGGGGGCCGTTCCTATGATTTACTTATTTGCAAACAGAAGAGCCAGTTAAAGTCTAAGAAGAGGATCAGAAGAGTTGCTCAAGATTAGTAGGGTTTGTTAGAGTGTGTATTCTAGAATGTGTTTTCTAGAATACATTAGAGTAAAAGAAATAAGACTCTAGAATATAGTATTGGGCATTTTAATATGTGTATATATAGTACAACACACGGAGAGTGTGTATTGTGTGTTTTACTGTTGAAACAGTAAAGTTAATTCAAAAACTTTTATTTTCCCTCTATTTCGTTTATTCTCTCTGTTCTTCGTCATACTCTGCAATCATCTTCTTCTTCTATCTCTAAATTTATCAACATCAGTTTATGATTCCATCAGGGTTAATAAGAGATTAATAATCTAGTAGAAATTGAGTTCTGAAATCCTGGCCATGTCATGAAAGCATTGCATGCCAAAACATCCTTTTCATTAAGATTGCAATCAAATTGAGGTCTGAACACTTGATATAGGCTAACGGAGAGATCCATTACAATACAATCCCAGTCAAAACCATTGTTCCTGTATGAGCTTGAGGATTGCTTGCATGAACTCCACTAGGGTCGAAAAATATGACCTTTCAGTTGCCTACAACAGAGAGGCTAAAACTGTCACTTTTTCAACACCAAACCAAACTCACAACGTTTTGCTATTACTTTCTGTCCGCTGTGTCTGTACATAAGCTTTACCAGTTTCTACTCAGTTTCAGGTGAAAAGGAAGAGCTCACTTCCCCTTGTTGTTCCCTATAAGATCCATCGGAGCCTTGAGACTCATCATCCCCTTGCGGGCGTGGGCATTAGAATAGCGCCCTAGATAGGTCTGGCCTCATTTTCTTTTCTAGTTTCATCTTTGCCTTTTTTAGGTAATAGACTCTCTTTATTAAATTAAATACTATATATATATATATAATTTATTATCAAAAAGAGAAAATTAATCATAATTTATTTTAGGCCTTCAAATTATAAACATTACTGAAATTAAGTTGAAATCTTATTTTATTATTTGTATTGCAGTGCTGATGATAAAATCATAGTTTTCCAATAGATACCATCATCTTTGTTTGAGCTTTGATAACCTAAAATAGCAGTGTGTATGAGTATACAGCCAAACAGTTATTACACATGATAGATTTCCTAGGTTTAAACATGAGATTCGTCTTCCACCAAAAGATTATGTACCGATCAATACAGAGATGTCATCCTAGCAATTTTCGGAGGGAATAAAAGTAATTAAAATTGACATCCTTAATTAGTTATATCTAGAGGGTGCTTATTCCACCATGAGATAATCATCTTACCTCTGCATGCAACAATCACCATACAAGCTTTATTTAATTTTTAGATGTTATTCTAAAAGATAAATAATCTATTTTCATTGATATCTAGATCTTGATCTTTTGATTTGTGAGTTTGTTTGGATGTTTTCTTGATTTTTTCTCATCCGAACACCTGCAAATGCATTGCAATAGAATATATTACTCTTAAATTTGTATGGGGGTTGGCGAGGACCCTTTTGCTGCGGCAGCATGGTCAATCACTTGGCTTTCTTTGTTGATGATTCATAAAATCTATGTCATGGGGATTCGTTTTTCATGATTTCTGGTTTACATTATGATGCGAGTCAAAGTTGGTACACCAATTGCCCCGTGATACCATTAAGAAACCATATCGTAAATGGTACACCATTGAATTTCAGTTCTATCAACCTTTGTCGTGTGTACATATCATATTGATATGATTAATCCATTAACGAAGTGATATCAAACTAAAGTAGAAAAGTTGATATGAATCATAATTGAATGAAGGAGCTGATGCAACTGATATGCAACACTGCATGCAAGGGTACGTGATGATGATTCTTTTCCTTCTTCTTTTTTCCTCACACGAGAAGGATTTATTTGGTTTTGAAATATTTATTAGAAATAATTCCTGGCTCCCTTTTTGATATATTTGGTAATGAGTGTTTTATTTTTTAATTAATTTATAAGCTAAGTTGGTTAGCATTCACTCGATTTAATTCAATTATGCGTTTTACCCCACTTGATAAATAAAAATGCTTACGATGGCTAATTATTGAAACTCGATCGCTGCTCTTCTTCTGCAATGCGGCTAGCATCCCAGCGATAAACTTCACTGAGAAGTAATTAAATCATCAATAAACTCTGCTGGAGATTGACTGAAACCATGAAGGAAAGCTCGCCTCCGACGATGCTCACGGATTTTAATCCATCACAAGCATCAGTTTCTTTGTTACTCTCTGTGCTGGGCTCAGGTTCGCAACAAGGTCCTTCTGTAATGGTGAAGGAACATCAACTATAAAACCATAGCAGGTAGTTCCGGCCGGGCAATTTTCTGAGAGCTTGATCTTATGTTCCAAATGAATAGGCTGATGAGGAGATAAATGCTGACTTACTTGTCTCATGCGAAGCCAGAGAAAAGGTGTTCTTGATGATGAAATGAGGGGATTTTAGAGTGAGAATGATTTTTAACCCCCCCTTTATTTAACCCATGCTTGTCAAAATCGTGATTTTGACACGAATCAGAAGTTGCTTCTGAACTCGGATCGTAAAATCGAAATTATAAAATCGTATTTAAAAGTTATAGTACAAAAATTGTAAAATCAAACTAAAATCGTATAGGTAGAAAAATTATAAAATCATAAGTAAAATATTTTTGAATACAATATAATATAATTATGGTCATGAAATTTTATTAGTTAAGTTTTATACATGATTTAAAAAAAAATAAAAATACATGATAACTATATTATTATATTAGCATTTAAAAAATACTTATTTCTTTATTTTAAAACTAGGAGAGAGAAAGGGGGAGACGCCTAGCCTGCATGGGGGCGGGGGCTAGCCCTAGAGAGAGGGGGGGGAGGCGCCTAGCCTGCGTGGGAGGGGGGGCTAGACTAGGGAGAGAGAAAGGGCGGGGGATGGGATAGGGGCATAGGGCTAAGTGGGTAGGTGTACGTAGAAGAGATGGATTTTAGGTAAAATTAGGGGATCGTAAAATCAGACCAATGCGGTCCGACTTTACGATACTGTACGATACCGTATGATTTTATTGTTTTTTGACCGAGTATGATCCAAATCGATTTTTTTATCTGAGTTAATAAGGTTTGATGAGTTGACTAGCAAAATCAAATGATTTTACGAGTAAACTCGTGATTTTAATAACCATGATTTAACCCTGTATCGGCCGCTTTCCCCGATCTATTCCAAACTAAAAATTACCAAACAATATTTATTTCCTTAAAATCAATTATAAAAAATAACTAATAAAATGAGATCACCATAATACTCAGAATTGACAAGGTCACTAGCTCCATGACGCTTAGAGACAGTGAGGGAGGTGATCGGAGAAAATGGAGAGGAAAGATAGAGAGAAATGAAGACATCTATCCGGGGGAAAACCAAGCCATGTCATCCACCTATTGTTTTTATTTTGTTATTATAGGTGGGCTTGCAGGGCTAAGCCTAGGCGTGCGTTGGCTTTAGAACAACGCCCGTGATGGGTCCGGCCTCATTTTCTTTCCTAGTTTCAGCCTTGCCCTTTTGTTTTTGGCTTTTCAGGCAATAAACACTCTCCATTAAACTAAATATTATATATATTTAAGTTCTTAAATTAAATTTCTTATGAAAAACAGAAGATTAATTATAATATATTTTAGGTCTTCAAATTATTAGCATCATTGAAATTAAGTTGAAATGTTATTTTATTGTTTTTATTATGGTGTTATGATAAAATCATAGTTTTTCGATAAGTATCATCGTGAACGAGACCCATAATATACAATCAATGATATGCCTTGTGACTTGGTTTAGATTTTGGATTCTTCTTCCACAATAAAATTATGTACTGATCAATAAAGAGATCATATCTTATTGATTTTGAAAGAGTAATACATATTGATATATTTAATCAATTAAACAAGAAAGAAGGGGAATCCTCAAGATCAGTTACAAAGTTGATATCTTACTGACTTTGAAAGAGATTATAACATTTATTTGAACAAAATTAATCTGAGCACAAAACATACTATTAGAGGTACTTCACATATAGAAGACAAAACACTTGCACATTAACATTCTTCTTTAGTATATTCTTTTCCCTGGTATATGTCTTGTAATCAACTATAACTACACTTCACAGAGTCTTTAATGAGTCTTCAGCTTGTTTAGGGATTGGAAGATGACCATTTTCCAGCAAGCTCTTAACAGTTTCGAAGAGGCACTGGTTTATTGGGATGAATTCTATGCCCAGATCTTTGATTTTCTGATTTGTGAACTTGTAGGGTTGTTTTCTTGGGTTCTTCTCATCTGAACACCTGCAAATATAAATAAATTCTATCAACTTGTCTACTCTTAAGCACTACAATTGAATTGACCTTGGGTAGTACGTCAAAATATAGGTTTTATTACGTTAGAAAAAGTCGATGTAATCTGACCTTTCCATCGAAGTAGTTTTTTAGAGGTGTTAATCTCGTGATTATTATAAAGCTTTTAGGAGTAAAAAGAACTTACTTGGTGGGGATGGGATACTCCGGGAAGAACTTTGCAAGGATTTCCACCACCTCTCCACGGTGGAGCATTCTCTCAGAACAAATGTAGCGGCCAGAGGCGGAAGGTGTCTCGAAGACTGCAATGTGGGCCAGTGCCACATCCCTAACATGCACATAACCTTGAACAGCGTTGGCATATGTCTTGACTGATCCGTTCAGGTATTTGAGGATGTGCATGATGCTAGCATTGATGGTGGGTTGCAACAATGGTCCAAGCACCACCACGGGGTTCACCACCACTAGGTCAACTCCTTCTTTCTTAGCCAAATCCCATGCACTATGTTCTGCCACAGTCTTTCCGTAGCAATACAAATTCTGCAATTCAATTTCATTTAATTGACTTAACCCCCACGTGTATGTGTGCACATTATTTATGTTAATCGATCATCATCATATGGTATTAATCAAATACCTTGGTGTTCTTGCAATACTCAAGATCACTCCAGCAAGATTCATCAACGACAACATCAGGGCTCCTCTTAGAGTCCATGTACACAGCACCGATCGAAGACGTGATAACCACTCGTCGGACTTTGGCCTCAGCTGCTGCCGTCATCACATTCTTGGTTCCATTCACTGCTGGCTCCATCATTTTTTCCTTCAAATATTGTAACCCAAAATCATCTCACCATCGAAACCAGATTTGAAGAAAACATACTTTGCATCATGAAATTAAATTATAAATAATATTTTATTATTATTTAAAAGTAATTTTTAATATTAATATATTAAAAAAGTTCAAACACAAAAAATAAAATGAACATATGTCGGTGGCATACAACTACCAACATATGTCGGTGGCATTTGTACATAAATTTGCCCGCAAGCCCAACATTTGTGCTTAGAAGTCCAAGTGTTGTTTTTATTTTATTTTCTTGAAAGCCTCAGCATCCAAACAAGGTTCTAACCACCAATTAACGGAAAAGAAAAGAAAAGAAGGAAACATACTGGATCTTCTATGACAGGAGAAGCGGTATGGAAAACTCCATCACACCCTTGAATAGCCTCTTGAATAGACTCATAATCAAGAAGATCAGCCTTGCATAAAGTTAATCTTTCTTGAGCTCCTTCAAGCTCCATCAAATGGGAATTCTTGGGATCAGCTGTAAATACAAGGCATTAAACTAACACAATCTTAAGAGCAGAAAAAGCTAAGGGAAAGAAACCAAATGCGTAATTATTATAATTAAATTAACCTGGGTCCCTCACAGTTCCTCTAACAGAGTAACCTTTCTCTAAAAGAAGTTTAACAATCCATGAAGCAATGAAGCCACCAGCCCCGGTGACGCAAACAGTGTGGCCTTGGCCTGAAAGTGATGAACTGTCGGCAGACATGTTTTTTGATTTATGAATTATGTGTAAGTATTACTAAATCCTGGATGTCTTTATAGATGTGTTTTTTGACCAAACGTGCATGTTGTTTTTAACCCATCTAACTTTGTGATTACGAGAGCAGTACCCTATGTTTTATTGATTACGATGTTCATAAAAGGTAAGCCTACTCTTCTCCAACGCCACTTACAAGGCGATTGTAATTAGAGCTGTATTTCCACCGCTGGTTGCAAAAAACCAAGTGAAAAAACTGTTTGGTAATGCCATAATCACTAAAATTACTGTCTGGGGCCACTAAAAAATTTGAGAAACCGAAGGTCTGAGAGTAGCTGCTTTCGCCGAGACAACCTGCTTTTCCTTCGCTATGTCGATTAAACGAAAGGCAGATTAAATAAATTATAGATTAGATTAAGATTGAGAGTGGGTTTTTATTTGCTGGAAGAGGAAGGTGAGTGTGGGTGGCGTCAGGTTTAAAAGGTGCTCGATTATCTTTTCCTTCCCTCTGCCGATTAAACAAAAAGCAAATTAAATAAATTATAGATTATGTGCTTGATTTTCATTGTTTGCACGTATTTTTTATCAACTGGCATGCTATGCTATAGATTAAATTAATATATTTTAATATTAAATATATTTTTAATATGAAAATAATCTAAAACTTAATTAAAATATAAATAAGTTTTACATAATACATGTTTATTAATTACATTTTATTATTATAATATATATATATATATATATATATATATATATATATATATATATATATTTTAAATAATTTCACAAGTTAAAAGTAATATAAAAAGTCTGGTAACCAAACACTTTCATTAACATCAAATTCACCCATAGTTTTAACTAAATACTTTAAAAATTATTTTAAACCGCAGTTAAAATACTTTTTATTAAATTATTTTTAAAACCCAACTATAAAAACAAAAATAATATCAAATATACATTCACTGATTAATTAATTGATTAATTGATTGATTAATTGATTACGATGTTTATTATTACTTTTCTCCAACGCCACTCGATCCACTGGTACACACATAAAACCAAAAAAGAATCTGGTGAGAGAGGAAAACGTAATCAATTTTATATGGAAGACTTATTGTTTTATATATGTATTTTTCTTTACCAAAAGTTCATGTTGTTGTCGACCCATCTCTTCTTTCTTCTCTCTCGAATTTTCTTTTCTCGCTTCACATGAAATTCAACGATTTAAAAAGATGTTATTATTCAATACATATTTTAATTTCCGAAGAAGATATGTTTGTTCTAGATATTATTAGATGATTGTATCGAAATAATTAAATCTCCAAGGATATTACTATATATCTTTTTTTTTTATCTTACCTTTATTATATGCCCAATTTTATTTTTATTTTGGATTTGATGAAAAAAGTTTCATCAAACATATGTAAAATCAACATATAGTTTTTCTTGGACAATTAAAAAAAATACATTAATTTATTATGGGAATGCATAGTTGAATCAATATATCATACATGCACAAGAATAAGTAAATAGTGATGAAATAAACACTCACCACCCTTTTTTTTTATTATTATTATTATTAATTTCCATATTCAAGAATGTTGACCAATAACGCTTACGTGGTCTTATCAAGGTGACTCTTGTAAGCGTGAAATTATAATTATATAAATTTTATATTGATATAAATTTATCTGTTTGGTAAGTTTTAACGAAATAACTAACATAAAATTATTGTTATCATTAAAAAAATAAGAAGATTCAGATATCTGAATTATTGAATTCATTGTATTAAGATTAATTCATTTTATAATTCAATTTAAATCAAACACAAAAATAAAATATAAATTATGAAAAAACCTGCAATAATCAAATAAAAAAAAAGTAGTTCATTTTCTATCCACAAAAAAATAAAAACATAAAATAAAAAATTCATCCCTATATTATCGTCATTATCATTATAACAGTTAAAATTATTATCAACATTACTGTCCAAGCAATTAAAATCATTAAATTACCCTGAAAAATAAAAATAAAAACAAAAACAAAACATTTGTTTAAAAAACAATAAAAAAATAATCACTAAAATTATCATTATTACTGTGCAAATAATAAAATCATAAAATCATCTCATCTGAACAACAAATAAAAATAACAAAGAATACAAAAAAATGAACAAAAAGAAAAGGGGCGCAATATTAATTTTAAAAAGACTACCAACAAAAATTAAAATTTTAGAACTGAACCGATTAAAAATAAAAACCCAAATAAAAATAAATAATAAAAATTAAAAACAAAAATTAAAATCCTAAATGTATAAATACAGATAAAAATTATATATTATCAAAGAATAGAAAAAAAACCTAAAAAAATAAGTACTGAAATGAAATTTTTTTAATCTAAATCCCATCTAGAGTTCACAAAAAAATTGTATTTTTTTGAAAAAGGAAAGGAACGATGTGAAAGCAGACTTTTGCGAAAAAATGCTCTCCCCCCCTCGTATTAGCACTTGCATTAATTTCTTCTTGTGATTGATTTCAGGGGTAGAAAACGTTAAAAGCCCTCGGAGCTTCGTGGGTTGGTAGATGACTGATTTCAAAGATTTATTGCAAGTCTTTAACATTGGAAAAAAAGAGAGTAAACTATAGATTCAATGGGATCAACAACCTCCACATATGGAAGACTTTGGAAACTTCCACCGAGAAACGACTGGAGGAGCTTCAAGGAAAGCTCATCGAAGACACTTGACCCCAAATCTTTGCAATGAGAGACGTTGTCATTGCCAGATTTTGACTGAATAATTTTAATAAATTGCCCCGTTTTTTTTGTACAAACAGACCCGGTAGTTACTGCTTATCGTTGCGTTTTGATCAATCATTAACTGCTCACTTATGATGCAATGTCACATGAATTTGTATTGAATTTAGTATGACTTGTTTGCAAATGATTTTTTATGCATGCTTTCACTCAATATTAGAATCAAGGACGGAGATTTCAAAGATAGTCCTATAATTCCATGATTTGGTATGTAAAATCCCATGGAGGGGAAGAAAATATAAGCAGATGTTAGTTCGTCTTGACAGCCTAATATTCTTGTTTGTCGGCTTAGCAGGTGACCATTTAAATATGACGGCCAACTACTTATTGGATTCCCTTCTTCGTCAGCTGGTTCATGCATGTCAACTTTCAAGTTTCAACAAATTTGATGTCTTGTGCATCAAGATTTCTGGTTAATTTATGGGGGGTCGTTCCTATGATTTACTTATTTGCAAACAGAAGACCAAGTTAAAGCCTAAGAAAAGGATCAGAAGAGTTGCTCAAGATTAGTAGGGTTAACAAGAGATTAATAAATCTAGTAGAAATTGAGGTATGAAATCCTGGCCATTTCATGAAAGCATTGCATGCCAAAACATCCTTTTCATTAAGATTGCAATCAAATTGAGGTCTGAACACTTGATATGGGCTAACGGAGAAATCCATTACAATACAATCCCAGTCAAAACCATTGTTCCTGTCTGAGCCTAAGGATTGCTTCAGGGACTCCACTAGGGTCGAAAAATATAACCTTTCATTTGCCCACAACGGAGAGGCTAAAACTAGCACTTGTTCTATACAGAACCAAACTCACAAAGTTTCCCTGTGGCTCTCCGTCTGCTCTGTCTGTACACGAGAATTACCAGTTTCTACTCAGTTTCAAGTGAAAAGGAAGATCTCACTCCCCCTTTTGTTCCCTGTCAGATCCATCGGAGCCTTGAGATTCATCATCCCCTTGCGGTGGGCATCAGAACAACGCCCCTGATAGGTCTGGCTTCATTTTCTTTCCTATTTTCAGGCTTGCCCTTTTGCTTTTGGCTTTTAAGGCAATACACACTCTCTATTAAACTAAATATTATATATATTTAAGTTCTTAAATTAAATTTCTTATGAAAAACAGAAGATTAATTATAATATATTTCAGGTCTTCAAATTATACGCTCACTGAAATTAAGTTGAGATTTATTTTATTATTTTTCATAAATGCATATTTTATAATATCCGGTGTCTTGAAGATTGAAATCAAATTGAGGTCTGAACACTTGACGGCCCAGGGAGAAATTCAAATTCATTACAATATAAGCCTAGTCAAAACCATCGTTTTGTTCTTGACTGAGCCTAAATGATGCGAATCTTGTGATCACGTGGTCATACAATCCATAGTCAAGAATGAGATCTGATCCCGAAAAGCTGAAATAGATCTGATAGGAGTGTGACAGAATGGAAACCTACCCCAAGACAACAACAATATTGAAAAGAGTAGAATGACGCCATGAAGCCAGTTAATATTTGATACGTTGGATTCAGTTGGTTCAAGAATTAAAGAATGCAAGAATCACTCTCACACATAAACTGAAAAGATCAGAATTAAAACTCATCAATGGCTGCGTAAATTTTGCTAACATGAGTTTAAATAGTCTTTTAAAAACTAACCTTAATAGACCCCTTATGTGAACTTAAATGAGGTCCACTCAAAACTGACCCAAAACCCTAAGTTGAAAAGCTCATGACTTAATCTAAATAAGCCTTGAATCCTAGCTGAAAACAAAATTTTAATTAAACCCAAGCAAGTCTTGGGCTATAGCTAAAAAAATTAAATAAAGCCCATAAGACTTTGTTTTATAGTCTTTCATTAAGCCCATTAATCCCTTGTTTCCATGTTATAGTAGGATTTTTTTGGCTCATTTGTTGACTTTACTTTATGGCCCAAAGAAAGTCGATATTTTGGGCTTGCACGCATTATAATGGGTTCTTATTAGTGTTTTTAGGCTGGTTCGCATCATTAATGATTGCTTGCATTTAAGATTGTTAAAATTATTTTTTTGACTCGACATGAAAATATAATGTAAAATTAGATCGGAAAATCACAAGTATATATTATTTATTATACATTGACAATTTCAGTTAATAAATGAAATTACATTAAAATTTAATAAAGAGAGTAAAAAATATTATAATAAATTAGTGATCTAAATAAATTCAAAAGATAAATAGTATAAATCACGAAATCAATTGCTTAAAAAAACTCAAAATCAAAATTAAATTATTAAATGATAGCAAGTACACAAGAGCCATGTAATAACTTGATTGTTCTCATCATAACAAAAATAATTAACCTCTTTTAGGTTCAAGCTAATGAGTCTAAATTTGTAATTAAATAGAATAAATATAATAATTAAAATAAACTATTAAAAAATGTTTAATGCTCCAAAAAATTTAAATTAGAAATATTTTTTAACATTAAATAAATAAATAAAATATGATAATAAAAACAAAGTCTTCATTCTAAAATTCTTTGATGTAGTCTACATCTCTATTTTTCACAAATTCCTGATATATTTTAGTCATGATTTCAAACATATAGTTCTCTCTCGCATGAATAAATTATTGAGTTTATCATATATATTTGAAAATATTGAGATGCCTAGTTTTCCTTATCTAGAATCACAATAAAATTTTATTTGTAACTTTAGATATGTCCACAACAATATATGAATTTCTAGTTTGATAAATTTGACAAGAATCACTACTAACTCTGACTCTTTGAAATAATATGTTTATGAAATTTGTTTAATCTAATAATTTAACAAAATATATTTTCATGTATCTAATATTTCCCTATAACTTTTAACTAGATCCAATATATAGTTTGAAAGATATGTTTGATATCACAAAATTGTCAATAAATATTATAAGACCAAATTCAAAACTAATTTGATTGTTCATATCACAAATTTAGTATACTAGTAAAATCACACTAATTTTACTGATTTTACCAATTTTGCATTAATCAGGTTTGATTCTATTAGTTTTTTTAGTTTAGTCTGATTTAATATATAAATATATATTTACTTGTAAAATCATAAGATTTTAAGAGTAAACTCGAGATTTTAATAAATATGTTTGCATGGTCTCACCTAGGACCGAAAAATATAACCTGTCAGTTGCCTACAACAGAGAGGCTAAAACTGTCACCTGTTCAATACCAAACCAAACTCGCAACGTTTCCTTTGGCTCTCCTTCCGTTGTGTCTGGACACGAGATTTACCAGTTTCTACTCGGTTTCAGGTGAAAAGGAAGAGCTCACTTCCCCCTGTTGTCCCCTGTCAGATCCATCGGAGCCTTGAGATTCATCATCCCCTTGCGGCATGGGCAGTAGAACAGCGCCCCGGATAGGCCTGGCCTCATTTTCTTTCCTAGTTTCAGCTATCACACATGATAGATTTGGCTTGGTTTAAACATTAGACTCGTCTTCCACCAGAAAGAGTATGTACCGATCAATACAGAGATTCGGGAGAGAAAAAAAGTAATAAAAATTGACATCATTAATTAATATTATGAGGAGGGTGCTTATTCCACTATGAGATAATCATCTTACCTCTACATGCAACTATCATTAGACATGCTTTATTTAATTTTTAGATGTTATTATAAAAGATAAACAATCAATTTTCAATCAAGAGAAGCCACTGAAGATGATATTGATTCCACAATAAAACCGAATTAAACAATCAATTTTCAATCAAGAGAAGCCACTGAAGATGATATTGATTCCACAATAAAACCGAATTAAACAAAAAAAAAAAGAAGAAGCGAGCACTCAAGGGTTACATCCAGTAATTGAATAATACGAGGACTAAAACACTCATTTGAAAAAATTAATCTAAGCACCGAAACAGTTGCAAATTAACATTCTTCTTTAGTGTATTCTTTTCCCAAGTATATGTCCTGTAAACAACTACAACTACACTGGGGTGTGAACATGTAGTCTTCGGCTTGTTTTGGGATTCGAAGGTGATTCTTTTCCTGCAAGCTCTTAACAGTTTAATCCAGATACTGTTTTGCAGGAGTGAATTCGATGCCCAGATCCTTGATCTTTTGATTTGTGAGTTTGTAGGGTTGATTTCTTGAGTTCTACACTTGCAAATATATTTCAATACAAAATATTAATATTCAAATTGAATAAAAAACACAACATAATTAATTTCTTCTACAAAGTTCGTAGGTTTATTTGAAGACAGCGGGAAAAAAGCTGTTTTCGTATGACCTAGCAACCCAACTGGGAACTTTCCATCAACTTTTCTAATCTTAAGCACTACAATTAGACAAACAAGTACTGTACCATAGAATTTCATGAGATTCAGGAGTAGGACCGAATACTCATGAGCATGGGCTGGTGTCTGACAAAGACAACGGGGTTGGTGAGGACCCTTTTGCTGCGGCAGCCTGGTCAATCACTTGGCTTTCTTTGTTGATGATTCATAAAATCTATGTCATGGGGATTCGGTTTTTCATGATTTCTGGTTTAGATTATCATGTAAGTCAAGGTTGGTACACCACTTGCCCCGTGATACCATTAAGAAACCTGTTATCTGTTAATTGAATTTCCCCCCCTTTTTTATTTATAAACAATTGAATTGATCGTCGACCATTTTTATTGCCAAGCCTTTCACCCCCTCACCATTCATATTTTCATGTTCATTGATTAATTACACTATTGATTATTGAATTTCAAACATTTTAATCCATCACAAGCATCAATTTCTTTGTTACTTTCCAGCAAGGTCCTTCTGTAATGGTGAAGGGACATCAACTATAAAATCATAGCAAGTGGTTCCGGCAGGGCATTTCCCTGAGAACCTGATCTTATGTTCCAAATTAATAGGCTGACGAGGAGTTAAATTGCTGACTTACTTATCTCTTGCGATGCCAGAGAGAAGGTGTTCTTGATGATGAAATGAGGGGATTTTAAATTGAGAAATTCCATTTCAGCGACTATTTGTAGCTTAATCCCCCCCCCTCCCCTACTTAACCCCAGACCGGCCACTTAGTCCGATCTATTCCAAACTGAAAATTACCAAACAGTAATTATTTCTTTAAAATCAATTATAAAAAATAGCTAATAAAATGAGATCACCATAATACTGCTCAAAATTGACAAGGTCACTAGCTCCATGACTCTTAGAGACAGTAAGGGAGCTGATCGGAGAAAATGGAGAGGAAAGAGAGTGAGAGAGAGAAGAAGACACCTATCCGTTGCAAAGAAAACCAAGCCATTTCATCCTCCTATTTTTTTATTTTTTCTTTTTTTATTATAGGTGGGTTTGCAGGGCTAAGCCGAGCGGGTTAGAACAACCCCCGTGATAGGTCCGTCCGGCCTCATTGTTTTATTATGGGTGGGCTTGCAGAGCTAAGCCTAGCGCGCGCGCATTAGAACAATGCCTGTGATAGGCCCGGCCTCATTTTCTTTCCTAGCTTCAGCTCTGCTCTTTTGCTTCGGCTTTTTAGGCAATAGACAGTCTCTATTAAACTAAATATTATATATATTTAAGTTCTTAAATTAAGTTTCTTATCAAAAGAAGAAGATTAATTATAATATATTTTAGGTCTTCAAATCATAAGCATCATTGAAATTAAGTTGAAATCTTATTTTATTATTTTTATTATATATATTTAAGTTCTTAAGATTTTAATATACTGTTAACAATCATTACAAAGATAATATCTTAGTAATTTTGAAAGAGAATAGAAGTAATATAAATTGATATATTTAATTAATTAAACAAGAAAGAAGGGGGAACACTCGAAGATATTGATTAACATGAGGACTAGAACATTTATTTGAACAAAATTAATAAAAGCACAAAACATATAATTAGAGGTCTCCACATATAGAAGACAAAACACTTGCACATTAGCTTCTTTTTTTTTACTATATTCTTTTTCCCGGTAAGAACTACAACTATATTTCGGGTGTGGACATGTAGTATATTCCTAATAAATGAGTCTTTAATGATTTTTCACAGAGTCTTCAGCTAGTTTTGGGATTGGAAGGTGACCATTTTCCTGCAAGCTCTTAACAGTTTCATACAAGCACTGCTTTACTGGGATGAATTCTATGCCCAGATCCTTGATTTTCTGATTTGTGAACTTGTAGGGTTGCTTTCTTGGGTTCTTCTCGTCTGAACACCTGCAAATGCATTGCAACAAGAGATATTAATATCCAAAATGAATAAAAAAACTACAACATAGATATTTTCTTCATCAGACTTGGTAGGTTTATTTGAAGACGACAGGGAAAAGAAGATTTCGTATAGCCTAGAAACCCTACGAGGAACATTCCATCAACTTGTCTACTCTTAAGCACTCCAATTGAATTGATGTCAACATATAAGTTTTATTGCGCTAGAAAAAGTCGATGTAATCTGACCTTTCCAACAAAGTAGTTTTCTAGAGGAGCGTTAATCTCGTCACTATTATAAAGGTGTTCGGATTAAAAAAAAGAACTTACTTGGTGGGGATGGGATACTCCGGGAAGAACTTTGCAAGGATTTCCACCACCTCTCCACGGTGGAGCATTCTCTCAGAACAAATATAGCGGCCAGAGGCGGAAGGTGTCTCGAAGACTACAATGTGGGCTAGTGCCACATCCCTAACATGCACATAACCTTGAACAGCGTTGGCATATGTCTTGACTGCTCCGTTCAGATATTTGAGGATGTGCATGATGCTAGCATTGACAGTGGGTTGCAACAATGGTCCAAGCACCACCACGGGGTTCACCACCACTAGGTCAACTCCTTTCTTCCTAGCCAAATCCCACGCACCCTGTTCTGCCACGGTCTTTCCATAGCAATACAGATTCTGCAATTCCATTTCATCTAATTGACTTAACCCCCAAGTGTATGCGTGCACAGTATTTATTTTAATCAATCATCATCATATGGTATTAATCAAATACCTTGGTGTTCTTGCAATACTCAAGATCACTCCAGCAAGATTCATCAACGACAACATCAGGGCTCCTATTAGGGTCCAAGTACACAGCACCGATCGAAGACGTGACAACCACTCGTCGGACTTTGGCCTCAGCTGATGCCGTCATCACATTCTTGGTTCCAGTCACTGCTGGCTCCATCATTTTTTCCTTCAAATATTGTAACCCAAAATCATCTCACCATCGAAACCAGATTTGAAGAAAACATACTTTGCATCATGAAATTAAATTATAAACAATCTTTTTTATTATTTAAAAGTAATTTTAATATTAATATATTAAAAAAGTTCAAACACAAAAAATAAAATGAACAGAGTTAATTTTTTGAAAAGCACGGTAACATACAACTACCGACATTTGTCGGTGGCATTTGTACATAAATTTGCCGGCAAGCCCAACATTTGTGCTTAGAAGTCCAAGTGTTCTTTTAATTTTATTTTATTTTCTTAAAACACTCAGCGTCCAGACAAAGTTCTCACCGCCAGTTAAAAGAAAAGAAAAGGAAAGGAAACATACTGGATCTTCTATGACAGGAGAAGCGGTATGGAAAACTCCATCACACCCTTGAATAGCCTCTTGAAGAGACTCATAATCAAGAAGATCAGCCTTGCATAAAGTTAATCTTTCTTGAGCTCCTTCAAGCTCCATCAAATGGGAATTCTTGGGATCAGCTGTAAATTACACCACCAATATACAAAACGTTAAATGAGCACAGTCTTAAGAACAGAAAAGGAAAAGGGAAAGAAACCAAGTGCGTAATTATTATAAATTTACCTGGGTTCCTCACAGTTCCTCTAACAGAGTAAACTTTCTCTAAAAGAAGTTTAACAATCCATGAAGCAATGAAGCCACCAGCCCCGGTGACACAGACAGTCTGGCCTTGGCCTGAAAGCGATGAAATGTCGGCAGGCATGCTGCTCTGATAGACGTATTATGTTTAAGTGTCTGGTTGTATTATGTTTCGCTTGATTTAGAAACTGGATGATATGTATTTGAAGTGGCGGGGCGAATGTATTTATAAGGTTCAGAGTGACCACCCTTTGCCTTCTACCGCTACTGGTAAATATTTGCCAAAGAAAGATCATCTCTTTGTTTCTCTCTGAAGAGACGTGTACGCGACTGAGTCTTTGCAATAGATATCGTCAACACCATGTCCTGAATTTATTATTGTTATTCTTTTATGGTTTTGTGTGCTGGCTATGATGATTACCGAAGCCTGTTTTTCTTCTACTTCCACCACATGAATAAATAAATGTCCATTGATTAATTAAAACTCCTAAGCCATCAAAGCATTTGGGAAAAAAGTGTAATTATAAAGCTACTATTATGGAATCCTGGGTGTTTTTATATATGTATTTTTTGACCAAATATGCACGTTGTTTTTAACCCATCTCTTATTCGCTTGTTTTTCTTTCGCTTTTACTTGTGATTATTAACTGCCGGAAGTAGAAGGATAGAAATTTAAAAATTTAGAGATTGTTCTGTTCCATACAAAAACTGACGAATAAATTAACGTCCACTGATTAATTGATTACGATGTTTATTATTACTTTTCTCCAACCCCACTCAATCCACTGATTAATTCATACACACATAAAACCAACAAAGAATCTGGTGGGAGAGAAAAACGTACGTGATCTATCTTATTTGGAAGACTAGTTGTTTTACTTATATATGTATTTTTTTGACCCATCTCTTCTTCTCTCTCACTTTTTTTCTCGCATGACAAGAAATTTAACTATTTAAGAACATGCTATTGTTCAAAACTTATTTTTAATATTCGAAGAAGATATTTTTGTTCTACATATTAATAGATGAATGTATAAAAATAATTAAATCTCCAAGGATATTACCATATATCTTTTTCTATCTTACCTTTATAAAAAAAGTGGTTTGAACAATGCATGCACACCATTGCAGAAGAAGTGAAGAGAACTCATCGCTGCACGTAACAAGTAGTCAAAGGGTTGACTTTCTTCTGCTATAAATAGCAAAAAAAGAACTGGGACTGAAGGGGAGAAAAGAAAACGAAGAAAAAACAAAGAAACGAGGGGAAAACAAAAGGAATAGAAGGAAAAAAAGAGGATGAAAGAGCATAACAGAAATAGAGAGGAGTGAACACCGAGTGAAATCACATCTCATAATTTCCCCACCATAGATAAGCAGCAACAACAAGCTGTTCTCCATCTTCTTCTTCTCAACGAAGAATAACACTTTCTTCTTCTCTTTTGGTAGTAGCAACTGCTCATTTCTCCTTTCGGCAGCAACAACAACTCTTTTTATTATTTTTTTGCAATAGTAAAGGCAACACCTTCTTCCTTCTCTCTAATTGCCAGCCACGATTCAAGACCAATAGTTGACAACCATACTTTTTAACACCATCCAACAACAGCCTTGTCGTCCCTCCTTGTAACATCTGAAATTCCATCTGACAGCCACCACCACCAACTCCTTGGCACCGATGACAACTCCTTTATCTCCATCAGTGATAAAAACAACAATTTTCTCCTTTGGTGATAAAAAAAAACAACAAAATGTGTCAGTTTGTGCATATAATTGAATTCTCAAAATTTCCTAACCATATTGTTCATAAAAAAATGCATGTTTTCTCATGTTTTGAAATGAAAAATGGGATATCATAACTAGTTTATGATTAGCCATTAGCATTCAGCTAAAATATAAAAAATCTTTTAACAATCATTTTGTTCTTTTTTTCCTAAATTTTAATTATTAGAGAGTAAAATTACATTGTAAAGTACACTCATAGGTATTAAAAAGATAGCAAATGCGGTGCTAAAAATTTGAACTTTAGAACGGTAGGTTTTTGACTTAATGAGGAAGAGACTCTCTCATGAAAAGAGATTTATTTCGAGCCTTAGAAAAGATCAACAAATAAAAAAATTGACTTAAAAAATAAATAAAAAATAAACAACAATGTAGCTTGCTTTATTAGGGCATAGTGGGGGTGACACATCTTTCCCTTGCACAACAAGTCCCCTTACCTAGACTCTTGCAGACCATTAGTTTTCCTAGTAATTTTAATACTATGTGATGACTCTTAAAAATTATAATCATAATTCTACAATTATAAGAAAATCCTTTCCCATGCATCGGCTCCCCTCTCTAAGGATGGTAGCTCATGAGGCGAGAGAAAAAAATCAGTTATTGCATCACCACCTCCAACTCTTGGCACCACCAGAAAAAGATGCCTTCAACTCACCATCTACTACTAGCAGCTGGTCTTCTTCTTGTCATCAATAACAGCAACATTCCTCTCTAATGACTATTGCAACGACTACATTCCTTTTTCTTTTCCCTGTAGCAAATTTCATCTCTCTCTTACAAATAACATTGTCAACCATTCTCTCCACCAACAACTCTTCCAGCGCCTTTCGAACTTCCTTTACATGGAGGCAATAACAGGTAACACCCTTCCTCTCCCCACTACAGCTTGCATGTGAACACATCTAGTCCCCCAAAATTATTGGATTGTCTTAGTCCATTTGTTGGACTAGGCCAGCTTGAAAAATATATAAATAGAAATAAATTTTCATTTAAAAAAATAAAAAATATATTTTCTTGCATACGGTCAATCTTAAAAATTTTCAGAACATATTTTCAAAAAAATATGCGATTTTTTCCTCATGTTTTAAAATACAAAATGGATATTGTAACTAGTTTATGAATGTCTATTAGAGTTTGGCCAAAAAATCAACAACTATTTTGTTTATTTTATTTAGTTGTAGAATTTAATATTTGGGGCGTAAAACTACATTGTAAAATACAATCTTGGATATTAAAAATACAACAATGCAGACCTTAGAAAAATTAAGTTTTGACTAAATAGGGTAGAGATTACATCATGAAGAGAGAGCTACTTCAAAGCTTAAAAAGGACTGATAAATAGAAAGTTGTCCTAGAAAAACAATCAAACAACAACACAATTTTATTTTAGGTTTTATAGGTTTTGTGAAGGGAGGATGGAGAGAGATGGTGTCAAATTAATTTTGGTCACTCAAATCTTTGTTTTTTTATTTTTCTCCTCTCCTTTTTTTTTTTATATATATGTGTGGGCATATGTATATATAGTCATATATATTTTTCTTTTGTCTTTTAGTTTTCCTTTTTCTTAAATTTGATCCATGTGTCAAAATATTTTAGCCTATTGAGTTTTTTGATATTTTTGGTTCTTTACAATACAAAAAAATATTATTGAATTAAAGAGGAAATTCAAAGCTTCAAAAAATGACATGTAAAAATCCTAACGCATTTATAAGACATTAAATTCAAAATCTTTTGAGTTGACGATGGAAATATTGAAAACAACATAAAATAAATGAATAATATATTTATGGTTTTATGTTATTTTTTGCATTTGTTTCCCAAAAATACTTAAACAAAAGGGTCAAAAATTGGGTAGCAATAAAAACCTAATATTCTTCTTTGTCTGCTTAGCAGCTTAACATTTAAATATGAAGGCCAAGTACCTGGATTCCCTTCTTTATCAATTGGTTCATGCTAGTTAACTTTGAAGTTTCAACAAATTTGATGTCATGTGTCATAACCCTGGTTTGGGATATTCCTAAAATTTACTCAAAATAAAAAGAAAATGAGAAAAAGGAACTCATGTGGTGGAAACATTAAGTTAAAAATTTTGGACAGATTTGAAAGCCTAATTATACCTCTATTATGCCAAAAAATGAAGGAAAATGCACATTAAAGGTTAAGTAAGTTATTATTGGACAAATTTGCATAAATATTAAGTCTAAAAATAAAATTAGATTTCTGATAGGCCAATTTGATTTAATTATGGGTCAAATTAAATATTAATTATTTTTATAAATTAATTTAAGCAATAGAATGATTTTTTAAGTGCAAGGACTTAATTACACTTTAAGTTTATCAAATTAATTTGAATTGGGGATTAATAGGTGAAAATTTAAGTTAAGGAGCCTAATTTAGGCTTAATTGAAAAGATTGAAATTTTTTCAAACCAAAATTATTTTTTCCAAGTTAATTGGATGAAATAGGGGTAACATTGCAAGAAAATCAATGTTTTATGTCAGTTAGGTGCAAAATTAATGACATATGCAGTCAATGGCCAATGTCTAAAGGGTGTTGAATTACAACGATTCAGTTAGCTGAAATCAAGGTTAAAATTAAATTAGGATCAATTGAGGGTCAAATGCCATAAATGTAAAACTTAAGACCAAAGTGAAAAAAAATGTGTAAATTCAGAGTTGCCGTTGAAGTTTTACAGGGGGGGAATCTAAAGAAATTGAAAGTTTTTGTAAATATGAGGTGCAACTAAAGTAATCAACCATTGAAGGACCAAGCTGAATTTTTACCGAAATCCTAATATAAAACAGTGTCATTTTAGAGAGGAAAGAAGAAAAAAAATAAGAGACCAGACAACGCTTTATTTAGTCCACTTAGATAACCAGATGATGTGTCTCTGGTTATTGTTTATTATTTTCTTCATTATTCACCCAAAAAGACAGCTCAAGCACATACTTTATAAGTCCATTTGATACCTCTATACTTTACTAAAATTGAAAATTCATATACCAACATGATTATCTTACATTTTCCTACACTATACTGTGGTTAATTTTGGCTGAATGGCACCAAAGTTGTCTAGGAATCACTCTAAAGGTGATAGGCAACCTTGGGTTGTCAAACTTGATAGCCTAGGTTACCTATTTTGAGTTCACAATTAGGACAGTTTTGCATTCAACTAACGGTTGACATTCTTCACTACTAAATACATGATTACTCTTTTTCACCATCTATAAATAGAGATGAAATTCATGGCGTGAGGGAGAAGAAATCAAAAGCCAAATTTAGGGGACAAACCATTTAAAACCCATATTATTTTCCCTCCAATTTCAGCAGCAACTTTATCCCTTCTTCTGCATCACCTCCAATGACATCAACATCTCTTCAACCATCAACACCGACTATATTTCTGGCCACCACTGGTCATTAGCAAGGAAAGGTAACCTTTATATTTTTTCACCCAAATCACCAACTGAGAAACCCCTACCACAGGTGCTTCGAAAGACCAAACCAACACTTTTCACGTATATGTTAATAGTGATTATAAGGTTTGGACTCGTTTTAGACTAGTCTTGTTGGTTAGGTTGGGTCCAGCCTAAAATGAGTAGTGTTGGGCTATTTTAACCTAACATAACTGGGTTGACTCGTTTGGTTGGGCCTAAGTCAACCCTAAAAGTTATATATAAAAATATAAATTTCACATTTTGAAAAAAATAAATAGAAATATTTTTTCGTGCATACGGTCAAATCCTAAATTTTTCTGAGCATTTTCACAAAAACATAAAAAATATATCTTTTCTCAAGTTTTAAAATGAAAAATAGGATATTGTAACCAGTTTATGTTTATCTACTAGAGTTTGCCCAAAATATCAAATATCTTTCACCAACCATTTTTTTTTCATTTTATTAAGCTATAGACATTAATAGTTAGGATGTAAATCTATATTATATAGTACATCATTAAATATTAAAAGTACAACATTTTCAATGCTAAAATTCAAACCTTAGAATGGTTAGGTTTTGAACCTAATGAGGTAGAGACTCCTTCACAAAAAAAGATCTACATCGAATCTTAAAAAAGACCAACAAATAGAAATCTGACACAGAAAAACAATCAAATTACAGTATAATTTATTTTATAGAGGGTTCACTGATAATGTGTCTTTCCCTTATACAACAAGTCCTTTAACCCAGACTCTTGCGGACCATTAGATTTCTTACTGATTTTAATGCTATAATCATAATTTTATAATTATGAAAAATCTTTTTTCCATGCATTTACCCATCTTTGAAGAGGGCCGCATGAAAAACACTATCACGACAATGTGCATCAAGATTTCTGGTTAATTCATAGGGTAGTTCCTATGATTTGCTTATTTGCAAACAGAAGAGCAAGTTAAAATCTAAGAAAAGGATTAGAGTGAATTACTCATACAATACAGTCAAGCAGTTATTACACATGATAGATTTCACTTGCAAGTCTTGGCTAGGTTTAAACAATAGATTCGTCTTCCACAAGAAAGGGTATGTACCGATCTATACACACATGTCATCCTAGAAATTTTGGGAGGGAATAAAAGTAAAACAAATTGACATCCTTCATTAATTACATGTCATGTACCTAAGCCTAGGAATGGCTGGTTTTAGAACAGCCCAGTGAAAGGTCCGACCTCAGTTTCTTTCCTAGTTTCAGCTCTGCCCTTTTGTTTAGGCATTAGACAGTCTATATTAAACTAAATATTATATATATTTAAGTTCTTAAATTAAGTTTCTTATCAAAAGCAGAAGATTAATTATAATATATTATAGGTCTTCAAATCATAAGCATCATTGAAATTAAGTTGAAATCTTATTTTATTATTTTTATTATAGTATTATGATAAATTCATAGTTTTCCAGCAAGTATCATCGTTTTCTTTGACCTTTGATGATTTCAAATAATAATGTGGATGACCCCATAATATACAGTCAAGGATCCATACAAAGATGATATATTATTGATTTTGAAAGAGAATAGAAGTAATACAAATAGATATATTTAATTAATTAATCAAGAAAGAGGGGAACACTCAAGAGTTACATATTGATTAATATGAGGATTATAACATTTATTTGAACAAAACTTATCTCAGCACAAAACATATTATTAGAGGTCTTCACATACAGAAGACAAAACACTTGCACGTTAACATTATTCTTTAATATATTCTTTTCCATGGTAAGAACTGCAACTACACTTTGGGTGTGGACCTTTGCCCACCTAATAATCAGTCCTTAATGAGTTTTCACAGTGTCTTCAGCTTGTTTTGGGATTGGAAGATGACCATTTTCCTGCAAGCTCTTAACAGTTTCATAGAGGCACTGTTTTACTGGGATGAATTCTATGCCCAGATCCTTGATTTTCTGATTTGTGAACTTGTAGGGTTGTTTTCTTGGGTTCTTCTCGTCTGAACACCTGCAAATGCATTGCAACAAGAAATATTAATATCCAAAATGAATAAAAAAACCACAACAGAGATATTTTCTTCATCAGTCTTGGTACGGTTGTTTGAAGACAACAGCGAAAAGAAGATTTCGTATAGCCTAGAAACCCTAGTAGGAACATCCCATCAACTTGTCTACTCTTAAGCACTACAATTGAGTTGATCTTGGTTGGTAGGTCAAAATATAAGTTTTATTACGTTAGAAAAAGTCGATGTAATCTGACCTTTCCGTCGAAGTATAGTTTTGTAGAGGTGTTAATCTCGTGATTATTATAAAGCTGTTCGGAGTTATAAACTTACTTGGTGGGGATGGGATACTCCGGGAAGAACTTTGCAAGGATTTCCACCACCTCTCCACGGTGGAGCATTCTCTCAGAACAAAGGTAACGGCCAGAGGCGGAAGGTGTCTCGAAGACTACAATGTGGGCTAGGGCCACGTCCCTAACATGCACATAACCTTGAACAGCGTTGGCATATGTCTTGACTGCTCCGTTCAGGTATTTGAGGATGTGCATGATGCTAGCATTGACAGTGGGTTGCAACAATGGTCCAAGCACCACCACGGGGTTCACCACCACTAGGTCAACTCCTTTCTTCGTAGCCAAATCCCACGCACCCTGTTCTGCCACGGTCTTTCCATAGCAGTACAAATTCTGCAATTCCATTTCATTTATTTGACTTAACCCCCAAGTGTATGCGTGCACAATATTTATGTTAATCAATCATCATCATATGGTATTAATCAAATACCTTGGTGTTCTTGCAATACTCAAGATCACTCCAGCAAGATTCATCAACGACAGCATCAGGGCTCCTCTTAGGGTCCAAGTACACAGCACCGATCGAAGACGTGACAACCACTCGTCGGACTTTGGCCTCAGCTGCTGCCGTCATCACATTCTTGGTTCCAGTCACTGCTGGCTCCATCATTTTTTCCTTCAAATATTGTAACCCAAAATCATCTCACCATCGAAACCAGATTTGAAGAAAACATACTATGCATCATGAAATTAAATTATAAATAATCTTTTTTTATTATTTAAAAGTAATTTTAATATTAATATATTAAAAAAGTTCAAACACAAAAAATAAAATGAACAGAGTTAATTTTTTGAAAAGCACGGTAACATACAACAACCAACATTTGTCGGTGGCATTTGTACATAAATTTGCCGGCAAGCCCAACATTTGTGCTTAGAAGTCCAAGTGTTCTTTTAATTTATTTTATTTTCTTAAAACACTCAGCATCTAGACAAAGTTCTCACCACCAGTTAAACGAAAAGAAAAGAAAAGAAGGAAACATACTGGATCTTCTATGACAGGAGAAGCGGTATGGAAAACTCCATCACACCCTTGAATAGCCTCTTGAAGAGACTCATAATCAAGAAGATCAGCCTTGCATAAGGTTAATCTTTCTTGAGCTCCTTCAAGCTCCATCAAATGGGAATTCTTGGGATCAGCTGTAAATAACAACACCAATATACAAAGCATTGAATGAGCACAATCTTAAGAACAGAAAAGGAAAAGGGAAAGAAACCAATTGCGTAATTATTATATATTTACCTGGGTTCCTCACGGTTCCTTTAACAGAGTAACCTTTCTCTAAAAGAAGTTTAACAATCCACGAAGCAATGAAGCCACCAGCCCCCGTGACACAGACAGTCTGGCCTTGGCCTGAAAGTGATGAACTATCGTCAGGCATGGTGTTTTGATATATGTATTATGTGTAAGTAAGTGTTTGGTTGTATTATGTTTCGCTTGATTTAGAAACTGGATGATATATGCATTTGAAGTGGCGGGACGGATGTATTTATAAGGTTCAGAGTTACCACCCTCGCCTGCTACCGCCACTGTTAAATATTTACCAAAGAGAGATTATATCTTTGTTTTTCTCTTTCCATTGATTTTCTCTCTGAAGATACGTGTACGTGACTGAGTCTTTGTAATAGGAATCGTCAACACTATGTCCTGATTTTATTAATGTTATTCTCTTAAGGTTTTGTGTGCTGGTTATGATGATTGAAAATTAATGAATAAATTAATGTCCATTGATTAATTAAAACACCTAAACCATTAAAGAATTTGGTGGGAAAAAAAATGTAATTATAAAGCAGTACCCTTTTATGGAATCTTATATGGAATCCTGCATGTTTTTATATATGTATTTTTTGACCAAAGGTGCACGTTGTTTTTCACCCATCTCTTATTCTCTTGTTTTAATTTATTTCGCTTTTACAAGTGATTATTAACTTATTTTATCTCTTAATAAATTAAGAAATTAAACTATATTATACACAAATATCCATCGGTTGTCGATCACAAGTAGAGAGCAGTACCCTTTTTTCTTGGATGCTCATGCATGACAAGTGTTCGTACTATAAAATACTTGGTTAAGATGCTGAAATTTTTTTGTATTCAAGAAAGAGTTTGCAGATTATGAATATCAGTTTGAGCCTCCACCTTGATCCACCTAATTCCTTGTGGGTTTAATCCATTCTCTTATCACTTATGTTTTATGTGAGATAATTATTTAATTAACAAGTTTAAATGTTATTATTTTTATTCTGTCGAATAAAAACTAAGCCTGAGTTAATATAAGAATAGTGAAGTTTTAAGCTTAAAACGTTTACACTTATATATATATATTTTAAGGATTTAGATGGTTATTTAATAAGAATCTACAAGACTATCAAAAGCAGGTAACTACTGGTGGAAGTAGAAAGATCTAGAGATTGTACTGTTTATTGATTACGATGTTTATATAAGGTAAGCCTACTCTTCTCCAACCCACTGAATAATTAATACACATATAAAACCGACAAAGAATCTGGTGGGAGAGGAAAACGTAATCAATCTTATTTGGAAGACTTATTGTTTTACTTGTATATGTATTTTTTTGACCAAAAGTTCATGTTGTTTTTGACCCATCTCTTCTTCTCTCTCGTATGTTTTTTTCTCTCTTCACATGAAATTTAACTATTTAAGAACATGCTATTGTTCAAAACATATTGTTAATTTCCGAAGGTATTTTTGTTCCAGGTATTAGTAGATGAATGTATCGAAATAATTAAATCTACAAAGGATATTACCTGCTATATAATAACATAAATCATATTCTGAAATTCATCTAAAAACTTAAATTTTTAGGTGAGATAGTTCATTGACATATTATTAGAACCTTATTGACCCACCGTCACGAGTTTGAATCTCATCATCCTTATTTTATTTGATAAAAATCAAGGACAAGATAATGTGGGTCTGTTAAAGTTTCAAGCCCAAAAGGCTTCACTTGATGGTGTTTATTTGAAAATAATATAAATTATATTTTAGAGTCTCACCTTATAGCTTAAGAGATGAGATGGTTCCTTGACATTATCAAATATCTTTTTTATTATCTTACCTTTATTATATTCCCAATTTTTATTTTTATTTTGGATTTGATAAAAAATGTTTCTTCAAACACATGTACACTCTACATATATAGTTTTTCTTGGAAAAGTAAATAAAATAATAAACTGATTACGGAAATGCATAGTTCAATCAATATGTCATCCATGTACAAGAATAAGCAAATCATGATGAAATAAACAATCACCATCCATGGTTTTTTTTTTATTTATTAATTTCCATATTCAAGAATGCTGACGGACACGGCTTACATCATGGTCTTATCAAGGTGGCTCTTGTAAGTGTGAAATTATATATATATATTGACCGCTTGTGTGTCACTAGAAAAAAAGGAGAATGATTTTTTTTAATACAATAAAATATACAATTATAATTTATTTTAAAATATTTTCATCTTTATCCTTTTATATCATCTATGTAATAACTCATTTCTAGATTATTCCTAAAAATTCACATGATATAAAATAAAAATAGTAGAAATAAAATAAAAAGAGGCTGCCTTAGAGGAAAAATCAAGTTGAAAATTTTGGATAGATTTAAGAACCCAATCGTACCTTTATTGTATCCAAAGATGAAGGCAAATACAGATTCAAGACTAAAATTATTTATTATTGGATAAATCTACATAAAAATTAAGTCGAAAGATATAATTATATTTTTTATAGGCCAATTTGATTTAATCATGGGCTAATTTAAAGTATAATTATGTTTAGGAAATAATTTAGGGTCTAATTGAAGAATTTAGTCAAGTGCAAGGACTTAATTATACTTTAAATTGGTCAAATTAATTTTATTAAAGTCTTGATTGATGAATAATGAAGTTTGTGAGCCTAATTCAGGATTAATTGAATTTTTTTCAAGTCAATTGAATGAAGTCAGATGTGAAATTAAAGAAAATTTAAAGTTTAATGGTCAGTTAAGGGTCAAATTCCATAAAGTCATAACCAAAGACCAAAGTAAAAAAGATATGTAAAGTTAAGGCTACTATTGAAATTTTAGCAGGGATAAAATTGTATAAATTTAAAAGTTTAAAATCAATTAGGAGAGCAATTAGAACAATTAGAAATCAAGAGACCAAAATGCATTTGTACCTTTCTACAACATTTACAAGCATGATTACACTGTTCAGTGGTCTAAATAGAACAATTAGAAATCAAGAGACCAAAATGCATTTGTACCTTTCTACAACATTTACAAGCATGATTACACTGTTCAGTGGTCTAAATAGCGCAGGCACACTGTTGCATAAGAAACATAAACAACACATCACTACACGTAACAAGGAGTCGAACGGTCACCTCCCTTCTACCATAAACAGTAGAGAAGGAATTGGGATAGAAAGGGAGAAAAGAAAACGAAGGCAAAATAGAGAAACGAGGGAGAAACAAAAGGAATAGAAGAAAAAACAAAGGACAAAAAAACATAACAAAAATAGAGGAGTGAACACTGAGTGAAATCACATCTCATTTTTTCCTAGTGACAGTAATATTAAGTGGTGACTCCTAATAATTATAGTCATAATTTTTACAATTATAAAATGCACTCCTTTCATTGCTCGTCGTTATCTCCCCAATTAGGGGATGACAGGGCATAAAACATGAAAAAAATATCATCGTGACATATATTATAAAGTACATCATTAGATATTAAAAGTATAATATTTTCAATGCTAAAATTCAAACCTTAGAGTGGTTACGTTTTAAATCTAATGAGGTAAAGACTCCTTCACAAAAAGAGATCTACATGGAAGCTTAAAAAGACCACCAAATAGAAATATAACATGAAAAAAAAATCAAACAACAATGCAACTTATCTTAAACAAGGTTCACTAAGGGTGATGTGTCTTTCCCTTGTATAACAAGCCCTCTTACCTAGACTATCACGGATCATTAGATTTTTTAGCGACTTTAATACTAGAATCATAATTTTACAATTATGAAAAATCTTTTTTCCATGCATTTCCCCATCTTTGGTGAGGGCCACTTGAAAAACACTATCGCGGCAATGCACTTTGTTGCGAAGGTGATTTTTTTGCTCTTCACACCCCGCCATCCCCTGATTGGAAAAGACAACAACGCGTGATGAAAAGAGAGGGGTATTTTATAGCCGTAAAATTTATGATTATAATTATCAAGAGTTGCCACCTAGTATTAAGATCACTAGGAATCTATTGGTTTGCAAAAGTCTGGATAAGAGGGCTTATTGTGCAAGGGAAAGATGCATCGCCCCCAATGCACCCTACCTAAGGTAAGCTGCAATGTTGTTTGATTGTTTTTTTCTAAGTTAAAAAAAATTAAACTGTATTTTCAAAAATCAATTTTTTTTTGTTTGCAGATATACTTTACAATGTAATTTTACACCCGATAATTAAAACAAGATAATTATTAATTTTTTTGATATTTTGACCAAATTCCAATGGATAATCATAAACTAGTTACGATATTCAATTTTTATTTTAAAATATAAGAAAGAGGCAATATATTTTTTTTTACGAAAAATATGATGGAAAAACTTTAAACTCTAGTCGTATGCGTGAAAAAAAGAACACAATTTTTTAAATGAAATTTTTTTTTGAATAAAAATAATAAAATAATAATAAAATTTTTAGGTTCGGGCCTGGACAACTGAATGGGCCTAGACAAGGTGGGGCCAAATGCCCAACATTGTTGGGTTGGGCCGAGAGCAACCTAGCCCACAAATTAAAAAAAATAAAAACATAAAACATGTGAACAATAACTTGGTCGGTCGACCATGACTAAAGGTTCACCTGCTACTATGGACATGTAGAGAAAGTCGAGGTGGTTGTCCTTATGGTGATGACATCCGCAACGGTGGTTTGTGGTGGCCGAAGGAAGCTTCCAAAGGCATCGAGGAACACGTTGTAGCTACTGTAACCATGTCAGTTGCCTCGTCGGAGAGTGTGGATGGGTTATTGGTATGGAGGGGGAGCAACCTGTGGTGATGAGGGTGGTAATGGGTGGTTAAATGGCCTCTAATGGTAGGGACAGAGAGCTCGATAGAGTTGGTTTTAGAGAGAGATAGGAGTTGCAAACCAAGAGAGAAAGAGAGAGGAGTTGGTTGTCGAGGGAGAGCTGGTTGTGGGCTAACAAGAGAGAAGGGGTCGTCGGAGTTGTCAAATGGAGAGAGAGGAGTTGCAACACCTGAGGGGAGAGAAAGGACCATCAAAGCTGGGAGGGAGAGAGCTGACAGGTTGCTAGCTTTTTAAAGAGAGAACCATGTTAGGGAGAGAGATAGGGCTGCTGGAGTGACTCTCCTGACGATGGAGAAGAAGAGCCGAGAAAGACAGAGGGGTGGCTATCAGTGCAAGTTTATGTATATTTTTTTGGTTCTTCTCTGTCTTCCCCGTCTCCACTGTCAAAGTTTCCCCCTCGTTAAATTTTCCTTTGTTCAAATCCCGTTCATCTTTGTATTCTTCTCCCATTTCAAGATTTTTCTCCCCCCTATTAACTAGTCTCTCCCTGTTACTTAAATTTCCCTTAGTGCAATATTAAGGATGTCCCCCACTGTCAAAATTTCCCTCCTTTTTTTTCCTATTCTCCCCTGTATGTCTCCCTTGCTTTTTCCCGTGCTATTTATAGGAAGAGGAGGTGGACCTTGTCACACTAAGCTACAACTGTATGCAGTGAGTGGGTTTGTCTCCGACAGTTGCGAGCTACAATGCATGGTGATAAGTCAAATCCTATAGCGGCATGCTATTGTGGTATGGCTACCTTCACGGCAGCGTGATTGAAGCAACGTGCATGGCTGCAGGTGTGGGACCTAATGAAATTGCATTTTGAGCTCTCGATTTGTGATTGTTCCAATTGCACTTCCAATTGGTTTTAAACTTTTAATTAACCATTAAACTTTTAATTTTTTTTCAATTTTGCCCATAACTTCACAAGATTGATTTGGAAAAAATTCAATTCGGTTTCCAAAAACTCTAATCTTCTCAACTGAACCCAAATTAAGCTCAAAAACTTTATCTTTTATCAATTAAACCCTTAACAAAATTAATTTGACCAATTTAAAGTATAATTAAGTTCTTGCACTTAATTAAATCCTTCAACCTAAATTAATTCTTAAACATAATTATACTTCAAATTAGCCCATGATTATATCAATTTGGTCTATAAAAAAAAATATAATTATGCCTTTCAGCTTATTTTTTATGTAGATTTAAACAATAATAAATTATTTTATCCATGAATTTGTATTTTCCTTCATTTATAGGGGGCAAAATTTCTAACTTGATTTTTCTACCGACACTAATCTCTTTTATTTTATTTTTGTTATTTTTTTGATAGATTTAAGAATAACATAGAAATTGGGTTATGACACTTATCAAGATTTCTAGTTAATTCATAGGGTAGTTCCTATGATTTGCTTATTTTCAAACAGAAGAGCAAGTTAAAATCTAAGAAAAGGATTTGCAGTGTGGATGAGTATACAGTCAAACAGTTCCTACACAGGATAGATTTCACTTGCCAGTCTTGGCTTGGTTTAAACAATAGATTCGTCTTCCACTCGAAAGGGTGTGTACCGATCAGTACACACATGTCATCCTATAAATTTTGGGAGGGAATAAAAGTTCAACAAATTGACATCCTTGATTAATTACATGTCATGTACCTAAGCCTTGGCGTGGGTGGGCATTAGAACAGCCCAGTGAAAGGTCCGACCTCATTTTCTTTCCTACTTTGAGCTCTGCCCTTTTGGGGTTGGTCCCGTTGTTTCCAGCGAAGAAAGAGCGGATTTATCTGAAGAGAGATACCATCTCCGGCAAGAACATGTGAAGATGGACATGTGTTGGAGCCATCAACAAAACCATAGACTCCTTGGCCTAGGAGATACGGCAGCATCTGCATATGCCAATATAAATAATTGGTGTTTATTAATTTGAGGGAGATGACTTGATGAGTATGAGAGAGGGAGATGAAGCTTGCGGCAACAGAAACAGTGGCAGCAGAAACAGCAGCTGCATCAGACGGGGAGAGGAGGACAACAGCTGCATCAGACGTGGGCTGCAAGAAGGGAGTATTATGAGGGTTGGAGAGGAGTTGTTCACCAGCCATGGTAGAGGAGAAACCAAGCGGTGAGGCAGAGGAGGCTAGAGTAGCCGCTGCAGGAGAAGAAACCTGCACTGCCAAAGAAGAAGGCTGGATTGCTGGTGCTGCAGTATTTGGCGGCTGTTCCATTCAAAAAGGAAGGCTGAGAGAAAAGGAAGGCTGGGAGAAAAGTAGGTTAATTATTTTAGGGTTGTGCCTTAGCCAACCTTCATATATATATATATATATATATACATGGGGCAAAACATGGTAGTAACGGTAGGGATTACAACATTGGAATAATCCTATATTATTTTCCTATTCTGATATATACATTCTATAATATTTAGGCATCAGACAGTCTCTTTTAAACTAAATATTATAGTTATTTAAGTTCTTGTACTAAGTTTCTTATCAAAAGAAGAAGATTAATTATAATATATTTTAGGTCTTCAAATCATAAGCATCATTGAAATTAAGTTGAAATCTTATTTTATTATTTTTATTTTAGTATTATGATAAAATCATAATATACCAGTAAGTATCATCGTTTTGTTTGACCTTTGATGATTTCAAATAATAATGTGGATGACCCCATAATATACAGTCAAGGATCAATACAAAGATGATGTATAATTGATTTTGAAAGAGAATAGAAGTAATTCAAATAGATATATTTAATTATTTAAACAAGAAAGAGGGGAACACTCAAGAGTTACATATTGATTAATATGAGGATTATAACATTTATTTGAATAACAGTAATCTGAGTACAAAACATATTATTAGAGGTCTTCACATACAGAAGACAAAACACTTGCACATTAACATTATTCTTTAGTATATTCTTTTCCATGGTAAGAACTGCAACTACACTTTGGGTGTGGACATGTAGTATATTCCTAATAAATGAGCCTTTAATGAGTTTTCACAGAGTCTTCAGCTTGCTTTGGGATTGGAAGGTGGCCATTTTCCTGCAAGCTCTTCACAGTTTCATACAAGCACTGTTTCACTGGGATGAATTCTATGCCCAGATCCTTGATTTTCTGATTTGTGAACTTGTAGGGTTGTTTTCTTGGGTTCTTCTCATCTGAACACCTGCAAATGCATTGCAACAACAAGTATTAATATCCAAAATTAAAAAAACAAGCCACAACATAAATATTTTCTTCTATAGACTTGGTAGGTTTGTTTGAAAACAGGGAAAAGAAAATTTTGCATGGCCTAGCAGCCCAACGATGAAGACAACCCTACTAGGAACATTCCATCAACTTGTCTACTCTTAAGCACTACAATTGATCTTGGTTAGTAGGTCAAAATATAAGTTTTATTACTTTTGAAAAAATCGAAGTAATCTGACCTTTCCGTCGAAGTATAGTTTTCTAGAGGTGTTAATCTCGCGATTATTATAAAGCTGTTCGGAGTAATAAGAACTTACTTGGTTGGGATGGGATACTCCGGGAAGAACTTTGCAAGGATTTCCACCACCTCTCCACGGTGGAGCATTCTCTCAGAACAAAGGTAACGGCCAGAGGCGGAAGGTGTCTCGAAGACTACAATGTGGGCTAGCGCCACGTCCCTAACATGCACATAACCTTGAACAGCGTTGGCATATGTCTTGACTGCTCCGTTCAGGTATTTGAGGATGTGCATGGTGGTAGCATTGACAGTGGATTGCAACAATGGTCCAATCACCACCACGGGGTTCACCACCACTAAGTCAATTCCTTTCTTCCTAGCCAAATCCCACGCACCCTGTTCTGCCACTGTCTTTCCATAGCAATACAAATTCTGCAATTCCATTTCATTTAATTGACTTAACCCCCAAGTGTATGCGTGCACAATATTTATGTTAATCAATCATCATCATATGGTATTAATCAAATACCTTGGTGTTCTTGCAATACTCAAGATCACTCCAGCAAGATTCATCAACGACAACATCAGGGCTCCTATTAGGGTCCAAGTACACAGCACCGATTGAAGAGGTGAGAACCACTCGTCGGACTTTGGCCTCAGCTGCTGCTGTCATCACATTCTTGGTTCCAGTCACTGCTGGCTCCATCATTTGTTCCTTAAAGTATTGTGACACAAAATCGTCTCATCATCGAAACCAGAATTGAGGATAACATACTTTGCATCATGAAATTATATATATATATATATATATATATATATATATATATAGAAGTTTTATTATTATTTAAAAGTAATTTTAATATTAATATATTACAACAGTTCAAATACAAAAAATAAAATGAAAAAAAGTTTATCTAAAGCACGGTGACATAACTACCAACATTTGTCGGTGGCATTTGTACATAAATTTCCCGGCAACCCAACATTTGTCCCTAGATGTCAAGGTGTTGTTTTTATTTTATTTTATTTTCTTAAAACACTCAGCATCCAGACAAAGTTCTCACCACCAGTTAACCGAAAAGAAAAGAAAAGGAAAGTAAACATACTGGATCTTCTATGACAGGAGAGGCGGTATGGAAAACTCCATCACACCCTTGAATAGCCTCTTGAAGAGACTCATAATCAAGAAGATCAGCCTTGCATAAAGTTAATCTTTCTTGAGCTCCTTCAAGTTTCATCAAATGGGAATTCTTGGGATCAGCTGTAAATAACAGCACCAATATACAAAGCATTAAATGAGCACAGTCTTAAGAACAGAAAAGGAAAAGGGAAAGAAACCCAGTGCGTAATTATTATAAATTTACCTGGGTTCCTCACGGTTCCTTTAACAGTGTAACCTTTCTCTAACAGAAGTTTAACAATCCAAGACGCAATGAAGCCACCAGCCCCGGTGACACAGACAGTCTGGCCTTGGCCTGAAAGCGATGAACTGTCGGCAGGCATGCTGCTTTGATAGATGTTTTGTGTAAATGTGTGTCTGGTTGTAATAAGTTTCGCTTGATTTAGAAACTGGATGATGTGTATTTGAAGTGGCGGGGCGAGGATGTATTTATAAGGCTCAGAGTGACCACCCTCGCCTGCTACGTACCGCTACTGGTAAATATTTGCCAAAGAGAGATCATCTCTTTGTTTCTCTCTGAAGATACGTGTACGTGAATGAGTCTTTGTAATAGGAATCGTCAACACCATGTCCTGAATTTATTATTTTTAAGGTTTTGTGTGCTGGTCATGATGTTTACCAAATCCTGTTTTTCTTCTACTTCTACTCTTTTTTATAAGAATTGATGAATAAATTAATGTCCATTGATTAATTAAAACTCTAAGCCATCAAAGAATTTGGTGAAAAAAAGTGTATCTATGAAGCTACTAAGAACCTTATATGGAATCTTGTATGTTTTTATATATGTTGTTTTTAACCCATCTCGTATCCTCTTGTTTTTCTTTCGCTTTTACATGTGATTAAGTTATTGTATCTCTTAATAAATTAAGAAATTAAACTATATTATAGATCACAAATATCCATTGGTTGTAGATCACAAGCAGAGAGCAGTACCTCTTTTTTTGGAAGACATAAATCATCTCGTGGATGACAAGGGTTCGTGCTAAAAAATTCTTGGTTATTATATATATATATATATATATATATATATATATATATATATATATTGTCAAGGAACCATTTCACCTGAAAATTTAACTTTGTAAGTGAGGTCCTAAAATATAATTTATGTTTTTCTCTTACACATACCCTCAGCTGAAAGCTTTTTAGACTTGAAACTTGCATAGACCCATTTTATCTTGTACTTGATTTTTATGAAATAAAATGAGGGTGGTGAGATTCGAGTTCGTGACCACTAGGACAACAAGATTCTGATACCATATCAAGGAACCATCTCATTTAAAAATTTAAGCTTGTAAGTGAAACCTTAGAATATAATTTATATTTTTCTCTTATATATATATATATATATATATATATATATGAAATAGGGTGTCAATTATGATTTTTTTATAAGTGATTTACTCTGTGTCCTAACTGGATTTAATCCAATCTCCTTAGACTTGAAGAATAAATTAATATTCATCGATTAATTATATTTATTTAATTGAATAATATAAATTATATTATGAAACTCATTTAATAATTAAAATTTTCATGTAACATGATTATTTAATTAATAAATTAATAATTTTTTATGGATTAAGCAGTTATATATTAAAATGTTATTACCTTTGTTCGGTCGAATAAAAACTAAGCAAATATAAGAAGAGGTAAATTTTAAGTTTAAAAATTCTATACTTAAAGAAAATTATTAAAAAAAATATATAAATTATATTTTAATGTTTTAGATAATTATTTAAATTATTCTGTCTCATACAAAACTGACGAATAAATTAACGTCCACTGATTAATTGTTCTGTTTATTGATTACGATGTTTATATAAGGTAAGCCTACTTTTCTCCAACCCCCTGATTAATTAATACACATAAAACCAACAAAGAATCTTGTGGGAGAGAAAAACGTAGTCAATCTTATACCGAAGACTTGTTGTTTTACTTGTATATGTATTTTTTTGACCAAAAGTTCATGCTGTTTTTGACCAATCTCTTCTTCTCTCTCAATTTTTTTTCTCGCTTCACATGAAATTTAACTATTTAAGAACATGCTATTGTTCAAAACTTATTTTTAATTTCTGAAGATATTTTTGTTCTAGGTATTAATAGATGAATGTATAGAAATAATTAAATCTGCAAAGGATATTACTTGTTACAGAATAATATAAATCATATTCTGGAACTCACCTAAAAACTTGAGTTTTTAGATGAAATGGTTCATTGACATGTTATTAGAATCTTATTGACCCAACGGCCACGAATTTGAATCTCATCCTCCTTATTTTATTTGTTAAAAATCAAGTACAAGTTAATGTGTATCTATGAAGGTTTCAACCCCAAAGGGCTTCACTTAAAGGTGTGTATTTGAAAACATGAAATGATTCCTTGACATTACCAAATATCTTTTTTATTATCTTACCTTTATTATATTCCTAATTTTTATTTTTATTTTTATTTTTATTTTGAATTTAAATTTGATAAAAAAAAAATATTTCATCAAACACACGTACACTCAACAGATATAGTTTTTCTTGGGAAAGCAAAGAAAATAATAAACTGATTACGGAAATGCATAGTTCAATCAATATATCATCCATGTACAAGAATAAGTAAATCATGATGAAATAAACAATCACCATCCATGGTTTTTTTATTAGTTTCCATATTCAAGAAGGCTGACCACCAAGGCTTACATCATGGTCTTACCAAGGCGACTCTTGTAAGTGTGAAATATATATATATATATTGATTGCTTGTGTGTCATTAGAGAAAAAAAGGAAAGCGATTTTTTTTAACACAATAAAATATACAATTATAATTTATTTTTTAGAGACTTTGCCATGTGCAATTAAAATATTTTTAAGTTTTATCATCTTTTTCAAAACTCATTTCTAGGTTATTCCCAAAAATCCACTTGAAACAAAGTGAAAATAACAAAATTTAAAATAAAAGGAGGCTGACCCTGGAGGAAAAATCAAGTTGAAAATTCTAGATAGATTTGAGAATCCGATCGTACCTCTATTGTATCCAAAGATAAAGAAAAATGCATATTCAAGTATAAAATAATTTATTATTTGATAAATCTGCATAAAAATTAAGTCAAAAAATTATAATTATATTTTTTAGAGGCCAATTTGATTTAATCGTGGGCTAATTTAAAGTATAATTACGTTTAGGAAATAATTTAGGGTCCAATTGAAGGATTTAATCAAGTGTAAGGACTTAATTATACTTTAAATTGGTCAAATTAAATTTATTAAATGCTAGATTGATGAAAAATCAAGTTTGTGAGACTAATTCAATTTTAATTAAGTAGATTAGATTTTTTTAGAGACCAAATTGAATTTTTTTCAAGTCAATTGAATGAAGTCGAGTGTGAAATTGAAGAAAATTTAAAGTTTAATGGTTAGTTAAGGGTCAAATTGCATAAATCCATAACTAAGGATCAAAGTAAAAAGGGCGTGTAAAGTTAAGGCTGCTATTTAAATTTTAGCAGGGTTAAAATTGCATTAATTTAAAAGTTTAAAATCAATTAGGAGAGCAATAAAAACAATTATAAATTAAGAGACCAAAATGAATTTGTACCTTTCTGTAACATTAACAGGCGTGACTGCACTGTTCAGTGGTCTGAAAGGTGCAAGCACGCCATTGGAGAAGAAGCATAAACAACACATCACTACACGTAACAAGGAGTTGAAGGGTCACCTCCCTTCTGCTATAAACAGTAGAGAAGGATTTGGGATAGAAAGGGAGAAAAGAAAACGAAGGCAAAATAGAGAAACGAGGGAGAAACAAAAAGAATAAAAGAAAAAAATGACAAAAAAACATAACAAAAATAGAGGAGAGAACACCGAGTGAAATCACATCTCATTTTTTCCTAGTGACAATAATATTAAGTGGCGACTCCTGATAATTATAGTCATAATTTTTACGATTATAAAACATACTCATTTCATCATGTGCTGTTATCTCCCCAATTAGGGGATGACAGGGCACATAGTGTGAAAAAAATATAATCACGACATATATTATAAAGTACATCATTAGATATTACTAGTACAATATTTTCAATGCTAAAATTCAAACCTTGGAATGGTTAGGTCTTAAACGTAATGATGTAGAGACTCCTTCACAAAAAGAGATATACATCGAAGCTTAAAAAGACCAATAAATAGAAATCTAACATGGAAAAACAATCAAATAACAATGCAACTTATCCTAAACAAGGTTCATTGAGGGTGATGTGTCTTTCCCTTGTATAACAAGTCCTCTTACCTAGACTATTAGGGATCATTAGATTTCTTAGCGACTTTAATACTAGAATCATAATTTTACAATTATGAAAAATATTTTTTCCATGCATTTCCCCATCTTTGGAGAGGGGCACTTGAAAAACAATATCGCAGCAATACACATTGTCACGAAGGTGATTTTTTCACGCTTCACACCCCACCATCCCTCTTATTGGGAAGACAGCAACGCGTGATGAAAAGAGAGAGGTGTTTTATAGCCAAAAAAATTATGATTATAATTATCAGGAGTCGTCATCTAGTATTAAGGTCACTAGGAATCTATTGGTGTATAAGAGTTTGGGTAAAGGGATTTGTTATGCAAAGGGAAGACGCGTCACCCTAGTGCACCCTCTCTAAGGTAAGTTGTATTGTTGTTTGATTATTTTTTCTAAGTTAAAAAAAAATTACACTGCATTTTTAAAAATCATTTTTTTGTTTGCGGATGTACTTTACAATGTAATTTTACACCCCGATAATTAAAACCAGATAATTATTAATTTTTTTGATATTTTGGAAAAATTTCAATGGATAATCATAAACTGGTTATGATATTCAATTTTCATTTTAAAATTTGAGAAAGAGGCAACATATTTTTTTTATGAAAAATATGATGGAAAAACTTTGAAATCTGCTCGTATGCATGCAAAAAAGAACATGTTTTTTAAATGAAATTTTATATATATATATATATATATATATATATATATATATATAAATTAAATAAAAATAATAATAAAAATTAAATTTTTGGGGTCGGGCCTGGACAACTGAATGGACCTGGTCAAGGTGGGGCCAAAGGCCTAACATTGTTAGGCTGGGCCGAAAGCAGCTTAGCCCACAAATTAATAAAGGGAAAAACACAAAACACGTGAACAACAACTTGGTCGGCCGACCATGACGAGAGATTCACCTGCTGTTGTTGCCAGATAGGGAGGTTGAGGTGCTTGTTCCTATGGTGGCAGCGTCAGCAATGATGGTCTGTGGTGGCCGAAGGAAGCTTCCAAAGGTGTCAGGCCACATGTTGCAGCTACTGCAACCATGTCGGTTGCCTTGCCAAAGAGTGTGGATGGGTCGTTGATATGGAGGGGGAGTAATCGGTGGTGATGAGGGTGGTAATGGATGGTTGAATGGCCTCTAAGGGTGGGGAGAGAGAGAGCTCGGTAGAGTTGATTTTAGAGAGAGATAAGACCTGCAATCCGAGAGACAAAGAAGGAGTTGGTTGCTAAGGGAGAGATGGTCGTGGGCTGATGAGAGAGAAGGGGCATCAGAGGGAGAGAGAGGAGTTGCAACACCTGAGGGGAGAGAGAGGACCGTCGGAGCTAGGAAGGAGAGAGGTGACGAGTTGCTAGGTTTTTAAAGACATAACCATGTCAGAGAGAGAGAGAGAGAGAGAGAGAGAGAGAGGGCTGCCAGAGTGACTCTGCCGACGATGGAGAAGAAGAGCCTAGGGAGACAGAGGGGTGCCTGTTAGTGCAAGTTTGTGTATATATTTTTTGGTTCTTTGTTTTCCCCATCTCCACTGTCAGAGTTTCCCCCTCATCAAATTTTCCTTTGTTCAAATACCGTTCATCTCTGTTTTTTTTTCCCATTTCAAGATTTCCCCCCTATTAACTAGTCTCTCCCTCTTACTTAAATTTCCCCTAGTGTAATATTAACGATGTCCCCCCTGTCAAAATTTCCCTCTCCTTTTTTTCTTGTTCTCCCTTGTCTGTCTCCTTTGCTATATCCCTGTGCTATGTATAGGTGGAGGAGGTGGACCTTGTCACGCCAAGCTATAGTTGTATGCACTGAGTGGGGTTGTCTTCGACAGTGGCGAGCTACAGCTGCGCGGCAATGAGTCGAATCCTACAACGGCATGCTATTGTGGTATGGCTGCCTTCACGGCAGCGTGATTGAAGCAACGTGCATGGCTGCAGGTATGGGACCTAATGAAATTGCATTTTGGTCCCTCAATTTGTGATTGTTCCAATTGCACTTTCAATTGGTTTTAAACTTTAAAATTTATGGAATTCTACCCCCGCTAAAATTTCAAAATCAGCCTTCACTTTGCGTACCTTTTTATTTTGGTCATTGGTTTTGGATTTATATGATTTGACCCTCAATTAACCATTAAACTCTTAATTTTCTTCAAGTTTGCCATAACTTCACACGATTGGTTTGGAAAAAATTCAATTCGGTCTCTGAAAATATCATTCCTCTCAATTGAACCCGAATTAAGCTCAAAAACTTTATCTTTTATCAATTAAACCCTTAACGAAATTAATTTGATCAATTTAAAGTATAATTAAGTCCTTGCACTTAAGTAAATCCTTCAACTTCAACTTAAATAAATCTTAAACATAATTAGACTTAAAATTGGCCGAAGATAAATCAAATGGGCCTATAAAAAGATATAATTATGCCTTTCAGCTAATTTTTTATGCAGATTTAAACAATAATAAATTATTTTATCCTTGAATCTGTATTTTTCTTCATTTATAGGGAAAAAAAGAGGTATGACCGGGTTTCCAAAAAATCCAAAATTTCCACCTTGATTTTTCGGCCGACATTAGCCCCCTTTATTTTATTTTTGTTATTTTTTGGTAGATTTAGGAATCACCCAGAAATTAGGTTATGACACACATCAAGATTTCTAGTTAATTCATATGGCAGTTCCTTTGATTTGCTTATTTTCAAACAAAAAAGCAAGTTAAAATATAAGAAAAGGATTTGCAATTGTCGCATCCTCTGTGAGAGCGCAGTGTTGTGGCGACCCTCCCCACAAGCGGGGAAATTCATATAAGGGTTTAATCTTTAATTTCGTGAAAAAAGAGAGTCGTCACCTAATATTATGGTTACTAGAAAACCTAAAACTAGTCTTTTAAAGATTCTAGGGCAAGGGACTGGTTGCATAAAGGGAAGGTTTTAACACCACTAATACGCCATACCTAAGGTAAGCTGCTTGGTGTTTTGGGTATCTTATAATTGCTATATTATTAATCTTTCAAAAATATATTGGTTAAATGATGACAACGTATTATTCCTGTAAAAATATTTTGGATATTTACCACTTAAAGGTTTCTTTATCCAAATACCAACAGTAAATAATACCGAATTATCCCCGCCAATATTTTAGATATTAACCCTTTTAGGATTTATGTATCCAAATATCAACAGTGAATAATAACGAATCATCCCTGCCAATATTTTGGATATTAACCCCTTTTGGATTTATTTATCCAAATATTAACACTGAATAATATGAATTACCAAAAATAAGATTTTGATATTTATGGAATATTGGCCAATACCCTTTGGATTTTACAAACATGTTATAAAATCCAAAAATATGAGAAATGATTTTTTTTAATGAAATCCATGCTGAAAACATTCTCTTTAATCCTTAAAATAATGTTCATTTTAAATAAAAGATTTTCAAAAATATGTTAGCGTATTGGCCGTATGCACAAAATCAATATTTTTTTGTTTAAATTATTTTTTAATATATATATATATATATATATAAAATGCAAATCTGTATTTTTTATATCTTTCTTTTCGGTGGGTTGTCAGCCCACCTTGCCTAAGGCTGGGCTTTCAGCCCAAATCTCATCTGGTCTAGGCTGGAAGCCCACCTTACTCAAAGGGTCGGGCCGGGTACAAAGCCAAGCCTGACCAGCCCATGTTGGGAGTGAATTAATTCACTCCTCGCATGCAACAAAAGAGACGATGAATAGTAACATGGTAAATTTTAGAGTGTGATGAACGACATACTTGTTAATACCTTTGGGTAGAGAGATGTCAAGGTGGTTTTTCTTATCATGGTGGCATCGAAAATGGTGGCTTGTATGGCTAGAGTAGACGCTAGAAAGTGATCAAACTACGTCGCTGCAACGGCTGTAGCTACTGCTGCCTTTGCCTGAAACCACGACTGGGTTGCTGGAGTGGAGGAGAGGCTTCCAGCGATGATGGGAGTGGTGCTAGCTAGTCGGAGCTGTGAACTCTTTGAGGTAAGAGAGAGACACTAGTCGACTGGTTTTAAAGAGAGGGGGAAAAAAGAGTTGCTACGAAGGGGAGAGAGAGTGGAAGTTGACCGAGAGAAAGAGGGAGAGTTGTTGTCTCCAAGGAAGAGAAAGGAGAGAGAGAGAGATGCTAGCGCCGGAGTTGGGGAAGAAGATAGGTCGTGCTGTTGCAAGTTTTTTTTTTAGTCTTTGTAATTTTTCATTCCTCCTCTGTTTGTGAATCTTTTCTTCTTTGTCTTTTCTCTTTTTTGTCAATTTATTCCTCCCCAATGTTTTGCAAATCCCCTCTGTGAAGTTAAAAATCTTCCCCTATTTACGTGAATTTTTCTACTCTCCTTCGTGAATTTTCTGCTCTCCACTCTACTACCTCAAATCCTTTTTTCTTCCCTGTGCATGTTGTGAACAATGACATTTATAGGGGAAAGATGTAACCGTTTGCCATGCATGTTGTGTGGGGTTGCTGCCTTTAAAGCACAGAGAGCTTGTAGAGGCGTGCCTTGCACTATTCAAGTGTCGAAACAGTGCAGGCACGCTGCAGATTTTAGGAAGATAAAAGTGTGATTTGGTCCTTTAATTTGCAATTGCTCTAATTGCATCCCCAATTGGTTTTAAACTTTAAATTTTATACAATTGTATCCCCGTTATAATTTCAAGAGCATCCTTAGTTTTGTGCGCCTTTTTTACTCTGGTCATTGGTTTCTAATTTGCGCGATTTAACCTCTAATTAACCATTAAACTCTCAATTCGTTCAATTTGGCCCGTGATTTCATATAATTGGGCTTAAAAAATTCAATTCGCTCTCTGAAAAATCCAATCTCATCAATTGAACCCGAATTAAATTCAAGAACTTGATTTCTCATTGACTAAGCCTTTAATAAAATTAATTTGATCAATTTAAAGTACAATTAAGCCCCTGTACTTAAATAAACTCTTCAATTGGATCCTAAATTAATTTTCAAACATAATTACATTTTTAATTGGCCAATAATTAAATCGAATTGGCACATAAAAATATAATTATATCTTTCGACTTAATTTTTACACAGATTTATCTGATAATAAATTATATTATCCTTGAATCTGCACTATTCTTCGTTTGCAGGTATAAAAATAGGTACGATTGTATCATTATGCTTTTAAATTGGCCAGCAATTAATTTGCACTTTTAAAATAGCCAACGATTAAATCCAAATGGCCCATAAAAACACAATTATATCTTTTATCTTAATTTCTACGCAGATTATCCGATAATAAATTATGTTAGCCTTAAATCTATATTTTCCTTCATTTTTGGGCATAAAAAAGGTACGATCATATAATTATATTTTTAAATTGGCAAACGATTAATTAAACTTTTAAATTTGTCAACGATTAAATCCAACAGACCCATAAAAATATAATTATATCTTTCGACTTAATTTCTACGTGGATTATCCAATAATAAATTACTTTAGCCTTAATCTGTATTTTCCTTTATTTATAGGCACACAAAAAAGGTGTGATCAAGCTCTCGAAAATGTCCAAATTTTCACCTTGATTTTCCTAACAACACCAACCCTTTTTATTTTATTTTTTCTTATTTTTAGGTAAATTTGGGGAATGATCCAAAATCGGGTTATGACAACAGTGTGGATGAGTATACAGTCAAACAATTCCTACACATGATAGATTTCACTTACCAGTCTTGGCTAGGTTTAAACAATAGATTCGTCTTCCACACGAAAGGGTTGTTAGAGTATCGAAGAAAGAATATTCTAGAGTAGTGTATTTGTATTCTAGAGTATGAAAGAATGTATGAAAAATGTGTATAAATAGAGAAGTGCACGCACAACAAATATATACGAAACAGAAATCAATATAGCACAATTTTAAATTTCAATCTCCCTCTCTTTCTGTCTTCTCCCTTGTCATAACCCAATTTTGGGTCATCCCTCAAACCATCCCAAAATTAGAAAAAATAAAATAAAGAGGGTCGGTGTCGGTAAGGAAATCAAGGTAAAAATTCTCAAGGTTTTCGAGATCGCGATCATATCCCTTTTTGTGTCCGGAAATGAAAGAATGCAGATTTAAGGATAAATCTGCGTAAAATTAAATCGAAAGATATAATTATGTTTTATGGGTCATTTCGATTTAATCGTTGGCCGTTTTAAAAAGTGTAATTGTATTTGAGAATTAATGTAGGTTCCAATTGAATGATTTAATTAATTGCGATGATTTAATCAAATTAATTTTTATTAAGGACCTAGACGATGAGAAATCAATTTCTGGAATTTAATTCGGGTTCAATTGGCGAGATGGGAATTTTTGAAGACCAATTTGATTTTTTCCAAGCCAATTAGGCGGAATCGAGGACCCAATTGAATAAATTGAGAATTTAATGGACGATTGAGAGTTAAATCGCGCAAATCAGAAATCGAGGATCAAAATAAAAAGGCGCGTAAAGTCAAGATTAATATTTGAAATTCTAGGGGGGTAATTGCACAAAATCATAAGTTTAAATCCAATTAGGGGTGCAATTCGGCCAATTACGAGTTTAAGGGACCAAATTGCAATTACACCTTGCAAAAGCATGCAGCGCATGCCTGCACCCGCAGCCCCTTTAACCTGCACTCCCGCCGGCAAGCCTGCCACCGCCGAAAGAAAAAGCAACCCACCGTTGCAACGGTAACACAGCACTGCCTATAAAATGGGTTGATTTTTGAAACACAAGGGAGAGAATAGAAACAGAGGCGTGGAGTTGGGAAGAACTTGCAGAGTCAAGTTCACAAAAAACAGACAGAGAAAGAGAGAAAAACGAAGGAAGAACAGGCAGTGAAAAAAAAAAAGGAGAAAAGAGGGCTGAAAGAAACAAAGAAAAATTCGCGTGAATTTTCGAATCATCGTTTCCCTCGCACCAGTTCCTTTTCTTTCTCACTCTCTACTTTCATTTTCTCGTCTCTCTCACTACAACCAGCAGCCCGAAGCTTTCTCTCTCCATTTTCTTCCTCTCGGTCAGCCACCACAACGCCTCCAGCAACTCACCTATTCTCCTCCCTTGCTTCCTAAGCCACCGCTGATTGCTATCAATGATGATACACGTTCCAAACGTTATGCAGGCCAAACTCGTCTTCTCGCCATAAATACCAGCCATTTCCACGCTGAAGCCACGAAGAACCTCCTCTCACAGTGGTGTTAGAGTATCAACTCCATACATCTAATCTCGTTCACCTGGCAAAACAATGTCCTTCAGTTATTAACTTTTGCATCCCATGACGTACGGCTTTTCCAGCCTACCTAGGCTGGAAGCCCAGCCCGAAAATGGATGGGCTGAAAAACCGGTCCAAATTTAAAGTGGGCATAGAGCCCGTATAATTAAGTGGGCTGGAAGCCCAACTCAATATTTTAGTGGGTTCAGCCCACGTTGGGGACTGCGACCCAGCCACGTGATGGGGCTGCAGCCCAGCCCACATTGGTGGGCTGGCAGCCTATCTATGTGATGAGGGGCTGGCCGCCTGGCCCACCAGGGCGGGGCAGTCCAGCCCCCCAGGAATAAATAAATAAATAATAAAAAATAATAAAAAATACAAAATACAAAAATTGCAAAAAAAATATTTTTTATTAGAAAATAAAATGTGTTGTTTTCATGCATACGGCCAATACACTAGCATATTTAAAAAAAAAAATCTTTTTGTTTCACAAAAATATACTACCTTGGAATCTTAAGAAAAGATGTCTTTTAGCATGAATTTCACAAAGAAAATCATTTCTTGCATTTTTGGATTTTACAACATGTTTGTAAAAATCCAAAGGCTATTGGCCAATATTCCAAAAGTATCAAAATCTTATTTTTGGTTATATCATATTATTCATTGTTGATATTTGGATAAATAAATCCTAAGGGGTTAGTATCCAAAATATTCAACGGGGATAATTTGCTATTATTCACCATTGGTGTTTGGATAAATAAATCTTAAGGGGTTAATATCAAAATACTCGACGGGGATAATTTGTTATTATTCACTGTTGATATTTGGATAAATAAATCCCAAGGGGTCAATATCCAAAATATTCGATAGGAATAATACATCATCACCATTTAACCAACTTTTTTTTAAAAAAATATCAAGATCATAACGAATCATAAACAAACAAAAACACCAAGCAGCTTACCTTAGGTAGGGCGTACTAGGGGTGCTAAAACCTTCCCTTTACGCAACCAGTCCCTTACCCTAGAATCTCTGAAAGACCAGTTTAGGTTTCCTAGTAACCATAATACTAGGTGGCGACTCCCTTTTCACAAAAATAAAGATTAGACCCCCTCACATGAATTCCCCGCACGAGGGGAGGGTCGCCACGACGCCGCACGTCATTTTTTGGGGTGCGACAGGATGGCGACTCCGCTGGGGAAATTTGGACTAGGCTTGGTAATTTGTATTTTTATGCTTTATATTGATTGAATTTTTGTTATGAATGGTTTATTTTGTTAGCATGCATCTTTACATCCTGTCATCATAATATGCCTTGTCATGCATCACTTTTATTATTTCGAGAGCACACACTAAACTTTAAGTTAAGTGGGGGACTAGCAGCTTACCTATGACTTGAGTCAAGGTTGAAGTTTGTGTAAACCCCGACTCTTTGCTGAGTGTTTAGACTGGTAGTGATTGGTATACGTACCATCCCGCTACCTGCTAAACCCCCATATCACCTTTACGAAGGTGATCACTGGGACAGCAAGAGACCCTCTTTAGAGATCAAGTAGTAAACCTACCCTATGTCTCACATAAAGGAACTAGAACCAATCGTTAGGGTGTATGCTCCCTCCATTTTTGTTTTGCGTGAAGACAAACCCTTCTCGAAACATCTTGAACTTAAGACTTTTCGATGACATTGTGGTTATCACTTAAGAAAATTTTTATTGTAGGGTTTAAGTAAAAATCAAATCTTTGTTTATCATGCAATTGTATGATCACATATCACTCCTCGAGGGGCAAGCCCAAAAAAAAAAAATGCACATGCATTCTCACGGTCACATGTCCCTCCTCGAAGTGTGAATGTAAAAAAAAAAAAAAAACATGCATATACATTTCAACATGCATTTCCACAGTTTTTATGCAATTTTTAAGATCACGTAGAGCGAGTCTGTCAAAAAAAAAAAACAAAGAAAGAAAAATAGCAAGCATGCATATACGAACCCATTTTAAGAAATGCGAGTAGCCCATATACAAACCCATTTACCGAAACCAGGCATAAGTAAAAAAGGGTGGTACAATCCATTTAAGTATCTCTCTCCTGATCACGTGGAGTTTGTTGCGGCACTATCAAATCAAGAAGTTTTTAATAGCCACGCACAGTAGACCACGTTATTTGGCGAGCAAAGATAAAATATCTAGATAATATGGGATTGTTGAATTTATTCTGGTATCTGAGAGTTTGAAGCATATGCAATGCAAGATTACATTACTCGACGAAGGAAATTGCCACAAGAGAATCTTTTCATCGTCTAACAAAATTTGTTCATGATTTGCATACTTTGGTGATTTTTCTAGATTTCTTTCTAGCTCGATTCACTGTTATGTTCAATAACAAAGCGCGGTGAAGCAAAAAAAAAAAAGAGATCTTTGGCAACAACACCCGCATGAATGGTTGAGTTTTAAAACATAAGGGATTGAACATAATATTAAAACTTAATAAGTTCAGAAACCCATTAAGGAGAAGCTTTAAGCGCTAAACATGGTTAATGAAGAAAGTTACAAAAAAGCTCAGGATTGGAACTCTGGTCACACAAAGGAAAGAGAAGATGTGATTATATTGCTTAGGGATTATTACATAGATATGTCTGCTGGGTCTTATAAGGATATGCCTAGATAGGATACAAATATCGCAGTACACAAGGAACTTTTTTAAAAAAAAAAAAAGAAAAAAAAAGATAAAAGATGCAAGTCGATCCAACAAAAGCTGAGAAGAAAATTCAGCTCAAAATAAAAAATAAAAATTTCAAAACTATTGAATTGGGTTGGGCATCAAACATAGCGATAGTACCTTGGGGCCTTAAATCATGTTAGCCCTAAAAATAATTTTCCCATATGTTAATAGACGGGCTTTCAAGTTGGGACCAGATAAAAATGGTTCAAAAGGCTTAGACCATACTTAGAACACCAACCTAAACTAATGAGAGAATTTAAGAAATATGAGTTCACACGGCTAGGAAAGAAAAGAAATCAATTTGGATATTTCGACCACACTAGCTTCTATGGTTAAAATGAACTACGGGCGAAACTTACAAAAAAAAAAAAAAACCAGCTTATTGTTGCTCAGCTGAGGGAGAAATAAACAGAAACCCTTGGTGCTACAATATTAAGAATTTCATTTGAAACCAGACTTATCCCCTGGGGGCATCCAAAACTGAAAAGAAAACCTTGAGGAAATTAGCGATTGGTTTTTATCTTGACGAGATTTTGCATAAAACAAAAAAATCATCCGACAGGACTTTGCTGAGGTGCCTAGATGAAGTTGAAGCCAGAGATGCATAGCGAGAAATCCATAAAAAGATATGCTCAACCCATGCTAGTGGACACATAATGGCTAGGAAAATACAAAGAGTTGGATTGCATTGACTATGTCCGCTAGTGTCATAAGTGTCAGATCCACCGTGACAAAATCAATGCCCCTCCGGCCCCTTTATTTAACTTGATATATCCCTAGTCTTTTGTAATGCAGGGAATTGGTGTGATTAAGCTTAACAATCCAAAAGTCTACATTGTTCATAGGTTCATCTCGTGGCTACCAAATACTTTACAAATTAGATAGAAGCCGGACCATTTGCTCATGTAGCGCAAAAAAATGGTCAACAAATTCATTGAGAATAATTTGATTCGTCGGTAGGGACCACTAGAAAAGATTATAATAGATAATGCATAAAACTTCAACGGGAAATTAATAACAGAACTCTCAAATTCCTCAACTTACAAACCAAAGATGAACGGTGCGGTAGAAGTCGCTAATAAAAATGTCAAAAAAATATATTGATAGACACTGAACTAAACGAAGTAGAATGGGCAAAAGTCAGATATGAACATTTGAATTTAATAAAAAAAAATTTAATTTGACATCATCAATTATACTAAAGAAGGATGGCTGAAACATACGACAAGAAAGTCCGACTTTAAAAAAATTCTAAGAAAGAGATCCGGTACTGAAGAAAATTACCTGTATTGGGATGAGATCAAGTCAATGGGCCCCAACTATAAAGGCTTCTATGCGGTGAAGAAATTGCTTCCGGGAGGAGCTTTGCTATTGTCTAGAATGGATGAAGAGGATTTAGTTAGGCCTAAGAATTCTCACTCTAAAATAAAATTATGCCTGATATTTTGGAACCTCCCCAATCAATAGGATAAAATTCAGCCAGGAATTCTCATTACAAGAAACTTTTTTTCTTCACAAAACACATGATTTTTGAAATTAATGACTTAATGTTAGGACAAGAAGGACTTACAAACAAATAAAACATTGATCGGATTCAAAACCCTTGACATTAACAGTTTTTTACTATCATTGAAAAGCCCGATAGTCAAACGCCAGAATGAGAATCTTGATAGGAATGCAAATAATTTCATATCAGCTTGGGGGCAAGGAGCACAAGCGAATAATAATTCAGTGGAATTCATCAAATTTATAGCGACAATAAATATATTTTGGTTAACAAACAGATGAATGGGCATCAGCAAGGATTGTTTGGTTTTAAAAAAAGAAAGAAGAAAGAAGAAAAAAGAAAGAAAAAACTCCAACAACAATTAAGATCAACATCGCATTTGGGGAGCGCCTTCAGAAACATCGGCGGACTCGCAGATTTGGTTGCCTCTAAAAGATGTTATTGCATGGGTGCATAATGATAAATGTTGGAGAATATATGACCACGAAGACTAATTACAGAATAATATATCTTGAAGCCTATCGACTCAAGGTTCAATTCACCGCAAAGAAAAAGAAAAGAAAAAACCTCATTAATGACAACATTGCATAAACTAAGAAGAATTTTTTTAGAAGAAATCAAGTCTACAATGAGGAGTTTCAAATTTTAGGACCGAATAGTTGCATCAATTCAAGGCGCAATTCATCGCATGAGTGTCGGTCATGATAGCATCACATCTCTTCTCACAAGCTGAGAAAAATTTATTAATGATAACATTGAGCATGCAATGATGAGTTTTGGATGCATTTCTGGATGACTTGATATTTCCATAAAGGTTAATCATGATATATGGTAGAAGAAATACAATTCAATTGATGAAAACTCCATGATTGATAACCGAAGATGAAGTCAACATTTAGCGAGTCTTGCGATGACTTGTTGGAAGAATGCACAAGTCCAAGAACCATTAGTGAAAGAATCAAAACAAATGGATGAATTGTTGCACCCCTTCATGATGAATCAAGCGACACCATACTTGGGGGCAATTTCAGACTTGATAAACAATGAAAATAGAGATCATCACAGATAACTTGGGATAAACAATGTGCTTAAGTTGGACGGATGAGTCACAACAAAGCTTTGGAGATCCTATGACAATGGAGCATTAGATGAAAGGAGACCTATATTTCTCAGGTAAGTATACATGCATAATTATGCATTGCATCCCCAACTTCACCATTTCCATTCGGGTAGGTCACCCATCATAATCAGACCCGGGTAGGTCACCCGTCACCATTGAGACCGTCTAATTCGGGTAGGTCACCCGTCATGATAAGACCCGGGTAGGTCACCCGTCACCATTGAGACCATTATAATCCGGGTAGGTCACCCGTCATAATCAGACCCGGGTAGGTCACCCGTCACCATTGAGACCATTATAATCAGGGTAGGTCACCCATCATAATAAGACCCGGATAGGTCACCCGTCACCATTGAGACCGTCTAATTCGGGTAGGTCACCCGTCATGATAAGACCCGGGTAGGTCACCTGTCACCATTGAGACTATTATATTCGAGTAGGTCACCCATCATAATCAGACCCGGGTAGGTCACCCGTCACCATTGAGACCATTATAATCCGGGCAGGTCACCCGTCATAATCAGACCCGGGTAAGTCATCCGTCACTATCGAGACTCCACTAACTCGGGCAGGTCACCCGTCATAATCAGACCCGGGTAAGTCATCCGTCACTATCGAGACTCCACTAACTCAGGCTGGTCACCCGTCATAATCAGACCCGGGTAAGTCATCCGTCACTATCGAGACTCCACTAACTCGGGCAGGTCACCCGTCATAATCAGACCCGGGTAAGTCATCCGTCACTATCGAGACTCCACTAACTCGGGCAGGTCACCCGTCATAATCAGACCCGGGTAAGTCATCCGTCACTATCGAGACTCCACTAACTCGGGCAGGTCACCCGTCATAATCAGACCCGGGTAAGTCATCCGTCACTATCGAGACTCCACTAATCTGGGTAGGTCACCCGTCATAATCAGACCCGGGTAAGTCATCCGTCACTATCGAGACTCAACTAATTCGGGCAGGTCGTCTGTCATAAATAGATCCGGGTAGGTCACCCGTTACCGTAAGATCCACCTCCCTCGTTCACAGCTAGCCAAATGCGGGCAAATCGGGAAAGAGTTGCATGCCTTTTATTTATCTTAATAACAAAAAATCTTGTGGGGAAAGATATGCAATCATACATGTCATGCCCCTCCACTTTCAATTTGGTGACGCAAGGAAAAGTCAAAGCAATCACATTGCTTTCAATTGCTTCTGCATTATTTTGCTAAGTTCCATGCATTAATGGCCACTCTCGAAGTTCTAACTTCTAAGCAAAGTCATTGTCATCTCATTTAAATCAAATCGAAAAGAAATTGAATCACAGAGATTCCTTGGTATAATTTAGATTCAGCTCATACATGCCGTTCTTTGCACGCAGTTAACTAGTGTTCATGACTGTTTAATTAATTGCCATGATTTAATCAAATTAATTTTTATTAAGGACCTAGACGATGAGAAATCAATTTCTGGAATTTAATTCGGGTTCAATTGGCGAGATGGGAATTTTCGGAGACCAATTTGATTTTTTCCAAGCCAATTAGGCGGAATCGAGGACCCAATTGAATAAATTGAGAATTTAATGGACGATTGAGGGTTAAATCGCGCAAATCAGAAATCGAGGATCAAAATAAAAAGGCGCGTAAAGTCAAGATTAATATTTGAAATTCTGGGGGGGTGTAATTGCACAAAATCATAAGTTTAAATCCAATTAGGGGTGCAATTCGGACAATTACGAGTTTAAGGGACCAAATTGCAATTACACCTTGCAAAAGCATGCAACGCATGCCTGCACCCGCAGCCCCTTTAACCTGCACTCCCGCCGGCAAGCCTGCCACCGTCGAAAGAAAAAGCAACCCACCGTTGCAACGGTAACACAGCACTGCCTATGAAATGGGTTGATTTTTGAAACACAAGCGAGAGAATAGAAACAGAGGCGTGGAGCTGGGAAGAACTTGCAGAGTCAAGTTCACAAAAAACAGATAGAGAAAAGAGAAAAACGAAGGAAGAACAGGCAGTGAAAAAAAAAAGGAGAAAAGAGGGCTGAAAGAAACAAAGAAAAATTCGCGTGAATTTTCGAATCATCGTTTCCCTCGCACCAGTTCCTTTTCTTTCTCACTCTCTACTTTCATTTTCTCGTCTCTCTCACTACAACCAGCAGCCCGAAGCTTTCTCTCTCCATTTTCTTCCTCTCGGTCAGCCACCACAACGCCAGCTCAGGCCACCCAACTCACCTATTCTCCAGCTCCCCTTGCTCCGGCAACCACCAGCATAGTTTCAGGCAAGGATCGGCAGAACAGACCCTGCAAGAGCACACAGCCCCATCACCTTCCAACGTCAACTCCGGCCACCACAGGCCACCATTTCCGACGCCACCACGACCAGAAGAACCACCTCGACCTCCTCTACCTGAAGGTGTTAACAGGTACACCATTCGTCACACTCCAAAATCTTACTGTTCACCGTCTTCTACAATTTGCATGCAGCGGGGAGAGAATTTTGCACTCCCCGCTGGGCCATTTGGGCCGGGCTTTGTGCCCGGCCTGTTGCTAAACGCTGGGCTTCCAGCCCACCTAGGCTGGAAGCCCAGCTCGAAAATGGATGGGCTGAAAACCCGGTCCAAATTTAAAGTGGGCATAGAGCCCGTATAATTAAGTGGGCTGGAAGCCCAACTCAATATTTAGTGGGCTCAGCCCACGTTGGGGACTACGACCCAGCCCACGATGGCGGGCTGGCAGCCCAGCCATGTGATGGGGGCTGCAGCCCAGCCCACGTTGGTGGGCTGGCAGCCCATGTGATGGGGGGCTGGCCGCCTGGCCCACCAGGGCTGGGCAGTCCAGCCCCCCCTAGGAATAAATAAATAAATAATAAAAAATACAAAATACAAAAATTGCAAAAAAATATTTTTATTAAAAAAAAATGTGTTGTTTTCATGCATACGGCCAATACACTAGCATATTTTAAAAAATAAATCCTCTTGTTTTAAAAAATATATTACTTGGGAATTTTAAGGAAAATGTATTTTAGCATGGATTTCGCAAAGTAAAATCATTTTCTTGTATTTTTTGATTCTACAACATATTTGTAAAATCCAAAGGGTATTGGCCAATATTCCAAAAATATCTAAATATTATTTTTGGTTATTCATATTATTCACTGTTGATATCTGGATAAATAAATCCTAAAAGGGTTAATATCCAAAATATACGGTGGGGATAATTTGCTATTATTCATTGTTGGAGTTTGAATAAATAAATCCTAAGGGATCAATATCCAAAATATTCAACGGGGATAATTTGCTATTATTCACCATTGGTGTTTAGATAAATAAATCCTAAGGGATCAATATCCAAAATATTCAACGGGGATAATACATCATCACCATTTAACCAACTTTTTTAAAAAAAAATATCAAGATCATAACGAATCATAAATAAACAAAAACACCAAGCAGCTTACCTTAGGTAGGGCGTACTAGGGGTGCTAAAACCTTCCCTTTACGCAACCAGTCCCTTACCCTAGAATCTCTGAAAGACCAGTTTAGGTTCCCTAGTAACCATAATACTAGGTGGCGACTCCCTTTTCACAAAAATAAAGATTAGACCCCCTCACATGAATTCCCCGCACGCGGGGAGGGTCGCCACGACGCCGCGCGTCATTTTTTGGGGTGCGACATCCCTTTTCCCTTCTCTAAACTAACTCTTCTTTCTCTTTCAATTATCTACAAACTCTTTATCCTAACAAGGGTATGTACCGGTCAATACACACATGTCATCCTAGAAATTTTGGGAGGGGATAAAAGTAAAACAAATTGACATCCTTCATTAATTACATGTCATGTTCCTAAGCCTTGGCGTGGGTGGGCATTAGAACAGCCCAGTGAAAGGTCCGACCTCATTTTCTTTCCTAGTTTCAGCTCTGCCCTTTTGGGGTTGGTCCCGTTGTTTCCAGTGAAGAAAGAGCGGATTTATCTGAAGAGAGACACCATCTCCGGCAAGAACATGTGAAGATGGACATGTGTTGGAGCCATCAACAAAACCAAAGAATCCTTGTCCTAGGAGATCCGGCAGCATCTGCATATGCCAATATAAATAATTGGTGTTTATTAATTTGAGGGAGATGACTTGATGAGTATGAGAGAGGGATATGAAGCTTGCGGCAACAGAAACAGTGGCAGCAGAAACAATGGCTGGATCAGACAGCGAGAGGAGTACAACAGTAGGGGTTGGAAAGGAGCTGTTCACCAGCCATGGCAGAGGAGAAACCAAGCGGTGAGGCAGAGGAGCCGCTGCAGGAGAAGAAACCTGCAATGCCAAAGAAGAAGGCTGGATTGCTGGTGCTGAAGTATTTGGCGGTTGTTCCATTCAAAAAGGAAGGCTAAGAGAAAAGGAAGGCTGGGAGAAAACTAGGTTAATTATTTTAGGGCTCTGATACCGAGTTGAGAATAATAGAATGCATAGGGTTGTGCCTTAGCCAACCTTCCTCTATATATATATATATATATATATATATATATATATAGGGCAAAACATGATAGTAACGGTTGGGATATTATTTTCCTTTACTGATATATAAATTCTATAATATTTAGGCATAACACAGTCTCTTTTAAACTAAATATTAAATATATTTAAGTTCTTGTACTAAGTTTCTTATCAAAAGCAGAAGATTAATTATAATATATTTTAGGTCTTCAAATCATAAGCATCATTGAAATTAAGTTGAAATCTTATTTTATTATTTTTATTATAGTATTATGATAAAATCATAGTTTACCAGTAAGTATCATCGTTTCGTTTGACCTATAATAATTGATTTTGAAAAAGAATAGAAGTAATTCAAATAGATATATTTAATTATTTAAACAAGAAAGAGGGGGACACTCAAGAGTTACATATTGATTAATTTGAGGATTATAACATTTATTTGAATAAAATTAATCTGAGCACAAAACGTACTATTAGAGGTCTTCACATGCAGAAGACAAAACACTTGCACCTTAACATTATTCTTTAGTATATTCTTTTCCATGGTAAGAACTGCAACTACACTTTGGGTGTGGACATGTAGTATATTCCTAATAAATGAGCCTTTAATGAGTTTTCACAGAGTCTTCAGCTTGCTTTGGGATTGGAAGGTGGCCATTTTCCTGCAAGCTCTTCACAGTTTCATACAAGCACTGTTTCACTGGGATGAATTCTATGCCCAGATCCTTGATTTTCTGATTTGTGAACTTGTAGGGTTGTTTTCTTGGGTTCTTCTCATCTGAACACCTGCAAATGCATTGCAACAAGAAGTATTAATATCCAAAATGAAAAAAACAAACCACAACATAAATATTTTCTTCTGCAGACTTGGTAGGTTTGTTTGAAAACAGGGAAAAGAAAATTTTGCATGGCCTCGCAGCCCAACGATGAAGACAACCCTACTAGGAACATTCCATCAACTTGTCTACTCTTAAGCGCTCCAATTGAGTTGATTTTGGTTAGTAGGTCAAAAAATAAGTTTTATTACGTTAGAAAAAGTCGATGTAATCTGACCTTTCCGTCGAAGTATAGTTTTCTAGAGGTGTTAATCTCGCGATTATAATAAAGCTGTTCGGAGTAATAAGAACTTACTTGGTGGGGATGGGATACTCCGGGAAGAACTTTGCAAGGATTTCCACCACCTCTCCACGGTGGAGCATTCTCTCAGAACAAAGGTAACGGCCAGAGGCGGAAGGTGTCTCGAAGACTACAATGTGGGCTAGCGCCACGTCCCTAACATGCACATAACCTTGAACAGCGTTGGCATATGTCTTGACTGCTCCGTTCAGGTATTTGAGGATGTGCATGGTGGTAGCATTGACAGTGGATTGCAACAATGGTCCAATCACCACCACGGGGTTCACCACCACTAAGTCAATTCCTTTCTTCCTAGCCAAATCCCACGCACCCTGTTCTGCCACTGTCTTTCCATAGCAATACAAATTCTGCAATTCCATTTCATTTAATTGACTTAACCCCCAAGTGTATGCGTGCACAATATTTATGTTAATCAATCATCATCATTTGGCATTAATCAAATACCTTGGTGTTCTTGCAATACTCAAGATCACTCCAGCAAGATTCATCAACGACAACATCAGGGCTCCTATTAGGGTCCAAGTACACAGCACCGATTGAAGAGGTGAGAACCACTCGTCGGACTTTGGCCTCAGCTGCTGCTGTCATCACATTCTTGGTTCCAGTCACTGCTGGCTCCATCATTTGTTCCTTAAAGTATTGTGACACAAAATCGTCTCATCATCGAAACCAGAATTGAGGATAACATACTTTGCATCATGAAATTATATATATATATATATATATATATATATATATATATATATATATATATATATATATATATATATATAGAAGTTTTATTATTATTTAAAAGTAATTTTAATATTAATATATTACAACAGTTCAAATACAAAAAATAAAATGAAAAAAAGTTTATCTAAAGCACGGTGACATAACTACCAACATTTGTCGGTGGCATTTGTACATAAATTTCCCGGCAACCCAACATTTGTCCCTAGATGTCAAGGTGTTGTTTTTATTTTATTTTATTTTCTTAAAACACTCAGCATCCAGACAAAGTTCTCACCACCAGTTAACCGAAAAGAAAAGAAAAGGAAAGTAAACATACTGGATCTTCTATGACAGGAGAGGCGGTATGGAAAACTCCATCACACCCTTGAATAGCCTCTTGAAGAGACTCATAATCAAGAAGATCAGCCTTGCATAAAGTTAATCTTTCTTGAGCTCCTTCAAGCTTCATCAAATGGGAATTCTTGGGATCAGCTGTAAATAACAGCACCAATATACAAAGCATTAAATGAGCACAGTCTTAAGAACAGAAAAGGAAAAGGGAAAGAAACCAAGTGCGTAATTATTATAAATTTACCTGGGTTCCTCACGGTTCCTTTAACAGTATAACCTTTCTCTAACAGAAGTTTAACAATCCAAGACGCAATGAAGCCACCAGCCCCGGTGACACAGACAGTCTGGCCTTGGCCTGAAAGCGATGAACTGTCGGCAGGCATGCTGCTTTGATAGATGTATTGTGTAAGTGTGTGTCTGGTTGTAATAAGTTTCGCTTGATTTAGAAACTGGATGATGTGTATTTGAAGTGGCGGGGCGAGGATATATTTATAAGGCTCAGAGTGACCACCCTCGCCTGCTACGTACCGCTACTGGTAAATATTTGCCAAAGAGAGATCATCTCTTTGTTTCTCTCTGAAGATACGTGTACGTGAATGAGTCTTTGTAATAGGAATCGTCAACACCATGTCCTGAATTTATTATTTTTAAGGTTTTGTGTGCTGGTCATGATGTTTACCAAATCACGTTTTTCTTCTACTTCTACTATTTTTTATAAGAATTGATGAATAAATTAATGTCCATTGATTAATTAAAACTCTAAGCCATCAAAGAATTTGGTGAAAAAAAGTGTATCTATGAAGCTACTAAGAACCTTATATGGAATCTTGTATGTTTTTATATATGTTGTTTTTAACCCATCTCGTATCCTCTTGTTTTTCTTGCGCTTTTACATGTGATTAACTTATTGTATCTCTTAATAAATTAAACTATATTATAGATCACAAATATCCAATGGTTGTAGATCACAAGCAGAGAGCAGTACCTCTTTTTTTGGAAGCGGGGAGATAAATCATCTCATGGATGACAAGGGTTCGTGCTAAAAAATACTTGGTTATTATCTTGCAGAATAGGAACGTGTTTGATATATATATATATATATATATATATATATATATATATATATATATATATATATATATATATATATATATATGCAATTATAGGGTGTTAATTATGATTTTTTTTTTATAAGTGATTTACTCCGTGTCCTAACTAGATTTAATCCAATCTCTTTAGAAATTGAAGAATAAATTAATATTCATTGATTAATTATATTCTTTTAATTGAATAATATAAATTATATTATGAAAATCATTTAATAATTAAAATTTTCATGTAAGATATATGATTATTTAATTAATAAAGTATTAAAAATTTATTGATTAAGCAGCTATAAATTTAAATTTTATTACCTTTGTTCTATCGAATAAAAACTAAGCAAATATAAGAATAGATATATTTTAGGTTTAAAAAATTTATACTTAAATGAAAATATTAAAAAAAATATATAAATTATATTTTAAGGTTCTAGATGGTTATTTAAATTATTATGCCTGATACAAAACTGACGAATAAATTAACGTCCACTGATTAATTGTTCTGTTTATTGATTACGATGTTTATATAAGGTAAGCCTACTTTTCTCCAACCCCCTGATTAATTAATACACATAAAACCAACAAAGAATCTTGTGGGAGAGAAAAACGTAGTCAATCTTATACCGAAGACTGTTGTTTTACTTATATATGTATTTTTTTGACCAAAACTTTAAGTTGTTTTTGACCCATCACTTCTTCTCTCAAATTTTTTTTTCTCGCTTCACATGGAATTTAACATATTTCACATGGATATATTAAGAACATGCTATTGTTCTTCAAAGGATATTACATGTTACAGAATAATATAAATCATATTTTGAAATTCACCTAAAACCTTGATGGTTCATTGACATGTTATTAGAACTTTATTGACCCACCGGTCACGAGTTTGAATCTCACCATTCTCATTTTATTTAATAAAAATTAAACACCAAGTAATGTGAGTCTGTGAAAGTTTCAAGCCTAAAAAGCTTCATTTGAGGGTGTGTGTTTGAAAATAATATAAATTATATTTTGGAATCTCACCTAATAGCTTAAGCATTTAGATGAGATGATTACTTGATATTACCAAATATCTTTTTTATTATCTTACCTTTATTATATTCCCAATTTTTATTTTTATTTTGGTTCGATAAAAAATGTTTCTTCAAACACATGTACACTCAACATATAAAGTTTTTCTTGGAAAAGTAAAGAAAATAATAAACTGATTACGGAAATGCATGGTTGAATCAATATGTCATCCCATGTACAAGAATAAGTAAATCATGATGAATTAAACAATCACCATCCATGGTTTTTTTAATTAATTTCCATATTCAAGAATGCTGACCAATAAGGCTTACATCATGGTCTTATCAAGGTGACTCTTGTAAGTGTGAAATGGTTTCACAATCTATATAAAAGAACTAATTATGTATAGAAAAGACATATCGTCCAAGGTATTGTTAAGATTTAAAAAAAAAAAATCATCCCTCATAAGAAGGTTATTATCTTATCAAGTTAAAATAATAATTGTTCTATTTCTAAAACATAAAAATGAAGGAAATTATCTTTTTGTTTGATATCGAGAATACATTTTACTTGCAAGTTTATAATCTCAGACACAAACAGAAATCTAAATAATTTGTTTTGGTGTTTTGTGACATATAAACCAAGTTATTATGTCTATAATAAATTAGTTATTAAATAAAAAAATACATGCACAACAAAATGACTATTTTTTATGATTTTTTAATACAATAAAATATACAATTATAATTTATTTTTTTGAGACTTTGCCATGTGCAATTAAAATATTTTTCAGTTTTTTTTCTTCTTTATCCTCTATTATCATCTATTTAACACACAGTAAGAAAAGCAGATAAACACCAGCACGCACGCACATTATTATTTTTTCTACTATATTTCACCTACACACCTAAAAATTACACAGGTTTACAAAACCCCAAAAATAAAATGTTAAAAATAATTTACATCTAAAAATTGCAAAATAGACATTCAAAAACGTAGAAAAAAAATAATCTAGAGAAGTTTTTGGGACAAAGAAACAAAGTTGAAAGATTTCAGGGCAGTGGCAAGGCGTGAGTTTCTTTTCTTTTGTTTGTCGTGGAAAGATTTCTACTCATTAAAGGCTGGTGACCTTCTTTCCTCCCTTCCTATGACGATGGTAAAGGCCACCCGACCTGCAAGACAAAGAAAAGAAACATGCAACAACAATAGTTTTACTTTTATTTCCCCTGTTAGATCTAATTTTCCTTCTTCTCGGTTAAACTTTTCTTCTTCGGGTGGTTGCTAATGGGGCCTAATATTTTCGGTTCGTTTGGTTTTTATCAAAAAAATAATCAAATCAAAAATTATATTTAAAAATAAAAAAAAGAACTGAACTTAATAAAAACTAATTATTTTCGGTTCGGTTTGGTTTTATGTTAAAAAATTGAAAGATAACCGAATTTTTTTGGGCTTTTTTATGGGTTGGGCTTTCTTGAAGTGGGACTTCAATGCTACCAGTTATGATTTGCTTTCGTCTGTCCAAGATTTAAGTTGATATATATATCCTTGTATAAATTGACTTTCCCTATATATATATATCCTTGTATAAATTGCCTTTCCCTTTGCTGGCTCTAACTGGACTGATTATATCTACAATCTAATCTATTTGATGTTCTATGAAACATGAAATGTGAGGACGCAATATACAACAAAGAAGCTAAGGGAAAAATTATGATCCTTCCATCTTGTTCTCCTCTCCCATTTGTGAACTTACATGGCTCCTCAGTTCTCCAAAAGCTTTCATGCTCTCTGCATCAAAGACTCCAGTAAACAATACATATATCCACATCAAGAGTCAAATTTGCAAATTGATAACTTGTTACAAAGATGCTATTTATTTGTAGAAAAAAAATGATGAAATAACTTTTATTAATACTAATTATTACCTACCCTGCTTCAACCAACAACTAAAATCCTCCCCTATGCAGAATCATGGAGATAAAACTTCTAAGTTTATAAAGTAAGAGAGAAGAAGGGGCAAACTGCAAAGGTGGAGCACAATCATCTTATTTTGTAAGCTTGCTTTACAAAAAAACTCTTTTAACAAACCGGTTCGGTTCGGTTTGGGTTAATCGGTTTTTGCTTTTCAAAACCAATACTGAATCAAACTGAACTGGATATTTTTTAGAGTTTTATAATCTGTTTTTTTTTTATCAGTTCAATTTTTTCGGTTTAATATGTTAAGCAGTTTTTATGCTCACTCCTAGTTGCTACTAGGAATGAGGGAGGCACTGTGAAGAGAATTGTTGTTGTTGATGATGAAAGTCAATGAGGATGGTTGCGCTAACTGTGGTTTGTTTAATGAAGAGAGTTGATGGTTTTGATTCTCAGTTCTAAGGAGATCTATCGATGGTAAGGGGTGATAGGTGTGGTGTTTCATAATCTTTTTCTGGATTATTTCTAAAATTTACTTAAAATAAAATAAAAAGGCTAACATGGTGGAAAAATCAAGTATGAATCATGGGCCAATTGATTATCGAATAAATCATGATCGCACCTCTATTGTGACAGAAAAATAAAAAAAAAATAGATTCAAGGCTAAAATAAATCATTGTCAAATAAATCTATATAAAATTAAGTCTAAAACAAAATCAAATTTTTAATAGGCCAATTTGATTTAATCATGGACTAAATTAAACCTTAATTATGTTTATGGATTAGCTTAGAGTCCAACTGAAGGATTTAATTAAGTACAATAACTTAATTATACTTTAAATTGGTCAAATTAATTTTATTAAGGGCTTCATTGATGAAATTTTAAGTTTGGGGGCCTTATTCAAGTTTAATTTAGAAGATTGGAATTTTTGAAAATCAAATTTAATTTTTACCAAATCAATTCATTGAAAGTAGGGGTAAAATTGCAAGAAAATCATAGTTTTAGGGTCAATTAGGAGCAAAATTAAAGAAATTTGAGACCATGAACCAAAGAAAAAATTCATATACATTTAGGGGTTCTATTGAAGTTTGACAAGAGTTCAATCGCACAAAAACTATAGTTTTGCGACGGCTGTTTTTTCACTCACAACCATCCTCAGAGACGGGGTGTGCGGAAAAAAGGTTTTCTATAACTATAAAACTATGGTTATAATTGTTAGGAGTCTCCACCTACTATTAAGGTCACTAAGAATTTAATGGTCTGTAAGAGTCTGAGTTAGGGAACTTGTTGTGCAAGGGAAAGACTCATCGCCTCCAGTTCACCTATATAAGATAAGTTGTATTGTTTTTTTATTGTTTTTATAGGTTAGATTTTTATTTGTTGGTATTTTTTAAATTTTAAAATAGATTTCTCTTCGTAAGGGAGTTTTTATCTCATTGGATCAAAAACCTAACTGCTATAAATTCCAAATTTCAACACTATTTGAATATTGTATTTTTTTGGAAAAAAGGAAAGGAACGATGTGAAAGCAAGATCTTACTAGAAAATGCTTTCTTTCCTCGTATTAGCACTTGCATTTATTTCTTCATGTGATTGATTTCAAGGATATAAAATGTTAAAAGCCCTTGGAGTTTCGCGGGTAGGTAGAGAAGAAAATGTGAATTTTACAGAGACTGTGAGTGAGAAATCGTGAGCACAAATTTAAGAGATAATTAAAGTTCTCTTTACTGTTAATAATATTTAGAGATACAGCTTCTATTTAAATACGTCTGGGTTGGTGTATTCAAAGGCTAGAATAATGGGATACAATCGATAACCCAGGATGCTCTCTGTTTTTCTTAATTAATTAAGCTGTCATTCTGGGTTGGTATTGTTGTCGTTGTGTCATCAGCGTCTCTCCAAGATTATAGCATGATACGTGGGGATTTGTTGCTCTGATTGTTCTCTTCATTACTGTTTTGAATCCTATGATTGTTGCTGTTTGTCTTGTGATTTAATTCTTCATTTAACTCTTCATCTTTGCTGCATTGATTACTACGTGGATGTTTGTTGTCTTCTGCTTTATCATTGCTGCATGGATGCTGGGTTTCAATAGGTAGATGACTGATTTCAAAGGTTTTGAAAAACATCCCAGTCTGATTTTATTGCAAGTCTTTAACATTTGGAAAAAAAACAAAGAAGTAAACTATATATGCAACAAGATGAACAACCTCCACATATGAAAGACTTTTGGAAACATCATCAACACTTAACCCCAAATCCTTTCAATGAGAGACGTTGTCATTACCAGATTTTGACTGAATAATTTTAATAAATTACCCTACGAGGATTGGATAAATTTTCAAGGATTTAATAAAATGAATAATAAATCTTAAAACTCATGCAAATTGTTGTTACTTATTTTTAGGCCCCGCGTGTTAGAAATGATGTATATTCTTTATGAACCAAATGCATGAGTTTAGCTCATGATTATTGGACGATGGACAAAAATAGAGAATAAAAATGTTTATTCAAACCTTGTGCTGGTTAGCTCTTTTCTTACCCTTCTCATTTGATGTTGAAATTGTCTAGATTGTTAAATTAAAGTCTTGTAAAAGACTTTAGATAGTAAACGTTGTAAAGAAAAAAGAAAAGTGGATTTACCAAACCAAGAATTGGTTGATCCATCCAGAAGCGAAAATGAGAGCTATAAAGCACTCTCGAAAAAGAATGGTAAGATAGGACTAGAAAACGCACTACCTAAGAATTGAAACTTAAAATAGGACACTCAAATGATGAAAAGATAATGATATTTATGAAAGATACAAGAAAATGATCTCATTGTAATGGGTGACCTTCCCAAGTGAAAATGATGAAGATGGTAAGAAACACAATTATGTTGTTGTAATGATGACCTGCCCAACTGAAAATAATGAAGATGGTAAAAACATAAAAATTGGTCTTATTGTAATAAGCGACCTGCCCAACTAAAAATAATGAAGATGGTAAAAACATAAAAATTGGTCTTATTGTAATAAGCGACCTGCCCAATTAAAGATGATGAAAATGGTGAAGATGTTTCATTATAACGGATGACCTGCCCGAGTGGAAATGATAGAGATGGTTTTATTATAACAGGTGAGTTGCCCAGATGGGAATGATGGAGATGATCTTATTATAATAGATGACCTACCTAGGTGGGAATGATTAAGATGAGAGGGAAATAAGGTTGGAAAGTGCACTATTTTAATTGATGATCAAAGGTTGGAAAACACACTTGACGAGTGGGGAAAATAGGGCTAGAAAGCGTGCTATCTTAATTGATGATTGAGGGTTGGAAAACGCACTCGAAGATGAGAAAAAATAGAACTAGAAAACATACTGTTTTAATTTATGGTTGAGGGTTGGAAAATGCATTCAACGATGAAGGGAAAATAGGGCTGGAAAGTGCACTATTTTAATTGATAGTTGAGGGTTGGAAAACGCATTCGAAGATGAGGGGAAATAGAGTTGAAAAATGCACTATTTAAATTGATGGTTAAGGGTTAGAAAACGCACTCAAAGATGGAAGAAATAGGGTTGAAAATGCTCTGTTTGTGCTAATGAAAGGCTCGTAAGCGCACTCAGGGAAATGAAAGTAATAAGAGCTCAAAGACATACACAAAAATGATGAAAGTTTGTAAATTACAATGTCTTCAAAACATTCCTTATATTTCTAGGGAGATGCAATGCATGATGACACCTAAATTTAGAAAGGAGATAAGGCTGAAAAACACGTTATAGAAAATGAAAGAGATGAGAGCTCAAAGGCGTACACAAAAATGATGAATGAAGGTTTATAAATTACAATCCTTTCAAAATATTTTCTAGATTCTCAGTTGGGATGCAATGCTTAATGATTCCCAAATTCAAGAAATAGATAAGGCTAAAAAGCATGCTCAATGAAATGAAAGAGGTGAGTGTTCGAAGGCGCACATAAAATGATGAATGAAGGTTTGTAAATTACAATCCCTTCAAAACATTCCTAGATTCTTAGTGGGGATACAATGCATAATGATACATGTGTACTTACTTGAGAAATATAGGTACCCTTTATTCTTCATAATCTTCTCGTTTTGGTGTTTAAATTTCTGGCTTTAACGGCTTCTACTTACTCGAGCCGTAACTTGTGATTTGACCTTTAGAGGTGACAAATTTTCAGCATATCCATATGCCCCTCTCAGTTTTGATCAACATTATTTGAAAAGGAATGATGGAGCTAACTTTAATTGCATTTTATATTGCCTCTTTATCGAATCATGTCACACAAGTGTTTTAGGTTTCAGGTGTGCAAGACAGGGTAAGTTGTTTACAAAGACTTTTTCATGTAAAATTTTAGGAATTTCAAAGTCATTCCAAGCACAAAAACCATTTTGATTGCCCCACGGTCGGGTAATGCCACACAAGTGTTTGCAGGAAATGGATGGTTATTTGCAAAGACTATTTTCATGTAGGATTTTTGGAATTTCATGGTCTTTCCAAGCACAGAAATCATTTTGATATTTATTTAAACAAACTTGTTCTGGAAAGAATTCAAGTGATCTCATTGTCAGGTTTTATGTTGCTTTTGATGGGAGTGTGAGTGTGAAATGATGTTTGTTTTGTCTCGCATGTCAAAAGGCTTTGATCAAATTTGTGATGTATTTGTAGGACTTGTTTCAATTGGAAAAACATTACTTATCGATCTAGATTACTCGTATTTGATCAGAAAGAGCTTTATCAGGCTTATAATGTAGGTTTAGATTACTAGCTATGGAAAAAAAAATTTAAAAACTCAAAAGGTGTTTAAGTGTATTTAGACTAAAGATCACGAGTACTTACTCTTAAAACTCTTTTTAGTCCTCATAATTGATTTTCATAATGACCTAGCATGCCCCCTGGGTATTTCTTTAGGCTTTTATCTTGACATGCCCCTCAGTATTTGTTTAGGCTTTCTATCATGTGTTTTTTTAGCAATGTCATCATGTTGACTTAACATGTGCCTAGTATTTTGTTTGGGCCTTTTGTCATGGATTTTTAGCACTGTGTTGACTTGATTTGCTGTAGTATACTAAAATCTTTTTTTTTTTATGCCCCATAATTTTTTTGCATCTTTTATCATTGAGGACGACTTTATAGATTGAAAGTGTTTTTTTTTTTATCTTCGCACTTGCCCCCCAGTGTATGGTGTGATCCTTATCATGGTTAATTATCAAAAAATTATTATCAAGCTCGAATAGAGGTTGCAAGGGATATTTGAGATTTTGTAAAAGCATATCAAAGATGATCTCTCCTAATTTCAAAAGCATGCATCCGAGATTAGTAAGTTTTGCTTTTCCACACAATGTTTTTTTTTTTTAGATTAGCTGGGATTAGTTGAGATTAGTTTTGTGATGTGGATTCTAGGGTATGAGATCCCCTTCAATTAAATCTCTTGAATTTCAAGAACTTATTTGTTAAACAAAAATCAATTTGGCATTTTCTTTTGTATTAGACTTTGATTTACCAAAAATCTTTATAAAATCATAGGATCATGTATAATTTGGATGAAAAGGTATAGAGTGTGCTTGTGTTTTTAGACAAAAATCAAGAGCACATCATAAACATAAAAAAAATATATGATAACTGAAGAGAAATGTTTACTTAACAAAAAAAAAATCTTGTGACGTTACAGGCAAAATTGTCGACAAGTCAAAACAAGTTTAAATTGAAACATGATGTGTGAACATTACCAAGCAAAGAGCAATTATGGAAGCAATACTGCATGCAAGGGTACGTGATGATTCTTTTACTTCTTTTTTTCCTCACACGAGAAGGGTTTATTTGGTTTTGCTTTATTTTGCTTACTATAATAAGAAATGGAGAAGAGTTTCTCAAGATTAGTAGGGTTGACAAGAGATTAATAAATCTTGTAGAACAGTGAAAATTGAGGTATGAAATCCTGGCCATGTAATGAAAGCATTTTACGCCAAAAACATCCTTTTCATATATGCATTTGTGGTAATATCTAGAGTCTTTTAGATTGCAATCAAATTGAGGTCAAAACACTGGATGCGCTAAGGGAGAAATCCATTACAATACAAGCCAGTCAATACCATCGTTCCTGTCTGAGCCCAAGGAATGCTTGCATGGAGTCCACGAGGGTCGCAAAATATAACCTTTCAACTGCCTACAACAGAGGCTAAAACTGACACTAGTTCTATACGAAACCAAACTCACGTCGTTTCCCTATGGCTCTCCGTCCGCTGTGTCTGTACACGAGATTTACCAGTTTCTACTCAGTTTCAGGTGAAAAGGAAGAGCTCACTTCCCCCTGTTGTTCCCTATTAGATCCATCGGAGCCTTGAGATTCATCATCCCCTTTCGAACTTTCATCTTTGGATAGTGTCACACCAACTGAAGTTGTCTGCTCAGAGTTTAAGCTACAATACTCGGTACCAGCTTTGGGACCTCCAATGTCAGATGGATTTACAGTCTCCAGCACTGCTTGCTTGGAGTTGATATCAGTCAGTGGATCGTTGATATTCAAATTGACAGTAGAATTTTCACCATCATCTTTTGAACCGCTACCTGGACCAGATGTGTTTTTACCATCATCTTCTGAACCACTATCTGGCCCTGGTGTGTTTTTCCCATCTTCTGAACCATTGTCTGGTCCGGGTGTGTTGTGATCCACATGTTTTTCAACAACAGTTGGACTGTTAGGCACAGCACCATATGCGGATCTTCTAGCTCTTGTTTTGGAAATGTTTTCAGCTCTGCTCCTCGCAAACCATCATACATTACAGTCAGTAGCTGACCATGTGAAAAACACGACTCAAAAGAAAGAATGTAAGCCAACCTTTTCGAGGATGAAACAGCCTTTGATCTCTTTAGTGAATCTGCATTGGTCTCGCCTTTTGCCTTTTGCAGTCTGGTAAAACATTGTAAAAGCAAAACCCAGTTAAGACATAAACTTAAGGAATCAGAAAAGAACCTATCTACAAACCATGGGAAAACCATGTTATTGTAGTCTTAATTATAAAACTCTGGGAAGAAAAATGATAACATCTAAACTTACACGCCAAATGAAGTAGCAGTTTTTGGAACATCAATCTCCTTCTCCTGCAAACATTATCAGCACAATTGTGAGCCAGATAAATTACTTCTCTGAAACAGTTCTAGAACATCCAAGAAGAAGAAAATATGAAGAGCAGGATGGGGCAAAAGACCCACTTGAACTGCAAAAATATCTTCTTTAATTAGTTCCCACCGCTGCCTATTGAGATTAAGCTTCTCTTCATCCCCATCAGCATACAAGACCTGAATAAGTCATCAACAGAAGTATTTTAGAGCTATGATAGGCAGAAAAGAAGATATATAGCTCCATTGATGATGGAAGTTGGGTGAGAAGGTTTGGACTCTATCATCCACAATGAACCAATTAATCCATCCAAGGAGTAATTTGGGTCCACTGATCTTACAAAAAAAGCTATAGAGACAAAACAAAAGGGGTCATTGCTGAAGACACAATTTCTCATGATTTATCATAAACTTTGAACCCAGGTACAGTCATAATTGCTATGTAAAGACTGAAATAGTAGAAGACAGGTTCAAAAAGCTAATTTCCCTTCCTTTTTTCCAGATAAGCAGGGATCACTCAGAATCATCTCACCCTGTGCTTCTTTTTGATGGGGTCATAAGAATCAACAACTCCTTCATAAAACCTGCAGACCAAGGAATCACGCACAGAAACTTCATGATGAATGTTCTTTAGGAAAGATCAAGAAATAGAGGTGGTTATAAGCTGCGCATTAATTAAACTTTCTGAGGCCAGATTCTCAGCCAAAGATGTCTAGTCCATCTCATAATCCATGATCTGCGCTCACTAAAAAAAAAAAAAGCAAGTGGAATTCTTTTACAAATTGATGTTTTTTCCTTCTTTCTGTGCTGAGCTGACATCAGGCAATAGCTCAACACCCACAAAAAGCATTTTCAGAAGCTCAAAATACAGTAAACAAAAACACCAACTTTCTCCATCAAAGGTAAACATAGATACACCATATACGATCAATAAAGAAAATTACAGCATGTCATATGTAAAGACATACAAACAAAAGATCTTCTCAAGTAGAATATGAATACAGTCAAACCCTTTGAATCACCCTAAGTAAAATTTTATAAAGTTCAAGGATAAACACAAAACAAACCAAAAGAACCACCTTGTCCATGTTATGACTTTAAATCGTTTAGCCTTGGTATAAGACAAAGGCATCTAATTGACAATATGATCTCTCTTCAGCAAATTTGTTAACAGCTATTTCCCTGATTAGTATACATGCAGTCAACAAAGATTGCATTATCATTTCATGTCTTCACTTTTGGGAGAAAAACAAACAAGATACTAATGAATAAACTGCTATCACCCCCTTTCAAAAGCCTATTCAGTGACCTTTATACTTAGCATATATAGCTCCAGTCTCCAATATGAGCATAGAAAATGTAGAATAAGTCCATCTAACAGATTATAGTACAAAAAGTTATCAAGTCCTGCAAGTACTGGTGATTCAAGTCAAGTACAACACAGCAACAAGCAAGACATGACAGGAAAAACAAGATAAATTCTGACCATCTAACATCTTTTTCAGAAAATTGAAACTAGAAGTCAGATGTTCAAGTCTCACCTCTTATCCTTTGGCCACCAAACCTTTATTTTGCTACCAACCAATTGCTCAGCGAGATCAGGAATTTCAGATGACTGAGTTTATGAAAATAGTCATGTCAATAAATTTAAAACAAATAAAGATTGCAGAGCATAAAAACAAGCAAAAAATATCCATATAGAAGCACGACATATAAGTGTGCTTAAAAGAAATACAAGTGAATCAAAAAACACAAAACATAAGCATGTGACAGATCCCCAAGATGTGTTGTTACAGTCCAAGAGCTGCAGAACAAGCTTCAACAGAGCTTTTTCATGACAACCCAAAGAGAAAAGACTAGGTCTCAATGATAGTTTTCAATGAGCATGAAATGAATTTATTTGATGAATTTGATATTCCAATTACATTATGAACTGACAATTACAAGGTAAGTTCAAAGTATTTGTTTGGTTTTTACCCTATATCAGATAGAGGCACGTCATCACTGTAAACCACAAGTATCTACCACCCCTGTTAGACTTAAAAAGACTACTGGCATTTATTCATATTCAAGGCACAAAATTGGAGCACCAATGCAACAACCTCCTTCTGCCCAAATAGCAAATACATTAGCATCAAAAAGAAATTTGACTAAACAGTCCAAAATTTCATGATCATCAATAAAACAAGAAAGCAAAATTATATCTTGCCCACTGCACATAAACATTCTGGCTGCCAAAGTACATTTGTGCCTTTGTGTAACTACAGTTTTTCCTTTTCAGTCCTGTTGGTTATAGCCTTATTTTCAATAAGTTAAGTCAATATGGCAAACAAATCGGAGGTTTATCTCCCTTCACGATGGTTAAGAATAAACTCACCTCCCAGTCCCAAAGCAGTTCTGAGATTGGGACATAAAGCATCTCATTGGTTAGAACAGCTAGATATTGCAGCACAGCTTTTCAAACTCAAGACATGTATAAAGGGCAGGCAATTGAGCTAATGAAAAACAATGTATTCAACTGCTGTACCCAGTCTCTGAGGAAAGAGGTATACCAGCAAAAATAAAGAGCATGTTCTCAACCTGATATACTCCTCTCTCTAGACACTTCAAAATTAGGTAATTTGGCAAAGACCACTATGATTCATCTTGTCAGCCTTTTTTATGGAGCATTGTTCAGCAATTTAATAGCATGTCCAAAGTTCAAACAGAGATAAACTAATTTACAGGAATACCAGTTGAGCTAAATGTTACAAAGTGGAAAACTAGAAATGAAAATAAAGGACAAGAAAAGAAGGAAAGTTCCATTGACTAGATACAAGTTACTCGGTAATAAGGAATCCTTACCACTTCCTTCCTTGGAGTACACTTCCTCTTGAGTTTTGTTTTTGGGGTTTCTTCCAGGTAACTTCCATCCCTGTGTAATGATTTAGCCTTCTATACAATTGGCAACCATCAATATAATAGAAAAGCTTATACATAACAAACATAAATATTATTCTTATTCATTTAATACCTTATCTCTCAATGCTTCCGTAACATCCTCATCTGAAGTGCCATCCAACAACCTTCTCTTTTTAGTGCCTGTTGGAACTGACGAGCCGTGCTTGTTAAATCTCCTCACCGCGACCACAAATGACTGATGGAGAGGCTTTTCTTCAGGTTCACATAGGAGATCTGATTTCTTTGCAGATACTACATGTCCAGAAGACAGAGAAATCTTCTTAGTCGTCTTTGAGCCAAGTCCAACTTTTCTTAAGTGCTTTTGTTTCTTTGCTTCTGAGTCACTTGTTTCTTTAGAGCGCTTTCTCAGATTAGTATCATCAGATTTTGGAGCTTTCTCTTCAACCTGAGCACTCAAGCTTTCACCCTTTGAAAACGATAAAGGACTTGGATCAGCATCTCCATTCATGCCGATCCCCTTTTTCTTTTGTCGGCTGCTTTTAGGATGACTTCCAGAAGATACCCGTTGCTGAGGGGGTAGGGAAGAAGACCCGGAGATTTGAGAAGTTTTGGGGGTAAATCTTGTTGGTTTTGTCACACTCGAATGTTTTAATGACAAAGCTACCTTCTTGGAAACTGGAGTTTCTGAGGGCAAAACATGAGTGCCTTTATCATGATGTTTTTCACGGGGAAGTTTGGTAATTTTTCTTCCTGTATTAAACCAAGGATCATAGCCTTCTTCTGGATTCATCAAAGAATTAGGTTTCCAGCCCCTTTTACTCGGAACAGTCTTTGGCTCCTTTTCTAACCTGATTTCAAGTTCAGCTTTGTCCCGTGCATCAGTGGTTTTAGAATGCTCGGTAAGAGAGCAAGGCTCTAGCATTTTTGAAGCATTGTCCATTTTGAAGGTCCCGGCATTTCTAGTTGAAGCAGTTCCTTTGCTTGCTTTTGACTTCGGAATCACATCCTTGCCTTCAAAAACCTCTCCCTGACAGGCAGCATTTGGTGATAATCCCTTAAGACATTTGGCCAACAGAAAAAATTATTTTTACAGGGATGAGCATGAAATTATATTAAAATGGACACCTAGTTTAAACACAAGAAATAATCCAAAATTACAGCAAAAGAGCTTTAGCCACCTGTGCTACCAACCTTTCACCTTACAAGTCACAACCACTTCTATGAAGAATAATAAAAAGACTATCTCATCCTAGACTTTGAGGTGTGCCTCAAATACATGAGGTAAATATACACTCCAACTCAACAGTCATGAGAGCTTTTACTCTTTATTTTGCTTTGCATTAAGGTATATTAGTCATGGATTGATAATTGATAATTGATCATTGAAATGTCACTAGCAGGGCTACAATATCTCATGTGGTCCCTCTACTTCGCACATTCGGTCAAATCAACCATGTCCCTTGAGCTGAGCCAAATCAACTCCACTTCCAATTTGAGATTCTCCATTCAATTACATCATAACATGACATATAGCTGGCCATTTGATTACTGATGGAATTAAAGGAAGGGGCTGAAATCACCTTTAATTAGCAGCAAAGGGGTTGATTTGTTCTAATTTGAAATGAAAGGTTTCATTAAACCAAATGAAGCTAATAGAAAGCCATGCGTGATTTTTTGAGAATCACTAGCAGTATAATACGGTAAAATTGGCCTCATCTTGCATCAGAGAATTAAAAGGGTTTTAGGATAAGATAGAAACTGAAACTTGTCCTTGACAATGATGTCAGGATTTATATTTAGCAAAAGACAAGTGCACTAGAACAGTTTTCCATCTGAGGAAACAATTTTACAACTGCAAGACAGCATCACAATAAACTGCACTCGGATTTCAAGCAGTTATAGACAGGAAGAGGAAACATACCAAATGTTCCCCGGAATGATTGCTATAATCACCTTCGATTGTGTGAGTGTCATCTTGGAATATAGAAGCAACTATTGGAGCATATTCATCCAAAAGTATGCCTGTAGACTGCACTAATTCCTTGAGATAGGGCTTAAGCTTAGCAGCACTATTAGTGATAACTCTTTCCCCTAGCTCCTGTGCTATATGAGAAATACTCTGGAACCATAGTGTAAGATATTGTATAGTAAATCTCAATGAACCTATCGAGAACATGGTGCAAAAGAGAAACATTTGACAAAAGACACACCTGGTTTAGCTTTTTCACACTCGCTAAAAGTAGAGTGAGAAGCTCTTCTGATATTTCTTCACTTTCATCGATGACCAGGGTCATAATTGTTTCCATGGCTAAGATTACATTTTGTGGATGATTGGACCTAAAAGTTGAGCAAGAAAACCCATCAACTGTTGAAGAGAGACAAAATAAATATACCCATTTAAATGAAAGTAAACAGGAGAAAAAAATAAAAGAAACGAAAGCAAGTCCCAAGCTACCACTGTTTCTTCTACAGCAACAAGACAACAAACAAGCTTCAGTGCCAAGCTAGTTCAGATCATTTATATTGATCCTTTTGCGCCTTTCTGGCAATAATATACTACCAATGCTTCTTCTGAAAAAAAAATGCTGCCACCGCTTCATTATGAGAACTGAAGCAACAGCAACTATAAATACAGCATCCTTAGCATAATGGATCTAAGATGTTATCAATAAACTAGTTTCAAAAAAATCCTGTACCTTGCCACCCTAGCACAAGAATGTGTCTCATACATTTTACAGACTATTGCAGTGTCAATTTTTAGTAATAAGGTTACCATTTGACACAAAGATGAGCTGACACCATGATATAAAATATACCCTACAGCACTCTAAAACCTGTTCTTTGGCAAATATATAGCTGTTATTGTCTTTTGTTAAGTGTATTTGCACTTTTTTGTATAACTGAAATTTCTGTACACCATTTATCTGTTCCATTCATGCAATGATCAACGAAGATAGAAGGAACAGTTTTAGTAGAAACCAGGGCTCAGATGACCTTTTCCCTTCTTTCCAGTTTTTATGATGACTTGGTTGACAGCGCACCACTGGTACCCCAATCATTAACCAAAGAGTCTATCATCCAAAATCCCACCAAATTTTCCAGATTTTTTGGAACACCAAATAAAAATAGAATCAAAACACTAGATATGTAATCATGTGATTGGACTCTTTGAGGGCACACTGATGATAAAGCAATTGCTCTTAATATCTCCAAACCTCCATTTGAAGCCCACATGAGTTTCCCATGAGGTGAAATCTGAAGAACTATCATGAAACTAAGTGAATCCTCTCCCCTCTCAGTGACCACCTCTTTATTAAGGACACATGCAAACCCAAGAAGCACAACGCCACCCGTGAGGCACTCACATCAAGTGGGCTGTCTTAATCACACCATATCAAGGGTGCCAATGATGCTATGTCCAATCTTTAGGTGGGTAAGGTGCATTGCCACATGCAAACAACTCTTGGGTTGCTTCTCATTTGTAATAATCCCCATCCTCTTTTCCATAATCATAGACAGTAGACCTCTGCGATCCAATCTAGACTAACAATCAATTTTTCAAAGGAAAATAGAAATGCATTTTAAGTGCAAGAAAACTCCTTCTAGCGCATAAAAAAGAACATACAACTGCATACAGAACTTCTAAGAATTTCTAAAAGATTTCTTAATCAAGAATACAGTTGGGGGGGAAAAAGTCTACTCATGTCATGCTCTGAACATAAACTTCTGAAAATGAAATTCCAATGTACATAACAAAACGATTATTCAAGCCCTGATTCTCTTTAGTTTTAGCAACTTCAGAACTTAGTTTTTGGAAGTATGATTGTGGCACTCTAATGAAAAGTCAAGTTATGGAATCTAATGAGCTGAAATTACTCACCAACCTTGAATGAACACAAATCAGTTATGGAACTATACTATTGAAGATGGTAGTACAGTCTGTTGGATTGTCAATGGGAGATAGAACAGTACATGGAATCAGCAGTGGCTCCTATATCTTTCAGAAAATGACATAAACATGAGAAGTTTGTGAAGCAAAAGCCAATGCCATTGACAAGGCTCTTATCTCTTACCTGATGAATTTCAGAAAGTGCTGGAACATCTCTATAATTAGTTCATCCAACTCCAGGTCCAGCATCACTAAGCATGACCTTACCCTCGCTACATTCTCAAGAATTGAAATTGCCTTTGTATAACAATGACCGGATGCATAGGATAATTTTTTAAAAGATGCTACAGTCAATTGAAAAATTTCCTGTTCATCATTGGAAAAGCAGACAGCATAAGATCCCAAAAAAAATGTAGGAATATGTAATGAAGAGATCTTATTCCGATCACCAACACGTGTGAAAATTGATTTTATCCGCTATAAGTACCTTCATTTGGTCATCATTGTAAGGAGCATCTGGTGCTGTTATTCTTGTAATCTCACTAATGCAAGATGCAACTGCAAACCTTACATCTTCGTCTGAGTGCCTTAAAAGGGAACTAGAGATTAATGCCTTCATTGTAGGCAAAAGAGCATCTTGCATTGATCTTGGTGGTGCTTGATCCACATTTGAGAGGAACCGCTCAAGTTTCTAAAAGAAAAAAATGAAACTCAACAACAGATCAATCCAAATTGTGTCAAGTATCAAATCAATTAAAAAATAGTAAAGAAACAATATGATGATTCTAAAAATGTGAATGCAGTAAAGAAGTAACCCAAGGGTCAAATAACCAAGAAAAATGACAAAACAGAACATAAACACTGTTATGGGCAATAAAGCTCAAATCACATGAAAGCCAAGAAAATGTCACAGCAAAGACCCATTGAAAAAATTCCATTCATAAATAACACCCTAGAAGACAGTTTAAAGTGCATCATCCAAAACAAGCAATTGAAAAGACATCTATATCTCAAAATCCATTAAGGCAAGCTGGAGTCTTTGTATAACTCATCACCAGACACACATCATGCCAGAATCCTCATCAACCAGATGGCAATGTCTTTGTAGGATAACCATTTTGATTTGAATAACTCGAATAAGATCATGCCACCATTAACACATACACATCGAGCAGACCTTACTGACTTTTATTTACAAGTAACAACACGTCAAGCAAGACCAAGAGCTCAATTCCAATGGTTATTTTCCAATCATACCAATAGAAGATGCCAACACCAAAAGCTGCAAAATTATATATAAACTAAGCATGTCAGTTGCATTCTGAGGTAATGCCACAGAGATAATTAAGAGTTTCACATGTAGCAAAATATCTGAGAACAAAAATATGAATGTCTAGGTTCAGGGTCTAGGAGAGATATAAGCATCCAAAACCCAAATGTATATCAAGGATTTTGGATCGTACCAGGAGTAGTTGCCTGCAAGTCTATTTGCTCCTAACTCATCCTAAAAGGCATCAGTCATGCCCTTACGCAAGAATATAAATGTACAACCTCTCTACAACATGCACCCCAGTCACTACACCTTAACACAATACACCCTTGTAATTTTTTTACGAGGGAATGGAATTTAAAATGCAAGATTCCTCTAGCCCATTGATCAGGAAATGATTATCAACCGTAAATCCATCCCTCCCTGGTGAACAATCCTAACAATAGAATACATAAACAACAAAGCCAAAAGATAAATTAATCCCTATAGAGATCATATAAGGCTAAGTAAAAATCAGAAATGACATCGAAAAAAATTCAAAATTCAACATTCATTAACCCTACTTTGATTGATTTCAGATTCAACACTCCAATTCACAGGCATGCAAACTACAAAATCTGTGGAGAAAAGCTTTGCACAAACATCAATACCTAGTGAGTTTTCATACAAGACTATAAAGGAATTAAAAAATGAAGCATATGCTATAACAACAGCATTTTTTTTTTGCAAAATTGCCGAACGAACCATCAATCCATGCCAGTCGTAACCAAAAATACCAAAACGTTTAAATCCCTGCACCAACTAATTAAGCCCAAAAAAACAATATTCAACAAACAATCACTTCAACATTCTAATACAATGTCAACGACGATTAAAAACAGGCAAGCACACAATGCAAATAAAACTACATATGTATATTTAAAGAGATGCAGAGGGTGACGAGACATTACATCAAGCAAGTCAAGAAGGTCATCAACAGATGATGGAGGGTTTATGAGACCGTTTCCAGCCTCTTTGAGCCGCTCTTGAAGCTCAATCTCACTGTCAGGCATTTTAACACTCTTTCAACCACGAAAACCAAAACCCCAGAAACCAAAAACACAAAAGACTCTCACTTTCTCTGTAAATTCAGAGACTTTTCACTCAAACCCACACCAGAAACAAGAGAGTAACATGGTATTGATTAAACCCACGAAGGGTTTGTTTTGTTGACAACTCCACCACAGCTAAGTTTTAGCAAAGGGTTGTGCATGCAAACAGAGTTTACCAAAGAAGCAGTTTTTTTTACTTGGATTCGACCCCTTAATTCACTTGAGTTAAAAGAACGGGGTTTTGGACATTTTCTTGGTTTTGGCTTTTGGGAATTCTCGATTGATCTCCCTTTTTTATTTATTTATTGTCTTTCTTTTCACTCCCTCTATGTGCATTACAGCAATAGTGTTGGAGAACGTTGCGGATTTTCATATGTTTTTTTCAAGGATAGTGCAAGCAAAAGTTGAGTGCATTCTCGCTAGTTTTACACCAAATCATAGGTTGTATATCATAGGAGATTTGTTTTCTTTCTTTACTTTTTAAATTTTAATATTAATATTCAAAAAATATTCTCTCTTTGAAAGCAAAGATAATATAAAGAAAAGGATTTTAGTTTAATTGACAGACAAGTTCGATTTCATATTTAATTTTTTAGTATTAGAATATAAGGAAAATATTCACTCTTGTCCGAGCACATAATTATAGTTTAAATTTTCAATCTTTGAGTAAGTTTTATGGTCTCCTCAATATCCCTTAGAACTATGTGACACGTGACTTCGTGTGTTTATTTATTTTCTGTATTTGTTTTTGTTTTTATCATTTATTACATAGTACATTAGCCAACCACAGTATAAGGTATTGTTGTCGTCTCAATTCTTATAAATTAAACTCATGAGATGCTTTTAAAAAAATGTTTTTTTGTTTAAGAATAAATCAAATATTGTTTTTATTTTTAACATCCATGTATTAAAATTATTTAAAAATACTTGAAAAAATATTATTTTGATACTTTATTAAGTAAAAAATAATTTGAAAAACAAGCTATAAAAGAAAAGCAAGCTAGCGCTACATAGTTTTGTATATATTCACCTGCATATCTGATAGTATAGTTTAGGTTATTTTTTAAATACAGTATATATTAAGCCTCTAAAAAGGATCAGGTAGAGAGACAGGGTAAGAAATCAATAATTTAATCTCTAATCTCTTCCCCTAAAACATACATAACTTTAGATTAGAACCGAACTCAAATTGGTGGTAACTTGAAAAACAAGTTTAGCATTGTTGATTATATTTTACGGTGTATGTCGAATGTTTTTTCATTGCATTATATAAGCAAGCTTATGGATAGAACGTACTCCATATTTCCTTGTTCTTACAAATGAAATTTTAATATTATTTCTATCATTGCTATTTTAAATGAAAATAAAAAATAGTAGATTGTTTTCTCTACTAATGTTTTTGGAATTGAATCAGTTTACAAACTTGTATCTCACTATTTTATTAATCTAATGAGACATTTTCCATTATTTTTTATGAAAAAGATTTGAAAATAAAGAAAAGAAAATCATCATGTCGCATGATTTTATATGCAATAATGTTCTAAAATTCAAGATGCTCAAGAATAAAAATTATGATAGTTGGATAATGAGTGTAATCAAGTGCTATTGTTATTTACAGATAAGAAAGATATAGATTCAATGTATGAAACCTAGTACCTGCAAAACAATTTTTTTTAGTGGATTTGGGGACTCTCTGATGCTAAAGTTAATATCTTGCATAGAGAGAGTACAATAGATATGCAAAATAGCATTAAATCTCATTAATACAATTATTTGCTTTCGTTTTGTTATGTAATGAGTGCTCTATCATGCCATTGTGTTTTTAGAGGCTCAATACCTTATCAAAGATAGTAAAAGTAATGTTATATGCATCGAGAATGAAAAAGATTGCGAACCATTTACCTAAGTGGTTCGACGAATATTTATACCTTATAAACCTTGTCTTTCTACTTAAATGAAGGAGTTGAATAGTTATTTCATCTATATAAGTTGATCTTGTTGGTCATAAGTTGTATTCCATTTAACCTACCAAACACACCATAATCACATACTTGTCCTCCACTGAAAGACTCCCCGACTCCTCTTATCACCTTTACATATGAATTTATAAAATAGATAGTGGTAGATTGTGAGAAACTCTTATACACCTAAAGGTGTATGTGGAGTTTAAACTTGCTTGGAAAGTCTTCTGTCTTATTTAAAACAAGCCAACGGCACAAATGTGAAACTTAGGTTTAGTAAAAAAAAAAACAGGGGTCAGGTGTTGGCATAAGATACAAGCTTGAAGTCAAACAATGTTTGATATTGGGTCAAGGTCACGACGCCTTCCCCTACGAGGTTCCAGGCCTAGGCACAATGCACAATACCACTCTACCAAAAATTAGCTAAATAATTTAAATTTGCATGTTAGGTAATATCTTGGGGAATAACAGCGTCCCATGACCTGAGCTCTGGATCGGATTATGGATCTTTAATAACAAAAGATACATACACATGTAACCTTCCCTCCCAGCCTAAAACAGCTAGCCTCTATTTCTTTTTGTATTACTTCTAATTTAGGGTTCTACCGTTCTAATAAGTATTTTCATGCAAACTGATAATTTAACCTAATTTAATCACCATGAAAAAGAATAGAATTTAACTACCTAAAACATTTAGTTATGATTTAAATAAATTAGATGAGGGTTTGACTTCCTCAAGTGAAAAGTTTTTCTTAAGTTCGCATGAAAATATCCAATAAAATGATAGATAAGAGCATAGACATAAATTAAAAGCAATTGACAAGAACATATTAGGCTAAATCTACAAATATTAAGAATATATTAAGCTGATCCGCCCTATAGTTTTATGCTTTTGGCCTATTCTACCTCACATGGTTGGTAGCTTGCCTGCCTTCCCTCTCGCTGTTTTTAGCTGCTAAAAGGGGATACCCAAATCAATAAAACTTAATTCTATAAAACTTAATTCTATAGATCAATTTCAAATCAATAACTTCTTGAAGGACTCTGGGATACCCAAATCAAAAAAATTAAGAAAACTTGCAAAATCATGTGATTTCAGCAGCAATACTAGACTACTCACTGGCATGTTCAGGATGAACTAATTCTGCACTTCTTCTATGTAAATCAAGGCCGTGAAGAAGTGCGAATTCTGCATTTCATATATCAAGAACATGATGTTTCACCACAACAGGAACCAACTTGATTAAAAGTCACAGGATGTGAAGACTCAAAATTCCCAGTGCAGTAAAAAAGAGACTAAAAAACACTATAACAATCCCATAGAATTGTGGGTCCATGAAAACATGGAGTAAAGGTCTCTACATATGAAATTCAACTCGTTAGTTCCATTGTAACTCAGTGAGATTTCACGTGTTCTTGAACAACATTATATCCTTCACTTGTCTCACCATAATCCTGCAAACAAGTAAAACAAAAAATGTTAACCCTAAGATGACAAGTCAGTATAAACATGCTATACCTGAAAGGACTAGTACCTTCACAACAACACAGGAGCAGCCAACAACCTTCCTTGCCTTCCCCTCGGAATCAATCTTGCATAACTGCATGCAGGGACACAAAAAGCAACGATATCATTAGATAAATGTTATGGTTAGGCAAACAATTAAAGCTCTTAATGGAAAGAAACATGCAAGTTTAGCAGAGAAAAAAAACAAAGAACATGATCTATAATAACCATTACTCCTGCAATGGGAACGTAACTTTTTCCAGTTCAAGCTAGAACAATAACTCATTGGAAAGAATAACATGATGTGGATTTCTGAAAACCAGATGAAAAAAGCACAAAGCAATTTACAACTAAGCTATATAGACTAAAAAGTTTAATGGTTAAAATGAAAATGCTACTAGAAAAACTAAAATTACCCCAGCCCACTCGCCAAGAGTCTTAGCACTGGGAACTGTCAATAAGCCTACACCATGGTCAGCACAGAGTGCTTTGACGAGTTTGATATAGTCTGGCTGGTTGCAGTCCTCTGCCAGTACACAGAGCTGGGCAGCATGCTTCTCAATCACTTTAGCACCTTCATGGAGGCCTCGGGCAAGTCCACCATGAGCAAGGGACTTTTTAAGAACAAGCTGCAATGCTGTCATCAAGTCCATGGCCTCAAGAGGCTGAGCAGGAGTCTCAGCAGGAGCAGGAGCAGGAGCCTCTTCACTGCACAAGCAAGAAAATCAAGATACATTAAAATAAATAAAATACAAACTCTCATTTCCAATTCACGAATCAAGTAAGAAAACCTCAGCTTTAGATAAGTATGATAGACACATTCTGCTTTTGAGTTTGCAGAAGGCGGAAACACAATGCACCACCATTATGTTGGCTATAAAGAAATAACCAATACATTTACAGTGATGTATGGAGGGCCTCTGGCAAAAGCAAAATAATTCCAAGAAACACTAAAAAAACTTGAAATATTTACTGGAAGCTAAGAAATTGAAAGAAATCAAGATCCACTTGTAAGATGATCAATTGAAAAGTGACTAATCTCTACAGCATAAAAACACATCCGCAGCTCTTACGAATAAATCAATTCACCATTTTGACAATTACCACAAGTAATAGCTATAAAAAGAAAGCATCTAGCATATCAAATGTGCAACAGCATTATCACCGCCAACAAGAACCTAAACGTTAAGAATTACAAGCTAACCGCTAACAAATACTATAACTATAAGAGCTGCTAAAACAGGAAAACACAAACAAAATTGAGTTAAAATTATAATTTAATCAAACAGTTACATACCCTGACATATTTCGGGTTTTGTTGATGATTTTAGAATCTCCTTGCTGCAAAACAACAAAAATCCAAACAAAAAAAAAAACAGATTTCAAACAAGATAAAACAAGTTCAAGAATCGAACATAATTTGATTCTGAGATGGGGACTGTGACCTTTACAAGTGAAGATGGACCGGCTGCTTGTGTGTCTGCGAAGCAAGGAGAAGGGTGGTGACGGGTGACGATAATATAACTAGGGCAGAAACCTACAAAACCCTAATTCTTAATTGACCTTCTTGTCCTTTAAAATTGGGTTTTTACATGATACTTGTCAGGGCCTTAAGACTGGCCCAATATCGAGCAGAGAGGAGCCGGAATAAATTGGAAATCAAGATAGACTTTGGTCCAGTAATATATATATATATATATATATATATATATCGAAGAGAAAAATAGTTAATAAATAAAGATTAATTCTTTTTCTCTTCAATTTGCACAATCATTATTCTATATATTGACTCTGTCGAACGACGACCTCGGTCGGATTTTAGGGTGTTTGTGAGAGTGATAGGAATTATTTTTAAAATATTTTTTATTTTTAAATTATTTAACATTAATATACTAAAATGATAAAAAAAAAAACATAAAAAAAAATTCGAAACTTCTTATTTTTATTTATTTTTTTCAAAATAATTCCAACTTTGATTTTTTAATGAAAAAAAAAGTCCCATATTAATCAACTATCACATGGAATTTATCCCGCCGCATCTGGTATAACTATGATTTCTTTTTCCTTGGGAGACTGATCACTTTGTGGCTTGTCGTTGGTTGTTCCTAACCTTTGTAACAGGTTGCTGCTGAAACATGTTGCCATTTTCAATAAACATTATAGAAGTTAAAACCTGTTCTTCAACAAAACCAAATCCACCCAACATACAGGCACTCTTTTTTTCCAAATCAAAGCAATTCAACGCTCTGTATCAACTTTGCGTGGAAATATAGGCGGATATCAAACCTCTGACATCTAGAGAAATACAACTTGAGTCATCAAGGTTTATCACGAGTCTGCATTAGTTGCTAGCTAGCTGATGGAAAACAAAAGGATGCTCCCAGAGGTTGTCCAAAAAGAACCCTGCACAGCTGTGAAACACCCACAACACACATTGTCTTTGAAGGGCAACATCGTAATTCCGGAGCTTAATAAAGCACTGTCAATCACTATGCATGCCAATTGCAAAGTTAGGAGGTTACCAAATCTGATTATTGCAGTAGGGGGTGCACGGAGGGAGGGAGACCAATGAAATGATAAAAAAAATAAAACAAAATATTTCTCGGTGATGGGAGATGGCACATTATTTAAAATATCAGACATCTTCTGTCAGCCAGCATTGTGTTTGTGTAAAACTAAAATGCAGTCATATACACCCGACACCAAGCACTCTGTGATGCAGGATACTACAGTGAAGTGATGATAACTAAGAACCATGGAAGAGCATGTGTAAGAAAACAACATTCACATATTAAGGAAGCAGATAGATACGGAAACTGATAGAAAAACGATCAGTGAGAGAATAAACAAAAAAAGAAAGTTCTCCCCAATAGCAGAATTTAGTCGTCTGGAAAGCTGCACTAGCTGGCTGGTGATAAAGATAAGGTGCAGTATTATAATTGAAAAGAGAACTATAAATTTTGTATCTTCATTTAACAAAATGTTTTATGTTCACCATACTTCAGAAACTAAAGCAAGCAGATTGAGATCATATTCATAGATTAAATAGTCTGTTGAGCATGTGTACAGGAAGTTCTGGCGTCAGGCACCCACAACAAGCTGAAAGGATTTTTCTAAGATTCTTTTTCTGGATTTTCTATTTTTCATGATCATTGGGTATTTTGTCCATTCTCAACACCTAAACCATACAGCACACCAGCGTACTTTTCCAAGGAGCCGCTGAAGAAATTCTCTTTCAATTTCCTGAATGTACAAGCTGTAAGCAAACTATCTGAACCTGCTTGATGGCTTATCCCAACTCTTTCCACTTCTAACAACTCTGCAAGCTTGTTCAACCCTCCATGAAGACTATTGCAAAACTTCATCAAATGCTTGATATCATAAAGAGTTGGAAAGTACATGTTGATCAAATTAAAGAACCCTGCTTGTGTATCCGGTAAATTCTGGCAAGTCAACAGCTTAAGCAAGTACCCAAAATCATAACCACTATGAAAAGTCACCCAGTACACGTTATCATTCAACACAACCCCAGACGACATCAAGAGCTCACCAAATCTAACAGCATCAATACCGTTTTCATTGTTCTTCTTAAAGTCAATCCCGCTCTGGCGCAAAAGTTCAATCGAATCATTTGCAAAAACATCCGTGTTAACATTGAACTCACGGAAATTAAACTGCCAAATACAAAACTTATCCGTGCCACAAGTTGGTAAATTCCCCTGTTCATCTGAAAAGGTAAGACCCAATTGAATCAACTTCAACATATCCACATTATCCTTCAAAGTTTGGTAATGATAGTCATTACTATTCTTGAAATTACCCACCGGACGCAACACAATGCCCGGAAATTCCGTGTCCATGGCAATATAAGGGAAACCATCAACTATTTCACGGATACGCGCGAATTCTTCTTCGAGATTGTCATTCCAGACCTCACGAATTAGAATAGAATCACCTTTTAGCAACAACGACATCACAAAATCAAACCCACAACAAAACTGCTTAATCCCTAATGTCTAATCAAACTAAACATTCAAGAACAGCACCGAACCCTAACAAAACCTATCAATCACCCAACACACAAAACCAAATCTGCAGCAGAGTTTTAAAAAAAAAACCATATCAGCTTTGAAACCCATAAACAACAAAATAATCACAAATAAAGAAAGCAGGTACAGATATCTTAGCAAGTCAATGAATAGCATAAAAAATGTCAAGTGATGGAATCTGACCTGGAATAAAAGAGACTTGAAGAATCTGATAGGAGATCTTCTAGAGAGAGAGAGACAAACATCGAGAGAGTTAGAGAGCGAGAGTAATCAAATGAAAAGTTGTTAATTATAAAAGACGGAGAAGACAGGGAAGAGATATTTTTCAATACAGTAACTTGGTCTGTTTGTTTTTTCTTATTTTCTTGTCATTTATTTTATTTTTATTTTCTGGTTTTAGACAGTTTCGAGGGAAAAGAGGCTTCCTGTTCCTCTCCACCTCGGCAACAACAGCTTGGTGAGAAAAATCAAACTTTGAAATCAAGTTTGGAATTCTACAGCTCCAATATAACTATACAAATTCAAAACCTTCTCAAGAATATTAATATTTCAACCTAACAATGTAAAATAATTATATAAAAAACAATAATATATAGACTTGTCATTGAAAACGAGGACCCCCCAAGTGAAGATGCTTTTCGACTACATGAAAAGGCATGCAAGCGATTAGTAAACTATTCGTATGCAACAACCACTGGCCCATCTCTATATAAGTGAGCAGAGTCGAAGCCCTTCAATAATGGCAGACACAGCAGTACGCGAAACAGATCTGTGAAGAAGAGTATGTTGTCATGTTGCATGCTCTAATATACTCGCATAATTAACATCAAGTGGGTTGGGGAAAAGTCTCTTCAAATTTATGGCATGTCCTGGTGAACTCAAACATATCCCATACCTATTTGGACACTCCTAACTAGTCACAGGTTGTTCATCGATGGGCAAGTCAAGAAAAACAGCTATGTCTTGTAGTTTAGAAGTCATCCCATCTACTGAAAGATGAAAGTTTACCAGACTCAGCATAAAATATAACTAGACCACAATGTAAGAAGGTATGTGAACATCACCTTTATATATTTTCTTGTTCTGCACAAATTCTGTCAACTCTCCATTGACGATGTTTGGATGGTTTGGTTTGGTTTGTTCTTGTCTATTGCATTTAAGGGTTTTCTTTTAAAAGCTCTGCAGTTCACATTTACTGTAAAAGGACTAAACAATACTCTCAAACAGATCAAGGGTTGGTTTGGTTAGCAGAGAAGACAGAGGTACTCTCGATCGACTCGTAAAGAAAAGGACAAAATAAGTTGACTTGGTGATTTATTTGTAGTGGATACACATACACATATATGGTGTAGGACAAAATGAGACACAAATTTGACCGTATATTTTATCCCACCAATATAGCAATTATTTGATAGTAGAAACCAGAAGAAAAGGATAGGCGGGGCACTCTTTTCACCCCAGAAACATTTCTGTTTGATGCATTCGTTTATCCATGAACTTTGAGAAATCTTTGCACCAACCTAGTCTATTGGTCTACAAAAGCTTTAAATGTAAAAGTAAATGGGACCTGTTCATCTAGGAAATGATAGAAATTTGAACCATTTGGGTTGAAATTTTATTTCCTAGCTCGTACAGAAGGCAAGGCACTATAAAAGGCATTTGTCCCTTCTGCACTTGTGTATGGGTCAAGGATCATCAATGGAAGATGAAGCAGTAAAACGCAAAAACTCGTTTTTCGAAAAACATCAGTATAAATTTCGGAAAACTGTATAATTATTCATAAACATCATAGACACTGGGAAATTTCTATAATTCACATTAAAAAGGGCATTCTGAGAGTAAGTCTTGCCAGTAATCATCTATATCATCTTAGAATAAGCTATTAATAGATTATATATACAACGAATGCATGCTTGTATATGGAACTGTAATCGTCAAATTGACGACACAAGGAACAAGGCAAAACAGAAAGTCTGACATGAAAAAAGATTCAGAAGGAGAGGAAGCCACATGTTCTTGTATGAAAAAGCTAATTTAATTATTCCACCCTATTTGTATTATTAATTTCCCTTCTTAAGGTTTTCTTTACACGGTTCCTCCTATGATTTTGAAATGTCCCACTTCATCAAAAACAGTATAAGCTTTTATTCCAAGCCATAAAAACCTCTCATTAGCTATAGAACCACGCATGATATCGCCATTCAGCCTGGTCTGGCATTGAAAGCAACACCCCACCACAGGTTCACAATTTCCTTGTTAATTCCTTGCTTCATATGCTGTCTAGTTGCCAAGTGATTATTTTGTTTAAAATCTTAAGCTATTTTGAGATTTTAAAATATAATTTATATTATTTTTCAATACATCTTTTTAAGTAAGAATTCCTTGGATTTAAAATTTGCACATATATATATACTAATTTATATTTCATTTTTATCAAATAAAATAAAAATTCTAAGATTAAAACTCATGATCACTAAACTAATAATACCCACCAAAGAGGTTCACAATTTCCTTGTTAATTCCTTGCTTCATATCCCTCTTTCAATGCTAGTCACTAGCACGGTAATGTATGTGGGACCATTGTGCACTAGTGCATTGCAGAAGTTGTGGCACATGCCTTTCAGGATCTGCTTCATCCATACTGGGAAAATAGGTTTTCTAGCTGGCTACGTTATCAAAACAAGAACCGAAGCTGAATGTTTACCATGAAGAACAAATTCGGTGCTAGCGGAGTTCTTTTAATGCCTAATAAAATCAAGATCACACTTCTTGGTCTGAATCCAGTAATAAGAAATAATCGTTTACTGCTATAATTAATATATTAGTGACTCGGTGAATTTTTAATTGTTCCTTGATTGTCACATCAAAGATCCCCGAGCATTACTTGATTCACTTCTTAATTAATTAGAAGGATTATCAAATTGTCAAAATCAAGATTTTAATCGAATTGGATTTTGGAATTTTGATTGTAAAATTATATATAAAATATTTATGTATAAAAATTATAAAATTACATTTAAAATTATGCAAGTAAAAAAATTATAAAATTATAAGTAAAATATTTCCAAATATAATACGACATAATTATGACCATAAAATTTCATTAGTTTTATGTTCATAGAATTTTATTAGGTAAAAACTAACAAATTTAAAATAAATATTCTGCTGACATGTTATGTAAATTAAAATTAATTTTATTACCGTTATTTTTCTCACTATTTCTAATATATTTATAAAAAATATTAGTATTGAAAGAATCATTAATATTACTGCTAGTAATAACACCGATATTGTTATTTCTAGATGATATTTCATTAACACACCCAACCAATTAAGCAAAATATTGTTATTTCTAGATGATATTTCATTAACACACCCAACCAATTAAGCAATATTTTGCTTTTTTTTACTCACCAGCACTGCTAGCAGCAGTAGGGAGTCTGTTGCTTAAATATATTCATCAAAGAAAAATTACTGCTGCGTAGAAAATTCAGAATATTAAACAAAGCTACTAGAGGGAAACATTTTTTTGTCTTCTATAAGCTACTTATTCGGAAGAGATTAAGATATTGGGGTCGTGCCAACTATTGTTGACGAATGTTAGCATGGTTGTCTAATTAATATATAGATCCGATCTGCAACAATTTCAAGGCAGACACAGTCTAACAAGAAGCTCACAGAGTGGCCTAATCTTGTCTATAATTGAGTGAAGACATTTTGTATAAAATCCAGGTGGGAAAGACAGGAAATCAGTGATTCATGTCTCATGTTGAAGGCCTCTTTCTCTAGGTTTTTCCACATTCAGGACTACCGTCCACTTCCAAAGGCTACCAGCCTCCCATCTCCAGCAGTTCCAAACACTACCCGCTGTGTGTGTCTCTCTCTCTCTCCATCTCTAGGGATTCTCCAAGTCAACTCTTTTTTCTCTCTTTTTGCATTAGAAATGTCAGTTATCCCTCTCCCTTCAAAACATAGAGAAGCAATTGCAGATTCCGAGTATCTAGCCTCTAATTAGTTTGCACTTACTATATAGTGTAATATTTATATAGCCTTTTGACTGTTTTTGCGAATTTAGCTAGAGTTATGGACAATGAAGAGGCTCCATCAGCTCCTTCAACTCCAGCAACACCAGGGACTCCCGGTGCTCCTCTCTTTGGTGGGTTTAAGGGGGAGAGAGGCGTTAACGGTAGAAAATCTCTATTGAGAAGTTGTAAGTGTTTCGGTGTTGAAGAATGGGCCATGGAAGAAGGAAGATTACCTCCTGTCTCTTGCTCTTTGCCCCCTCCTCCCGTCTCACTTGCTAGAAAGGTGAGAATGTGTTCGTTGATAACTTCTTATGATAGTTCCAATATTAATTGAGAAAAATGTAATTGAATCGATGTTCCATTAGTGTTAATTATATTCTTATGAATTGATGCAAGAACATGCAGTTGGGAGCTGAGTTCACGGGAACTCTTATACTGATCTTCGCTGGGACAGCCACAGCCATTGTTAACCAGAAAACGCAAGGTTCAGAAACGCTCATCGGCCTTGCTGCCTCTACCGGACTAGCTGCGATGATCGTTATATTATCAACCGGCCACATCTCTGGAGCTCATCTAAACCCATCCATCACCATTGCCTTTGCTGCCTTGAAACACTTCCCATGGAAACATGTACAAGAAAACACGCTCTTGACTTAATGATTTACGTCCTTAATTCAGCAATTTCTGGATCAATATTAACGTGGCTTTCTTTTGAACAGGTGCCACTATATATTGGGGCACAAGTACTGGCATCAGTATGTGCTGCATTTGCATTGAAGGGGATATTTCACCCCATGATGGGAGGGGGAGTCACAGTTCCTTCAGGGGGACATGGTCAAGCTTTTGCTTTGGAGTTCATTATTAGCTTCATTCTCATGTTTGTTGTCACTGCTGTGGCCACCGACACAAGAGCTGTAAGTACCTTCTAACTTATCTCGAGTTTGCAAACCCTTTTCCACTAAACATTTCAAATGACACAGCAAATAGCTGTTTTCAGATTCATGAATTCCTTTACAATGAAAAACTATTTAATTATAGATTCATTTAGGCATAGTTATTAAATCCAGTTTAGGGTTGACCCATCCAAGGAGCCAGGTACCAAGTCACTTGGGTTAACCCAGGTAAACCTTAGAAAAACTAGAAAACAATTGTTTCAGATTTTAATATCTTACATGGAATAATAAAAAAATATGAGTATAGACTGTACAGACTATATATATATGAAAAGGTAAATATAGACTATGCAAAGGTAAATATTCATAAACTAATTTTATATTTTTGATTTAATACATACATAAATGATGACCCGTTGCAACCTCGGTGTACCCAGGTTGCAACAGGTCACCCAAGTTTCGGGTTGACCCAGCAAGTTACCCGAGTTTGAGAAGCCAACTGCATGCCCAAGTTTTACCTATTGAAACTCAGATAAGGCCCGGTCAACCCCTCAGGCAGGTCCATAACAATGGTTTCAAGGCAGTTTATCAAAACCATTAAAGTATCCTCCCTCACTCTGTAACCCCCCATAAGATGGTTGCTTCCCATGAATAAATAATACCATTAGTAACATTGATTAATAGAACCAATAGCCCTAGAATGGATCAAGATCACTTTTATATTTATGTACAGAAATAAAATATGCACAGATAAATCACTTTCCTTCTCTCCTTCTCTCCCACATAAATGTGCATCTTAAATTGTTTTCTTTTTCTTGTCCATTATTTTATATTATACAAAAAACACAGCACTAATACAATGGTAATGCGGGATGGATCAAGCATACATAAAATATCCTATCCATAGTAGTTCACAAGAAAAAAAGCAACCTCCCTTCCCCAATGTTTTATATAATCACAAATGCACACAACACATTGAAATAGATACACAAGTTGTTAAACTTGGCAGGGGTGACAATATTTATGGCTATGTGCAGGTGGGGGAGCTGGCGGGAATAGCGGTAGGGGCTACTGTAATGCTAAACATACTCATAGCCGGGTATGTCTCTACTAAACTCTTCAATAATTTTTGTACTGTTAATATGATTTGGGAATTGGGAGAGTCCAAAAATTATCATGAGAAAAAAGCAGTTAGGTCAAAACACTGTAATGATGAATATTTATGCACTGTAGTTAGAATTGAAAATATTCTATGATTCAGGCCATTCTTCTCCATGTTTATGACAGTTTGCGTCAAATAAAATATTTACTATATCAAGATAGCAAAAGAAAAAAGATTCTCTGTTTTCTTGTGCATAAAGTAGTTAATAGTAAATGGAGCTCTTCTTTTATACATTTAAGTTTAATGCCAAAGGGAACTTAATGGAGCTCTTCTTTTATATCTAAACATCATTAGCATATTGGTCTGTCTTCTTTCATCCGTGCAGGGAAACAACAGGGGCATCAATGAACCCAGTCAGAACATTAGGGCCAGCTATTGCTGCTAATAACTATACAGCAATATGGGTTTACCTCACTGCCCCGATCCTCGGGGCATTGTGTGGAGCAGGGACTTACTCTGCTGTCAAGCTGCCTGAGGAAGATAGTGATACTAATGAAAAAACATCAGCTACAAGAAGCTTCAGGAGGTGATTATTCAACATGATCAACAAAGCCTACACAGATAATCCCAAAATGCTGTTAGATGAAGTGCAGATGAAGAAAACAAGATGAAGCTACTGCACATTGCATTCTAGTGGGTCTATACACAAAATTAAGATGAAATGTGAATATGCTGGCTTTTACCAATGTATATGGCGAAATTACTTTGTGGTGCTAACTATCTCGGTTGGAAGTGATATCAAGTTATCTTGAAAGACATGAGACTAAATTGTGCACACACTTGAGATGGAGAGGTTAAATGAGTGGGAGGGTTATTGCCATTCTTTAACCTACACAAAAAGAAAGAGTTTGCCCTTTGCCTTCAAGTAAGACTGCAAATTCTGTAATAAAATGGGCTAAGAAACACAACTTGAGGGCTTCAAAACGAAGTCATTCCATTTTCTCTCCTTTCTGATTTTCCTTTTCCATACTAGTTATCCAATGCCCATATCATATAGCTGCCTAGCCACTCTTCTTTGTTATATTTCTAACCTCCTTAGGCCTCCAAATAATGTCTTCCAACAGAAAACATTAGGAAGGGTGTGGTGCTTTCTAAAACTACTCCTTCTCCTCTCTTCCTTACCAAAACCACCTTCTGCCTCAACTTGTAATGACACAATTTCTTGAATATTGGTTTTTAATATTTATACCCCAAAAGACTTCTTATCTAAAAATACTGATCGACAACAAAACAATGCCACTTGAAGCTCCCACAAACAGAACAGGGATAAAAGGAAAGTTGATCTTCAACATCAATTCATTTGGGAACATGGCACTAAGCCAGGTTCAATAACAGTAATATACCTGCTCTAAACTATTCGATAAACAGATCCAGACAATTTGAATATTTTTTGATAATATTATCATGCCATCAAAATTCCATTGAGAAACTGAAATTGGCAAAAGAATTGGCACTTTACTAGGGAAAGAAATTTTTTGCCTCCAAAGCAATTAGATCTACTGCATCATGGAACTCCACCCTAATGCTTAACCAGACAACACATGCATACATTAATATAACCCGTTATAGTTTCTTTCAGCTATGATCAAGTTTCTAAACATGCTCAAACATAGAGAGCATTACGAAAGAAAACTTAACTGCATATTTCCATCCATAATTAAGTGACACAGTGGAAACCCTACAGCACTGTCCATTTTATAATGTGACACTTCTTTTGTAACCAATATAATTTCTTTATTTGGAAGTCGAAACATAAAAATTCACCATCCCCAGAAAAAAGAAAATTTTGCGTAGGAGGCATGCATTTAAATTGAGCACAATCAGACCCTTGTGCCACAAACCCTGAAGCTCACAATCTACATGTATCACGCAGACAGCAACTTGTCTGTTGTTCAAGTATTTCATTAGGGCACAAAAATTATGAAAGATGTACAGTACCAGACACATGCAAGCCAATTACGAAAACTCTATTCAATCAAGCAACTAACCACACTAATATCTCAAAGGCTCATATCTCAATCCATATGTAACAAGGCTAACAATTTTCCATCTTTCCACAAACATGAGAATCATTAATCACAATACACGGTGATTCTGCATTCCTCTTTCCCTGTTTTTTTCTTTTCTATTTTTTTACGAATCCTCTTTTCCATTAGAAGTATATATACACAAAATGTTGAGAAAACAATTTAACTCTCGCTTTGAACCATGAAGATTCTAGCGGAGAACACTACTTGATTCAAGAGAGCCACCTTTTCTCCTCACAACTTTCCAATAATCACAATCAAAAAGAGCTCACCAAGATAGCAGTAAACCCAATACAAAAGCATAAAAGAAAGGTGCTAGTGCTGAACAATGCAGAACTCTATTTATGTCAACGTGGAATGTAGCAGTACATTCCTGAATCCTAATGTCATAAAAAACTAAAAGATCTAAACTTTTTAGGCACAGGATAGGAAAACTGACCTCAAGCAATCCTCTTTTCTTCCCCCTAAAACAGATAATAATTCAAAACCCAAGTCTTTGCTTCTTTTTCTTCACTTTCTCAGCAACCAAACAAAACCAGTTTTCAACCCCAAATAAAAATCCCCATTAGCAACTCAGCCGCACTTGCCATCAAACAGGCAAAACCCGCCGGGTCTGACCCGATCCCGAATCGGATCCATCGGAGTTTTTACTTTTAAACATGGAGAGAGCTGCAACAGCAATCAATACGCCGATGATATCGGCTACAGCGTCCTTCGAAGAGGCGCCAGCGGAGGGAAAGAGGCCAATTTGGTCGGCTGCCTCCTTAGCGGCGCCGGCGAAGAGGGAGAGAATAGCACCGACCCGAATAGAGTGGCGCTTGAGAAATGGGTAGCGGGCGAGGGAGGCTAGCTTGGAGAAAAGGAGGGTTAGAGAGAGACAAAAGAGGACATGGTATAGCTTATCGGGGGCTAGCCATGGGTCTTCATTGTTGTCGCCCATTTGTAAGGTTTCGGGTTGGCTTTGAAAGAATTGGAAAGAAAAATGGTGTTATGTTTGAACCTCTTCTCATTTTATAGCCATGGAAGATTTTAATTTCTCACCGTCATTATTTTCTCAAACCAATTAGTACTTTGCAAGTTCTCAAAATTGGTTGGTTGTAATTATTTTGAATACTTAGATGTAACATGAAATATTAAGACTATGTTTTACCTTATTCATAATGTTTTATATTCTCATTTTTTTACAGTATGTTATTTTACGTGTGCATTGAGATCTTAAATAGATATTTAAAATATTTATAAATGTCAATTTGATAATTTATTAATCTAAAACTTGATTTAGATTAGGTAATAAGTCAGGTGAAGATTTTTTTTTTTTCTCTTCAAAACAACATAGTTTTAATTTATGACTGAATTTTAAAGCAGTTTACTCAAGTTTTTTTTTTGTCCTTTTTGTTACAAGATTAATAAGGCAAGTCTAACGGGGATAGCAATCGGTGCAAGTAAAGGTAAAATTTTAAAATTTTAGTTTTTTTTGTTAAATTTCTGTCTCCAACGGGAAGAGTTAAACGAAGAGCCAAAATGATTTTTTTATTTTCGGGAGGCATTCCTACATGTGTGTATCCTGCAGAGGCAAAAAAAAAATCAAACCATTGTAAAATGTTACTGTTGTTGCCATTGTCCAAATTTAAAACACCCATCAACACAGCAACCCAACCAAACACAGCAACCTAACAAATTCTACAATTTAACACCCATTAACACAGCAACCCAACAAAACACAACAACCTAACAAAACACAGAATATTTTCCAAGCAATCCAAACAAGAAAAATTACAGAAAATACCTTCATCAAAATTCAAAATCCACCGAGTAGACTGCATCTTTAGTTCCTGTTAAATCTTTTGCCCCTGCATCTTCGGTTTGTTTTCTTAACTTAATCTATTTTTTTTTTCTGTTCCAGTATGTTTGTTGATCAAAACCAAAAACCCATATAATAGAAACTTCACAGAAGCTTTGATTTTTAGTTGAACAAGAACCCGTGTGATTGAAACTTCAACAAGAAAAACAGAGCAGAGTGAGGGGGGGATGGAGTCGAGGGAGATGGGGGGAGGGAGCAGAGAGCAGAAGGAGAGGGGGGGAAAGCAGAGAGTAGAGGGAGAGGGGGGAGAGCAAAGTGAGAGGGAGCAGAGGGAGAGGGGGGGAAAGCAGAGTGAGGAACGCCATTGGAGAGGGACAAGGGGAGAGGAAGCAGAGTGAGGAGCGCCATTGGAGAGGGATGGAGGCAAAATAGTCATGGAAGGGGGACAGAGGCGAAAGGTAGCTGAGAGCTGAGGGATGGAGGCGAGATCGTAGAGTGAGAGAGACAGAGGCGAGAGCTGATGAGATTAGGAAAAAAAAATGGAAATAGGGTTTCGGGTGGGGGTATTAATAATGTTTAGGAAAAAACAAGTAATTAATAATAATATTTAGTAAAAATAATAATTAGTAATATTGATAAATTACGACTATTAATAATATTTAGTGAAAATAATAATTATGTGAAATTGATAAATTATGAATTTTTGGATCAATTAGTTTAATCACATGGTTTAAATTTATTGTTAGATATAAAAATTATGTAAATTTTGTGTATTGAATTGTTGTGGAGGTAATTAATAATAATATTTAAGAAAAAATGGGTGAATATTAATAATATTTAGTAAAAATAATAATTATGTGAAATTGATAAATTGCAATTTTTTTGATCAATTAGCTTAATTACATGTTTTAAATTTACAATTAGATTTAAGAACTGTGTAAATTTAGTTTTTAGAATTGTTGTGGAGGTAATTAATAATAATATTTAGGGGAAAAAAAGGGTAATAAATAATAATATTTTGTAAAAAAATAATTATGCGAAATTGAAAAATTATGAATTTTTTGATCTATTAGCTTAATTAACACAATGTATTTTTTTATGCAGATAGACTCAAATTTATCAAATTCATTTACTGACTTTCTTATAAGTGAGACTGAATAGATTGTTTCTCAACAAAGTGATCTTAATGTCCATGCAACTAAAAAATCACAAAGAAATAAAAACTTCTCGCCAAAAGAAGATTGTTTACTTGTATATTCATGGTTAAATACTAGTAAAGATCCAATAACAGGAGTTGATCAAATTTATCAAATTCATTTACTGACTTTCTTATAAGTGAGACTGAATAGATTGTTTCTCAACAACTTTGTTGAGAATGGAGAAAACCTGAATAATCGTTCTCAAATAAGCATCTCAAATAGATGGCAAGAAATAAATAGAGAAGTTGAAAAATTTATTTGCTTTGTTACCCAAATTAAAAACCGTCAACAAAGTGGAACGACTGAAGAATCAAGGGTACTGTTTTTTTTTTATCATTTTCATATTAAATTATTTTTTTAACATATTTATTATATAACATAGTTTTATTTATTGAATTTGATTTACCAGATTATTGATGCTCAGCAAATGTATACTTCAGTCGTTAGCAAACGATTTCAACTGGAACATTGTTGGGTTATCTTAAAAAAAGAATCCAAGTGGCAATTTAAACGTGTAAATCTTCATCAGAAGTCAAACAAGAAACAGAAAAAAATCATGGAAATGCAAGTTCAGCTTCTTCAAATTCATCAACCTCTGATTCTGTTAGTTTAGGAGAAGACAGTGACACGTTTGTTCACCAAAATAGACCAATTGGTCAGAAAACTGCAAAGGAACGATTTAAGCGCAGACAAGAAAAAGAGAAAGTTGGGGAAACAAGTATAGCAAATATCTTACAACATTTGAAGAATAACTTTGTTGAAATTGAGGTGGAAAAAAAAAACAAGACAGAAAAATTCTGTTAGAGTAACAAACTTTATTGATTAAACAAAAGCAAGAACAACAAGAAATGGAGATTATGAAAATAAATACTTCTACAATGAATCCAATTTCTGCAGCATATTTTGAAGATAAAAAGATGAAAATTATGGCTAAAAAAAGGACTGATTTATAATTAATTTGATCGAATTATTTGTAATGGAATGTATGTTAATTAATTATGTAAAAACTTATTTGTTATTTATTAATGTGTTAAATTTAGTTTTAACTTTTTCTAACACTTAAAATTTCAAATTTCAAATATTCTGAATCTTTTAATTATAATTAAATTTATTTTTTTATTTAAATAAAAATCAAAATAAAATATTTATTTTTTTAGGTTTCTCAAAATCAATTATTTAATTACATAACTTATTCCTATTAATTGTATAATTAAACTATATACAAAATAATTGAACTTTATTTAAAATAAAATTTAAAAAATAACTCTTCAAAATAACTATTTATTATTTGACTACACATCAACTTAAAAATCATTTACACACTATTAAAAAAAAATCATTTTTATAATTTGACTTTTTAAAATGTCTCGTATTATCGTACTTGCCCTTGCATAATGAGAATGTTCTTATCTCTCGTTAAAATATAGGGATTGGGAACTCCGTAGACTGCAGATGAGTTTTGGATAACTTGGATAACTTGATGGTTTATATTTCATGAGGAAATGACATAAAAGACATCCACCACCACCAACACCACCACCAAGAAGATGATCATCGACTCAAATGGGATTTTTGACGAGCAACTTTAGTTCACTGCTAACTCATTGATATTAAAAGCACTGTTCATCAAAAAATAACAACCTAGCCCATACAGATGCTTCAACACAGTTATAAGAAAAGGAAACAAGATATGATTGCGCTCATGGAAAAGATTATCAAAACCGTTTTGATTAGTAATTTATTTTTTCAATTACAACAAAATATTTTTGTAAAACATAACTAAATTTGTGCACTTACAGCACCAAAGCCCAAGGCCTACATGTAAATCACAACTAAATTAGTACACTCCATCTACACTGTTTGCATGCTTAAAATCCACTCTTTTCATCCACAAACACATTAGTACACGCACTATTAATGCTCTGACCTCGACTAGATCAAGCTATTGAGTTTCTTTTCCGAGTTGGATGCTAAAATGCAGATTCAATTGATGTCTCAAGGTAAGCTCAACCATCTCTTCATGAATAATAAACAAGATGAACCACAGCCTATCTGGTAACCCTAGCTGACCAAGGTTGTGTACCAGGTCTATGAAAGTAAATGGCAATATAATTTCCTGCTTTCAGACAGATCATACTCATCATTTTCGTCTACACAAACTTTCTATTGACCTTTACAAGGCATATCATTAATGCTACAGGGTGATATTACAAAGCATTAACCACTACGGATGTCAATATAGACTTGGACAAAAAACACAACCCTCCTTAATCCAATTTAGAGCCAAAAAAAAATTAAAAAATAGGATTGTCTCCCCACAAGCAACTTCCAAGCACACACACGAAGAAATTCTTACTTGGTCATCCAGTAAATAAAAATAAGAAAAGTGCATACGGAAGCAACCAGGGAAAGTATGATGGTATCCATGGACTTTCTCCTCTTTATTGCTGACAGAATTTGATTTACCTGCAAAGTTAAGTTGAACTTTATCAATTATTGCAAATTCATACATGCAAGTTTTTATGAAAGTTGGAAGTCATGGAAAATAGATCGTTTCATTGGGCAGGGGGAGGGGAAACAATAGCAAACAGAAATCATAGCAGAACAATGGCTAAGAAACTAGAAGGGAGTTGAAGTTGGAACAAGATAATTACGTTTAGAGTTCATAAGAAACCACTAAAACCTGAACAGATTGAAAGAAGAAGAAGAAGAAGAAGACGAAGAAGAAGAAGAAGAAGAAGAAAAGTCCTTTAAAATAAACCTAGTAGCCTATTTATACTTGGTTTAAATCATAACCTCTACCTATATGTCACATGCTAATCACATGACAGCTAAGACTCCCTTAAATTAAATGAGAACCAAAACTATAAGGAAATTACAAAAAAGCTCCTGCGTCAGTAAAAAAACCACCTTAAAGTGATGTCATCTTGTTTATTCTAGCATGCTAATGGAGCCCTTTCCATTACAAAAGATGCCATGAAAATACATTGTTTTAACAATTGCTTATTTGACAGCTTTATTCAGCAAACAACCTTCTATCAAGCGTCTCAACTTGTTTTACACCATTTATGGGCTATAAAATGTAAAAAGCAACAAGCCTGTTTAAGGTTTCCTTTATGAGATTCAAGACATTGCTTCACTCAGCAATCAAGAAATATTTAAGAAGATTACAAGTCATGGGAGCTAAATTTTGCATACCGTTGGGAGGCGGCTGCTAACATTACTGAGCTTTGAATTAATTCCTCCAAAAGCTGAACGTTGAAGAACAAGCGAACCAAGAGTTGCCTGAGCTTGTGAAATCACATTATCCATCTACAGCACCAGAGCATCAGGAAAAAAGGAACTTTAACAAAAAGCACAGGCACAAGTTGCAAATACCAGTCATGGTTGAAATTTCCTTCTTCAGATTATTATCATTATTATTGTTATTGTTATTATTTTTTGCATAAAAACACACTGTAGATCGCAAATGCATGTTGACATGAAGCATGAGAATTAGAGAAAAAGTGTAGGAAGCACTTAAAGTGCTTGGGACAGTATGAGAGGGAAAGCATACAACACTTCCAAACATAGACTGAATGTTTCTAAGTTTCTATGATTTTAAATGTATCATGCCAAGTGTTTCATTGCAATAGAAAAGGAGATGTATAATAGATTGAGGATGTAGAAGTCCGCACACCCATATAAATTTGTGATAACACACACATTACCGCAAAAAGAAAAGCCCAATGGAATGTACCTGACCGGTATTTCGGCTAATGGATACATGCTCTCTGAGAAGAGCTTGGTCTGCTGAACCAACACCATCTTCCAAATCTAATCTTGTTCGATCAAACTCTCTAAAATCCTCCAGAAGCAAAGCATGTTCTTGCTTAGCTCTCATGCCAGAACGGAGACGGTGAAACTCCTGCACTTAATCATGAATAATTCCAAGTTAGTTAAAATCAAAATAATCCACTGCTATGCAAAAGATTACACATTTCCCTGTGGTGAGTCTTTTTATTTTTTGTGAAGGGGGGCATTTGGTTGAACGTGTGGAAGCCAGAGAAGAAGTTAAGTGGGAATTAAAAAAGAAGACTGCCATAATCACCTCCATTTTTTAGTTTTTTGTCCTTCAATTTCAACTCCAAAGCAAGAAAAGCATAATAAAAAAGGCATTATGTTTCTGTTTATTCCAGCAAAGGTGAAATGGACTACAATTGTTCAATTGGAAACCAAATAACTCATCAGCTTATTAACAGGTTTGTGCAAGTGAGCATGAGCTGAAACAATAAATCCATCATTATTTCCCAAATTCAAAACTATTTGTCAAATATTTCAGCTTATTAACATTTCCATGTGATACCTGAAAAATTCTAAGTTATCTCCATCAGTAACAAACTAACATAATACCTCCTTTTGAAGGTATTCTTGGTTTCCAATGATAACGAGCTATAAAGCCTGATTGTTTAATTTCATTTGTAGTGAAATTAAACAATAAAGAGAAAATCCATCATCAGAAAAAAGAAAAAATAAACGAAAGAATTAGTCTCGGCTTCAAGAGATGTTTGCCTCATGCAGGGTCAAATTCAATAAAGAAACTCAAGATATTTGAGGATCATGAGCAACAGCTCACAGATTGACTGCAAGGCTGTTGTACCTGAGTAAGATCTTGAAGAATTTCCTGATGCCGAGTCAAGGTGTGAGAAACCATTTCTGATCCTCCAGATAACACCCATGCTTGCATCTGTGAATCTACTTGTTGGAGCTGTTTTAATAGTCGTTCTATCCCAGATTCAAGATCATTCTCTGCAGAATCAACTTTAGTAGAGCCCTTTGAGGATGCCAGTTTACGAAATAAGTTCATCTGCTCATCTAACTGAGCTTCAAGTTTCCTTGCCTACAATAATATCTCAGAATATCATTTACAAAGAGATCCAAAACTTTAGCCAGCAAGAATTAATATCAAGCAGAAAGTATAAGAAAAAAGCATAGATTAATAGCAAATGAACTTGTCAAGCAACCATGATAACTCCCTGTGTGATGACATGAAAAGATATTAGGAAAAATAACTAGGACTCCTTAAGTTTTAATTCAGTTGGACTTTGAACTCTCTAACAACTTTGTTCCTGAGGTTTAAGTACGGTTGTGGTTTGACCATCAGATATGTTGTTAAATGCAGGTAATACTATATATTTAAAACCACCATTATGAAGAAGTCATAATATATGTTATGCGGCACTGGATCTGAAAGGTTTAGCTGATATATTTTTATCCCTGAATAAAAAATAATTTGAATAAAACAAAACTCATTATCAAACCATCTCTTGACATTAAATAGATGCGTTCATAGATTTCTTGATGGTCTCAACTATCCAAACAGAAAGAAACTCGATTCTCCAAAACCCATGGCGTAATATAGCATCACCAATGTCAAGGTTAAAGCTATCCATGGTAGGGTTTTCACGACTTCAGGAAACTCAAGGCAAACAGCCTCAAGGCATCATCACCCAAAAGCAATATCCCTAGTTCCCTAGAAATAATCCCCTTCATCATTCAAGAAGGTGAACATCCATGAATTTCCAGTACATGAATCTTTCTTAGCATCATTTGAAGACGTCTAAATATAATTGAAACCAACCAGGCCTCTCTATAACAGATTAACGTGTTCCAGAACCTGTCCAGTTGGCCTTATTCATTCACATATATTCCAGCCCCGCATTACCCTTCTCCCAAAACAAAATCAACTCCACCGTATAAATTCTCATTCAAAATCAGTTGGTTTCAATCAGCTCGAAAAATCTTTCATTCCATATAATTGTAGATCCAAACTACACGATTTCCTAGAAAATCAATGTGAAACCAAAAAATTTCCTCTTCGTCTACGCAATTATATTAGATCACATGGTACTCCTCTAGCATTTTAGCATATGCATCCTGACAACATTCTCTCATTTTCATTTTTTTCGGGCCTTTCTATAGCAAGACCATAATGACCTTGCTGAATTTCTTCTGGCGTCTAGTATAACTTTTAAAGCAAGCCAATTCTACAGATACATAATAATTCTCAAGCGAAAGTATGAAGATAGCGAAATTAAAACAAATAAAAAATGAAACTTTCGATTCAAATCTCTAACATATTAATAAAAAAAAAAAATATCAGGAACCCAAACAGAAGAAGTAATCAGAGAGAGAGAGAAATGATGAAGCAACCTGTTTGCGTAGAGCGTCCCATGAAGAAGTAGTAGTCACTTCCATTGCAGATCTCTCTCAAATTCGTTTCAATTTCCTTCTCTGTTATTTAACGACGATCGTAAATGAGGATTTTGAGAAAGGAATTTGTGGAATCAATGATTGATAGTTAGAATTCTGTTCGATCGATTACAAATAATAATAATAGGAAGAAAATAAGATTTGGGGTTTGTTTGGAGACGAAGACAGGTCGTCTACCGCTCGCTCGCTCGCTTCTCCGTCTCTGCGCCAATTTCGTGTGAGACGGTGATTACTTGTATTTGCTTAACTCCCAATTCTGCTGTTGTTTATGCTACTCTATTCCTGTTCTCATTTTAACTTCTTTTTTTAAAATATAAATATAATTATTATTTTAAATTAACACCTTTTCTATCCAATTTGTTTGACTTTTCCAAAAAATAAACAGAGGACCCCCACCCCCGGTATTAAACACAAGAACCTCTCCAAGTAAACAGGACAAATCAATCTAGTTAAGGAAAGATTATGTCTTGTCTTCTTCGACTACATTATATGTAAAAAAAGATGTATATTACAGTGGTTGTACTAGTCTCGATGGAGCAAAACATTCATTAAAATTTGAACCAAGACGAAGGGGTGCTTGGTTGTAGAGGTCGACCGCTGCCAAAGAGAAAAATAGGCTGTTATCAATGAAAAGAACTCGTGGAGAGCAGTGATATATGCTCAACAAAAGGCTTTTATTCCTTTTTTTTCAGTCCTGCAATGAATCAAAAAAATTTGAGACCAGATCAGATTTTATTGCCGGGGACGTACAAAATCAACAGATCAACTTATATTCTGAATTAGTTGGCAAAATTTGGAACACAGCTGCTATGCAGAACCTGTCGGGTGTTACAACAGCTGCCACGAAGGTGGTGGTAAACCGAAGAGGCCCTCTATCTAACAGCTCTTTATCAAGAACTCTTAACTGCACGATGTCATTTGCTGTTAAGATGCCATAGCTATAGCTGCGGAGACAAAATTGCGGCCTTAATTTGGTGTGACTGACTAATTATTATCCAATCTAAAACGCATCTGCGGTTGCAAGTGTCAGTTGACTTTCTTTCTGCTATCATAGTTAGCTGAAAGTCTTCTTGCCCATGAGCTCTTATTTGGTGACCAGGAAAGTGGAAACCCAAGAATGGCACAATTTCTTAAATTCAGAAGAGCCACAACAATATTTTCCTCAAAATCTTTAAAATGCTCAAGTATTCGTGACTCAGCTTCCTTGTCTTCAGAAAGGATCAAATCCTCAAGTTCTGCCTTCTTTTCTTCCAGAACACAATCTTCTAGGCTAATCATGCGCATGCTCAAAACTTGCAATGCTTCCATGGCCATATTATGAAAACCACGATACACATAGGCGGAGAACACATTGTGGCAGGTTGTAGTATCAGGCTGGATTTTCTCCCGGTGCATCTGCTCAACAATAAGCTCTATAATATCGATCCTTCCCTAAATGTTGTTAAAGCAAAAAACAATACTTAGTTGCTTGGCTTAAGGATTTTTTTTAGCAATAAAAAGAAGGCAAGGCACGGGCATCATGCCAGTGTCATAGTACATTCTAGTTGTCAATTTTTTTATGTCTTGAGTTTGGTGTGTGTGTGTGGTGGTGGGGGGGGGGGGTGATAATGTACCTTATCTTTTGCTATATGAAGAACAGGATTATATAGCAGTACATCAAGTTTAATCTCTTCCGAGTGCCCTTGATCCAAAAGATTCAATGCTTCATCAAAATTTTCATCTTGCAACAAAATCTGAAAGAAAATAGGATAAAAGTCATATTATTGACTAGCCCGAAGCCAGTTATAGGTTAGCACTATACTCTCAAAACATAAGAAAAAATCAGCAGTGCCAAAACCAAACTTCATAATTTACAGCCCAGGATAACCCATGGCACATGCAATCATGCACTAGTAAATACCAAGCATCATCTCTTACTTTTTCATGTTCTTAAATCCTTGGACCAAAATAAGATATAGGGCAGGAAATCAAGACATGTACCATTTTTATGGATAATCATTTGCTATCATGTTCTATAACCTTTGGAGACTTGACCCTGGTGTTAAGTGGGTTTACTCCCCATGTTATCATCATGGATTCAAATTGTAAAGGATACTGCAAGAAAGTAATTCCATGTAGATGCACCAATCCTGGTATGGATGGTTTGTTTAATACCCAACCAGAGACTGGGAGTGACCTGGTCCTGCTCCATGGATTCATGGAAGCCGTCTCAAGAATATCCTTATTGTTAAAACCCAAAAAATAGGGAGTTGTAAAGGCATGACAAGAGCTAGAGGCAAGACCTCCTGGAAGGAACACTTGATAAAAAGAAACATAGTCATATCTCATAAGCCTGGCATATTTAATGCATGATTGTAGCCATGAAGGTACGACAAGCAAGAAGGTGCAGCACCTTTCATATATGTGCAAAATTTCTGCATAAATGATGTAATGATGTTAACATGCAAATAAGTGCAGGGAGAGTTGGTAGGCCAACTACTTGATCGTAGAAATTTGGAACTTTTGCAAAGCATGTTTATGGATAAGTTTCAGGCATATTAGAAGCAGAAACTTGATACTACGCACATTTCTTTGTTTATTAAATCTTTAAGGCAGCAGCATTTTGTGGAATATTAATTAAGATGGCACATGAGAAGAGAGCAAGCGCATATACCTTTATGAGAACAGTGTACCCCACTGTCTGTAGATAAAACCCGGAACGCAACATCATGGAAACCAATGCACAGGCAGATTTATAGCATCTTATAGTGCGACAACAATCAATCATTATACAGTAAGTTGCAGCATTTGGCTCGAGACCACTTGCTTTCATATGTTTGAATAGTGCAATTGCCATTCGACACTGCATGTTAACCAAAAACATAACTTGTAGTATAAGGCAAGAGAATGGACCCACAGGTCATCAATTAGCAGTGGAAATTCATAAAACAAGCGGAACCACTTACTTCCTCAGCCTCAACTAGTGAGTGCAGCACTGAATTATAAAGAGGTATTCCCGGATGCCTGTTACTGTGATAGAAAAGTTCTTCTGCCACACATAAATATTGCATTAGCTTTCTCGTCATCCCTTCTTTTCCAAGAGCTTTCAACTGGAGACGTCCAAAGAAGAATCAATGTTATAGACTATATTTTATGCCATGAAACTTAAAACTTTTAACCAGGACAGTTTCAGTTCAAAATGCATGGGCAAACAGAGGTGCACCACATGGATAAATGGAAGTTAATACCAGAACAATTCAAGAGCCAGAGATCAACAATTTCCATTGCCAGGAAAAATGTGCTTTAATAAGATCATGCTAATTTTGTGAAATGGCTAGTTGGATGATCCAGATATAATAAGATCAGAAGTGGCTGAAAGAGGAATCCTATAACACAGAACAAGAATTCCAAGCAGCATTACCCAATCCACCAGATTTGATGTGCTACTTATTAGAAAGTCTGTGTATATAACTATAGCCTTAAAGCAGTCAAATCTTGCTGCCATACCATGCCATGGAATCAGAGTACATGGAATTGCAACAGTCAATTTTTTTCCATCAATTGCCCGAGTGCAGGTCCCTCTCAAAGCAGCATCAATGGAATTCAACACAGTGAGAAGGTAGCAAGCAGGGAACCACATTTTCTAATAAAAAAACAATCTTCCAAAATGTATGCCAATAAACTAAAATAAAAATGCAGCATTAGTTATTCTGCTTTCCTGCTATACCATTCATTTCAACTGAATTGAACTTTTACTAACAGTCATTTATAGAAAGGTATCTTCTGAGAAGTTAAAAGGATGCACACTTTTATTAACCATTCTCAATTTTTAAGCACGGTTTAAGACACCCTTTGTGGAACTTAGGCCAAAGCTAGTGATCAGCTAGAAAAAATGTTATATTCCAAGCAATTATTTCTTGACATCTAAATGCCCACTTAAAAGGTTAAAAAAACAAGTGTGCAGCACAGAATTACCAAGTTCTTCATTGATTCCCGACTGTGCTGGACACCATTTTTCGCCATATCCTTCTCTATAGCCTTTATTCGTTTAGTAGTCTCTACACGTGACAACATATCACCATCCTCATATGGAGCATTTGTATTACCAACTAATGAAAACAGTTGCTGATATGTCCTGGCATCCGGCTGAATCTTTAATTTTTTCATTTTAGCCAACATCCCCAAAGCACGCTCAGGTTGATCCTGTAAAATTTATAGATTAAATTTTTCTACTGAAATGAGATCATTCAAATGTAGTACTTGAATGCATCAATTGGGTGATTTGACAAGACAAGTTCTGTCAAGAAAACTACAAGTTTTCAAAAACCACTAACAATAACACGGTACTGTCACTCGCTAATACAAAGTCTTACTTGATACTCTCTGGAACATAGCAAGTAAAGATGATTTGTAATCACCAATCAATACTACTTCCATTCAACATTCACAATTCCAATTTATCAAAGAAGAAAGTGAGGCCACTCTCTATCTTCGTAATAAAAAGAAATATACTTCCACTATCTTCGTAATAAAAAGAAAATATTTCACACATACTCATGCAAAATTTCTCACTAGAGAGAAGAGGGGGGGGAGCAAGTCCAGTGTGAAGTATCAGATTGGAGCAGGTGGTTTAGCTCACCATTGCATCGCATGCTTCAAGAAATGAATTATAAGGATACGGATATGGACAGTTGGTAATTTGATCCAACAGAACCTCTGCCAAATCCAGTTCCAATGCTTTGCTGCATGCCACTGAAATGGTCGCAAGGGTTGGATCATGTGGCTTCAAATTCTTCTGTTGCATTGTTTTTAACTGTAGGGAACAAAACTAGTTTATCCATTCAAGAAAAGAAAGTCCATGTATCATGAGAGAAAAGTGTTCAGAATTTAGTTCAATAAATCAAAAGAGTAAAAGTATTACCACTTCCATGCCTTGCCTGAAATGTCTCTTAGAAACAGCTCTAGCAAACCCATTATATGTATGGCTTGAAGGTAACAAGCCAATATTTTCCATCTACACAGGAATGGGAAAATTAATTTGAGCACAAGAAAAGAATGCTATCAGTAATAAAGTACTAAATGCGGTCAAAACTGCACAAGCAATCTTAAAAAGAAATAAAAAAAAAAAAATATATATATATATAACAGAAACAGGTAACAAAAGCATATAATATCAATATCGATGAAAAGAGAAGATAACAGCCTCCTTGTAAAGAGATGCCTAAACCACATTGCAGTTTTCAGATATTATGATAAATTATTTTTGAAGTGCATCGATAGATGATTTCCAGCAGAATTTGAGCTAACTGTACAAAAAACCATGATAATTATAGTATTCAACTGTAGTTGCTGTGATGAAGGTTTCATGAGATTATTCCAGAATAAAAGAATCATTATTTAGCGGCCATATTCTTCCCATTTTAATGAACAAAGAATAACTAGAAGTAAGCACAGGGAATGGTAAAGTACAAAAGAGATCATATGACAACCACATTCAACAATCAGAAGCTTAACAAAAAAATGCAAGACCTGTAACATTAACTGCTTTGCCAATCCAGGTTTTTTAGCTTGCGCACATGCATGCATCACATCATTGAAAGACCACCTTAGCACCCTTAAAACAGGCATGATTTTATGTTTATCCAGTCCAATTTGTCCAGCGCTTTTAACTTCTTTATTTCCCATGTCCAAAGTACCGCACTCTTGTATGTTACAAGCAGGAGCATTTGCTGTTGAAGGAACAGACTGTTCATTATTGCACTCTTGTTCGTTACAAGCAGAAACATTTGCTGTTGAAGGAACAAACTGTTCATTGTCACATTCTTGTATGTTACAAGCAGAAGCATATGCTGCTAAAGGAGCAGACTGTTCATTAACCTTTAACTCAAATTTCTGCAAGCCTAATTCACTTTTTGAATGTATAGGAATATTCACTCTTGAAGGATAAAGTTGTCCTCTAGAGGAGGTCTGTACAGAATTCTTTCCACGGATGGCTAAAACCACCATATGTTGCAATTTTTCATATGCAGACTTTAAATCTCTTAACCTTGTAAAGGACCAAACAAAATTTCGCAAGGTAAGAATACTTGGACTGAAGTGTTTGATGTAGTCTTCCCAGATTTCATAGACTGCAGAGAGGTTCTGTTGGGAAACTGCCAGCTGAAAGCAAAAGGAAAAAAAATAGAAGAATGAACTTCTAATGTAAGAATAAAAATAAATTCAGTTTCCACAGCTTTGAAAACCTCATTGAACTTGAGCCAGATATGAAAAAAATGGAAAACCAGTCACTCAATTGAATTTTTTCTTTGTTTAGTGTGATTGTGAACCAAACTGCTTTAACCACTAATGCCTTTCACAGTAAAGACCATCAAATGAGACCGAAACTCTTTACGCACCTTGAGAAGCATTGTGTAAGTAACTTCATCCTTCCCCACCATTCTGCGCTCCATCAATTGCAAACATTGATCAGCATAATCTGCTCGGCTCATTTCTGAGCAGGCTCCCAAGAAAGTGTTATACACAGGCAGGGTAGGATAGATACCATGGCTTTCTCCAATAAAATCAATCATTTTAGATGCCTGCATGAAGCATAAGTGGTTGGCATGGGAATGCTCAGAACCAACATCCCAAATAATAATGAACTAGTTTCTTACACAATTTTTTAATAGTAAGTCTGGCAATAACAACATTTGTCATTATCAACAATATCCATATTCATCCTTTTAGAACCAGAACTTGCTAAAGAAATGTAATCATCTTACTTAGAATGATCAGTCAACAACCCATAACATGTAGATATAACCACATGTTGAACATTAATTACTAATGCTGAAAAGTTAACAACTATGACACACAAAAGGAAAAAAACGATACTTCCAGCACATCATCACAATAACGACATGAAAAACAGTCTCACTGAACACAACAATATGCATATACCTCCTCTAAGTAACCTCCTTTACAAAGTGCTCGGATCATAAGCAGGTAACATTTGCTATCCAGGCCAACCTCTTTTTCCTCCATTATTTGCCAAGTCTCCAAGACAAGCTGCATCCAGAAGGGAACAATTTTCTGTAAACTTGCTCCCAGGATCACCGATATTTGGAACAAGACTAAATAACATGTACACTAACAGAGTTCAAGAACTAGGAGCATCTTTGACTTCCCAGTATTGCACAATCAGTTTACACAATCAAATACTGCAGCTGAGTGTGTTTTATAGCATTATACACAAGTGGATCACAGACCAAGCTGCAAATCCAGAAGAGTTAAATGATATTATTGGTGTGTGAGCTTTTTGAATTTTTCTATTTGAGTGTACCAACTTTTCTATTTGACTGTAGCAATCAGTTTACACAATAAAATACTGCTGCTGAGTGTGTTTAATAGTATTATACACAAGTTAAATACAGACCAAGCTGTAAGTCCAGAAGAGTTAATGATATTTTTGGTGTGAGAACTTTATGAATTTTTCTATTTGAGTGTACCGACTTTCATTTTTGTTATTTCAGTGTGCAAACTTGAACTTCTTCTTTTTTTCTTCTAATTAAGTGTTTTTGTTAGATTCCGTCATGTGCATGATGGCATGTATGCCAAATGTGCACTAACATGTTACTTTATTTGTAATCAAGTGTCAGTAGTTTTATTTCTTTTCTATTTGAGTCTATGTACTTTTATTTTTTCTATTTGAGTGTCTTTATTTTAAAATATTTATCAGTTGTTGGCTTCTAATTTTAAGAGCTAACAAATGTCCACTTCAAAATCATATGTCAGGCATATTTGACCAAGTTAAATAAAAATTAAATTGAGAAATTTTTAAAAGAACAGTCAAAATAAAATTACACCTAATTAGAAATTAAGTGCCCTGTTCCTGCATACTTGGCACATACATCAGAATGCTGACGTGCATATTTAATGGCCACTTCAGTATGCATTTGATGGAGTCTAATAAAAACACTTGATTAGAAAAAAAAGTAGCTAAAATAAAAGTTGGTACATAGAAAAAAAAATATAAAAGTTCACACACAAAAAATATCATTGACTCAATCCAGAAAATTAAAAGTTAAAAGGCACCAACATGCATATGCAAGTAGATATCAAATTCTCTCATCAATTAGCTTACCAATGGATCAGGTGAACTAGCACAATATTGAAGTATAGGAACAAAATTATGAGGCTTTAATAACTTTTTTTCTTGGCCAAGTTCTAAAAGCAGAGTAGATGCTCTGCTTCTCTCGCCCATGTGAAGTGCGCTAACAATTTGCTTCAGAATTGAATTTGTAGTTGATTCGTGACATCGCTTTGAATCATGATCACCTGCATTGAAGATTTTCACACTTAAATTTGATTCACATGCCACTTGATATAATTTGAATTCAAAGATTGCATAAATATACCAAATAAAGCGGTGATATTTGGAGACAACCCAAATTCGTGAGTGACACTTCTTTGTCCCTGTCAAATAAAGTTGAACATTAAACTTATTTATAAAATATTCACTTACAAGGAGACATCTATTAAACAGTAATAAGAATCACCAATACATAATTGTTTGTGAGACAGGAGACATCTATTAAATCGTAATAAGAATCACCAATACATACTTGTTTGTGAGATTTCAATTTCTCTGCTATTGAGCAAAAAGAAACTCTCCCCCTGTTAAAGGTGAAAGAATACACATGAAGGAACGCTTATATTAGAGCTCAGTAAATGGTGACTTTCTATTTACTCACTTATTCATGTATATACTTACAGTGGTCTCTGCATTCTTTGGCAAACAAGCATAATAGATCTTTGAAACAGCACTGTATAGATGATACCGTCTTTATCAACCAAATGGCATCTGATAGACGAAGAGCAAAAGCCATTTGTTCTCTTAGGCAAATAATCAAACACTTTGCACACGACTGAACAGCAACAGGAATTTATAAATAAAATTGGATCCATGATTCTCAGTTCCAATACGAAAGTAAAATGAGCACGTAATTAAAAAGAAAAGGTAAATAAAAAAATATTCCTTTGCTCATTCAAAATGAAAAAACGCTTGTTAAGAGGTACTCCACTAGTATTTTTCTACAGATCAAATACCTTCAAGTGCCCGTTTCCGGCGAATTAACAGCAAGCCACCGATGATGTTGTAACCGGCGAGTTACGAAGTAGAACTAATGCTGATTTTGAGGGAGATGTAGAAAACGAGGAAAAGTTGTTATGATGCTGTAACAGGCAGCCTTGAAAGCACGAAAGAATAGTAAACAATTGGGCAAGAAAAAAAAATCTCTTCCTTTTTCTGACTTGAAAATATCTATGTCGACAATGAATGTCGGGTGTGGGAGAGGAAGGCGGCTAGTTTGCTAGCTCTGGAGATTGAAGATTGAAGATTGAAAGCTTGAGTGTGGAAGCCTGGAAGGGAAGGGACGTTCTGTGAAAGCAAATATTTTTATTTACAGTGACTCCGATTTTAGTTTTTTATTTGAACCGATTCATTTCAGTTTTATAAAATCAGAATCGAATTAAACCGGAATTTTTAAAACATTTTCTAATAATTTAATTGGTTCTTATTAGATTTTTTTAGTTTAATCAGTTTTTTAAATTGTTTTATTTTTAATATCAATATAACATACAGAAACAATAACACATTAAGTTTTCTTTAAAATATTAAAAATTTAGAGAAAACGGGTTGAACCGCAACCCAATGTTCAACCCAAACACCGCGTGCCTTCCCTTTTTATATATATTGTTTTATTTTTTTATTTTGTAATGCTATATGTAGCAAGGGGTTTTTCATAAGAAAGCCTGCATCCTAAACCCTAAAATTCGCCGCCAGAACTCCTTGTTCTCGAACTCACCTCTCTTCCCGTTCTCAGGTAATAATTCACTAATCTCCATAATCCCTCTTTCATCGTCACTTTACCCGTTGGTTTCGTTGACGCCTAGATGATTACATATTCCCGGTTAATCATGTTTTTTTTTCCCCGAAACCAGACAGAGATTAAGTAATGGTGTTGCCAAGACTGGTGTAGTTTTGCTTTGATTTTACCTTTTTGAAACATTGAAGTGCTGGTTTTCTATCTGGGTTTCTGCTTGCTCGCTAAGAAACACAGTTTAAGTAATGAATAATAAAACCGCAGAACCCGCATATGTATTAGTAGTCAGAGTTTCACTTGTTTGAATTTCAATTTGTCTTCCCTATATTTCAGCAGTAAAGGAAATGCTAACTTCATTGTATTATGTGATTTCAGGTGGAGCGGAGTTTTTTATTGGATAAGGAGGGTAGCATAATAGTATATCATAATATTAGTAATGGCGGAAGCGGAGCCGCTGGCATTGACTTATATACCGGAGGTGATATTGAAGAAAAGGAAGCATAAGGAAGAATCAATTGCTCTTACGAGGAAAAATCAGTTGGAGTTGGGGCAACATGGAGGGAAGAAGAAGAAAGTGGACGATATCAAAAGGCCCGAACAGCTTGTCAGGGAGTTTAGGGACAAGGTAAAATAGTTTACTTGCTGTGGGTGTGTTTTTAAAGGTTTTTTCTTAATGTTCGCTGGCTGCATGTTCTAGTACCCAATACAAGCGAGATTTGAAATGGAGACACATTTTTGATAATTTTGATCTTATCATCCTATACAAGCATAATGGTTCAACTTTAGGTCAATTATTGTATGCTCTAGTTAATTTCAAATGAGATTTTTGCTTTTCGCTGGATTCCATTTACTTAGTGCATTTGCAAATTTGTCTGTCGATCCATTTTTTATTTGTTATAGAATTTCCATCTTCAAATCAGTAAAATCATTAGGGTACCTATTAAATGACAAAAACTTCATTCTCTCATGCTCTGGATGGTGATCTAATTCTTGCATTATTAGAAGTGAAGTGTGTCTTGACAGCTTGTCCAAGTGTGGTCCTTGTCTAGATCTTGTATTGTGTATGTGCAGTTTTCTGGTAACATAGAAGTTAGGACCAAGACTTTTTGCATTTACTTCTTAACTATTTGACCAGAGCACCTGAGGGGCATGTTTATATTGTGGTTTGTAATTTTGTCCTGTGTTTGGAAGAACTATTTTATGTTTCAGGGCATTCCATATAACCATATATCAGTAAAGATTTCAGGTGTGGAGTCTTCAAAAACCAGCATGCAAAATTAATTCTGTTCGTTCAGCCTCCCCAATGTGATGTTCATCTAATTGAAGACCTTTTCTGGCTTCTCATATTTGTAAAAACACTTGATGATTGCATCATAAATCTTCTTTTAATCCATGTTGCTGAAAACACTATAACGTAGCCCCTTTTCTTCTGTGTTTCCCAAGATATTCTCCAGTCCATGTAAAACCTGACAGTATTATTTTGTAATAATTTTAAACGTGGTCCTTTCCATGCAGGAATTGGATCTCATCCGTATGAAACAGAGGACAAAGAGAGCAAAATCAGCATTATCAATACCAAATTCAAAGCTCCTATTTGTCATTCGCATACATGGGTAGGTTACTTGGGCTCTGCAATGATTCCATTAATTTTTTCTGCAATTTATTCATCCAGTTCTGACATGTTCCTGTGTTTACAGCAAAAATGACATGCATCCAAAAACAAGGAACATCTTATACAAACTGAGATTGACAAGAATCTTTCACGGTGTCTTCTTGAAGGCCACCCCAGGGGTATTAGAATTGCTGCAAAAGGTGGAGCCATATGTTACATACGGGTAGGATGCTCAAATCCTCATTAATTTATTGTGCCAAAGTATAGCCTTAAATATTGGCAGAGGAATGGTTTGATATTTTTTTAATTATAGCAATCCTGAGTGATTTATTATGAGAGCTGGTAAAGCTAACGTGAGTTTGCTAAATAGATATGTCCAGTATGTATGATCTAATGCCAAGGAAATTCCAGTTGTTTCTCTTCCCCTGAAATGACCTGCACCACTAGCACTGGGTCATATGTGGTTCATGCCAATTTCCTTATTGCCTTGTTGCAATTGAGTTATCAACAAATGTTCTTGTTCTTCATCGTCAGTAGATATATATATAGATATTTCTATACTAGTTATCACTAAATAAATATTTCTATATAGATATTTCCCACACCAACCTGTTTGAACCAGTGACCTACTGAATACTTTAGATATTTCTATACTAGTTATCTCTTTGTTTTGATTTCAATTGGCATCATTAATTCCACATGATCTTTATTCAGAGTACTTCTACAAGATATAGAACCTAGCTCTTTAAGACATCCTTTCTATATTTAACTCGTAGCCTAAATTACTTTTGACAGGATGTGAGGTCAAGTTGGAGATTGTCCATGAACATATTTTGGCTTTGATTTCTGACTTAAATGAACACCTGAATGCAAATATGTCTCTCTCAAGCAACTCCTTTATAAACATAAAGTGAGCAGTTGAATTCAATAGCCTGCTTTCTTTTAGGGGCAAGGAATTGCCTGGCTGGCTGTTTTATACACCACAAACTTTTTTCTAGTCTTTAGGTTGAAATGTTTTTGGCAATAGGTGGCGGTAGTTTGGAGATGATTATACTGATTATGTTTACATTGTTGGTTGCTGTGTCTTTTTAACCATTTCAGATTAATTAGTCCTAACAAGCTTTTGTTGTTCTTGAAGATATCCAAGTGTTAAGAATGTGAGTGATCTGATTTACAAGAAGGGCTACGGAAAGATTGACAACAAAAGAGTTCCTCTAATTGATAATAATATTATTGAACAGGTAATGAATGAATCTTGTTACAGCTGTGTTAGGTTTTGTAGTGCCTATGGCATTTTCTCTCATTTTATTTTTTTTTCATTATGGCAGGCATTAGGGAAGCATGGCATCGTATGCCTAGAAGATATTGTACATGAAGTTGCCAATGCTGGTCCACATTTCAAGGAGATCGTTAGCTTTTTGGGGTCATTTTCACTCAACAGGCCAAAAGAAGGATTGCTTGGGAAGAAGGCATCATACAAAGATGGGGGAGACACTGGGAATCGTGAGAATCAGATCAATGACTTAATCAATAAGATGAACTAGAGCAAGAAAACAGGTCTTATGATGAAGTATAACTCACCCAACTTCCTTTTAAGATGATTCTGAGCCGCAATTATTATTTCCTTCTAGTTGGATTTTGAAACTGTCATAATTTATTTCTCTGCTGATTTTTATTTTCTCCTCTCTCTGGCAGCAATACTTCATGTAACATTGTCTTCAATTTTTTGTTGCTGCACATTTTGTTTGTGTGCGAAAGAGGAATAGACGAACAAGAGAGATGGGAGGGGTTGGAATTCGTGCTTGCATCGTTTTATACGATATATACTAGCATACATCCAAGCAAGTAATGGATCAATCCTCTTTTAATGTAGTCATTTTGATAAAGGATCTTGCAGGAAAAACATAGTTGACGCATTTCAAAACTTTTGCCATTTATCTAAATAGTCTGTCACCATCTCTGTCACCAACTCATAACTACAAAATTTAGCTTTGTTGCAAGGTATGATCATGAAAATATAAATGAGTTTTGCTACTTCCCTTCCAATTCTTCTTCTTTGGTTGCCTCTTGCACCAACTATTGGTCTTGGCGGCAACCATGGGAACTTCAGTAGAGATGCTCTCGTGAAGTTGAGGCATGATCTCAGTTATCCTTCAAACCGACTTGCATCTTGGGCTGGTAATGGGGATTCGTGCAGATGGCTTGGAATTGTCCGACAATGTTACTGATCATGTCACTGAGCTCGAATCTGTAATTCTTTCTTACCAAGAACGTGTCAATTCCGACGGTGTTGCTATTGACTACTATGATTTTTATACGAGGTCAATGCTCTGGGGTATTATAAATCTTTCTTCGTTCAACTTGAAGCATCTGATGCAATTGGACTTGAGCAATAATGCGTGCGAGCTACTTATTTTCTTCGCGGCCCAACTGGCTGCGAGGTTTAGCCACCCTGAACAGCTAAACCTTGGAGGCAATAACTTGAAAGTTTATGTTCCAAGTGCCATTGAAAAATTTACCCCCCTTGAGTTGCCATACATTTTGAACTCAAATCCAATCGAGGAATCCCAGCGTCACTCAAAAACCTTTGAAATTTGAAGGTGCTATCTTTAGCATTCCCAAATCTGAACCACGACATATTTGAGGTCTTCAAAGTAATGGTAGGATGTGTTTCGGGCGTTCTCGAGTCCTTGACAATTATTTGGTGGTTTGACCATCAATTTAGGCAATTTAAGAACCTTGGTTTAGACGATAACTGATTGAATAGAACTCCTTCAGATTGTTTTAGATGGCTTAATAAGCTACAAAAATATATATGTGGCTGAGACAACGGCTTCACCTAGGAGTCTTGAGGGAACGGCTTTAATTTTCAGAGTTTCGAAAATTAAAGCCCCAGTACACATGATTCTCTAGTACCTCACACAGATACTAGAGACCACAGAGAAACAAACCAATATGCTTAGAAAAATTAGAGCAGAAATCGAAGCAAGCCTTGAGTTCTTTTCCATATATACATACATATATATACCTAGAGACCACGGTATGGTGGGGAAATTTGAGAAAAACAAGGTATTAACAAGGGAAAAGCTACAAAGACAATGAGTGATTTTTAAGGATACTTGAAATCTAATTTCAATTAAAATAAACCTTAATTGAAAAGGTATCATTAACAAATGTCATAATTGTAAGATTAAAGTGTTTCTTTTTTCAAAGATTGCGGTGCTATAAAACCTAGCATCTGAAGGCAGCTCCACCCATGATTGGTTCAATTAATGTTATTGCATGAGTTTACTTGCGATTAACTCCTTATGGAAACATAATTTATATCAAAGTTGACCACTAAATTTAAAGGGATGGATTACCAGTAATTTTTTAAAAGTTTTCCAAGCCCAAGAATCCTTATTACACTTGAAGATATCGAATTTATCTTGGAAACAAATGTGTGAACAGATTATTTTAGAATAATTTTGGTAAATTAACATTCTTAATTTATTAGTATTTTTTTTTTTTTGGATTCTGGTTTTAAATAATATCTAGATTAAATAAATAAAAAATCTCCTTTGAAATCCATTTAATTTAGAGAGGTTTAATGAAACTGTTTTGAATTATGACCCCCCAAGTGAGAAAGTGGGAGATGACATGGAGAGTGTTTGTTTATTCGATTATTCTCTTTTTTTTTTGAAAAATAATTTGTTTTGCTTTATATTATTTAATGATGATAGTGACAAGAATAAACATATTATTCTGATTAATTTTTATATAAAAATTATTTTAAAATAGAATCGTTATCCAATAAAATTACATTAGACTTTTTGAAGTGGAGAAGTCATCTTCGAGCAGTAATCAAATTCAGATCCTCTAACGTATATTTTCCAAATGGGACGCCCCATGACACTCTTCAAACGACTTCCAAAAGACTTATTTAATACAAAGATAGACAGAAATCTACAAGAAGATTTGGGGTCCCAATTTTGATTAGACAAAGCAAGTCAAGCCCAACACAGGAATCATATTTGTTTTCCCATTTGCCATAGACAATCAAATGAATTCAAAAGCTAAAAATGCACTCATAATCAACTCCATCTTTTCTTCTCCATCCATCAAATCCTCTCCTCTCTCTCTCTCTCTCTCTCTCTCTCTCTCTCTTGTTTCATGTGTGTGTTTATATATGTGTGTGTGTGTACGTGCGAAACTTATCAAAAAGGGTTTTCTTTAGAGACGTGATCATAGTATTCATGATAATAATTCATAAAGTTATTCAGCATAGGACACCACTACGAAAGCACAGGAGGGGCTCTCCACATCAACTCCTCAATCTATTTGTCGGCCACTTGTCGTCTTCACCACCCATTTCACCACCAGATGACGACTACAAGAGGCATCTTCTGTTGACATGTGGGAATGTCCCATTGGGTTTCATGTCGAGTCCAGTTGTGCGCATGAGATTCTTAATTGGAGTACTCTCCTCCAACATGAACGAAAGGTGTTCTGGGGCAACAGGTAATCAATGTACTTCAGGTCTCCCCCTTCTCTTCCCTCCATGGAAGAAACATGTGCTTAGAATTTTTATACAAAATCAAATGCTAGTTTATCTGCGGGGTCGAGACCAGACAAGGTTGATGAACTTGAATGATTCCCATCTTTCATTTTTACTTTCTTTCGTTGGAATTCAGGAAGTGAAGCAGACACTGAAACGTTGCTTCGAGCTGTAATATATATGCTTTAACATGCCATGAAGAACAAGATTTCACAGCATCCATGTCCACAATAATGAGGAGACGTGATATATGGCATGCATATTTACTATTTTTCTCCACCGCGGTAAATTAAGCCTTGCCAATCTATTCAAAATGACGTTAGATTGAAGCTTTCAGTAAAGTAGAAGAAGACAAGGAGATGTACTTTTGATGGATACTCCTCTTTGAACCGATATCTACTCAAGCCCGTGTGGTCTCAGTAATGCCATAAAGACGACAGCAAAGTAAGTGCAGCTTGTTTTGTGCTGTCATGGCTGGCTTTTAAACAGGCGAGACAGCCAGGTGCTGTAGCGTAATTTTCACTACAAAAGTATAGCCACTAATACCATTATTATGTTATCTCTATTTTTCGGATACATTTTAAAAGTATTTTTAAAAAAAAAAAATTATTTTTGTTTTAAATTAAAAAATAATATTTTTAGATATTTTGATTTACTAATATAAAAAAAATATTTTGATACATTTTTAAATAAAAAAACACTTTTTAAAACAATCTCAACCTATATTATCAAACAGTATCTTAATAATTTTCAACAATTCGGTGGTGTTTATGAGTGGAATATAATGTTGACGGGTCAGATTCTTCCTTGCTTTCTCTCTCTTTTTAATTTCTTGAGCAAATTTCTCTTGCTTAATGATAAGGTGATCCTCAAATGGCGCAAATTGATAAACAAGGCACGAAAAGTTTGGTTGGTTTCCTAGCTTTGGCTGGTTAATATAATTTAACTCTAACTAGCTAGCTAGGAGTACGAACTGAAACCCTAAACTTCAAATGAACGAGGTTCAATTATTAGCTAGCTAGCCAGCCAGGTAGCTTGTCTTTGGTTTGCACTAGTTAATATTCACCGCACCGATTTGCATCCTGATTTTGAAAATCATAATGTAAACCCCACCATGTCCTGACAAAACTGCTCGATCTCCTCTCCTTTAAAAGAAAAAGGTCGCCATCAATTTCCAGTGCTGTTATTGCATCATCCCTAAGCAAAATGTACATGAACATATCCAGCAACAAGTCAAAAACAACTGTGTTTATTCCTGTGCTTTCCTCATAATTACCCACGTACGTATTTTCTGTGCACTTCTGCTGCCATTTCTCTTCCTTCACAGCAAACCCCGCCCGATCGAGCCCTTTCCTCGGACACCATAAAGAGGCAAACTCCATGCTGCTTCCTCTGAGTGATCTTAACGTCGGCCGGGCCTACATATATACATACACACACACACACACACACACACACAGTCTTTCTACTGTAATAAATAAAGCATATATATTTAATGAAGTTTGGTGTTATCATGCATGAAGTATGCATACACTCCACCAGCTTCCAAAAAACATTCTCTAAATGTTTCTCCTGTTGATTGACATTCATAATGTGAATTTGATTATTATTTTTTATTTTCTAGTAGTGATATATAGTCTTATGTTATGGGTCGAGAGGGTAGTATTAGTTCAAAATAGTATTTGATTTTTTATTAAAAATAATTAAGAGATATTTGGCTTTGATTCAAAATAATAAATCAACTAGTTAAACCTGAATTTCAAAACTTGCTCGGCAGCCACATGAGTTATTTCGTATGGATATATATACACACACCCACACCCCACCCCACCTGTATTCACGTTAACTTAGGTCTCCTTTCTTTGTCCTTCTGCCGATGACAACTCAACACTTCTCCTAACTAGGACCTGCAGTATCCTCTTCTGGGCATAGTGACCGTTTTGAAAGGTAATAAAAAATATTTTTCAAAGTGTTTTTTTATTTAGAAGAATATTAAAATAATATTTTTTTATTTTTAAAAAATTATTTTTGATACCAACATTGAAAATAATCTAAAAACATCTAAATTTTTAATTTAAAATTAAAAATTAAAAATAATAATAATAGGTGCCACGTATAATAAATTAGCATTTCTTTATATCATAATGATAAAAAAAATAAAAAAAAGTTTTGTTTTTTTTGCCGGGTACATGAACATTTTCATAGAAAACGATTCCCTTTTCTTATTTAGGTAATAAAAAGGGGGAGATCTCATTTTCTTCACACTTTTCCTCGAAAAGAAAAACAGTGGACTAAACAAGTTCACATGACCAAATTCCTGTCATGAAAATTGCCCTCAAATACAAATAACCAATGACCTTAAGTCGCACCAAATTAAAGCTATGAAAGGCCGGCCTAAATTGAGAGAACAGTCGTACTCTTTTCTTCTTCTTTTTCCCTCTCGTGAAAGCCATATGTCATCTGCCTGAGAAGCGTGACCTTGAACCGAAAAATAGCTCTGCACCTCCCCCCTCAAACCATAGTTTATTGCTATTCCCTCACCAAATTAACTTGTACTCTTGACACCCCTTTCTTCCCATTAAATGAAATGAACCACTTACAATTACACATGGTAAGGCTTACTTGGATTATAATTACCCTTTTGGAGAGAGCACAGGCTACAATTTTCCACACAAAAGCAGCATGTATACATGGTTTTAATTTTTGACTATGAGTCTTATCATGTTTTGCTGTTTGGCCTTGTACTCTAAGGCCAGTTCATCTCTAATGAATATATGATCATAGTGTTACGAAACTATTTTATTTAAAAGTTTTTAAATGAAGTTCCAGAATATAATTTATATTATTCTTTAACACACATCCTTAAATGAAAGGTATTTGAGCTTGAAACTTACACACAAGTCCACGATACTTTATGCTTAATTTTTATCAAATAAAATAAGATTTGTGAAATTTGAATTGATAACTGTTAAATCAATAAAGATTTGATACTATATTAAATAATTATCTTATTTAAAACTTGATTTTTTAAATAAAATTCAAAAATATAAATTATATTATTTTTTAACATATATTCTATATTAAAAAAATAAGGAGAGTTTCAAAGAAGATCGACACTGAGTGTTAGAGTTTACTTGCCACTTTCCTATCCCATGAAGCTAGGGAGGGAAAAGAAGCAAAGGAGAGTGGTGGAATCTTTAAAAGATAGTTCTCACTTGTCTATCAAACATCAAAGAATTATTTTCTAAGGAAATGTGCGATTAAAAAGTGGGGATTAATCCCTAAGAAGAATTATATTTTGTACTAGTAGAAACTAGTCTATGGTCTAATATATGAGATTAGATTCCTAGGCGTCCAAAGATTTGATAGCATGAGAGACGCCATTGGCTGTTTCTTTGAAGTGTGTAAGCTTACCTAACGTCTAAAATGACAGGACCTGAATCAACTACAGCAATCACACGGCCCGCACTGCTGGCCACCTTGAGAGCTACGCTGCCTTTGTACTTCCATCGACACAATAATAGAATTGGAATTCGAAGCACTTTGGCATAAGAAAAATCGAAGACCAAGGCATTTTCTAAACTCCTTCCCCCCCAAAAAAAAACAGCACAGAAGACACCGGACTGATACCTGCTTCAGCTTTGGAGAATATACTGTGAATGATTACAGGTTTAAAATGCTCATCATCCTTATTTTACGCGACACTATGTGGGATCAAATGCTCTACTTTAGAAGGTTAGCAGTTCCATTGTTAATCCCTCCGTCTATAGAAAGAATTGCTGGTTTATTTGAGAATGAGGAGGGGGGCTTTAGCTGCATTATTCTATAAAAAAACATGTAAACCTTCGTAACTGAACTCTCAATAGTTATTGCATCAAATTCAGTTGGCCAGAGCTTTTGAAATAGAAAGCAAATCAGTTTATGGGCACAATATATATATATATATATATACACACACACATATAGCAGGTGTTAAGTGTTAACCCCTCAAAAATCTCATCAAACGACACCGTAATGAAATTAAATAATAAATAAATAAATAACTAGAAAGGTTGGAAGTCATAACTGCATACATCATTGCCAAGCTAGGGTGACGCGCACAAATCAAAATCGTCCCTTTTTTCTCTGGGAAAAAAATAGTCTGGTTAAAAGCAGTATAGAATTAGAAAAAATAAAAATAAAAATAGAGCCAATATTACTAATCTTTTCAGTACATCTAGGTTTGATAGAGATGATGGTTGGATTGTTTAGTAACATAAGAAACCTATAATACTCTCCCATGGCTTCCTATATATCTAAAGCTTTGAGATAAATTTTTATATTCATCGCCCTAAACTAGTAATTTTCTCCATTGAAGACAAGAGGAGCAATTTCAAAAAAAAAATAGCTTCATATTCCATTTCACATATCATTTAAGAATATAATTGTGATATTAAATGAAGGTTTATCCAGAAAGAGACATAAGAAGTTGTATTTGAAGAGAAAAGAGAATACAAGGATGCAATGTAAAAGAGAAAATCACTGCATTTATTCAATTAATATCTTTCCAATTAAATAGCTAAAAAAACAAATCAATAGTTGATATTCAAGTTATGATCTTCAACATGTTGTTAAAAAACTAGCTAACAACTCCTAATAACCAACACAAGTTTATTTGATGCAACAAAATATCCTAAGGCGATAAGAAAATAATATAAAATAAAACATGTGTATTTATTATAACAGCTTTCAAGAAATTTCTAACACATATATTCTTAAAATTATTAATAGTTCAAAAATTAGATAAGTAGTGAACACATGATCACTTTAATCAAATTATAAGAAGTGGTCTCCTCCTCCTATAAGATGCTTTAGTGTCATGGCTAGGATTGACCAGGAAAGCATTTAAACAAGTGATAAAAATTTTTTTGACAAGGTATGGAGGTGTGAAGGCATATATAGCTTAAACTGTAAGTCTAATGTTCATTCTGAATATCTAACTATTTTGTAACTCATAACATCACACAATGATGTGTATATCATGCCAAAAATAATAAAATTAAATCTGACTTGTTTATTTTTATATATTAAATAAAACTAACAAGTTGTTAAAAATCTGATATTATATATATATATATATATATATATCTTTGTTATTAATTACTATATTTTGTTACAAAATTCAAAAAGCAAATTGGTGATGAGATCAAGGAGGTTGAAATGTGAATTATATCTTTTAGTGTTAAATATTTGTCATGGATATACTAGATTATTAAGTAACATAGGAACTTTATAATCCTCCTCCATACCTTTCAATAGATATAAAGCTTTTAGATAAGTTTTTATTTTCATTGCCCAAAATTAGTAGTTTTCTCCATCGAAGACACGAGGAGCAATTTGAAAAAAAATTAACTTTATATCCCATTTCAAATATTCTTTAAGAATATAATTGTGATGGGGATTTATAGATAAAGAAATATAAAAGGTTGAATCTAAAGAGAATACAAGGATGCAATATGAAAGGGAAAAGGATTGCATTTATTCAATTATTATCCTTACAATTAAATAGATATAAGAACACATCAATAGTTGAAATTCAAGTTATGATCTTTAACATGTTGTTAAAAGACTGGCTAACAACTCCTAATAACCAAGATAAATTTATTTGATAGAACATAAAAAAAAATTGTGTACTTATTATAGTAGCCTTGAAGAAATCTCTAACGTATATTCTTAAAATTATTAATAGTTCAAAATAACATAGATAATTAATACATAATCACTTCAATCAAGTTATAAGAAGTGTCCTTGTATAAAATGTTTTAGTGTCATGGCAAGGATTGACCATGAAGACATTAGAACAAATAATAGAAAAATTTGTTGAGGTACGAGGGTGTTAAGACACATGTAACTTAAATTGTTAAGGTTCGTCCAGAATATCTAGGTGTTTTATGACTAATAGTATCAAACTATGATGTGTATATCATGCCAAAAATAATAAAATTAAATTTGTCTTATTTATTTTTATATATGATACATAATGACAAGTTGTTACAAATCTATAATAAAATAATATATTATATATATAAAAAAAGAATCTTGTAATTAATTACTATATTTTATTTCAGAATTCCAAAAACAAATTGGTGCTGAGATCAAGGAGATCAAGGAGGTTGAAATGTGAATTATATATTTGATTTTAAGTACTAAACATTTGTCATGGATATACTAGAAATAGCTATACAGGTAATTAAGTTATGATTGTTTGGAGGACTAATTTGAATATGAAAATGGTTTTTTTTTTTTTTTTTTTGCTGATAGTCTTAATCAATTGCCAAATAAATAATGAATATTGCTCATGCGAGGATTTGAAAAACTAAACTAAAATTCTTTCGGTGACCCTGGTATGGACATGAGACTTAAAATGTCATTATAAGATACAGCCTAATTAAACCCAATTTGATTATTATTATTATTAATTTGCGAGGAGTTATAGTTCATGTGGTCAGATTGATTTTGCAATATATTAACTAAAAGATAATTGCCGTGGGTGTTTTACTGTTTTGAAGTTTTTTTTTAGAGCCCTTACCTTTTTTGCCCCTATGGTCCTTTTTGTTATATAAGGATTTAGTTGAATTAAATTAATATTAAATAGTTTCTCAATTTTGTCCGATTAAAATTGATAATAAATTTGATTTTCATTCCTTATACTTTTAATTTTTTTTTTTTTCAATTTTTACTTATACTTTAATTTTTTTTAATCTTGATTTTTATTATTTATTTATTTTTTCATTACTAGCAATAATAATAATAATGATAATGATAATGATAATAATGATGATGATGATGATGATGATGATGATGATGATGATAATAATAATAATATTAATTAAATTGTTTTTTCTTACTTACTCTATTGTTGATATTTTTGAGAGTTTTTTTTCTATGGATAATCTTATAATTTTAATTGTTTTAGTAATGATAGCAATGATAGTTTCACAATGATAGCAACGATAGTTTTTGTTTTTGTTTTATTCTTTTGTTGAATATTTTAGGATTTTTTTTTCTTCCATTTTTTCCCTTTCATTATTAAGACAAAAATAAAACAAATAAATGATAATAATAATAATAATAATAGTAATAATAATAATAATTTAATTGTTTTTCTTGTTTACTCTTTTGTTGGTGTTTTTTAGAGTTTTTTTTATTTGTGATAACAATTATAATTTTTAGTTTTTATTTTATTTTTTTGTATGATCTTCTTTAGTAATTTTTACTATTTTTATAATATAACATTTATTTATTTAATCTTTAATAATAATAATAATAATAACAACAAGAACATCAACAACAACAACAACAACAACAATAATGATAATTTAATTGTTTTCTATTTTGTTCATGTATTTTTTCTGTATAATTTATTCTTCCTTTTCCTTTATTTTTTTATTTTTTATCTCAAGATATTAAAAACCATAAAATTTTATACATTGTATTCTTAAACTATCATTGTGATTTAATTATGTTAAATTATATAAAAGTATACAGCCAGTTATAATAATAATTTAATTATTTTTTCTTTTTTTATAATTTTTTGTTTGATATAATAGTTTGTTTTATTTTCTTCCATTTTTTCTTTCATTATTATAAATAAAATAATAATAATAATAATTTAATTGTTTTTCTTGACAATGATAACAATGATAATTTTTATTTTATTGTATTTTTTGTTTGATCTTTTTAACAATTTTTCTAATCTTTCATTTATTTATTTAATCTTTACAACAACAACAACAAAACAACAACAATAATTTAATTGTTTACAACAATAATAATTTTATTTCCTTTTCCTTGCATAAAATTTTTTATAAAAATATTTTTTTTAATGTTAGTTTTTTTCTTTAAAACTCCATAAAATTTTATACATTGTATATTTGATTATATAATATAAATTTATCATTGATTTAATTATGTTAAATTATATACACAAGTATACCCGGCTATAATAATAATTTAATTTTTTCTTGCTTATTCTATTGTTAATGTTTTTGAGGTCTGATGATTTATAATTTTATTGTTTTCACAATGATAGCAACAATATTTTGTTTGATCTTTTGTTGAAATTCTTAGAATTTTTTCTTCCATTTTTCCCTTTCATTATTAAGACAAAATACTCTTTGTTAGTGTTTTTGTTTTTTTCCTCATAACAATTTGATAATTTTTATTATGTTTAACAATGATAATTTTTGTTGTAGTTTTACAATTTTTCTAATCTTTCATTTATTTATTTAATATTTAATAACAACAACAACAAAACAACAACAACAATAATTTAATTGTTTTCTACTTGCTATTTTGTTCATGCTTTTTATTTTTTTCTATAATTTGATTATTTTTATTGTTTATTTTAAATTAATATTGCTTCCTTTTCTTTATTTTTTATTATTTTTATCTCAATAAATTTAATTATTTTTTTTCTTATAAAATTATTTTGGTCTTTTTTAATGTTAATTGTTTTGTAATTTATCTCCTAATCTAGAATTTTTATTTGATTATATCATATAAATTTATCATTATAAATTTAATTATATTAAATTATATACACAAAAATACCCGCGGCAACGCGCGGGGGCACTTAGCTAGTATATATATATATATAACTATGATAAGACTGTTTAATGAATCGTAACCATGAAAATGACATTTGCATGTCACTCAAATGGGCCTTAATGCATGATTGCGTGCACATGAATATATTGCAGATTAACTTGACTGGGATGCTCTGATGCAATTCAAAAGTCAACAAAAATAATGATTAATGCCAAATAAGTTTGTCAACACACAGAATTAGATGACCATCCTGTTAAATGATCCCACCAGATGATCATAATCTTTCAGTCAACATCACGACCTTCTAATTTACCACTGTCCTCATTGTGCATGCCATGAAATCTTAGCAGCAAATGAAACACTGATATTCTCGATGATAATACATGTTGGCAGCAAATACCTAAGAACAACACATGATAAGGAATATACCATGTGGGTGTGATCACTTGATGCCCTAATTAAGAATCCGCCGGTGCCTGGAGGTGCGATGGTGGCAGTAATTTTGACGGGGCCCTGAGGTTTCTTCTGATGGACAAAGCAGTGTGCAAAGACAAGGACAGAAGTCTTTCCGTGAAGATTTTGCAAATCCTCCACAAGTTTTCGTACACTTCACACGTCCTCGAGGATAGATATCCATTCTGCAAGCTCAAGAATCATACAGGGAAAATAATATATTTGTAGGATTCTAATTGTCAGAAGTTCACAGTTGACACACACGTACACATACATGCACCCGACGACCGGTGAAAAGAAGAAAACATCGAATGTGAATGTAATAATTGTCAGATAATATTATCAATTAAATTATATTCTAGATTTTCTTAATATTATAACATTATTTATACTATATTTTAATATATCATTTTAATTGAAAAAATTTTGGGTATGTATCGTGTATATATATTCATATTATATTATATTTAATTTTTATCAAATAAAATAAAATATAATATAATATAATAGTGGAATTCATGACTATTTATCCAATAAAACTTTAATATTTGATAAAAATATTAAATTATTAAAAAATATATATAAATTATCATATGAAACTAGAGAAGAAGAGGGTACATGGTGTTACTTGGGAGCATATAATCAAAACGTCGGTGACACATATGAATCTCTCTCTCCAAAAAGTCTTCTTCTCTAAGTCTTACTATATTAAGACCTTGTAACTGTAAAATAGTAGGAGAACATCCTTCCAAACAAAGGGCAGAGCGTTTAAGAATATATATCAATTAACATTTTACCTTGCTTGCTATCAAACCCACTCTGCCTGCCTTCGGAAAAAGGAAATTCTCTCTTCTCAAATCATAACATTTCACATGGAGCCTCCTGCTAGATCAGAGGTATGTCTCTCTGAAACTTCGAGCATGATTTCAGTTTCAAATGCTCCCCTGTGTCTGAAGCCCTCAGTTATAATGGTGAGCCAGAAGGAGGGAAGGCAACTTGAAGAAGATCAAGAAGAAGAAGAAAAGCTCCACGACGGGGGAGACACCAGCTTTGATCTTGTGTTGGATCTAAGCCTCTCTAGCAAGGATTCCAATCAAGATTCGTCAAAACCACGAGCCAGTCTCATCGATTCTTTCGATACGGACCCATCAAGTAAGTCTCTGGATACTCCTCAAGGTAATGAAACCGAGCCTCGAGTGTTTTCATGCAACTATTGTCAGAGAAAATTCTATAGTTCACAAGCACTTGGGGGTCACCAAAATGCACATAAGAGAGAAAGAACACTTTCCAAACGTGGACAAAGAATTAGTGCAGCTTCTTTTGCTCTTCTTCAACCTAATTACTCGCAACAAAATCGATACACTAGCATGGCTTCTCTTCCTTTGCATGGCTCCTTCAATAGATCACTTGGAATTCAGGTGCATTCTATGATCCATAAGCCATTCAGCACTAGTTCTTCTTCAAGTATTTACGGGAAAAATGGATGGTCTAGAAAACCTATTGATCAACAGCCTGCAATTGGGAGGCTTGCATCAGACAAGTTTCAGATGGCAACAAATATCAACGGATCATCATCCAGTAATGGGGTTGCAAGGTTTGAAATTACTCGAAAATTTTCGCCGGCTAGTACTGAAGGAATTGGTGGATTTTGGTGGGATGGTACCGATGTTAACCATTTGAAGACCAAACAAGATGATTTGCAAAAGCTTGACTTGTCACTCAAGCTCTAAGCAGTTCTTGATTTCTTTTAGTTCAATCTTTTTTTTTTTTTTTCCTTTCGTTTTATTCTTGTTTACTAAATACTTTGCATCTGTTCGTAGATGGATCTCTTGTAAATTCTTCTTCTTCTTCTTCTTTTGCTACAGAGAACCGAGAGAGATTTTGTTTTCTTTCGCAATTCTTGTATCGGAAGTTTGCCAAATTCCATGGGCATGATGTCAAAAAAGAAAATTGAACACTGAAGTTGCTTTGTGCTAAACCTATTAATCATCGTTATTCAATCAAAGATAGTTCTTAGTTGACAAGTTAGTACTCTTTTTTATTAATATTGTAGAGATAAGTTGATATACTCTTTACAAGTTTTAAAAAAGTAGCTCGTGATCTTCCATGATTTTGGTGGGGATTTCTCAAAGTAAACTATTAGCTGTTGGGATTATTACTTCCACATTGATGGAATCAATGTTAAAACGCTTTCAGATTGAATCTCATCTTCATAAATCCTCTATAAATCAATTCAAAATCAAATTCAAATCATCATTACCACAAGATAGTAACATATTTCTGAGAGGGGGGAGAGAGGATATTTGATACAGATGTATATGCACACCAAAAATATGGTGTTTTTGGGTCTTACATTGAGTCTCGTACGTGCAGCAGAAGACGTTGAAAACACTAATGACATTTTGGATGTTTGTGATTGTCATTTCATAGCACTGCTGTTGTTATTGTCTACAGCATGGTCCACTACATATGTATTAGCTTGGATATACATCATGTTCCACGCCATATTTGTACAAAATTGGATGGCCGGATTGTGTGAATGATTCCATATTTGACCCACTAGCAGTTGAAGAAATAGACCATCTCTATTCGAGAGTTAGATCAAAGAGGTAGGTATAGCTAGCCATGTGAAAATCAGCACATGATAGTGCCCCTCAGCTATGCTATCCCCATCATTTTCCTATATTATATTGTGTTTAATCTCAGGTAACCTTGATTTCTTGCCAAAGAGATCTCACAGATGGGGTCTACGGATTTGTGGGCCAAATCAAACTGATGTGTACAATTAAGTTTTAAAGACCATGCTAATCATATTCGCAACTTAATTTTCCTAGCATCAAGATGTAAAGTAACGGAAACTCAATGCTTCGACAGTTAATTACCACAGAAATCTCGGATTACTAACAAAGGATGAGGGTGAGATAGCTAGGATGACATTTTGTGTCACACGGTCCTTGACTACAGAATATGACATTTGGTGGGGTTTTGCCACGTGTTGCAGTTCAGTTCTGCTGTCCATTTTCTTGTGTTGGCCTGCCTTTATCCCCCTCCCTATTATTTTTGCCATTAGAATAATTGGGAACCTATGATTTTGCTTCTTATTTAAGAAACACTTAAAAACATGGCTAGAAAGGGATTCATGAAAAATCGGGTAGCTATAATTTTTTATGATTTCAGCTCGAGTGAAAAGAAATGAAGCGAGAAGTGGCCATCACTCTTAAGATCTTACAATTATAAAAGTAGAGTTGTTTTGTCCACATTTATGTTTTAAAATTAAGGTTAGATCTTTTGTGATCTTAGACCATTGTCTTTTTTGTTCATGGACAGATTCAAATCCACTATCGATCATTTCTCTCGCTTAGTGCATTGTAATGATAAGACACTAAAAAATGTTGAGCTATCATTCTATGTGGTGCTGAAGAGAGAAGGAGAGGAAATAATCCAATAAAGCAACTGATCTTCTATCATAGGTTTCTTATAATAATCAACTGCTACTCTTCTATCCTGTTCCATCTGTCATCATTAGTTTTGAACTCATTAATCTAAAACAGGTGGGACAAAAAGGAAAATAGCAATAAAGATTTATGTTTTTTGCTTTTTAAATGTATTAAAATCATGCTCATTAATTTTAAATTTAATAATTTAGATAGCATAAACATTACTAGACATGAGCGCGAGGATTTGAATCTGTCAAATACAGGTTCTAAAATTCTTTGTTGTCAAATAAGCAATCTACCACTTGTTTCTTATGGACAAAGCATGTCTCTAGTAGTTCCATAAAGAAGCTTGAATGAAAACAATGATTTGGCATAATTAAAAAAACAAGTCTGGTATTGTAATCTAATTCATATACTTTCAATCAGACCCTCCACTTCACTGCCCCTGATTTTCTACATTTTACAAGTTACAGAACTCTTTTATCCATCACTAAATATTACAGTTTTTAAATAAGAAAATTGTTTTTCTTCAAGTTCATTTAAACTACAACAGGTAAAACGAGACCCCAGAAAAATTAAATCTGAACCAATCCAGTTATAGTCTTCCCGATTTGTTTGTTTAATTTCCTTTGGGAACTATAAAATCAGATGCAGTACCTCTAGCATTCAATAAAAGCCTGCTGGCCACCGACGAGACAAAATCTGGAAAATCCAGAATGTTTAATTTGGAATTTCCAAACTCAAGCCATTAACATGTGCTAGATGAGGTGATTGTTACTTCAACCGGTCATCCCAAAAGATGAAGATGGATGAATCTCTCCTTCCCACCGTAAGAATGTAACTTCATTCACCATAAAGTAGCCTGTTTCTGTTTCCCTCTGGATACATAATTTATCAGATTGAAAGATTGGCAACATACAACGGTTCAGTTCTTATTTGCTCAGAATACTGCAGGTTACGGTTTAAGGGTTCTTGCAACTCCAACAGCATACAACAAACAACAAGATGCTCCCACAACACAACTTTGTGCCAGTTCAATCAAATACTATTAGAAAATTCCCTTTTAAGTCTCAAAGCCATCTAAATGTTGCATGCTTGGACAGGGCCCATAAATTACATACTCCATTGCAGGCCCTTTGATCAATACAAGTAAGAATAGACAATCGATATCAGCAAGATCAATTCAAAAAACAATCCCTACTTACTCTCAATGAAAGATTTGACATTACTCATCCACCTAATGAACTCAGTTTTACCTTTGTTTCTTATGTATTCATGCAAGAAAATTGCCATTTCATCATTGATACCTCTTATCTCCAAGAAATCATAAAGTGTATCTTGCAGCTCATCATCCAATTCCCTGCAAACAATAAACCACAACCTTCTATCAAGGGACCAAACATCAGAATCAAATCATTGGCAAGGAAAACAGAAGCACAAAAAATATAGAAAAAGAACAGGCGGGTAAACTCAACAAACCAAGAAAATCATATTAGATTCGTTAAAGTATTTTCTTTATCAACTTCGAGCATCTTAACATTTTGATGTTCTTTCTTTTCCCCTAAGTTCCAAGTAACCAAATGGGCATGAAAAAGGAGGTTAATGAATCAGCATACTTGAATTCAGGACCATCATAAGCTTTGAGTGAGGTCTTGTTTCTCCTGCGTATGAAAAGCTTTGTAATTTCTATACTATCTGGCCAAGCTGAACACAAAATCTCTAAGACATCACCATCACCCTTTGAGATATTAATAATCAAAGTAATATGAAGTAGCATGTCTTCCTTTATGCCAGGAACACCAGATTTTGGAATTGGAACAGCTCCATCAAACATGGTCGCTTCGACCTTAATCTCTTCATTCTCCCTGAACTTTCTTTTCAATCTAATCCATTGCTCCCCCGGTAGGTCATCAATTGTGAAAGACTCGTATTTGGTGGGAGACTGCAATTGAAGTCAGATTAAAAATCAGATGCTAAGCTAGTGTTTGAATTCATTTTGCAAACTTACATGTACTCAAGACTTACTAAACAATAAAGAACATGTTATGGACATGTTTGGTTAAAATGTGGATTGGAAATGGAAAGAGAATAGGATCCTCACTACGATTCCAATTGGGATTCACATTTCACTTTCGTTTGAAACAGAATCAAATTGTTTGGATTCCATGTACTACCAAAAAAAAAGAGTAATTATTTCATTCATAATTAGCATTTGGCAACAATTATTTAAATACATTGGTAGGATAGTAAATTAATTATTAAGTACAATATAATAGAGCACAAGCTTAATTGAAAGGATTCCAACAAATGATTTTTTTGGTCATGTAAAAACTCAATAAAAATTGACTGGCCCTTATCTTCTCCATTGCACATATTTTTTACATTATTCCATCAACGGATTCGAGAAAAAGCTTCCATGTTAAATTCTCAAGCAATTTTCGAAACAAAAATGTATTTGTATCATGCCAGTGAATTATTATTGACTTCAGCTAAGCCAGTCATCAATACCCCGATTAGCTAATAATTTTCCTGTAAACCCATTTTCCAAATCGTAACCCTAAATCACACCTTTTTTTCGTCCGACGAGTGCCAAAAACTCAAAACAAAATAAATAAATATAGCTTTCAATCTCATATAAGCTCAAAAGGAGAGACGCATATAAGAACACAGAGAGAGATAGTAAATAAGCATTGAAATGAAACAGAAGCAAATAAGAAAGAATAGTACTTGTTTAGGAGGGGAACGATCGAGCTCGTACTGGATCTCATTACGAATGAGCCTGAGAATGTTATCTTTGAAAGCAGATTTTCGCATTTCTGACATGTAATATCTTCTTATTGAGTTTTTGGTTTGAGAGAGAAGAAAAGGGTTTATTTCTTCTCCCATTTTGTTGTTGTAAAGAAGATGAGAGATGGGGTTTTGTAGAGGGGTTAGGGTTTGGGGAGGATTGATTAGGGCTTTCCTCAGAGGTCGGATTAGGCGTGCCACTGCCATGTTTGCTGGCACAGAAGCGTGGACAATTTTTTTGTAGGGTTTAAGGAACAAGAAGTGGAATCAATACATCACGGGTTTAAGGATAATAAAAATTGGTGGGTCTGGTTTTTGACGTTTGTGTGTAGTGGGTTTGGGCCTAGTTTTGCATGGAATAGAACTTGGGTTTGATCTTCCTTCGTTCGGTCTTAGCTAAATAGAAAATGGGCTAAGAACAATTTGATTTTGAATTATAAAGTTTAATTTAGCACCAGTTTGGCATTTCGTCCCAAATTCCGATATAGACCATAAGCAGAAGCTACCCATTTGGTAAAGAAAAAAATCAATTGAATTGGCATGGGACCCACCACCAAAAATGATCCAAAGTGCTTTTTTTCAAAAGCAGGAAAAACATGCTTTTTTGAAGAAGCAAACCTGATAATTTGCTCACGTTATGCAGAGGCATGACTGATTCTTCAAAAAAGATAGAGATGAACCAAAATAATTGACGCACCTTCATGTGCTACCAAAATAATTCACTCAAACAACCCTCCTCGAGGAGTCTTTCTCCATGGCGAAGCTTTCTCTCTCTACACAATGGCGTCTCTCTCTCCACAGCAGGCTTTCGACGCTCGTACCGACCATCACAAGCCACCATCTTTGACGCCACTACCACAGGAAGAACTACCTCGGTCTCTTCTACTCATCGGCATCGGTCGTTGAAGCAGTAGTCGTTGTCGGTCGGAGACGTGAACAGTGCGCTGCACTGTCCACGTGAAGAAGACGTGAATAGTGCAGCGCACCGTTTCACGTCTTCAGTTTTTAGTTTTTAATGTGACTTGGGTGGGGCCTGCACTTGGCCCAGCCCATGTCCATCAAAGTTGCCCAATTTGGCTGGGTCTACTCTCAGCCCAATCTGTTTTTTTTTAATATATATTAAAAAAAATAAAAATAAAAATATATAGATACATATCAATTCTAATAGAAGGAAAATATCTGTTCATGATAAAATTGGAAGTAGTTTGATGGGAGAATTAAAAAAATATTTTTTTCATGAATTATTAATTACATTATATTATTATAATTATTAAATCTACAATATTTTAAAAAAATTACACACACACACACCATTTAAAGTAATTTCACAAGTTAAAAACAATATAAAAAATTTAGTTACCAAACACATGAAACTGCTTTTTATTAATCTCAAACTCAAAAACAGTTTTAACCAAACACTTCAAAACTTATTTTGAACCACAGTTAAAGTGCTTTTTATGAAACTGTTTTTTTAAAACTTCAACCATAAAAGCAAAAACAATACCAAACACATCCTTAGTAGCAGACCCCCTGCCATGCTAATTTCCATTCTTGAAGATAGAAAATGAAGACCGACTGACTGAGAGCTCTCAGGAGATTCTTTAACTTCATATGGATATTGAAGGGATCTGAAAGGCTTTTTTGTGTGGTGAACCTTGTACAAAGTGTTTCTAGTAGAAGAAAAAAATGGCAAATTAAGAAATCATTTCGGTGTGTATGTTTGTCTGTGAGATTAAAGAGCGAAGGAATAAAAAGTAAGAACTTCCAACTGATCCGCGGAGTGACAGCTTCAAACCATCCAGTTTTCCGCTGCAAAACTTGATGCTTGTGGCAAGCCTTGAAATCCAACATGGAAAGAAATGATTCTGCTGTGCATAAACTTCTTCCATTCAAACATTTGAATAAATACTTCCAACTGTACTGTTAGATGGTGCACCTTTCTAATCAAAACTAGATTTTAACGGTCAAACACCTGATAAATAGTTGGGCAGAGCGGGCTTAGTGTGTCAGGAGCATGCTTTGGAAAAAAATTGTACTCCTCTACTTTCTACAGAATTTAGAGACAAGGCTTCTATCTCTTGGCATCTGGAGAAGTTCTTTCATTTTGGATCTTGCCCTTCTGATCTTGCTGAGAAGAATCAGGAGCTGGTGCTGGTTCCAGAGACTTTTGTTTGCTAAGGTCTTTCCCCGCTGATTTGCTCGATTCTAATATGCTGTTGCTAGCTTCAGTTGATGCAGGTTTTAATGTCTCGCCACAGTCGTCCTGGACCTGGGTTTTTGTTACACTGCCACCTGATTGTTTCCTTGTTTCAACTGCAATTTCCTTAACAGCCTCCTCTAGTTTACCTAGTCTCTCTTTCACTTCTTCGAGCTCTGATTCAGACTGAGCCTTCTCTTCAATAGCTTTTAGTTCCTCCTCTTTTGCTTTCTCCTCTTCTTCTTTCCTTTTCTTCTCTAGTTCCTGGGATGGACAAAGAATCATCAAATTAGGACCCTAGAAAAAAAAAGGGTATTGCTAAACTTCAGACCAGTGCAAAAGAAAATTTGGGTGATGTTATTGGATAACTAGAGCGACTGTATCCAAAGAAATAAACTGTTTTAAAGCAATTCTTGTTGCATCTATGGCACCAATTTTCCCTCATAGTGGCTAATGAAACCACTAACAGGAGCTATCACAAGAAAAAATGAATCGAGATGCAGTACAAAATTTTATCTGCAATCTTTAGATCAATATACTATTTAATATGCCGGTGACTGTTCAGCGAGATAAATTAAAGTTGTCCTTTATGCGGGAAATATATATACATTTATCAGTCAAGGGAAGACGTCGTTAAATTGGCCCTTGAGAGTTTAGTATGTCAGCCTATAACAATAATGAAACGAATGTGTAATTTTCTGGTCAACAACTAGAAACTATGATTTGTTGGAGACACCGGTTTAATGTTTTTAGTCCAGGGAGTGCCTTGTGAGGATCCGACCACGCCATGATTGGCATGCAAACATAAGATTTCGAGACCACTAGAAATAAGGAAAAGGGAAACCAATCTAGGAATAAAGAGAGGAAAAATGACATAGAATTTAATTTTCACTATTGACAAGACAAGAACATTACCGCGTCCATTTTTTTCATTTCATGTCGAGCGTATAGAGCCACCAAATATACAGCTGTTGCAACAAAAAAAACAGGAAAAAGAAAAGAATATGCATTCTTTTAGATAGCAACAACAAAACAAGGATTAAGTAGGACACGTTTAAATACGTATCTGGCAATATGAAAAACATGTGAACTGAGATATACCTAATGAAGGCAAGCAGGTAAAGAAGAGTTGTACCAGATGGAAATCAAGCCTGAACATAAAAGACATGAAAGTAAGTACAGGTCACCGAAAAAAATAAAATGAAGATCTCAGCAGGTTCAACAAGAGAAATATCAATGATCAGTGTATACGTTACATCACACAAATAACTTCAAGAATTTCACTTAATTATCATAACCAACCCCTCAAAATGCATTTCAGAAAAAAATGTCCTTTGAAATGCAATTCTCCCTGATGGGTCTCCCAGGACCCAAAATTACCAGAAATTGATCTTATTCTGATGTCTTCTAGTGCATTGCACTAATGTTCAAAATGACCACTCACTATTCTACTAGTCATCCTATGAGCTAAATTTAAGTATCATCTTAAAGTTTCGCACCCCATACGAAAAGCACAAGCCGATCACGTGTTCGACAAAACACCTAAAAGAAACCCAATAAGCAATAGCCTTCTAACTCCTTGACCCGATTCACATAAATAGATAAAAGGCACGAGAAAGAAAGAAAACTAGCAATACCCAAATTTCCTTTTCTTCTGAGGGCCGGTGAAGAGGATTCTAGCAGCTTTCATGAAGTCAAGATTGTCTAGTTGCCTATACGCCTCATCGGATTTGCTCCCATTTGATTCTGTTTTTTCACTGATGCTTTTTTTGTTGTTGTTGGGTTTGGTGGAGCTTTTGCGAAATTGCTTGCTTCGAGGAGTGAGTTTGATTCGAGCCAAAGTTTGTTTGGCGCGAAACATTGTTTTAAATTTTTGTTCTTGTCTAAAACATCATGAGATTCTGCGATTTGGGGTGGCATAAGTTTTCCCTTTCAAGTTCATCCCAGACAATGTTAAAATAATACTTTTAAAACTCAACGCGGGCCTAAACCTCTAAGATCTGTGATTGCCCAACAAAACATTGTCTTTAAAATTAAATATTTTTAAATTATTTATAATATTAAAAATAAAAAAATCATTTTAATTTATTTCTAAATAAAAAATAATTTAAAATAAAAACTTAAACAACACTTTTAACAACAGGTTGTTTTTGGGCCTAGTATATTTGAGTTTAGCTGGCAAAATAAGACCTGTTTTTTAATAATATTTATTTAAAAATAAATTGAAATAATATTATTTTTCTAAAATCAAGATTATAAAATAAAATGACTTGTCAAATTGATCAAATCAAATCAAATCATAATGGCTCTAGATTAATTTTTATAATTTCATATTGTCCAAGTTTAAAAGTACTTTATAATTAAAATTTAAATAAGTAGTCAAACTCATAAAACCACCTTGGCAACTTTCTTCTATAAGTATACCAGATAATTCCCCGCATCGCACTGTGTTATGATATAAAAAAATAGTAAAAAATTATGATTATTAAACTCAATTCACTGTGATAAAATCTAAAACCTATCGACCATGCTTATTGTTTAGCTTAATTTTAAAATTAAATTATATAGTAGTTGTTAAAAACTTTGATTTTAAAAATATTTTCAAGATGATATCTTTAAAAAAACAGTAAGACATTAAAAATATATTAGGGCTAATTAAGGTTAATATATCAAATTTACAGCATGAATCATGAAATTTATTGAGTTTGATAATTTTATCTTTTAAAAAAAATATTTAATTATATGATAAAAAAAATAAACATTTGTAAAATCAATTACCAGCTCAACATATAGTTTTTTTAGATCATGATAATATCATACAGATAAAATAAATAATTCATGAAGTCTAATTCTCGATAACATGCTTTTTTAATCATTTTTATTTATTAACACAATAAAAAAATTCTCAAAAACAAAAACATCGAACTAATGTAAATATGTTTTTTTTAAGAGTGTAGTAATTTTGTAAAAAATAAATTAAAATAAATTATAAAATTTAATTCAAAATAATTATATTATTTCAAAACTATTTTTATTTAACAATATAATATATTATAAAATTCAATTCAAAATAATTATATTATTTCAAAACTATTTTTATTTAACAATATAATATACTGTTTTTATTTAATAACATGATAGAAAAAAATTAGCGATTGTAAAACTAAACTCCAACCTAATGTTATGGTGTGTTTTTTAGAAACTAAGATAACCTCCGATAAAATAAAATAAACTGAAGTAGATAATAAATTTAATATGAAATAAAATTAAAGTGATACGCTTGATTATTTTTTTTTTTTATGAAGGTTTTAGATACGAAGTATCTTATAAAAGTAACTCCATCCGCAATATATAAATGATTTTGTTTAATGTTCTCATTTTATCTTTGAGAGATATAGTTTAATAATTGTATATTTCATAGTTTTATTCTGATAGAGAGAGGCTTTGGGTATAATGATAGCTTATTTGTTATGATCATGAATAAAATATTTTTAATGATCTAATGTGATTGTAGAGGATTTGCGATTTGCACAATAAATCTCAAGTTTAAGTCATGATGTGTGTTTCTTGTAAGAATCTAGGATAGTCAGAGTTTTACTCGTTCATATAAACCCATAACATGTGTTTTTCGGGAGGTGAGATTTCCTCGCATAAAAAACAAATTATATAGAAGAGGATATGATTAATGGTCTATTTTGAATTATGATTAAAATTGTTTTTTAAAATATTTTTTGTTTAAAAATACATCAAAATATTATTATCACTAATATTATTATTTTAAAAAAATATTTTTTGATATTAAAATATCAAATTAATATAAAAATACCAGAAAATAACTTTAAATAAAGACATAAAAATATTTTTAAAAAATAAAAAACATTCTCCATATACATTATCTTGATAGAATTTTCACTGAATTTAGCAATTAAAAAATGTACATCCTCTTAGAGATGCATGGATGAACGATGTGTACCACTAAGTTCGTGGCTTCCACTTGATTTTATTTTGTAATTTTTTGGTATTAAATTATATCTATTTGCCTTTATTATATAGTTTTGCCGTACCACGGGCATCACTGCCAAGAATACCACCACTATTCCCTTCAAAACAGTACAATAGTATTAGATGCGGCCTGCAATATTCATAAGATTTATGATTTAAAATCTGATTCTCATTAGATTTTGAATTCAACCATATAATATATTAATTTAATATAATGTAATTTAGTTTTTAACAACCCAGTTGACTCGACTCCATTCAAACCTAATTAATTCAACACAAATGAATTTTTTTAACTAAAAAAAAGGCCGTTTTAACCAAATGAATTTCATCTAGTAATTATACTTTGTTTCAATATTTTCCTTGGAAATATGAATGTAAATTATTTTTATTTTTAACATTTTACTCGGAAAATCAACTCTCCATGTTATAAGTTATTTAAATGAGAAATTTCATCCACTAAAAAATATATTTTATGAATCTAGATGAGCGAATAAAATCCTGATTGTCATGAGTTCTTATAAGAAATATAAATTCTAACTTGAGCTCGAGACCTGTTATGTAGATCATAAATTCTCTATTATCATATCATGTCACTTGAAGACTTTCCATGTTATAAGTGTTTTGCTAGAATTCATGATTATTATTTTTTTTCTATATATTCATTAATATATTTTCAAATTCATTATTTTAAGCACACACATCAATATCTTTTTATTTATTAATTAACAAATTTTTATAATATAAAAAGGGGGGTCTATAATGTGGATTCCTTCTTCTATTACATTCAAAATCAGCTTAAAATTATGAGAAAACCGGGTCCCAAGTTAGCCCACCAACCCAAGATGGTGGTGTTAGTGGTGGCTAGCCTGAACCATTTCAAGCCCTCAGCCTCTGTGGGATAAAATCAATACACCTGCACAGCCTCTAAAATGGTGTCGTTGCCATCCATGGCATCCTTGCCTTTCAAGGGAAAACATCTCGATCCATAGCAATCTTGTCTCTCTCAAGGACCAGTGCTGCAAGAGAGAGAGGTTTTCTTTAATCATGGAGAATCACATCATGGACAGAAGCATCGGCTACCGCATGTCTAAACATTACTCCTCTGCAAAACAAGAAGATCAAACTGCCATTCTTGATCCAGCCAAACCTGGAAACCCTAGCTACTGTTTCATGGACAGAAGCATCGGCTACCGCATGTCTATACTTTACTCCTCTGCAAAACAAGAAGATCAAACTGCCATTCTCGATCCAGCCAAACCTGGAAACCCTAGCTACTTTTTCATGGACAGAGGCATCAGCTACCGCATGTCTAAACATTACTCCTCTGCAAAACAAGAAGATCAAACTGCCATTCTTGATCCAACCGAACCTGGAAACCCTAGCTACTTTTTCATGGTTGGTGTGCCACAACATGCTGCCTCTATCGAAAACTGATCATTTTCCTCATCCCTGGCACACCTAACCTAGTCGATTGTCAACTGTTGTTCCTCTTCTACCATAGAGAAGGCTTTTCTTTTTAAATTTAAAAATAATAATTATCAGAAGTTCAAGGACAGCGATTTTTTTCATGGCTAGTTTTAGAGAATCAAGTGGTTACTTGGAACTCTGAGCTTATTTATTTTTCAAATCTAGGTGAATAAATTAAAATGCCATTGAATATGATTCTTGACTGCCTCTTTAGATCTTCAATGTAGATGACATCGGGTGCTTTGCTGCGGGTTATAGCATTTTTTATTTATTTTCTACCCACAAATAATTTTTTATTATGAACTTGAGATTTAATATATAATATTTTAAAATATGGAGACAACATTATCTTCAAATAACATGAGTTAACTTCTCGAATATATAATTAGCGATTTATTAGCTAGACTTAATAATATCTTTTTCTAGGAAAAAATTATTTAATTATATAAAAATAAAAATACATGCTATCGAGAAAATAATAGGGTAAGCTTTAAAAACATTAATGATGGGCTATAAATGTTTTTTTTGCTAAGATCATGAAAAAATAGAAATAGAAATGTTTTTTTGTAATGGTATTTGATTAAACAATACCTAAGTTGTATTCTTATTTAATTAATATATTGCATTAATTATTTTAAAATAATAATAATTGAAATTAAAAATATAAAAATAAAATAAAAACAAGTTAATTGTATGAGTCTTACCTGAATTAATATATCAATATGTTTTTTTTTTCAATTGCCTAATGGGATGCTGTCTAGAATTCAACCAACATCTTGGTGGTTGAAAAATCATCAAGTTTTGATCTAAAAACTTATTTCTCATCTATTTTCACATAAAAATAATTAAAAACACTATAAAAAACCGCTATTAATAACCCAAAACACTCCAAAATCACTGAAAAATAAAAATAAATAAATAAAAACATCAAATCCAATCTTAATTTACTTTCCCCACCATGTGCATAATAAAAACAAAACCACACTCATTGGATTCTCTCGTCAAATAAAAGGGTGTTTGACTTCAAAAATGTTTTTTAAAAAATTATTTTTTATTTTAAATTATTTTTTTTATATTTTTAAATTATTTTTATGTACTGATGTTATTTTTTTTTTAAAAAAAATATTATTTTAATATATTTTTAAATAAAAAATACTTTCAAAAATAGTCTACTACACATCTTAACTTCCAGTTAAGCTTACTAACATGACTTTTTTTTTATGATTGGATTAAAGCAGATGACAACTTTTTATCACTTTCAAACTTTGTCTTTTTACTGTAATTGAAAACTTTATCCAGGCCAAAAAAATCATTAATATAAAAAATAAAAATAAAAATAAAAATAAAAATAGAAGGGACTAGAATTAACTACCGCTTGATTTTGGGATAAAAATTATGATTCATAGCACCCTAACCCACCCCAAGTTGACTTAATCAAAACCGTACAAATTGGAAGCTTATTCGATGATCATTTACCACCTCATGATCTCTCTCTCTCCTGCCGTTGATCCGGGCGGCAATCTAGTTAATAATCATGATTATGCTAAATTGATCACCATCTAATCAGGTCCCACTTTAATCCTGTTCACCTACTAATAATAGCATGATATTCTTTCCCCCCTCAAAAACACCAATCCCCGATCATAATATATAATATGATAAACCTCCACTAAGCACCATAATGAGTAAACGTTACTTCCTCTCCATTTTATTTTTCTCTCCCAAATCCCTAAACACAGCTCACAATTATGCAACCACCACCAACCAAAACACGGATTTCTTTTAATTTCTCACACAATCATTGTGTTTTAAATAAGTTATTTACATTTATAAATAATTTTTTTGAATTTAGACCTAAATTCATTAGTTTTTTTCATTAAATTTCGATGTATGTTTATTTACGAGGCGTGTTGTGCGTCATGTCTTATAAAAAACATGAGCCATAAACTCGTGTTACATTGCAGGAATATATTTTTTTTTAGCTTTAACATATATAATTTCTTGTTTTACATCTCAGTTTTTTTTTATTTAACTATTTTAAAAATTAAATAAATCTGTTATTGTGTCCTTTAACATACTGTGAATTCGCATTTCAAGAATATATATATATATATATATATAAAAGTCCTTACAACCTAGACAACCTAGAGTGTTACAAAAGAAAAAAATATTCAAACCTAGACAACCTAGAGTGTTACAAAAGAAAAAAATATTCACAGTATATATATATATATATATATATATATATATATATATATATATATATATATATAATGATTTTCAAAATAAATTTAATTATTTTAATTGTTCTTACAATAATATTAATAATAATTTTAACTATTATAATAATCATTTTACTATTAATATTATTCTTTTTTTCTCTTTATTTAATTTTTTTTTTGCTTCTACAATTCATATTATTTTAATTTGCTCTTTGGATTAGATAATTTTATTTACACAATAATAATGATAATTTTAATTATTAATTTTTTATTGTTTACTTATAAAAATATTTTGTTTTTTCTAATGATTTTTCAAGTCAATTTAATTTTTATTATTATTTTAACAGTAATGTTGATAATAATTTTTACTCTTAGAAAAGAAAAAAAAACACTCATGTGAATATTAATTAAAAAAATTGCCGCTTTTCTTTAAAATTTAATTTATTTTTCAAGATAATTACCCGGAGGGAATTGTATAAAAAAAAGATTCACTTTTATTTATTTATTTATTGAAGTATAAAAATACCCTCGAATCAGTTTCTACGTTAAAAATATAACACATTTTATATGTAGTTTAAAGAATAAAGAGAGCCTAATTATCAGCCCATAAATATTCATATACTTACCAACTATAGTTTAAAAAATTAAATCTAATACAGTGCGGCACTACATGCCGCCTGTAGGTGCCCATAAAATACAAGATTCGCATTCTTCTCTTTATCAGCTTTCAAAACCCAAAAGGAGAAAAAAAAAATATATTTTTAAACTTTCATCAACCAATCTTAAGATTTGTTGGACAATGAGGGGGTGGGGGAGTTCAATTTTATTGAAGCAGATAACTTGTTGCTGAAAAAGACATGATTATACATCATGTCACATCCATATAATGTTGTCATGGTTTAGTTTTTACCTTGTACCATATGGCAATGAGAGCAGTGTGCCTAATGAGAAGAGAGGGAAAAGAAGAAGAAAATGTGGTGTAGAAAGAATTTGAGCTGTACTGATACAGGATCTGTGCCAGTGTACCTTAATGTTTATGATCTGACACCAATCAATGGATATGCTTACTGGCTTGGACTTGGAGTTTATCATTCTGGGGTTCAAGGTTTGTACTGTTTAGAAGAGTGCTGGTTTCAGCATATATATATTTTTTCAATCTTTGTCCAGTTGCATAATTTTCAAGCTTTTTCTTTTTATTCTTGAATATGTTGCATTGGTAGTTAGATCTGCTGGTGTGTTATGTTTTGTTGTTGAGGTTGTTTACTGCGTATTGGTGCATTGAATCTTCAACGAAAAACAGTGTTCTTTGAAGTTCAATCTTTGAATGTTTGATGTATGGCTTTAGGAGCTGATTGTTTGGTTGATGAGAATCGGCAAGAAATTTTGAATTCAGAAATTTGGGTTTTCCTTTCTGGAATCTTACGAACAAGAAACTTAGTAAAGTTTTGGCACAGTGAGGTTCTTTTCTTTAGGAAATGTTCAAAGATTCCCTCCTTCATTTCTACACTTTTCTCAATGGCTGAATAGCTTTTTCATGGCCTTTACTTTCCTTTTTTGATTTTTTTTCTTTTTTAATGCTCTCAATCTGTTTGTATGAAAATAACAATCTATTGAGATTAAAATTGGGATCATGTCATGCAGTTCATGGTGTTGAGTATGCTTTTGGGGCTCATGAGTTTCCAACAACAGGAATTTTTGAAGGAGAACCAAAACAGTGTGACGGGTTTACATATAGAAAGACAATTTTGATTGGAAAAACAGATTTGGGTCCTGAAGAAGTGAGGCGAGTGATGGAGGAGTTAGCAGAGGTATACAGAGGGAATGCTTATAATTTGATAACCAAGAATTGCAACCATTTCTGCAATGATGCATGCGTTAGGCTTGCTGGGAATCCCATCCCAAGCTGGGTTAATCGGCTCGCTCGAATTGGTAAGAATTTAAACTTGTTTAATTCTGTTTTCGAGTTGTTCAATTTAGTTTTGCTGTTAAATTAATTTTCTTGGATGATTTGGTGTTTGGATGAATACAAGAAATGGCTTCATTGATATGAGACTGTAATGGTCACTTAGTGGGTGAAATGAAGATGATAAAATGTGTCTCCCTTCTCAACCATTGTGGATGAATTCTTACTGAAGTTTGTGATCAATATTCAGTTCCTTTTTTCACAGATGAGAATTCTGTCCTCCACAACTCAAGCCTTATTGAATAGTTTAGATGTGTAAACCTAGTCAAAAGATCAATCCAGGATGAAACTAGTCAGTTTGTTGAGCAGATTCTTGTATATGGATTGAAATCCCACATGTATTCTTGTATTTGCCAAGCTGTATTACACTTTACTTAGTGCTGCTGTCTAGAGTTTTATCTGCTATAGTTCTTATCCCTAATATGCTGCAGGCTTTCTATGTATTTGTGTTCTACCTGCAAATTTAAATTCAACTAGAGTTCAGCACCATAAAACTGAAGATAAGGCTAGCGAAGGAGAGAAGAAAAAATTGAAAAGCGAGTCAAACAGATTCGCATCTTCTAATTCCTCATCATCTTCATCAGCATCACCTGTAGTTCGTGGTAGAAGTAGAAGCAGGCGTGCTCTTCAGCCATCTTCACCCTTGATTCTCCGCGCTCCATCTCCTTGATGATCTTTAAGAACTGGATTTTTTATTTCTTTCAAAGAAAATGAGGGGAAGCAGAATCTTCAATCACAGCACCCCCCCTCTTTTCCTCATTCTTTTCTTGGGTTTTTGTGGTGCTAACAATTTGCTGAAGGGATTATGCAGGCATGCAGCACATAGTTGTAAATGTGTATGCTTTCAATTTTTTTTGGCAAGTGATGTTGTGTCTCTGCACTATTGTCCAAATCGACCTCGTTTTGTATGGTTTTCTCGCAACCAGCAAGGCTGCTGTGCTCTGCCAAATCTGCAGCTTTGCCTGAGATTACCAAATTAATCAAGAGACATTGCTTGGTGCAAATTTTTATGAAGGCCATTCTTGTGTTTCACCTGGGCTCCTTTATATATATATACCTGGACTCCTTTATATATATATATATATATATATATATATAAGTAGTAGATTATCAAACTTGCAAATTTCATACAAAGGCTAATGTTTAAACATAACTGAGCAACAGGTGATATCATATTCGAAAGCATCTGAGCAAACACATGATATCACTGGCGAAAAGACTAAAAGATGTCGTCTAAAGTGAGAAAGTAAAAGTCTTGAGCTGATGTTAAAGTATCCCATGCTTTTTTGCAGTGCAGTCCTTGATTGCCATGGGGCCGTCTATATAACTATATATATTATAGCTATTTACCCGTGTTATATTTTTTTAATATAAAAAATATTAATTATAAGAATTTTTTTTTTATTTTAATATAAATTTGAACAAAAGAATAAATCCATGAATAATTCCCGTAAAGTACAAGTTTCTTATAAAACATATAAATTTTAAATCGATATAAATTTATCTGTTTAATATATTTTAACAAAATCATTAATATAAAATTATCATTACCATTAAAAAAATAAGTAGATTCAGATACCTGAATTATTGAATTTGTTAGGGTTTTAAAATGAGTTTTACCCTAAAAATTATGGTTTTTTAATAGATATTTTTAATATTAATATATTAAAATAATATAAAAAAAATAATGAAACATAATTTGGATGGTAAAAACAAAAATCTTGGACTTTGAAGCCTTAAAAAAAAAGGAGAAAAGCTGAAACTTAATTTGCTTTAGTTTTTTCTCTATGGAATGAATGCACAGAGTGGGGTGCCATCCAGCCACTATTCAGTTTGCTTTTGGCCCCACCGCATGAAGAAGGGAATCCCAAGTCATTCTCTATTCGAGGGCTACGCCTATCTGTCGTCTACCTCAAAATGTTGCAAGGACTTTTTATTATTTATATTTCAAAGCATTAAAAAGATAATATCCTATTAGACTTTGATTGTAACAGTAAAATTACGAAATTATCTTCGCAAATCATTGAAATAGGTGTTGCGAATTAGTATTATATTTTTACCGTGATACAGCTGTCTTAATATATTTTTCAGGGTTAGATTTGTCATTTCAACAACTTTTACACAATTATCGGCTTAGTCTTGGAATAAAAAACATGCTTACAGGGTATTCTTTCATTTTATTAGAAATAGTGCAATTACTTTAGTATACTTGGAGACAAAATATATTACTTTATCATTAGATTTTTTTTGTCATTATCCAATGGTTTTTATTGTAATTTTAAAGATTATTGAGAGCTGCTATTGTAATTATCATTTATTAGTTATTATTTTGAAATTATTTGTTGACGTGTTGAATGCGTCAGCATGTGGGTGGTCTCCATGTCATTCAAGCAATGTATATGGGGTCATCCGACAACCAAATGCTATATTTCAGGGCAATATTTCAAAGATATTGATGTCTTTAAAATAGATATATGATTTTAAGATTTACGATGGTTTGTCGTCACCAATCATTTTTTGTCTTATTCTCTTTTTTCCTTGAGTCTCATATTGGCTCCTGCAAAATTTCAATTAAAAAACATACATGTATAGACTTTTTTATTTATTTATAATTAGATTTTTTTGTGAAACAAATGCATAAAAAACTTGGATATTTATTATCTTTTTTTTAATTAAAAAAATAATTCCAAAGGCAATGAAATACAAGTCAAATAACTAGTTCAACCTAACATTTTAGCCTGAGGGCATTCACAGGGCTGCGGATTTCCTTATCAGAAACGAAATTGAGAAAGTTTCTTAGTCAGCTTCCTAACAACTACTCCCTCGTATACCTGATCGCATACTCTGCAGGGCGGCAAGGTCTCAAGCAATAGGATATTGCTCCAAACTTTCTTCGTCTCAAGCAATATGATATTGTTTGTTCAGCTTATAAGTTTTCTTTAATCTGACTGGTGGATTGACAAACACTTAACTTTCACAGTGCAGGAATAGAATAAGGTTCTTCAAAGTCAATGGCAGTGTCCCATTTTTTCCACAAGAAAGAAAAAAGGGGAAGAGGCACCGGTCTGTTTTCCTTTCGAACAATACTCGTTCGTGTTTGAAGAATACCACGCTCTCCAATTTTAGAGTTGGTAAGCAGGTAAGGCCAGCGTCTGGAGATGGTTGCCTGGCTTCTAGCATGCACAATTGACTCAAGTCACGTGACGAGGAATTGCAAGGAAGCAGCACGATAAAACTGAGAAAGAAGCCTACTTTGAATACCATCCATCATAACAGTATATACCCAACTCAACCACCAGAAAATCCACTCAATGGAGAATTTTCTTGGGCGATATCTATCCCCATGGCACGTAGAATTTGCATGGACGTAAACTTCACTTTCTGAGATAGTTGAGCAGGAGTTGCAGGTTTGGAGGATTACAAAAAACTAACAGTTTTTTACGACTCTTGGGGGAGTTTAATGTGTGTAGTTTCAATAATCCTGCAAACATACATATTTTACTAAACAGCAACGCGAGAGCGAGAGAAAAAGAAAAAAAAAAAGGAGAGAGAGAGGGGGGAGAGAAGTGGCATGGAATGAAAATAATACATTTCCCAAATGGGGTGGGGCGGGGCGGGGCGGGGGGCGGGCGGGGGAGCGCAGTAAAGGGATTTCACCACTGCCTACTTAAATAATAACAACGGTTTACAGCAGGTAACCAAAAGCATCGAGTTTAAGTCCTTTTTGCTCGCATCCATTCTACAAAATTGTCCAGGATCAGGGGCCATGCAAGTTCCGGATCATAATTACTGAAGTCTGGAAAACTTATCTGTTAAAAGATTTGAAACCGTTAATAAAATTGGAATAAGCCAGCACAATTATAGGAAGTGGGTAACCAAGCAACTGCAGCGGTGTCAGTATCATACAACTAAGGATGAACAGAAATTTAAGACTATGCCGAAATAAATTTTGAACCTTTCAATTTTTCTCCACCTTGCCTTGTAAATGGAATTGTAATGTTAGTGCCTTAACATGCATGCATGCAAACGCGCTACCGAAAATAATATACCATGAAAAGGATGGTAAAGGTGCATGGATCAAATGACTTTAGTCTATAACTAGTCAAATAAATGTAACAAAATCAAGACATTTTGAGTTGTCGAGTGAAGAACACAAAGTACCTGGTTGCAAAATCGGTAAAAGCCCATCCACTGGTCCATGTTTATGACCTTATAATCACTCTGAATCTGCACTCACAGTGAAAGCATAGTTAATAAGGAGCTGTAACAACCAAGAAACATACAAATACATGCTTATTAAATAAAATGGACATTTTCTCTCAAATTCAGCTGATCAAGCTGACTAGATCACCAAGCACATCAAAGAGCAAGATTTCTTCCATTTTCCACTTAAAAAAGGAAAACACTTGTTGCAATATTGGGTACAAAAAGTAAAACAGATCCAGAGTCAAATAGCCCATCACAATTTAAATATACGCTAATAGACCAGAGAACAGCATAAATTGTTTATCACATAAAAAAACATAAATAACAAGTGAACCTTGACATTTTATAAACAATGTCAATCAACCACTAGAATACAAACAGCAGTAAATTTCATAAACAAACATGAAAAATGTGTCCACTGACCTTTAGATACTCAGTGAAATAATCAACCTGGGCTCGAAAATGGGGTCCTAAAACAAGATCCAACAATTGGCAGATGCTCTCTATGTCTATACTCTTTTGTTTTTCCTCTGAAGCAGAAAACAAAGGTTGAAAGAGCATTAATAAATGGGGAAACTGGGAAAGATAACGTTTCAGCATGTGAAAACACGCCGCTGTAAACTCATAATACCTGTTAGGCAATACCGAAATGCATAGGTATAGAAATCCACAAAGTTTGACGGCCTCTTTACCTTTTAGAGAAAGGGATATAAGATCAGTAGGTTTTCAACCTTCTTTAGATGAGTTCCATTCGTTGAGTAAGTAAAAAACATCAAAAAGTACACGCAAGTACCCTAAACCACAAAGGGTCATACCTCCTTTTCTAGATCCAGAAGCACCTTTTTTAATTTATTTACAGTATCAGCCCTCGGTGATTTGAGACCCCTTCTCCACTCCTCCTGTGAACATTAAGACATTCTAGTGAGAGAGAAGAAATGGATGAACCAGTAAAATCCCTAATAATGGAATATGATCTTCACAGTTTTGGGTATAAGATAATCAAAATGAAGAAAGAGAAAGAAGATATTTAAGAGCTTAGGATATATCCCAACACTTATCAATATGTATAATCTACTAGATTGCACAACAAATCATGCACCAATAGAAAACCACAAAGCAAGATAAGCATCCACAGAGATAGAGAGTAAGGAAATCCCAGGAAATTGTAAAGAGCGACTGCAATGACAACTATTTATATGTGTGTGTGTGTGTGTGTAAGCATGTCTAAGTACTGGGCATTAACAATTTGCAGTCCCTGTATTTTTTAGTTAACACGGCTGCAAAAAAAACATTTTTTTGTAGAAACTCCTGAATCATAGAATAACAAGTCAGAAAACTATCTATGCATCTCCTTGAATCCTAAAATCAATTTAAAAGGTTGCTAATACATGGCATTATTGGATACTGATAAAAAATGGTGAGCCAAAATTGAAAATCAAAGATAAAAAGTGAACAACAAATTCATTGAATGACATCAGAAATAGGAACAATAATCAAAACGTCTGATGAAGTAGAAATTGATGGGTATAGAAGACATGTTCCTTACCAGGGTAAAGTATCCTTGTTTTTCAGCTCTCATTTTCCTGGTATGTACAGTCCATCAGTTTCAATACATAATTTTAAGGCCAAAAGTTGAGCATTCTTTAATACCTCCCAGTCTAACTTACCAAGCCAGCATCAAGATTCTGACATCAGTATGATCCACCTCCATATCTGAACATAGAGTTTCAATTCCTTCTGGGCTGTTCAAGTGAAATATTTTAAACATTAGAAATGAAGTGAAAAATACATCTTAAATCATTTTTTGATATAACAGCTTAAGCTTAAACTAAGAGTTCTGGTATTTTTCCCATCCTAATAAGATTGATCAGGGAGAGAGAAAGTTGAACTTCAAAATACAAAGGCAAAGGTGTCGCATGCAAAAAGTATCATCAGAGAAAGTTCACCCACATGTGATCAGGTAACTGACAAACAGACTATCTCCTTAACTAGAAAATCAACAGTCAATACTTCTCAACAATAAAAAGCTAATAAGCACTTCACAAATCAAACACAGTATTTTGATGGAGGAAACTTACTCAATCATACCAGAAGACCTGTTCGCGTACGAGTAAAATAGGTTATCAATTCGCTCCATCTCTTTTGAAGATGCTTTACTTGAGGCTAAAAAGACACGGGTTTATCGGTTACAACATAAATGCAATGTTAACCTAAACTAGCATAGCAAAAACTTCAGTTGCGAATCATGCTAACATTCAGTAAAAGCAATCTCAAGCATGTTAGTTATTACATTTTAGATTCCAAGTTTTCAATTAGTCCAAGAATTCCCCAGCTAAGTTTTTCTTACAAATTCTTTCCAGTGGCATAATTTTAGAAATAGTTCTTCCTCATTCCTAACAACGTTTAATTCCCATTAGTTGTCATGAGCATTCCGTGAATTGTTCATGTGGCCTTTAATATACAGAATCTCAAAATAATTTTAGTAATAGAATCTGTTAAAAAAAATGCTCCTATTTTTCCAAGCATCTATAGATAACAAATGTCCATTCTATCTACAAACGTTTGATTTTCTTTTCAAGAAGCTACAAGCAGGCCAATCTTGAGATTTTTTTCATGGAGATGCCAAAGACCTTGAACCTTCAGCCAAAGAGGAACAAAAGATTTCAACTTCTTGCTACAAAACCAAATTCATGGCCTAAAATCAATTAGCAAGCGTTCAACCCAACATTTATATTTCCCCTGCGACGAGGCAATATTTAGCTTGATCAAGTGGTGTTAGTTATGTCTTTTGACTAAAGGTTTTAACTTGATCATCTCATTTAACAAATAATAAATCACAATTAAACCAGTTCCACGCATGAAATTCAATTGATTTATACATATTACAAAAATAGATAAGAAATCAAAACAGAAAAAGACTGAAAATTAAGAAAATCGAGAGAGTAGATACCGGAGCGAAAAAAATCCGTAGCTGAAAAAGTAATTGAAGCAGAGGTAGAATTCGATTGACCCGTCTTCTTCGATGCAGACCGACGCATCTTCGATTAAGTTAATTAATTAAATGGAAATTTATTTTTTAGAGAGAGAAACAGGGAATTAGAATTGTTTTTAGAGGGAGAAAATAAAAGATCTAGCTTTTCCTTCAAGAATAATAATAAAAATGAAAAAAAAAATATCGATAAAAAGAGCGAAACCTGAGGCTGGCAGCGAAAGGAAGCTTATTCGTGGCTTTCTCTTTCGAAGAGGTGGCTGATGCCTAGCGCCTAGCGCCACTTTCTAGACACAGAAAGTTAGAGAGAGAGAGAGAGAGGGATGAAATATTAATGAATTATTAATTAAAAAATGATTTTTGAGTTTCTCTCTCTATATATATAGAGAGTGGGGGGGATGAAATATTAATGAATTAATAATTAAAAAATGAGCTTTCGGTCTCTCTCTCTCTCTCTCTCTCTCTCTCTCTCTCTCTATATATATATATATATATATATATTCGTCTGCTAGTTCTTTTTTTAAAAAAAGAAAAAAAATGTATTGTGGAGCTTGATTTTCATTGGTTAGAGATTTAAGGTTTCACAGATTGACTGACAGTACGATATTTTTACTAACCGACCACCTGAATGGATGAGTTGATGTATTTCACGTGTGCCTGACTTGGTTATTATAATCTGGCTCGGGTTGAGACAGGGTCATCGATTATTTAGATTGACTGAACTAAATTATATATATAAAAATCACTATAAATTATTCCAGCATGTCTATATCCAAAAATAAAATAAAATAATGCAAACTCCTTCCATTTACCAATTTTACTAAAAAGCTTTTTTTAAAAATAAATAAATAAAAGAATAATATAGTAACAAAAATAATTTATTGATAAACACTTTAACACAACTTAACAAAATCAACTAAGCACGCTACAAGTCCAAGTAACGAACCAATTAACTATTATAATTCTAGATCTTGTGTATGTGAGTGTGTTTCTCATCATAAATAACATTTTGATTACTAAAAAAATCAAGATTCCATAATATTATAGATTAATATATTAAGATTACAAATATTATCATGCTTTTAAATAGCTTCATCATCATAATTATTGCAAGTTCCTGCTTGATGTTTGAGAGGTTTTTTAAAATTACCGTTTAATTTTTGGTTTAGGGTTGTTAGGAAATTCTGGATGTATTGTCTAGTCAATGATTCAAATGTAAAAAATTAGTTGTGTTAAAAAACAACATTGGCACCTCGAAGATATCTTCTCTGAGATAAGTTACATAATGTATTTTGACATGTTTTATCGGTTTTGATGTGTATAGTTATTCGTGTTAATAAATCTATTTTTTGGATTTTATTATAGGCTCGTGAGTCTAAAATAAATTTTGAGAGAAAATTTCATGTTGATGTCTTAACAAAGTTCACCTATTTTAAAACACAAATGAAATTTTTTGTAATTTATACATTATGAAAATTAAATATTCCAATTAAAAATTTGTTAACACTTGGAATAATTCTGAGATATATTTTGGTTCTTTCTAAATATTTAAATATCACCATGCTTGTAGGTCCAATATTTGTATCAAAATTTTATACCATTAATTCTCATGAATTATATTCGCGGATTATTTAAATATTGGCTAAATTCTTGAGGATTTAATAAATTAATTATTAAATCTTGAAACACACACAAACATTTTTTTTGTTTTTAGAAGGAAATATTAAACTACATGTATATTTTTTTGTAATTAAAAACATTTTTGACTAAAAGTTTTATCATTTTTATATGAAACAAAACAAAATAAAGAAAGAAAAAGAAAGGAAATACACACACACATACACACATTCTTTTTATTCTATTTTTACTTTTACACTCACAAACTACACAACACTTGCAAAAACAACAAAAACTCAAATCATAGCAAAAATTTAAATACACACATTGACATATAAATTACAAAAAAAAAACTTGAGAACAATATTGGGAGAATTTGGAGTAGCAGTGGAAGTTTAGGAGCACTAGTGATGTGTGTTTTGACGCGCCACCACCAGTAATGGACCCACGTGCCATCATTAATGAAACATGAAAATAAGGAGATCAAATATATATTTTCCTTTATGTCCTTCCATTGTTGGTGATGAGGTCGTCACCACTGACAAAAACGAATAAGAATTCTTTAACTTAGAAAGTTAATGGATCACTCGAAACGTATACAATTTGGATACATATTAATGAAAAACAAATAAAAAAAATTTATTTACAGGCAACTATTTTTTTTCTATTGAGACCCGCCTCTCTAAACTTATCTATATTTTACTTCCATTCTTTGTTGTTGTTGTTGTTGTTGTTATTGGTGGAGAAGGATGATCGGGATGTCGTGGATGAGCTATCAAGGCTAGCATGTGGTGGTTGCTAGTTCTCCTTTGCTGCAACGATGGAAAAGAAGAAATGAGAAAGAGTTGGCTGAAGGAGAGAAAGGGACTGAAGGAGAAGAAGCAATCAAGCTTAATAAATTGTCAATCAAATCCAAGCGGTTGTTTAACCTTCCAGTCTCACTTAAAATCAGCTAGCTCGGAGACCAACTCAAGTGTGTTTGTTTTTACATTTTAGCAAAGTTATAAAAGTATTTTTATGTTAAAAAATATTAAATAGATAGTTTATATATATATATATATATATATATATATATATATATATTTGATGTTTATGTGTGTTTGTATTAATTTTGTAAAACACTATTTTCATCGCATTATAAAAAAAAACAAACTTAAACATTGTTTGTCATTGCAATTCAAAAGCACTTTTAAAAAAAATAAAAATATTTTTTTATCTTTAAATTATTTTCATGTGCTAAAATATTTTTTTTTCTAAATATTATTTTAATATATTTCTGAATGGAAACACTTTAAAAAATAATTTTAACCATACTTACAACTCAATCACTTAGTCTATATCAAACTCTTAAAACTTGGTCTAGATCATAATCCTGACCGTAATACTCGGGTTAATGGATTGGTTTGGGTCGATGATTTTTTTTTAAAAAGTTTTGTCCAAAACAAAGTAATTTAATTTTTCTTCTTCTTAAAATCGAAACGTTCTGAAGGGGAAAAAATCATATCTTGATTTTTAAAGCTAAATTTTAAAAAATAATTAAATTGTTTTAAAAAACACTGGGGGAAAATAAAAACAAACACTCCCATGGTATAAACGGTCAACGAGAGCGAGGTCACTCCACAATTACATTTACCTTTCCTTCCCTCTCTACTTTTAAACCCCCCGCTGCCTGCTGCATCTCCCTCTCCTCCTAGGACCCCCCCCCTCTCTGTCTCGTATGTACTCTATATTTTATTTTTCCTTGCGTCTCTTTTGTTCATTACAAATTCTTTGAATCTTTACTTTGCACTTCTTTTTTTTGATTTTTTGTTTAGCTTCTGATCAACTCTCTTTTTTTATTTGCTGAAAGCAATGTCAGCTTTTGGCGCTGGCGGTACGGCTAATACAAACCCTAATAAATCCATTGAGGTGATTTCTTTCGACTGATTATTTATCTGTTATTGTTTTTAGTGCTTAATTCACTCTCTGCATTTTCCGACTGATTGCCTTGAATTTTTAGGATGTTTTAGTGGATTTAGTTATTTTTTCATGATTTTTGTAGTAATGTAGAAAAAAATTAATTTCAAGCGTGATTTAGCTGTTTGAACACATTGAAATTGTTATTATTCAGACTCATTTAACAATGAAGTTCAAGTATTTATTTCCTGTCTAATCTTAGTTTCATGACCTGAAATCATTGATCACAGGTGTTACAGCCTCCTAGTGACTCGGTTTCGAGTCTCTCTTTCAGTCCGAAAGCCAACTTCTTAGTCGCAACTTCTTGGGACAATCAGGTTTGTTTAATATTTCAGGCTTCACTGTCTCGTTTTTATGCTTCTTAAAATTTATTAAGAGAGTTGGTTGACGAATTGATTTTTGTTAGAAATGGTTAACATATTTATTCTATTGTTTTAATGTTAGATGCTAGTTTTAGTTTTGGGAGATGTCTTCTTTTCCAACTTTCCGTTACTTTCCTTCTTATAGTTTGTTTTCTACTTACTTCCATTGTTTGTTTAAATTTAGAATTCACACACGTGCTGTATGAAAATTTTTATAGGTACGATGCTGGGAAATCACAAGGAATGGGACCGCTGTAGGCAGTGTGCCCAAGGCTTCAATATCACATGACCAACCGGTAATGATCAAGTCCTTTCATTTACAAGCCCTTTTATTGATACTGATACTTTTTTATATTGATATTGAAGGTGTTGTGCTCAAGCTGGAAGGATGATGGAACAACTGTCTTTTCTGGAGGGTGTGACAAACAGGTTAAGATGTGGCCTTTGCTCTCTGGTGGTCAACCAGTAACTATTGCGATGCATGATGCCCCTATCAAAGAGATTACATGGATTCCCGAGATGAACTGCTTAGCCACAGGAAGTCTGGACAAAACCTTGAAGTAAGATTCTTTTTTCCCTTAATGTTACTGCTAATTTGATTCATCAGTTTTTCTGCATGATGGATAAATACCTCGTTAGGTGTTCTGACTAGTGGTACATTGTGAATGTTGTTCTCTTAGCAATCATTTGGCTATACTGTTTTGGTACTTAACAAGTGTGCATTTTGAACAATCCATTACTATGCGTTCAAGTAACTTGTTAGTTATGTGACTTCATAGCAAAAGGTAAAATAAAGCATAATTATGCAATGTTTGCTGATCTTTTCTTTTCTCAATGGGACAACATTACTTGTTTGCTTGGTTTGAAGGTATACCAGATTGCATGTGTAGTAATTAGCGGCCCCAGGGTTCAAGAACTGGTCTAGGATATGATCCAACATTTTGGAGTTTCTTGCGATACCTGTACTGATATACGCAGTTCAGTTTGTGCTTTTCATCCTTGACATGCACCCTTAGTAACAAAGTTACACTGGCTACTTTTTTATGTTTTTTGTTGGCTGTGTTTAGGTACTGGGATTTAAGGCAGTCAACTCCAGTACACACTCAGCAACTTGGTGAACGCTGTTATGCAATGACAGTGCGGTATCCTTTGATGGTTGTTGGCACTGCAGACAGAAACATGGTAGTCTATAACCTGCAAAATCCTCAGGTAATGATTTCTGATGATCCTGAATTTCTAAATTGTCTTGCTGAAATGCTGTTTTGCAGCCCCACAATTCTATATTGCTTTTATTTTTCTGCCAAAATAAAATGATCGACATGCAGGGGCTTATTGTTTTAGATTAGTGATTATGATAGCAGTGGTCCAAGTTACAGGCTTTTGAATGATATGATTTAACATGCAAGCTTGAACCTATCAGGTGGTTGTCAAGGTGTTTTTAATTTTTTGTTTTTTTCTCAAAATGACTCAGCTCTCTAAGTTGGTACTGCGTTAGAATAGTTCCAGAGAGTAGATACCTGAGTAAAAAAGTTTTGGTTTTACATGACAGAGCATAAAGTTGAGGAGAATACATCACCACATAGGCATTGGTATTGAATTCAGTGGTGGTGGTTTTGAGATGCATTCCCCTATTTGTTTTTTTTTGATGAAAAATAGGATTGTAAATGAGATGCTTTTCTATGAAAACAGAAAGTAAAATGCAGCAGTGCCTTCCAATTTAACTCTACAATATTCTGACTTTCCTCTCACCAGAACCATTTTTTTTGTTGTCATTCTTCATTTTTTCATTACTATTATTTTACCAAGTAATCTGCTTGTTCCCATGAGTATCACTCTTTAACGAGTGAGTGTGTGTAGTTTCTTTAATTGTATTTCAAAATATCTTTTTTACTTGTCATTTCCCTTTCTATTGAAACCATGCGGCAAAAAATGATAAATTATGTCCGACATCTTCTGACTGGGGTTTGGATTATTTTTTTACAAGTTCCTGTCATATCAATGCTTGATTTTTCTCATTTTACTGCACAACAGAAATTAGATTTTTGTTTGGAATTTAAAAGTCCAAGGATGTTTGGGTCCTCCACCCATTAAGGATGATATGATGTTTCTATATTATCGTATATCCTATCCATAAAAAAAATAGTAGAAAATTATTATGAGGAACAACTTTTAGTTTTATGAACTGCTTTTTTTGGTTGGTTCCAACCCTCTGCTTAACACACACACACACACGCACCTGCGTATATATATTTGAGAGCGTTCTATCCTGATCATTTGTTTTTAAATTCTACCAGACTGAGTTTAAGAAAATCCCTTCACCCTTGAAGTATCAGACAAGATGCATAGCTGCCTTTCCTGATCAACAAGGTTTCTTGGTATGTGCTCACTATTGGCCTTTTTATCTTCTTTTTTTGAGGTTACTAATTAATGTCTCTGCATTATAGACACAAGTGCACAGCCATATGTGCAGAAACATAATTCCTCAATCAGTATGGGTGTTCTTTAGTTGTTTGAGTCCCAACTTTTGCCATTTATCACATGATTTATAGCAGCAAGGATAGAAAAAGTAGTAGACATAGCATTGTTTTGTGATCTGTTAAATGGAGCTACCTGAGACTACAAATTATTGGTGTTTTCCCCTGGTTTTTGTCACATGGTTCTCCTGTTGCCAAGTTCAATTTGTAGTTTGACATTTGGTTTTCTGTTGTGCTTGTGGTATTTTCTTACAAGCATTTTTCGTTGGTGTTCCAAGATATTGTTGTGGGGTTGAATTAGTATTATTTTTTCATCTCAATCTCCTTTTCAATATCTTTTTAACAATTCTCAGTCATCTACTGGCTCTAAATTCCCTTTGATGGAAACTGGGTTTGTTTTTTGTTTCATATTGCAAAGACTATTTCTTTGATCGTAGTGGTTAATTGTCTTGATTGTGAACTGTGTTTCTGTTTAGGTTGGTTCAATAGAGGGAAGGGTTGGTGTACATCATCTGGATGAAGCTCAACAGAGCAAAAACTTCACCTTCAAATGCCACAGAGATAACAATGAGATTTACTCAGTCAACTCCTTGAACTTCCATCCAGTAAGTTTTGCTATTTCTATTCTTGATATTACTTTCACTAAATATGTTTTTTTTAGGATGGTATTGCTATAGAAAAAACCTTGATATCAGCAGCTTTAATTTTACAGATCTGTGTTTCTTTCTTTCTTTTTTTTGTGTAAAAAAACCCAGATGAGTGATCACGTAAACTAAAGCTATACTCATCTGATTGGCTGGAATATGGAACTTGATATGGCATATATGAAAAAAATAAAATAAGAACAACCAAGCCTCTATCCCAAACTAGTTGGGGATATAGAGAAACCCTATGTACATAAACTATACCTGTTATGTTCGCATTCCAAATCTCATGCACTTCAATTTGCCATGTACCCATGCATATCTATTCGGGAGTATCAAGTTATTCTAAAGGTGTCACCAGAGCTACCATAGTTTGACTTGAGCTGTATTGACAACTCCATAGTGGTGGTATATCATTTTCTACCTTGCACTATCATGCATGGTGGTATATAATTGCACTATCATGCATGGTGGTATGTAATTGCTCCCACTTTCTATATTCTTTTTTAGTGTATTGTAGAAATGTTCTTCGAAATAACTGGTTTCCTTGGTCACCTGCATCAGTAGCAAGAGAACTGGTGTCAATGGCCTTTGTTAGGAGGTTTCTATGATCAGTGCATATAGTACATTTTAACATGTCATTATTTTCATGCACACATATTACTCTTAACCGGGCCTATTGGCACTTAATATAAGCTTTTCATGTCATGCCGACATCCTAACATGTATCCATCTTGTTTCTTCAGGTGCATCACACGTTTGCAACTGCTGGATCGGATGGTGCTTTTAATTTTTGGGACAAGGATAGCAAACAGAGACTCAAGGTTGTCTCTATAACTTTTATTTCAACTATTTTCTGGTTTGTTCTTGGTAGACTAGTTGTATGTTATTTTGTTATAACATTGGCTTTCATGGTTATCTTTTCAAGTTAAAGCATTCAGTTATTAATACATCTTTATCTGATTTTCAGGCCATGCCACGCTGCCCTCTACCGATACCCTGCAGTGCATTCAATAATGATGGCTCGATTTATGCATACTCGGTATGCACCATTTTTCCTTTTTCTACAACCTCCAATTATATTCCTTAAATGATCATTATCTCTTTGAAGATAGAGAGTTTCTAGAAGTCTTATTAACGGCAACAATAAAGATTTCCTAAGGACTATGCCTTAATAGCACTAAGATTCTTCTTTCTATTTTCTGTATGCAGGTGTGTTATGATTGGGGCAAGGGTGCAGAAAACCACAACCCATCGACAGCGAAGACCTATATCTATCTGCATTTACCTCAGGTCCATTCAAGTGAATTACTTTGAATTTGCAACTTGTCTCTCTACTTAAATCCTCCCCTTGTAAAATGAGCAAGGATCTGATCATGCAATGCAATGGTGTTCTTTTTCACTGCAGGACACTGAAGTGAAAGGAAAGCCAAGGGTTGGAGGAACTGCTAGAAGGTGAATTGTTGTCAGAAAAATTGGCAGTTCTTTTTTGTTTTTTTGTAGTCGGCAGGTGTTGTCAATAGAGAAAGTTTGGGTTAAGTGATAAGAGTTCATGTAGATCAATGGTTTTCCACCTAGTTTTAGGCTCCATTGATTCAGCGGTGCTGTTACATAGTAGTCCGTGGAGTGCATGCCATCATGTTTGGTGACTTTTTTTTTGTGTAGTTTTGGTGCTGTAACAAAGATTCGGTATATCTTTTTTTATTTGACAAAACTCTAAAACTCTAAAATTTGTCTTATTAAACTGTATATATATATATAGAGAGAGAGAGAGAGATACCTTTTTTATTTGACAAAACTCTAAAACTCTAAAATTTGTCTTGTTAAACTGTATATATATATAGAGAGAGAGGGAGGGATATCTTTTTTATTTGACAAAACTCTAAAACTCCAAAATTTGTTTTGTTAAACTATATATATATATATATATATATATAGACTTGTAGACCACTCCTAGTTTTAAGTGATCAATTGCAGACTGCAGAAATCTCTGCATTCCGACTGTAAAACTAAGGAATAATTTTTTTGAAGATGTGGGGCTTAACGAATCTTGTTGTTATATCAAAGTTGAAAGGAAGATTGTTTTGCGTCAAAATAAACAAGGGAATAATGTGATCGGGCAAATTAACCTCAAGTTTTTAGTGTAATCCAGTGAGTGGAGATAGGGATGGGAGCGGACTGATCACCCATCCAGCTTTTTATTAAGGTTTGGTAATTGCCTGAAGGTTTACAATGCACAAGTCTTCATTGCTTGAGTAAACGTCAAGGAAGGAACATATAAATTATAATGGCATACAAAAGAGAAGAAGAAAAATGTTCCCTACATGGAAAATATAACCTTTTCTTCCTCTCTTTTGGACTTATGTATGATTATCCCAGCACGCGTTATCTTTCCTTTTTCTCCAAGTCACGAACTAAATACCTTTTCATGCCTGCTGCCTTGTAAAATTCCTAGTCTTTAGGTGGAAATGTTCTGTAATAGATGTTGATATTCTAACCAAACTCGTTAAATCTCTTTCGTTTGTAGATTTGCATGTTGGTATGTTTCCTTTTTTGTTCCAAAAGCTTGCAACAAAAAGGGCCCTCGATCACGCTGATCACAATTTATGGCTGGAAACAATTTTCTTCATGCGGTTTTGTCACTGTTTGTTGATCAACGCTTGTTGGTAAGCAAATCAACAAGAGAGTTCAGCGACGAGGACGGATATAAAAAATCAAATTTTGATGAAGCCAAACATTTTTCTAATTGAGATGTTTTATTCAAAAGATCCATGCATATAGATATCACAGAGATTTTCTTTTTGATAATTAAAGTATCCGGATTAGTTTACACATCCCATGAATAATTTTCGAATTCATTGAATACCCTATAAATCTAATAAATAAATAAAACATCATGAAAATAATAGATATACACAAAAAAATCGAACATGAGCAAAAGGAACAAGTCCCTCCTCCCCCGCTAGGCTACAAACTCAAGTGCGTAACCAGAAGAATATGATCGGTTATCGACCATCATCACACCTGGCTAGCTAGCGCTCCATGATTTTATGACTTCATGTCAAGGATCCAAACTTAATCACCGCAATTAATTAGTGCAATAATGCTTACAGGGTTTAATTATGGAAGTCGTGATCCTTGTGGTTTCAAATATTTCTATGGTCCGAACTTAATTTCTACGATTAATTAGAAAATCCATGCATATGGCTAGGGTTCTACTATTTTGGAATTGTGAAAAAAGTCAAATCCCTACGTCCACTATCGCTACCAATTTCTAGTCGAAGATACTGGTCAAACTTCTCAACCAATCAATGTGTTCTTAAGGTCAGATTTTATTCTTTCATAAAAAAACGCCAATGGGATCAAAGACAACTTCACCTGGAATCCAAAATATCAAATCCAACCACATTTTCTAAAACTACAGGGAATTGATCCAACAACCTAATAATACTAGACTTCTCTCAGTCATAAATACCCTTGTGGAGATTAGGGTTAGTGTTTGGCTACTATATCTTTTAAAATAATAATAAAAATCTTCGAGAGCCTTTTTTTAATCCAAAAAAGAGTAATTGAGTTCCCCCGGCAATTAAAAAAGTATATCATATCTAAATTTAACTGGGGGAGAGGCATTTTCGTTGTACAATATCCATTGAAACCCATGGAATTCAGATCTCATGATACATCTACATGCAACTCAATCAATACTATAACAAAAAACTTGTAATTTGTATAATAGATTTCGAGTTTAAATTATATTTGTATTTTTTATAAGAATATAAAACAATCATAGTTTTATTCATTTACCTATACCTATAAAATATATAAAATATAAAGATGGAGTTTCCTCTCATAAAAAAAACTCAATCATTACCCATGCACACATGAATAAATAAGCATTACGTGGCAGTAAATCGATCATCTCTCCCGAATCTATGCAAAATAGTCCATCATCTTGAGAAAAGTCCCAAGAAACATGATGTGAGGTATCGTCTCAGCTTCGAACTCATTCAACATGCATTTGGTCTACAAGACAAGGCACAGCAGCTCCTTTTACTTTGGCAATTTGTTTAAAGTTTCAGCTGCACAGCAAAAATAGCATCTGCATGTGGGGGCGTGACCTCACAATAGATCGGAAGGAAAGCATGAATGTGGGCATGCAAACACTGCATGTCTACATCGATCTTTTATATATCCTGCAACAAAATTATCACGGTCAAATATAGCAGCTACTAGCCTACAATCCCAGGAGAGCGATGGAGAAAAGGAAAGGGCATGGGCATGGGCTTGAAAATCACATGAAACATGGCTTGTCTTCACCTTCCAACACGGCAGATGGATCATGGATGGGAAAATGTTTTGCAGCAACTGTGATGTGAGCCACGCACCATTGTCATCCAGCTACCGCATTAAAAACAGCCACCCCCACCCCTCTACCACCTTTTAGGTGTAGGGTTTGAGGTAAAATATATTAATTGTTAGTAAACTTGGGTATGAAGAAAGGTATAGTATCGCTCCACTTGCCTCTTTGCATGAGAGGTCTGCAAGTATCAAAAGAGATGTGATTAGTTTAATGATCCAGAAAATTAGCTCCATTATGGTATTGCTCACTGTGATGGTTATTCGTGGCCACATCAATTATTAGCTAGCATTGAAGTTGCATAATATTTTTACACCATAGTCTTAAAACCCCACATGAATTATGACTCGATTCAAGATGTGAGTTATGAATTACCAACTCAACAAGTTAATTATCTAATTCAATTAAAAATAATATCATTTCAATATTATTCTGAAAACATATAGCTTTTTTTGTCCTGACTAGATCGATCGAGCTATGTGTTAAGTTGATAGATTGTTTAGGTCAAATAGCTCCCCACTCTAGTCTTCTATTTTTTTGAAATCAAACTTATATTATCGAGTCTTAAATAAATTATCAGATTAAATTCAATAACTATGTTATAAATGGTAGCGATGGGATCAAAGACAACTTCATCTGAATTAAACTATTTAATAAATAATAGAGATGATATTTAACTATTTAATATTCTTTTGAATTTATTTGAATTTTTGTTTGGTATATGATGTGGGTTAATTCTTAAATTGTGAAGACTCGCAGAATTACATCAATTTATTTTAGTGAAGGTAAAGCTGCCATGAAAGGGTTAGCAAGAACACCTTTTTACCCCTGTGAAGATGGTTTTTAAATCAAAAGAGAGGAGAGGAGGAAAAGAATAAATGGGCTATGGGCCCACCAGCTCAATTGATGACAACAAGGCCGCAAAAGCCCTTATATAAACCTCCATGACTCTCCCACTCCCGACCCCTGTCTTCATGCTCTTGCAATCTCCTCTCGGAACATTTCATAAACACGATATCAGATCTCTAAATCATTTGAAACGTTTCTTTTATCGATCACCATGACTAGACCGCAGCAGCGATACCGCGGCGTCCGTCAAAGACACTGGGGCTCTTGGGTTTCCGAAATTCGCCATCCTCTCCTGTAATCCCGCTTTCTCGAAACTTTTCTAACCCATTCTCTAACTATCAAGAGAGGTTTCTTTATATGTCCTCAGAAAATTTAAAGAAACGTTTTTTTCCCACTGGAACACGCAAATCCCGTTTTTATGTTGTTTTTCTGGACTAACGAAAGTTTTAAGCGCGTTTCCGGCTGTCTTAAATTCTCGTACTGAAATGAAACGTTTCGTGTGTCTTCTGGACTGCAGGAAGACTAGAATATGGCTGGGCACATTCGAAACGGCGGAGGACGCAGCAAGAGCATACGATGAGGCAGCAAGGCTAATGTGTGGGCCGAAACCACGTACAAATTTCCCTTACAATCCCAATGAGCCACAATCATCTTCATCGAAGCTTCTCTCAGCTACCTTGGCAGCCAAGCTACATAAATGTCACATGGCTTCTCTACAAGCAACCAAGAAAAATGAAACAGGACAGTCATATGAAGCACAATGCAAGAAGACATTTACCTCTAGCCATGGCATTGCCGGAAAAACTGTCGAAACCTGCTCAAAATGGCAGGAGGGGAACTGGGTTGGTGAGGATAGTCAAGTAGGGAACGGTGTTCATGATCAGCAGCATTTCAAGTCACTTGAAGCTCATCATATAGAGCAAATGATAGAGGAGTTGCTAGATTGTGGGTCCATGGAGTTCTGCTCTGTAGGTTCACCATGAGATTCGTAGTCTTAAAAATCGACATATGTAGCAGCAGTTTTCTATTTGCTAATGAAAAACTTGAATAATTACCCTCTCCCGGAATCTGTAATCATGAGAATTTACATGTTAATTATTTGAAGATAGATAAATTAGCAATCTGACATGCATTCACATCGCCTCTGATGATCCAAGGCATATGCTAATGTCTTATGTGCACACAATAGCTAGAGAAAGGAAGATGCATGGTGACATAATTTGGCATCGCATGAAAGATATTGATTCCTCCATTCTTTCCTTCCCTTTTTTGAGTTTCTCCGATCAGGTAAAGAATCCAAATCCCAAGGGGTCCAAAAGTCATGAGAGAATAGAAGTTTCATAACACTTTCACTTTCATCATCACTCCATTATCATGGTTTTTTTAAAAAAGCTTTGGGATCTGAGAAGTACTTTTTTTTTTCATGCAAGAACAGGTATGTAGAGGAGGGATGGCCTCCAAAATAATCCAAATCCATGATGCCACTTGCTAATTGATTTAAGTTCCACGCCACATTTCTTCTCAACTTAAAAGACATTAATAAATATAAAATATATATTTCTATACAAGGTTTTTAAACTCGACTCGATGGTTGATCAAATCCAAAACTCACGTCACGAGTTTTGACTCGATCATGAGCTAATCTTAATTTTCTTATTATACAGATCAAAAAAGCTCTGTTTTTTTAAAAAAATCAACAAGCTGTGACCAGGTTTTTGAGCGGGTCAACCCGAGTTTTGATCGAGTCATCCAGGTTAGATCCTTGATCAACTTACCTGACTGCCCGGGTTTTAAAAATATGCTAACAGATGCTATTTTTTTGTCCCTCTTACAACTTTTAATTGTGTGAACTTATTGTAGAAAAAGACAAGTTCTACAAACTGGAGCCCAATCATACAGAAACATTCTCTTCTTTGTTCACTTGCTTTTTTGCAAGGTGATAAGAGACTTGACAGCTTTGCTATCCTTCCAGCTTAGATCCCTTGATTTCTTCAAAAGCATCACTTTTTGACCATTACAAGCATTCTCACCTGCTAAAATGATGAAAAACATGCCCTTGTTAATTGATCAACATATTGTTTAATTTCCTCCCTGTTTACCTCTGGCATTTCCTGACCTAATCAGTTCATATATAGCAGGCTCTACACACCAGGATTGATCCCATATCCAATGGCTCTGAGCTATGATATATATATATATATATATATAATCAAATGCAAATGTCCCCCCCCCCCAAAAAAAAAATATATATATATAATCAAATGCAAATGCCCCCCCAAAAAAAAAAAAAAATTCTTTGAATATGGGATCAAAACAGTCTACAATTCCACACCAGGGAAATATATACACTTTGTCTGCAACTTTTGACGGCTGGTATTGGAGTCGCTAAACTTTGTTGCCTCTGCAATGGTGTGTGTGTGTACATATCAATCCATGCTTTTAGAAAAGATACTGCAATTTTTAATTCTACGGGCCTACATGTCTCTTCACTGAATTAAATTGCTTTCAAGCAATGACTTTTATGAGAAATATTAAAAATTAACCTAACCTAGATGAATTCTACGCCCTCCAATATTGGCCTTTAATTTATGTACCGTGTCCTCAGTCCAAACCTGTAGCAGCACTAATTTGTCAATCCAGTTCAGTTCAGATTTTAAATAGTCAAGGTGGAAATCGAATAGGCTAATCTCAGAAATTAAATCTGGCAGATTAATCTGGTTAAAATACACAGTTTGATTTCTTTTTTTCAAATATATTGTAAATGATATTACTTTATTTTTTAAAAATAAATCATTTTAATTAATTCGAATCAATTCATCAAACTCAATAGCAAGCACGAGCTTAATAGCTTTCAAGACTTCGTGTGAGGGTATTTCTTTAGCCCGTACACGATTTATTTATAATATGTTTAATCTAGTAAAAAATAATATAAATTATATTCTAATATCTCATTTAATAGTTTAATTTTTTAGATAAAATAGTTTTTTAACATGATATCAGAATCTTATTGACTCAATGGTCACGACTTCGAATCTCTCTACGCTCATTCTATTTGATAAAAAACAAACACAAAATAGTATGAGTCTGTGTAAATTTCAAATTCAAAATATTTTCATTTAAAAAAACATATTAAAAAATAATATAAATTACATTTTAAAACCTTAATTCACAGTTTATTATTGGACATAATCATGGCTGTGATTTCATTAGCCGAAAGTTTCCGCAAATCAATCAAGGGATACACAGGCGAGGAACAGAAATGAAATCTCCCAGTGACCCTGCTATCAGTTTTATCAGAGAATCTCCCTATTGAATTTACATACGCAGTTCACTGTTATGTTTACTCAATTCACTGACGTTTTGCCTGCACTTCTTTTTTGAACTTTTGCTCAAATGCCTGTGCATGGCATATTAAAACATGCAGGAGAAAACGACCATAGCTGATCAAGGATATAAACTACAGTGTTTTGGATTCTTCGCTTTGAGTTTTATTTTATTAATTAGATCTCGAAATAATGGTGGGATCCATTCTTCTAATATAACCTCATGCTTCATGATTAATCATCATCTACTAGGGAATTGATTTGTCCCCCACGAACCATTCGCAGCTGAAGTTCCAATAACCCCTCAGCATTATTATATATGCCACTCTTAACGCCTCCTAGCTGCTTAATTACAGTTTTTCCTTTCCAATTTTTATTAATGAATTAGGTTATAGTTTTGATAGGTCAAATACAACTATCGAAAATATATATATTATTTTGCTTTAATAAAACAACAACAATAACATGTGATAAAAACACGAAAAAACAATGTTGTTAATATTTTAGCCAATTAAATATAAAAGGAAAGAAATTGGATAAAAAATAACAAAAAAAACCAGCATGAGTCAACATGACCTAGCAATATATGCATGTAACGTTAGTAATAAAGGGCGAGATAGTATCGGTTACCTACTAAACTAGTAATCTAGATCATGAAATTGAGATAACCTGAAAGAAAAAAACTCACAAAATTGATTTCATTAAATAAAAAAGATTCATTGATGATAAACCGTCTCACCTTCATTCACATGTGTCACATCATTAAGAAAAGAGCACGACGACGAATGAAAGGACAGGAAAGGGTTTTTTTTTCCACTAGTAGAAATCACATGTTGTTAAAAGTACACGAAATGCCTCCCACGTGATGGCGCGTGCACCAAATAACTCAACAGCATTTGCATTAAAAAACTAAATAATTGACCTTAAAAGACACTATTGCCCTTAGTGGTCATGTAATTAACAAAAAGATCTAGTATGAAAATACTAAAAGGCCCTTGGATATGGTTTGATTTTTTTAACACCAAGGGTGGATATGTCATTTAACTATGCTTTTATAAATGAAGATGCAAAAACACCCCTCTTAGCAAGTTACAAAAAAAAAAACTTAAATGTGATGAGATCATTTTACCGTGCTAAAAAATTATAAAAAAATAAATACATTACAATCAATTTTTTAATGACTAATGAGCTATGTAAAAAATATCAAAATATCCCAAATACCAAGGAACTTGTTTTTTTAGAAAGAAAGAGATCATAATTACACTACTGGAATAAAGAGTGAATTGTGTGTACAACTAATTAAACTTTAGATTTAGTGTTTTTATGACTCTTTTTGACATAATAATTGCACCACTGCTTTGCTAATTTTGATTTTTTTTAGTATTTTTATATCATTTTGATATATTAATATAATCAAAATTATACTTTAAAAATAATAAAATATATATATTATTCTAATATATTTTTATATAAAAAATATTTTAAAAAATAATATAAATCACATTCTCAAATACCCCATGAAAATCATAGTCTGTACCTGCGGTAGAATGTAGAAATTAATTATTTGCACACAATAAAGGTGATCTTTTTACCTTAAAATTGCTAAAAAAAGCAGTCAAGAATAATGATCATGCATGGAATCTCATGTCCAAATCATGGGGGAGACAATCATGTGGAATTTAACCCTGCTAAAATCTTAATCATAACCATTTCAATCCCATGTTGAACTTTGTATCGGTTTTATCATTGCATTTAGATTCTTGAAATTGAGTGAGCGCGCAATACAAAGATCCGCTAACTGTTTCTTTCTTTAAGCTTGGTGGTGAAGTCCTCCTGGAAAAGCCAATTAAGGCCCTCCCCTCCCCTCCCTTTTTCTTCTTAAAATTGATTAAAAAAGCAATCCATGGAAGTAGAATGAAACCAACACGACAGCGTTTCTAGACAAAACTACAACCAGAATTGCTTGCCCTTCCTTCTTTTGCTCCAACCTTTTTTTTTTTTTTTATACGAGTAAACTCTACCTTTCGAGAAGTATATTTCACGGATTCAGGTGAGCAAATAAAATTTTAATTATCTTAGATTCTTACAAAGAATATTTATCTTAACTCAAACTTCAAAGCTTATATACAGATCATAAATTCTCTACCATCACTCTACATTTCCAACCCCATTCCTTGACTTGCAAAACCATATATGTTATCCAACCAGGGTGCTCTCCAGGTGAATGTGCATGTTGGAATTGCCCACGGTTTTAGTCGCCCCTTCTTGTGGTGTAGCTAGGTTGAAGGGACAGAGATGTGTGTGTACCATCTCTCTCCACAGATAGTGTCTTTCTCTTTTATTAGTTAATTATATCGAAAATATTTATTTATTAGAGTCAACTACGTACGTACATTATTGTGCTGAGTGTCTTCCTTTCCGATCTCTGTTGCTTTTATTTTTATACCTTTTAATAACCTTTTTAAGTACACCCTTATTAGGATCGGCCGATCATTTGCAGGCACTTTCATCGGTTCTTCACATGGGAATGCATGCAGGCTGCAGCCCATGCTGTTGTTTCAATGACGTGCCTGGCCGCGTTGTTTTTTAGCTTACCCTTCATCGTATTCCATGGCTAAGAGGCAAGAGGCTCTGCATCTTGTCTCCTTTGTCTGACACGACAAGGACGCATGCATGTTCCTCTCGCAAGTTATATCAGCATCTTATTTTGAGGAATCAATATAGGCCCATTATGTTAAGCCCATTGGAACGTGTTTGTCTGATATATGTGGTCCATGAATGGGCCCGATACCCCTTGATGGGCCTCGTTAATGGTTTAGCGTTGAAATTCCAATCTGTCAAAGCTACGCTCATCAGTAGGTGTCCATAGTTGATCAACAATACTCTGCTCAGCACCCAGCTTAGCCAATCAACTCATTATATAGTTAAAACACAGTCGTATTATATATATCATAGATAAATAGTCATATTAAATATATATCCAACGAGGAAATTTCTGTTCATCAAGCCAGACAATGCTCCCTAAAAAACGGAGCGAACCAAACCAATAAACGGTCGTCGCGTAGCTTCATTGTTGAACTGTCACGAAACCAAAATGCTGGCCTCCTGTGTCATTAATTTTGCTGCTTGAGCACGACGTTGCAGGTATTATTCCCGTAAGACCGTCACCTGACAGCTCAATTTCAGAACCCGGAAAACCATGGTTCAAACGAAATCCCACCACGTGTCCCAAAAACAATAAAACTTTTCAAGCGGCGTACTGGTGTCTGTCATGGGAATAACCTGCAGAAGGGGGCCGTGAGTATAGAGCAGGCAAATATATAATCTTGGGATGGATTCAAAATGTTGAAAGAGTAGAGTAGTTAGTGCTGGTGAGGTTACAAGTGTAATTTCATATTTGAAAACAAACACGCTCCTCAAAAACTGGAGACTGGATTTCACTGTGCAACTAAGCTTATAAATTACAAAGTGTGTGTGAGAGTCTTTTTCCCTTCTCTTTTTCCTTGCTTCAGTCAAATGTGAATAGCTACCTAGCTAGGTTTTGCTGAAGGATTGAGAGGGAATGGCTGACGACGGCTACGACGCCATCGCTACTACAGCCACCACCGCCAACGGCATGGTGCTTAGCTTGCAGGAAATTAAAAACGAGAACGTCGACCTTGTGAGACGACTCCTATTTTCCATTTCTATTTTTTAAGCCTTGGTTTAGTCATTGTTTTATATACATGTACTGTGATATCGATGATATTTTGTTCTTATTTGTATATTGTAGAAGATAACCTGTTTGGTTACGGATCTCTCTCTGCTTTCGAAATCTAAGTCGTGTTTGGCGACTCCATTTTTATAAGCTTTGTTGCTGCTATTTGTTACGTAAACTTACCGCCTCGTCTCTCAGAAAATGTTTACGATATACTGATCTTCGTTTTATTGTTTTCTTTTCTACGATCTTGAGTGCTTTGTTCTTTGTTTTGAAGATATCAGAGTTATGTTTTATCTGTTATTGTACGTTCACATTTTTGTCAATTTTCTATGAAACTGTTACAAGTATTTTATATTGGTGTTTTTGTTTCGAACATCATCATCATCATCATGTAATTAAAAAATGAGATGATTACAACAAATCCTTGTGGATAATTAGACTATAATTTATTGGTGGTAAAAATTAATATTTATCATATGCATATCAATATATCATATGCAGGTTTATTTTTGAATATAATGTTTGTATCGTTTAAGAGAATGTGTGATAGTAGTGGAGGAAGTAATTGATCATATACTTTCTTAATTATTAATCTGATTTTCCTTTGAAGTAGGAAGTTCAGATTCCAAAAATTTTAATTCTTAGTTTAATAACATGTTTAATATCTCTCAAATAATTCATGAAATATAGCGGTGACATATTCTATTTCAGCAGACTCTCTCTGTGATTCAATTAGTTACTAATCATGTTTCATGAAGAACAGCGTGCATGATAATTTGGCGAGGTTGGATATTGTCGAGTATAGTGATTAATTAAAATGTCAGAGATTTATAACTTATTAGTTTTTGGAATTTAATACTGGACCGTATTCCAGTTGGGGAAGTGTTTCAACAATTGCAATGCACGAAAGAGGGTCTGTCTACCGAGGAAGGCCAGAAGAGGCTTCAAATTTTCGGTCCAAACAAGCTAGAAGAGAAAAGGGCAAAAAGATTGTTGTTGTTATTTTTTACGTTGTAAGATATGGAATGACTGATAAGCTGGATTGTTTGAAACAGGAGAGCAAGCTTTTGAAATTCTTGGGTTTTATGTGGAACCCGCTTTCATGGGTCATGGAGGGTGCTGCTATCGTGGCCATTTTCTTGGCAAACGGAGAGGTTTGTTAGCATTTTCTCTCTGATTTATCTGCTGTAGTTGCTCGTAAGTAGTCGAAATATGTGTGTGAATTGATATAAATGCAGGGCAAGCCACCAGACTGGCAAGACTTTTTGGGAATTGTGGTATTGCTTCTCATCAACTCAACCATAAGTTTCTATGAAGAAAATAATGCAGGCAATGCTGCAGCTGCTCTTATGGCAGGTCTTGCCCTGAAAACCAAAGTATGATATTCTCATCAGCCAGAATGTGATTCACTCGCTTGATTTGGAAGTCTGTGATTACTTGAATACAAAAAATAAGATCTAGTACTTCCATTTTTCGATAACGTTAATAATTCTGTTTGCAGGTTTTGAGAGATGGAAGGTGGATCGAGCATGAGGCTTCTGTCTTGGTCCCAGGAGATGTGATCAGTATCAAGCTGGGAGACATTATACCAGCAGATGCTCGTCTACTGGAGGGTGACCCGCTTAAGATAGATCAGTCTGCTCTCACTGGTGAGTCTTTGCCAGTTACAAAGAAACCAGGCGATGAAGTATTCTCTGGGTCTACATGCAAGCATGGTGAGATTGAAGCTGTCGTGATCGCCACTGGGGTGCACTCCTTTTTTGGTAAAGCTGCTCATCTGGTCGATAGCACCAATAAAGGGGGGCATTTCCAAAAGGTACTGAGTCTAGAGAGCTATCTGGGAAAAAATGTTGAAATGTAATATTATTAGAGAATAATATAATAATTTAAGTTTTGAAGGTGACTAGTTATTTATATGGTATTAAAACTTATTGAAGAAATAATCACGAGTTATCAACGCTCCCACCCCGTTTTGATTTATGATATTATATTGCCAAAAATGCTCTATAATTTGAAATCAGCTCATGAAATTATCAATTAGTCCTACAAATTGTTACATATTAAATACTTCAGCTTAAGTATTATGAAAGCATGATTTCAGCAGTTGTTTTATTTTTTGAAAGATCGAATTTTGAATTATAAGAATGCTTAGTAACAAATCACAAGACGTATCACTTTTGCAGGTTCTTAAGTTTCATCAGTGAACTTTTAAGAATCTGCTTTCCTTCTTTTTTGTGATGGATTCTTGATGGTGATGTGGTTTGATCAGGTGCTGACATCCATTGGAAACTTTTGCATAATCTCCATTGTAGTGGCAATAATCATAGAGGCAATTGTAATGTGGCCTATTCAGAAGCGCAGGTATCGGGATGGTATTGACAATATTTTGGTGCTTCTCATCGGAGGGATCCCAATCGCCATGCCAACCGTGTTGTCAGTGACAATGGCTATTGGATCCCACTGGCTTTCACAGCAAGGTGCTATCACTAAGCGGATGACGACTATCGAAGAAATGGCTGGAATGGATGTATCGTGCAGTGACAAGACGGGTACCCTGACTCTTAACAAACTTACAGTAGACAAGAGCTTGGTTGAGGTCAGTACACGAATATATCATAAGATGGAGCATCACTATTGAAGTGACGTGGAATCTTTCAGTTTTAGGATGGAAGGCAGTCATTAAATTTATATAGTGTGATTAATTTTTGGGGCATCATCCCTCCTTATTGCTCGTTCTTCGTTGGTTCACTGATTATTGATGCATTTGTTTAATTTTCAGGTATTCGTTAACAATGTTGACAAGGACACGTTAATTTTGCTAGGGGCTAGGGCCTCCAGGGTTGAGAATCAGGATGCTATCTATGCATGTATTGTTGGGATGTTGGCAGATCCTAAGGAGGTAATGTTACAGTTGAGATATGTCAACACTTTGGGTTTTCCCTGTTTCGCACATGCATTCTGAGGGCAAGAATATGTTGTGCTTCCTAACTTTAAATTTCTTAACAAGCTTGGATAATAAAAAAGAAAAGGATTACCTTTGCTGACATTTTATTAAGATGCAGCAAAGCTATAGCAACACAATTTTCTAAATAATCTCACTGAATAAAGAAAATGGATGAGGTGATGAATGGTAGCATCATTCTAGATAAGAAAGAAGTAGAATCAGACTTAAATCACATGTTGATCCTTAATATGCATTTGTTGTTTAACTGGAGCTAATTTTGCCCAGATTAGATCTCGTAATCGCTGTGTTATAATACTCTAATATTATATTAATAAATTATTTCATTTAAAAGTTTAAGTTATTAAATGAGGTTTGAAGATATAATTTATATTATTCTCATTCATAAACAGTGAATTATTTCACTCTGCAGGCCAGAGAAAGCATAATTGAGGTGCATTTCTTGCCATTTAATCCAGTGGAGAAGCGTACAGCTATAACGTATATCGACTCTGATGGCAATTGGCACCGTGTTAGCAAAGGCGCCCCCGAGCAGGTTATAGATCATGTATTGCCTTGTACTGCTTTTTTCTTCCCTCCCTTGTATTACACTATATCATTTATGGCATTTAAAATCTCTTAACAGATCATTGCATTGTGCAACCTCCGGGAAGATGTAGAAAGAAAAGCTAATACTGTCATTGATAAGTTTGCTGAACGAGGCCTCCGCTCTCTGGCTGTTTGTAGACAAGTGAGTTCATATTCTCTTTTCCTCGGAATTGTGTTCGAAGTAATTACAGATAGAAGGAGCTCTAATCTGATTTAGCTATCTTTTCTTTGCAGAATGTCCTGGAGAAAACCAAGGAAAGCCCTGGAGGGCCATGGGAATTTGTGGGCCTGTTGCCTCTTTTTGATCCTCCAAGGCATGACAGTGCAGAGACCATTACTCGTGCCCTCAATCTAGGTGTCAATGTTAAGATGATCACTGGTGATCAGCTAGCAATTGGCAAGGAGACTGGTCGGAGGCTTGGAATGGGAACCAACATGTATCCATCTTCTGCCCTCCTTGGGCAGCACCCGGATGAATCAACTGCAGCCCTTCCTGTTGATGAGCTAATCGAAAAGGCTGATGGCTTTGCTGGCGTCTTCCCTGGTAATTGGACTGAATTCTACTGTTTTGAACATGATCTATGTGGTTTGCATCGATTCAGATGCTTAACTCGTTGTAGCAGGATATAAGTTTATTTCTTATAATAAACAAAAAATAAATGTTCTACGAATTGAATCCTTTTATGAACATCCATTACAAGAATTTATTCGACATTTTGGAATTAGCTGGTGAGACATAGAATGATTGTATAAAACAATATAGTAAGAGAGGTGGAAATTTTTTTCATCTTGCCTTTTCTCCATGAAGAAAAAATAATCTTAGTTATTTCATTGCATGCATAAACAACATGTCAACGTAATTAATTAATGATCAAACATTCAGAGCACAAGTTTGAGATTGTGAAGAGGCTGCAAGCTAGGAAGCATATTTGCGGGATGACTGGAGACGGTGTAAATGATGCGCCAGCATTGAAGAAAGCAGACATCGGAATTGCAGTGGCCGATGCTACTGATGCAGCCCGTGGAGCATCTGACATAGTTCTGACAGAGCCAGGATTGAGTGTGATTGTGAGTGCTGTGTTAACAAGCAGAGCCATTTTCCAGAGAATGAAGAACTACACCATCTATGCAGTATCTATAACCATCCGTATTGTGCTGGGTTTTCTGCTCCTGGCTCTAATTTGGAAATTTGATTTTTCTCCATTCATGGTTCTGATCATTGCAATACTCAACGATGGAACAGTCATGACTATTTCCAAAGATAGAGTGAAACCATCTCCAATTCCTGATTCCTGGAAGCTTAAGGAGATATTTGCTACTGGTGTCGTTCTAGGCACCTACTTAGCTCTAATGACCGTTTTATTCTTCTGGGTTGCTCACAGTTCTGACTTCTTTTCTGTAAGAAATACCATGAACCTTACAACTAGCACATGATTTTATCAAGCATGTGGATTCAAGAGCTTGTAACGCTTCCTGTCAGCTCGTTACAGCTGTGTGTAGTCCTGATGCTGATTGCACGCTGTAAATATTTGCAGGATAAATTTGGTGTCAGGTCCATAAGGAACAGCCGTTATGAGCTGACATCAGCTGTATACCTACAAGTGAGCATCGTCAGTCAGGCGCTCATTTTCGTTACTAGGTCCCGAAGCTGGTCTTATGTCGATTGCCCTGGTGGTTACCTTGCGGGTGCCTTTGTTTTAGCACAATTGGTGAGTCGTTCAGAATTTTTCACTGTGGGTTTTTCCCCTTACATATCGTGAAAGAACAACCCAGTGACGCAAGTTTCTGGTTTACATTAAGATTGCAACACTCATCACTGTGTATTGCAATTGGGGATCTGCGAGAATTCATGGCATTGGATGGGGATGGGCAGTTCTCATCTGGCTTTACAGCGTAATCTTCTACATCCCTCTTGATCTCCTCAAATTCATAATCCACTATGTTTTGAGTGGCAGAGCCTGGGATAATCTCCTCCAGAACAAGGTCGGTGGAGTCGTCTCTTTTTTCTTTGAATCTTTTTATGTCAAGGATATCAAGTCTCATCTAGAAAACCTTCTCCCGTCTGTTAAATCCTTACCGTTGTTGTACTTGACAGACTGCTTTCACCTCGAAGAAGGATTATGGAAAAGGAGAGAGGATGGCACAATGGGCTGCTGCTCAACTCACCATTGATGGCGCGCATCCTCCTGATGGCTCAGAACTCTTCCGTGACAAGAGCAACCACAGAGAATTGTCTAATATTGCTGAGCAGGCCAAGAGGCGCGCTGAAGTTGCTAGGTAATGATCAACAAAGCTTTTCCTGTTCACTAACAACAATTTCTTTCCTATCTGCATAACTTAATTTCACTCGTGATCATCTCTTCTGTTCCAGGCTGAGGGAGCTTCACTCATTCGAGGGTCATGCGGAATTGTTGGTGAAACTCAAGGGACTCGACAATGAAACCATTCAACAACACTACAGTATTTGAATTAGAAAAAAAGGTGAGTTTTCAGTAGAAAGAAGTGTTTGAAAAAATAACGAGAAGGAAAGCACAGGAAGACACTCCGATTGTCATTTAAATATTTCTTCAACTGTTTCTTAACAAGGAAACCTACCATTCTAACCACGGGAAGATTTTCAGTCACTTAATCTCAACATTCGTTTTTGTTTTTGTTTTTTTCCCAATTTAAGTGGATTAAAAAAAAATATTAGTCTTTAATTAAAAAAATTACCTCAATCATTATTACTAGAAGCTTTATCATCATTGCTAATTTCACCCACTTTGGTTTTCTTCTTCTTAATAATGAAAATGTTTTTATCTTGATACTAAGGAACATTTTAACTAAAAATTTAAATTTTAAAAAAATATTTTAAAATATAATTTATATTACACTTGAAAGTACGAAGCTACACGCCCATTAAAGTACTTAAATCAAGAACGTAGCATGAAAAATATTGTTTAATGCCCTTTTTAAAAAAAAAAATTGAGGGAGGTTTTTGGTTATCTCTTACCTGGGCACAGGTAGTGGCGGCTGGATAAATAGAAGGTGTTTGAGATTGATGTGGGGCTGCTGTGTATGTGCTTCTTTCTTTCTTTTTATTGTAAAAGTTGCTTTTTAAAATTTAGAGACATATTAAAATAATTTAATATTCTTATTGTTGGGTACGGGCAACAACAACAATAATAAAAAATATTTTTTAATTAAATTAAAAATTTACTCGTTAAGTTAATCAGGTCAAACATAATCAATTTTAAAAAAATAACCTGGCTTGGTATAGACATCATGTTGGTCAAGTTCTTGATCAACTCACCCTATTAAACCGGGTTTTTTTAAAAAAATTCATCAAGCATGGTAATCTTTATTATGTATTTATATAATTGTTCATGTGGTGGTCATAGTTTCTAACCATTGATTAATAAAAGGGTCAAATAGTGTGCGTGGTCATTGCCCATACCACTAGAGCTCATTTTATGCAAACTTGTATAGTACAGCAAGCAAGTAAAATATTATGAAGATGATAAGTGTATATAGTGGAATTTAAACTTTAATGTAGAGAAAAAGAATAAATTTCTTCAACCGATAAACCAATACCTCACCTATAAATTATTTTATGCAAACTTGCTAGTCCAAGTGGTTGTACTCTTTTTAATGGTTAGACTAAACGGATTAACTAACTAGATTATTTTATCATTATATGAAATTAATTTTGATTTTTTAAAAAATAAAATAATATTTTTTAATATAAAAAAATCTTATAATAATTATATTTTGAATTTTCTTAATCAATCGTTGATTCTCCCAATCCTGAACTTGGTTTTGATCCAAAATACAAGTTTAACCGAGTTTTATACCTATTCTAAAATAAAACACGACTAGCATAAGATTGTATAATTATATATACACTCTTTTAGTTAATTGAAAAGTTCAAAATCTAAGAAGAAAAGTAATTTTCCATATTTTTTTATTATAAATAAAAAAACTATAATCGACAAAATTCAAAATCCTGCTTTATTAAATGAAGATATTAAAATACATGCATGCATGGTTGTTCATTGATGGTGCAAGCTATACTAAGTCGAGAAGATGAGACGTGTAAGACTTTTTTCTCTCATTAGGTCATTATCTTTGGGATTTCCCATGCGGGTGCATATCTTTTTTCATGAAATTAGAAATTGAAATAAAGAAATTGTGTTAGATTCGGATCACTGATTTTTTTTTTTTTTATCAAAACTATAATATTTAAGAATTTTATTTTTATTTTGAAAAAAATACCCTGAAACAACTGCATTTAAAATTTTAAAAAAATATATATATATTTAAATTTGATTGATTAAATAACTTGCTAAACCCGTGATCTTGCATAGAACAAGTTGACCCACAACAGTTCTGATAACTATGGCCATGGATAGTTAAAAAAAAATAGTAATAAGAAAATCACAGGAAGTTTGGTGATCCTACGCAGTTGGGAACTGGAGTTAAAAGTTTTTTTTATCAGCAACTCTGTTATATCAGTTATTTCTACGCTGCTTTTGTCCAATACATAATTCTCTTGATTTTCTTCCTTCCAATCTTGAATATCTAGACTGGCCATCACAAAAAGCCATGTATATCAAAGAACAATCTAGGATATTTCCAAACATACTGAGGAATTTTTAATGTTTTGTGATATTAATGGGGATTGCAACCACGACTGCAGTCCTTAGACTTACATTTTTCATATTCATATATCTTGAAGGTAACATTTCATAGTTTGCATAAATTAATGTACATGTATTATTACATGCCTATATGGAACATTTTAAAGAAACTGTAATATGGTTAATTGCCTTCATGTTCCTCAACAATGCTGTCTAGATTTGGTTTCCATTGATCAAGAGATGCAAATATGTTGGGTAATCCTGTTGCCATCTTATTTCTCTTCTTGGCAAGTCCCTTGGTATCAGAATACCAGCTGCTGGTTGATGTTTTTTGTTTCCACGCTGTTTTCTTAACTCTTGATATTAGTCCCTGTGGTGTTTGCTCTCTCATCTTCTCCATGTAAGCAAGGACTCGGTGACTTCATGTTCTTGTTGATAAAAAACCAGCTAGTGGATGAGATGTGACGGCTCCTTCCATCATTGCCAGAGGTCTTTCTGGCTTGGACATCATGGATTGGAGATTTAGAGTATTTGATGGACTTGCGCTGAAGTTTTCTAACGGTGTTTATAGCATGGTGTCCGGCGAAACAATAGCCCAAGGCTGCCGGAACACATATGGATAGGCGACTATGCATCTTGGGTTACAAAGCATGACCTCTGCTGCAAGAACAGACTTATCATGGAGCTCCATGTGACCTCCAGGATGAACAATCTTTAAAAGCATGTTCTTGGTGCTTTTAGTGCAGATCGAACTTGATATTACCATTTCTAGAAATGGCAAGAGATAGAGGGAGAGGAAACGAGGCCCAGTATTGTGTGCTCAATAAAGAGGATGTGGAACTTTTGATGAATGCAGGAATATATATCTACTTTATGGTGTTTATTTTATTTAAATCATCGATCATCGGTACTATCATGGCTAGTGTGTCAAATTCAAGCATAAAACATGTCTGTAAGATACGAAACTGGGTGTCATATCGTGGCATGACAGACATTACATTGTCTCTTACAATTGATCGTCAACATCATTGATGCTGTACATCATGAGCTGATCAAATAGAATACACCCAGTTTTGAAGGTATAAATATGCATATACATTTCAACCAGGCAGAATATGTTTGATTTTTAGTGTTGATGTTAACAAAGAAAACTAGAAAAAAATTGAGGATCTGTGCATAGATACTCCCATCTTCTGTGTCTGTATCCCAGTGGGTAGGTTCAACCGTTTTAGTCAAAAAACTTTACTGATGAATTCAAGAAATTTTGGACTTGTTTAATAGCAGTGTTGTCCTTTCGGGTTAGGCCATCCAAACTTATGCATGAGACATTATACTTTCTTCGATACCAATTGCTGTTCTATTTTTGGAGGCAGTATTGTCTCTGCCAAATAATAATTACATAATCTGATAGTTTAAGGTGATATACAGAGCAGATAAACCAGGTCTGGCTGGTTTACTACAACTTTATTTCCATATTTAGTCGAGATACACGGTTGTCTATCGGTGTGTTCAAGCTCTCATCTGCAGAACTTGGAATTTTGTTTACCAGAAACTGGTTAGAATATCAGACTGGCAGGAAATGTTTATAAACCACTCAGGCATTGCATGTGACTACAAGAAAACTAAAGGTCGACAAAAGCTACAGCTTAAGAGATTACAGCAACTATAAGGCCAGGAAAAGTCATGTCTTGCATTAAATATCTTCATAACAGAAGGATAGAATAATGTCTGCTGATCAACAACGATTGTTAGAATGAAACAAGCTCGTCTGGGAAAATTTATAATCTCACCAGTCCTATATTAGTGTCCTTTAATGGCTACAACCCTCCATTTCATCTGATAAGAGGGAATCTTACTAAACCTTGGAACAATGTGTTGCTTATAGATCGAAACATTGAAGAACTGCTTGCAAGAGCCTCATCTTAAAATTCAAATTTACAGCTGTAACAGCGACAAAACAAAGATATTATCTAATGAATTTCACACATCTGAATATACAAAAGAAGCCGTCAGTTTGAGTTATTCTCGAGTCATCAGTGAGAAGGCAGAGCAAGAGGAACAGGCTCTGTAACTCTTAGTGACCCTCCAAGCTCGAGGGGTACAAGGGGGATGAGGGAGTGAAGGACATCTGTTATCAATGGCCTGTAACTTGGTTCCTGTTGCACGCATAGTACTGCCACTGCAGCTACCTATTCAAAGGTAGTATTATGATTAAATTTGTATGCTAAAAGCAAGAGCAGAAAAATTGTAAGAACGCTATATATAGATTCCTATTCAATGTACCTGGTATAAGTGTTTTAAATCCATAGTGTGCTTGATAACAGGATCCACAATTTTTGGAAGCGTCGATCTGTCAGTGAGCTGAGGCATGGCCTACATGTAAACAATAATGGTCCGTTACTTTCCAAAACCTCAAGGAAGTCTGATTGATATTACCTCGAGTCCTCAAGGCTAAAATGGGGTTCAAGGAAAATTACCCATGACACTAAAGACTGGCATTGATCCGGAGACATCTGTTCCACTGGTTTTCTTCCTATCAGGAGTTCCAGGAGGACAACTCCAAAAGCATAAACATCACTTTTATCTGTTAGTTTACCTGGATAGAGAAAGCAAAGTGATCATCCGTTTCTTTTCAAGCAATTGCTTGAACAAACAATTAGGGCTCATTCTGTATCAATGAAAGAGACTAGATGCAGGAATCGTTCGATACCATTTACTATCTAGAACATAAAGGTAGAAAAGATACTTGTTGGTAGAATTATATAGTTCTTGAAAATGAAAATGAAAAGTTTCCCATGGATCTTGTGTTGCAAAAATCTCTCACCACCAAGCAAGCCTCAGAATTAGAGGCTATAGTGAAACCTGCCGTGTTCATCAACCAACAAAATTCGTTTCAAGGAGTTTGCTCAGGCTCATTAACGAATTAAGCCTTAAGGGGGAAATGCTACAAGATACATCATGATTTTAAGATATTTTATAAAATATCCTGTTTAACCATTCATTATTATAATCTCTCACCAACAACAATGCATTTAGCAGAAGCAATGATGCTAACTGGAAAATGATCATATTTCACGTGGCGGAAGTTTGAACTACGAAGAGTTCATTAGTTAATAGACTAGGAAATCATTAAAGAAAGCAAAAACATATTCTGTGATGAGCAGAAATATTTATATATATAAAAAAAAGGATATCTACCCGAACCAGTCAACAAAATGGAAGTGGCAACATTCTTGGATTTGAACAGAATTTGACATACCATCCAAAAGGTACTCTGGTGCTACATAACCTAAAGTTCCTGAAATCTCTATGTTCTTGCTTTGGATCCCAGAAGTTACAGCCAGGCCAAAGTCTGCAAGCTGAATTAAGTAAAGACTCATCAAAGGAAACTTCAAGTTAAAATCACAAACAATGCTGAACATGCACTTATGAGGAGGGCAGTACTGATAAATTTGTTATAAATGGATCGCTTTTACCTTTGCATTGAAGTTGGAATCCAGAAGAATGTTAGATGACTTCAGATCTCTATGGACAACAGGAGGATTGCGATGCTCATGAAGATACTCCAGTCCTCTGGTCAACAACATTTTTGGTGACAGCAAGTAGTTAGCCTAAATAATCGATTTCCTTTGGGAAAAGAAAAGGAGAAAGAGAATAATGTGCAAAACAGAATATTGAGAGCTGGAATTACCTTGCAACGTCAACAGCAATTTTCATTCGCAGATGCCATGTTAATGCCGATCCATGTGTTGGTCCTAAATGTTCACCAATAACATAAATTATACAAGAAAAAAAGGTACAAATTGGTACATTCAAATTTTTATTTTGAAATCCAGAAGGAGAAGACTATACCGTGCAATTGACTTCCCAAAGACCCATTCTGCATCATTTCATATACAAGAAACCTAGTTTCACCATGAATGCAGTAACCTAAAAGAGAAATTATGTTTTGGTGTTGAATTTTCGTTAACCAATGCAGCTCGTTCTGCATTTACAAACAAAATTTGAAATGAAAAGAAAAGAAAAGAAAAATTAAAGAAGCCAGGATGCTTTGAAATAATATCCAAATTAATTTCATGAAAGACGTTACCTCAAATTCTCTTGCAATATCCTGAGCTTCACCTTCAAATCTCTTCACGGCTGCAAGGAATTTTTCACTGAAACGAGCTTTATAGACACATCCATGACCCCCTTCTCCTAGAACATTATCTTCCTGGAAATTGTTTGTTGCTGCTTGCAACAACTGATATTCCATAGCTGCAACTGAACCCTTCTTCCCAGCCATCCTCAAGAGATTAAATTTATCCGCAATTGGACTCAGCGTGTGCCTTTTAGCAACATCTACATGTTAAATTGAAACACAAAAGTAGCAGAACTGAGGGAGCATAACAAGCACAATTGTGTGTAACATGCCTCAAAAGGAAAACTGTAAGTGCAAAAGCAATTTGACTCGTGTAAAAGAAGATACCATCGCTTTTACATTTGGCCCTGCATTTCCTTGATTTTCTCAGTCTGTAGATCCAGTAACATGAGAAAAACACCACTATTCCACAAAGGAGAGTGGAAGCAGCAACTAGTGCTATCAGGATTTTCTTATTCAAATCTTGGTGGTGCACTTCTTCAACCAGAGGAACTAATGGCATTCCTGGATAAACAGCAAGGGAGCCTAAGTACAATATAGTTTCAAAGGAAAGCCTTAACTTGTCCAGTACAATTCGATACAATTTTTCTGTAAAAAACTCAAACACAGCAATCAGAGAAAACAAAAAATATATTAAATGAAACAAGAGGAACTGACATGACAAGTTTTGGAAAGAATTATCCAAGCCAAATTATGAGAGGGGAGGAAACCAAATTTGAGCTACAGAATCACAAGAAGGATAAATCGTCCTCTTGTTTAGGGAGAAACCAAAGGGAAAAAAGGAGAATTTGTAGTTTTTGAATGACACAAGTTACATTGCAACAATTTCTAGTTTTTTTCCCCTGCATTTCCCAAACTAAATCAAGTTATGGTGCTAGGGGTTTGAAATTCGAGTGTGTGATGTGGAACAAAGCAAGCCCCTTTACCCCGTGTAAGAACATGAAGTACAAACAAAAACACGCATATAAAGACGATGACTGCTCAAGAACCAAGATGAAAAATAAAAACACAAACTTGGAAGCAAGGAAAAGGAGCATTATTAACACACCTGGAGATTGAGCTTGCATTTTTGAAGAGAAGAGAAACACGGGTTTGTGTTTGTGTTTCCTAGGAAGACGAGAGGCATAAATGGTGGAAAGAGTTGACTCGTCTCTAGCATCTATCAAGGAAAACAAAGTTGTACTTAACAATGCCCACAAGGGCAATAGCAGACCAGGAACATTCATGTCCTGCTCTCTAGACAGACGAGAGGGGGAGAGAGAGAGATTTCTGTGTATGCTGTAATAGAGCGTGGAGGTTCGTTGTAGTGTTGTTAACTTGGAAAATCAAACCTCAAGGCTCAAAGTATATTTGTTTGCAGAGAAGACAAAACGAAGGCTGTTTCATGAAAGAGGAAAGCAAGGTGGGGAACCCACCTTTACCAGTCTCCCTTTCAATACTCGACCTCTCGTGAAGCCACGTGTACTTCAAGATTTATCTGCATTTCACCTCTACCACGTTTATGATTTTATCTGCATTTCAAGTTAAAAATATCAAACGTGGCAATTCTATACGGCAAGTGTAGGGAGCAACAATTATTTTTTAAAAAAATATATTTAAAATAATATATTTTTATTTTGAAAAAAGTTATTTTTATACCTTCACGTAAAAAAAACTAAAATAAATCAATTTTAAATTTTAATTAAAAAAACAGATTCATTATAAATACCAAACATTTTTTAATAAATAAATATTTCATCCAGTTATGAACGGGGGAGGGGGGCAAGTGGACATGAAACCATGTGACAGTAATTGAAATTTGAATGGTGGGGCCCGGTGTTCTAAAAAAAAAAGAAAATGTTGGAAGGGAGGTGATGTGGGCCGTACATCAATTATGGTGTTCTGTGCTCTGGTCCATCCCTCCCTCTAATTTCAATTTCAAATACCGCCTGTGTTATCGTGCCAGCCCTGGCTAAAGCGCTTGTATTATTAATTCACGTTTTTATGAGATTAATTCGAATTTATATTTTTATCCAAATAGAAATTATATTGGTTTTTTATTTTTAATTTGATTATTAAATCAGATTTCATGGATCATGAATCAATTAGTAACGTTATTCTTATTTAATCATGTCAAAATCAAAGATTAAAGTTTTATTTTTTTTAATCATTAGGTCAACTTTAATAATTATGTTTTGTCATATTATGAAATAATAATTTCTTCTTTTGTTTTCAAAATGTTTAACGATTCTCTTTAAATTAGTGTTGTCTTATTTGAAGATTTTTTTAAAAAAAAATATTATTTTAATATATTTTTAAACGAGTTTTTGTATATAAAATTATTTTAATTATATTCTCAAACAATGATTTAAATTAATATTATCTTATTTGAATTTTTGGAGATTTTTTTAAAAAAAATATATTATTTAAAGTGTTTAAATCTCATTTTTTATCATTAAAAAAAGTTCAAACCTCAACAAAGAGGTCAGAGAAATTGGAAAATTATAAGAATCTTGTCAGCTAAAATATCTTCTTCCTGTATTTCGATTATGAACTATCACGCAATCTTCTCTCCCTCTTGTCAATTTTCAGTTTATGATCTTCAATTTAAGAGGTCCTTGTTTATGCTGTTTTTTTTTTTAAATATATTTGTCTTTTATTTTAATAAATATATTTATTAATATTAAAAATAATTTATAAAAAAATTATATATTATTTAAAAGAAAAACATTTTCTAAAAGAACTTTATCGGCTGTCCCAAGCCGGTCCTAACTCATGGGACAGAACAGCTTTGATTACTCAGCCTGTCGATATTTCAAAAGGGTCCCCCTCATATTATAGGCAAGAAGATGGCGTTTTAAAAGTGACTTTTTAAGACATTTAAATTTTTTAACTTTTATTTTTTATTTTAAATTAAATTTTTATTATTTTTTTTAAATCATATCAATATAAAAAAAATTAATATATTTTTTTATAATAATAATAATAAAAAAAAAAACACTTTTAAACATACGTACTTACAACGTCGCCTAAAACGCCTTTATGTCTCTCTCTTCTTGCCCAGGCAGTCAAACCTATTTTTCTACCAGAAAAGAAGACGATGATAGTGACAGAAAAGGGTTGCGAACGGGATAGCGATGACCCCCTCCTCTCTAGATAGAAGTTTTCTGTCTTCCTTTTAGGCTTTCCCCTTTGTGTTGACCAATCGGCAATTGGAGCAAAAGTAAGTGCTCAAAATGTGTGAGAAAAAGGGGAATTAAGAGAGAAATAGCTGGACATGGCCCGTGTGTCTGTAGTGTGACTCCCATTAAGGCAGCCTCCCATCTCCGCCACATCCCAAGAACCACCAGCGTAAATCTTACAGCAGGAAACGAATAAAGATGGGGAAAAACCAATCACGACTCCCATGTGAGTTTTATTCTCTGCCAGCAATATGGAAACGTGGAAGACAGATCGAAGCACGTCTGTGATCAAAACTAGCACATTTAAATGTGCTGATCACTTGATTATCCATTTTGTATGATCAAAACTAGCACCCATTTCCTTCTGCGCGGTAAATGTTAGGTTGCTGCAAGTAGACGCAGAGGAGTTTAAATGGCAGCACAAGAGCTGGAGAATTCTGCTGCTTCTCACAGTATTTCGTACGCGAGTCACAGACATGTTAATTAAGGAACCAAGAGTTGGCTGTTACTGTATCCATATATGCTATTTATAAGAAAAAAACAATCAAGATGATGATTGTCATCATTGCTCTCCAAAATGAAGAACAGTTAAATCTTGATTGAAGTATAATCTTCGCTCGCTTGCGTACAACGAGTTTTTCTGTCCTTGAAGGCGACAACAATATGGAGCCATGTGCTTCTTGTTATTTAGGATTATGTATTTTTCTAAGAATTGGTCAACAACTTAGCATTATTTTTATCGGCAGTGGTTCTACGAACTGCAGACAAAACATGCAGCTCCCTACTAGGAATTAGAGGGGAGAGAGAGAGAGAGAAACTTGGGGGAGAGGCTCTATGCACCTTGGATCAGTATTCGTCTATGGAGCTTCCGTCGGGTTTTAAATAAATCTTTTTAACAAAGCATTTCCTGTAAAAAATAAAAAAATTCATATACATTGCTTCGTGTTTTTTTTTTTTTATGATTCGCATCTTGTATGATAACGAAGGAAGGAAAGATGTTTCCTAGTCTGATTAAGCTTCCTCCAAGTATATGTTATTTATTGTCTATGCTTCCAATGAATGTTGACGAACTTATATGTTATGAGTTGTGTGATGATTTATGATTTTACATATTTAGATGATATGACTATAGATATTGATGAATTTCTTCTTTGAATTTGAATAGATGATATGTTGGGAACAGAAAGAGTAGTTTTATTATATATATAATTATCGTGGCTGTTTTCCTGTTTGTTATTGTTCATTGTGTGTAAAATCACTGTGGAGTAGACATTTCGTATTTGTGCTTCGCGCGCGTATGTGCATCCTTTTTTTTTTTCGCTTTATCCGGATTTGAACAGTGGATTAACGAAAAAAACCCCTGAAAAAGACAAAATAGTGCACAAGAACCAGGGGCTTAACCGGTTTTTCTATTTTATTTGCACAGTGAATCGATGGAAAAAGCCCCCGATAAAGACAAAATAGCGCACAGTACACAGGGCTACCGAAGTCTTTTCCTTACAGGTTTTTTCGTAAATCTCAGTGGGTCCAGGGGCAAGTCAGACATTACCTATCATTTTATTATTATTTCTGTTTATCTGCTAGCGCGTCGTCGGAACGCCCCAGCAGCGTTCAACCACATCGCGTCATTTAGGCGGCGCGTGCGGCGTCTTCCTGCCGTTAAAAAATAACTACCGACACTCTAGAAGAGACGCCGGGAGGTCCTCTCTCCTCCGTCACAGCGCGTTCCCATCATGTATGTCCAGGTGATCGGCGGAGGATGGTTTTTCACCGGCGGTCGCTTTTCTCTCTCCTGCTCTTTAATAATAATAATAATAATAATAATAATAATAATAATATCTTAATATTTTTTCGTGCTTCATATTTTGTTTATATTTCTTTCTCTCAATATAATTTACTAATTTTTATTGTATTGATAATAATGTGAATAATAAATATTACTCGCTTTTTGCCTTTATTTTTTTTATTATTTTAATTTGCTCTTTGAATTAGATAATTTTTATGATTTTACCATTTACGCAACAATAATGATAATTTTAATTATTAATTTTTTATTGTTTTCTTATAAAAATATTTTGTTTTTTTAATGATTTTTCAAGTCAATTTAATTTTTATTATTATTTTGATAATAATATTGATAATAATTTTAACTCTTATAACAATGATAATGATAATTGTGTGAGGATGAATTTTCAATTTATATGTTCAATTTTTTTTATCAATTGAACATTAACTATTTATATTTATTAATTTATTTTTGCATATTTTATTTTATATTAATTCATTTAGTTTCATTTTTTAATTATTGAAGAATATTTATTTTTTTATTCGTATCTATGTATCTATTTAAATTCAATTGTAAAATTAACTAATCTTAATGCAATGAATATAATAATTCAAATATCCAGGTCTTTTTATTTTTTTAATAACGATCATAAATTAATATAGATTATTTTATTAAAAATTACTAAACAGATATATTTATAACGTTTAAAATTCATGTATTTGATAAAAAAAAAAAACTTGAATTTCACAAGATTTCTAGACACATTTATGATTTTAACTAAATTTATAATACAATTTAAAAATATATATAATTAATATTTTTTACATTTGAAAAAATATTGTGTGTCCCGCGGCGAAGCGCGGGGGCACTATCTAGTATATATATATATCCCGTTGATTTTTTTTTAGTTTGTCTTAATTTAAAGAAGTTAGAATTTTTAAGTTTGATGTATATTTAATTTCTCAAAAAACGTAGCATGACGAAAGAGAGTTTGCGATCTAAACAGTAGGTCTCGAGTTTGAATTAAGATATACACTCATTATAAGATTATGAGATAACCAAGATTTTACGTGCTCGTCTGAGACCACAATATGTGTTTTCTAGATAATAGGATTTTTTTGCATAGAAAAATTGTTAAATTTAATATTAATGATTTGAACTCCAAATATTATTTATACAATTCTAAACTTGTAACTATGTCTTTACCTGTAAATTTAAAATCTTGTGATCTTTTTACATGCATAAAACAATTTTAAATTTCTAGAATAATCAAATAACTTGATTGTTATGAATGCAAAAAAGATCACATAATCAAAGGACTTATATTCGTTTAATTATTCTTCAATGGATCACACACATGCACGTAATTCCTTGTCAAAAAAACATCAATATATATATAAGCTCACTCAATTACAAGTACGTCAATCAACTTTCTAATTATGGGCATATTAAAAAACTTTTAAATTTATCTGAAAATATGATTAAAATTATTTTTTAAATTATTTTTTATTTATAAATATATCTAAATGATATATTTTTTTAATTTTAAAAAAATATTTTTAACACCTTAATTTCAAAATAATTCAAAAACACATACAAAAAAACATTAATATAAAATAAAAAATATTATTTTATTTATTTTTAAATATTTCGAACCTCTCGATTAGGGTGAACTGGTTGCGCCTGGGCTGGATAGAGCCTAAGTTTCTAGGGCATCTCTTTTCTGGGTCGAAGTTCGAAATAATCTGAAATTGGCCCATGGGCCTCTACCGACCATGAGTTGCTAGCAGAATGGGAACACCAAGGAGAGCAAAAGTTATTTTCTTCTTCTATAGCTAGAACGATTCACAAAGATTCTATTAATTGTCTCCTGCTATAATTATTTTTAATTCTTTTTACATGACTTGAGTAGAAATTAATACGAGAAATTAAATATAAAAAATTGGAAAATAGTTTTTTATTTGCTAGTTATTAGATTAATTCGATTCAATTACTTTTATTAAAATAAAATTGTTTTATTTTTTAATGTCTCGAAATCTAACATAAATCAAATTAAGTACGAGTTTCGTGTTTTTCTAAATTAGGTTCAATATTGAGCATCAATCTCAGAGAGGGAAATAAATATAGGATTGACAATTTGACATTCATCGATATGGTTTGCATTGAAGGTTCTTCTCGTGAAAACAATGGCACGTAAAACTAGGCAGCCATGGCAGGGAAGAGCTTCAAGAGCTCACTGCCCAAGACCCTGTCCATTTCTGTTGGTCCATTGGAACTCGAAACATAGCTGCCCTCACTCTGGCTATTGACCGCCATTGATGGATACTGTGAAACAATTAATTGCCTCTTTACGAGAAACTTGTAAAAAAACCATTATCATAATTATTATTTTTATTCTTTAAAAATTATTTTAAATACTATATAAAAATAATTTAAATTTCAATATAAAATTTTTAAAACAATAACAAAAATGGACTAAGCCCCATGTACGTTGATGTTGCTTTTTAGGGCATGCCTGGGCATTGAAGGGTTCCTGACACCATCAACAGGGAATTAATACTGGAAAACTTGCCCAGAAACAAATCAGGCTAGCGAATAGTGATGATGATAAGAGAGATCAAAAGTAGATTGAATTGTTTGTTACTGTATTTTAAATTTTTTTTTATTTTTTATTTTAAATTAAATATTATTTGTATTTTTAAATTATTTTTATATGGTGATATTAAAAATAATTTTAAAAAATAAAATAAAAAATTATTGTAATATAATTTTAAATAAAAATATTTTCCAAAATTATCTCAATGAGTAAATGCCTTAAGGTAGAATCGTGAGCATTAATGCTACGCATGCAAACTCCTTTTTCAACCCGAATATTTGATACAACACACACATTTACTCCATGACAGGTTCATTTTTTTTTAAAAAAAATGCAAAGTTTTTTAACTTAATTTTATTTTAAAAAATTACACTCAGGAATTCTATATATATTTATTATTTTATTTAAATTTATATTATAATAAAAAATCATGTAATTAATATTTTTATATTGAAAAAAATATATCATCAATGAGTGACTAGTATATATATTTGTATATATATATATAGAAACAATCGTTACCATTTTCATGCTGACAACGAGAGTAGCAAAATGAAGTGAAATCAAGAAAAATGGAAGGAAACAGAGTGATTGTGATTCTTTTAGGAATTCTTTTGATGACAGAATCACTCTCAGAAGCCAGACCTCACCTCAAACACAAACAAATTACCAGAGGCAAAGAAAAAGAAGAGAAGAGAATTAGAAGCAGCGGTGGACGGAGCAGAAGTAGTGGAAGAAGATCAAGAGGATCATCCAACTGTGACCCCTTATTCCAGTACCTATTTGGAAGCTGTGGCCAATGGCCTTTCCCAACTTCCTCCTCACCAGACAACCCATTTCAGCCCTCACCAAGAACCACCCCTCCTAGAAGGAGAACTCCACCGTTGCCTCCTCAGGTGCCTTCTCCACCACCACTTTTTCTATCTCCACCACCAACTGTGCAGCCTCCTTTAGTACCATCGCCACCTGCCGCTGTCCCATCACCACCACCACTTATTCTATCTCCACCACCAACTGTGCAGCCTCCTTTAGTACCATCGCCACCTGCCGCTGTCCCATCACCACCACCACTTATTCTATCTCCACCACCAACTGTGCAGCCTCCTTTAGTACCATCGCCACCTGCCGCTGTCCCATCACCACCACCAGTTGCTACAACCCCCCCACCTTTACCACCGCCACTCTCTTCCCCACCACCAGTTGCTGCATCCCCCCCACCTTCACCACCGCCACTCTCTTCCCCACCACCACCTCCATCCCCACCTCCCCCTTCATCACCACCACTGGTTCCTTCTCCACCACCACCAATACCCTCTCCTCCTCCTCCAGTACCTTTAGAAATCCCACCACCTCCCCTAGTCCCTTCACCAACTCCACCTGAAGTGACACCATCGCCAATAAATCCATGGCTATTACCTCCACCTGAATTCACACCTCCACCACCACTAGTCCCAATGTTTGATCCACCTACAGGCCGACCAGACACACCACCAGATAATGACTTTACACCAGCACCGCCATTAGTTCCGATATTTGACCCACCAGCAGAACCAGATATCCCATCACCAGATAATGCGTTTACACCATCACCACCACTAGTCCCAATATTTTCCCCACCAAGTACTGATCAACCAGATTTGCCACCAGATGGATTTACACTATCACCACCATTTCCCTTATTTAATCCACCACCACAACAAGATTTACCACCAGCTGATGAGTTTACACCAACACCTTTTCTACCAGTGTTATCACGACCTCCACCACCAGAGGAAGATTTGCCACCATTTCTACCATTTACTGGACCACCACCAACTGATGAGTTTACACCAGCACCTTTCGTCCCCGTATTTTCTCCACCAGTACCTGATGATCAGCCTCCACAATTTCCACCACCTATAGAATCAACCACCCCAAATGCACCTGACCTTTATTTTGCACCTCCTTTAGTGCCTGAAATACAAAATAACCCACAGGAGCCACCACCATTTTCTTCTGTGCCGCCAGCACCAGATGCTGTATAAAATGAGCCAGTGCAAATGCTCCCCGCTTCAGATTCCAAAACCACTGATTGCTCCTCCATTAAAGAACTAAATGTTCTTATTGTTCTTTTTTGCTTTGTACTAGAATCAATTAAAAAACACAAGCAAAAAGTAGCTGGTCCTGACGATGAGGTTAGCATTAATCTTGGCATATGTTTGTCATCTTGTTCTTTCATCACTATATTTTTACATGTACTCCATAATTTGCTAATCTTGTCGAGTATATAATATTGTAATAAATCGTGAAAGAACAAAGCTCTATCGATTGCAATGATCTTGTGTTGCGTAGGCTGATGCTAAGGTCGATACCGGCGCCAAAAGTTTCAAAAAACAATGAGAGACCCTATGTAGAATTTTAATAGTCCCCCAAATTTTATGATTCTTTTATATAGGTCCCTCTTTTCTTAAGACTATTGTGGGTTTCTTTGAAAAATAAGTGTAATTTAACTGGGCTTGTCAAAAGTGAATATAGAGAATTGGCCTTTTCATCACCTTTTTTTTATAGTACTTTTGGGCATGAAGATCTATCTACAAAGAGATTGTAATGTTATTAAACGTAGATTAGTATGTTGTTCTTAAGACTTTATGATTTGATTTCTTATCTAATCTAAGTTTAAAATCAAATTATACGAAAGTCGTTTTAATATAATCTTGTTGACTTGATTAATTTAAAAATAATCCGGACTAGGATTAAATTAACATAGAAAAATAGGAAAAAAAATCCTCTTTATTATTCATTTAAGGCACATTAAAATTACTCTTATTTTATAGATATAGATAGTATTAATTTTATATTCAAACCAATTTTTATATCGATTTTGCATAAAAAAATCTAATTTTTTTAATCAAGGGTTGTTTTATTTTTAACCTTTTTTATAAAATAAATAAAATTATTTCAAGGGAAACTTCACGTTTTAAAATACTTAATCAAGAAATGAAAATAATTTAAAAGTAAGATTGATATAAAAAATAGTTTGCATGAAAAATTAATGTTTTTTTAATGGTACTCACCCGGGGCCGGGGAAAAAAGAGGGAGAGGATATTCTGCCTCATGCTAGCATGGGCTTTAAGTCTCGATCATGGGCTTTAAATTAAAAGGGTGCTCAAAACTGAACTAGCTTTCAAATTTGGCGGCCTGACTCGCCAGTGGTCCCATGAAAGGGCGTCGGCTGCTGATGCTCTTCCAATCAATGCGTTCCATGTTGATTGCAATTAAGGCCATGACAAGAAAGCCTCTTACGTGGCCCAGTGATGCCAATATCAGCTGGGAATAATACTTCTTTTTTATTATTTTATATTTGAATTATTATAATATAATAATCACTTAAAATTTATATAATTATTTATTTTAGAATTTATAAGATTAGTTGAGATATATATAAATTAATTCAGATATCTATGTTTAAAAAATTCTCTTATATATGTTTTGGATGGGCATCTCATGTCCACATATGAACAACCTATTTTATAAATTTTATTTTTTAACAGAAATAAAATAAGTCAAGTAAATTAAATAATAAAATATTATTCATTATTTTCTCATTTCCATAAAATTTTCACATTGCAAAAAACTCTAATTAGTTAATTTAAATATATATATATATATATATAAAATACTATTTTTCATTTTTTTTTAGTGTTAATCCAGTAATATTTAATTCAAGTTTATAACGTCAATAAAATTTCACAGGATTAATATATTATCTGGTCGAACTAAAAACCCAATATTTTATATCTGAAATTTTCTAAATTAAACCTATCAAACAAAACAAGGTTTAACGAAATATAATTTTTGGCCCACGTCCATTAATATCAGGGCTCTGTTTTGTCCCACCGCCACGACTAATTGGCTTCCTCTTTAAAGTTACGGCAAGTTAGAGAAAAATGGTGGCGTGGACAGCTTAGCTCCCGGTGTTCAGGCACGTGCTTTGCTTGGACTGCTCCCGGTGTTCAAGCACGTGCTTTGCTTGGACCGTAGAATTCTTATCTTGTTTGTTGACCGTCAAATTGTGAACGTCGTCGAAGAAAACATGCATGGAAATTTCGTATGGGCTCGCACGTCTATCACAAAATATCTTGATGTTAACAGGCCTGTTTGTTTCCTGAAATTCACTTTTCGAGAAATCATTTTTTAAATTTTTTTGTGTTTGTTTGCCTTCCAGAAAGTTGATCAACAGAAAACATTTTCTGGTCAACAGAAAACACTTTCAAGTCAAAGAAGAATTGGGCTTGGTTTTCAGGAAAGTGTTTTCCGGAAAATTTGGGCGGAAAACACTTTCCGGAAGTTGTGAAAAAATTAGAAATGTCATTATTTACTGATTATATCAAATTTGATCCTCAAACTTTTGATTGCTATATATAATTTGTTTTGAATATTTATTTTGCAATTCCATCTCTTAAAATTTAATTTTTATATTAATTTTGGTTCTTATTTTTATAATTGCTATTTGCTTTTTTCTTATCATTTTTTTATTGAAATTTTTTATCTATCAAATTTGGTCCTCATTTTTTTTTATTGTTACTTATTTTATTTGAAATAATTTATGAAATGTTAATTATTATTATTTTAATTTATTCACCTTTTATTTTTTTAAAAAAAAAATTAGATTTAATTTCTATTATTTTGATTGATTATTATTTATTTTATTTGAGATAATTTATGAAATTATATTTTTTTTCAATTTCATTCTCATTCAACTTTTTAATTTGTAAGATTTGTTCCTCATTATTTTAATAAACTTGAAAAAAAAATTAATTTATTAATAAATTATTTTCCAGATCATTTTCCATAACATAAACAAACACTGGAAAGTGTTTTCCAGTTTATTTTCCATAACACTGTCAAATATCGGAATTCACTTTCTAGGAATTCACTTTCCAAGAATTCATTTTCCCCGGAATTCACTTTCCAAAAGGAAACCACTTTCCAGCAAACAAACGGGGCCAAGGTGTTGCACCATTGGGGAAGGGCAATTATTATTTGTTAATTAAATTAACTTTTTATTTGATTTTTCACGTATTCATTTCACTTGATTAAGATGTTATGTTATCGTTTCTTGAAGAAAAAGAAACACAAATATGTTGTGTATAATTATCATTGTAGCTGTTTACAGAGGGGTTTATATACAAGATAGAAGGACATAAATTAGGAAAGAAAATGATAGCTACGTAATATAATGACAGCTAATTTACACAGTTGTAATTTGTTTAGGTAACTGTAATTCTGAATTTTTCTCTGCTGACATGCTTTCCTTGTATCTGCATAATTCTGTTTTGCGCAGAATTCTGTTTTGCATAATTCTGTTTTACTACGCATGGCAGCTTGCAGATATATTTCATATATTTCAATACTCCCCCTCAAGCGAGATCAGAAGGATTAATTGAGCCAAACTTGGACAATAATAGATGAAAGTAAGCCGAAGGCAAAACCTTTGTAAATATATCAGCTAGTTGATCGTGACTGCGAATGTAACACGGTTCAATAATCTGCAGATGAACTTGTTGGCGAATAAAATGACAATCAACTTCAATGTGTTTTGTTCTCTCATGAAACACAGGGTTAGCGGCAATATGCATGGCAGCTTGATTGTCACAAAATAATGTCATTGGAAGATTGCTCGAAAAACCCATATTGAGTAGCAAACTTTTAAGCCAAACTAGTTCGCATGCTGCTGACGCCATGGCACGATACTCGGCTTCAACACTAGATCGCTCAACAACATGTTGCTTTTTACTACGCCAGGAGATTAGATTACCACCAACAAATACACAGAACCCGGTGGTTGATTTGTGATCAATGGCATTGCCAGCCCAATCGGAATCATTATAACCAGTGATTTGAGTATTACCATTATTTTTCATAACGATCCCACGTCCAGCAGAACCTTTTAAATAGCGCATAATCTGCTTAACGAGATTCAAGTGAAAAACTGTGGGAGCATGCATGAACTGGCTAACAATGCTAACTGCATAGGTGATATCTGGTCGTGTTACTGTAAGATAAATAAGACGACCAACAAGATGTTGATAGTAATTAATAGACCGTAGGGGTTCACTAATAGTGTCAAGCTTCAATTTACTATCCAACGGAGTAGGAACAGGTTTAGCATCCATCATTTCTGCATCTTTAAGCAAGTCAAGAATATACTTGCGTTGGTTGAGAAACAACCATTTGTGAGAGGAAGCCATCTCAATACCAAGAAAGTACTTCAATTTGCCAAGATCAGTAATAGGAAAATGTTGTTTCAAAGTAGCTTTAAGATGAGATATTGTGGTGCCATCATTTCCCACAATAATGAGATCATCAACATAAATCAGAATCATTAATTTTACCTTGGGTTAAAGATGAACAAATAGGCTCGAATCTGCATTACTTCGTGTGAATCCAATATCTTCAAGAACGGCACTTAGTTGTGCATGCCATGCACGAGGGGATTGCTTTAGCCCATAAATGGATTTGTGGAGGCGACATGCTAAGCTAGAATCAGAGCCTTGAGGATGACCAGGAGGCAATTTCATGTAGACTTCTTCATCAAGATTCCCATGCAAGAAGGCATTTTTAACATCCATTTGACTCATCATCCATCCATTATTCACAGCCACAGAAAGCAGTACACGAATAGTATTCATCTTTGTAACTGGTGCAAAAGTTTCTTTATAATCTACCCCAAAGGTCTGAGTATATCCTTGAGCCACAAGATGTGTTTTGTATCTATCAATTGTCCCATCCAATTTAAACTTAATTTTGTACACCCATCGACTGTCGACAGCACGCTTATCTTTGGGAAGTTTGACCACACTCCAGGTTTTGTTTTCATCAAGAGCTTGTAATTCTACATACATAGCCTTCCTCCATTCTTCTTGAGAATTAGCCTCTTGAAAATTTCTTGGTTCATGCACACTAGAGAGGGCAGTAAGGTAGGCAGAGTGTGAGACTGACAGATTTTGATATGTAAGAGAATTAGAGATAGGATGCCTTGCTACATAAGTGACAAAATCTTGTAGTCGTGCTGGAGGAACACGGTGGCGAGTTGGATTTCTTCGTGGTTGTGGCTGTTCACCCTCAGAATCCATACTATGAGTAATAGAAGGAATATTTGCAGTTGTGATGGGGAGTTGTGTATCGTAGTTGTTGCTATCATCAACTGTGTCATATAGATTATTAGAGCTATCATTCTCTTCAGTAGTAAGACTGTCAATACTTGAAGGATTGGTGGCAACAGGTGGGGCAGCTGATGATGAAGAATTGGTGGTAGCAGGTAATGTGGAAGAAGATGGTGTTACATTGATAGCTGCTGGACTGGGTAAGGGAAACAGTTCAATCAATCCCTCATGCTCATTGTGGGAAAAATATGAATAATGTTCTTCAAATCTGACATCTCTTGATATGAATAATCTTTTAGAGGGAGGATGATAGCATTTATATCCTTTCTTTGTTGAAGAATATCCCAAAAAGACACATTTCGCAGCCCTTAGATCAAGCTTGTCCCGATGCTGTGACTGTAGATGCACAAAGCATATGCAACCAAATACTCTTAAATGAGATAGATCCGGTGAATGTTTCTGCAATACTTCAAGAGGAGATAGAAAAGATAAAATTTGGCTAGGTAGCCTATTGATTAGATACACAGCAGATAATAATCCATGAGACCAAAATATTTTAGGAACATGCATTTGTATCATCAAGGCTCTAGTTTTTTCCAATAAGTCTTTGTTTTTACGCTCAGCTATCCCATTTTGTTGGGGTGTGCCAACACAACTTGTCTGATGTAAAATATCATGAGTAGCTAGATAATATGTCATGTTTTTGGACATGTATTCGGTGCCATTATCGGATCGAAGAGTTTTAATTTTTGTAGAGAATTGCGTCATGATCATCATATGAAACTATTGGAAAATATGCATAACTTCACTCTTAAATTTTAGAAGATAAATCCAAGTAACACGAGAGAAGTCATCGATAAACGAAACAAAATACTTGTAACCATTAAATGATTCAATAGTTGGTCCCCAAATATCAGAGTGAACAATGTCAAACATCTTATTAGCTCTAGATAATGAAGTTAGAAATGGAAGTCTAGTTGATTTGGACAAATGACATGTATCACATGCCAAATTTTTTATCTCTAAATTTGGCATTAATTTGGTAAGAACAATATTTGAGGGATGAGCTAGACGTTGGTGCCATAAGGATTGCTCCTGACGAAGAGAGGAAAGAGCAGAAGCTTTTTTGTTATTATGAGGGAGACTAAAACTTGAAAAATAGTAAAGTCTTTGAAGAAAGAAACCTTCACCAATCGTCTTCTTGGTGACGAGGTCCTGAAAAATAACTCGGTGAGTGTCAAATATAACATGACATTTTAGTGTTCGAGTGATTTTAGCAATGGACAATACTTGAAAAGGAAAAGAGGGAACATATAACACTGAGGATTCGACATTGTGAGATAATATTTTTATTTTCCCTTGTCCTTTGACAGATACATGTTTTCCATTTGCGACAGACACATGAGTTGGAGGAAAAATCTCTTCGAAATTACATAGACTGTTCAGTTTATTTGTTATATGATCGGTGACACCAGAATCAATGACCCAAAAATCATGCACATTACTAGCAACTAAGGCAATTTTAAATACAGCCAAAATACCTTCTGAATTTTGTAGTGGAACGCGAGCAGAGTTTGCGAGGAAGCTAGCAAACTTTCCAATGAGATCTTCGGAACTAGATGCTGAAGTTGATGTTGTGCTGTGTTGTGCTGTGTCACATTTTTCTTTAAGATAGGCAGCAAAATTACGGAGAAGAGCTGTTGGATTGACAGAGAAACTATCATTGTTGTTGGGAAGGGATTTGCAGGAGTGAGCAGTCATCATATGAGCTTTAGACTCATAGTCCCTTTGAGGTTTTCTTCCTTTATCAAAATCTGGCTTCAGTTCTGGATGAAGAATCCAGCACCTTCCGATAGAATGGTCAATATTGTGACAGTGGTGACACTTTAATTCAGGGCGTTTGCCTTTGTAAGGTCTTCCATAATTCAAAACCTTATTAGCAGTATAAGCATGAGTTTCAGATAGTGGAGTTTTAAGGTCAGAATTCATAACCTTTCTGCGAGCCTCTTCTCGTTGAATGGTTGCACATACACTGGAAAGAGATGGAAGGTTTGGGTTCATAAGAATTCTGCTGCGAAGATCTTCATAGTCTGCACCAAGGCTAGCTAACAGTTGAAAAATCTTGTCCTCTTCATCTCGTTTTTTTAATTCCTTTGCATCAGTAGTGAGGGGACGATATAGAGCTAATTCGTTCCACATACCCTTCATGATCCCGAGTAATTGAACGTAAGTTTTGCCATCTTGCTGTAAATTAGCAAGATCATTCTTTAGCTAAAAGATGCGAGATGCATTGTTCTGATTTCCATACATCTCTTTCACTGAGTCCCATAATTCTAAGGAAGATTAAGAGTAACTGAATATCTCTGCAATGTGATTTTCCATAGAGTTGAGCAGCTAAGACATAACTAGTTGGTCTTTGCATTGCCAAGATTCATAATCCTGTGAAGAAGGATCAACTAGCTTAATATGGCCATTGACATAGCCAAGTTTATTTCTTCCACCGAGAGCAATTGTCACATCTCTTGACCAAGGAAGATAGTTAAACTCATTTAGGAGGACTGACCCTAGACGTTGGTTAGGGTTTGGCTCCCTTTCCATAGTGCTGGATAACTCGTTGATGTTGTCTGCACTAAAACCTTTGAATAATTTATTGGTGTTATCTGCACTATCACTTTCGACTAGGTTTTCCATAGAATGAGTTTTAAGGAAAAAAAAATTAAAAAACTTTAAGAACCAGCTTTGATACCATGAAGAAAAAAAACACAAATATATTGTGTATAATTATCATTGTAGCTGTTTACAGAGGGGTTTATTTACAAGATAGAAGGACATAAATTAGGAAAGAAAATGACAACTACGTAATACAATGATAGCTAATTTACACAGTTGTAATTTGTTTAGGTAATTGTAATTCTGAAATTTTCTCTGCTGACATGCTTTTTATGTATCTGCAGAATTATGTTTTGCACAGAATTCTGTTTTACTACGCATGGCAGCTTGCAGATATATTTCATATATTTCAATATTTCTCATGCTGAAATCATCACCCTTTTTTTCCATCTTTTTAAGATCAACAATAAAAATCTATTATATTTATAGGTTCTATATATATCGGTCCTTATATTTTTAGGTTTCTGTGCATATCGGTCCTTATATTTTTAATGAATTAAATCTCAAATTCTTGTTTAGTGGTAATTTCAGACTGTATTCATCTACTTGCTATAGGCTTAATTATTTCACGCTTTTTTGGAATAACTATCAAGATATTATGAATGTTTTTTTTTTCTTAGGCTGGAATATACATGGTTGTCTTTAGCTTGCTACTTAGTTCATATGTTGTGCTAATTATTATGAACCTTTCTCATGCTTGTTATGTTATGTTGCTTTCAATAGGTGCGGTATAATATGAGAAATTTTGTAATATATATAGTAGATTTTAGATTCAAATCAAGATGTGTATTTCTTGTTAGAACCTGACTCAGTATAGAGATTATATTGGACAAGTTTATACTGAAATTATTATGTAAATCAACACAATATTCAATATTATCCCATTGGTTGGTGAATAAATTTTTTTATCTATATCATTTATCTCTTTATTAGGCATTCTTTACTTTATAAAGTCTAAAGTAGACAACACAATCAAATATTTTTACTCTTCTATTTATAATTAGATTACATTGACGACATTTATTACTTAATTGTATGTTGGAAAATAGCTTATAAAATAAAGAAATGCAAGGTTTCAAAGTCAAGATAAAACTTCTTGTACTATAAAATGTTGCACATATATTTGCGTTAAAGCTATTAAGAAGGGCTCATGAACAAACACTGATTTTGATAAAAGTTTAATGGAAATTTGTGATAATTGTCGGTAAATAGCATATTAATATTACATGATTTTGCAAGTGGGGTCTTGTCCTATCAGTTGAAGGAATTTATTCCCTTACTCTATACTATGATTCAAGTCCCGCCATGCATGTCTGTCACCCCTGCTTTGTCTTACATGTTTATTGGGTTTACAGGATGTTCAGTGGGTCTAAGGATTAGTTGTGGTGCGCATAAACTGACTCAGACACTCTAGTTATATAAAATAATAATACATGATTTCACCAAAATCACTACTTAAAAAAAAGATGATATATAAAAAAATTGTTGGATATTGGAAAATTTAGTATATATAAACCATAATTGATTAAAATACTGAATTAAAGACTAGTAGCGAAGTTGTCGCACGAAATTAGAACCGTGAGACTTTTATTGGAAATGTGTTCGAGGAGTATTGGATGAGAACTTTGAAAGCTTGCTTGGTAATCTCAGTTAATAAAGTTTAAATAAGCATTAAATTATAATTTAATACATAGCTAATACATGATTATAATAGAAGTTGGTACGTGAATGTGACGGACTATATTTATTTCTATTAGCCTTAAATGTATTTAAGGTGCAGTAGGTATAGGTTAAGAGTAAGATGAAATATAACGCATGTCTTGCAAAATCTTATCAGATAATAATTCACGAATAGTATATTTGGGGTGTTTGGGAGGGTGGTTGTGATTGCTTTTAAAAATGCTTTTCGTGCTGAAATATATCGAAATAATATTTTTTTTATTTTTTAAAATTATTTTTAACATCAACACATCAAAATAAAAAAAATAATAAAATATATCTATTTAAAATAAAAAAAATAACTACAATAAAACACAGGTTTGGCCAGTGCGAAAGCATATGCAGTTTAGTTTTATTTATAAAAAAGTTTAAAAAAATTGCTGGTCATCTAGCTTGTAAAGTCGCCGCATACATAGGGTGGGACCACGCGGGTCATCTAGCTTGGGCGACCTCACCTCATTGGTCTCCCCCGGCTCAGACAGCCAATGGGGCCAGACCAAGAGTTTCTTCTTTCTTTCTTTCTTGATATATTAATTTATTATTATTTTTGAATATATTCATAAAATATAAAATTAATTTGTAAATTCTTTATCTCATATATTTTTTATATAATCTCTAATTACTTTATTATTTTTGTTACGATGCAAAAAAAAAACACTCTAACATCAAGTTGTTGTTTGAGATAATCATTGAAGTTGTTTTTAAAATATTTTTTTGATTTAAAATAATTTTTAATAATTTAAATATATTTTTGACTACACAATGATGAACTTTCGGGGAAGCGCGAAAAAGCTAAGCCAGAAGTACATGATCTGTTTTTACCTTTGTTGTAGGGGGTGGCGGTCGCGTGGGAAAGATATAAAATCAACATGACGTCATCAATGATCCAATATCTTTCCTTGTCCCCGCTATTAACTGAAGACGAATGGCGTCACCGGCGATGCTTGACTGTACGGGTGTGGTTCTAGAAAGCCAACGAACCGGTGCTGGAAACTCTTGACGCTCAGGTCAACCGTTAATTAATAGCAAGAGAAGTTGAAGAAAGAGAGTTCACAACCACAAATTTTGACCTTCACACGATGGTGCTTCTAGAATCGTTTTCTCTTCCTCTCCTCCCTCCTTTTCCTTTCTTGATTTACTTGACAGAATATTGCTTTAATATTTTTTAATGCTCGGGCATTTGAAAATGTTCTTGCACGAAAAATACCTTTTTAAGCGAATCATTTAGTTATTAATTAAATATTACAGTTTCAAAATCTTTTGACGTTGTCAAGGTGAGTATTTTTTTTTATTAATGTGAGTATCAGATAATTTATGTGTATTTAAATTAATTTCACTGCTCTTAAAATTAATAATCATGTAAATATTTAACAATATCATATTAGCAACCACATGAAAGCAAATCTTTTAGTCATAAATTATTATTATTATTGAATCACCTATTAGATATTTTTATAAGGGTGTAAGGGTATATTTAGATTAAAAAAAATAAATTAATGTTTTTTTTCTTATATATATTTTCATTAATAAATCCAAGTTATAAAAAAAAAATACAGTTTATACTAAACATTTATTAGTGCAATGATAGAAATCCATTTTCTAATAGAAATATGATTATAAGTTTCTTTTTAGTCAATAATAAATATTTTTTGGAATTCTCGTAATTGAAAAATAAAAATAAAATACTTTTCTTAGAAATCAAGCCGCCACATGGAGGTTCAAGTTTCATTCACAAGACTTTTCTGGATCTTGAGTTTGAAACGATAAGAAATCAACGGTCCCTCTTAATTACCAGCTAGATTAAAATCAGAGATAGCGACGCTAACGAGGTGACCCGGGACAGGGACCAAACTATAACCAAGACAATAAAACTGTGCCTAACCTAAAGCAAAACTGTACGGCCATATTTATCGTTCCTTAATTTATTTATTTTCCAGAACCTTTTAGCAGTCTGTGGAATTCATCAAATATTTAGAATTCGAAGTCTTCTGTACAGACTTTCATACTGTTCAATGCAGGCAAGAACGAAGAAGGCCTCTATTTATCCATGCATTTTCTAGCTGGTTTTTATATATAAAATTCAAAGTGAATAAATGAAAATTCGAGTCTAAATTGTAGAATATTATATTGTCGGAGCTAAATATGGTCAGTTGGCTCTTTTCCCTGCTGCTACTGCTGGCCTCCTTTGCACGTTTCGAGAATATGTTATTATTAATTTTTTAAATTATTTTAATATTAAAAATATATAGTATGTATCCCAATTTCCCGACCATCCCGTGAACGACAAAAAAAAGAGAAGGCATAAGTGAGGTGCATGCAAAACGTCCTAAAAAGGACGAAACGTTTTTATTTATTTATTTATTATTATTATTCTAGAGATTGACGGTAATAAAATACACCCTTTTATTATTTTATTTATTTTCTGGGCAAATAAGAGGGGATCCCGACTCCCAGCTACCAATTTTTTTTTTCCATTCACCGCAGTATCTTCTAAGTTCTAACGACTTGTCTTTAGATTATTAATTAACAATAATAAAAAAGAGTTTGAAAAGTTCAAACGGTAGACCACCACCACACACCATTCCTGCACACAAGCATCTCTATAAAGCGTGTTCCCGCTTTATTCGTGGACACCCAAACTCCACATTTTCTTCACTGTAAGAGCAAGATCAACCCAAGATATGTTGCGATTTCTTTGATTCGAGTTCAAAACATAGAAAGCGAAATCCGGTTCTTGATTGGTTCTAGCTGTTTTTGAAGATTTAATTTGATTCAACATCCAAAACGAAGCAACGAGAAAAAGAGAAAACAGTATATCTGGGTTCTGGTTGGTTTTAGTTGCTGTTTAAGTATACCGGCCCATAATCTATGGAGGGTGTTGATATTTATAGAGCTAGTAGTAGTTTAAGAGGTAGTTTCAGAGGAGGTTCTTCAGCGTGGAGAAACACTACGGTGGAAACATTTTCAAGATCTTCAAGAGAAGAAGATGATGAAGAGGCTCTGAAATGGGCTGCAATTGAGAAACTTCCCACTTATGATCGATTAAGAAAAGGTATAATAACCAGTGCATCGAAAGGTGAAACTAGTGAAGTAGATATTGAAAATCTTGGAGTCGAAGAGAAAAAAAAGTTGCTTGAGAGGTTGGTCAAAGTTGCTGAGGAGGATAATGAGAAGTTCTTGTGGAAGCTCAAGAACCGTGTTCAAAGGTAAAAAAACCCTCCTCTGTTTTTTTTTCTTTCTTTGTTTAATTATAGAAAAAAATGTTCTCATGGAGTTTTGACTCTTAGAGAGAACTGACTTATAATTTACCAATAGAGGGAGAGAAAATTGTTTATACTGAATCGGCCTTTGTCAGTTTCTCATTCATGACATAGCTTCAATAGGGCTTTGATCCAGAAAAAACAGAAGCTGAAAAGATGGATTTTGTTCTCCCTCTTAATGATTGGAAAAGTTGTCGAGGTACTTGACTTATTGTAATTTTTGTTTTTTCAGGGTTGGCATTGATGTTCCGACAATTGAAGTTCGGTACGATAATCTAAATATCGAAGCGGAAGCATATGTAGGAAGCAATGCTTTGCCTTCTTTTGCGAAGTTCACTTTTAATATAGTAGAGGTAACTACCTCGGCAAACGTTTATCATCAATTATTGCTACTGAAATATGTTACTTTTGCTCATGCTTTTCTTACTAGCTAATCACCATTTTATCAATTTTGAAGGATTTATTGATTTCTCTTCATCTCCTTCGAAGTAGAAAGAAACCACTCACCATCCTTAAGGGTGTTAGCGGAATCGTCAAGCCATCAAGGTAAGATGATCATGGTCTAAATTCTGTTTGCTTAAAAATTCCTTCAGCAGTTAGTTGCCGATTCTTAATTTCTGTGCTATGTACTTGTTATAGATTGACTTTGCTTTTGGGTCCTCCAAGCTCTGGGAAGACCACACTGCTGTTGGCATTGGCTGGAAAACTTGATCCTAATCTGAAGGTGGTGATATATTCTTGTAAACTTGTATGATCCATAAGGATTTAGCTTTTGGTGTCTGTTTTAATTTGGGAAGCTGACTTCTCTCATGCAGTTTTCTGGACGTGTGACTTACAATGGTCATGAGATGAACGAGTTTGTACCACAGAGAACATCAGCCTATATCAGCCAGCATGATCTCCACATAGGAGAAATGACTGTAAGGGAAACTTTGGCGTTCTCTGCCAGATGCCAAGGGATTGGATATCTACATGGTTAGAACAACGGATTAAATTCTCTTTGCATTTCCAACAGAACCATGAGTTACTCTGGTGGTCTATAACCTAATAAAACTTTGGCACTTGACAGATATGCTGGCAGAGTTGTCCAGAAGAGAGAAAGACGCCAACATTAAGCCTGATCCTGATGTTGATATCTTCATGAAGGTGAGGAAATATATTATTATTCTGTGTACTAATTGACTGAGAAATAACAAGGAAAAAAGAAGGACATAGAAACATTTTTATATAACAACATCATTATTCAGTCCATCAATGTTCTTATCATCTCATATTTAATCCATATTTAAAGGCCTCTCTTTTCACTTCACAAACTCTACGCCAATTTATCAAATCTCATGATCGTTGACTGAAATTGGTAAAAGAAGTTACAATTTCTGCTGTTTCTGGTATTGCAGGCAGTAGCAACACAAGGTGATGAGGCCCAAGTCATCACCGACTATGTCTTAAAGGTAGCATCAGGATACAGTACTCTAGCATCATAAAATCTTCAGAAACCATGAAAATGATATCCCTCAAATGTTTTGTGCCTTCTCTAAAAATTACAGATATTAGGATTGGAAGTCTGCGCAGACACTATGGTCGGGGATGAAATGATAAGGGGTATCTCTGGAGGACAAAGGAAGCGTGTTACAACCGGTAACAATCTCCACCACTCCATTCCTAGTATCAGGGATCAATTAGTTTTCTTCATTATACTAATCTACAATAATGAATCATAGGTGAAATGATGGTTGGGCCATCAAGGGCATTGTTTATGGATGAGATTTCTACTGGCTTGGACAGCTCAACAACTTACCAAATTGTGAGCTCATTGAAGCAAACCGTTCACATTCTCAATTGCACCGCTGTCATCTCACTTCTCCAGCCAGCACCTGAGACATATGATCTCTTTGATGACATTATTCTCCTGTCAGATGGCCAAATTGTGTACCAGGGGCCTCGAGAAAATGTGCTTGGATTTTTTGAACACATGGGTTTCGAGTGCCCTGAAAGAAAAGGCGTGGCTGACTTTTTGCAAGAGGTAAGCATAAAGAAGGCAGTTGTGTTCAGCACCTTTGCTACAATAAGACCAGCCGTATGTGTTATCATAATCTTTGTCAATAATAAATGAATTCATTGCAGGTCACATCAAAGAAAGATCAAGAGCAGTACTGGGCACGAAAAGATCAGCCTTACAGGTTTATCACAGTCAATGAATTTGCTGAGGCTTTTCAATCGTTCAGTGTGGGACGGAGGATTGCAGAGGAGCTTTCGATACCGTTTGACAAGTCCAAGAACCATCCAGCTGCTTTGGTAACCAAAACTTATGGAGCTGGGAAGATGTTTCTGCTTAAAGCTAACTTATCAAGAGAATACTTGCTCATGAAGAGGAACTCATTTGTCTACATCTTCAAGATTTGCCAAGTATTTACCGACAGATCTTGCATCATCTAAATTTCTGTTTTTTTTTTCCCTTCAAATTTTGCATACGGTGTGACACCTTTTCATTTTGTATCAGCTTACAATAATGGCACTCATTTCAATGTCACTCTTCTTTCGAACCAAGATGCCTCGAGATACAGTCACGGATGGTGGAATTTATACTGGTGCTTTGTTCTTCACTGCAATCATGATCATGTTTAATGGCATGTCAGAGCTTTCCATGACCATTGCAAAGCTTCCTGTGTTTTACAAGCAAAGAGACCTCCGATTCTTTCCGTCATGGGCATATGCAATTCCTCCATGGATCCTGAAAATTCCCGTCGCATTTGTTGAAGTTGGTGCATGGGTGTTCTTAACCTATTATGTGATTGGTTTTGATCCTAATGTTGAAAGGTAAATAAAAATTCTTATTTTTTTAAAACTTGTTCGAGAATCCTTTCTGATCCAGCTGATATATCAAGGTGATGATTTTCTGCAGGCTTTTTAAGCAGTACCTCCTGCTTTTGCTAATTAACCAGATGGCATCTGCATTATTTCGATTTATCGCTGCAGCTGGGAGGAACATGATTGTTGCTAACACCTTTGGGTCATTTGCACTACTTACACTTTTTGCTCTTGGTGGCTTCATCCTGTCACGAGGTATTATGATTACGCTTTGAAATTGTATTTTGCAATTTAATATGAAAGAATTCTTTTTTACTTTTTGTATCATGTCACAGAGCAAATAAAGAAATGGTGGATATGGGGTTACTGGATTTCACCATTGATGTATGGGCAGAACGCAATAGTAGTGAATGAGTTCCTTGGAGATAACTGGAGTCATGTATGGTTTCTTTAGCTGACCATTTGTATATTTGTGCCTTCGGCTCTCAATAATCAGCTGATATCTGAAGGTAATTTTTCAAATCACAGATTCCTGCAGGATCCAATGAATCACTAGGAATCCAAGTTTTGAAGAGTCGCGGGTTCTTCACAGAAGCATACTGGTATTGGATAGGAGCAGGGGCAACAGCAGGATTCATACTACTATTAAATCTCTTCTTCGTTCTGGCTCTCACTTTCCTTAATGGTAAATGTCATTAACCTCTCAAATCCGTAGCTCTTGAAATTTATAGCTTATTTTAAATGATGGCAAATCATGGTGGCAGCATTCGACAAGCCTCAGGCTGTTATATCTGAAGAGCCTGAAAGTGATGAATCTGGTCGCAAAACAGAACGAGCTATTCAGTTATCCAACCATGGAAGTAGTCACGGAACAAACACAGGTAAAAGAACTCCAACAATGAAGTGTGTTTGCCCTCCATTTCTTAATCCTGTCGGGTACTAATTACCAATATAATTTTAATTTCAATTTCCAACAGAGGGTGGGGTTGGAATTAGCAGAAGTAGTTCAGAGGCCATTGGCGGGGTGGTCAGCAATAACAGGAAGAAAGGAATGGTTCTTCCATTTCAACCACATTCCATCACATTTGATGACATTATTTACTCTGTTGACATGCCACAGGTATCGAATTTTAGTAAAGTAGGATTATATCTCCCTTTGATGTGATACGATTCTGGGAACTTGACAAAACTGATCATATTGGCATTGAAATTTTCAGGAAATGAAAGTTCAAGGAGTTGTTGATGATAGATTGGTGCTTTTGAAGGGTGTGAGTGGAGCTTTCAGGCCTGGTGTGCTTACAGCTTTGATGGGTGTCAGTGGTGCTGGAAAAACGACTTTGATGGATGTGTTAGCTGGTAGGAAAACTGGTGGATATATCGAGGGAGAAATCAACATTTCTGGGTACCCAAAGAAGCAAGAAACGTTTGCTAGAATTGCTGGATACTGTGAGCAAAATGACATTCACTCTCCACAAGTTACTGTTTATGAATCCTTACTCTACTCGGCTTGGCTTCGTCTACCACCTGAAGTTGACTCTGAAACCAGAAAGGTAGGTGCTCCCTGCCTTTAAATATGCTTTAGGCATCTGGGACTCGGTTTTCATTTCTGTGAACTTTTCCTTATATCGTTCTTGATTCCTTTTCGGTTTGCTTGTCATCCAATCAAGTTCAATCACTTAATCAGCATTCCCTAGTTGAACAGGCATTTCCACTTTATATCTTTTTCCTGTGATCCAGATCACCAAACCTGTTCTATATAGCTAAGAAGGGTACTGTTGAAGTTGATATTTGTAGTGATGGTGCTAGAAAGCTTTAATTCAATCCAATTCAGCCAGTCACACCCAATTAACCTATAAATTGCCAAAATTGCTTACAGATGTTCATCGAGGAAGTCATGGATCTTGTGGAGTTGAATCCATTGCACCATGCATTAGTTGGGCTGCCTGGTGTGAATGGTTTGTCCACCGAGCAGCGCAAGCGGCTAACCATTGCAGTTGAGCTAGTTGCAAACCCTTCTATCATATTCATGGATGAGCCAACTTCAGGGCTAGATGCTAGAGCTGCTGCAATTGTGATGAGAACAGTTAGGAACACTGTGGACACAGGAAGAACAGTTGTGTGCACCATCCATCAGCCCAGTATTGACATATTTGAAGCTTTTGATGAGGTAAGAAATGTTAGGAAATTATTTCAATCAGAACTTTGCCATGATTTTATCACCATAACAATCTGCTTTAATTAAAATGGCATGTAGCTATTCCTGATGAAGCGAGGAGGACAAGAGATATATGTGGGGCCTCTGGGTCACCATTCTACCCATCTAATAAAATATTTTGAGGTATGTTTGACATGATTAATTATCAAATAACACAAGCAATTGTATCTTCAGGCCTCCACCTAAGTCATATATCTTTCTATCTGTGAAGGCAATTGAAGGAGTCAGTAAAATTAAAGATGGTTATAATCCAGCAACTTGGATGCTGGAAGTTTCTAGTTCAGCACAAGAAATGGCGCTGGGGGTTGATTTTGCTAACATTTACAAGAATTCAGATCTGTTAAGGTCAGATAACGTACATGGCTATGTGGTACAAACTGAAATATATGCCAAAGCCATGCCTTTAAGTTTTGACGTGGTATAATAAAGCATTTAATTAAGTATTTGGTGATGATTTTTGTCTAAAATTTGTGGATTATGTGTGACGTAAATCAGGAGAAACAAAGCACTCATTTCGGAATTAAGCACACCTGCTCCTGGCTCGACTGACCTTTATTTCCCTACGAAGTACTCAACACCATTCTTCACACAATGTGTGGCTTGCTTATGGAAGCAACATTGGTCATATTGGAGGAATCCACCATACACTGCCGTGAGATTTCTTTTCACAACCTTTATAGCCTTGATGTTTGGAACAATGTTCTGGGACCTTGGCTCCAAATTGTAAGTCACAACGGGGTTCTTTGAAACAATTTAAATGTTCAGACTTTGATGGCTTGCTTCATCGCGCTCATCTAATTTTTCTCACAAACTGCAGGGACAGTTCCCAAGAGCTTTTCAATGCAACGGGTTCGATTTATGCAGCAGTTCTTTTCCTTGGTGTGCAAAACGCATCATCCGTACAGCCAGTGGTGGCTGTTGAAAGAACTGTCTTCTACAGGGAAAGAGCTGCTGGAATGTATTCAGCTTTGCCATATGCCTTTGCACAGGTAACAATTCATCAGGTTTTAAGAGACTTCACTTGTCAAGAATGTAATGCATGCATGTTTCCCTCACCAAACTTTTATCATTTGTTGCAGGTCCTGATAGAGCTTCCGTATGTTTTTGTTCAAGCTGCAGTCTATGGCATTATAGTTTATGCGATGATTGGATTTGAATGGACTGTTGTTAAGTTCTTTTGGTATCTGTTCTTTATGTACTTCACATTATTATACTTCACCTTCTACGGAATGATGACTGTTGCAATGACTCCAAATCACCACATTGCTGCCATAGTTTCGTCTGCATTTTATGGAATCTGGAACCTATTCTCAGGGTTTATAGTTCCTCGACCTGTAAGTGCTCACTATCTTATCATTTCCAATTCCAAATTTCCATAGTGTTGTGTTACCTTGTAGAATAATTTTGTGATACATTTATGCTCTTTGGTCTATAACAGAGAATACCTATATGGTGGAGGTGGTACTACTGGGCTTGTCCAGTATCATGGACCTTGTATGGATTGGTTGGATCACAGTTTGGAGATATACAGAAAGGATTTACCACCGGCGACGACCGTAGAACTGTGAAAGAATTTGTGAAGGATTATTTTGGTTTCGACCATGATTTTCTTGGAGTAGTCGCGGGCGCCATTGTTGGGTGGACTGTCCTCTTTGCTTTCGTATTTGCCGTTGCTATCAAGGCTTTCAACTTCCAGAGGCGTTAAAAAACCACCTTTATATATGTGCTTTTACTTCATTTTCTTTCTGTATAGGCTATGTAGATTTTACTGTCAATTTCGCACAGCGCTTAAAGATATTTTAATACAAGCACAGGAATTTCTTGGTCTTGCTTTAAAGTTTGCCTAAAGCAGTGGACACACACACACACGTGTGTGCGTGTGCGTGTGTGCATGTTATATTTTCTTTTGAACCCGTCGAATAATTTATACTTATTTTCCATTTGATAATAAAAGAGAAACCTCAGTCCCAATGACACCACAGAACCAGGGTCATCCGTCAAAATAAAATCCTGCTTCCATAGAGACCAAATACCGACAGCCTGATCGACCACTATCGTTCAGGACGCGACAGGAACAACATTCCTATGAAGATCGACACGAAAATCACAGTTTTCATCTAGTTGGGTACCTTAATTCCTCTTTCACAAATTAAGTTTAGCAGGGAGAGACTTCTTACAAGCTCTCCAAACAAAGTTTTCAACGTGCGGAGGAACCTAGAGGTGCCACATTTGCTTCTACCATGATCTTGTTTAGCCGAGAAATTGCCTAGGAAATACCATCGCGATCAGACCTCACAACCATGTTGACTAATTTCTTGTGCGTTTGGTTTCTGTGAGGACAAACAACTCCTGTCTCAATTGGTAGCGTCATCACTGTTGAAAATTAAACTAGACTTTGTTTTCTCTACCAAATAATTTTACTCTAGATCTACTTTTTATTTTTTAATCTTAGAGGTTAATTCTTGTCATAAAATAATAACGAGTTGATACAAGGATTGATAAGTCAAGTATTTTACTGAATGGTGTCATTTTCCCCTCTCTCACACAATTAGTTTTCCTTTTATTGATTTAGTTGGATTTATATCGAAAATGGTTAGGTCAATCAATTTTTACCGAGTTCATGTCTTGTCTAACTCAACTCCAAATCCAATATAAACTACATTCTAGATTCTAAGTTTTTCATGTCAAAAAAGGTGTTTGGTATTGAGGCTATACCACACACATGTTGAGAAAAAACGAGGTGTTTTGATATTTGATAGTGGTTGATAAGTTGAAAAGATGACGTGTACCCCACTTGAAAATGTTACTAAATGCAGGTTCGTGAAAAGCAGCACTTTACTGCTTTTCACATGTGAGATGCTGCTGCTTATCTTGTTTTATTATCTCAAAAGTGTTCCGACAGGCCGCTATGCAATGATATGGTTTTTTTAGTTTTTTTAATAAGGTTTTTTTTTGGATTTGTTCAAAATATATAGGCGCCAGTACTTCATTTTGAATTGCTTTTAAGAAAAATAAAAAATATATGTTTAAAAAAATTATTTTTTTGTATTTAAATATAATTTAATATATTTATATTAAAAAAATAAATGGTTTTTTTATTTAGATAATGAATTTTTAAAAAATATTTTTTTTATTTTAAACTAACTTTTTGATATTTTTAAATTATTTTGATACACTAATATCATAAATAATTTTTAAAATTTTAAAAAAACATTATTTAATATGATCGTAGTCCCAATTATATCATGGATGATTTTTTTTTCAAATATTGTAGCTCGGGCAAATAATCAGGAATTGTAGAGACCTTCATATGTATATATTGTCCGTGATGACATTGTAAGTAAATTGTTGAGAGAATAAATAAAAAATCTATTTTACTTGAAATATTAATTACATTATATTATTATAATTATTAAATCTACAATATATATATATATATATATATATAGTAACTTCATAAGTTATAACAATATGAAATACTTAATAACCAAACAATTGAAACTGTTTTTCATTAATCTCAAACTTAAAAGCAGTTTTACCTTTTAACCAAACACTTCAAAATTTATTTTGAACAGCAGCTAAAATATTTTTTATTAAATTATTTTTTTAAAACTTCAACCACAAAAATAAAAACAATACCAAACACACACTAACTCTTTTAAGTACTGTTTGATTTTTTTTCTTTCAAAACTTTTGAAAAAAAAGAGAGGCTTGTCTGCTTACCTCATATGGCCATGCTCTAGGTTAGCAGGTCACTAAGCTGACTCATATATCTATGTCGAGTCTTATAACACTGCTCTTATAACACTGCTAATTAGCTGGCATCACAGCCAACTCCCTACAAGACTTCATCATGAAACATTGCACTCACCTAAATTCGTAGTTTTTCGAACTCATCCTTGGAAAGGGCCTGTGTCATTAGGTTATCAGATGAATTAATGCATGGTCACCAGGTCAAATCTTACTCTTAACGGTGTCATTTACTCTCTCTTTTCTCTTGTTATTGATCTAGTTGGATTCAGATCGGAAGGCCAAAAGGGTTTTACCAAGCCAACATTCTATCCAATTCAACTCGAAATCCAAGGCAGATAAAATTCCAAATTCTAGGTTTTTCATGTCAACTCGCTAGTCCAAGTCAGGTTTAATAGCTATATCCATATCAATGAGCTCAGCATAAACGTTTTCTTTTTCAAGTTTTTTCAGGTTACGAGGGCTCTATTTTGCTCCACCACGACTGTATAATAAGGGCTCAACGCTGGGATGTCGCTACTGGCTTCGCTTGTTAGGTATGATAAATCAGCTCCATAAACGACAGCAGAAAAATGTTAGGAGCAAATTGGTGAAAAAAATGTCTGGCAGGCATGACGAACTCGCTCGCATATCATGCACCTGCTTTGCTTGGAACCTCGGAATCCCTATCTTGCTTGCTGTCTTTCATGGAAGAAAACATCCCATGAACTCAAGGGTATCCCATGTCTGTTATAAGGAATGAGTCGTCCCCTCCATTGGGAAAGAAAGGACAAAATCAATGCTAACTAATGTTGATAAACTTCTATCTTAACAAAATTGTTTTCTCATCAATCATAAAAGTATTTTCACTAATCCATAAGCCAACAAAATTACATTTACATAAGTAATTATAGATTTGAGGGAATGTGTTACATGATATAATCAACTATAATGTTTAAATTTACTTTTAAATTACATGGATTTATTTTATATTTTTTCTTATTATATTTCTATATAAACTTTACGAAATACTGGCATCCCATCTCTAGACTTATTCTCAATTGGGTCCTTCGCTTCACTAAACTAGTGTAGCCATTTTCATTAAAGTTGCACTTAATTCGCCTTTAGCACATCTCATTTTATAGAAAACACTAACCACTTGTCATTATGCATACAAATACAAAGCATTGTGAATTGCCACAGTGCCCTTTTTGTTTTCATCTCTGAGCTTTCTTTTTTAATTTCTCCCTGGGGACCAAATTGATGGTCAATTTAGGCAATTTTGTTGAGAAAGGATTAGATTCAAAATCAGAAGACCAAGGTGAAGGAGGAGAAAATGGGTGGTGGCTTTAAACTGACAGCAAATGCTCATTTTGGTCCTTCTATTTTGTAATTGTTAAATTTATGATCCTTTAATATTTGAGAAATTCAATTTTGATGCAAAATTCAATTTTCATTTTTTTTTCTATCATTAATTTGAGAGAGAAGGAGAGTGTGTGGATGGACTTCAGTTCTAAAAAGATAAAGTTTTGATTGATACCAATTTTAATAGTGAAAAAGATAGATTATAGTGTCAGCATGTTTCATTTGATGATAGAAGTTCTATCTAAGTGTAATTTCGGGTTTTTTTTTTTTTTTATTTGAGGTTATTAATGAGTTTTTCATATATTTTTTTTATTTCAATTTCATTATTCAATGTTGGGTTTTTTATTGGCTATTTTTTTATTTTTCCTTTAACAAGATTTTATAATATTTTTAATAAAATATGATTTAGTTTTTACTTTGTTTACAAAATAGGGCTTCAACAACTATTTTTTTCTGATATTAGAAGACATTCTTTTTGTGTATCTCAACTTTTTCATTCAATTTTTTCATTCACTTTCCTATGCATCTCTCTCTACTATTATTTTAATAAACAAAAACTGTTTACAAGAAAAAAATTATTAAGTCTATGACTTGTGTTTTAAGATCAAATATTTAATCCACATTTATCTCTCAACTTTTCAATTTAGTTTATGGTTGAATAAAATTTATTTTTTACTTGATTTACTCATGAAATTATATATAATATATGCAACCTTTCATAATATTATTTTTTCTTTGATTTTATTCAATTCCTTAATTTGTATGTTTGTGTCTATATTTTTATAAACATTTGATTAAATAAAAAATTAATTTTTAATAACAAAGTTATTGAACATAATTGCACAAATATTTTGATTTATATCTATCTCTCTCTTTTAGTTTAATTTTTAGTTATTCTTGGTGGGTTTTGTTTGTATTTTATTGGTATAAATAATTCTCAAATTATTTAATTATATTCTTGCATAATATTTTTTTATGAGTAATTTATTTAATTCCAAAACTTGCATATATTGTTTTTTTTGTTGAAGTTTGCTTTATCTAATTCACAGTGAAATGCATATAAGATAGCTAGTACTAGGCTAATGCTCCCTCATTATATTTTTTTAGTTTTTAAGAAGAAAAAAAACTAATTTATTTAAAAAGGTTAAGAATTTCTAAAAATCCCCAGCCTTTATTTTTTTTCTTAAAAATTATGTATTAAATAAATTATTTAAAAAAAAAGTTCTTTGAGAAATAAATTTCAAAATGAAAATACAAGCATGTCTGGAAAATGATTAGTTTTCAAATATTGTTAATAAATAAAAAATTGAATTCTTTTATTAAGTATATTTTTTTTTAAATGCTAAAATTATAAAAAGCTTAAGAAAAAATATTTTATTTTTTAATCATCAATCTCTCCAATTGGAGGAAATGGATGGATAATTCATATAATTAAAAATCCAACCACATACTAGATGAGGATTTAAGAAAAGTTTTATATTAATTTATTAATAAATTTTCTAAAATAGTTTTTTTTAAAAAAACATTAATATATGTAATTGTTTTTCACACATGTTGAAAATAATTACAGCGGGGGTTCACGCTGCCGAAGAATAGGAAGCAGATAACTGTCAACGGTTTTCTATCTTGCTTTCTTCCCCGTAAAATAGTCTGCTATTTGGCATAACGTAAACTAGTTTTACCGTTCAAATAAAAAAAGACGCCAGTAGCGTCCTTATATACACACCCTCACATTCATATGTTTTTGTTTTTCATTGGCGCTCCGCTTCAGTACTTAGTCTCTCTTGTAAGCTCAAGAAAACAAAATCATTTTAGCTGTTTATTAGGAACTCTATGATTCAAGTTCCAAAACCAATAAAGAAGAGCAGAGGAAACAAAATCTGGGGTTTGGTTTGGTTTGTTTTAGTTGTTGTTTAAGTATACTAGTCCATCATCAATGGAGAGTGCTGATATTTATAGAGGTAGTGGTAGTTTGAGAGCAGGTTCGTTTGTATGGAGAAACAGTACTGTTGAAGCATTTTCAAGATCTTCACGAGAAGAAGATGATGAAGAGGATCTAAAATGGGCAGCTCTTGAGAAACTACCTACTTATGATCGTTTAGGGAAAGGTATATTGATGAGTGCGTCAAGAGGTGTAAGTAATGAGATAGATATTGAAAACCTTGGATTCCAAGAGAGAAAACAGCTGCTGGAAAGGCTGGTCAAAGCTGCAGGCGAGGATAATGAGAAGTTCTTGTGGAAACTCAAGAATCGTATTGAAAGGTAAAATATTCTCTTTTGTTTCTCCTTTGGTATGCAGATTTGCTTTGTCTGGTTTGCAGAGAAAATGTTAGAAAAATCAAGCTCTTGGATCGAGACTTGGACTTGCCAATAAAATGAGAGAAACAAAATGGTTTTACTTTACGAGGGATTCATCTAAAAAGAAAACATGGATTTTGTTCTCCCTCTTTTTGCTTGGAATACAGAGGAACTTGCTGGCTAAGTTCTTGATTTTCTGTACTATTTTGTGTTTCAGGGTTGGAATGGAGTTTCCAACAATTGAAGTTCGGTATGAGCATCTAAATATTGGAGCTGAAGCTTATGTAGGGAGTGGAGCTTGCCTTCCTTTGCCAAGTTCATATTTAGTATAATAGAGGTAAAGACAGCTGCAAACATTTGACATCAGTTATTACTACCAGTTGCCGAAATACGACGCAGTTCATTTTAGTTTGGCCATGCTTTTCTTATTAACTAATCACTCGCTCATCAATTTTGAAGGGTCTATTCATTTCTCTTCATATACTTCCAAGTAGAAAGAAACCACTCGCCATCCTTAAGGATGTTAGTGGAATCATCAAGCCATCAAGGTAAGAGGATCGTGGTCTAAAATCCTTTTGCTTCAATAGTTAGTTGCCTATTCTTAATTATTTTGTCTTTTTTTTTTCTATTTAAATGTTTTATATTGACTTTGCTTTTGGGTCCTCCAAGTTCTGGGAAGACCACTCTTCTGCTGGCGTTGGCTGGAAAGCTTGATTCCAGTCTTAAGGTGGTGATAGATTCTTGTAAATTTGTGTATTCCATGAGGATTCAGCTTTAGTTTTCTGCTTTAATATGCGAAGCTGAATTCTTTGTTGCAGTATTCTGGTTGCGTGACATACAATGGTCATGAGATGAACGAGTTCGTACCACGAAGAACCGCTTCCTATATCAGTCAACATGATCTCCATATAGGAGAAATGACTGTCAGGGAAACTTTGGCCTTCTCTGCCAGATGCCAAGGGGTTGGAAACCTTCATGGTTAGAATAATGGAGTAAAATTTATAAGCATATCCCAACAGAATCATAATTCACTCTAGTGATCTGTTCAATATTCATAATTTAAAGTTTAAACATGACTAGTAAATAAAAATCCTTGCAATTGTCAGATATGTTGGCAGAGTTGTCGAGAAGAGAGAAGGACGCCAACATTAAGCCCGATCCAGATATTGATGTCTTCTTGAAGGTGATAGAAGATATTAATATTTTTCCTATTAGACTTCCTTCATAAGATTTCACTGTGCTAGAATAAGCTACGATAAGGTATAAAGTAGTGCTCATTTTCTGTTCTTTCCGGTATTACAGGCAGTAGCAACACAAGGTCAAGAGGCCAACGTCATCACCGATTACGTCTTAAAGGTAGTATCAATATGTAGCATTGACATGTCATGAATGTCTTCAGAAAGCTTGAACGTTAAATCTTTTAAATTCTCTGGAAATTGCAGATACTAGGATTGGAAGTCTGCGCAGATACTCTGGTAGGTGGTGAAATGATAAGGGGTATCTCTGGAGGACAAAGGAAGCGTGTTACAACTGGTAAAAATCTCCATTAGTCCATAACCAACATCAAAGAAAAAATATTTCGTTTCACTCTCCAATTACTCTACAAAAATCCCCATTGATCTTTCATAGGTGAAATGCTGGCAGGACCATCAAGGGCATTGTTTATGGATGAGATTTCTACAGGCTTGGACAGCTCAACAACTCACCAAATTGTGAACTCATTAAAGCAAACTATTCACATTCTCAATTACACTGCCGTCATCTCGCTTCTCCAGCCAGCACCGGAGACTTATGACCTCTTTGATGACATCATTCTCCTGTCAGATGGCCAAATTATGTACCAGGGTCCTCGTGAAAATGTTCTTGGATTTTTTGAGCATATGGGCTTCCGGTGTCCTGAAAGAAAAGGCGTGACAGACTTTCTTCAAGAAGTAAGTTTAAATGAAGCAGTTTTACAAGGAACCTTTACTACAATGGGATCTTCAATGGACAACAACAGGAGCCTCATGTAAGCATCACAATCTTCATGATCGATAATGAAGGAATTTTTCGCAGGTGACGTCTAAAGAAAGATCAAGAGAAGTATTGGACACTTAAAGATCAGCCCTACAGGTTTGTCACAGTCAACGAATTTGCTGAGGCATTTCAATCATTCAGCGTGGGACGAAGGGTCATAGAGGAGCTTTCAATCCCATTTGACAAGACCAAGAACCATCCAGCGGAATTGGTTAACAAAAAGTATGGAGCTGAAAAGATGGATCTGCTTAAAGCTAACTTCTCAAGAGAATACTTGCTCATGAAGAGGAACTCATTTGTCTACATCTTCAAGCTATTCCAAGTAATTATCGATGGTCATTACAATATCCAACCCTTAGTTAACATTCAAATTTTCATTCAATGTGACTCCTTTTCACTTCGAATCAGCTTACAATGATGACAATTATTCTTGGAAATAAAGAACCTGAAGCACAAACAGTTACTGTTTAGATCAGTAACTGTTTCAATGCTATTTACCCAGAAAACACTTACTGTTGAAATCAAGAATTCTAGCCTCTGTTTGAACAGAACCGTGGGACACAAGGCAACCAACAACACACTCTTTACGTAGAGAATTAGGAGCAGAATTGCTTAAGGTTACTGTCATCCCTTGAATTTTATTTATAGAAGAATTTGAATACAAGAATAGGAAATCTGTTACAAATTCTTTTGACTGAATAAGAAAAAAACAATAAACATATTAAATAGGAAAACAGACATAAAGATCAGTACATTCGATCTTTTTATTGAAATATAAACTAAAGACTTGAATTCTCCTTATGATCTTCATTTCTCCAGTTGCTGCCTTCATTTGCAGTCTTGGAATCAAAACTTTCTTCAATCTTCAACACTCCTCCTTGGTTCCAAGTCTGCATAGCTGCACATCCCAACTTTCTCTCTCAGATCCTCAAATCTTTCCTTAGCAAGAATTTTATTTATAGAAGAATTTGAATACAAGAATAGGAAATCTGTTACAAATTCTTTTGACTGAATAAGAAAAAAACAATAAACATATTAAATAGGAAAACAGACATAAAGATCAGTACATTCGATCTTTTTATTGAAATATAAACTAAAGACTTAAATTCTCCTTATGATCTTCATTTCTCCAGTTGCTGCCTTCATTTGCAGTCCTGGAATCAAAACTTTCTTCAATCTTCAACACTCCTTCTTGGTTCCAAGTCTGCATAGCTGCACATCCCAACTTTCTCTCTCAGATCCTCAAATCTTTCCTTAGCAAGTGATTTGGTAAACAAATCAGCTAGTTGTTCTTTAGTAGGACAGTATTTCATTTCCAATTCTCCTTCCTGTTGAAACTGTCTAACAGCATGAAATTTAATTTTCATGTGTTTTGTTCTGTTATGGAAAACAGAGTTTTTTGAGATTGCAATTGCAGCCATATTGTCACACATTAATTCTGTGGTTTTAGTTTTCTCAAAACTTAATTCCCCCAATACTTTTCTCAGCCATACTAGTTGATTTGCTGCAACATATGCAGCAATATATTCTGCCTCAGCAGTGGAATGTGCCACCACTGTCTGCTTCTTCGAATTCCAGCTGAAGATTGTTCTTCCCATTGAAAAACAGAACCCTGAGGTACTTGTCATCTCTTCATCACTCCCTGCCCAGTCACTATCTGAAAAACCAATTAAGTTAGTGGTTTCAGTTCTGACAAAGTTCATCCCGAAATCCAGTGTTCCTTTCAGATATCGCAAGACCCTTTTTGCAGCAACAAAGTGGTTTGGACTTGGGTTTTGCATGAATCTTGACAAGTAGTTGACTGTGAATACTATGTCTGGGCGAGTTGCAGTTAAATATAGTAGGCTTCCAATTAAACTCCTGTAAATTCTACCATCAGCTTGAGGAGTCCCGTCAGTTTTTGATAGTCTCTGTCCCACTATCATTGGTGTGCTGACAGGTTTGTAATTGTTCATTGCAAACTTGTATAAGAGCTTCATAGTGAAGTTCTTTTGACATAGAAAGCTGCCTTGAATTGTTTGCATAACTTCCATGCCCAGAAAGTAAGACAACAACCCAAGCTCATTCATTTCAAACTTGGTTTTCATGTTGATTTTGAATTCTTCCACCATTTTTCCGTGATTACCTGTAATCAACAGGTCATCAACATATACTGACACGATCAATATGTGATCAGCCTCTCTTCTTACATACAATATAGGTTCATTCATGCTTCTTTCAAACCCCAAACTTATCAAGTATTCATCCAATCTGCTGTACCAAGCTCTAGGAGCTTGTTTCAGCCCATATAATGCTTTCTCTAGGAGATATACTTTGTTGGTTGAGGTATTTACTTCGAATCCTTCAGGCTGTTCAACATATATTTCTTCATCTATAGTTCCATTTAGAAAAGCAGACCTTACATCCATTTGCCATAGAAGCCAGCCTGTCTGAGCAGCTAGAACCAACAATAATTTTATAGTATCAAGCCTTGATACTGGAGCAAATGTATCATTATAATCAACTCCTGGTTCTTGAGAGTATCCTTTAACCACAAGTCTTGCTTTGTATTTATTTATGCTCCCATCTGCATTCAACTTGGTTTTGAAAATCCACTTTACACCAATCACATTTTTATGTGCAGGTCTGTCAACTAACCTCCATGTTTTATTTTTTTCAATCATCATCAGCTCCTTCTTCATTGCTGTCATCCATACATGTGAATTCATGGCTTCTTCTACATCAACTGGCTCTGTCTCGGCAAAATTACATCTGTTGTATACATCACTCAGCATTCTTGTTCCTCTCACTGGCATATCTTCTTCACCTTCTGTATTTTCAATTCCATACTCGATTTCAGGCTTTGATTCTTCATTAGCATCCCAGTTCCATATACTATCTTCAGCAACTCTCACATCCCTGGCAATTATAGCTTTTCCAGTTTTTAAATCATACACTTTATAACCACTAGACTTTGTGCTATACCCAATCAAAATCCCTACCTCAGCCTTTTGATCAAGTTTCTTTCTCTTAATGTCAGGTTGTAGGACATAACATGGACTGCCAAAAACTCTTAAATGTTCAAGATTGGGTTTGAAACCATACCAGCACTCAAAGGGAGTTTTATCCCCTAGTATCTTTGTCACCATTCTGTTCAAAAGATAGGTTGAAGTGCTTACTGCCTCAGCCCAGAATTTCAAAGGCATCTTCTTCTCATAAAGAAGGCATCTTGCCATTTCCATCAGGGTACGATTTCTTCTTTCACTTACCCCATTCTGTTGAGGAGTGTAGGGGACAGTCAATTGATGTTTGACACCTTCTTTTTCTAGATATTCTTCAAGTTTTCGAGAGGTGAACTCTCCCCCATTATCAGACCTCAACATCTTCAGCTTGCAATTAGTTTCCCTTTCAACTGCAGCCTTGAATCTTAAGAACACGTCTGTCACTTCACCTTTTGTTTTGAGAAAATACACCCAGCAAAATCTGCTATAATCATCCACAAATAGTAAGAAGTATCTAGCACCATTTAAAGATTCATTGTGCATTGGTCCACATACATCGGTGTTGATCAATTGAAGTTTAGAAGTTGTTCTAAACGTACTGCCAAAACTGCTTCTGGTTTGCTTTCCCAGTTGGCATGCCTCACATACCTCATTATGTTCATGTATTTTTGGCAATCCTAAGGCTATTTGCAGCTCAGCCATCTTCTTCAAGGCTACATAATTAAAATGTCCCATCCTTCTATGCCACAACACCGAATTTGCATTTTCACAGGTGCTCATGTTTACAATTTTATCTTCCCATTTAAGGCAGAAACTTCTGTTGGTCATTTTGGCAGAAAACAATAGATATCCTTGTTTATCTTTGATTGTACATATGCCATCAATGAACGATAGTGAATGCCCTTCTTCAAGTAGTTGTCCCACACTAACCAGATTTTGCTTAATTTCAGGTACATACAGAATATTTTCAAAAATTCGTGTACCTGACAAGGTTTCAACTTCTACTTCTCCTCTGCCTCTTACTTCAACATACTGTCCATTTGCAACCCTCACTTTGGACTTATAATTTGAATCCAAATTTATGAAGAGTTGTATATCTGCAAACATATGGTTAGTGCACCCACTATCAATGAGCCAATTTGGATTTCTTACCTCAGTGTTGCTGCAATTATGTTCTTCTGTGGTCATGAACAATTGTTCATCCTTGACTTCTGAGGTATCAGCAATATAAGCTTGTTTTCCAGTTGTTGAGTTAAGCTTACAGTATTTTTGAATGTGCCCAAATTGTTTGCACTTTCTGCATTGTGCATTCTTGAGCCAACACCATGCTTCAAGGTGATTGTTTTTCTGACAGTATTTGCAGGTGGGGAATTGATCTTTCTTCTCCTTCCCTCTTGAATTATTAGCAGAATTATGATTGTTCTGCCAATTTTTATTCTGCCAAGTCTTCCCAGCATCTCTCATTCCTTCTTGGCTTTCTTTGTAGGAGTTCTGGGGACGATTGTGAACTCGTGTTCTTCCTTTAAACCCTGCAACGAAGGCTTCTTCATTTGTATTTTCCTGTCTGTACATCTGTCTCTGTTCCACAGCCTGTAGGGCATTGATCAATTCTTGGAGACTCATCTCCGTGAAGTCTTTTGAATCCTCCAAAGAACAAATTTTGTTCTCAAATTTTTCTAGGTAAGCTAACAAGGACTTTCTTGACTACTCTTGATTCTTGTATATCTTCTCCTAATAGTCTCATATGATTGACTATTTTTGAGATATTAGAAGAGAATTCCTTGATGGTTTCTGAATTCCTCATCTTCCATCCTTCGAACTGCCTTTTTAAGTTTAGTACCTGCATCCTCCTTGATTTTTCATCACCATGAAACTCAGCTTTTAATTTATCCCAGGCCTTTTTTGCAGTTTCACAGGCCATAATTCTGGTAAATATTTCTTCATTTACAGAATTATGAATACACGTAAGAGCCTTAAATCCCTTTGCTTTTTCTTCGTTGAAGAATTTAATTTGTGTGATTGTAGGATTGCTTCCCAAAGGATTGGGTTGTTTATCACTCTCTACAATTTCCCACAAATCAAATGCTTTGAGATACGTAGCCATTTTCACAGCCCAAACTCTATAATTGTGCCCTGTAAACACAGGTGCTCTGGATGAGAAATTTGCAGAGTCCATGAAGCTTCTACTGTCGTTTGTAAAATTGAAACAAACGATTGTTTTGTTTCTTCTCTTCCCTTTCGTAAACTGAGACTTTTGATTGATGTAAAGAACAATACAATAATTGAAATCTCAGTCAATTATGTATTTATCAATGGCAGGATTATGCCTGAATAAAGAAATCGCTCACTCTCGTGTTTCCTTCAAAAACCTTTTCAAAGCTAAATAACTTTGAACAATTCTCTCTTTTCTTAATTCTCTCGTGTTTCACTCAACCCCCTTCAAGGAACAATCTGCTCTGATACCAATTTGTTGGAAATAAAAAACCTGAAGCACAAACAGTTACTGTTTAGATCAGTAACTGTTTCAATGCTATTTACCCAGAAAACACTTACTGTTGAAATCAAGAATTCTAGCCTCTGTTTGAACAAAACCGTGGGACACAAGGCAACCAACAACACACTCTTTACGTAGAGAATTAGGAGCAGAATTGCTTAAGGTTATTGCCATCCCTTGAATTTTATTTATAGAAGAATTTGAATACAAGAATAGAAAATCTATTACAAATTCTTTTGACTGAATAAGAAAAAAACAATAAACATATTAAATAGGAAAACAGACATAAAGATCAGTACATTCGATCTTTTTATTGAAATATAAACTAAAGACTTAAATTCTCCTAATGATCTTCATTTCTCCCGTTGCTGCCTTCATTTGCAGTCTTGGAATCAAAACTTTCTTCAATCTTCAACAATTATTTCAATGACAATCTTCTTCCGGACCAAGATGCCTCGAGATACAGTCACTGATGGTGGAATGTATACTGGTGCTTTGTTCTTCACTGCGATCACGATCATGTTTAATGGTATGGATGAGCTATCTATGACCATCGCGAAGCTTCCCGTGGTCTACAAGCAAAGGGATCTCCTATTCTTTCCTCCATGGACATATGCAATTCCTCCATGGATCCTGAAAATTCCCATTATATTTGTTGAAGTTGCTGCATGGGTGTTCCTAACTTATTATGTAATCGGATTGATCCAAACAGTGCAAGGTAAATAAGAATTCTTAATTTTTTGTAAACTTGTACCAAAATCCATTCTGACCCAGCTGTTATAACAAGGCTGTGTTTCTTTCTTTCATTTTCTGCAGGCTTTTTAAGCTGTACTTGGTGCTTGTGCTAATTAACCAGATGGCATCTGCACTATTTCGATTTATTGCTGCAGCTGGAAGGAACTTGATTGTTGCTAAGAGCTTTGGATCATTTGTGCTCCTTGCACTTTTTGCGTCGGGTGGCTTCATCTTGTCAAGTGGTATGATGAGTCTAGTATCGTACTTGAAAATTATATTTTTCTGCCAAACCTGGAGGAATTCATATTTTGTGCTTTTTTGTTGAATGGAACAGAGCAAATAAAGAAATGGTGGAAATCGGGTTACTGGGCTTCACCGTTGATGTAAGGGCAGAACGCAATAGTAGTGAATGAGTTCCTTGGAAATAGTTGGAGTCATGTATGGTTTCTTTAACTGACCATTTGTATATTTCTGTCTTCGACTCTCAATAATCAACTGGTATCTGAAGGTAATTTTTTAAATCACAGATTCCTGTAGGATCCACAGAATCACTAGGAATCCAAGTTTTGAAGAGTCGCTGGTTCTTCACAGAAGCATCTTGGTACTGGATAGGAGTCGGGGCAACAGCAGGATTCATACTACTGTTCAATGTCTGCTTTGTTTTGGCCCTCACTGTCCTCGATGGTAAGTGTCATTAGCTTCTCAACGCCATACCTCTTGAAAGTTGGAGCTTATATTAATATATTGCAAATTAGGCTGGCAGCATTTGAGAAGCCTCGGGCTGTTTTATCTGAAGAACCCGAAAGTGATGATTCTGAAGGAGCCGTTCAGTTATCAAACCGTGGAATCAGTCGCCACCCCAACACAGGTAAAAGAACTCAATTGATGAAGCGCGTCAGTGGTCAAGTCATTTCCTAGCCTATAATTAGATATCAAATTACCGATATATTTTCAATTAACGAGCAGCGAGTGGAGTTGAAATTAATAGAAATGGTTCAAATCCCATTGGTGAGGCCAGCAATAACAGTAAGATAGGAATGGTTCTTCCATTTGAACCACATTCTATCACATTTGATGACGTTATTTACTCGGTCGACATGCCACAGGTATCAAAATTTAGTAAAGTACGATTATATCTCGCTTTGATGACATATCATTGAAAGAACATGACAAAACTGATCATGTTGGTATTGAAATTTGTAGGAAATGAAAGTTCAAGGAGTCATGGAGGATAGGTTGGCGCTTTTGAAGGGTGTGAGTGGTGCTTTCAGGCTCGGTGTCCTTACAGCTTTGATGGGTGTTAGTGGTGCTGGAAAAACGACTTCGATGGATGTGTTAGCTGGTAGGAAAACTGGTGGATATATTGAGGGAGACATCACAATTTCCGGGTACCCAAAGAACCAAGAAACTTTTGCCAGAATTTCTGGATACTGTGAGCAAAATGACATTCACTCCCCACATGTTACCGTCTATGAGTCTTTACTCTACTCAGCTTGGCTTCGTCTACCCTCAGAAGTTGACTCTGAAACCAGAAAGGTAGGTACCTTTGCCTTAAATTTAAATATGCTTCATACATTAGGTATTTAGCGTGAGATTTGGGTTCCGTAAACATTTTCTTGTTCTTGTGCTTGTTTCATTTTGGCCTGAATCTCATCCAATCAAGTTAAATAACTGGTTTTAGCATTGACTGGTTAAATGGGCATTTCCATTTTATACTTTATCCTTAGATCATACTCAATGATCCTGTTCTATCTAGCTAAGGACAGTGCTGGTGAAGTTGGTCTTTTGCGGTGATTGTGCTAGAAAGCTTCAATGAAACTCCTTTGCTTGCCGGCTAAATCTTATGGCTTTTTTAGTCAGCTAAACCCAATCAACATCTACATTTCCAAAATTGTTCCAGATGTTCATTGAGGAAGTCATGGAGCTTGTGGAGTTGAATTCGTTGCGCAATGCATTAGTTGGGTTACCTGGTGTTACTGGTCTGTCCACTGAGCAACGCAAGCGGCTTACAATTGCTGTCGAGCTAGTTGCAAACCCCTCTATCATATTCCTGGATGAGCCAACTTCGGGGCTAGATGCTAGAGCTGCTGCCATTGTGATGAGAACGGTCAGGAACACTGTTGACACAGGAAGAACAGTTGTTTGCACCATCCATCAGCCCAGTATAGATATATTTGATGCTTTTGACGAGGTAAAAAATGTTAATAAATTATCTGAGCTAGAACCTCGTCATGAGTTTATCATCATATTAATCTGGGTTGTTAACTTGGCATTGTAGTTATTCCTGATGAAGCGAGGAGGTGAAGAGATATATGTGGGGCCAGTGGGTCGTCATTCTAGCCATCTAATTAGCTACTTTGAGGTATGTTTAATTTGATTAATAATTAAATAACACAAACCTTCATGAGTATCTTCTAAGCTCTGCTTATACCAACTATTGATTTATTCATTTACCTTTCTAATTGTTCAGGCAATTGAAGGAGTGAGTAAAATAAAAGATGGTTATAATCCAGCAACTTGGATGCTGGAAGTTACTTCTTCATCACAAGAGATGGCTCTGGGGGTTGATTTTGCTAACATTTACAAGAGTTCAAATCTGCTCAGGTCAGCTAAAGTAGTTGTTTTATGTGTTTAAAGCACTGGAAAACATTCTAAAGCCCTCCCAAATAAGCTTTAACATGAAATAGTAAAGCACTAAATGATTGAGAATTTGAGTTCAATTTGTCTGAAGTTTGTCTCCGATGCGTGGCTTAACTCAGGAGAAACAGAGCACTTATAGCAGAATTAAGCACGCCCGCTGCTTGCTCACAGGACATTCATTTCACTACGCAGTACTCAACATCATTTTTCACGCAATGCATGGCTTGCTTGTGGAAGCAGCACTGGTCATACTGGAGGAATCCGCCATACACTGCCGTGAGATTTGTTTTCACAACCTTCATAGCTTTGATCTTTGGGACAATGTTCTGGGACCTTGGCTCCAAAGTGTAAGTCGCAATGGCTAACTTAATACAATATAGAAGTTCACGCTTTGATGGTTTGCCACATTTCTACCAACTCATCTAACTTTATCTTACGAACTGCATGGACACTGCCCAAGATCTTTCCAATGCTATGGGTTCAATGTATACAGCTGTTCTTTTCCTTGGTTTTCAAAATGGATCGGCTGTACAGCCGGTGGTGGCTGTTGAAAGGACTGTCTTCTACAGGGAAAGAGCTGCCGGAATGTATTCAGCTCTGCCCTATGCCTTTGCACAGGTAATTTAGAATTCACCTCATCAAGTAAATAATTTTTGCTCGTTTCACGCGTTGACCAAAACTTCATCTTATGCTGCTGCAGGCCTTAATTGAGATTCCTTGCGTATTTGTTCAAGCTGCTGTCTATAGTGTTATAGTTTATGCAATGGTTGGATTTGAATGGACTGCTGCCAAGTTCTTTTGGTATTTATTCTCTATGTACTTCACATTACTATACTTCACCTTCTATGGAATGATGTCGGTGGATTTCGCTCCAAACCACCACACTGCCGCCATAGTTTCCAGCGCATTTTATTTAATATGGAACCTCTTCTCGGGGTTTGTAGTCCCTCGACCTGTAAGTGTTCATTACTACCTTAATCGTTTCGAATTCCAAGTTTCCATGGTGATCGGTCACCTTGTGGAACAATTTTATGATTCTGTTTTTCCGATTTGGTCTGCCACAGCGGATACCGATATGGTGTAGGTGGTACTGCTGGGCATGCCCCGTCTATTGGTCCCTGTATGGTTTGGTTGTATCACAGTACGGAGATATACGGAGAGACCTCACCGAAACTCGAACAGTTAAACAATTTGTCAAGGATTATTTCGGATTCGACCATGATTTTGTTGGAGTAGTTGCAGCCGCGGTTCTTGGCTGGACAGTCCTCTTTGCTTTCATATTTGCCTTCTCTATCAGGGCCTTCAACTTCCAGAGGCGGTAGAAATTTTCTTTGCATGCTTCGTTCTATTTTAGTTTTTGTAGATTGTAATATCACGTTTATTGATACTTGTTAACTTTCACGACCCGATACCTATATCCATGACCCGGCAGACATGTGGGGTTACTTTTCCAAGGTTTTAAGGGTGTTTGTGAATGTATTTGAAAATTATTTTTGAAAAAATTTAAAATTAAAAATTAAAAATTAAAAAATAGTGTTTTTAGATCATTTTTATATGCTGATATCAAAAATAATTTTTAAAAAATAAAAAAAATATATTATTTTGATATATTTCTGAATGAAAAACACTTTAAAAACAATTTCAACCACATTCTCAAACAGTCTGTACAAACCTAAAATTAAATATAAACTCATTCTTTAAATAATTTAACTAGAGTTCAACACCGTATTAATAACAAAATCAACTTCAAATTATAACCAATATAAATTTATATTAATTAATGCTTGTAGTGTCACAAACTACATTCTCATCTCATCAAGTTTTTCATAATGTATATGAAAATACCATTTCCTTTTCCTATTTATTAGGGTTTTGAAAATAATGAAATCTTTTTTAAGATGTTAATATGCTTAATGAAATTTCTATATTCCTTAGTAATTAAGAAAATATATTTACCAAATAAAAATTGTGAAAATTATGGAACCACTAAAATTATAAAATCTATTTAAAAAATTAAAATATATTTTTAAAAAAGGAAGTTAAAATCTTTAAGAAGCAAGAAAATTCATAAATGCCCACCCATTAAATTATAAATGTCCACCCATTAATTTTTTTTTTATTTCTTAATTATTTTGGAAATTTTTTATTTCTTAAAAATACTAATTTCTTAAACATCTTCAACAATCGCTATCTAGCTTACAATTTAGTGTAATTTTGTCGAAATTCTCTAGCATTTTTTACCTTCTTGCATTAAAATCAAATTGGAGAAAAGATTGTCTAAGGACTCAATCTCTCCAATGCAATTTACAAATCGAAGAAATTATATCTTCTAATTTAATCATTCTTGTCAGAATCGTAATCAAAATTCTTCAGTGGTAGTAATAAGTAAAAGATTGTATTTTTAAGGACTCATTTGCAAAAATTTACAGTGTTTGAGCATATAAAAAATATAATGGCTGTAGAGTGACGATAATATATTGTGGCGATGAGGAATGAGGACTGAGGTGATGGTGGGTGAGGTGATGGTACTGACAACAAGGATGGTGTAGGTTATGTTGATGAAGTAATAATAGAAAAATGAGAGCGACAGTGGTTGAAACATTTTGATCAATTTTGTGAATATATATATATATATATATGAAACATTTTGATATATATATATATATATGAAACATTTTGATCAATTTTGTGAATATATATATATATATATGAAACATTTTGATCAATTTTGTGAATATATATATATATATATATATACACGAAACATTTTGATCAATCATTTTGATGCTACTAGATTAGATGAAAACCCACAATTTAACCAAATAAAAAGCAGGATGAGCTGAGCAGCGGGAATGATTTTTTTTCTAAGACCGAATCAGCACCGATAAAATAAAATATCGGTATATTTTAAATGATATTTGACTAAAAATTTTAGAACAAATTAAAAATTAAACTGAAATAAAATAATTTGTTTTATATATTTTTTAACTGGTACAAAATATTTCAATCAAAATAAAACTGATGACTATGAGATGAGCTATAAAATATTTTATTGCGTAATTTTCTTGTGAATATTTTATTTAAAAAACATGAAAATAAAAAAAAATGATAAACATCCTTGAAAATATGCGTGATCCTTCTTGCTTGGATTTTAATTTGATTTTATTATATTTGAAAGAGAAATATAGATTTAGTTACTTATTTTGCAGTTTTTCTCCATCAATTATTCCCACATTTGCCCCTATCCTGGTTCAAATATTTTGGGTCGGCGACGCAACATGCCGGCGATACTCTGCTAGAGCCCACATGGGGAAGATACTCCTATACGCAGAATAATGTAACATGCAATTCCTCATAAAAACTCCCCCGATTTCCTGTCAGAAAGCAGCAGTGTTATAATTCAATCGGTGGTTCTTTTATGAAACGGCATGCTGCTTCTTTTCTGTTTTTTTCTTATGATTTCTTCTCTGTGTGCGAAGCAACAAGTCAATTACCTGCTGGGGAAAATCACCAAGTTCTGTTTGAGAATTAATCAATAACTTGGCAGCGCGATGAAGGGGTGCAGGGTCTCTGTCCGCCTATTAATTAGAGAAGGAACTTCAGATTTTGGATTTTGGTGGAAAAAGAAGCGCGTATATATATATATATATATATATAGGAAGAAATAGGCTATTAATCTTTAAATTATAAATTAATTAAGCTGACCTGACCACCATGAATCAAACCCATCACAGCCATTGCAGTTTGCACCAGATTTGAGTGGTTACCCTCTAGAGGTACATATTCCTGCGTCAACATGCACCGATATATTTTCTATCTTAGTTTTAGAAAGGGGGAGGAAGAGATCCCATTGAAACCATGGGAAATGGAATAAGAAGGTCCACACACACAAACACACACACAAAATGTTATTGCCTAAACGAGTTCTTTAGAAATCTTTAAAATGGTGTTATTACCTTCTTTGGGCTTGAAAGGTAACTCTCGCCCCATCCACCATCCTCTCTCTGTGATCTAAGTAAAAAATTAACTCCTTTACGAACAGCCAGGCAATTGGAGTAGGTCTTTCCAGCAGATGCTAGCCCCCCTAGAGCAAAAAATGTACCGTACATAAAGCATACTCCCCAGTTTCCATACCTGTAGTAATTCTTGCTTTATTTAGTCCATTTCTCTGACAATTTTCTGCAAACTGTACATAATGTTACAATTCTTTTAATGGATCATACCATGAGCCATCAGGCTTTTGTATCTTTTCAATGAACTTGGCACCATTTAGGATGGAATCTTGGATCTCTTTTGTCCTGTGGCCAGGGTATAACTTCTTAAACAGGACTAATGCCTGTATTGTTGATGATGTGCATTCAACATACCTGGATCACTGTTTTATTAGTCTTCCAACAAACTTTTCGAAATTCCTAATGGAGATGCTCAATAAGTAATCTTTCTTAACCATTTGAAGTAAAATGGTTCAAGAATCTTACTCATGCTCAACTACAAGATCCTCTAGGAACTCCACAGGATTGAGCCACTAAATGAACAGCAGAGACATCACAGTTGAAATACCATATTCCAAGTCAAGTCTTGAAGGAAAACAAACAGGGTTTAAGTTTAACATTTCGAGTTTGGATCGATGGCTTGAAGAACTTACCTCCAACCATAATCCAGCTCCTGCCGGTTCCCAAGGAGATACCCCACCATTTTTACTCTTCATAAAATAAATTGAAAAAGATCGAGCTGATTATTACTTCATGAATGTCATGTTATAGAAAGGAGCAGATACAAGGAGATACCAAGGAAAGTTGAAAGTTGTAGTACACAAAGGTCACTATTTGAATGCAACCAATTACCTCACCTGAAGAGAAAGTAAAATATTGACAGAATCAAAAAGCTTCTGAGGTTCCATTTTTTCACCTACGATTTCCGGAGGCATCATTGAAAAAAGAAGGCAACACTGCAGAACAAGCGAGTCATAAAGTATGTTGCGATGGTAAATGTTCTAGGGAAAAGCTCAACTTGTTATAGTATTTCTTACAGCAGATAACTAGAACAGAAATTACAATTTACCTTCATGCTTTCTGCAGTGCAGTCAGACACTTGCCAGCCATGATCTTTGTCAGAGAAAGTCCACGATCCTTTAGAGATATGGCGAAACATCCTTCTGAAGTCTCCGGGAGGATTCTCAGTGACCTTCAAGATTTGATGTGGGATCAGAAAAGCAGAATCCCAAACCAGAACTAGATACGAGAAACACGTGAGAGGAAGAAACAATTTCAGGATATGAAATTTGGAAACCTGAGAGTTCTTTATGAAGCTATGCCCTTCCTTAAGTGCCGGTCCTGTTTCGTCTGAGAGGTTGCTAGCAATCAAAGCTTGAAGGGCAAGACTGGTATCCCACACTTGACTACCAAAACTCTAAAATGAATATGAAAAGGAAAAAATCATACTCGATCTGCATCTATTACTTCTGGCTTGCAAATCTAAAAAGTCTATGACTAATAAGCATAAAAACTCGAGTTTATGAGGAAAATTCATGTTTTTGTTGATAACATAAATCAGTGAGTGGACAGATGACATGAACCGTTTAGGTACTATTATTTTGATAAAGTTTACCGACCTGCATCTTTATTCCATCTTCTCCTATCCATACATAATCCTTGATCCTAGCAAGGTGCCTCCTAAAATAATCCCCATGGGGATCTTCAACCCAGCAAGCCAGCATATCTAATGGCTGTTCCAGTTCAGTGGTACAAATGTCCAAACATTAAAGAACATGTGTAATAGGCAAATGTTTTACTGTACTGGTTTTGTTTTCTGCTATAACTCTGCAAGTGCGTTACCTTTTCGACACATCCTATGGTGATGTATCTACTGCTCTCATCTTCATAATGGATGTGATCCATTGTTTTGTTGAGAGCCTTTTCTCTCAATTTGTTGAAGGGCCACCGAGTAAGAAGAGGCTCGCCAAAGGTATAAATAGAGTCCCAAAATAATATTTGTATCGAAGTATGGGGATAATAGTTATCCTCCTGAAGAAACAAAACAGAATTTGAAGAAAATGAAATGTTTTCAGATCATTTTTTGAGGAACGGCAGCTAAAAGTCAACTGACCTTCGCACATAAATGGCGGACTCTCCTCCAATTGAATTTCTCGTAAGGTTCATTGTAGATTTCTTCCCTAATTTGTAATATGAGAGGTGTGATTGGACCGACAAACCTCTTCCCATACAAGTATGCCATGGGCAAGTAAGTGAGCCGACAGTAGCCCAGCAAATTTCCTGCATTTATGAAATGCATGATTGGAATGGTAGAGTCAAAAGCAGGCTTTACACAAGCAACTAAATTCAAGTTAAGAGGACAGAATTCTAGAAACTACGAAGTTGGCAACTCTCAAAGACCGTAATGACATAATTTCCATCATATGCTTAACTTATTGCAGGATTTCATAATGTTTATATATAAGCTTCATGCGTCAACAACTTCATGTATTCAAATAAAACAAAATGAAAACCTGGATGAATGGGAGATGTAGATGGCAAGAACCAAAATTCTGGGGGCATTGGATTGCATCCAGCCCACTCATACACACCAATTATCTACAACACAGGAAAATTTAGAGAAAAAAATTAACATATAGAAGCAACATTACACGTATCATGCAGATAGAAATTTCTTTCGTTTTTTTATTAGACAGGAAACATTCTACTAAAGATACCAACTAGCAACCAATAACTAGTTTAAGAGTATGAAATTGAGTTGAATCATAGGTTGTACCGCAAGCCAAGTCTTTCCCCAAGAGCTTATGGCTATTGCACTGCCATGATCAAGAATCCACTTCCTTGCTCTTTCACATGCTTTGTCTTTGCCACCATCACGTCCTTCTCCAAGCATGCGCATACAGATGTAGTTGAGAACTGTACAAAACATGGTGCTATGACCCTCAATGTGTAATCCCCACCCACCATCTTCATTCTACAAGATAAGATGCAGCACATTAGCAATCTGCTACTGGTAAAGCTTTAAAGCCAAGACGAAAAGGAAAAAAATAATATGGTAAAGCTACTTCTTTTGTCATCCCTGTAATTTACAAATATTTCTACCTGGTGACAGTATATGTAACGTAGGATTTCTTTTTTATACTCTGCAGAGAAGACAGCATTAAGATGTCCTGTAACATACAGAGAAAGAACCTGCATAGGGGGAAAAAAAGACTGTCGGTAGAAATTGAATGCACAAAATATCTGAATTTTAGTTTGCAAAATTGTGACAGCTGAGCAAACAGGCTTCCAAATTCATTCTGATGCTACTCATGAAAGCAGAGTTAAACAGCAACATGGCCTGAAATTCTTCAGATCAAGTCAAATAAAGTCTTTCAGATTTCAACTTTTTCGATCAAGTTAAATCTTGTCAGAAGGATTTCAGGAGGGGGGTTCCTTGCTCTTGAAAGTCTGTCTTAAACACAATAAGGGTAAATTACAATAACTTCCCGTAGGTATAGTAAAATTATACGAGCTGCATAGAAGTTGGAAGATTTTAAAAAATATATATTATAAAAATCCAAGTATTTGCCCAAAAATCCAAAGGCCCTTGCCAAATGGTCTACCACTTTCTTTCATTATTTAGTGGCTACTTCATATTTCAATGCGCTAGGAATTGTTTAAATATTATTAGGAGCTTATGGTCTCCCATCTGCGTGCCTGATATTATTTGCAGAGGATGTTGCGACTTTCTTACGCTAATAAGAAAGAGAAGCAGATCTAGCTGCGTTTGTAGCCAAATGGTCACCAGAAAAATTGTATGTTGTCAATTCTAGGTGGTGATGAAACTTCTGGCTAATATATTTTGCTAAGTAAAATGATAGCCAGGGATTGGGAGTAATAACCAGGGGAGGGAAATAGAACATGGGGCCAGAATTTTCAGCACACCAATGGCCATCGCTAGCCTGCAAGGCTGTAAACAAATGAACACTCCTCCTCAAAGCACTTGTTGCTTTTTCGTAGGATATTTCTTCTCCATCCTCGATCTTGACCTGAGGGATTGTTTGCTTGAATTTTTTCTCCCTTAGAAACTGCAATTTATTATATAGAAAGTAAGTGACTCAAAAGGTGACTAATGATGTTGTGAAAAAATCTCATCGGATTATTTAAGCAGCTACACTCTCCATGGAAGTAACTAAAAATTGTTGTATATACATAAGAAAACATATGCTGTGAATTTGTGTGCGTGTACCTGGAATTTCCAGAGGAGATCAGAGCTGGGCTTGACCACGTTGCGGTTTTTCCAGAAATTTTGGCGAGCCTCTTCAACCTCAGCTCGCTCTTCAAGGGTGCCAGCATCAGGATCAAACTCCCATGTTTGCCTCCCCAGAAAGTTATTTGTGCTGTATATGTTTGGATCATTCCCACCCTCTGCAATCTTGAGCCTCCACATGATACTGCTTCAGTCACTTCCTTCTGTTTCCTGAGTATCAAAAAATCACTTCTCTTCTATTTCAGTATTGGCTGGCAAGAGAAATTATAAAATCCATTGTATATAAAGACAAAAATGAAGTATCTGCAAAGTTTTTTTTTGTTGTTTAAAAATATATTAAAATAATATTTTTTTATTTTTTAAAAAATTGATTTTAACATTATTTATATTTAAATGATATAAAAATTTAAAAAAATTGATTTAAAATAAATATATAAAAATTATATTTTTTTCAAAAAAAAATCAAAACGAAGTGAAGTGAGTTTTTGAAAATGTGGTTTAGTTGCCTCCGTGACTACCCCATGTTGTCCGGCGTGCTGGGGTATTTTTATAGTATTTTTTTATTATATTAAAATAATATTTTTTTATTTTTTATTAGAATATCTTTCATGTCCACGTATTAAAATGAAAATGATGTAAAAAAATATTAAAAAAAACACCAAATTAAATTAATTTTTTTGAAAAAATATTTTTCAAATGTGTTAGAAATAGGAACGGCCTTAAAAGTCAACTCCTAACTTCATAGTACTTATTTAAATTGCTTTTAAGAAAATAATTTTCAAAATGTTTTTTTAAATTAATTGTTTTTATATTTTTTATACTTGTTGATATTAAAAAATATTATTTTAATATATTTATAATTAAAAAATATTTTTAGAAAAACATTATATATCGTTTAAACCACACTTATTATGTAGTTTATTATATTGAATTAAAAAATGAGAAAGCTGATATGACAAAAAGCACTGTGTGTGTGTGTGTTTTACGCTTAATATGTATTATCATCAAGTTTGTAATATCTGGAATAATAAATAAAGATTATTATTTTTATTGTAATTTACAATGACCATTAGTTTTTTAACCACCTTAGAATGATAATTTCTTCCCTTGTCCGATGTATATTAAGAAAAGATTGGTGATCATCATATAGAAGAAATCATTTCTATGTAATTAAATTATAATTTACTCAATTATTAAATCTTTTAAATAAATCTAATAATAAAATCAATCAATTGTATAACAAATAAAACATTTGCACCAATACAAAGTTAAAATCTAACGTGATTGAAAATACAAGATAATAATTTTAAGGGGAGTAAATTAAGATATTTATATTCTTTAAAAAATAAATTGTTTGACATGTGTATGTGATAATAATTTGAAGATGAGTAAATTAAAATAAGCATAAAGTATTTATACTAGAACCGAGCCCTATCCCTACCAATTTTGGAATCAAGCTGAAATGCCTAGGCCGGAAACAGCCTAGATGCCTAAGTTAATAAAAAAAGAAAAAAAAAAACAACACCTCTTTAATATATTTATTTGATTTTACAAAACTATTTCCAACATTTTTAGTATTTATTTAAAAATATGGTTGTTTTTTAAAGTATTTTTAGTTCATAAATATAAAAAAAATATTTTTTTTATTTTTTTAAATAATTTTAACATCAGCACATCAAAATAATCTAAAAACACTCATTTTTTAATTTAAAATTAAAATTAAAATTAAAAAAATTCAAAATTTTTCAAAAACCCTTTTGAAAAGCAGTGCTGAAAAAAAAAACTTTTAACTTGAATAAAAACAAAACTTTTTAGCAAATTATGTCAAGAAGTTTTGCTTTAATCAAAAGTTGGAATTTTTAACATTTAACATGCAGACTCTAACTTAGACTACATTTCTTCTTTAAAAAAGTTCTCTCAACTCATTTTTACTAATATATAGTTTTAGCTTAAAGTCGTTAACTTAAAGCCATTTTAACTTATTTTTTGAATTAATATTAAAAGTTGAAAATCATATTAAATAAATTGGTAATTCAAAACGAGGGCAAGTGAAAAGAATTACTGAATAATAGAAAATCATTAGTTACAATTTAAATATCATGAAATTTATAGATTTAAACAACTAAATCTAATAATAATGTGTTTAAATTTTATAAAAATATAATAAAATAGTACTAGGAAACGTATCATTCCAGTTATTTATTCAAATTAATTGTCGATTGAGATCTCATGTTGATGATCCCAAAGCAGTAAGCATTGTTTGGAAAGACAACAACTTTGCCATGAAGTGAAGTCTCTGTTAACAAAGCTCTGGTAATAGGCATATGTTAATTAATGCATTTTAAAAATATTTTTATTAAAAAATTAATGTTTTTAAATTATTTATATGTATTGTTCTTAAAAATAACTTTTAAAAATTAAAAATAATATAAGTTTCATATTTCTAAATAAAAAATACTTTCAAAAATATCATTAATATTAATATTAAAAAAAAACATTCTTTAAGGGTCGGCAAAGGAGATACGAGGAAGGCATAAGCGAAACTGGATAGCGGATCCACATGGTTTGGTGGGCGGTAAGAAAGCGGGGAGGTCGTGAACGCCCATAATTTTGAATATTTTTTTTAAAAATATATAATTGTTTTTTATTTGGAAAAAATCAACAAAATCTCAGTAAAATGCGACTTGGAAGGTGACCGTAGGGGAAGGCAAGTGAATAAAAATAATAATATTAGCATGTCATGTCATGTCATGTTAACGCCATGAAGTGCGTGGGGCAGGAGGGACGATGACTCACCATGCACCACGAGGGAGGAGCAGAGCTCCACGTGTCGACTGTATCTATTTCAAATAGGATGAGCATATCGGCAAAAACAATTTAAAAAAAACTAAACTGTTGATATAATTCTTATAGAAATATATTTTTTCATGCATGCTTTGATATAAAAGGTCATTTTAACAACTCATTTATATTTGAATATATTTAATAGTAACATCTTTTATTTTTTAAGAAAAGTAATTAAAAAGAGTTATTTTAAGTTATTTTAATTTTTTTATTTACCTATTTCTTGAGAGCTGGAGGAGAAAAAATATATCATCATCATTAAAACCTGTCTAAACTAATCTCTGGCCGTTAAAGCTTCCAGTTGCTTCCACTCCACTGGTATGACTTTAATTCAGGCTTGTACAACGGAGTCGTGATATAGGTTTGAATTAAATTTATTAGGCTTCCATGTTACGTTGTATATAGAATGGCGAATTCTTGTGGGGCTGTGGTGGAATTATTTTTTAAATATTTCTATCATAAAATCATATGATTTCTTATAATGATTTTGATGTTATTGTTTTTACATTATTGAAATGTTAGCTACCTTTTTTTTATTTTGCATGGTTACATGATGCGTTAGATTTCTTCTCGGTTAAAATGAGCATTTTTCTTACAGCTTCATACTTATAATTCCACACTTGTAACAATTTTTTAAAATATTTATGGAGCAATTAAATGATTTGAATGTAATTAGAAATAACTTAGTAATTTAAAATTAAACAAATTAGATTTATGGGATAATTTTTCTATTTATTATAAACATGCATTAAATATTCTGGTTTTGTTTTAAAATAAATTTCAAGCCTGCTAGATTATAATAGACACTGGTAGTCTACTATACCACACGTATTTATTATTGCCTACAAGTTATTTGCCTACAAGCTATATATTTATCAACAAGCAATTATCAAACCATGGTTAAATTAATCTATATACAAGGGGACACGATCCATGTATTTCGTTTCATAATGCATAATTTTACATTAAAAAGTATAACTTTCAATTTGACCAATAGATTAAGTTTCAAATTTAACAAAATATTTCTAAATTCTTGTTTTATAGCGATAAAAAAATGGGTGTTTAAGAATGCGTTTAGGAAGTTTTTTGGAAATAAAATAAAAAAAATATTTTTATTTTTTATTTTAAATTAAAAAATAGTATTTTCATATCAATTTCATGATGTCAAAAATAATTTTTAAAAATAAATAAATAAAATATTATTTTGATATATTTTTAAATAAAAAACACTTTAAAAAACAATAATTATAAAAGTTTACAATTTATAATTTATCTACATTTATCATTGGTGGCTATATATATATTTTACATTTGTAAAAAAATATTAATTTCAAAATTATAAAAGTTTGGTTATAAACATTCCTTATTATGCTATAATAATAGCTACACCATCCATCCTACAACCATGCACTAATATATTTTATTAGTGAATTGTTTCCGATAAAATGAAGATGGAAATATTTTTAGATATTATCCATAATAAATTGGATACGTTGCGTTTCATACCTGCTTAAGAAAAGTGTTGGCCCGTATATTAATTAATAATATTTTAGTAAAATAAATAATAAAAATATATAGCAAATTTTGTAGTTCAAGTTTGGCTGCATTATCACCGTTTAATTAAACTTTTAGGATATCAGGCATTTTCTTGGAGTAGAGTCCTGGAGTGAGGCTAAAATATGAGAATAGCCACGAAGTTTCGTAAACACTTGCTACGACACCTGCGTCTCATCACAATTGAAATTATATTTTTTAATAGAAAAAAATATTAATTATGTGTAATTTTTTTTTATAATATAAATTTGAATAAAATAATAAATTTGTATAAAAAACTTTTGTGAAATACAAATTTTCTATAAAATATATAAATTTTAAATGGATATAAATTTATTTATTTAATAGATTTTAATGAAATAACCAGTATAAAATTATTATTATTATCAAAAAAATCAAGAAGATTCATTTATCTTAATTATTGAATACATTGTATTAACATTAGTTAATTTGATAATTCAATTTAAATTAAATACAACAAACAAAATATAAATTGTGAATGAACATGTATTGATGAAATAACAAAAATAAGTAGTTAATTTTTTATTTTCAAAAAGAAAAAAATATAAAATGAAAATTCATCCACACATAACTATTATTATCATTACTATAATAGTTAAAATTATTATCAACATTACTGCTGAAATAGTGAAAATCATTAAATTGACCTAAATAATTAATAAAAAGTAAAATACTTTTTCAAAAAAAATTAAAAAAATCACTAAAATAATCACTATTATTGTGCAAACAATAAATCATAAAATCATTTAATCTAAAAATCATATAAAAACAATAGAAAACAAAAAGAAAAAAGAACAAAGAAAAAAAATAGAGAGATATTAATTTTAAAATCATCACGAACATAAATTAAATTTTTTGAATTGAACAAAATAAAAATAAAATCACAATAAAAATTAAAATGATAAAAATTCAAAATAAAAACTAAAAGTTTAAATGAATGAATAAAAATAAAAAATAAACATTGTCCAAGAAAGATAAAAAAAAAAAAAGGAATCAATAATAAATGAAAAATAAAAAGAATAAGTGCTAAATGAAAATATATATATATAATTTCAATTGATTGACAAAACTGCAATAAATCGAAATCTTAAACAAAAAAATAAAAGAATTTTTAAATATAAAATGCAATGTAACCAATATAAATTAAAATTTTAGAACGGAATGTAATAAAAATAAAATCCTGATAAAAAATAAAATAATAAAAAATAAAACAAAATATATAAATACAAATATATAAATATGGACAATAAATAAATAAATAATTTTATTAACGATTTCCTTTAGTTACAGCGCGGGTAAAACACTATGGTTACTACAGTGTTTTTCCCACGCCTTTTATATTATAGGTGATTATCACTTATGGGATTATAAATTTATTGATAAAGGGAATATTATATATAATTGTCTATTAACTACTAAATATTTCCATTGCTTCATATTTTGAGATTGCCTGAACAATTCGTATATTTTTGTATTTTTCCTTTTACTGGTCTAAACTTCATGATCCACTTAGTGTAGCTCATAACCAAGTCTATCCTTGTTTCTCTCCAGTATAGATCTTGGTTATAAAAAGTAATAAATACTATATTAATTAATAAGATAAAGTATGTGATTTTCCCTGCTTCCAGGGAAACACCTCGCATATTGAGAGATGGTGGCGAGGAAAGGCAGTTGTTGCCCCATTTATATCGGTTGGTACGATAATTTAATTTTACTTATTTAAATATTCAGTTTTTTTAGTTGTTATTTTATTTGATAAATAATAAATAGAGTATAAATATTATTAAATATAATATTATTTCATATTATCATTTGAATGATAAATAGAGCGCGTGTATATATGAATCAGGTTTTTGATCAGATTTAATAATATCTATACTAAATAAATAAAATAGTGCTCACGTGTTAAATATTTTAATAAACATTTGAAACATGACAGATAAGATATAAATATTTAAATTTTTACTCAATAAATAATAAATATAATATAAATATAATAGAAGCATGATTCATAGGTTAACATTTAACTACACGCAAAGTTGATGGATGCTAATTCCATTATTATTTAGGTCATGAGATGGCCCTTTATGTGCATCTTTTGTTAGGTAATGCATGATTAGCTAAGCGGTTGAAATGCCATTTAGGAAAAAAAAAATTAAATATTTTATATATATATATTTTTAGATTATTTTTATGTGTTGATATAAAAAATAATTTTTTAAAAATAAAAAAAATATCATTTTGATATATTTCTAAACGAAAAACACTTTGAAAAGCAACCGCAACCATACTCTCAAACACCCTCGCAGTGTTAGTTACTATTGCGCAACTTAAAAGTCAAAAAAATTTATATATTTTATATATTTTTAAATTATATAAAATTGTTTTTAATATACACACACTCACACACACACACTAGCACATCAAAATAGTACAAAAATATATAAAAGAATATTAATTTAAAACAATATAAAATTTCAGATTCTAACGAAAAGAGTTTCAAGATACTAATCCCAACCACGCTTCGAGGTTAAAATTAAAAAACAAAATCTAAGAAAAATCCAAATGTTACTCACTTTCTCCAAGTGACCCTGCCTGATTTATTCCTCTGCTCATGTTGGAAGTGTGGTAAAAATTATTTTTAAAAATTATTTTTATATTAATATATAAAAATAATTTAAAAATATTAAATTATTTTAATTTAATGTAAAAGATAAAATTTGCAATTGTGTTTTTGACCGGTAAATAGCAAGAGATCTGCATGAAGTTATAAGAACATGTCAATGAAAAACATTTAACAAAAAGAAAACGCAAGCAATTTCAGAGTCATTTTGTTTTGGAGATAAATATAAAGAGCATATAATACTCACTGAAATTGTTCTTAAGTTTCTCCTCGTCTGTCGTTTTCAACTTCACTGAACTCTCACGCGGATCATTGAAAGAAACCTCACCAAACCTCGTCGTTTTCAACTCCACTGAACTCTCTGGCAAATCCTTAAAGAACCCCCACCAATCCTCGACTCTTTCTCCCACAATTCCCTTGACTTCCATTCAATTCTTCCAACGCCCCCGTTTTAACTCCATGCTGATGTCACCTTTCACTCGCTTCATCCTTGCCTATTTTTTATGAATCAATATCCTTAAAAGAAATCCAAATATTAATAATAAAAACAAAATAAAAAATCATAGGAGAATAAAATTGAAAGAAAATCTCAATTTCATAAATTATTTAAAATAATACAAACAGCAATAAAAAAAAAATAGAAAACAAAATTTAAAGTAAAACAAATTAAAAGGTTGATTTAAAAATTTCAGAGCTGGAGGAGAAAAACTATATTCATGAGCCAATATATATGTGTGGTTCTTTTCCAGGGTTTATGGGGTGTTGAAAATGTATTTGGAAAATATTTTTTTTTAAAATATGCATTTATTTTTTATTTTAAATTATAAAAATTCGGTGTTTTATATTATTTTCATGTGTTGATATTAAAAATAATTTTTAAAAAATAAAAAAAAATTATTTTGATGCATTTCTGAATGAAAAATATTTTTTTCAAAAGTAATCTTAATCACATTCTCAAATAGTCCTAATAAACCTAAACTTACATATAAACTCATTCTTTAAATAATTTAACTATAGTCTAGCACCATATTAATAACAAAATCAACTTCAAATTATAACTAATATAAATTTATACTAATTAATGCTTGAAGTGTCACAAACTACATTCTCGTCTCATAATTTCTTCATATATTTATATGAAAATACCATCTCCTTTTCCTATTTATTAGGGTTTTGATTTTTAAGATGTCAACATGCTCAATGAAATTTCTATATTTCTTAGTAATTAAGAAAATATTTTTACCAAATAAACAACGTGAAAATTATGGAACGATTTTCAAAAAATCAAAATCTATTTTTTAAAAAAGGATGTTAAAATCTTTAAGAGGCAATAAAATCATAAATGTCCACCCATTAAATTTTCTTTTATTTCTTAATTATTTTGGAAATTTTTTATTTCTTCAAAATACTAATTCCTTAGACATCTTCATCAATCGCTATCTAGCTTACAATTTAGTGTAATTTGGTCCAAATTCTCTTGTATTTTTTACCATATTGCATTAAAATCAAATTGGAGAAAAGATTGTCTAAGGTTTGATAGCTATCCATCTCTCCAATAGTAAAGAAATGGATGGAAAATTAATAAAAATACAATTTCAACTCTATAAAAGCCTACACATTGCATGTGGGGAGACGCTAATGGAAAACAAATATAGATATCATAATTGAAATTGTCTTGTTAATGTACTATAAATAGTAATACTCGATTGGTGGTTGTAAGGCTATGCTGCATGTTGAATAAAATATTATTTAATATATATAAAAAAAAAACATAAATGTTGCTAGCATGTTTGTTTTTTTTTTAAAAAAATAAAGAAAATCTATAGCTCAAGCTAAGCTCCATGTGCAAGTTAATATAATTAGATGATAAATAAATTGACAACCACAATAAATCAAACGAATTTAAAATTATTTTGATAAAAATAAAAAACATAAAAAAATAACAATATTTTAAAAGAATTTCTATAATCTTACCTATTAAAATGCAAGTAATAAGTGCATTTTAATAAAATAAACTTTTCAATTCATCTAGGAATAAACGAAATGTTAACCAATCAATTGTTGAATGATATAAAGAAAACAATAATTTAAAATAAATAAAGAAAAAATACCTTATTATATGTCAAATTCATGACATGAGTTATAAGAACAGAATAACCTTATGGGAAATGAAAATTTTTAAGCCCAATTTCAAGCCAAATCAATATCAAAAGTTGGGAAAAAAAAAAACAAATAAAAAGACTTGAATCAACTCAAGCTAACCTGACAAACATTTATTTTGAGCTATGAGATCGGGATAAACCCATAAAATATTAAAAAAATTATGAAACACAATTTTCAAATGACCCTAACATTAATGGATAAAATTAGAAGAAAAAAAATCAATTAACATAACATGAAAAAAAAAAAAACAATAATAACTAACCCGGACAAGCTAACTATATCTTACAACTATGTATAAAAAACAAGACAATTCAAATAAAACAAATCAATCAAATATTAAAAAATTAAAATAATAAAATATCAATTAAAAATAATCAAAACAAGTTGGGTATGTTAACCCACGAACTCGAGTCCCAAGACTAGATTATAAGACAATACTATAGAAAAAAATAAAAAGTTAAATCATTAGCCAACATAATATTAATGGTTAAAAAAATTATTCTTTTTAAAAAATAAAATTCACCTTGGCTAACTTCACACACTTCTAACTTAACTCACAAGATTAAAATTATTCTATAGAAATCAAGGGACGAAACTTTCGAGGCTATCGAATATATTCATTGTGCTATAAATATTTACAAATTGAAAGAATTAATCTTCTGATTTAATAATTTTTGACATAATCGTAATCAAAAGTCTTCAATGTTAGTAATACGTAAATATTAAAATTTTTAAGGACTCATTTGCAAAAATTTACAATGTTTAGTGAGGATATGAAAATTACAATGGTTGCAAGTGACGATAATATATTGTGAATATTTTATTTAAAAAACACTAAAATTAGAAGAAGAAAATTACAAGCATCCCCGAAAATATGTGTGATTCTTCCTTCTTGCTTGGATTTTTATTTTGTTATATTTGAAAGAGAAATATATATTTATTTACTTATTTTGCAGTTTATCTCCATCAGTTATTTCCACATTTGCCCCTATCCTGGTTCAAATATTTTTGGTCGGCGATGCAACATGCCGGCGATACTCTGCTAGAGCCCACATGGGGAAGATACTCCTATACGCAGAATAATGTAACATGCAATTCCTCATAAAAACTCCCCCGATTTCCTGTCAGAAAGCAGCATTGTTATAATTCAATCGGTGGTGAACGTAGAAGATAACGTTAAAACATATAATCTAAGACGATGATGATTGATAAACAACAATTTTATATCTCTTATTCGCCAAAAATCTCATCAGAAATCTTCTTTTATGGGTGATTATTTCAAGGATTTTATGAAACGGCATGCTGCTTCTTTTCTGTTTTTTTCTTATGATTTCTTCTCTGTGTGCGAAGCAACAAGTCAATTACCTGCTGGGGAAAATCACCAAGTTCTGTTTGAGAATTAATCAATAACTTGGCAGCGCGATCAAGGGGTGCAGGGTCTCTGTCCGCCTATTAATTAGAGAAGGAACTTCAGATTTTGGATTTTGGTGGAAAAAGAAGCGCGCATATATATATATATATATATATATATATATATATATATAGGAAGAGATAGGCTATTAATCTTTAAATTATAAATTAATTAAGCTGACCTGACCACCATGAATCAAACCCATCATAGCCATTGCAGTTTGCACCAGATTTGAGTGGTTACCCTCAAGAGGTACATATTCCTGCGTCAACATGCACCGATATATTTTCTATCTTAGTTTTAGAAAGGGGAAGGAAGAGATCCAATTGAAACCATGGGAAATGGAATGAGAAGGTCCACACAAACACACACACAAAATGTTATTGCATAATGGAGTTCTTTTGAAATCTTTAAAATGGTATTATTACCTTCTTTGGGCTTGAAAGGTAACTCTCGCCCCATCCACCATCCTCTCTCTGTGATCCAAGTAAAAAATCAACTCCTTTACGAACAGCCAGGCAATTGGAGTAGGTCTTTCCAGCAGATGCTAGCCCCCCTAGAGCAAAAAATGTACCGTACATAAAGCATACTCCCCAGTTTCCATACCTGTAGTAATTCTTGCTTTATTTAGTCCATTTCTCTGACAATTTTCTGCAAACTGTACATGTAATGTAGCAATTCTTTTAATGGATCATACCATGAGCCATCAGGCTTTTGTATCTTTTCAATGAACTTGACACCATTTAGGATGGAATCTTGGATCTCTTTTGTCCTGTGGCCAGGGTATAACTTCTTAAACACGACTAATGCCTGTATTATTGATGATGTGCATTCAACATACCTGGATCACTGTTTTATGAGTCTTCCAACAAAGTTTTCGAAATTCCTAATGGAGATGCTCAATAAGTAATCTTTCTTAACTATTTGAAGTAAATGGTTCAAGAATCTTACTCATGCTCAACTACAAGATCCTCGAGGAACTCCACAGGATTGAGCCACTAAATGAACAGCAGAGATGTCACAGTTGAAATACCATATTCCAAGTCAAGTCTTGTAGGAAAACAAACAGGGTTTAAGTTTAACATTTCGAGTTTAGATCGATGGCTTGAAGAACTTACCTCCAACCATAATCCAGCTCCTGCCGGTTCCCAAGGAGATACCCCACCATTTTTACTCTTCATATAATAAATTGAAAAAGATCGAGCTAATTGTTACTTCATGAATGACATGTTCTAGAAAGGAGCAGATCCAAGGAGATACCAAGGAAAGTTGAAAAGTTGTAAGTACACAAAAGTCACTATTTGAATGCAACCAATTACCTCACCTGAAGAGAAAGTAAAATATTGACAGAATCAAAAAGCTTCTGAGGTTCCATTTTTTCACCTACGATTTCCGGAGGCATCATTGAAAAAAGAAGGCAACACTGCAGAACAAGCGAGTCACAAAGTATGTTGCGATGGTAAATGTTCTAGGAAAAGCTAACTTGTTATAGTATTTCTTACATCAGATAACTAAAACAGAAATTACAATTTACCTTCATGCTTTCTGCAGTGCAGTCAGACACTTGCCAGCCATGATCTTTGTCAGAGAAAGTCCACGATCCTTTAGAGATATGGCGAAACATCCTTCTGAAGTCTCCGGGAGGATTCTCAGTGACCTTCAAGATTTGATGTGGGATCAGAAAAGCAGAATCCCAAACCAGAAGATACAAGAAACACGTGAGAGGAAGAAACAATTTCAGGATATGAAATTTGGAAACCTGAGAGTTCTTTATGAAGCTATGCCCTTCCTTAAGTGCCGGTCCTGTTTCGTCTGAGAGGTTGCTAGCAATCAAAGCTTGAAGGGCAAGACTGGTATCCCACACTTGACTACCAAAACTCTAAAATGGATAAAAAAAGGAAAAAATCATACTCGATCTGCATCTATTACTTCTGGCTTGCAAATCTAAAAAGTCTATGACTAATAAGCATAAAAACTCGAGTTTATGAGGAAAATTCATGTTTTTGTTGATAACATAAATCAGTGAGTGGACAGATGACATGAACCGTTTAGGTACTATTATTTTGATAAAGTTTACCGACCTGCATCTTTATTCCATCTTCTCCTATCCATACATAATCCTTGATCCTAGCAAGGTGCCTCCTAAAATAATCCCCATGGGGATCTTCAACCCAGCAAGCCAGCATATCTAATGGCTGTTCCAGTTCAGTGGTACAAATGTCCAAACATTAAAGAACATGTGTAATAGGCAAATGTTTTACTGTACTGGTTTTGTTTTCTGCTATAACTCTGCAAGTGCGTTACCTTTTCGACACATCCTATGGTGATGTATCTACTGCTCTCATCTTCATAATGGATGTGATCCATTGTTTTGTTGAGAGCCTTTTCTCTCAATTTGTTGAAGGGCCACCGAGTAAGAAGAGGCTCGCCAAAGGTATAAATAGAGTCCCAAAATAATATTTGTATCGAAGTATGGGGATAATAGTTATCCTCCTGAAGAAACAAAACAGAATTTGAAGAAAATGAAATGTTTTCAGATCATTTTTTGAGGAACGGCAGCTAAAAGTCAACTGACCTTCGCACATAAATGGCGTACTCTCCTCCAATTGAATTTCTCATAAGGTTCATTGTAGATTTCTTCCCTAATTTGTAATATGAGAGGTGTGATTGGACCAACAAACTTCTTCCCGTACAAGTATGCCATTGGCAAGTAAGTGAGCCGACAGTAGCACAGCAAATTTCCTGCATTTATGAAATGCATGATTGGAATGGCAGAGCAACTAAATTCAAGTTAAAGGACAGAACTCTAGAAACTATGAAGTTGGCAACTCTCAAAGACCGTAATGATAGATTAAACACTAACTCGAGTATTTGCAATTTCCATCAATCATCTGCTAAACTTATTGCAGGATTTCATAATGTTTATACATAAGTTTCATGCTTCAACAACTTCATGTATTCAAATAAAACAAAATGCAAACCTGGATGAATGGGAGATGCAGATGGCAAGAACCAAAATTCTGGGGGCATTGGATTGCATCCAGCCCACTCATACACACCAATTATCTACAACACAGGAAAATCAAACAATTAGAAACAAAATTAACATATAGTAGCAACATTACACGTATCATGCAGATAAAAATTTCTTTCGTTTTTTTATTAGACAGGAAACATACTACAAATGATACCAAATAGCAACCAAAAACTAGTTTACGAGTATGAAATTGAGTTGAATTATATGTTGTACCGCAAGCCAAGTCTTTCCCCAAGAGCTTATGGCAATTGCACTGCCATGATCAAGAATCCACTTCCTTGCTCTTTCACATGCTTTGTCTTTGCCACCATCAGGTCCTTCTCCAAGCATGCGCATACAGATGTAGTTCAGAACAGTACAAAACATGGTGCTATGACCCTCAATGTGTAATCCCCACCCACCATCTTCATTCTACAAGATAAGATGCAGCACATTAGCAATCTGGTACTGGTAAATCTTTAAAGCAAGACGAAAAAGAAAAAATTAATATGGTAAAGCTACTTCTTTTGTCATCCCTGTAATTAACAAATATATTCTACCTGGTGACAGTATATGTAACGTAGGATTTCTTTTTTATGCTCCGCAGAGAAGATAGCATTAAGATGTCCTGTAATATACAGAGAAAAAACCTGCATTGGGGGAAAAGAAGGCTGTCGGTTGAAATTGAATGCACAAAATATCTGAATTATAGTGTGCAAAATTGTGACAACTGAGCAAACAAGCTACGAAAATTGATTCTGATGCTACTCGTGAAAGCAGAGTTAAACAACAACATGGCCTGAAGCATACAGGATTTTCTTTTCTTACGTTCTGATCATCAGTTCTTTAGATCAAGTCAAATCAAGTTGAATCTTGTCAGAAGGATTTCAGGAGGGGGGTTCCTTGCTCTTGAAAGTCTGTCTTAAATTCGATAAGGGTAAATTACAATAACTTCCCATACGGATAGCAAAATTATGCGAGCTGCATAGAAATTTGAAGATTTTAAAAAATATTTATTACAAAAATCCATAAGTCCATGCCCAAAAATCCTTAGGCCGTTGCCAAATGGTCTACCACTTTCTTTCATTATTTACTGGCTACTTCGTATCTCAATGAGCTCGGTATTGTTTAAATATTATTAGGAACTTATGGTCTCCCATCTTCGTGCTGATAATATTCGCAGAGCATGTTGCGACTTTCTTACGCTAATAAGAAAGAGAAGCAAATCTAGCTTCGTTTGTAGCCAAATGGTCACCAGAAAAATTGTATGTCGCCAATTCCAGGTGGTGATGAAACTTCTGGCTAATATATTTTGCTAAGAAAATGATAGCCAGGGATTGGGAGTAATAACCAGGGGAGGGAAATAGAACATGGGGCCAGAATTTTCAGCACACCAGTGGCCATCGCTAGCCTGCAAGGCTGTAAACAAACGAACACTCCTCCTCAAAGCACTTGTTGCTTTTTCGTAGGAAATTTCTTCTCCATCCTCGATCTTGACCTGAGGGATTGTTTGCTTGAATTTTTTCTCCCTCAGAAACTGCAATTTATTATATAAAAAGTAAGTGACTAAAAAGGTGATTAATGATGTACTAAAAATTCTTTATTTGAGCAGTTACACTCCATGGAAGTAACTAAAAATGCTTATATATACATAAGAAAACATATGCTGTGAATTTGTGTCCGTGTACCTGGAATTTCCAGAGGAGATCAGAGCTGGGCTTGACCACGTTGCGGTTTTTCCAGAAATTTTGGCGAGCCTCTTCAACCTCAGCTCGCTCTTCAAGGGTGCCAGCATCAGGATCAAACTCCCATGTTTGCCTCCCCAGAAAGTTATTTGTGCTGTATATGTTTGGATCATTCCCACCCTCTGCAATCTTAAGCCTCCACATGATACTGCTTCAGTCACTTCCTTCTGTTTCCTGAGTATCAAAAAATCACTTCTCTTCTATTTCAGTAGTGGCTGGCAAGAGAAATTATAAAATCCATTGTATATATAGACAAAAAATTGTCTGCAAAGTTTTAAAGTAAGTTTTTTAAGAAATATATATATTAAAATAATATTTTATTATTATTTTTTAACAAATGTTTTTAACTATATTAAAAAAATTTAAAAATATTAAAAATAATTTAAAATAAAAATATAGTTTTTCGAAAATATTTTAAAAATGGAAGTGAGTTTTTGAAAGTGTGGTTTAATTGTATTTTTAAAGTGTTTTTTAATATATTAAAATAATACCTTTTATTTTAAAAAATTATTTTTGATATCCATATATTAAAATTAAAATAATATAAAATATTAAAAAAATAACTAAAAATAAAACAAAATCAAATCTCTTGAAAAAATGAAAGAAATATTTTTCAAAGGCGTTAGAAATAGGAACAGGCTTAGAAGTCAGCTCCTAACTTCATAGTACTTATTTAAATTGCTTTTAAAAAAAAAACTTTTTAGCAAATTATGTCAAGAAGTTTTGCTTTAATCAAAAGTTGGAATTTTGAACATTTAACTTCTTTATAAAAGTTATCTCAACTAATTTTTCCTAAATATAGTTTTAGCTTAAAGTATTTTAACTTATTTTTTGAATTAATATTAAAAGTTGAAAATCATATTTAATAAATTGGTAATTCAAAATTAGGGCAAGTGAAAAGAATTACTGAATAATAGAAAATCATTAATTACAATTTAAATATCATGAAATTTATAGATTTAAGCAACTAAATCTAATAATAATGTGTTTAAATTTCATAAAAATATAATAAAATAGTACTAGGAAACATATTATTCCAGTTATTTGTTCAAATTAATGGTCGATTGAGATCTCATGTTGATGATCCCAAAGCAGTAAACATGTTTGAAAAGACGACAACTTTGCCATAAAGTGAAGCCTCTGTTAACAAAGATGTGGGAATAGATATCTGTTAGTGAATGCATTTTAAAAGTACTTTATATTTTAAAAAATAATGTTTTTAAATTATTTGTATGTATTAATGTTAATAATAAAAAAAATTAATATATTTTTAAATAAAAATTACTTTCAAAAACAATATTAATACTGAAAAAAATATTCTTTAAGTGTCAGTAAAGAAGATACGAGGACAAGTGAGATCTTAGCCTAGCGATTGAATGAACATATTTTTCTTATTCTATATTAGAATTTAAATCTTATTATATAAGTCTATTATCCTATAAAATTTTATATGCTTACTGGATTTTGAGTATATTCAATAAGTCAATAAAGTAGTTATGTAATCTGACCGGAATATTCCGGTAATAAAAACAACAGAGAGAAGGAGATACGAGGAAGGCATAAGCGAAACTGGACAGCAGATCCTCGTAGTTTGGTGGGCGGTATGAAAGCGGGGTCGTGGTGACCGCTCATAATTTTGAATATTTTTTTAAAAATATATATTTGTTTTTTATATCTCAATACCATATACACTTCAATGCGACTTGGAAGTTGGAAGGTAACCGTTGGGGAAGGCAATGGCATGTCAATGCAATGCTGTGCGTGGGGCAGGACGGACGGTGACTCACCATGCACCACGAGGGAGGAGCAGAGCTCCACGTGTCGACGGTATCTTTTCCAAATAGGACGAGCATATCGGCAAAAACAATTTTAAAAAAACTAAATCGTTGATATAATTCTTATATAAATATATTTTTTCATGTAAGCTTTGATATAAAAGGTCATTTTAACAACTCATTTATATTTGAATATATTTAATAGTAACATCTTTTATTTTAAGTTATTTTAATCTTTTTATTTACCTATTTCATGAGAGCTGGAGGAGAAAAACTATATTATTATTATTATTGCTGGAGGAGAAAAACTATTATATTATTGTTATTATTATCATTATTATCGTTTGCCCTTCGTCATGCAAGGAGAAGTGTCCCACACCCATTAAAACCTCCTGTCTAAACCAATCTCTGGCCGCTAAAGCATCCAGTTGCTTCCACTCTACTGGTATGACTTTAATTCAGGTTTGTTCAACGGAGTAATATAGGTTTGAATTAAATTTATTAGGTTTCGATGTAACGTTGTATATAGATTTGAGAATTCTTGTGGGGCTGTGGTGGGATTATTTTTAAATATTTCTATCATAAAATCATATGATTTTCTTAAAATGATTTTGATGTTATTGTTTTTATATGATTGAAATGTTCGCTACCTTTTTTTATTTTATTTTGCATGGGTGCATGTTGCTTTAGATTTCTTCTCGGTTAAAATGGAAATTTTTCTTACAGCTTCGTACTTATAATTCCACACTTGTAACAATATTTTAAAATATTCATGGAGCAATTAAATAATTTGAATGTCATTAGAAATAACTTAGTAATTTAAAATTTAACAAATTAGATTTATTGGATCATTTTTCTATTTATTATAAACATGCATTAAAATATTCTATATATTTATTAGTTATCACTTATGGGATTATAAATTTATTGATAAAGGGAATATTATATATAATTGTCTATTAACTACTAATTATTTACATTGCTTCATATTTCGAGATTGCCTGAACAATTCGTATATTTTTGTATTTTTTCTTTTACTGGTCTAAACTTCACGATCCACTTAGTTTAGCTCATAACCAAGTTTGTCCTTGTTTCTCTCTAGTCTAGATCTTGGTTATAAAAAGTAATAAATACAATGTTAATTAATAAGATAAAGTATGTGATTTTCCCTGCTTCCAGGGAAACACCTCGCATATTGAGAGATGGTGGCGAGCAAATGCAGTTGTTGTGGTATTTAGTACACGGCAGTCCCATTTATATAGGTTGGTACGATAATTTACTTTAACTTATTTAAATATTCAGTTTTTCTAGTTGTTATTTTATTTGATAAATAATAAATAGAATATAAATATTACTAAATATAATATTATTTGATATATATATTATTTAATGGATGCTAATTCCATTATTATTTAGGTCATGAGATGGGTTTTTATGTGCATCTTCTATTAGGTAGTGTTAGTTACCATCGCACGACTGGAAAGATAAAAATGTTTATATATTTTTTTATTTTTAAATTATATAAAATTGTTTTTTAAATAGATTTATTTTATATCTTTGTCTTCCAATCAATATATATATATATATATATATATATATATCAAAACAATATAAAAATATATAAAAAAATAAATTTGAAATAAAAATAAATTTCAGATTCTAATGAAATGAAGTTACAACATCAATTCTAAATGGACACTAATCCCATCCACGCTTGGAGATTAAAATTAAAAAACAAAATCTAAGAAAAATCCACATGTTTTTTGCTTTCTTAATGCGACCGTGGCCGATTCATTGTTTATTTAGAAATGTTATAGATATTATTTTTTAAAGTATTTTTTTATTTAAAAACATATCAAAATGATATTTTTATTATTATTTTTTAAAAAATTATTTTTGATATTAATATATGAAAATGATCTAAAAATACTAAATTATTTTAATTTAATGTAAAAAATAAAATTTGTAATTGTGTTTTTGACCGGTAAATAGCAAGAGATCTGCATGAAGTTATAAGAGCATGTCAATGAAAAACATTTAACAGAAAGAAAACGCGGGCAATTTCAGTGTCATTTTGTTTTGGAGATAAATATAAAGAGCAGATAATACTTAGAGCCAGTTTGGCATTGCTGGCAAACCTGATTTTTGCTTTTTTTTTTTTTTCATTTTAAAAATTAATGGTTAGTGTTTTTAGATCATTTTAATGTGCTGATGTCAAAAATAATTTAAAAAAATAAAAAAAAAATATCATTTTGATATATTTCAACACGAAAAACACTTTAAAAAGTAACAACAACAGCACTCCTAAACACCCTCTCAGTCTGTCATTTTCAACTTCACTGAACTCTCTCGCAGATGCTTGAAAAACACCTCACCAAACCTCATCGTTTTCATCTTCACTGAACTCTCTGGCAAATCCTTAAAGAACCCCCACCAATCCTCGACTCTTTCTCCCGCAATTCCCTCGACTTCCATTCAATTCTTCCAACGCCCCCGTTTTAACTCCATGCTGATGTCACCTTGCACTCCCTTCATCCTTGCCTATTTTTTTTGAATCAATATCCTTAAAAGAAATCCAAATATTAAACAAAATAAAAAATCATAGGAGAATAAAATTGAAAAAAAAAACTCAATTTCATAAATGATTTAAAATAATACAAACAGCAATAAAAAAAATAGAAAACAAAATTTAAAGTAAAACAAATTAAAAGGTTGATTTAAAAATTTCACGAGAGTTGGAGGAGAAAAACTATATCCATGATCTGACAGATATGTGTGGTTCTTTTCCAGGGTTTCCAGGTTTCTCGGATGATTGAAAATGTAATTGGAAAATATTTTTTAAAATTATAAATATTTTTATAATTATAAAAATATTTTTATATTTTCCTGTTGATTTAAATATTTTTATTTTTTATTTTAAATTATAAAAAGATGGTGTTTTAAATAATTTTCATGTGTCATTGTTAAAAATAATTTAAAAAAAATAAAAAATATTATTTTAATATATTTTTGAATTAAAAATATTTTTTTCAAAAACAACCTTAATCAAATTCTCAAATGGTCCCAATGAACCTAAACTTGCATATAAACTCATTCTTTAAATAATTTAACTAGAGTTTAACACCATATTAATAACAAGATCAACTTCAAATTATAACTAATATAAATTTAAACTAATTAATGCTTGTAGTGTCACAAACTACATTCTCATCTCATAAGTTCTTCATAAATTTATATGAAAATACCATCTCCTTTTCCTATTTATTAGGGTTTTAATTTTTAAGATGTCAATATGCTCGATGAAATTTCTATATTTCTTAGTAATTAATAAAATATTTTTACCAGATAAACAATGTGAAAATTAAGAAACCACTAAAATTATATATATTTTAAAAAAATCAAAATCTATTTTAAAAAAAAAGGAAGTTAAAATCTTTAAGATCATAAATGTCCACCCATTATATTTTCTTTTATTTCTTAATTATTTTGGAAATTTTTTATTTCTTAAAAATACTAATTTATTAGACATCTTCAACAATCGCTATCTAGCTTACAATTTAGTGTAATTTGGTCCAAATTCTCTTGCATTTTTTACCATCTTGCATTAAAATCAAATTGGAGAAAAGATTGTCTAAGGTTTGATAGCTATCCATCTCTCCAATACTAAAGAAATGGATGGAAAATTAATAACAAATACAAAAATACAATTTCAACTTTATAAAAGCCTACGCATTGCATGTGGGAAGACGCTAATGGAAAACAAATATAGATACCATAATTAAAATTGTCTTGTTAATGTTCTATAAATAGTAATACTCGATTGGTGGTTGTAAGGCTATGCTAGATGTTGAATAAAATATTATTTAATATAGATAAAAAAAACATGAATGTTGCTAGCATATTTTTTTTTAAAATAAAGAAAATCTACAGCTCAAGCTAAGCTCCATGTGCAAGCTAATATAATTATATGATAAATAAATTGACAACCACAATAAATCAAACGAATTAAAAAATTATTTTGATAAAAATAAAAAGCATTAAAAATAACAATATTTTAAAAGAATTTCTATAATCTTACGTATTAAAATGTAAGTAATAAGTGTATTTTAATAAAATAAACTTTTCAGTTCATCTAGGAATAAACGAAATGTTAACCAATCAAATTTTGAATGATATAAAGAAAACAATAATTTAAAATAAATAAAGAAAAAATACCTTATTATATGTCAAATTCATGACATGAGTTATAAGAACAGAATAACCTTATGGGAAATGAAAATTTTTAAGCCCAATTTCAAGCCAAATCAATATCAAAAGATGGAAAAAACAAAACAAATAAAAAAACTTGAATCAACTCAAACTAACCTGACAAACATTTATTTTGAGCTATGAGATCCGGATAAACCTATAAAATATTAAAAAAAAAAAATGAAACACAATTTTCAAATGACCCTAACATTAATGGATAAAATTAGAAGAAAAAAAATCAATTAACATAACATGAAAAAAAAAAAACAATCATAACTAACCCGGACAAGCTAACTATATCTTACAACTATGTATAAAAAACAAGACAATTCAAATAAAACAAATCAATCAAATATTAAAAAATTAAAATAATAATATATCAATTAAAAATAATCAAAACAAGTTGGGTATGTTAACCCACGAACTCGAGTCCCAAGACTAGATTATAAGACAATACTATAGAAAAAAATAAAAAGTTAAATCATTAGCCAACATAATATTAATGGTTAAAAAAATTATTCTTTTTAAAAAATAAAATTCACCTTGGCTAACTTCAGACACTTCTAACTTAACTCCCAAGATTAAAATTATTCTATAGAAATCAAGGGACGAAACTTTCGAGGCTATTGAATATATTCATTGCGCTATAAATATTTACAAATTGAAAGAATTAATCTTCTGATTTAATCATTTTTGACATAATCGTAATCAAAAGTCTTCAATGTTATTAATAAGTAAATATTTAAAATTTTAAGGACTCATTTGCGAAAATTTACAATGTTTAGTGAGGATATGAAGTTAGAATGCTTGCAGAGTGACGATAATATATTGTGAATATTTTATTTAAAAAACACTAAAATTAGAAGAAGAAAATTACAAACGTCCCCGAGAATACGTGTGATTCTTCCTTCTTGCTTGGATTTTTATTTTGTTATAGTTGAAAGAGAAATATATATTTATTTACTTATTTTGCAGTGTTTCTCCATCAGTTATTTCCACATTTGCCCCTATCCTGGTTCAAATATTTTTGGTCGGCGATGCAACATGCCGGCGATACTCTGCTAGAGCCCACATGGGGAAGATGATCCTATACGCCGAGTAATGTAACATGCAATTCCTCATAAAAGCTCCCCCGCTTTCCTGTCACAAAGCAGCAGTGTTATAATGCAGTCGGTGGTGAACTTGGCAGTGTTATAACGTGTTAAAACATACAATCTAAGAGGGTGATGATTGACGAACAACAATTCTCTCTCTTTTCCCCCGAAAATCTCACCAGAAAACTTCTTTTATGGATGATTATTTCAAGGATTTTCTTAGACGGCATGCAGCTTCGTTTCTTTTTTTTTGCTTATGATTTCTTCTCATACTGTGTGCAAAGCAACAAGAAAATCACCTGCTGGGGAAAATCACCAAGTTCTGTTTGAGAATTAATCAATAACTTGGTAGCACGATGAAGGGGTGCAGGGTCTCTGTCCGCCTATTAATTAGAGAAGGAACTTCAGATTTTGGATTTTAGTGGAAAGAGAATATATATATATATATATATATATATATATATAGGAAGAGATAGGCTATTAATCTTTAAATTATAAATTAATTATGCGTGATCCTTCTTGCTTGGATTTTATTATATTTGAAAGAGAAACATATATTTAGTTACTTATTTTGCAGTTTTTCTCCATCAATTATTCCCACATTTGCCCCTATCTTGGTTCAAATATTTTGGGTTGGCGATACAACATGCCGGCGATACTCTGCTAGAGCCCACATGGGGAAGATACTCCTATACGCAGAATAATGTAACATGCAATTCCTCATAAAAACTCCCCCGATTTCCTGTCAGAAAGCAGCAGTGTTATAATTCAATCGGTGGTGAACGTAGAAGATAACGTTAAAACATATAATCTAAGACGATGATGATTGACAAACAACAATTTTATATCTCTTATTCGCCAAAAATCTCATCAGAAATCTTCTTTAATGGGTGATTATTTCAAGGATTTTATGAAACGGCATGCTGCTTCTTTTCTGTTTTTTTCTTATGATTTCTTCTCTGTGTGCGAAGCAACAAGTCAATTACCTGCTGGGGAAAATCACCAAGTTCTGTTTGAGAATTAATCAATAACTTGGCGGCGCGATGAAGGGGTGCAGGGTCTCTGTCCGCCTATTAATTAGAGAAGGAACTTCAGATTTTGGATTTTGGTGGAAAAAGAAGCGCGTATATATATATATATATAGGAAGATATAGGCTATTAATCTTTAAATTATAAATTAATTAAGCTGACCTGACCACCATGAATCAAACCCATCACAGCCATTGCAGTTTGCACCAGATTTGAGTGGTTACCCTCTAGAGGTACATATTCCTGCGTCAACATGCACCGATATATTTTCTATCTTAGTTTTAGAAAGGGGGAGGAAGAGATCCCATTGAAACCATGGGAAATGGAATAAGAAGGTCCACACACACAAACACACACACAAAATGTTATTGCCTAAACGAGTTCTTTAGAAATCTTTAAAATGGTGTTATTACCTTCTTTGGGCTTGAAAGGTAACTCTCGCCCCATCCACCATCCTCTCTCTGTGATCTAAGTAAAAAATTAACTCCTTTACGAACAGCCAGGCAATTGGAGTAGGTCTTTCCAGCAGATGCTAGCCCCCCGAGAGCAAAAAATGTACCGTACATAAAGCATACTCCCCAGTTTCCATACCTGTAGTAATTCTTGCTTTATTTAGTCCATTTCTCTGACAATTTTCTGCAAACTGTACATGTAATGTAGCAATTCTTTTAATGGATCATACCATGAGCCATCAGGCTTTTGTATCTTTTCAATGAACTTGACACCATTTAGGATGGAATCTTGGATCTCTTTTGTCCTGTGGCCAGGGTATAACTTCTTAAACACGACTAATGCCTGTATTATTGATGATGTGCATTCAACATACCTGGATCACTGTTTTATGAGTCTTCCAACAAAGTTTTCGAAATTCCTAATGGAGATGCTCAATAAGTAATCTTTCTTAACTATTTGAAGTAAATGGTTCAAGAATCTTACTCATGCTCTACTACAAGATCCTCGAGGAACTCCACAGGATTGAGCCACTAAATAAACAGCAGAGATGTCACAGTTGAAATACCATATTCCAAGTCAAGTATTGTAGGAAAACAAACAGGGTTTAAGTTTAACATTTCGAGTTTAGATCGATGGCTTGAAGAACTTACCTCCAACCATAATCCAGCTCCTGCCGGTTCCCAAGGAGATACCCCACCATTTTTACTCTTCATATAATAAATTGAAAAAGATCGAGCTAATTGTTACTTCATGAATGACATGTTCTAGAAAGGAGCAGATCCAAGGAGATACCAAGGAAAGTTGAAAAGTTGTAAGTACACAAAAGTCACTATTTGAATGCAACCAATTACCTCACCTGAAGAGAAAGTACAATATTGACAGAATCAAAAAGCTTCTGAGGTTCCATTTTTTCACCTACGATTTCCGGAGGCATCATTGAAAAAAGAAGGCAACACTGCAGAGCAAGCGAGTCACAAAGTATGTTGCGATGGTAAATGTTCTAGGAAAAGCTAACTTGTTATAGTATTTCTTACATCAGATAACTAGAACAGAAATTACAATTTACCTTCATGCTTTCTGCAGTGCAGTCAGACACTTGCCAGCCATGATCTTTGTCAGAGAAAGTCCACGATCCTTTAGAGATATGGCGAAACATCCTTCTGAAGTCTCCGGGAGGATTCTCAGTGACCTTCAGGATTTGATGTGGGATCAGAAAAGCAGAATCCCAAACCAGAAGATACAAGAAACACGTGAGAGGAAGAAACAATTTCAGGATATGAAATTTGGAAACCTGAGAGTTCTTTATGAAGTTATGCCCTTCCTTAAATGCAGGTCCTGTTTCGTCTAAGAGGTTGCTAGCAATCAAAGCTTGAAGGGCAAGACTGGTATCCCACACTTGACTACCAAAACTCTAAAATGAAAATGAAAAGGAAAAAATCATACTCGATCTGCATCTCTTACTTCTGGCTTGCAAATCTAAAAAGTCTATGACTAATAAGCATAAATCATTGAGTGGACAGATGACATGAACCGTTAAGGTACTATTATTTTGATAAAGTTTACCGACCTGCATCTTTATTCCATCTTCTCCAATCCATACATAATCTTTGATCCTAGCAAGGTGCCTCCTAAAACAATCCCCATGGGGATCTTCAACCCAGCAAGCCAGCATATCTAATGGCTGTTCCAGTTCAGTGGTACAAATGTCCAAACATTAAAGAACGTGTGTAATAGGCAAATGTTTTAGTGTACTGGTTTCGTTTTCTGCTATAGCTCTGCAAGTGTGTTACCTTTTCGATACATCCGATGGTAATGTATCTACTGCTCTGATCTTCGTAATGGATGTGATCCATTGTTTTGTTGAGAGCCTTCTCTCTCAATTTGTTGAAGGGCCACCGAGTAAGAAGAGGCTCGCCAAAGGTATAAATAGCATCCCAAAATAATATTTGTATCGAAGTATGTGGATAATAGTTATCCTCCTGAAGAAACCAAAAAAAAATTGAAGAAAAATGAAATGTTTTCAGATCATTTTTTGAAGAACAGCTGCTAAAAGTCAACTGACCTTTGCACATAAATGGCGTACTCTCCTCCAATTGAATTTCTCATAAGGTTCATTGTAGATTTCTTCCCTAATTTGTGATATGAGAGGTGTGATTGGACCAACAAACTTCTTCCCGTACAAGTATGCCATTGGCAAGTAAGTGAGCCGACAGTAGCACAGCAAATTTCCTGCATTTATGAGATGCATGATTGGAATGGCAGAGCAACTAAATTCAAGTTAAAGGACAGAACTCTAGAAACTATGAAGTTGGCAACTCTCAAAGACCGTAATGATAGATTAAACACTATCTCGAGTATTTGCAATTTCCATCAATCATGTGCTAAACTTATTGCAGGATTTCATAATGTTTATATATAAGTTTCATGCTTCAACAACTTCATGTATTCAAATAAAACAAAATGCAAACCTGGATGAATGGGAGATGCAGATGGCAAGAACCAAAATTCTGGGGGCATTGGATTGCATCCAGCCCACTCATACACACCAATTATCTACAACACAGGAAAATCAAACAATTAGAAACAAAATTAACATATAGTAGCAACATTACACGTATCATGCAGATAAAAATTTCTTTCGTTTTTTTATTAGACAGGAAACATTCTACAAATGATACCAAATAGCAACCAAAAACTAGTTTACGAGTATGAAATTGAGTTGAATTATATGTTGTACCGCAAGCCAAGTCTTTCCCCAAGAGCTTATGGCAATTGCACTGCCATGATCAAGAATCCACTTCCTTGCTCTTTCACATGCTTTGTCTTTGCCACCATCAGGTCCTTCTCCAAGCATGCGCATACAGATGTAGTTCAGAACAGTACAAAACATGGTGCTATGACCCTCAATGTGTAATCCCCACCCACCATCATCATTCTACAAGATAAGATGCAGCACATTAGCAATCTGGTACTGGTAAATCTTTAAAGCAAGACGGAAAAGAAAAAATTAATGTGGTAAAGCTACTTCTTTTGTCATCCCTGTAATTTACAAATATTTCTACCTGGTGACAGTATATGTAACGTAGGATTTCTTTTTTATACTCTGCAGAGAAGATAGCATTAAGATGTCCTGTAATATACAGAGAAAAAACCTGCATTGGGGGAAAAAGAAGACTGTCGGTAGAAATTGAATGCACAAAATATCTGCATTATAGTTTGCAAAACTGTGACAACTGAACAAACAGGCTTCCAAATTCATTCTGATGCTACTCGTGAAAGCTGAGTTAAACAGCAACATGGCCTGAAGCATACTGGATTTTCATTTTTTACGTTCTGATATTATTTGCAGAGCATGTTGCGACTTTCTTACGCTAATAAGAAAGAGAAACAGATCTAGCTTCGTTTGTAGCCAAATGGTCACCAGAAAAATTGTATGTCGCCAATTCCAGGTGGTGATGAAAGTTCTGGCTAATATATTTTGCTAAGAAAATGATAGCCAGGGATTGGGAGTAATAACCAGGGGAGGGAAATAGAACATGGGGCCAGAATTTTCAGCACACCAGTGGCCATCGCTAGCCTGCAAGGCTGTAAACAAACGAACACTCCTCCTCAAAGCACTTGTTGCTTTTTCGTAGGATATTTCTTCTCCATCCTCGATCTTGACCTGAGGGATTGTTTGCATGAATTTTTTCTCCCTCAGAAACTGCAATTTATTATATAAAAAGTAAGTGACTAAAAAGGTGATTAATGATGTACTAAAAATTCTTTATTTGAGCAGTTACACTCACCATGGAAATAACTAAAAATAGAAACATAACTCTTATATATACATAAGAAAACATATGCTGTGAATTTGTGTGCTTGTACCTGGAATTTCCAGAGGAGATCAGAGCTGGGCTTGACCACGTTGCGGTTTTTCCAGAAATTTTGGCGAGCCTCTTCAACCTCAGCTCGCTCTTCAAGGGTGCCAGCATCAGGATCAAACTCCCATGTTTGCCTCCCCAGAAAGTTATTTGTGCTGTATATGTTTGGATCATTCCCACCCTCTGCTATCTTGAGCCTCCACATGATACTGCTTCAGTCACTTCCTTCTGTTTCCTGAGTATCAAAAAATCACTTCTCTTCTATTTCAGTAGTGGCTGGCAAGAGAACTTCTAAAATTCATTGTATATAAAGACAAAAATGAAGTGTCTGCAAAGTGTTAAAGTATTTTTAAAAAATATATATATATTAAAATAATATTTTTTTTAATTTTTTAAAAATTGTTTTTAACGTTACTATATTAAAATAATTTAAAAACATTAAAAGAAATAATTTAAAATAAAAAAAATATTTTTTCAAAAATATTTTGAAAATGAAGTGAGTTTTTGAAAATGTGGTTTAATTGTATTTTTAAAGTGTTTTTTTTTATATATGAAAATAATATTGTTTTTTTTAAATATTTTTGATATTCACAATTTAAAATTAAAATAATCTAAAAATACTAAAAAAATAATTAAAAATAAAACGAAATCAAATCTCTTGAAAAAATGAAAAAATATTGTTCAAATGCGTTAGAAATAGGAACAGGCTTAAAAGTCAGCTCCTAACTTCATAATACTTATTGAGTTTGCTTTTAAAAAGATAATTTTCAATTTTTTTTAAATTAATTGTTTTTATATTTGTTATACTTGTTGATATTAAAAAAATATTATTTTAATATATTTTTAATTAAAAAGTATTTGTAGAAAAATATTATATATTGTTTAAACCACACTTATTATGTAGTTATTACTGGTTAGATTGCCTGCACTATGTTGCGGGCAACATATAATTTTTATAGTTGTTGGATTTGAAGTAATTTATATATTTTATTAATTTAAAAATAAAATATAATATCTGCATATGCAAAGTTTGATATGATATAACACATCAATACACACTACCGCAACAATAATATCGAAACTTTAACATCAAAGAGATGGAAATAGGTAATTGTCTCGAAAGTTTTTAAATAAAAAATGTGGGAAAACATAGTTTTTTTTCCAATATTTACATCAACTTTTATGATGTTGTCAGTTTGTACTACGTTGCGGGTTGAATAAATAATTTTATAACTGTTGAAATGAAAATAGAATATTTATACATGTAAAGTTTGATATAATGAAACAAATGAGCATACCTTATTATAACAACAGCAACATCAAAGTCTTAACATCTGAGATTATCATCACTATCATTGCCAAAATAATAAAAAATATTAAATTACCCCGAGAAAAAAAAACATACAAAAAAAATTAACAAAAAAGCAAATAAGAACAAAAATTAATATTATTATTGCGCTAATAATGAAAAAAATTAAATCAAAGACTTAAAAAAGGCATAAAAAAATTAATAAAAGAGCAAATAAAATATTATGGTCAATTACTGTTATACCCTTGTGTCAAAGTCATCAATTTTATCTTATTAAGGGTTATATTCGTATTTAATCATTTTAAAAAAAACAATAAAAAAAAATAGGATAGGCGGACCGGACTTGTCCGATCTGAAAATGTTCAATTATCGCAGAGCCCCTCCACCCATAAGCCGTTTTTTATCTTTTTCAAGCAAACCAACCGAGCTGAATGAACCAAAAATTAAACAAACCTGAAAATACACTATTATAATTCACAATAAAAACACTCATAATCCACTGTGTTTTCCATAATAAATGTTATAATATTGAATTAAAAAAATGAGAAAGCTGATATGACAAAATAAGAAAGCACCGCGCGTGTGTGTTTTCCTCTGAATATGTATCATCATCAGGTTTGTAATATCTGGAATAATACATAAAGATCATTATTTTTATTGTAATTTATAATGACCATTAGTATTTTAACTACCTTAGAATGACAATTTCTTCCCTCGTCCGATGTATATCAAGAAAAGATCGGTGATCATCATATAAAAGAAATCATCGCTATATAATTTAGTCAATTATTAAATCTTTTAAATAAATCTAATAATAAAATCAATCAATCAATTGTATAACAAATAAAATATTTGCAACAATACAAAGTTATATATATATATATATATATATATATATATATATATATATATATATATATATATATATATATCAAAAACAAAAATAGGAACTATGCAAAAAATATATATTAAAAATAAATGAACCAAAATAAAATACCACATTAAAAGTATAATAGATAAAATAAAATAAAAAACATGTGTAATAAATTTGATTTAAGGGACAAAATTTAAATAAATCCTTATATTAAAATTCCATAATCCGAATTAAAACCATGAATTAAAAGAATTGGGACTGAAATAGAACTCAAATACGTAATTTATTTGCATTAAAGGATAAAATTGAAAGAAATCAAATTTTAACACCGAAATTGTTAAGAATTTATGATAAATTTACCTAGAAAGATAAAATTGACTTAAATCAAAACTTTGATATCAAAAATATTAAAAATTTCAGGCCAAAACCCAAACTTAAAAGCTCAGGATGCGAATTGAATTTATATTATCTAATTACTTTTAATTAAAAGATGAAATTATGAAAAAATCGATTCTAACAGTTTTTATCATAAAAAAATTAGCAGCAACAATAATCAATCGCTTTGTAGTAGAAAAAAAAATATTTCTAATATATTTTATCAACTATACTTTTACTCATTAAATATTAAATCAACAAAATACAATATACATAAAAATCAAATTTTGTATTTTATATTTTAAAAAACAAGAGGTTGATAAATTTACCTACATTATCTACAATTAAAAAATATACGAGTCAATTCCCGTTTCGATTACACTGTTCTTTTTAGACGACAAATAAATGATTATAGCACGCAAAAAAATTAAGTTTATTTTAAAAAAAAAAATACTATATTTTTATTTATAATGTGTCATATATAATATTGTTGAAGAACAAAAGCAACTCATAAAAATAAAAAAAGATAATTTTATATAGGTTATCTACAATTAAAAAATATAAGAACCACTTTCCATTTCGATTACTCTATAAAATATGTGAGACTAATTATATTTTAATTATTGTTACTATATATATATATATATATATATATATATATATATATATATATATATATATATATATATAGAGAGAGAGAGAGAGAGAGAAAGAGAGAGAGAGAGAGAGAGAGAATGACCTAAGATTTTTTTTAAAAAAAATTAGTATCAGTATTCTTAAAAAAAATTAATATAATAATATGATTAATAAATCTTATAAAAAAAATTTTCCTTTGAATTTAAATTTGATACTCTTTTGTTTAAGTTTATTTCTTAAAAAATATTTTATAATATTTTTCATTTTTAATATTTGAAATCTAATATTATTGGGGAAAAGAAACAACTCAAAAAAAAATTATAAATTTGCTGAGGTTATATACAATTAAAAAATATGCGAGCCAGTTCCCGTTTCGATCACACTGTTCCTTTTAGACGGCAAATAAGTCATGATAGCACGTAAAAAATCTAAGTTTATTTCTTAAAAAATTTACAATATTTTTATTTATAATATGTCAAATCTAATATTATTAGGGGAAAAAAGCAACTAAAAAAAAAGGTTAACAAATTTACCTAGGTTATCTACAATTAAAAAATATACGAACCACTTTCCATTTCCTTTACACTATTCCTTTTATGCGGGGAAAAAATATATTTGTTATATATTTTATCTATTACAATGTTACTAATTAAATATTAAAAAACTAATTACAGCATGTAAAAAATCAATTAGTTTTCTACATAGAAAAAACCCTAACGCAATGCGCGGACAAGCATACCAATTATAACATGCAAAAAACTCATTTCTAACATATTTTGTCTATTGCAATTTTACTAATTGAACATTAAAATAATTAATTATAGCACGCAACAAATATAAATTTATTTATGGAAAAAAATTTACAATATTTTTATTTATAATGTGTCAAATCTAACATTACTAAAGAAAAAATTCAACTCATAAAAAAAAAATTACCTATGTCATCTGCAATTACAAAATATATAAACCACTTTCCATTTTGATTATGTATATTTTATCAATTATAATTTTATAAATTAAATATTAAAAAAACAAAATAAAATATATATGAAATCAACTAATTTTTTATATAAATAAAAAAAACTCCCATACATCACGCGGGCACATGGCTCGTTTATACTAGAACCGAGCCCTGTCCCGACCAAGTTTGGAATCAAGCTGAAATGCCTAGGCCGGAAACAGCCTAGATGCCTGAGTTAAGAAAAAAATACCAAACAACACCTCTTTAATATATTTATTTGAGCTTACAAAACTATTTTCCAACTTTTTTAGTGTGCCTGTGGGATTAATTCAAGAATATCATTAATACTTAAAAAAACATTCTTTAAGTGCCGGCAAAGGAGATACGAGGAAGGCATAAGCAAAACTGGACAGCAGATCCTCATAGTTTGGCGGGCGGCGAGAAAGTGGGGTGGTCGTGAGTCGTGACCGCTCATAATTTTGAATATTTTTTTTAAAATATATAATTGTTTTTTATGGGGAAAACATCAATAATATCTCAGTACCAAATACGCTTCAATGCGACTTGGAAGGTGACCGTTGGGGAAGGCAAGTAATAAATAATATTAGCATGTCATGTCATGTTAATGCAATGCAGTACGTGGGCAGGACGGGCGATGACTCGCCATGCACCACGAGGGAGGGCCAGCAGTGCTCTGCTGGTATGACATTAATAATATAGGTTTGAATTAAATTTATTAGGTTTCGATGGTAGAATTGCGAATTCTTGTGGGGCTGTGGTGGAATTATTTTTTAAATATTTCTATCATGAAATCATATGGTTTTCTTAAAATGATTTTGATGTTATTGTTTTTATATGATTGAAATGTTAGCTACCTTTTTAATTTTGCATAGTTAGATGATGTTAAATTTAATTTTAATAATTTTAAAAGTCCACACTTGTAACAGTATTTTAAAATATAAATGGAGCAATTAAATAATTTGAATGTAATTAGAAAGAACTTGATAATTTAAAATTAAACAAATTAGATTTATCGGATAATTTTTCAATTTATTATAAACATGCATTCAATATTCTGGTTTTGTTTTAACAGAAATTTCAAGCCTGCTAGATTATAATAGAAACCGGTAGTCTACTATAGCAAACGTATTTATTATTGCCTGGAAATCATCGCCCAAAAAGTTATTTGCCTACAAGCTATATATTTATTAATTATCACTTATGGGATTATAAATTTATTGATAAAGGGAATATTATATATAATTGTCTATTAACTACTAATTATTTCCATTGCTTCATATTTCGAGATTGCCTGAACAACTCGTATATTTTTGTATTTTTTTCTTTTACTGGTCTAAACTTCACGATCCACTTAGTTTAGCTCAGAACCAAGTTTGTCCTTGTTTCTCTCTAGAATAGATCTTGGTTATAAAAAGTAATAAATACTATATTAATTAATAAGATAAAGTATGTGATTTTCCCTGCTTCCAGGGAAACACCTCGCATATTGAGAGATGGTGGCGAGCAAATGCAGTTGTTGTGGTATTTAGTACACGGCAGTCCCCATTTATATTGGTTGGTACTATAATTTACTTTAACTTATTTAAATATTCAGTTTTTCTAGTTGTTATTTTATTTGCTAAATAATAAATAGAATATAAATATTATTAAATATAATATTATTTGATATACATATTATTTAATGGATGCTAATTCCATTATTATTTAGGTCAGGGTTTTTATGTGCATCTTCTGTTAGGTAGTGTTAGTTACCATCGCACTACTGGAAAGATAAAAATGTTTATATATTTTTTTATTTTTAAATTATATAAAATTATTTTTATAATAGATTTATTTTATGTCTTTGTCTTCCCATCAAATACATTCATATATATATATATAGTTGTCTCAACCCAAAGGATCCTGGTTGAGGTGGTAAGGGCAGCTTTGGACCGCTTACGAGATCAAGAGTTTGACCACTTTCTTCATCTGCAGCAGGCTCTTTAGAGAGCACTACCCATACCGTGTGAAAAGGAATTAATCTGGGCAAAAACCTAGAAAACCCGTGGTTATATCAAAAAATATATATAGACGTCTCATGGGTGGATTGCTATTGTTTTTTATGCAATAATTAATGGAACCGGAAATCAAGGGAAAAGGCAATAATAATATAATATATAATCAAAGTGATTTCTTTGTTCATATACAAATAATACTTATATTATTATATATAATTATTATTACAGTCTATAGTGAATCTAAATGAACTGTGCAAATCACTGTTTAAAATGCTAATCTCTTTTCACTTATAAAATAATAATAATAATAATAATAATAATAATAAATGTAAACTGCTGAGGGGGTTTTGCTTTTCTTGGGGGCGTAAGCCTACATCGATGAGGCTAATTAACGGCGTGGCATCCACTTCTAACGATAACTTTCCAAGCTCACACTATCATGCCCGGGAAGCATATTTTCTGGAAAAAAAAACACGATAGTTATCTACCGAATTTTGATATTATTTTGACGTGTTTATGCTAAAAATATTTTTTTAAAAAAATATTTTTTTTTAAATAATCACCATCACACTTTCAAACATATTTTTGTCTTAGTTGGAGTTCACTTTCTGCTTTGAATAATCCCCGTTAAACAGGGAAGTAGTTTGTTATCTGACTCTTTCTTTCATTGTCTACCATTATACTTAGTCAGCTAAAACGTGGGTTACATAGTTGTTTAATATTAGGATTGTAAAGGCTATTTAACAGCCGAAGCTGGTTCCATTCAATAAAGCAAGTCATTCCCAGATGAAGTGAGTTATTGTGTTGCTTGAAGTCTTAAATTCACATCGATTTTCAATGCGAACTGGCAAGTGTGTTTCGTGTGGGTTATTGTTGGAGATCGGACAGTTGAGTGACTTGTGGTTTACGGCAAACTAATTTTTTTTTAAAATATATTAAAAGCAGGAGAAAATTATATATTTAGATACTAAATCTTTAAATAACTCTAAATCGACCACTAAATAGTTTATTTTTATTATTTTCGGTACTAAATGATATTCGAACCAACATTCTCTCTTTCGGGACCTCTGGTGTGGAATGTGGAGCAGCTAACTGGCCCAGGAGATTCAGTCTCTGAAGTAAGACAATAAACTTGACCAGTAAATAGCAAGAGATGACAGCATCACTCAGCACATTCAAAACCGAACATAGAGAGATCTGCATGGAGTTATAAGAACATGTCAGTGAAAAACATTTGACAAAAAGAGAATGCAAGCAATTTCAGATTCATTTTTTCCTTGGAGATAAATATAAAGAGCAAATAATACTCGCTGAAAATCTTCATAAGTCTCTCCTCGTCTGTCGTTTTCAACTTCAATGAACTCTCTCGCCGATCCTTAAGAGAATCCCCACTGATCCTCGTCGTTTTCAACTTCGGAGAGCACCACGCTCGCCGTCCCAGATCTAATCACGGACAGCACATTAGCTTTTTAATATTAAATAATATTTTATATATACTAAAATATCAAATTGCCACCTCTCCCCCAAAGAGTTCCTTGTGCATAATCTTAAAATAACTTAAATTCAAAGACCTTTAAGCTATTTTAATGGGCTAGTGACCGTTTGGGTTGCGGTTCCTTGTACGTCGCTATAATATTTTTTTTATTTTTTAAAAGTTATTTTTAATATTAGTATACGAAAATATTTAAAAATTCTAAAATTTTTTAATTTAAAATATAAAATATAAATAAAAATATTTTCAAAATATAGTATCAAATATACTTTTAGAAAGAAAAAAAAATCAAAATAACGCTAGTTTAAATTTACTTTAAAGAATATTATAATGATTATACTGTGAAAGGAAAATCACCCTATACCTCATTGCCAAGATCCTTTTTTTTTTGTTTATAAAGATAAAATAGTAATTTTAATTCACAATAAGAAAGAGTTTAGAGTTACAGCGGTAAAATCATTATGCTAGTAGAGATCTTAATGGACATGACATAATAATAAAGAATTTATGATCTATAGTATATCTTAAATTTGAATTAAGATATATATTTATTTTAAAGATCTAAAATAATTAAGATTTTATTTATTTATCTAAATTATAAAATATATTTTCTTAAAAATAAAATCTCTTCGTATCTATATATATAAAAAAAAAGTATGATAGTATTTTTAATTATTTTGTTTGTGTTAATAAAAGCGAACCTAACAATTTTGATCAGCAATAAATGAAAGTCAAGAGGTAGATATCGTTTTCTAGAAGAATGGGAAAGGAGCGCATATGATTTTATTTTACACATGGTTCAAGGTCGTGCGTGGAGGGACACCATCCAACTAATTTGTTAGGACAGATACAGTCATAAGAGTTATTTGGAATAGTCAAATATATAAAATAGTTTTTTAAATAGTATATATATGGTTGTTTTGTTGATGTATATTCTAATTGTAAAAGCTATTTTGGAGAGCCATTTATTTTTATATTATTTTACATATAATATAATTATTTTATATGTAGTTTAATTATGCAATTAATTATACAATTAATAAGAGTAAGTTATACAATTAAATAATTATTTTTAATAAATCCTCCAACAATATAATTATCAAGAATAATCATCTTTATTTTATTTCATTAAAGCTCATCGTGAATCATTTTAATTTTTATGATATTTTTAATCAATGCTACTTATTATCGTTGGGTGTTAAAAGAACTTTAAAAAACAAATTGAATTGAAATCAATTTTATAATACAATAAAATATATCTAAAGCTAATTAAAAACAATTTTTTTAATTAATATAAGTAATTTATATAATTAAATAACTACTTTTACAAATCCATATTATAATTATTAATTTTAATTATATTTAAATAAACAAATTAGATTTTTTGTTTAAAATTTATGTCAACCCGTCTCTCTCTCTCTCATGTGAAATAATAATAAAAAAAAACTCTATAACTTATGCATCTTCATCCGAAGATAGCTACATATAGCTACTGATAAAAGTAGCATCCATTTTAACTTCTTAAATGGCTGCTCTTGGAATGATAAAAACTAATTCAAAAAAATTAAATATGCAATTATTTACTTTTTGCCTCTTCAAATCATCAGCAGTTGGAATTGCATTTACCATAGAAATTACAGAAGCTAAATCAAAATTAAAAACAAAGGAGCTCCATCTTACTTTGATATTTATCATAAGTTTAATCGGTAAAGCTCCATAAATTGCTAACTATACATCTTTGAAGCATAAATTAGAGATCGAATACAATTAAGGAACAATTGAAGCACAAAGGTGAAGCACAAAATCGAAACAAACTTGAAAAATCTTGCAATATGACCCCTTTTTGTCCAGCAAATTGGGTCAAGCTATTCTTCTGTTAAACATTGAAAATTTGGTCTCTTTTTGGCACATCAGGGTAAATTATAGCTTCGTCCATAGCCACCCAGCATCAAGAGCCCTTTTTTTCTCGTTTGCTATTTAACAGAAAACTAGACACTTCTACCAAACTAATTAAACGGCAACAGAAGGAAGTTTTAAGCATTAAAAAAGGGTAAGTGTCAGCATGGCTCGATCAACTTTAAATAAATTGAATTCTACACCCAAAAAATGGTGGCAATTAAAGACTTGCAGGCAAACAGAGCAGTGAAACTGGCCAGTGAAATCCTCTTCTTCTTCTTTGTCATTACCTTCTTCCCTTTGGTGATGATGTTTTGGAGATGGGATTTCATAGTTACTATCGTTTTGGCATTGCATTTTCGATTCTTCTGCTGATGGGGTTTTGTTGTTTTCTTGATTCTCCATATTTCTCAAATTAAAGAGAAAGAAAGCGTAAAAGGAGACACGAGTACGAGGATGTCTTTCTTTATAATAAACCCGGTGCCTCGTCGTCACAGACAAATATCACCTCTGTTCTTCTTTTTAGGGGGGGTGTTTGGGAGTATAATTGTTGTTATTTTTTAAAATATTTTTCGTACCGAAATATATCAAAATAATATTTTTTATTTTTTAAAAATTATTTTTGATATCAGCACATCAAAATGATCTAAAACACCAAATCACTGATTTTCTTTTTTTTAAAAAAAAGAATTAAAAACAGCAAAAAAAACATTTTCTATGGCAGTGCCAAACAGGCACTTAGACTAACTAGCTGGTTAGAAGCGTCGTTTAGATTGATTTTAATTTAAAAGTAATTTTCAATGAGTAATATATTAAAATGTTTATTTATTTAAATTATTTTTTATATTAAAAATATTAATTTAAATTACAAACAAAAATATTTTTAAAACGACAAGCAATAACTAGCTGTATTTATGTGGACACGTGTCCAGAGTGTCAAAATTTGAATATGAACAGAGTGGATATGACTTGGATAGCTACGTGTTCACATTTGAATCAGAGTTGAATTAAATATTACGAGAGAAGAACACGATGCATTCAAATTTATAAATTATTGTCATTATGATCATGATATTGATGCTTCCAGTTATACGGGAAACGTGGGTTCAGGTGTTGTAGAATAATAATACTTGATTGTGAAAGAATATTCATCATATAAAATTATTTTTATAATTGTTATTAAACATGAGCACAATTAAGCTTTAGATTAACTTGATATGACCAGTTAGCTTAACAGTAATGATTTAGATTAAAACAAAATAATACATTTTTTTTTTATCTAAGCTTTGTTTCTTAACCTATAAAATTCCTGATATACTTCACTGGATTTTTTTTCTTAAAAAAATAATCATTATACAATAATAAAAATATATGTTTATAAAAACCAAACACAAACGAAATGTTGAGTAACTTGTTTAAACTTTATTAAACTCAGAAAATAAATCAAATAAACTTATTAAGATATGCATAATCAATAAAATATTCAAGAATAATTTTTTTTAAAAAAATAAAACAAAATAAAGAGGAAATGAAAAAACAATTCACCTCCCTCACAAATTCATTTCAACAGTGAAGGAGGGGAGTTAAAAAGTCCAACTCTCAAGTGTCCTGTCACGTGAAAAATAATAATAAAAAAAAACTATTAAAAGAAAAACGGAAATGAGTTAAAAAGTTTTCCTTTTCAATTATACAGAAAAGCAGCAAAAGTTCATATATTAGAAATGTCATCCAAGGCCAGAGGGTATCATGAATAAACATCACACTCGTTGATCATACCTGCCTGTAAATTGGTTCAATCTTCACCGGGAACAGACGCATAACGAAAACTTTCAGCTCAAATGCCCTCCGTACGTATCAGCATTCTGAGAAACCTCGCAAAACAAGTATGCTTTGCACCAGCTCATTCTGAGTAATTTGTGTTCAGATCATAACAGATGCACCACTCAAACAGCTAATCGAAACCAGGGAAACCTCAGATTCCCCTTATTTCATATACAGATAATTAAGATAACAGAGGAAAAACAAATCAAATTTACTGTATCCCTTTTTTTTACTGGAAGACCATCGGAGTTGATATCGGGGGATTTGAAGCACCAAATGGCAACGCTTATTTCCATATCTTCACGCATTTGTCATTACTTGCAGAAGCAACCATCCCTATAGCTTGTGATTGAGCCAAGGCTGATATCACACACTCATGAGCTGCAACTGTCATACATTTGTTCTCTGTCATGTTCCAGAGCTCCAATGACTGGATTAGAACAATGGTTACAAGCCCGGGAAAAGAAAAGAGAAACCGGCATTAGTAATTAATGTTAAAAGTACAAATAAGTAAAAAATATCAATAATTGTAACACCAAAAGTTCTCTGTAAATAGATACTATGTTCCCTTGAAGTTAAGAAGATACTTTGTTTCCTAAAACGCAAACACAAAATATCCCTATGAATTACAAAAAGGTGGTTTAAAATTGAAACAATTTTTTTTATCCCTGGATTGTTTCCTATAAATGCAACAAGGTTGATCTGTTTCGAAGCAGGGTCAATTACAGGCAAAAGCACATTTATGCGGTTTATAAAAAACACAACCAGAACTTAAATACTAATATCAAAAGCAAATTTACCTGGTATCCTCCAATAACCAAGAGAGTGGCATAGCCTGGATGGAAAACACAAGAATGGAACTTGTTCCCACTCGAACTAAGTTCATGAATGCACTCTCCTGTGGTCATCGACCACACTCTGACAGACTCTTGACTGACAGAAGCCAGGTATTCTCCGTTTACATCCCAGCAAACAGAACGTACCTTGGTGGAGTGCCCCTACAGTAAAAATGACTCAGATATTATCACATAACAAATGTGAAAGAGGGAGTTTTATTTGTTTTCTCAGCTTCTAAGTTCAAGACCAATACCTGTAATGAGTGTGTCTGTCTGTCAGACTCAACATCAAAGATGGATATGGCATTATCAGAAGCTGCAGCAAGCAGTTGTCCAATTCTAGGCTGAAATCTAACTTGTGCGGACCCTCCCTACTCCATCAAATGTCCAAAATTTAGAATAGAAACGGAATTCAAATCATCAGAACTTCAAGAACAGTGTGTGTGTGTGTGTGTAAAGGAGCTTCGTCGCTAACCTCGGATATCCGGGTGCAAGGATATTGATTGTTGATGTTCCATAAGCGAATCTCATTGTTATCATCACAAGAGCAGAAAACATCATTCTTCTTAGGGTGGAAGTCAAGGGACATCACATGCGAGGTATGCCCTGTGTATGTCTGCAAGGAATACCTTGGCTGCAAGGATAACCACATTTAGTGCTTACTAGTCTGTATGCCCACACTACGATACACAGGGACTATAATTTTTTTAAACATAAAAAAAATCCAAATCTCAGGAAATTTTTGGCATTTTTTTTAAACCCGAAAATACAGTTGTTTTGAAAAGGAGTGATGATTTACCCATGCGACATAATAGCAAGCCCCCAGGAGAAAACAAACAAATAAAATAATTCAGGTATAGAAACATCGTCATACCATGGCCAAAGAAAAAAGCAGCAGTAAACTCGTAAAGCTGACAGATCGTTTGAGGCAAAAAAAAAAAAAAAAATTAAAAATGGAAGACTTCCGTAGATTTTTACCCAAATGATAGCTTCAATCATACAAAAGAATGGATGGTTTTTGTGAGAAAGCACTAGAGATAGAAAACTCAATTAAATGGAAGACTTCCATAGATTTTTACCCAATTGATAGCTTAAATCATACAAAAGAATGGATGATTTTTGTGAGAAAGCACTAGAGATAGAAAACTCACATTTGCAGCATCCCAGAGACGTACACTTTTATCAAATGATGATGTTGCCATCTGAGTTGAATTTGGCCTGAAACGAACATCAGTAATAATGTGGGTATGCTCATCTGGAGTGCACTCAGTTTGCAGAGTTTCCATGTTCCAAAGAACAACCTATTACCATAAAATCCACGTTAATTCTTATCAACAAAATGTCAATTTTCATGGTTGCTTTTGCCGATTAAAAAGCAAAAAGTTATAACAATATTTAAAGGAATGATTTTATTATGGCTTGGTCCTATGTTTATTAGTTCACCTTTCAATTTTGAGATGTCCAAAATGTTTTTCTGCTTCAGTTGTTGTGGGGTGGGGGGTAGTTTAGAAATTATGGGAGCCTGTCATTTAGTATTTCATTTAGTTGCAGTGATGTGATATGAGTAATAGAAAAAATGCATAAATGTTCCCATGTAGCATCCACATAGTGGTTATCAAGTTTGAGCATTCTGTTCTTGCTTGAAAAAAAGGAAAGCAAATGAAAATAAAACCAACAATCTGACAATACAGATCTCTTCCAATTTTTAAAAAGTAACACATGCAAAGTATTTATAGACCAGATGCTTCGATATTTTCAGACATTTCTATTATCATATTTTCAAGTTAAAATATGTTAACTAGACTGTAAAAACTTATTTCCCTAATATGAAGTTGTACAAATGTATAGCAATCATCTTATATCCATTTAGAAGAAGAGAGGGTTATTGTCTTCATTTTTTCAGAGATCATCTCCCTTCAACAATTGTCTGCCTTCTTCACTGTATTCTCAAAATGCTTCCACTTTCTTCAACAAACATGAACTATAAACCAAGGTTCATAATGAATGAAGCTTTGGCTATAGACTTGTATGGCCGAAGCTATAGAAGATGGAGTGCCAGTTCCAATACTCCTCACTATCAGATTATAATAGTGGTGAACCGTGGTTCATAACACGCGCACGCGCGCAAATAAAAAGAGAAGTGCATGCTAGGAAACATGAGTACCACATGCTAATAAGAAAAGCCCATCTGCTCTCCAGGTTTTGAAAGACCGACACCATATACATATAAGATATTTAACTGAGCCTAGTTGAAAGTAGAAAAATGGAAACCAACTCAAAATGTGGTTATCAAGCCGCAGTTGGATTAACAAAAATAAATGCAAATATTCTTATCAGAGGAAAATAATATATAAGAATAACTATTAAGAATTAAGTGTGATGGCCAAAGGATTAAGTTTTACTCTAAAGAGGTCGCCCACAATTTCATCCACCAGGATATCCAAAAATATTTTAACACAAAAGGGGGCAAAACCAGGATACATAAGAGAAGGTCACAAGCTTCCTTAGGATCTCAAGGTGAGTGCACCTGCTCACTCAAATAAATATTAAGAGACTGTGATTTTACAGGTAAAGTAGCTCATCTTTGAACAAACCAAGCAGTGTTTTGAAACATTAAGGATTTAGCTGATGCAATTAAACTACCCAGGAGTGGTTACCATCAATTGTTAAACTTGACAGGGTTAGTTGTGTTGAGTTCTTATTCAGCAAGTAATGAGGTCTTAGGTAACTTGCAGTAAGCTACATTTATCAGGTCTAGGAATGACACGCTCTTCCACTGCAGGTCCAACAGAAACTTACAAAGATAGCATCCAATGATGACAAAAACAAGAAGATTAGAAGAACAACAAGCTATCCTAAGATGTACAGCAGCAAGAACAATTAAATACAGCAATTGCAGGTCCCTGAAAAGTATCAACACAATGGATATGCCTAAGCACGGTGTAGCTGTTACTCTATATGATTGCGATAATCCGCCCACTATCCATCAAATAATGAAATAGAAAGCTGAAGCAGATGAGGCAAATGAGAAGATGCCATATATGTAAAAATGATCGCTTAAGTATAGGATGCTGTAGAAATTCCTGCATTTTGATATGTATCCTCGTACAATATTGATTTAGTTAATAATTTCCCAACACAATATCTCATCAATTTCATGCTCTAATTAATTGAACCTTGGAGCGCAAGCAGTGATTTCTAAAGCAACTCAAATCATCTATTTAGCGATGTACAGGCAAATAGTGCATTAGGCTAGCAATCAAAACATGGTTAATATGGGCATTATAAGCTCGTTACAATTCTCCACATTAGAGTAGGTATGCACTAACTAATCTGAAAGTCAGCATTTAAAGCTATGCAAGTGAAATGAAAGTAAAAAGTTCAATCATCCAAAATTGCCTTAACATGGAAATCAGAAAATGAAATTAATCCTTGCAAGCTGCAATACAATTCATTATACCTTCTTGTCATGCCCAGCACTAGCCAACAATTTCCCATCTGTAGAGAAGTGACAGCAAACAACTTTCCCATTACTTTTGCGTATCGAACTAACTTCACTGAAGTTGAAACCTGAGATGTCAAGAAATAGGCATTGCTATGGTCAATTTGAAAAAAGTAAAAGTGCAAGGAATTGAAATACTGCTTACCCTTTGAAGCTTCAGCAGCATGTTCAGAGGAACTCCTTTTTAAAGTACCAAATAAATCCCTTCCATCTCCATCATCATGTGATAAAAAAGACTCCACGTTATCATCTAAGGAGCCAACATCTGCAAAATGCTCAATGTCCTCCTGAAAAGAGATAGAAAGTCAAAACACAGGAAATAGATAGGATCAACTTTGGGTAATACTGTGAAGAATATTATAATTGAAGTACAAAAGTATTAACTTAAATTGACCAAGGTATACATTAAAATACCAGCACAGGCTCAGAAATAAATAAAAGAATTACAGGAGTGCTTGGACAAGCAATTTCATTGGGAAAAAATATAAACTAATTGCATTTGTAACAATACAAAGAAAGTCTAATAACCCTGCACTTGACCATTTTTCCATTAGCAGTATGAGGTTGTTATGGCTTCCAAACAGCAGGTTCCTGATGTTACATTCACATCTCTAGGTTATTCATGTCCCAGCTAGAAAGTTTGTTAAGAGTGATACAAGAAAGTCTGATAAACCTACACTTGACAATTTTTCCATTAGCAGTATGGGGTTGTTGTGGCTTCCAAACAGCAGATTCCTAATGTTACATTCACGTTTCTAGGTTATTCATGTCACATCATGTAAGTTTCTTAAGAGTGCATACCAGTGGGTTTGCGGATGATGCAAGAGCTCCCGTTGCATCACCACCATACATCAAACCTTTTGGCATGCTATTGACATGCTGTAAATTGCCAGCTGTGCCAATCCCATCACCAGGAGTATGAGTTGATGGAGTTGATGGTTGAGAATTAGAAGGACCTACTGTGTTTCCTGTACCGGTACTATTAGCAGGTCCAGAAGATGAAGGGCCTTTCCTCTTTCGGTTATTCTATTACACCATAAACAAGCATTATTCAGTGCTTTACCAATAAAATTAAAGAGGATATTTAGGAAAGGAAATTCATCTTGCCACTAGTTAATATTCAGCTCATGGGTAAATGCAGGGGACTGGATGATAAAGCATGAGGTTTCAAGAAAGTTAAAAATTTGTTCCATGTTAAACCAGGTGTATATGATTACGTGCATTTAAGAAAACACAACCTGCTGTGGGTGCAAAGGATCTTGTTGAGAGGATGATTGTTGCATTTGTGGCAAATTCATCTGTTAAGACACACCATTACATAAAGCATTAAGAACTCATAACCCAATGAGAACAGTTCAGAACATCAAAATTTGGTTTAATTCAAGGAAGAAAATCCTACCTTAGATGATGTTGATTGCATTGGAGATCCGATACAACCATCATTTACATTTGGTTGGCCATCTTTGCTGTTCAAAGCCCCTCTTGGCAATCCCCTATACTTCCGTGGATCCATATCTCCATATATTGGTGATGCAGCAAGGTTGCCTTGTGCCTGGACTTGTGCCAAGAACTGCTGTTGTTGTTGCTGTGGCAAAAGCTGAAACTGACTAGAACCATGTAAAAGAGGCCTTTGAACTTGTGCGCCCAAACTTGGACGAATTTGTTCAATTCCCTGTATATTCAATAATAGCCTAGGTAGTGAAAAACCAGCTAGATTTTTAATTAAATATTCAGAACAAAGGAGCTCCAGTATAGAACTTACCGTTAAGGGCCATCCCCTTAATGGAAGACCGTTGACTCCAGGGTTCAATCCTGAACAAATATTAAAATAATTAAAGAGAGGCAGAGAGAGATTTTAAACACAAAACATGAAGGTGGTTAGTACAGTAGAATTCTTCTTGGATTTTCCAGAATAAGTTCGAGGGAAGACTAGTTTTACCCAAGGTGAATAGGCCAGCACATTTGTCCCAAGTGGTTGGGAATACGTATGTGGAAAAACAGTCCAAAAAATTAGACTGTACAGAATAAAGGGACATCAACAGACCTTTATTCAAAATACTAATTCAGAAGCGCAAGCAGCCAGGTACCTAGTTAACAGAGGAATCCTTACTGAATGCACTTAAATAAGAAGAAAAAAAGTTGACACTGCTATGATCATAGACAGGAGACACTCGACCTTCTAAATCTTTATAACACCCTTCTTGGGTTTGAGACTGGTGGAGAGATTCTTTTGGTGCAAGCAAGTACATTAATATCTCAATCAATAGTTCAAAATCAAGTGGGAGAGAGTTATGACTACATGAGTAAACATAGAAGAAATTGCAAGCACTTTGAAGGACTTCACAGTTTTACCTTCCCATATGGGCATACTATATGTTGAAGTTAGATCACCACATCAAGAGTTGAAGCAAGTGGCAAAGGATTTTTTAATTTGTTACAAGACCAGGGAGTTTCATAGTAAACAGTCAAGAAAGTAATTTACAGGCAGTGGAAGTTCTCATTCCTTCTTTTAGTTGAGATTTATGTAAGACAAAATTAGTTCTAAGACCTTGTGCTTAAAAATCAGATGCCTAATTTTACAATCAGGGATAATGTGAAAATCAATTTGAAAATGCATGTGTTTATATGCCCTCATCTCAAGTACCAATTCTGCAATACAGAATCCAATATATTTACCTGCATTTCCAATTCCAGGTTTTGACTGCATGATTCCCTGCCCATAAAAGGTTGAAGCGTCCATAGGCAAAGATCTCTGGGCAGCACCCAAGTTCACTTCAGGTTTGACATCCTATTGAAAAATGAATCAAGCACTCAATGAAATTGTGCAAGCAAATAAACAAAACTCAGAGTCGCAGCAAATATAGTTCATTTTGTTAAAGTAGTTACAGCGGTCTGTTGAGTTCGTGCCTGGATTTGCTGCAGTGCTGCAGTAACATTCCCAGGATTTCCTTGGACCAACTGGCTGTGTCAGCACAAAAGAATCAGCATGCAAATATTGGGTATAAAAACTGTCTAATAACATTTACAATGAAATTTACCCTTGATGATTTGTAGTTGATTTGAGGAGGGCCATCCTGGCATCAAGAAGCGATTGGGATGTTTCAGACTCTGTTTGGTTGGAATGCTTCATGCGTTCCTCATACATTTTTGCAGCCAACGCACTGGCATTTGACTGCCCGAGCATTCCTTCAGAACCAGTAGAATTTACCGAACCACCGACGGTTGGATTATTAGGTACCCCTCGTTGCAACTGAGCTTGACGCATTAGCTGCAGCTGTTGGTGTTCCTTTGTCTTGCTTTGCTGTGCCTGCACATCAATACAGCAATCCAAGTAAAGAACATCAACAGAAGAAGAAGAAGAATAGGCAGGCATACAACACTCATTAAGATCTAAAACCCACCTCTAAATACGCTGCAGCAGTCTCAGAATGTTTCTCATTTGTCCTTGCTATAAAAATATCCCAGAAGACAGACCACCATTCAAATAGAAACCCCCCAGGAGCATCAATCGCTGCACAATCAAACTGGTAATTATATCTTAAACGTTTCAATTCCTTCTACACCATATTTAGGCAGCCGATTCAAAGCCATGCCAAAAAACGACGACTACTGTAACTTCCATTAACTTCTAAAACACCGGCATTATTATGTCAAAAACCTATGCTATAACATGCTATTTCCCCCCCATCTAATCATGCTCCTTGAAAATTAAAGTAAGAGAAAGATTCCGCGCGTTACCTACTGGATCCGGGGCAACTTTCCCTTCAGTCATGAACGATTTTGCAGTGGCGTGCAATTTCTTCTTCACCAAATAATCATATATGTACACATCAAGCCTGTCAAAACACAAACAAAAAAAAAAGAGGCATGCCATTATCAAAAACCTGGTTATTAACAAGAATATTAGACCAGGAATAAAAATAAAAAAGAAGAAACAAGAGATCACATACATTTTATCTGCTTCCCAATTACTCTGTGCCATGATTTCTGCTCAGAAACCACCAAACAAAACTGCTAATAACCTCAACTAAAACAAACAAAAACTCTTCCAGTAGTAGCACAAAAAATTGATCGATCAAATTCAAATCACAATCCACAGAGTTCCGTTCATGATTCTAAGGAAATTAAAACTAAATACATAACCCCTTACCTTAATTTTGAAAAATTAAACGGATCAGAAAAGGATGTATTACTGATCACGGACTCTGTATAATAGCGATCTCCATTGATCAAGCATTGTCACTGAATACAACAACTATCACGCAAAAGAAAATTAAAAAAAAAATCAACACAAAAATTCAAATTAAAAAAACGAATATTGTTAAAATAATTAATTTAGCGATTACCTTTGATTTTGCAGCTTGAGCGATTAATCAAAAAAATAGGAAAGGTAGAAGCTTGGGGCTCTGTAGTTTTAAAGGAGCAAGAAGAAAGTTTTAACGGTGAGCGTGGGGACTAGGGAGAGTCTACTCGAGAGGAGAGTTTGAACTGGATCCGAAGCTGAGGTTTGGAAGGATTGAGTCTGTGATGGGGTTTTTGCTTCGGTGTACGAGCAGGGCTGAAGCTAGAGATGACCGGATGCATCGGTGACGTGGGCGAACTAAAAAAGCTCGTGGATTTCTGCCACGTTGGATACACACCTGGGGTCTGGATGAATGGATCGTGCGACGAAAATTTGTTGCGAGGAATTGGTCCAAGTAAAGTATCTTGGAGTGCGTTAGCATTGTTTTGTTTTTAAATGCTTTTTTTAAAATACATTTTGTATAAAAATTATCAAATTAGTTTTTTTTATATTTGTTTATAGTATTTATATACTGAAATGAAAATTGATAAAAATATATTTTTTAATATATAAAAAACAGTGTATTTTATGTTTTTAGTATTAATTATATATATATATAAATATTTAACAGAAAAAACGATAAGATTCTTGTAAATTAATATCATTTTTATATAAAAAGTATATTTTATATGAGAAATCTTAATATGGAAATCCTTAATTGAGAATCTTTATAAAAGAATGATGGTAAAATTGTTATAAGAAATCGTTTAGATTCATAGCTATAGCTATCTGTATAGTTAAAATGTATTTTTTTTTTAGATTTGCCCAATTGAAAAAAAAAAAAGTAATTACTCTTCAAAATCTGTAACTACAAGAATTTTACCAGATTTTTAGCTGATAGCAATCGTCTCTCCTTGCTGAATAGACAACACATTCACACAAGTTATTGGCAGTGAAAATAGCCGTTTACATATCTTATAAAAATTAAAATAATTGCACTTGGATACCAAGGCTGGCATGGAAGCAACTTGTTTCCTTCCTCAGTTCCTGGGTTCGAACAATTTCTCTATGTATATTTATTATCTCATAATATTTTATTTGTTTATTGGATTTGTAAAATGTTAATGAATCCAAAAATTAGTTATAACATATATATATATATATATATATAAACTGGTCCAAATATTCTGATTATATAAAAAAAATTACATATCCTATCCTAGCTGCTCGGATTAATTTTTTCAAGTTATTCCTGGTCAAGGGCTACAGCTATATTGAAAACTGCAACTCAGGTGTAACTAATTCAAAATAATCATCCTTCTGCTCGAGTTATGGCGCGGCGTCGAGTAAACTTTGGAGGCATGTGTTAGGAACACGGTGGAAAAATAAAACACATTAACTTTTATCTCGTTGGATGTTTCAGAAATATGTTTTAAGAGTTTTTTTTAAATAAGATTTTTCCTTGTTTTTAAATTTTATTTTTAAATATTTTTTTATATATTTTCAATGTTATTTTATCATGATGATATCGAAAATATAAAAATATTAGTTTAATATATTTTAAAATAAAAAATAATATACACAACATGATAATGGAATGTTCATTTGAACTCCGGTTTTATTTAGCATTATATTTCAAAAATATTTTAAAAAAAAATTAAAATTTTTTATTTTAAATTAAAAAAAAAATTAATGTTTTTAAATCATTTTAATGTGTTGATATTAAAATTTATTTTAAAAAATAAAAATATATTCTTATAATAATTTTTTTAATAAAAAATACTTAAGTTATTAATGTTTTAAAGTACACATATCATGATAAAAAAAGGAAGGGTTCGAAGCCTCAGTTTAATTCTATAATTATAAAATTTCATTTCTGTGATATAATGTGATTTGCTGAGGTGGCAAATACATACACACACACACACACGCATATATGTGTGTGTGTGTGTGTGTTCCATGGTGCTGTGTTTGGTACTTTCGGTGCCACCTATAGAAAATAATTAAAATACAGCCCCTTAATTAATTTGATAAGAGAGAGTAAAAGAAATAAGTTTAAGGAAAATAAAAGAGAGAAAAAAGTTCCTGTCTTCATTTTTCTTTTAAAAAAAGACTATATTGTTTATTTTGTGTGTGTGTGTGTGTGAGGACAGGGGCAAAAGAATTTAAAAAAAATTCCCGGGTCTCTTCTTAAATTTTTATTGTGATTTGACAGCTTAGTGAAATGATTGAGTAAAATTGATATTGTTTTTTAAAATATATTTTTATTTAAAAATATATTGGAATAATATTTTTTAATTTTTTATTGGTACATCAAAATTATCAAAAATATTTAATAATTTTAATTTTAAATAAAAAATTTAAAATTTTCAAAAATATTTTTTGAAAAACAGTGACATCTGAATCATTTCAGCACCTTTAACGCTGTCTTTCAGTCCAGTCCTTTTATAACTAAAACCTTATTTTTATTATTATTAGTTAATGTATAGATCAGTCACTAATCTTCATGTTTAATTAGTTTTTCATCCTTAAATACAATGGGTAACCCAGCACCCAAAATCTCAATTCCCAAATGTACCCTCGCCAAATTACTCCGGTTAAATAGGCGGCATACCCTTCTATATCTTTGAAATAACTCAAAATCACACCAGAATTGGCCGGGTATATAATATGGCGGTAAAATCAAGTGATCAAGTGGTGCCCGAGATATCCTATTGATTATTTACTGGGTTCATTTTGAATGAAAAAAATAGATAAAAAAAGGAGAAAAAAAATAAAGCTCAGCATAAAAATATCTCCACCAATAATTTATCTCTCATACTTATATTTAAAATGAATTGCAAGAAATAGCTAATTAAATATCACTTGTTATAACTCGAATATTATTTATATATATTGCATAGTTCAACACGTACGATATATATTTCAGAAATATTTTTTCTAGAATATGATATTTATTTGTATTTTCATATTATTTTTGTTATATGTTAATTATGAATAAATTTAAAAAGTTATGTAAGAAAATATTTTCTTGATGCATATTCTAAAGAAAAACAGACATGATGGGTTTAGATAGAAAAATTAGCATGCATGGATAAGCATTTTTTTGCTCATAATCTGATGACTAGATGCCACGTGGATTTAATATCATTATGAGAGCCCCCACATACTACTTTTATAAATGTACGTCGTTATAGCCAACCTATATATATATATATATATATATTCAATATTCTCGCATATGCATGAGCAAGCTAGCTGCTGCAATTTGATCATGGAATCGATACTGAGAGTCATAGGACTGATACAGAATCTTTTCCATCAAACTACAGATACCAGCTCTATTGATCATATAATTCCAAGCGGATTAAAATCTGGGCCGCATAGCTCCTGAGAAAGAGAGAGACAATCGTGGCCGGGAACATAGTTTGGTTTGTTCATTGATTGCATCATTAAATGAGATTCACTGGTTTTGATCCTTTCCATAAATTTCATATAAAAATAATTAGCCAACTCATGTGCTAGCATCCAAGTTGACTCCTCTCTGGGGGGAAACTGACAGCATTAAGCTCTAAGAAGTCACTCATCAAGTGATCAAAAAACCTAATTAAGTTAATCGACCGCATCCAAGCAACAAAATACAGTCAGTCATTCAATACAGAATCAGTGAGCTTGTTGGAGAGGACAGTTGGGCCAATAAATTTCTTGTCCAAAAACAGATGAGTCTCATTTACTCTTGTAAGCGCGTGACAGTTATGAGTTATACTGGAGCTATCCTGTATGGTGTATGCTCATTACGTACAAATTAATAATGCACACTTTCTGATCTCCTCTTTCTGCTTTTGAGTATATATACATGTGCATTGCAGTCTCTTGTTGCACTACTACATCGTTTAGCTTCGCAAGCTAGCTTAAGTTTCTTCTTCTTTTCTGCTGGTTTTGTATGTTTATGCTCGCAAAATGGGCCTCGTAACTGGTCACCGTGTTGTGGCTTCTCTCTTGTGTGCTTTCATTTTGAATGCTTTAGTTGTGGCTGATCATGTTACTGCTGGTGACAAAGACGATAAGCACTTGTTGGGTCGTCCCCATTTGTTGAAGAAGGGGTTTATACACGGCCGTAGGTTTGGTGGTGGCGGCATAGGGGGTGGTGCGGGTGGAGGACTTGGTGGTGGTATTGGAGGTGGTGCGGGTGGCGGCTTCGGTGGAGGAGTAGGGGGTGGTGCAGGAGGCGGATTTGGCGGTGGTGCGGGTGGTGGATTTGGCGGAGGCGTAGGGGGTGGAGGTGGTGCAGGGGGTGGATTTGGTGGTGGTGGAGGAGGAGGCCTTGGAGGAGGCGGTGGGCTAGGTGGTGGTGGTGGAGGAGGCCTTGGAGGAGGAGGTGGGCTAGGTGGTGGTGGAGGAGGAGGCCTTGGAGGAGGCGGTGGGCTAGGTGGTGGTGGTGGAGGAGGCCTTGGAGGAGGCGGTGGGCTAGGTGGTGGCCTTAAAGGTGGTCATGGTGGCGGTCTAGGTGGCGGTATTGGTCATGGTGGAGGTATTGGACATGGTGGTGGTCTAGGAGGTGGCGGTGGACTAGGAGGAGGTGCAGGAGGTGGTCTAGGAGGTGGCGGTGGACTAGGAGGAGGTGCAGGAGGTGGTATTGGTCATGGTGGTGGTCTAGGAGGTGGCGGTGGGCTAGGAGGAGGTGCAGGAGGTGGTCTAGGTGGGGGAGGTGGAGCTGGAGGAGGGCTGGGTGGTGGTGGGGGGCTTGGAGGTGGAGGAGGAGCTGGAGGAGGGCTAGGTGGTGGTGGGGGGCTTGGAGCTGGAGGTGGGGGTGGAGCTGGAGGAGGGCTAGGTGGTGGAGGTGGCCTCGGAGGTGGAGCTGGTGGAGGAGGTGGTCTTGGGGGTGGTGCAGGTGGAGGTGGGGGATTTGGGGGAGGCGGTGGTGTTGGAGGAGGGTTTGGAGCTGGTGGTGGTGTTGGTGGTGGACTAGGTGGGGGTGGGGGTGCTGGATTTGGAGGAGGTGGGGGTTTGGGTGGTGGTAGTGGAGGTGGGTTTGGAGCAGGTGGTGGTGGTGGTCACTGAACTTTTTATCAAGTCCTTATTAAATGTGCTTTGCAGCAGAGAGAAGAAGGAAGAACAAAAAGGAAGCGTTCGTGTTCATCACCTCTAGCTACTACGAAATATAATGCAGTTGATGTTTTACTTGCTAGTATATCTTATATAAAACGGTGTTTACAGGCCATTCTTTCTCAGCATTGATCTGGACTGAAAATGTTTGATCACTGTTCTAGTACGTCAGTCGTAATTCGTGATATAGTTTTTTCTCCATGCATATCATGCAGGTGCGATCACTGTAAACCATAACCATGCATACTACGTAACGCTATGTATTTTATTTTATCTTTAAAGTTACTATATTCTAGTTTGGAGCATCAAACCTCTTGGTTTAGTTGGTGTTCATACCTTCCTCGTCAATCAAATATTGCTGTAACCATCTAGCTGTGCAGTGTTAAGAATCAGGGTTTGTTTTCCATGTATTTTTAGATTTAAATTCTGTGTTTATTTATATAATTTCAAGATTTATAGAATTAATTGAGATATAATCAAAATTAATCCGAAAACTCAAATTAATAAAGCAATATTATTGTTAAAAAATAACCATCCCAACATTTCTCATCTGAAAATCAATCAATGCTGAAATAATTGAAGTTGCCCCCCGCTAATCTGTCTGTATCATATCCACATACGATCTGTCCGCGGAAAAATGAGTCACCAATGAGGTGACCCTCGCATTTATTTTATGCTTGGTTGATAATTAAATACTCAGTACTGTTTCACATACATGTATTCAGACAATGAATGATGTTACAAAACCTAACTTGCTAGCCACACTGAAGGGCGCCATCCATACATCAGCACAACATATATGCATGATCACTTCGCACTTGATATCTCGGAAAAGGGAATTGATCTCTTTTTCTATACCAGGTTTGATTATTTCTGTGCATATTTATTATTTTTGTGATGTTTTACTTATCTAATAAGCTTGTAAAACATTAGTAAATCCAAAAATTAGTTACATTATATATAAATTTTCTTGAACATCTCAATTATAAAAAAAATATTTGCCTTCGTAGCCACAATGAAGGCCATCCATACATCAAAGCAACATGCATGCCTTCATAGTCAAACTGAGAAAGAGGTGTGATGCATGAGCTCTTTTGACTTCATTGCTTTCATATAGGCATATGCGCGACAGACTAGGAAGATAAGTTCGTGTATAATATCCATGATTTCATGATCGATGATTACTCAGAATTACTCTCGAATAACGGTGACCAGCTCAAGTTATGTCAGCCTTTTCTTTCCTTTTTAGACAAGAAAGAATAAATCCGATACACCAGAAAGAAAAAAAAAACTAAGAATTTTACATCCATTTTACTTTATTAATAATAAATTTTACAGACTATAAATATTGTGTTACAAGCATGCAGTACAAATCAATTGTCAGAATGATGGCGTTACTTAACAGCTACGGCCACTAATTCTGGTTCAGGGCAACTTTTTGGCTGAACTAGTGTTTCTGCTATCGTGTCTATCTCCTTGCTTTTACCCCAAAACACCATATAGTATCCAAACACGACCAGTGCTGCTCCTAGCATGCTGTATCTCGCAGAACAGGGGGGAAACGTCAAAGCTCGAAGTTGTGATCAGGTACAACATGTATATATTTGTCATGAAAAATAACAGCCTTTTTTCATTTTCTTACACGTGGCAAAGCAACAAAGGATTAGACCTCTATTAGGTCTTACTTCTACTAATTTTCAAGGCTTAATGATTTATAGGCACTGTAGGGAATTAATATATATATATATATATATATACACAGTAGACGTTAACAATACCTTCCTAGTGGCCACTTTTCTCCCAGCAGTATAGACCCTAGAATGGCTGCCATCACAAGCGCGAGAGGGTTAAAAATAGACACGAACAAAGGCCCTCTCCTTCGCGTAACTTTCATGTTAAGCAGGAAAGATGTTGAATAAAAAATACCCTGGCAATGACAGAAATCCAACGGGGCAACCCAGTATCAGCACTGAAGTTTTGCAGTGTTTCAAAAACCTTATTAAAAAAAATGAATTTTTTTATTTAAAATTAATATTTTTTTGTATTTTTATATATTTTCATGTTATAATATCAAAAATAATTTTAAAAAAATAATATTATTTTAATATATTTCTCAACAAAAAAAATATTTTAAAAAACAGAATATTCAGTATATATTCAATATATATTGGACTGAATTAGTGACAGTAACGATTCTTTCCTCTTATTTTAGAAGAGAGAGACACTTTCCTTTTTCAAAACCTCTGTTTTCTTCTTTCCCGATCATGACAGCATTAACATATTGATACTACTCACAAGATGGATGTGATTGAAGTAGCTAGTGCAATAATGATGCATAATGTCACAGTAGTGCATGCGGTTAATATTATTTTTAAAAATATTTTATATTAATATATAAAAATTATTTAAAAACACTTAAAAAATTTTAATTTTTCAAAAACACTTTTAATTTTAATTTTAAGATGTCATGTCAAATTATATGTTAAAAATAGATTATTATTATTATTATTATTAATTTTTCTAAACGAGCACGATCTGATTCACTAGCAAAATATTCCATGTTAATTAATTTCTCGATTTTTGTGTTTGCAAAAGAAATGTTAGAAAATATTTCCCATGCATAAGTAATCACGTACTCCAGAAACAGTTACTATGAGCCTAGCATCCCACCCCAAACTCCACTTGCTATGGTCCGTACGATAGTGGCACAAGGCAAATATAACGGCTTGGATTGCCGCCATCGTAGATATAATAGCCGTGCCGGAGTATTGACATCGATACCCTTCGGACACTTTGGCCTGCCAGAGAGGGATAATTAAATAAAAACAATAGAGGATTATAGTACGGTATAGGTGGTTTTGATCACTCTCTCGGATATACAAGATAAATACGATGGAAATAAAATAGATAGGAAATAGAAAAGGTATTGACTATACACCACGTCAAAAACTTTAGTCAGACTTCAAATAAAACATGGATAAAAAAAATATTAATATTTTTGAAAAGAAATTTAGTTAGAACTGAGTTGCTATGATTATTTTTTTATAAAAAAACTTTTGCGTCAATCCACACAATGACTTAGGGCTTATCCCTAGTTCATCTTCAAATAATTTAAAATTATTATAATAATTATTTTTATTTTTATATTAATTTGTGTCAATTTATTTGGATATTTTTATAAGACCAATTAAAGACTATCTCAAGTAGATTCTCAAGTCAAATTTTAATTTAATAATAATTATTATTTTTATCCTTACATAGACCAAGATTGACTTATAACCCAAACTCTGTAATGAGTCGACTCCCAAGTCAGGTTTTAGAACTATAATAATAAATTTTTATTATTGTATTTACTTAATGCATTACGTGGTCTTGTTCCTAATCAATCCATTAAATATATTTTGAAACTATTACAATAACTATTTTTATTCATATATTTATTAGTTATACAAATTTGAAATTGAAAGTTTCTTATAAGAATAATATAAGAATAAAAAATTATTATTATTATTATTATTATTATTATCATTATCATTTCATTATCATTATCTCTAGGACATATTCCATTTATATCTCATGTCTTGTAAGTGTAAAATTTACTCTAGGATTGTTTCATAGATTATTTATTTTTATGTTTTTGTCCTTCTCTCTATCTTTTCAACCAAACATATTTTTCACTCAATTGTCTGTTTTTTCTGTCCTGAAACAATAACCAAACGCTACCTAATAACTACGCTATAAACATTATCTAAACATATATACTAAACTTTATTTATTATTAATTATTTCACAATCATTTTTCTTATTATCTTAATAAAATACCTGTTTTGTACAAGTAAAAGATCTAGTGATTACATCAAATCTCTGAGGCGAGGGACAATAGACCAGCAAAGAAAAAGAAAAGACGACGGGCAAATTATGGGATTACAGAATGTTATTGTCCGAAGAAGGGGGAAAGAATTTGTCTCAAGTGATCACCTGAATTATCAACCACAATGAGTTACATATGCAGTGGCCCAAGGCATACAAGACTGCCAAAAACCGGATGCTAACCTTTCTAGGCTGCACCACCTCTTGGTTATTCCGCAGCTTTTCAAGGTGCAAAGGGTCAAAATACGTTGACCATGTATTGATTTTCGGACCTCTGTAAAGGGTAAATAGCATCCCCCCACATAATCCTATCACAATTCCAAAAAGTTTAGCCCTTCCTGATGCTGTCCGCATTCTCAGGCTGTCCAATCTGAGATCATAATTTATAGAAAACACGAGATCACTCACAGGGTTAATATATAACTTTTATATAATTAACTGGTGATATTATACCAGAAATATTTCTCTCGTCCGTGAAAATATACCTAAAAGCGATGGCCAAAGCGAGGGTCATGGCAGGGATGAGGTTGATCAGGGCCATGCCGAAGGTCACGGACGATAAGGAAATGCTTTCCCCGAGCAAAATCTGGGCCATCGGTCCTCTGCTACGTAGAGCAACTCATTAATTTCTGTATTTCAAAACTCGAGATGGAGCGAAACCACGAATGCAACTTACCCAAGTAACCCGGCAAGAAAAGCTTGAAAAAGCACCGTCCACGTTAGTTTTGGCCTGCATTTCCTGAAAATCTGAAAGAAACTAATTAGCTTCTTGATCTGATAATGATATTGTTCTGGAGACAACTAACGAGTTAAGTATTTTGAGACATCAGAGTGGCCATATGAGTGCAATTTAAATGTTGAAGATGCATCTCCTCCCTCGCTGGGAATGCAAAGCCAACTGAGAGAACATGTATGCACAAAGGAAATAAATACGAATACCAACTTTCTAGAAGTTAGAAGATTGACTGAGATTATATAATAACTTTTGCATTCTCATAAATAGCAATCAAATTGATTTTCTAGATCTTCATGTGTATTATTTTTTTTATAATTACTCATAGGTTATTATATGTTAATTTTCAACTTGATTAGTTTGTTGATTGTTAAAACATATAAGTAAATTTTGAATGCATTGAAACAATATATCTATTAAAAAATAATAATCATAAAAAATATTTGCACCATTTTATTTATCAGCATGGTTAGAAGTTGGAAAATTATGCTTCAATTATATTGGATTTGGGCCAATAACTGGACCTGCAAGATTCTAATCCAGACCTTTTTGTTTATACCGAATGGACTTCAGGCCCTTTTGGGTGGTATTGTCATGTCAAGGCCTCGAAGAGGTGAGAGCAAATTAAAATTACGTGCACAGAATAGGAGTGGCGCTTAACCTTGCAAAGATGAGAGCAAGAGTAACAGTGATGACAGCTGCAAACATCAAGCGGTAGGCAACAATGATATACATACTCATTCCAGATTTCTCAACCATGCTAGAAAAGAAAACCACCGCTGCATATCCAATCTGAACAGCCACCGCTAGCATGGTCTGCCCCAGGCCAGCCAGACTTTCAAAAATATGCCCCGGCTTTAACATTGCTGAAAGATCCCTCTAGAAAACTGAATGCACTAAAAAGAAAGGAATATTAAGGTCAAGGAAAAGGAGAAAGTAAAAGGGAGATTTGTGGTTTCCATTGCTGGAGATCTCTTCTCATCACAACCAAGTACTAATACCTTTTCTCCATCGGAAAATGACAAAGCCTAACTTACCTGAAATCTCAATCGATAAATCTGTATAGCGCTCTATGTTTTGATTTAGTAAACGTCGCTTCTCTACATCTCAAATGGGAAGGCAATGGTTGGAATTTGGATATAAAATGAGCACCCACTCCTGAATTATATATACATGGCTTGCTGATATGCGCGAGACAATTACTGTTTGGTATCAATCAATGAAAAACTGATCTTGATTTGAATATTAAACATATGCCACATATGCCGGTTTGTCAACGCATTTAAATAAAAAAATTGATTTTTTTTATTTTTTATTTTAAATTAATATTTTTATATTATTTTCATGTGATATCAAAATAATTTATTAAAAAATAAAATAAAAATATTATTTTAATAAAAAAATACTTTTAAGAACAACCTTGCTACCAAACATAAATTTATCTAGCACAGCCGCAGGTGACGCGACAGTGATGCTGGGGATTGAAGAGTTACCCTTGTACGAGGGCAAACAATTCGGTAGAAGCTACGAAAGCAAAGGTGAAACAAAAACAAAAGTCGGATATGATACATCTTTGTTTGCCCATTTTAAACTAAATTAGCCATAAAAAGTGCGTGATAAATTTGTTCGGGTTGCGCCTCTGCTTAAGCTTAAAAAACAATTATTTGTCGTTTAGACGGCTCGATAACAAATGAAATCATCATTTATATAAGACTTTAAGTTGTTGAATTGATGATTAAATCTAATCTCGATTGATACATAGATTATTTTCAAAATATGTTATATGTGTATATTCTCAATCTAAATTCTAGATTATCTGAAAGTAGTGATTGATAATACGTTGTAGTGTCTGTTTAAGAATGAGTTTGAAGTTATTTTTAAAAATATTTTAATTCAAAAATATATTAAAGTAATTTAATTTAAAATAAAAAATAAATATAAATTTTTTTTTAAATATTTTTAAAATACATTATGATAAAGTATTAAACCAAAAAATAATTATTGTCGTTTATAAACTTGGAAGAGAGCAAACGAAACCAATTATGTCTCATGGGCAAAACATTTGATCGAGACAAGTTTGTCGGGAGGAGGAAGCAACTCGTGCACCATGGGAGGCTCATTCAAACTTTGTAGGTGCTAAACGTCGTCCTCTACAGAACGTTGTCCATAGATCCCAGTTTTTTTTCCGATCGCTTGTCTGAATATCCTTTGCCAGAAATTCCTTAACGCCTTCTTTCGATCAATACTTTCATTTTCTCCGGCACTCTTCTACTGACTTTTGCTGTGCTTCTCCGTCGCTCTTGCTAACTTCACCCGTGAACTGGAATAGCTGCGGCGATTAACTTGTCAGCATCGATGAATCTAGTCTTAGTTAGCAATGAAAACTGAAAGCCTACTCCTTTTGCGAAATTACACTCGAATTTAACAAAGTTTTGTGAATAATAACATTAATTTTTTAATTTTGAGTTTTTTTATAAAATTCCAAATAATAGCTTATCTGAACCAATCCACATATTGGTTCATGAGACTATACTAATCCAAAAAAGACAAATTAAAGTAAAATATGAAGAATATTTTCTAATAAATATAACTTTAAAAGATAAAATTAAACAATAATTCAAGTCAATCTCGATTAATCTGTCAAACTCGTATTAACTTGGATAATATAACAAAAAAAAATTAAAATAAATTATGAATCAAAATTCTCAATGATTTATTAAAAAAAACATTGAATCACTTAATTTAATTCTTCAAACTTATGGTATGATAATCTCATAAAAATAATCTTAAAATTTTTATAAAGTTGAATATTTAATAAACCTAATGTTAAATAATATAATTAAAATTAAAAAAAATAAACAGATATTTTTTTTTTATTATAGTGAATAATATTTTGCGAAAAGAATCACATTAAAATTATATCGTCTTGTAGTTTTTTTTCTTAAATAAGATAATATGTGTGATTATATATATATATATATCCTGGTTTGAATATATTTGCTTGAACTAGTAAAGCAATTATTTATTCTTTATAAAACTTGCAGCCTTGCATAAGCGCAAACATTTTGGTAGAGATTATAAATTTAGACTAAATTAAAATCACAAATAAATATATTTTCTTAAAAGAAAATAAATCAGATCGCTATCGGTCTTATTGGTCCAATTGATTAAATTTTACTGAGTTTCGAATGCAACCGTGTCTTTTATGTGTCAGATTAATCAGTGTAGTTTAAGTTTTAACAGTATTCATATAAGGCCTCAAGTTCAAATATTATCCGGCCCGCCCATCATAAATGGGCCGTGACAAGATTGCAGTCCCAAGGCAAACCATCACTTGTCGTCAAGTTCCTTGCAAGAGAAATGAAGAGGTGCTGTGAACATTTTCAGAACACGCAGCGGCGGTGAACACAGAGGAGCGAGCTCCTCCTTCACCTTTCATCAAAGAATACCGTGTGTTCGCCGTTGCGGGAAATGCCAACTTTTGAAGGGTTTTCCCATGGTGAGACCGGCAGAGCAAGTTCAACTTTTATTTGAGGCTTTTTTCCTCTGGAATTATGCCACGCATAAGTAATTTCTTGAGGACGTTGAATATTATTATTACCAAAATTAAATTCCCTGGGCATGATTGCTTGAGATAGCAAGCAAATAAAACCTTTATCCTTAAAAGATACAAGGGTAATCTTGTTAAAAAATAATATAAATCATATTTTAATATTTCATTTAACAACTTGAAGTTTTAAATGATATGATTCCTTAATATGGTATAAAAGTTTTATTGACCCAGCGGTGATAAAAATCAAGTATAAAGTAATATTTGTTTATGCAAGTTTCAAACCCAGCGGATTTTCATCTGAAAAGATATGTTAGAGAGTAATATAAATCATATTATGGAGCTTTATCTAACAACTTAAAATTTTAAATAAGATGATTCCTTGATATTTATATGGTTCAAAATTTAAGTTCCTGGACCATCTTCGACAATTATCATATCAACCTGATTCTTCTCTATGCCCATGTCATGTTATGCATCTCTATACTCTCATTTTATAGATTCGAGGAGAAAATATTGTATTTTAAATATTTTTTATAGATTTTGATTAAGTGAGTAAGATCTTGATTATTTTAAAATCTTATAAGGTGAGCATGCATGGACTCAAATTTAAAATCTATAAGGCATATCTCAATTTTTTTTGACACTGAGCCATGTGATATATCTTTAGACGATAAACTCCAATTAGGAGCCGGGACATGCATGGTGTTTGATGGATAATAACGGATGGTTCCGGACGAGAATGCAAGTCTCAAAACAGTTAAACATCGCTTAAGATTTATCCCATATCGCTAAAGAGAGAATCCACCACATGTAGAGCTCCCATGAAAGCAGTCCGCAAAGCGAGTTGATTAACGCAGCCGCGCGGTGAGCACAGAGCGAACTATTCTTTCGCCTTTTACTAAAGAATACCGTGTGCTCGCCGCAGATAGCGGTATACGCCAATTTTTTTAAAGGGCTATCCTCTCTGGCTAAGCCCTGCCATTACGAGTCCAAAGCTTCATAATTTTGTCTTCTGCGGCCGTTGCCAAACCCTGTATTTCTTGTTGGGAGCTTTGAATGTCAATTTCCTCTTCATAAAATTAAGAAACCTGATTACGAGATATATTTGATAGTGACAAGACTGCAAATTGTAGTAAATCAGATGATGTGCCATGGCTGTTCCCACAGAAAAACGCCCACAAATCTTTGCTGAATACCCCCTCTTCTACTTTTAAATTATAAATGCCGTGTAAATTATATCTTTTTTATTCCATACCTTTTCATTTGAATTCCAGTTTCATTTTCAACTCATTTCTTGCCAATGCACCGACAGTTTTTATTCTCGATTTACTGTTTTAACAGAATGAATTGGGATTTAACTCATTTTGCTTTTAATCCAACTCGTTCCCCCCCTCCAATTTTGAATGAGAGACATATTCGATTAGTGCCTGTTTGGCTGCTTTTCACTTTTTTTTTATTATTTAAAATGATTGTAGTTTGGTATTTTTAGATCATTTTAATGTATTGATGTCAAAAATAATTTTTTAAAAATAAAATAAAATTATTTTGATGTATTTCGACACAAAAAATAACTGCAACCGCACTCCAGAACACCCCCTAACTCAGCAATACATTGTTGACCCATTTCGCAAAAAATCGCTAGAGGTTGAAGGATTTTCTTTAAACATAAAAGAATTAATGAGTAGGAATTAATTTTTTTTTTTACATCAAGTAATAAATATAACCATAAATCAAAAAATCAATGTTTGCATATAATGTGATATGGTGAAAATGATATTCGTAAATAAAAAACATGCAAGATTTTAAACTAGTTTTTGATGTAACAGAAAAATAAGATAATATTATTTTTGCTGATGAGATATTATTTTCTTAGTATTCTATAATAATTTCTTATAAAAGAAAGTGTAAGGGGAAAAAAATATAAATTACAAAAGAATTAGGATAAAAAAAAAAGAGAGGATAAAATAGACAAGTATGTATAAAGTGATAAACGCTCAAATTATAAATAATAAAAAATTAACATGTATTTTTGCAAAACAATATATATATAAAAGAAAAACTAAAAAAAAAACTGATAAATAGGAAAGCCTCAATTATAGAGTTTCTTTCTTTCTTTATATTTTTTCTGGTGTCAGGTATCTTGTTTTTTGTGATTAAAAGACAAATGCAAAAATCCATGGGCATTTATAATTCCACGGAAGAAAAAACAAAGAGCGCCCAGTACCGATCAAGGTCCTGCGATGACCATTCATCTCTGCTAGATTTCAGAGAGTCACAATTTGCATCATGAACTGTTCAGCTCAACTTTTCAAGAATCCAAAGGACTCGTATCACTGAATTCATCATGACAACCTATTTAAAAAGACATGCGTTGTTTACATGCTAGACTTTGAATATTTCGCAGAATTAGACCTGAACAAAAACACCCACTATCCCTAGCAAATAAATGCTGGAAAAAGAAGAAGCTACCAGGCCAGGTTATATCTATACCCTTATGATACGATGAACTTTGAGCATATAACAGTACAATAATCCACTACACATATACTATTATTCTTGTTCTTAAAAGGTCTTACATAAGACCAGCAGTATCACCCCATGCACAATAAAATTTCACAAGCGCACACACTGACATAAACAAAAGTGAACAAAAACTAATGAAGTGTTGCTTGATCGATCTATATATACAATATTGATTCTGGTACTTCTCTAGGACAGAACAGACAATGAAGGTGGTGTACTTGAAACCCATTAATGTCTTCGCCTATCAAGTTTGAGGAAGATATATCGTTTAAAATCACGGGAATAATAATGGACGGAATCAAGGAGGATTCCTCAAGCTTACTTGTTAATTTGATTCGGGATTTGGACCACTAGGTACTTCATGGGCCGCTGCTTTAAACAGTTGATCTGAAGCAGAAGCTGCAGGAGTGGCAGGAACTTTGGTGGTGGTGGCGGTGCTAGTCATATCAGCAGCAGCAGCAGCAGCAGTGGCGGTGCTAGAAGGTGGTGCATTCTTTGATTCATGCGGATGCATTTCTGTGGCAGAATGTTTTGCTCCTGTAGATGGCGAGGAGGCTGTGGATTTCCTGGATAAATCTATGGGACGAGCAAGGAGAGGGACGATCAAGAGAAGACTAAGAAAAAACACCCTAGCTTGAAATTTTGCTGTGTTTTCGCACAGTGGTGATTTTCTAGCTGGTGCCATGAAATTAAAATCAGTAATTATGAACCGCCCCCCAGTAATCCAGAGGGAATCAATATCCATGAACCACTTCAAAACACCAAACCAAGATATAGAAAAAGTGGTGGCAGATGGTAAGGAAGCTCTGCAATTTTGAGACCCCTTTAGTTGTTTTATGCTGTAAGCTGGAGACTAGGAGCTCCTTATAATAAGCTTGCCAATTAAAATGTGAACGTGTGATGAAATAATATTCTGCCATGATACCATTTTTACCCTTCTTGCCATCAACACATCAATTACACGGGAATCTTGACTAATATGATTGAGCTTTATGTTGGATTTAACATTTGAACTAAAACGGAGTGCAGGATTGTGTCTTATTGAACATCTGTTTACGTTCTTAATTTGGATCGTACTAAAAACTTTACCTCACATCAAACTGTCCCAAATCAACAGAAGTTGCTACGAATTCTGGTTTTTGTTTTGTTCGTGTCTTTTCTTGATTAGAGAAAACCACACTTTGTAAATTGCTAATTGTTCAAACTTTGGGTAGTCTAGTTCATGTACGAAAAAAAGAATCTGAAAAGATAAAGATAGCAGAATGAGAGGAGGGCTGTGGCCTTTTGTGGCTTGGCTGCTTGCCCTAGAAATCTTTTGTTTTGGTTTGACCTGAAGAACCCAGCTAAGCCCTTTAGAAGTTTACACGTATTGGGTGGTGGTGGTTTGAATTTCTTAATTTTTATTGATCGGCACTAATTCTTTTCTTAATGGAAACTTGAAAAAAAAGATTAACACTGAGAGAAAGCAAGGAACATCATATCCTCAATCTCTGCTCTCTGCTCATGAAAATCCAGGACTTGTCTCCATGATCTGATGCATAGGTCCCCACCTCCTTTATGGCTTGCTCTGCAAACAAATTCACATGTTACGTGAAGGTTAATTTTGTAAATCTAGTCAAACAAAAGTGTTCTTTTCCTTTTGGCCTATTAGTGCTGGGCAGAAGGTTAAGTTTCTGTCTGTTACTGTATTTTTAAATTATTTTTGAAGAAACTTTAAGTATTTTTAGTTTAAATTATTGTTTATGATTTTAAATTATTTTAATGCGATTATATTAACGATATATTTATAAATAAAAATAATTGAATCATGTCATAGTTATTTTTAAAATAACTTTTATTAAATAATATATTATAATAATTTTCGTAAAAAATGATATAAAAATATATAACCGACTAAAAAATAAATAAAAATTATTTTTTTTGAAAAATACTTTTAAAACACAAAAACAAACATTACCCATTTGGAAAATGTAGAAGAAATCTAATGGACAATTACATGTTTTGGAGTTCACTCTTTTATCCGTAAACTATGTTTTCAATCTCAAAGTTTTAATGGATCCTTTTCTCCACATGAACTAGTTTATGTTAATAATAAGTTAAGAGGGTTGATTGAATCAAACCAATTTCTTTATTTTTTTAAAAAATTATTATTTGAAAAAAATCAAAAAGTTGATGGGCAAATTTAAAAAGAATCAATTAGGGTTTATAACTTGATGAGTCGATTTTTTTCTAATCTAAACTGATTAAAATTATAAATCAACTCATCTCAGATCAACTTGGCATACTAATTTAGATTTTAAAACAATGACAGTGGAAGATATTTAAAATTGATAATTGTTTACATACAAAAAGTATAAGAAATACTGTTTGTTCATAAAATAATCCATATTTCCGTCCTCGACTATGCTTGTAGCAGTTTCTCCTTAATTGGTGGCTAGAGGGAAGGAAATTGTGGTTGTTTCGATGTGGATGTTTGAGACGATTGAAATCCTATCCCAATATCTCCTCCATTTTCAATGACGTGGTGTCAATCATAGAATATCCCAACATTATTTATTTATTTCAAGGTTTTTTTTTAAAAAAAAAACACGTTATATATATATATATATATCGGTTATATATAGCCTCTTTATATATAGAATAATACTCTTGAAGTCTTGAGAAAATTTCCTTGGTTATTCGAGGTGTTATTTTGTTAGGAAATTTTATTTATTTCAGCTGTGCTATATAGGTGTAGGGATAGCTAGCTAGAGCTCGATCCGCATTAACTTTTATTTGTGTTTGTTATTTATTTATTTATTTATTTATTTATGCGGGCTTTACCTATTCCAAATATTCGTTAGGTTTATTAGATGAGAGGTCAAATTCAACTGACCACAAGAAAATGTGGAGTAAAAAACCCTGGATCATTGGCAGCTAGCCAGGGTGAAAGAATTATATAAAATGAAGCAATAATTTGTGTTCCGATTTATTTTCCCAGCGTTCCGTCGCTGCAAGTTTTTTTTTTTTTTTTTTTATGGTCGTTTCAATATATGTGATTTTTTTATTTTATATTCTGTTTCTATTTATTTATTTTTCTTTCGATATAGTTTTTATCTTTTATTCTTATTTATATATTTATTCTCTTGATTTTGATTTTGATTTTTATTTGTCTCTGTATCAAATACAATTTGTGTTAAAAACAAACTAGGTTTAACTTTGATGACGTAAAATAAGAGAGAAACTCTTATATATATATATAGTGAATCTTCTATTGCAGATGATGGGCATCTGAAACTATTAGAAGATGCTGCACTCTCCGCTTAGAGGAAACGTAAAAAAAAAAAAAAATTATCGACGTATCTGGTTAACGTGCCAGTTATTTAAATACCCTCCACAACCAACTCTTAGATTTTGTTTTTTATGAGCATATATATAATTATATTGTTTAGAAAAATTTGAAATACTAGAAACACTCCCCCGACAACTCTTGATTTTTGTTTTATTTAAAGATAATATAATTATTTTAATGTTCATATTGATGTAAGAAATCAAAAAAATATCCAAGAGTGGTCAATTATTTGTTGTCTACTAGCAGTGGCCGAAAACATAGTTTTACTATACAAATATACATGAAAAAAACTTAAGTACCTCTAAACAATTAGAAAATATCAACTAATCCTATAAAAAAAATCTAAAATATCTCTTAGTTTAAAAGTTAAAATTTTATACACCGAGAGTCAATACCATAATTATATCTTTATCATCCATGGTAATACGGCACAGTTAAATACAACACGGTTTAACTTGTTATTTAATAAATATTTGATAAATAATTCAATAGCTATTAGTGTGATCGCAGCTTTCAAGTTTGCTGAAAAGCTCCCCCCATCATGGTGGCCGCGATGGTGACCAAAGGAAAAAGAAAGCGTTTCTTACCTTTATTTGCCTGTGCAGTCTCCTCCATGGTGACGTGCCCGGGTGATCATCTTTTGAAATGTAGAGAGAAAAGAAAGAAAAACGCATGCATGCTGTAAAGCAATTTCCACGTAAAAGCACGCAGGAGCTTTAATTCAGTCTCCATCAATGTCACCTCTCTACCTCTTTTAATTTCTTCCTGCTCTGAAGGTGCTGGCTAAGGTCACCCTACAACAACTTCGCTGCAGTATATATATATACTGGAAATTGATTAATAAAGAGAACATTCTTGAGTTTAATATTTCGGTTATTGATTATTAATTATAAATTGGGCTCAAGATCAGCTGTTGATATGTATATATAACGGTTGGAAATTGATTCTTCAACTAAAAATTCAGACTTTATTATTATATTATTCATCATGGTTTAATAAAAAAAAATACACACACAAGAGTTAAAGTATTTTAATTAGTAGCTTGATGATATGAGTTTGAGGATAAAAAATTTGCTCCTCTTATTATTTCGAGTTTAACTCTTATAATTGCTAATATAATTGTTACCGAAAACTTATATGATCATTAATTTTATGATTTATAAAATTAATCGAGATGCATGTAAATTGATTTATATCTATATTAATAATAATAAAAAAAAGTTTAATTTTTTTAGTAGAATTATTACTTGATGCATAGGTTATTTTTTCAGTCCCATGTACCTAGGGAATTTAAGAGCTTGATTTTAACTTTTGATCATTGACCTCCCGGATGCGTGGAGTATATTGATGACCCGGTGCGTTTTCAGGCAATATCTTCGTAATAGTCCATGTCTGGCATCATGAGTTCACAAGGATGAAAGACGAGCACTGCAAATCTTGATTAGGCCGAAAACCAGATTAATATCCCGTGTCAGGGAAAGACAAAACCTATAATTAAGAAAATATTTAATATACAAAATGCATGATTAGTCATTCCATGGGCCCGTACACAAGAAGCCTACAGATTGTGATGGATAAATAGGCAACAAAACGATAAAGTCTATTCTCTCTGCTTTCGTTCATTGCCTTGATATATATATCTTATTACGCCTCCTCAAATCAACACCAAATTACCAATAGCAAACCATATTATATGATTAGTCAAATGTGTAACCACCAACAGCCCGGTCCATCAGGGAAAAAAAGATGTTAGAATTGTCTTTTCAGTGCATGATACAGTGCCTATGATATTGGTGAAACGTGACATTTACCTAGAAATTATGCTTACATTATATGTTCTGGTGGTTAAGGGCTTGGTAATCCTCGCTTGAAGTGTGCCAGATTCATGTAGAAACTCTTGGAGTTCACGTTTCTGGGCAATGGATGCATTGAATGACTTGAATAAGGAGTTTTCTGTTCGGTAAGATTATATAGAAGGGGATCCAGGCAAAGAACGGAAAGGTCTTTCCTATTCATCCTCGCTTTACAGTTATTGTATTTATGTAGACGGATCTCCATCATTTTCTTGGCAGCCAAACAATAATTAATGGATGGGTTAATATTTTGAATAGCAGGAGAAGTTTATTGGAAATGTCATGAGCATGAGAAAATGGCAGGCCAAAAAGATAAATCATGGATATCTTTCACAGATCTAGTTTCCCTTTAAAACATCTTTTTAGGAATTTTATCAACTTTATGATTAATGCTTGTCAATTTATATTTGTTTTGACGTCGTGCGTTCTATTCGCACCTAATCAGGATATGATGCATGCATTTTGTTTCCATGGTGACATCAAATTTATCTTTATTTATTGTTTCACACACCTATTTCTAGAAGCAGAAAACACCTTGCAAGTAAAATGAATAGCTTTGTTTTGTCACTGTAATTGAGGAGTTCAAGGTTAGTGATGAAAGTTATATTTTTTGCAAAATAGTCCATTTTAGAAGATCATGGCGACTCTCTGATGATTCAGCTAGTAATTTTATTATGAAAACTTATAGTGAATGGGCATTGGATTCTAGGAACAAGAATATTTATTCTTATAGAGACTTTATAGTCTTTTTTTATTTTCTCATAGAAAGGTTGTGAGTCTTTTTTTATTCATTTGAGTGAAGAAAGATTCTTATAATCAACATTAGTATTGATAGTCTAAATATTTCATTACAAGACATTTGATGTTGAGAATACCACGTGCTTGTGAAATATGGTTACATGTCAATCTGTACACAATATTAATATCGATAAGATTATTTATCACAATAAATAGGAATATGGATATGATGCAAAGATGATATTTCAAAGATTCTCGACATGTTAGGGAGTGAAGAGATGATAACCATGGATTCTTGTTTTGAGCACTTGTCCATGAAAAAAAGACTTAACTCGAAGAGGATCAAATTTAATAAGGTGTTAGATCCAAATATATCTGAACCTAACACGTAGTTTAGTTAAAAAAATAGAGTGTTTAATAAGATGTCTCGTAGAGTGTGCATTTTAAAAACAAGGATGATCTTTGTATAACCTTTTTATTCTTGACCCTAACCTTTGCCAAGCTTCTTCTTTGTCTTGATCCTTTCATGGTCATGAATATTTATTAATAAAAGCTTTTTAATATAAAATATATTGCTAATTTATATTATTTTTCATATCTAATTTTTAACATGGAGTTATATCAACATTTTTCTACCTTCTTTTACTCTTTCCACCGAAGACGAATCAAATAATGTAATTGAAGTTTAAAAGAAGCAACAAGCCTATAACTTTCTATTAACAATATAAATGCCACGTGTGGTTTCAAGGCAAGTGAATTCGAACTGATTTCCATGGTAGCCTCGTTGTATTTAATTATGGGCCTATAAGCATTAACTTGGGCTGGCCGTTATTTAACTATAACGAAATTTTACCAGCCCAAATGTCTCTTTTCTTTCCAAGCAAACACGAGGCCCGATTCTACCTGCTCAAAGTCCACAAATGAGCCCATTATGAAACCACGTCACGTGTTCTCTCCCTGACAAATTATTAACCATACTCCGGGTAAAATACAAGCTCGTGAATACCGTTGATTCATTGTCCCGTGGCTTCTTCTTCTTCTTTTTAGCTTTGTTATTTGAAGGACCAAATTGAAGGTCAGTTTAGTTCAAATTGTCAAGGATACGCAAAATCAAGAGACAGAGGACTAAAGTAAAGAAAGAGGAAGAGATGAGTGCTGTCTTTTAATTTTTTTGGTGAAATATTCAATTTATTCTTCATAGTTGAATTATAAAAACTAGGACCTTTTAATTTTAAGAACTTTTTTAAAATAGTTTTGGTCTAAAAATTTATTTTTCTTGCTTATTAACTTTTGGTTGAGATTACTAAATTTTAGTGATAGAGAGAGAAAATTATCATTGATAAATTCCGGTCACAAAAAAAATTATAATATCAATATTTTTATTTTGACAATAAGAGTTTTATTAAGGTTTTTTTAATTTTAAAATTGACTGAAAAAACATGTTTGAGCTTGATTTTTTTTATTTTTTATCATGGATTGATTTTCAAGAATTTTTACTATTTTATAAGTATTTTTTAGATCATAAATGAATCTATCAAAAGATTTATTATTTTTTTCTAAATGTTTCTGATAAAAAAGTACCTGGACTTATCAAAATAGCTGATCTTTTATTTAATTCATTTTTTATTTATACATGTATGTATGTATGTATGTATGTATGTATGTATGTATGTATGTATGTATGTATGTATGTATGTATGTATGTATGTATGTATGTATGTATGTATGTATGTATGTATATTTAATATTTGAAGAATAAATCATTCTTATTCATTCATGTTCATTTCATATGATTTTTCGTATAAAAAATATATTTATTATTTAACAATATTTTTAATATTGTATAACCTTGCATTTTCTTATTTTATTAATTTTATACGTATTTATCTTTATTATTATCTAATTAAATAAAAAATAATTTTTGATAAAAAATTCATGAAACATAATTAGATAAATGATTCATATTATAAATGATTCACATTCATATTATAAAATTAAACATATCGATTCATATTTTTTTTTAAAATTATTTTTGATTATGACTAATTACTTTTTTAATACACACACATATACGTTTTTTTTTTTGTTAAATTAAATTAAATTAATTTCTTTTTTTTTTAATTCACACATAATAAAAAAACTTAGTTATTCAAAAATATTTATTAAAAAAAAATATATCACCCGTAGCAGAGTGCGGGGTCAAAGTAATGAAATCTCGAGGCGTCTCCTCTCCTCTCCTGAGACCAGAGTGCTCCCTCTCCCTCTCTCCTTCTCTCTCTCTGGACAAATGGATTTCCAAATGCGCAGCGTTTTGCGTCTGATCGTCATTTTCTCTCTTCTCTTCTCATTAGCGAAGGTACCTGCCTCTCTATCCCCGTATATTTCTCCACACACATACCTGCAAACCAATCCATGCCTGATATGATATAATTTGTTACCGTTGGATTGATTTGATTAACATGTCCCTTCTAGGCTGAGACTGCTGGCTCAGTTTTTTTCATCGATAGCCAGACTCGTCAGTATCTGCGCACTCCATCACCAAACGATGCCGTCCAGGTTTTTGCCATTTCAATGCTTAATTTAAACGCCTTTTCAATTCAAGCTGATCGATGCCGAATTTTGATGTGTAGTTTATTGGATGTAATCGGTTAATAGAAAGCCTAGGGAAGTTATTCAGTGTTCGTATCTGTTACCTGAGATGATTTAAACTGCCATTAGAAATTTCTCAATTGAACTGGAAAAATCGCAACGATGAGTGTTGAAACTGCATTTCAATTTGGACAATTATACTAGTCGTGCTACCTTAAGGTGGGTCGATCCGTCACCTTTTACACATCTGTTTTCTTTCATTGATGGTCATCTTCAATGTCGAAAAATGATTTCGTTACTGCTTCTATTCATTAAGTACTTGCGCGTGTTGTAATAATTTAATTTTTGCTGTTACAGTCCATGTCACTTCGAGAAGTTGGTGCTGCTGTATCGGTCTTGCTTGGTTTTGCGCCGTCTGATGCTCTTTCAGCTGCTAGTTCATCGAAGGTCATTTCAAATAACATGTATTGCAGACTTAAATTTTTGTAGTTATATTCCTGCCTTGTGGAGATCGTTCGTTTTGATAAATTCTGCTTTTGCTTTTGCAGTTGAATGAGGTTCTCATGCCTAATCCATTTAACAGGCCACGTGCTGTTTTCATGCTGGAAGTCACTGGAGGCGAGGGTCCCTTGGCTTGTTGTTGACTTGTTTTCTTTTGCTGACCTGGTATTTAAGTGAATGCTTTTGACATGCAGAAATCCCATTTATGGCTGAGCAAGCAAATGCCATTTTCAATGGTGCCTTCAAGACCAAGATTGTTCTTGGTTCAGACAAGGCTGGCATTCAACTTCCAGGTACTTGTGTACTATATACTCTGAATAATCGAAAGACTTGTTTCATTAATATGAGTATTTGTTGTTTTTTGAATTAGTGGGTTATGAATTTTAATGAATTTTTGTTTATTTTATGAGATCTTTTTCAGGTGAAGAGGTTTCAGTGATTTCTCTTGATGAACAGTTAGCAGACTTCACTGACAGGGAAATTAGTGATTTTGTAAGCCTTGATTTGCATTTACCCCCACCTATTGCTTTTTCCTGTGCTATTGATCTCTTCTTAGCCATTGATCATTTCACTTAAATGCGTGACATTGGCATTGCATGTTTATTTAGGCATCATGGCTGGGCGGGTCATATGTTGTCGATCCCTTGGAAGCATTGAATGGAGAGTTAGCTATCCCACTGGCTAGTGGTGCCACTATGAGTCTTCATATGTCTAAGGTCTTTATTCATTATTATTTACAACATTTTGTATTTTAGATTGAACCATTCATTTTATAAATTTTGGATTATTATTGGAAGGTTTGAATTTTTATTGTTTGCAGAAAGCATACAGGGAGTTTATAGCAAGTCTTCTTGCTCTGTTCCGCAATAGTAGAAGAGCAGTAGAGATGCATGAAGATTTATCACAGAGCACTCAACCACCTGCAGAGTTGGTGAAGGGTTGTTTTGATGGCCTTAAGGTCATGATATCCCCTTCTATTTTTGAAATAATTTTTTCTTATTTTTTTTATTCAGAATCGATCTCATGTAAAATCTACTTCAGCATAGGATTTATGTAGTAGGGAAGGAGAAATATAAATAAATTCCTGGTGTATGGCTCCTTGACTCATTGAAGTGGGACTCAACTTGAAGAATCCATCGATCCCACCCTTGTGTGGAAGCAATGCACTGGGAGCATCAAATACTATCTCCTAGGAAAAGCATATAAAGTCTCTGATTGCATACAAGAAGCTTCTAATTTTGGTTCACGGGTTTTCTTTTTTTGGTTTTTTATTTGGAAAATAATGGTGTTTATTGCAATTAGCTCTAGGATAGAATATTACATGAATCAAGACAGTTGTCGGTCAACTTATTTAACTGCTGTGTGAATTTGTGGAAATTCAAAAGAAAGCTGTGGTGGAATTTTGGAGTGAGCCTGGTAATTCTTGAGGTTGAGAAAAAAACAAACACTTCCTTCTGGGTTGGCTTCCCCTTTAGCTCTAGAGGGTTTTCCAATAGAATGAGCTTGATTGCATCCTTTTGAGTGATTGTGAGATGCCTTTTCACCAACTCTATTCTTCATTTAATGATATCATATTGCTAATCATGATGGAAAAGTTATAAAACTGATTGATTTTGTTATGGTTTATCCTTTTTAAAGTATTTATACAAAAAATCTTTTTTGGTTTTTTGCACCACATCTTCTAAGTTCAGAAATGCAAAACTTTTTTCATTCTTTTCTGCCCCATTCTCCCAAGAGAATAATCCCAGATAGAAAGCAGTTGTCTCATGACCTATTCTATTGCACATCACAGGCTTTGGGAGAGCAATATGGACCCGAGGGTGCTGCGCAGAAAGGGCTAGAGCTATTAATTATTACATTGTCCAAGATGTTTGATTCATTGCAAGTAGCGTTCAAAGGTTGTTTTTTTTGGAAGTCACCAGCACAATCTTAAGCTGTGATGCTGTAGTTTTCATGTAAATAATGGGTGAAAAGAATATTGAACTAGTTTATTTGAATGATGTTTGCATTCATTTCCCGGCTGTAGATTTCTTATTTTGTTTATATCTACATCCGAGTCTTTAAACTTTGCGGTCTCTCGTAAATGTTTTTAACCTATACATGGGATGAGATTATGCTCTCTTTTTCCATTAGTAATTTAAGTTCCTTTGCATATTGCTATGCCTGAAATTATGGTTGTGTTACAAAAACCAATGGAAATTGATAATTGTGCAGGTCAAATTGCCGGAGTAATCTTTTTAAACACAGCACCTGCTCCAGAATCAGAAACAATGCTGAACGTCATATTGACTTCTCCGGCATCTGCACGTTGGTTGGAAGAAACAAAAACACCAAGCACTGGAACCATTGTAGAAGTGGCCTTGGTTAGAATGACCCTTGCTTGGATAACTGGAATTGTTCTTATCATTGCTACTCTCCTGGGGGTAAGATTACCTAACAACAAAAACCTTTTGCACCCTCCTCTAATTATTTAGGAGCACTGCAAATTTAGCTAATTAACATCTCTAATGTTCTCTTGTTCACTATTCCCTACCCCTTTTTTTCTTCATCGATATTTTTTTTACATTTTCTGTAAGTGAAAAAAAAAATCTTGATTGCTTACTGGTAAAATAATGAGATGCATTGCATGTGACTTCTAGGTTGGAGAAGGAAAAGTAAGGGGTTGGGGTGGGTTGAATAACTATCTATCCATGAACCATTTTATAGAACAATCCAGACAAATTTTGTGACATTGCTGAGTTTAGGACTAAGATTCTGCGCAGGGTGCTTGATTCACAGCACTAGTAAGTTTTGTGGATAGAACAGTTATTCATTGTGTTTGATTAAACCTGGACATGCTATCAAATAATAGAATTATCCATGCTAATTTAAAATTCATTACTCAAATGCCTTAGCTGAATGTTTTCTTCACAAGGGAGCTTTAATCCCTTCACTTAACAAGGCATACCCTCTAAACATGATAGATTATATGAATCTCTTAATCTATATATTTCATAGGCATACCCTTCAAACAAGGGTTTCAGACAAACTTAATGGAAGGTGAACTTTTTTATACTCTCTTTTTGGATGAGATGATAGAAGAATACACATCTTATTTTGTAAATCCTGCAGAAAACTTTTAGTTTTGTTTTTTTTTTTTTAAATTATCAGTGTTTGCATCTCAGAACAATTTGGCTGAGATTCCAGACCATACCTTGGACACTTTCAACTTTTTATCTAGAACTTGAATTCATTTTGGCTGCAATATAAAAATCATTTCTTGGTTTGTCTTATCTTTGCTGCAGATCTACTATCTCCTCAATATGCCAATAACAAAGGACACCCTGCTCTACTCCAACGTCAAGCTTGACTAAGCTGATAGATCTTCTTCCTGCCTCAGGATACCATCGAGCCTGCATCCAATGGGTTATTTGCAGATCTCTTGTCGTCAACCTTTTCCTTGGTTTTATCGAAAAGGTTGCTCTAGCGAATCAGATGCTTGCGTTCTAGGCGTCATTAGCCTAGGAACAAGGCTTACAAGAAAACCTGTTGGTTGCTGCAAACTCCTTTCGTATAGAGTGACACAGTAACCTGTTTGGGAGCAGAATGTGGAACAGCAATCATTATGCAATTTTATTTATTTATTTATTTTTCATTGGTGAAGCTGGTGTGCATATGCGCTTATTTCTTGAGTAAGAGGATAATAACATGACCTGTATTTGTAGTGACCATCAACATCTTTCAAGATTTTGATTCAAGGAAACGGCAGCTTTCTCATGTAGTGCCTGTTTTGGAGGCTGATTGTTTTTCAAAATATTTTATTTAAAAATATATTAAAATAATATATATTTTTTATTTTTAAAATTATTTTTAATATAGGCACATGAAAATAAATTAAAAATATTATAAAAATATAATATAAAATAAATAAAAATTTTAAAGCATTTTTGAAATGTATGCCCAGCTTGTACATTATTAATCTACCCAATCTGAAGAATTTTTAATGGGCCTGGGGCCCAAGTCGATAGGAAACAGTGTTCCTAATTCCCAAACAGAAAATATCGAAGCCGATAAAGTGTAAATAATATAATAAATAAAAAGAGAAATTATTTTTATCTTCCCGCCAGCCTGCCTGTTGTTATTCCGATTCAATCGTGTGGTTCAAACTCTGAAGAAGAAGCTAAAATATCTTCTTTGCAGTCGGGCTTCATCTCTCTCTCCTTTACATTTTATTTTATTTTTATATCCCAAAAATCTACCGATAATAATGATGAGAATGTCTTCTTCTACTTTTCCTCTCACTCTAAATCCTAAACCTTTTCATCTCCACAAGCAATCTCACAGCACACTCTCTCCACTCCAAGTCTCCAAACACACAACGCTACTACCACTCTCACGCTCTACTCTATCAAAACCTCACTTCATCTGCTTCTCTTCTAACCCAGACCGAGAGGAATTCCTGTGGCTCCGAGAGGAGCAGCGGTGGCTACGTGAAGAGCAGCGGTGGCTCCGCGAAGAGCAGCGGTGGAGCCGCGACAGAGAATCGCTCCTCACTCAAATACAATCCTTAAAGCTTCAAATCGAAGCTCTGGAGAATCGAATCTCAATCCTTCAAGGAGGAGAGGATACGGTAGCTAAAGTAGGGTTGTTACTGCAGGTTTTGAAAGACAATAATAATAACAATTTGATAGCAGAGAATGGGTCCAGTGCGAGACCTATCGTGTTGGAGGAGAAGGTGGTGGAAGAACAGAAGGAAGTGATCGATAGGGTTTTGGAGGAGAAGAAGGAGAAGGAGAGGAAAACTCTAAGGAAAGGAAGCGAGGGAGAACAAGTAAAAGAGATGCAGGTCTGACTCTACTCTCTATTTTACTATCTAAATTTCATTTCTTCATTTGCTATAATAATAATTAATTAATTATTACTATTATTAATACGAATTGGGGCACAGAAGAATTTACTTTGGGCTATGGAGAACAATGTATACCAAGTTTGTCAATTGAATTTATATATATATATATAGTCAATTGAATTTATATATATATATATATATATATATATAAACATGTCAAGAGTAATTATAAAATATCATCTCAATCTAATAGTTGGATTAAAAAATACAATTGATATTATAGAATTATTTATTATTTAGCCAAATCAGAATGAGTAAAACGAAACCGAACATTTCGACTGAAATTTTTATGGAATTTCTAGAATAAACTGAAATTTTAATCGAGGTAAAAACTATATTATTTTATCTTGTTTTTTTAATTGGTATGAAATGTTTTTACCGTTTTGCAGAAATAAAACAAAATTAACAGCACTGATGTATACAAGAATTGTTTATCAAATACATGATATGTGTGCTGCTTTTTACAAATATTTTTTTTCTTTTAATAATTGTTGTATTGGTGATGTTCGAAGCTTGCATGTTGTGTTTTGATATATTTCGATCCTAATTTTTATTGTTACAGGAAGCTTTGCAAAAATTGGGATTTTACTCGGGGGAAGAAGACATGGAATATTCTAGCTTCTCAGGTGGGACTGAACGTGCTGTGAAGACCTGGCAAGTAAGTTTTTAGATTTCCATTTTGCGGTTCTTTAAAATGGACAGAAATAAATGTCACGGGTTTTGATTTTATCATCCCCTCGCACATGGAAAATGTACATACATGCACATGCACATGCACATGCACATGCTGTTCTGTCTAAAATCATGGTAGTCTCTTAGCTTGTGTCTAATAGTTTAAGCGGATAGTTCAATTGATCAGTTTTTAATAGAATATATATATGGGCTTGGTTGGCAGGCATCGTTAGGTGCCTCTGAAGATGGAATTATGACTACAGAGCTCCTCAAAAGGTTATATATGGAGCAACATATTGATGCTCCAATGTCAAGTATAAGCGAAACTCAAAAGGAAAGCGCTCAAACTGTTCCGGTAGAGGTACATTTCAGATTATGATATTTTTAGTAATAGAATAATCGGGATTGATATTGTATAAAAGTTGTGGTTTGTTTCTGTTTCAAATGCATCATCCCCTTGATTTACATTTTAATGGGTGACTATGCAGAAAAGAATTACTCTAGTCTTGTTTCTGAACAACACGAACAAGAATTACTCTAGTCTTGTTTCTGAACAACTTGAACACCGGCTCCCTTTCTAGTTTTTTAACCAGAAATCTGAAAGTAATGCCTTGCTTTAAAAAATTCATAAGCCTTCTATGTTAGAGTTACACTGTTGAAGTAGCCAGGACAAACTAAAGTCCTTCGTTTCTAGGACTATGCTTGTAACCATACTGAATAAAGAATGGAACTGCCATGTACAAGCTCTTATTGTGACATTCTCACAATTCTGAATGCTTACTGGTTAGTCCTATATAGTGACGCTTAATTACTTGTAATCTATCGTTGTTTAATGGGTTCAGTAAATAACTCGAGTGCATGTGTGCTGATGGATGCATATCCCAGTAAATTTGTCTCTTTGCGCCGACGCTTTCAGTAATGATAGCATGCTTGGAATTTTGATGAGCAGAATTTATTGTTTTAGATATCATTCCAAGTGATCCCTGGTTAGCAAGAAAACTGAGAATACATGCCTTGTGATTGCTGACTTCAAATCCACTGTACATTAGGAAGTTGCCGATGGAGCTGCTGTTATGTCTGTAACAGAAATTTCAGAAATACATCAGAAAGTTGTGAAAGAAGATGTAACAGAAGCTGAGGTATCGCATCATAGAGTGTTTCTTCTGGGGGAGAATCGTTGGGAAGAACCTTCTAGACTTAACGGCAGAAAGAAACAAGTTAGTGGGAGCAAAACGAAGGATTCCACAAAACAGTGTCTTGCATGTCGTGGGGAGGGTCGTTTGTTGTGCACAGGTAAAGTGGTTGTCACTACCTGGATTGAACATCCGTATTTATGAATAGAATATCGTTTTATTAACCAGGCATGATGAACTGATATCAGGTTTCTCCTGTTTATTGCTTTTGTGCGTAGCTGAGAATACCCAATATATTAAAATACATCCCAGGGACAAAAAAATAGTTTAACCGACTGCCAATTCATATATAGTAGCATTCCTCGTAACATGCATTATGCATTTGTGTTGCTATAATGTAGGAAGCAATTGCTGTCATAGCTTTGAAAAGATTCATATCTTTAGTAGTGGAAATATCAATCTTATTATGCACTATTGCAAATATGCATCTCTGGTTTGGTTTGATATCCCTCTGCCTGCAAATACAGCAGTTTGGGCTCTGGAAATGGTTTTAGATTTTCTGGCAATGTAATGACAGCAAAATTGGCAGCTGATGCAGCCATCAAACAACTTAACCTTTTAGCCTGCTCTCTTATTTTCAAGGTATCTGTACATCTAAAGCGCAGGCATGTTATTCTATTCAAATATTAACGACCATGTCATCTAGGAAGCTCTTAGAAGTTTGCCCATGCTTGCCATATAACCAAAAACGTTGCAGTTCGCCTTTTGCAGACACGATGACCGTTAGGAACACCTAACAGCAGTTATGGTATTGCGCAATCTCATGCTTTGTTGCTTATTATTGATTTTCTGTTGCAGAATGTGATGGTACGGGCGAGCCAAACGTCGAGCCACAGGTACAAAACCTTTTCACATACAAACGTCCTTTGTATTTTTTATTGCAATTTTCCATTTCAACGTCCTCACAGTCAAAATCAATGATGCAGTTTTTGGAATGGGTTGATGAAGGAGCAAATTGTCCTTACTGTGAAGGCCATGGGTACACAATATGTGATGTATGCGATGGGAAAACAACAATTTAGGTACAGCACATGCTTTTTTGATATATCTGTATACAAGCAGGTGTTAATCTCACACACAGCAAGACTCTTGTATTATAGATCTAAGAAATAATATCCATAATCAACATCATCAAGTTCTTGATGCAAGCAGCTGTTACAGCCTACATTCATGAACATTAAACAACGCACAATAACTTTTCAAGCATTCCACTTGTAACAAAAAGAAAAAAAAGAAAAAAAATGTCAACACATGTTCTAAGATAGTATTCGTCCACCACTGAATGGTAACGTCTAATTACTCTGGAAAAAAATAAAAATATATTTTCCATACCAGCATCTGAACTACCAGGCTTACAATATGACGTGAACTTTTATTGGGTTCAAAAGTCATAGCCTCACCCTAATTGCCTCTATTTCTTGTACTTGCTAGCATGAAATAGATGACCACGAGACTGCTGAATTCAATCAATATATCAGTTTTGGATTTTCCTTTTCACTGATGCTTTTACATATTTGTCTTTGGGTTGCCACCAGCAGTAACGCGTCTAGTCACTGAACGCATGGTCACAAATTCCTCGGCAGCAGAAGGGTGTATTCCCACCTAAGGCAAACAAACGAAAAAAACTCCTCAGTAAATACACAATCGTAAATAAGGGAACAGCCAATGATAGTTTGCCACATCACCACATGCTACCATAAAGAACTTTAGACATCAAAATAATAAAAATTTACAAGTTTAAAGATTGCCCCCTTCTATGTTCATTAATTGTCTTCGATCATTATGCTTAGACAGCAACAAAATCAATTATATGTCGTTGTAAGTGCATGTCAAGGGATGTCAGCGATGGAAAGAATAACTAGCAGCCTTATCTTTAGCCCATCTCTAAAGGAAAGTTACTTGGTACTTACAGTACTGTCAAATTGTTGCTTTGTTGCTCCACACTTCAGTGCAACAGCAATACCCTGAGAAGATAACCAAGAAACATTGATCAGAACATGGATGAATAACAAAACAAAAAAAAGTACACGGGGCAGAAAACTTGAAGGATGGGTATGGCTAGTGGATCAGAAAATATACACACCTGCATTATTTCAGGTGCATCAGGTCCACACATGGAAGCTCCAAGAACTTTATCTGTCTCAGCATCAACAACAAGCTTCATTACCGTCTTCTCCTGTCGACTAGAAACAAAGATATGAACATATGTATTAATTGAAAAGCAGCTCAAGCTCACGGATGTTTTAAGCTCCAAAAGCCTGGGGATGCATAGGAGACACAGATACCGCCTCACCAAATTAGAGTAAAACGAGGCAGGTGCTCATATACTACCAATGATTAACGAGAACATCCCAAACCATTTATTCCCAAGACTTTGATGATTTACCATGTCCTTCATCTTTGTTCATAAACATACCTCAATCCTTCATTGTCTGAGCATTTCCTTTTGAAGCAAAAGGCACCTTTTCAGACCAGGGAAATTCAGTTTAAAAGCACCAGGAAAAAATTGGTATTGTGATAATCAGCAATATGCCAAAGTAGAGTAAGCACCGAAGAAATGTCAAGTTTTTTATAAGATATGCAAGAGTAAAGATGATTTAAGCAATTGAAATAATGACTATTACCAAAAGGTAAGTTAAGATGTTTAAAAGTCTATCTGATTTAGGGGTATTAAGGTATAGACACTACGAACGTCCAAGACCTCTTGTGAGATATTCTCTACCCGGCCAGTTTAAGTTTGCAAATTTAGTGTTTTGACCTCTTATTTATTCATCATTTGTGAGCGATGTTCTCAAGAATTCCATAATGCTATATGTTTGTTAATAATAATACAGACCTATTTAGAAAAATAAGATTGCAAATTTCAGCACATACCCAGAGATAGTGTTCTTCATAGGGTTGAAACTTGAAGTGAAAACCAATACATCACCACTGGCTTGCTCTAATGCCAGCTCCTCACTGAGGCCCACCACAGAGAGAGGAGGTATGCTGCAGATTACCAAATATCACAAGTTATTCACCAATGAAGAAAGATGAACACAAGCACTAGATTTTCTATTAAACCTAGACTTCTACATTTATGGTGTAAGAGTTTGCTGCATTGAAGCAGCAAAATGATGTTAATGTAAGTATAAAATGGAGTACCAAGCAACATTAACCCAATGGTATGTGCCAAATATAGGTGTAAAATCCCAGTGAAGAGCATGGTATCAGCAGAAAATGGAGAAAACAGATATCATAGAAACATGGACAAACTGGAGATAGTCCCAGTGCCCAGTGAAGCAACAAAATGATATCACTACACATCAATGGATTGCCAGATAGTATGTATCAAATGTAGGAGTCAAGTCCCAAGACTGAGCATGGTACAGCAAGATAGGGAACAATCATGCAAACAACAAAATTAGAATTGGGGTAGCAAAAAAGACAAAAGCAAAACTCTAGGTCATCAAATCAATCTTACCTTATTTCTGTTAAGAGCATCCAAACCTCTATTGTAAAGCACAATATAACACCATCTCCTTAAGATGCATGCCTATGTACTTCAAGGATGGCTGAGTAAATGTATGGGATGAACTCTGAGATTTGTAACAATGCAACAAAAACGCTAACCGCCTTTAATGAATTTGTAATCAGGGTAACCTTTTTTCTTTCACTGCCATTATAGAATTGACTGAAAAATCTGTGCCTTCATTCAGCCTGCACTAATGAAATCTTTTACAGGTTGGATGACCTTAAAAGATAAATATGACCAACCACAAAACCAAATGCTAGCTGCAGTAACCGTGGCATACTTTGGATAGATTGCGGCTCTCATTCATTATCATAGCAACATAACAACTCACTAGGTTTCACAAGTGAATAAAAGATAATAATGTGATCCAATGTAAAAGTCGCATTCTATAAATCCATTCTCTGGATATGGACAAATTCTATGGGCAGGGCTATTCCGGCAGATGTCTAAAGTTCTAAAAAATCTACATTCCAACTACCATCCAGATGATGGCATTTGCATTTAACTGAAACAACTATTAGCATAATACAAACACGATATGGTGGAAGAAAATGAATGGTCCAGGAAAATCCAACAGGAGATACCTAAATACAGCACATGGTATGTGATTGTAGTCTGGTTTGGTAGGTTGCCCTGCAAAAACAGTTTTCTGCATGCAATACATCAGAAACAGATCCACTTGATATCAAATGAATTACATGATTGCCAAAAAGGGAGGGAAGAGGAGCAAAAAACAATTGATGTGAATATGAAGAAATGAAAAGCAGATCACAAGAAACACATACTGCAAAGCATGTTCCCTCCATTAAGGCCACAGGAGTCAGATTCATTCGGTTTGTGACATCACCAACAGCCCATATGGTAGGTATGTTGGTGCGAGAGTACTCATCAACCTGATCAAGAAAGTAGCAGGGACCCATGACTTGTAGAAATGTGAACAAGATTAAGAAAATATAGTTTTTTGAAAATACCATAAAAAATAAAAAAAACACAATAATAAGGAAAATGGTCGAGAAACAAGCAAATATGGTCTCAGCAGCTAGATCTTTCAGTAGTCTTAACAGAAGATAATTTCTACATGGTCAGAAACCTAATGAAGGTCATGTGTTTTTAACCTTGCTGGTAATCAATGCCCCTTTGATCAATCAGATGCAACATGGCAAGCAAATACATGCATTTCTGTAACTTTCATGTTTTATAGACCCCCACCCCATAACACAATTGCATGGATCTCCACAGACATCTTCTGGCCAGGTTTAGCCTTTTTACTCAAGATTTACATTCTTCATAAAAAATTGTCCCAAATCAGCCAAACATGATGGTGTAAGGAAAAAATTACTATAGAATAATGATTACACACATATCAGGGATATAACAAAACCATCCCATATCCCACAACCAGCAGCAGGTGTGATAAATACCCATATACAAGGAAGTGTAAGCAGAAAACAAAATGTCTATGATAACATATAGCTGAATGATTAAAACAACATAATAACAATAACATAATGCACTAATAACATAATGCTCTATGATTAAAACAGTGACAGCTGAAAGTTACAGACCTTCACAGCTCCTGCACTATCAAGCTCCACGCCTACAGCTTCCAAATTTAATCTCTTCGTATTGGGAGCTCTACCTGTAAAAAGTGAGAGAAGAATATCAATAAATTCATTGTCATGAATAGTGAACAAATTTTTTTGACAAAACAAACACTGTTGATTATGTAAACCAATAATAGCAAATAAAAAAAAGGCACCTTATATATATATATATTTTTATTGAGGCTCCAAAAACCAATGCTTGTTACCTTAAATACCTATACTTCATTAATTTTCAATTTGAAATATTCATTCTAAAATGGATAATTATTATCTTCTATACTATCATTTTAATCACTTCATGAGAAAAATTATAAATTCAAATTGTCATTCCTGTTCTACAGTGACCCTATTGCATTCTGCTTTAGCAATGCAGAGTATTGTAACCCTTCATAATATGCATCTTCAGCCCCCAAACATGAACATCACCATTTCATTAACATATCAATCCATGGTACTGGCAACACATGTGGACAAGTTAAACCCTGAAAAATATTAAAATACCACATTGGATCAGATAGATCGAATAAACCAGGTAAAAAACTCATGTAAATTGCAATTTTACCCAACGTTTACATTCTGGTTTATATGGCTCCACAGACTGGAAACAGCAGTGCATGCTTTCTACTTGGGTAGTGTTTACATTCTGGTTTATATGGCTCCAGACTGGAAACAGCAGTGCATGCTTTCTACTTGGGTAGTGTTTCACGTGGTTGCTTTTCAAAAAAAATTTTGTTTATAAATGCATTAAAATAATAATTTTTTAAATTTATTTTTGACATCAGCATGTCAAAACGATACAAAAATACCAACAAAAAAATAATTTGAAGCAAAAAAAATCAAAACAAGGTTGGACCGCAAAAACAAACACTACCTTACAATACAAGCTTAATAATGAAACTTCTTCACAACGTGTGGTTTAAACAATGATTGTTATTACCAGTGGCAAAAAGTACAACATCTGCCAACAGCTCCTCTTTGTGATCGGTGTAAATTTTTATTCCCTTCTCTGTTTTAGTCAACTGTATTTACAATGCAGTTCACCATAAATAACATAATAACATAGAACGGTCAAAACATAAAGTGAAAAAAAAGGCAAAAAATAACAGAATTCAGGAAAAAAAATAGCTTCAAACAAAAGCAACTCATGGCATATTGACACCAAATTCTAATAAAAGAGAGTACCTCTGTCAAATTTGTTCTCGGATGCAAATTAATTCCCCTTCCTTCCAGATTTCTCGCAACCACAGCCCTCATTTCATCATCAAAGCCCCTGCACTAGATAGCAATCAGATATACTGGCAGGAGAAACACAAACTGTGGTCTAGATTTCAAAATGCTTGGACCAAAAATGTCATCTGGCTCCTTAGTGACAGATTAAACCACTATAATAGCATAATACAAAACTGCAGTAACATACTTGAATGTCAATCACCACTTAAAACTATGAAACACCAAAATTTGATAGATTACAAGTTCCAATTCCAACCATTATAGAAAGGAAAAACAGGAAGACCACAGTGGACAAGTTAAAACTCAAAACTCTTCTGGCCAGGAATTTTTAGACCAGGAAGTAATCGTCAAGAAAACATTAAAAGAGAACCCCAGTTGATAACATATTCTTTACACAGTTTACTTGCAAACATACATTGTGTGTGCTACTATGTGACATCAATTTGGTCGTTCAGAAAAAAAAAGAAGCAACACTAAGGCCTTAATAATAACCTTAATGGAAGTTCCTTTCTGAAAAATAGATCCACAGTAGCACCCATGCCACGCCATATTGAAGCAAACTCAACAGCAATGTACCTGAGCAAAAAAAAAAAATTATTCAAAATCATGCACATGCTAGAAAATGATCAAATAAAACACAGTGATAGCAAAGCCTTTTGGAGAGTTTACCCCCCACCAAACACCACTGCACGCTTAGGCAAATCTTCCAAACTCAATGCCTCATCAGAAGTTATGGCCAGCTCCTATATAATAAAAAATTAACAGCAAATAGGTAAGCACGCAAGAAAAAAGAAAACAAAAGAAAAACAGGTTCAACAAGAAGCTATCTACACCACAGACATAACTTGAACCCAGTGATATATTTCAAGCAAATTAAATTAAACTAGGTAATTCCAGCAGTAACTGCAAGAATCAATTTTGCGAATGAAAGATGAGCACCATGCATCTGAATGGATAAACTATAGGCAGCTTTGAAAGTGTAGTGTTTAGAAAACAACTGAATTGAAAAGGCTAACGATGGCTGAGGCAGCACCACAATGGGTGCACATGGATCGTTAAGCAGAAGTTTACATTGAAACAGAAAACCAAAAACTGAGAAGTAAATAAAAATTAAAACTCCACAGCCCAACACATGACAATCTCTTGGACAGCCATATGTTGGATAAAAAATATTATTTTACAAATACATTTGAATCAAAATAATGAAGCATAATTAAATGTAAGTTTGTTTTACACAAGATTACAGCAAAGCAAAAGATTTTCATTGACTAAAAAAAATCAATGCTATCCACATGGTGGCTTGAGAGACTGGTGTGTTGAGCAGGAGGAAAATTTAGTTCAAATAAAAATATGAAACAAGATTGTAAGATTTATAACCAACTATTATTCGGGCACATGTTATATATGATAAGGTGCACTATCACATGATGATATAATAAATAGCAATTAGTGAACATGCCATATAATAAATAGCAATGATGCTTTCTATTTCTAGTTGAAACAAACGAAGTCCTATAGGAAAGATTTTCAATAAGAAGAATGCTGACCCATTACAGCATACATGTCATATTTATTAATTTTCTATTAGCAAGTCCATGTCATATTGAAGTTGCATCTCTGTGCAACTACAAGTCTACAACAAATCTTATCAAAGAGAATAAAGAGCACAAATTTGTAATTTTCAGGTATGCATCTATATGTGGGAACAATACAGAAATTTGTTAAGCTAAACAAGAGTTTCTCAACGAGAACAATACTTCTTTTAAACTGCCTATAAACATCAGCCTAAGTTTATCTCTATATTCTATAAAACAATCCTTCAATTAAATCATCAAGTAAAAACTATTAGTCACTACCTTTTACTAGTTTGACAAATCAAGATAAAAAGAAATGGCACATCAAATCTGCAGGTTTTTCTCTGTCAAGTAAAATTTAATTTTTTACCAGATCCGCCTGGAGTGCTATTTTAGCAGAAACTACAGGTTATGATCCTTGGAGCTTCAGTAATGAAACAGAAATTTGATTTCTTAAAACATTTTACCCAAGAAGACAGGACATGAGACACCTTGAAGAATATTATACCATGCCTATATCAAATTCATAATCAGAAAACAACGGCTCTTCAAGAGAACAAAACAGACAAGGATAATTACTGTTAAATGACTTGAGGTTTTGGATGCACAAGGACAAAGAATACCCATCAGAAATTCCTGTTCATTCAAGAAGAAATCACGTAACTAACCTGCCCAGGAATAGCCAGACGTTGAGCCCTACTTCCAGTTGCAATCAGTATGTGCTTTGCTGAATACCTCAATTTAGTCCCATCTAGTTGTGTCACCTCAACTTCATTAGGACCAACAATCTTTCCCTCTCCTTCATACAGTTTAACCCCGGCATTAGATAGTAACCTCTTGTAAATTCCATTTAACCTGATTATTTCATCCGTCTGCAATTTTGATCAGCAGATTGATGAGACAATATGCTCACAATCATGAACTGTTCTATTCTAGGTTATGGCAAGACATAGCAACAAAAAAGTACCAAGAATTTCTGAAAGAAAATAATTTAAACATGGTGTCATAACTCATTTTTGGATTACTACCAAATTTACATAACATAAAAAATAAAAATAACAAAAATAAAATAAAAAGAGAGCTGACATAATGGAAAAATTAAATTGAAAATTTTGGACAGATTTGAAAGCCCGGTCGTGTCTCTATTGTGTTCAAAAATAAAGAAAAATGCAGATTCAAAGTTAAAATGAATGACTATCGAATACATCTATATAAAAATTAAGTTCAAAGACATAATTAAAAACTTTTAATAGGGTAATTTGATTTAATCATGTGCCAAATTAAAATTTAACTATGCTTAAGAATTAATTTAAGATCCAAATGAAAAATTTTATTAAGTGCAAGAACTGTATTATATTTAAATTGGTTAACTTAATTTTATTAAAGGCTTAATCGGTGAAACATTAAGTTTGAAAGCCTAATTTAGGCTTAATTGAGAATATTAGAATTTATGGAGACCACATTTAGTTTTTACCAAGTTTATTGGTTGAAATTAGGGGCAAATTGCAAGAAAATCAATGTTTTAGGGTCAATTAGAGGCAAAATTGAAGAAATATGCAGTTAAGAACCATTTTGTAAAAGGCATTGAACTATAGGGATTCAATTGGCCAAAATCACAAGTGATATTGAAAGCAAATAAAAGTTTTAAGGGTGAATCGAGGCCACATTTTATATATATGAGCCCAAGGACCAGAGTGAAAACAACTCGTAGATGCAGGACTGTCATTGAAATTTGTATAGGGCAAAATCAAAAGAAATTGAAAGTTTTAAGTCAATAAAGGGTGTAATTAAAACAATTAAATATTGAAGGACCAAACTAAACTTTGGCCAAAATCCTAGTATAAAGCAACGTCGTTTTGGAGAGGAAGAAAGAAAAAAGAAGGAAGCAAACGACATGTCATCTCATTACTGTTCTTGTCTTCTTCCTTATCCACCTAAAAAAACAACTCATGGGCATACTTTGTAGGTGCATTTGATACCTTCATACTTTACCAAATTTGAAAAATAATATATAAAAATAATGACCTTACATTTTTCTACACTATGGTATGGTCAGTGTCGGCAGATTGACACCACAGCTGTCTCTGAACTACCCCAAATGTGACAACTCGGGCAACCCTTAAGTTGTCAAATCTGACAGCCCAAGGTACCTGCTTTGGGCCAATAGCTGAGGTGTTTTCGAATTGAATCAAGGGATAAAATATTTCCCCAACAAAGACTATATCACCCTATTCCACCACATGTAAATAGAGGTTCATCCCATGCTTAAAACATTAAGAAATTTGAAGCCAAAGTTGGGGAAAGACCATTTAAAACCAAAAAAAAAAAAATCCCTCCAATTTCAGCAGCCACTTCAACCCCTCTTCTACACCATCTCCAGCGACGCTAACAATTTGTCGACCATCCATGTTATTCCCTGCAACACCAACAACATTTCCAGCCACCACTCACCTCTGAAAAAGCAAGGTAACCCCTCCATTTTGTCACCAAAAATCACCATCTCAAGGTGATTATTGCATGCAACTTTGCAGCAATTATCACCCCCCCTTTTTATTTTTACTTATTGGTTTTTACTTGTTAGGCTTGGCTAGGGTCTAGCCCAAATATTTTGGGTCAAACCCAGCTAAACTCAATGTAATATTATATTATATAATAATAAAATAATATTTTTAGAAGGAAGAAAGGAAAAAATAAATAAATATAAAAATGGATAGTTCAAAAAAAATATATGATTTTTGTTTTCCATGTCGGTTTGTATACTCACATTATATTTTACGGACTCAACATAAAATATTTGATTCTTTGAAATTTCTTAAAAAAACCTTATTTAGAAAGAAAATAAATGTTTTATTTTCTTGCATGCGGCTGAATCCTAAACTTTTTCTTTAGTATATTTTCACAAAAACAATAAATTGCATCTTTTCTCATGTTTTAAAATGCAATATGAGATATCATAACCAATTTATGGTTATCCATTAGAGTTAGGCCAAAATATCAAAAATCTTTCGCCAATCATTTTGTTCATTCTATTTATTAGAATTAAATTGTAAACTTTAATATTTAGAATGTAAAACTACTTTGTAAAGTATACCCTTGGATATTAAAAGTACAACAATTGCAGTGCTAAAATTCAAACCTTAGAATGGCTGAGCTTTTTACCTAATGAGATAAACTCCCTCATGAAGAGAGGTCTATTTTGAACTTTAGAACATACCAACAATTTGACCTAGAAAAACAATCAAACAACAATACAGTTTATCTAAAGTAGGGTGCACCAACAGTGAAATATTTTTTTCTTGCACAACAAATCCCTACTCAAACTCTCGCAAACCATTAGTTTTCTAGCTACCTTAATATTAGGCGACAACTTTTGAAAATTATAATCATAATTTTATGATTATGAAAAAAAATCATTTCCACGCACTTCCCTATCTCGAGGATGGCGCACGAAAAACATCATCACAACACATGGGACAAATGGAATCTAAATGCTCTAAGAAATATGTTTCTCCTTCGAAGTTAAACATTTTTTGAGTTGATAGATAGGAAGTAAAATGTGAAGTGGTCAATCACTTCATCTTTTTACCTTTTTCAAGCAAACAAGGATGAAGTTGAAGGAAACAATTCCAAATTGAGCTCTTTTCAAACCCTCAAGAGAAAAAGGTAAACCAAGAAATGAAATGAAGGATGAACTTTCCTTCAAAAAAAAATCATTTTTTCCTTTGAGTTGCTTGCAAAAAGATGTAAATGGCACCAAAAAGGGTGTCTCGTGTAAGATAATGACAAACATCAAAAAGATGAAGACAAGACTCATAGGGCCACCAACCTTTTTCTGCAACAGTTTTTTCCAGTTATAGTCCACTTTCTCGTTCACTTCCCAACCATAATTCTTGGCATCCTACAAAACAAAAACACTCCATTCATTAAACCAAATACCATTTAATACAGCTCACCTCACCCAAAAAGACCATAAAGGAAAATTACATCCAAGAAAATTTCCCTACAACCACACAAATCCTCACATATTAAAGTCTACATTTGATGGAAAAATTCATTGGACATGACATGGTAGCATCAGACAAATCAAACATCTTCACAACTCAAATTTCTAAACTTTGCATTGTGCTTTACTTTACACATGCATCACTGCTTTACAGAACCAAAAAAAATATAAGAATCATTGATCATTCAAACAATTTCAAATGTGAGTCGTCAAATTTCAGTTTAAGTGGAACTCCATGTTTCTGAAATCAATCCATTTCAGAGCTGTTTAACAATAGAAGCATACAGTCCAATGTCCACATGCTTTCAGATAATCATATCCTACATAGAAGGTTCTCAATTTGTCATGAGCATTCTCTTCACTCCCATCTTTGCAACTCAAAAAAACCCTACAAGATGGCCAATGACACATTCAGTAAACCGATCATTTCATTTTGGAATGTATCCTCACCTCAATTTCACCTCCAAAATCTGCTCCATAGACTAAAATCTTCTTTGGAACACAACCACGAATAACACACCTGGAAAACCGAATGAGGACAAACTGTTGATTTTAAATTAGATTTCAACATTTCAGTCAATTCACGTGCAATAATAATCATCCCTAACATAAAATACAAGCAAACTCGAAAGTCACAATTCTTTAAATTTTCGATAATAACAAGAAACTTCCTTTACCATCATAGAGGAGTATCAAGAGCATGTCTCATCATTCAAAACTCATCAAATATTCATCAATTGGCCATGAAATTGAAAGTTCAGTAATACTAGTTAGAAATCATGTCAGTGAAAACTAGTGTCATTGCTTAATATTGTTAACTTGTCCGGAGTGAATCAAAACAAGTCAATATCATGTTAATTCCATCAATCAAGCAACACCATTAATTATTTGTTCTCACAAGATCAAAAACAATTACTCCTTTACAACAACAACAAAAAAAAAAAATCATAAACCCAACTAACAAAAACCCACCAACCTGGTTTCTTCTATTCTATGATAAAGTGGCTATAAAGCAATTGACAATATAGTATATGCATGTCATCGAACTTCATTACACTATATTCGCAGATAAATAAATAACAAGAACTTTTTTTTTAAATAAATATCCTCGATATCATGAACACAATTGTATACCTTAGCGCCATAATTAGCAGAAAACCTAGCAGCACGAACACCACCACTCCCAGCTCCAATAACAAACAAATCGAAATCAAAGTGGTCCTCTTCTTCTACTTGATCAGTATGGTTCACCTCCCCGTCAGTAAGCATTTTTCTTGCCATGATTGTTAACTGAATCCACAAAATTTCAATAACAAAGGTTAATACAAAGGCACTCACTTAAGTCCCAAACTAAACTACACTGGTCCCTGAAATTAAGAGTTATGCCACTTGTAACCAGCCAAAACTACAATTTAATTTAAAAGAGAGAGAGAAATCAAACCTAAAGTGAAATAATATATATAGAGTGAGAGGGAGATATAGATATAGATATAGATATAGATATAGATACACAAAAGATAATCAGATTAATAATGTGATTAGTTGAAAAATGAAATAAGAAAAGCGCGTACAACAAAAACATCAACGCCAGACGAAGACGGAAAACAAAATCCACCGTCCGCAGTAGGCTCAGATAAGCAGGTCTAAAAAATATTAACAAAACAATAGGAAAATCAAACAGAGAATACCTCTATGGAGATTTGATTTGCGAATGAGAAGAAAAAAGCAGAGGTAATAGTTTTATAGGGATTGTCCTTGTGTTTTTTTTTTTTAATTAAAATCTTTTTTATTATTTTTAACTTTAAATTAATTTCTTTTTATATATTATCATATTATTTTAATATATTAATATTAAAAAATAATTTTTTAAAAAATAAAAAATATAATAATTATTATTTCAATATGTTATTCCAAGTAAAAATTGCTTCAAAAATTAATCTCTACTGTAAATATATTACAGCAGACAACCTTAACCATAGCTGCCCCGTCAATCAATCTTCTACAGTCTTGTAAAATCAGACCAGATTCTGAAATATGAATTTGTAATGGGCTTGTATAAGCAAATACCATCTACTAGATTTTTGGCATCAGATTCCATAATGGCATTGCCGTTACTCTGTGATTGAAGCTTTTCTGGAATTATTTGAAGGTTGCTTGGGAGTGATAACGGAGAATGTTTATAAAAAAATTTGAATTTTTTTATTTTAATTTGTTATTTTAAATTAAATTTTTTAATGTTTTTAGATATTTTAATATGCTGATATTAAAAATAATTTTTTAAAAATAAAAAATTAAATTTTTAAATAAAATATATTTTAAAAAACAACCACAATTACATTTTTTAACACTATAGATGAGAATACGTGTAATGCAAGGTTTCAAGACTCAGCTGTCATGTCATCGGGACACCATTTGACAGCATTTATATTGATTAATATGGATATTTAATTCAATTTATATATATTTTAATAAATTTTATAAATTCTAATTTGTTATATGATCATGAGATTTATAGAGGCTGGTGATTTTTAAGATGCAAACTGGGTAATAAAATTACACCTCTCGGTGTTTCCAACCTCTATTAAAAAAACCATTGTGAAATGACAAATAAACCCATGAAGTCAAGTTTTGAAAAATTGATTTCAAGAGTGAAAAAGTGGCTGTATTGTAGCTAAAAATATGAAAAATCAGGGGAAAATAAAGGAGCACTCCTCGACTATTCAGCAAATTTAAGAGCAATAGAGTGATTTTACTTTACAATATTTTTGAAAAATATTAAGACGCCTCCAATTAATTCTAGAATGAGAAATTAATCAAGTGAAAAGACTATCATATCCTTTAGAAAAATAGAATTATAAATTCATGATCACGATCCAAATTAAATTAAAGAGTATGGACGTTGATTTTTAGCATATTTTCTCTTAAAGTTAATTATTTTGAATTCAAATTCATAAGGAAATAGAATACAAATGAATTTGTTAAATTGATTCAGGTAATTTTTGGATATAAAAATTACCAAGACCTTTGTTTATATGCAAAAGAAGATAGGAAATGCCTTGATCTTTATAAAGTAAGTGGTGTTTTGTGATACGATTAAAAACTATTTTTGAAAAAAAATATTTTTTTTATTTTAAATTAAATTAAATTTTTGTGTGTTTTAGATTATTTTTATATATTGATGTCAAGAATATTTTTTAAAAAATAATATTTTAATGTATTTTTGAATAAAAATTACTTTAAAAAATAATTTTAACTACGCCATCATCTTGATTTCAAGTGGTTTTACTTGACCAGATGAGTTTCATTTAAATATTTTTATCCCCAATATTATCAAAAAATAATCATATAGAAATTTGTGATTATTTTTTCATTTTGGGTTGATTTTTCATTTTTATTAAAAAAAAAAATTTAGGTTAGATATGACTTTATCAAGGTTTATCAAAATATTTTTAAGTGCTCTTTTATATGAAAAATGATAAGCGACTACATAAAAATGGGTAAAGAACTCCATAAGGAACAATTATGTTAGAAATGGCTTACTTCTTATTTTTGGATTATTGTGAATGTTAAATCAACTTACGTGTATCTTGATTAATTTTATAAGTCCTAAAATTAATGATCATAAACTTTTAATGATCACCATATTAATAATTATAGGACTCAAACCTAAAATCTCAGGAAAAACAAATCTTTTAAATTTAAATTTTTTAACACCCGGTTGAAATGGCTTACTACTTTTGAATTATCTAATGGGCAAAAGTGAAGGCTGTGATGATCATTTTATTAATTACTGAGATAGGCTCTCAATAGCCAACCATGATAATCGTAGACTTGGTCTAAAACGAATATACAACTCATTAACTTAATGAACATAAAACTAAACTTCATTCCTGATTCCATGCTGTGTCAGTCAGTATTCAAGCAAGTTGAAATCTAGTTTAAGTGTGATGGAGCCTGAAATGTTTAATTAATGATCAATTGATTGATTTGTTTTGTGCAAGTCTATGAGATTCTGCAAAAACTAACCAGACCATGCTATGTAGTTCACCAACATTACAAGGAACATAATTAATTAGCATAAACTTGAAACTTAAGAAACATAAAACAGCAGTTCTATGATTATCTTCCCACCAATGTTATAATTGTTGCTATGCATATCCGACTTATAAATTTATTTTTCTTGAAATCATACTGAATTTTAATTTAATCATAGATTTGACAAAATAAACTAATTTAATCTATTTTTTTTTTGTTTTAATGTGTAAAACAAATGATTAAAAGCCAACATGGTTTTTAAAATTGGACTCTTCTTGAAATCAAACTTAGTTTTAACCGAGTTGTATTTAAACTTTCAAGGTCGACTGGGTCATATAGAGTAAGTTTCTACCCGATTCAATTTGAAACTCGGGATAAACAAGTAAAAAATCTCTTTTAATATGTGTTTTTATTGCCTTTGGTTTTTATTTAATAAATAAAATTGAACAAAAAACTATATTTGTTTTATGAAGATTAAAGATATTAAAAAGAAAAAAAGGTATTATACGAGTAAAGTGTTTCGTCTTAATGTAACTTGGATTGATATAAAAAAATTATTCCCATAAAAAAAAAAGCTACAAGATTATATATTTCAATTTTTTTTCTCAGCTTGACAACTTAGTATTTGATAGTTTTTTTTAAATATTTATATATATACTTAACCATCTATTTCCATTTACTAAACACAATTATAAAATCTTCATTTAACAGAAAAAAGTATTTTTAGTGCCATGGAACATATTAACAATGCTCGTACATTTCTTTCCACATCAAAAAGTCTCTTGATTGATTCGTGGTGGAATGCAAACCAATTTGCTAGTGCTAGCTCACACTCACAAGCTACATTGCGGGTACAATTTTAAGTTGTTTCTTAGCATGGTATGATAACGTACCATGTCATGGATACGTTTTACTGTATCATGATATTTCTATAACTGAGAAATCCAAAAATATTATTCATGCATAATAAAATAAATTTGAAAAATAAATAAATCAATGAATTGGGAAAAGGTTTGTTGATTTTAAAAAATCTTTATTCAAGTGATCACTGATTCTTACAAAATAAGCAAGTTACTGCAAAAACACACAATAATTAATAATATAATTAAAATATTTAAAATAATAAGAAAATAAGAGAGAGGATTTGCAAACTTAATCTTAATATGGTTAAATAAGCTACGAGTGTGTTTAGGAGTTAAGTGTAGTCGATATGTAGAAAAAAATATTATTTTAAATGTTTGGTTAATATAGAAAAATTGAAAAAATCATATGAATCTCACTTAAAAATATTATAAACCGGAGTTTCATGGAAAGTGGGGGAGCTGGAGTATTATTTATTATATTTTGATTATATCTTGCAGGGCTATACATTGTAGAGAGGGGTTTATTATATTTTGCAGGGAGGAGTTTATTATTTATTATATTTTCTTATATAAAATATGTTTTTAATATTAAGATAATTTAAAAATTAATTAAAATATAAATAAATATATTAGAAGGAGATCACAATATAATTTTTATCTCAAAATTATAATTTTGTTTCAAATAATATTTTATTATATATTATTACGGGATCACAGATGACTTCGCATATTGATTTATAGTTCATGATGAGATTATAAATAATTTTAAGGGATAATAAAAACAAATATTTATTTTACTTAAATTAATAATTATATTTTATTATTATAATTATTAAAAACAAGTGTAGTTTATATATGTAGATTATAAATAAATAAATAAAAAATTAAGCCAAAACTCCATGAATCAGGAAGCGGCCGTGTATAATTTCCGTGTTGAATTTTTGTCTTCATGCGATGATTAAAAGTCAAAGGGCGAGAATATAATAAAGAAAAGGATGCATTTTTTTATAGAAAAAACAGAGTTCATCGGGTTTCCTAGCAAAGTAATATTTGAATTTATGGTAGAACAAGATTAGGGCTGCTTCTTCGTCTTCCTTGTCTATTCCTTCGTTTTGTTCTCTCTTTTTGATTGGAAGAAGAGGACGTCTGCTTCTCGGCACTGCACGAGCATCAGTCAGCATCTTCTAACTTTTGACCGGTATCCCATGGCGAATCCAGCAACAAAGCGAACCACGGAAACAATAAATAAATTAATTAAAAGATAAGCCGCGTTCCATTTTTCCTACAGACTATGACATTGTTCACACAGACATGTATTAGTATTTATTACGATAATAAATTTATCATTTTATACTCGTATTAGATTTTTTTAATCCTCAGGACTGAGATATTTTTAAATTTTTCAAGGGATATAAATGATATTTCTAGATTTGTTGCACAGTAAATTGACAAAACTAGCCTCCTGAACGATTAAATAAGCAAAAACAGATCGGAGGTAGTTTAAAAATTTCCACGGGATGTAGACGGTATTTTCTGAATTTATTGCACAGAAAAATGACGATATTAACCCCCGTAAACAACAAAACAAAGGCGCCAGAACCAGGGGTATTTCCGTGTTTTCCACGGTGTTTTTTTCGTGATTATCAGGTGGGTCCAGGAGTGTCTAGGTAATCATCCATTATTTTATTATTTTAAAAAAATACTATAGGTGCATTGTACGGACGCGTCTACAATGTTTTGGGCGCAAGTGCTATTTGGGCGGCGCGTGTGCCTTCATACAGAGGTCAAAAACCATATCCCGCTATGTCACATGACGCGCCTACATGTCCTCTTTTTTCCGATGCAACGCGTTTTAAGGGTACGGTGTTCGGTGAAGCTCCGGTAAACGGTTTTATGTTTTTCCTTCCTTTTCTCTCACCTGCCGACCAGAGATACCGAGCGATCCTTGATATTTTTGAAATGTTTATTTTGGTCTCTGAACTTTTAATTTATCTTTTATTATTTTTTTAATATATTTTTTGATTTGTTTCAATTGTGTCATTCAATTGAAACTGATTATATATTTTGGGTTTTAAGTTAATCCTTATTTTGTTGATTTCCGGTTTGCTATTTATTCATTTTAATTATTTCAGTATGCAATTTTTAATTGCTTCTGATGGGTCTTCTAATTGAAATTTGTCATATATTTTATCTTGCATTTCGATCCTTGTTCTTTTAATTTTATAAAAATATTTCAATTTTTTTAAATGTCCTTATTTATTTCGATCCCAGGGTTTTATTTATTTCAATTTTATCCTTCAATTAAATTAATTATATAATTTGTTTTGATTGTATCATCCAATTGAAATTAGTCATATTCTTTTAGTTTTTTTTAACAAAATTACATTAAATGTTGTTTTAAAAATATTTTTATTTGTTTCGTTCCCAGTATTTTTATTTGTTTCAATTTTGTTGTTCGATTAGAAATAATTATATATTTTATTTTTCATTTTGGTCCTCATTGTTGAATTTTTTATTTGCTATTAATTTCTTTGTTTTTTTCTGTCATTATTGGATAATGTTTATTTTTTAGCCGTATTTATGCATCTATACTTTTAGTTTTTGTTTTCAATTTTTTTTGTTTTATTTTTTATCAGGGATTTATTTTTATTTGGTTCAGTCCTTAAATTTTAATTTATGTTGGTGATCATTTTCAAATTAATATTGCTTATTTTTTTTCTTTGTTCTTTTTTTGTTTTTGTTTTTTTTTTATCTATTTTTTGAATCATATGATTTTATGATTTCATTGTTTGCGCTATAATAATGATAATTTTAGTGATTATTTTCTTATTATATTTTTATAAAAATATTTTGCTTTTTAATCTTAACCTGCACATGTTTATTAATTCATTTAAATTTATATTATAATAAAAAGAATCTTATATATTTATTTATTTTATATTAAAAAAATATGATGTTGTCCTTGACGAGATATGGAGGCATTGATGCTAATAAATAAATAGAAAGGATTGGTTAATTACAAAGGTAATGAAATGGACAGGTTTGGAAGATCTGCTGCAGGTAGTGGTCTAATTAACTGTAAATCTAAGAATTTACTGGGCAAATTATATAGTGTATCCTCTCAATTGTCACTGTGAATAGCTGACAGTATATATTTTTTTAATTTAATTCTTATGCAACCAAATTACACATCGATTTATTGGAGCATGATGCGATTGAAAGAAGGAACTCGAGTGAGAAACATGGAGAGAATGAGTGGTTTTAATAAATGTGGGGTGAAATATTAATCATAGTCCCCATGCTTTTAAAATTACAAATATTAAATCCCTTTAATTTCTAAAATTTAAAGGCAAAATCAATTTTAATCTCAAACTTTATTTATATTTATTTTTTTGCTTCTTATTCAGGAGCAGAAAGAGAAAATTGTTGGAATCTAGCACTAGAGTGAGGATTTATGTAGATATCTATTTCTGACACGTAAACAATCATTATTGGTATTAAATTATTTTACTTAATAAAAGAAGTTCACATTAAATGTTTTTTTTTACCCTGAAACCACTTACAAAAACGTGTTGGCTTAGTATTTTTTTATTTATTTAAGGTTGATTTTAGATTTTGAGATAGATTTTAAAACCATGAACGAGTTTATCACTCAAATACTTCTCTCAATTTTTCAGCCACCATAATAGCTGAATAGGGGGCAGTACAGGATGGATCTACACCTGCGAGCCTATTCTTGTATGCCGATATATAAAGTCCTTGCCAGAGAAATCAAATTCATTGGCCTGACTTGTTAGGTTTATCAATACTATTTTTTTTTAGTTTTTTTCTTAATTAATTAATTTTTTATATGTATCTTGTTTTAAAAATAATTTTAAATTTATATTGAAAATACTACTCATCCTCTTTTTTATTTTTAGTTATTTATCCAATCTCTTTTAAAACAAACCATGATTGTTTTTTTAATTATTTTATATGCATTTAATTTTTTGAGAGATTGTTCTAATTCATCTATAATTTTTTTATATTTTATAGAAATAGAATTTATTTTTAAAAAATAAAAAAACTTATTCTTTGAATAATATCTCTAGTATGGGTAACTTTGTATAATGATTTTTTCCCATCAAAACCATGCCTGCAAAAATTTACTTTAATATTTTTTCCCATCAACAGTTGACTTTGTGCTTGTTTGTTTACGTGGTGCAGACTGCATTTTGTGCAAAACATAGTTTGCACCTTCAAATGTATGTTTGGTTAACAAAAGGAAATGTTGGTTTGATAATGGGGCCCACTATTTTTGCTGTCGAAACCACGTTGCATTGAAAGCAGCAAATTTTGCTGCTTTCGATGCGTTGCAACCGGGGGTTGGAGGTGGGCATAGGAATGGTAGGGCTCTCTCTCTCTCTCTCTCTCTCTCTCTCTCTCTCTCTCTCTATATATATATATATATATATATATATATATATGCAACCGGGGTATATATAGGGCTGGGGTGTGTGTGTGTATAATATTTTATTATAAAAAATATATTGTTAATATTAAAATAATATAAAAATTAAATACAATAAATAAATATATTAGAAGAATATCACAATATAAATTTTGTCTCGCAATCCTAATTTTATTTTTGATATTGTTCTGGGATCGTAAAGGATTTCACATATGAAAATTACAAGTAGTTTGATGGGAGAATAAAAACAAGTGTTTAATTTACATTAATTATTAATTATATATATTTTTTATTATAATTATTAAATATTTAAAAAACAATGTATATATATATTGTGTGTGTGTGTTTTCTGTAATTTCACAAATTAAAAGCAAAATAAAAAGTTTGGTAATCAAACACATAAAATTGTTTTTTTTTCAACCTCAAATTCAACCATAATTTTAACCCAATACTTTACTGTTTATTTTGAATCATAATAAAAATATTTTTTTTAAAATTATTTTTATTCAATATCAACCATAAAAGTAAAAACAATTCTAAATAGACACTTTATCTTCACGGCATGTGCCGGTTGAAATTCACGCGGTAGTCGTTGTATATACCTGGATTGGTCGCGCGCTGAAATTCACGCGGTCGTCGTTGTATATAATTGGTCGCGTTATCACATATTTTTTAAATTATAATCTAAAAACACTTGTACGCGGAAATTATAATTTAGAGGAAATAATATATTTGCTCCTAAACTATCATGTCTGTCTCAATCAAGTCCTCCACTATCGATTTTCCAATTGCGACGTGACCAGTAGCTAATCGTCAATTAAATTCATCCATAATATTCACATAAAGTCACCCTTCTAGCCAATTTCTAGCATAAATTTGCTCAGATTTTTGAGCCCTGAAAGCTCATCGAGGTGCTTGAAGTAAACTCTAAAATGCATCCTTTTCCATACAAAACTTCAAGGAAAAAATAAATTATAAGCTAAAATGAGATCGGAAGAGTGGCCCTACATTTCTTTTTAACGGATCATTAATTAATTACACATCACAGGGGGGTGATTGATAAGAATTTGAATAGATGGAGGTTTCAATTGGACAATCAACAATGTGAAGGACCCAAAAGATTCTGACACAGAAGTATACAAGAACTCTACAAATATCTATGATGCAAGAACATTTGGGAAAAACACAAAAGAAGTTCGAAAAAGATGGATATTTCCAAAGTTTTCCCAGAGGAGTGCCTAGCCCACATCATTTCCTTCACATCGCCGCGGGATGCTTGCCGATCTGCTCTGGTCTCTCGTAACTTCCAGTTAGCTGCAGACTCTGATGCCGTTTGGAAAGGATTTCTGCCCCCAATTATGCTGAAATCATGTCCAGTGCGCCAGCCTCGTCATCCTCGAAGCTGGCCGGTTTATCCAAGAAGGAACTTTACTTCCATCACTGTAATAACCCCATCCTCATCAACGATGGTACCATGGTAAGGATGATTCTGCATTTATAAATTACTGTTATTACACCATGTTAAATTGATTCGAGTTGAAATGACTTTTGATCAGAAAAATAAAGTATACTAACCATGTTATAAAATGGATCAACACCTCTCATCAAGATTCATGGTAATAGCAAAAACAGTAGCCTCAAAACTACACCGATCGACCTCCTTGAGCATCATAAGACACCACCAATCGAAGAGAGAAAGTAAAGCTAGGAAAGGAAGAGGATCAGGGCTTACAAAAATATTTTTGATTTTTTTTTTAAATTATATCTATTGTGTATTTGACAAGTTATTGAAATAAGTCATGGAATAGGCTCCAAACATGGTGTAAAGGATGTCTATTGTGTATTTGAAAAGTTATTTTCTTAGATATAAAACTGGGACAGTCTAGTATCTGATTAACTAAAAATAAGATCTTACTTAATTTTTATAGAACTAAAGAAGGTTAATTTGGTGTGATTTCATAAAAAAAAGGATTGATTATCGACTTGATTACTCTAGTTAAGATTCAATAATTATTCTTAATATATATTTTTAAATAATATATATAATTTTATTAAATATTATTAATCATATTTTGAGAAAATATTAGATAATTTGCACATGAAATATTGGACATGTGCAAAGAATAATATTGGACTAATTAAGAAAATATTAGATAATCTGCAAATATTTAATTTAATTTGATGTGATCTAGATATTTTGAGCAAAATATTATTAATCATGCTACAAAATTACTGATTAACTAGTAGAATAATAACTTCACATGAATCTCATCAGTACACATGAAAGAGGACACGTGTGTGTAAAAAACTATAACAAGAAAAAGAAATAAAAATCAGAGTCTTAAAAGCAAAGCATGCGATAATTGATTTGCATACAATATATTTCATAAATAAATAAAATAAGAATCAAAGCTCATAACTTGCTGATGAATTTCAAACAAATGAATATACAAAACGTTGTTGTTAAGAATAAATTTGAGCGTGCACATGTAATTTAAGTCCAAAGTCTATATAATATATGGTTTTTATTTTCTAAAAGCATTTGAGCGTGCACATGTGATTTAAGTCCAAAGTCTATATAATATATGGTTTTTATTTTCTTAAAGCATTTGAGCGTGCACATGTGATTTAAGTCCAAAGTCTATATAATATAGGGTTTTTATTTTCTTAAAGCTTTAATGCCATGTAAGTCCAATTTTAACTTCTCGAACTATTATTATATAAGCCACAATTAATTCTTAAAATATTTCAATATAAAATTGCAATTTTAGACTCGAAAATAATTGTTAATTAAAAGTTTTGGAGATCAATTTCATAATTAATTATACACACGTTAAACTTATGTATTAAAAATATCTATGTTGAAGAACTTTTTTCACAAAGTCTTCGAATGAATTTGACCTTAGAAGCACGCTTTAACCATCTTTTAAACCAACTTTCAACATAAAAAAATACATCCTAAAAAGCTTTGTCTTGATGTTTAGCATATCTTTCAAGTATAATTTTTATTTGTGTTTACGGTATTGCAAACGAGTTGCCCCGCCCAAGAAAAACATCCTAGCTCCGCCACTGTGTGGCCTGCATGTTTCAGCGGAGTAGTATTGTTTTTTTCTCTCGCTCCCGTTATACTGTGATGATCTTAGACGTTCCTTTTTCTTTTTAACTTGAAACAGAGCTTTGCACTGGAGAAGCATGGTGGGAAAAAATGTTACATGATTGGAGCGAGAGCGCTTTCTGTTATCTGGGGAGATGAACCAAGCTATTGGACATGGAAATCCGTACCAGATGAGTCTAGGTTTCTTCTCTCTCTCCAACTCTCATTTTATTGATATATTTATAATTACCGAATGATGTTTTGAACATAGCTAGTCAAGAACTAAAATGAGGTTCTTAGATATATTGACTTATAAAGTTTATGATAGGAAAGGATTTTCTTCTCTCTGTTTTTTTTATTAATATAGGTGTCCAGACCAGGTTGCACGCAACTTGATTAATCTTACTGATTTTGAAGTTAACAATATTTAAGCTTCCAATAATCATTATATTAGGAACTATAGAGCTCAAATCTGAGACCACAGAGGGAGAAAATTTTTAGTCGCAAACTCTTATTACCGGGTAACTGGATGGTTGAAAGGATTTTTTTTTTTCATTAGTATGGGTGTTGTTGTTAAACAGACTGGAGGATCAGTGTCTCTACCCTTTAAACCAAAAACAAATGCGATTATAGACATACTTGTTGTTTTGTTATACCAGTGATGCTGACTTCTTAAAAAAAACGTAGATAGCAAGTTATATATAGCTCACTTTCAGGAACACAGAATTCAAATTCCACGAAAAGCAAAACGTATCAAGAAATAGATATGTTGTATTGTGTATTTGTTTCCCAATCTTACAAGAGGTTGTAATTGCCTAGTGCCTAGTAGATTAACCAAACTTCGGCCTGAGCTCCTTGTGTTTCACCTTGAACTTTATATATAGGAAATTTCCTCCAATGAAATTGCTGGGCTATTATGTCGTCGTTGATACATGTGACTCTGTTGACCAAATAACTTTTTTGGCAGAGAAGGAAAGAATTTTTCTTCTTTCTCAGAACTTAAAAGTTCATGAATGATAACAAGGAAAAGAAATCAAATGTTGCTGATAGTTTTCTGCATTAATTAATGTGCGCAAAGGAGGTCTCATCTTCGAATCCAAAATCCATGAGTCCATCAGTGAACATAGCAAATCTTTTATTTCCTTGTTAGTTTTCTGCATTGATTCCAATTTGTCATTTTCACAACCATATTGCTCTGTGATAATAAATTATAGGTTCTCTGAAGTTGCTGAGCTTAGGTACGTGTGGTGGCTCGAAGTTACCGGGTGGATAGATGTTAAAATTTTGTCTCCCAAAACTACCTATGCAGCTTACCTGGTGTTTAAGTTGACTGATTGGACAAGCGGTTTTAATGAGAAACGTGTTGAATTGAGTGTCCACTTTGAAGGAAGTGCGGGCAAGGAAAAGCTTCATGTGTTCCTGGATGTCCCTCCAGGCTATGATATGCCTCCACAACCTCGGGAGAGAAGCGATGGGTGGATGGAGATTGAGATGGGTGAATTTTTCTCTGACAATGAAAATGATGGCTGCGTGCGGGCTTCTCTGAAGGAGGTTGATAATTACACTACTAAAAATGGTCTCATTATTGAAGGAATCGAGTTTCGGCCTAAAGAGGGTAGATAAATTCCCAACCGAATGATCTATGTCATTTGTAGCATGCAACTCCCATCAGCTTTTGGCTTCCATGTCCCTGAAAGTAAACTATGTACTGCCTGTAGAATTATATCCAGCTCCGCTTCAAATATGTGTTTGTATCGGTGGATTACATGGTATAGTTCAATATCTGTTTATATTTTGTTTTACGTGCTTTGATGACTTTGTATTCTGGAAAACTTTAATGATTCAATTTTATTTTTGTTTAAAAACATTTACTTGTTCTGTGTTTTATACTTACAAAAAAAAAAATCATGTGACGCAATTTATTTATTTTAGCATTTTTATTTGCTTATTTCATGTTAAATCAGTTACCAAGTTCATTCTCCATTATTGACAAAAGAATTCTCCATCGACAATATTTTCTAGTTTTCTTTAGTACTCTTATAAAAGGATCAAAAAATAATTTTAAACAATATCAAAATTAAGGATAAAATGAAAAAAATAAGGTAGAGAGAGACCAGCCCGCAGTGGGTGGTCTTTGATGTGGTCCAAGTTCATGCTAAGGCCTGGTCCATGTGCATGGACTGCATGAAGGGCAGGCTTGTGTGCCTAGCCTAGCAGCAGGAGCCTAGAAGATGATGGTAGCATTTGCCGGTGCCTTTTTTAAAGCCATTAGATTGGTAGCTTCCAGTTGGACTCCTTTTTCGACAGGTTTTGCTGGTCTCAAAATCATATGCGGAAGTGGTAGTAAAGACTTTTTCTTAAACTTTTACGCAAGATTCTTAGTTGTGCCGGTTTGAGCTCTTGGATGGGTATTACTAAAGCTAGCTCCGCAGGAGGAGTGCATAGCTAATAATTCACATCACCACGGAAAGCATGCAGGCCATCACTGATCTGTCATGCCTTTCAATCTGTTGTACATTCTGATGCAGTCCGGGATAGATTTCTGCCCTCTGATTAGCTTAAATTTATCGCCAGCTCTATTGCATCTCAATCTCAATCACCATCCAAGGAAGGACTTTATTTTCGTCTCTGTCGTTGCCCCATCATCGTCAACAATGGTACTGTAGTAAAAATCACCTATGCATTACTCTGTGGTTTCAATTTAATTAATAGACCATCAAAGACCTTCACAATCCTATTTCCATAAGAATGGAAAAACTCCATTTCTAGTCATTGAGATTATTTGTCATCAGCAATTTCAGATAACACATCGATCCTCCTAAATCAGCTTTTTAATTCCGAGCCTAGCCAGTATTTTAACTGTTTAAGACAGTGATCATGGACCTTTTACACTCTTGGAAATCCTGAAATTGTGTTGGGAAAATGCTCCACGTAAGTTTCAAAAAGCATCATTTTTTACAAAGTAAAGAAATGTGTCGATGTTAATTCTCTGCGGAGTTGGCTGACGTATTAGCTCGTTAAAGTCGGTTGAAGTAACTCAAGAGTTTATCATGGTTAAGTTATTGTCTTAAGATATGTGTCGTAGTGTCAAGTGTCATATATACACTGTGATGTAATCTCTAGAATATAAGAGAAATTGTGGAGACAGGGGATGAAATATGAATGGAATTGAATTCAGATCAGAAAAATTGAAACTTTCTTTCTTAAAGAGCAGCAGAGCACAGTGGCCAAAACACAGCACAACATGTCAATATCAAACATGCCTTTTGTGTAGTCACTTAAACAGGTGGGGTTTGCTCTTTGTTCTTGTGGAATCATGACATACGCCTTGTGGATTGAAAGGTTTGCCTAGTGGATCCAGATACTTCTATCCCTTCAATTTCTACTCAGGGAGTTCTTCCGTTTCATTCCTCAATGTTATCAGTCTGTTCTCTCTTTGTAACCCAAAGACGAGAAGGAGATGTTAAGAATTTATTTTGCACCTAATTAATCGCATTATATCAAGGTGTATTAGAGGGGCTAAGCTTAAAATAAGGGAACAAAGTTCGTTGCAACAAATAAAAAAAAAATAGAAAGAAATTGTGGACCTCATTAGCCCATAGAACCCAATGTGGTTTTCCTATCTTCAACATGGAAAACTTTAAGTTTCGTGGAAGAAATTCAATCAAGAACAAAAAACCATTTCTATGTATGTTGCAAGAAAAGCAATGGTTTTATGAGGAATTTGTAATCAATACCACAACATTTATGTCATTGAAACTTCAACAAAACCTAAAGAGAAGAATTTGTCATCACAAGCACCTGCCGCCGGCCGGCCCCAATAGGTTGTGAAATTTGAACGCCGGACATCTAGTGGACGCGTTGTCAGCTTTTCACACGATGAGGATTTGGACTTGTCTGGTGAATTTTCAGGACAGAATGACTACATCAATTACACTGTTGTCATGCCTCCCACCCCTGATAACCAGCCTGCATGGCCATCCTCAGAAAATAAATCTGATGGGCCTGCGAGTCGTTTTGATTTTGAGGCACAGAACGCGTCTAGGCAGGTTGGAGAGCAAGAAGATAACTATGGAAGCCGTGGTGGAAGTGGACGCAACTATGACAAAGCAAAAATGGAACGACTAATGTCGATAATGAAATCAAATAATAAATCTATATTGTCGAGGAGCCAAACAGGAGATTTTGATGATAACAGGTGGTTGTTTGAGACAAGAGGAACCTATGGTGTTGGAAATGCGTATTGGTCAGACCAAGAAAAGTATGGTCAATATACAGAGCTGAGTATGTCGGATTTTTTGGACAAGCCTAGGAAACCACTCTCCAGGAAGATTAGGGTTCTCGCAGCTACTCTCAGCCCTTACAGGTGCGCTCTTCTATACCTAACAAATGCGTTTAACATATCAGGAGCAAGTACATGGAAGATAGAATCTCATTTCTTGAATGTATGCATCATGCCCTTCTAGTCCTATGCAATACCTTTAGCTTTTGCAGGACTAAAAGAACACTCAAGGTTGCAATACAAAATAAAGCTAGTTTATGTTCAACACTTGACAGATCTTTGCAGAAGGCCAAGTTTACCCTCGATTTTAATTCTGCTAAACCTTATAATATATAGGTTTCAGCTCAATCAACGAGGGTATTTAAACTTTATCATTGTAAAATTTATCTTAGAATTTGCTAAACATAAGTTATGTATGAACAGGATACTTGTGGTGATCCGTTTGGTACTTCAATGTTTCTTCCTTGGGTGGAGAGTCCAGAACCCAAATCGTGATGCCATATGGTTGTGGGGCCTGTCTATCGTTTGTGAGATTTGGTTTTCTTTCTCATGGCTACTAGATATTTTTCCTAAGTACAATCCCATCAACCGATCCACTGACCTTGTTGCTCCGCGTGACAAGTTTGAGCAGCCCTCCCCTGCAAACCCTCATGGCCGGTCAGACCTTCCAAGAGTTGATATTTTTGTCTCCACTGCCGATCCTGATAAGGAGCTACCACTTGTCACTGCCAACACAGTTTTATCTATTCTTGTAGCTGACTACCCTATTGAGAAGCTCTCCTGCTACATTTCTGATGGTGGTGGTGCCATACTAACCTTCGAGGCTATGGCTGAAGCTGTTAATTTCGCAAAGGTTCTCTTACAATCTTGAACACCAAAATGTATTGGGGGGGAATCCAAAAAATTAACTCAGTTTGAAGTGATTAAAACCTTTAAAAGCTAGAACTGAGATTTTCCCTGCTTGATATTTCTTATCGAAGGCATTTGGCACTGTTGCTTTTCATAGAAACTAATGGCCCTTCATTACCAAAACACAAATGACACCAATAAACAATTCTATGCTTTCATTCAATGTTTAAATGAGTATCATCCCAATGATGAGTTTCAAACATACCACTATTTTCGCTGCATTATGAATAATATATTGTTTAATTCAGAAAATGTTACCCCTTACATCCAACGAAACACAAGTTTTGGTTTCATGAATATTTGTTTAGTGATTGAATTTACACCCATATAGATTCTATGCCCTCTAACTAAGTATGCTTTGTTTGATTGTTCACTCGAGTTTGGGTACCATTTTGTCGAAAACATGACATTGATTTGAGGAATCCGGATAGTTACTTCAACCTAAAAACTGACCACACCAAAAACAAGAAACGACCTGATTTTGTCAAGGACCGCAGATGGATGAAGAGAGAGAGTGACGAGCTCAAGGTCAGGATCAATGGTCTGCCAGAAGCAAATCGTTCAACTTTATGGAGCTGAAGAAGGCCAAAAGTCTCGCCAGGGAGAAAAAGGGTGGTGTGTTGCCGTTGGAAGGGGTTGTCAACGTCCCTAAAGCTACATGGATGGCCAATGGTACGCAATGGCCTGGCACATGGCTAGATCAAACAACGAATCACAAAAAGAGGGACCATGTTGGAATCTTGCAGGTGATTACACTTCTAAATGATTTCTCAATAAATAGGCACATTTATAGATCCAATGTTAATGAAAAAGGATCAAGTGATTGCATGAAGAGTATGGAATGATCTCTCATTCATCAGCATAATAGAGGAAAGTGAAGTTTTACTTGATTTTTCGTTGTTTGGCATGCATTACTCAATCTGTCAACAATTTTTTTCTACAAAATGAAAGAGGAAAATAACATCAGTGTTGTTTCTTGATTTAAATGGCTTTTGTAACTCTGTCTAATATTTCCTGAACAGATTCTTCTCTAATACATCTCTTGTGTTGAATTCACTTTTGAAACTTGAATCTGTTACCATGCACCATGAAGGTAATGACTAAGGTCCCAGAAAATGAGAAGGTGACGGGTCAGCCAGATGAGAAAAAAATAGATTTCACTGGAGTTGACATTAGGATACCAATGTTTGCATATGTATCACGTGAAAAGAGGTCTGGCTTTGACCATAACAAGAAGGCCGGAGCCATGAATGCATTGGTTAGAGCTTCAACTATATTGTCCAATGGACCATTCATACTCAACTTGGATTGTGATCATTACTTCTACAATTGTCAAGCTATAAGGGAGGGAATGTGCTTTATGATGGACCGTGGTGGTAACCGCATACGCTACATCCATTTTCCACAAAGATTTGAAGGGATTGACCCATCTGATCGACATGCAAATCACAACACTATCTTCTTTTATGGTAATGCTTTGGATTTAACTTAAAATTTTGAGATAAAATTGATAACATTTTTATTATGAAAATAATCTTCGAGATTTTGAAATGGCTAAGAGTTGAGAATAATTAGGAGGCTTAACCTAATAGTTAGCCAACCTTTTCTATATATATGAGTAGGGCAATATACAATAGTAATGGTGGAGATTACCACATAAGAATATGATTACAATATTTCCTATATAAATACATTCTATAATACCCCCCCTCAAGTTGAGGGTGGAGGATCGACCCGAAGCTTGAATCTAAAAGCAGTGAATGAAGAAACAGGGAGTGGTTTGGTGAAGACATCGGCAAGTTGATCCTGAAAGGAAATAAAGCGAATCTAAATTTCTTTCTTCGCAACTCTATCTCGGAAAAAATGATAATTAATTTCAATATGTTTTGTGCGAGCATGAAATATAGGATTTGCAGACAAATACGTGGCGCCAAGGTTGTCACACTAGATGATAGGACCATAAACAGTCGAAATCTGAAGATCTTTTAATAAGTACTGAAGCCAGATAACTTCTGTCGTGCCATCAGCTAAGACTTTGTACTCAGCTTCCATCGAAGAACGAGCAACAGTGCGTTGCTTAGCAGATTTCCATGAAATCAGCGTATGACCAAAGAATACAAGATAACCACCTGTAGACAGCCATGGAATGAAAAGAGTTCTTATGCAGAAATTCATGGGTAAGAAGAGGGTTGTGAAGATCAGCATATGACAGTGGTTCAGCTTTGGTTATGAGACTAGTTACCAAGTCTTTGAACTCACCACGAAGGCCACGAAACACATAAAGATTGAAATCTTCAAGTGACATTGGACGACCAGCAGCAACCAATTCGTCAAATAACAATTTGGCTTGTTGCATGTATATACTAACCGAAGCATCACCTTGCCTAAGGTCTTGAAATGAGTCATGTAGTTGCATGATTCAAGAATTAGATGGAGAGGCAAGTGCCTTCTCAAGAGTGTGCCAAACACAATGTGAAGTAGAACAATCTACCACAAGATGCAACACATCCACAGAGAGAGAGGAGAGTAGAGCACTAAAAATAAGTTGATCTTGTTGCTTCTAACGAAGAAAGGAGGGGCTGATGGTAGAGGAAGAACCAGCCAAAGTTTCAATTATATGGGCTGGAGGGCACAACATAGTGCCATCAACAAATTGAAAAACACCTTGACCAAGGTGATATGGCTTCATTTGCATTCTCCAATAAAGGTAGTTTGTGTTCGTAAATTTCAACGAAACAATATGGTGGGTGTTTGATAGAGGGACCATAGCGGAGGTGTGTGTTTCCATGAGATGCAAAGGGACGGCAGAATCCTGAGAAGAAGAATCAGAAACATTCTCTGCATGTGGAGAATTCTCTCGGCCAGCAGCATGGAGATGGTTGGTCGATGGTGCTGCATTACCAGTTGAGGGAGAGATGTCGATGGCAGCAGCAATGGAGTCCATGTAGGAAGAAGAGTCCAGGGCGGCTGCAAAGGGAGAAAAGAGTTTTGATGGCCGGAAGCTCTGATACCAAGTTAAGAATAATTAGGAGGCTTAATCTAATAGTTAGCCAACCCTTTCTATATATATAAATAGGACAATATACAATAGTAATGGTGGAGATTACCACACAAGAATATAATTACAATATTTCCTATATAAATACATTCTATAATACTAAGCATACTTCAGGCTATGCTCTTCCAAGTCTTAATGGTGGGGGTTTTCTGTCCGTGAAAATATATTTATAGAACTAAAGAAAACACACATGCCTTGAACTTTTCCAACATGTTGATCCTCTACTCCATCTGTTTCTAGGTTTAGTTTTTGTTTGTTTAACTCAAGTCATTTGCACAAGGAACCTGAAATGATATGGATTCCACTTTCTGCCTAGACCAAGACACTACTTCTCCGCTGAAGCAGACCAGAACAAGAAAAATATGAAATATAACACATTGCAGAAAACCGAAATTACTATTTATAGTAGGCATGAAGAAGCTAAATAAATTGTTTTATTTATTTCTATCCATGTATTTGTAAAGCACTTTCCTATATACCATTTTTAGAAAGATACAAAGATAAGCAAAAATACCAACTGAAAGGTTTTCAATTATCAGTCGAAAATTTCTGGTTTTGAAACTTCGAGGCATCATCATCAAGATATCTTGAACGTTACCTTGATACAAAACAGGAAGTATGCGAGCACTGGATGGTCTTCAAGGTTCGGTGTATGTAGGGACAGGATGCATGTTTCGTAGATATGCACTATACGGGTTCCTCCCACCAAGGGCAAACGAGTACCTGGGCATGTTCAGCAGTACGAAAAGAAGGGCCCCGGGTCATCTAGAAGATGAGTCCGAGGCTCAGCCGCTTACATCAAACCCTGACTTGAACCTGTCAAAGAAGTTTGGGAATTCAGCCACGTTCAATGAGTCTATAGCTGTTGCTGAATTCCAAGGACGGCCACTCGCTGATCACAAATCGGTGAAGAATGGCAGGCCTCCCGGTACACTTCTCCTGCCACGTCCTCCTCTAGATGCACCCACAGTTGCTGAAGCAATTGCTGCAATCTCTTGCTGGTAATAATCATACCAATACCTTCCTATATCCATATGATTCCTGTACCGGGAACCTAATTTTTGAGTTACAGCAATCCAATTCTGAACGTGGTGTTTTGATGTCGAGCACAGGTATGAGGACAAGACTGACTGGGGGGATAAGATAGGTTGGATTTATGGCTCGGTCACAAAAGATGTGGTGACTGGTTATCGTATGCACAACCGTGGTTGGCGATCTATGTACTGCGTAACAAAGAGAGATGCCTTCCGTGGCACAGCACCAATCAACCTCACCGACCGCCTTCACCAGGTGCTACGATGGGCTACCGGTTCGGTAGAAATCTTTTTCTCCAAAAACAATGCCTTTTTTGGAAGCCGGCGACTGAAATTCTTGCAGCGCGAATTGCGTACCTCAATGTTGGCATTTACCCCTTCACCTCCTTCTTCTTGGTCACGTACTGCTTCCTCCCTGCGCTTTCCCTTTTCACCGGAACCTTCATTGTTCAAAGTCTGGATATAAGTTTCCTCGTTTGCCTCTTGACCATCACTGTAACACTAACTCTCATCTCCCTTCTTGAAATAAGATGGTCCGGCGTCGGGCTCGAGGAATGGTGGCGCAATGAGCAATTTTGGGCTATCGGCAGCACGAGTGCTCACCTTGTTGCTGTGATCCAAGGCCTTCTAAAAGTAGTAGCTGGGGTTGAGATTTCTTTCACGTTAACCTCAAAGTCTGCTGGCGAAGATGAAGATGATATTTTCGCTGATCTTTATATCGTCAAGTGGACAGGTCTCTTCTTAATGCCACTTACCATCATAGTAGTCAACCTCGTAGCCATTGTTATCGGGTGCTCGAGGACACTACACAGTGAGATACCAGAGTGAGGCAAGTTAATGGGAGGACTGTTTTTCAGCTACAGGGTGCTGTCTCACATGTATCCGTTTGTGAAAGGTCTGCTGGGAAGGAGAGGAAGAGTGCCGACAATTGTATATGTCTGGTCAGGACTGGTTTCCATTACTGTGTCTTTGCTTTGGATTTCAAATTTTCAATCACTAGTGAAAATCGTGGAAAACTTGAGGTATAATGACCAGCAACAAGAACTGAGGTTTTTCCTACTTTTTTTTTCATGTTGTATTTATTTTCAGATGTATTTCATGAGGCAAAGAAAGTAATGTAGGCATGATTGGCATCAGAAAATACAAATACTTGCCCCTTTATTTCTCTTTACTTTCTCGGAAACATCCCAGCAAGCTAAAGAGTTCAGTATCATTTGTATTTCAATCACTATCTTGAACACGGTGCAGAAAACCTAAATTAACGTCAATTCACTGTTTACAGGACTTCAGCTAACGAATATATTGGGTATTTTTATTTATTTAAATTTTGCTGCAATTAGTTTATGGTTTGCTATGGACTGAGGTTAGAAGGTTCTGTACTGGTGAGTTAGAGTGGCCATATACGCAGAAATCCATGAACTATCAGTCGTTTTCTTGGCACCCCCTTCATTTCGCTTTCGTTAACCCCTGTCATCTGTCATTCCCGGCTGTCTAAACTCCATAGATCCGGTCACCAAATCTTTCCAAAAGACCATAACAATCTGTTCATCATCATAAACAGTATTCCAATATCAAAAACCATTTTCAAACTCAAGTAAAACACAAAAACATGGATTTTGATTTTTAAGTTCAAGATTTTCAAGCATTAAAACACCTGAAATAGAGTGAAGGCTGATTAAAAAATTGGAATGAATAAACTGGCATGAACGAAATCTTTCCTTTTTGGCACCTCAAGTAATGGCAGGACATCATATAGGTAAGAATCCAAATACCCCCATAATTCATGCGTGTCAATCAAAACAGCCAATGATTCAAGAACCTCCGTACATTTTAGCCATCGAAATATAGTTAATGAAAGAACAGCTGATAAAAGGCACGTTTACTATGGCGGCTATACCATACTTGGGAGATGGCGAGTTCTGTGAATCTCAAATCCATTACTATTTCCAGGTATTAAAATCACCAAAACTGCCGTGACCTGAACAACAATATAGACGTCTATTTGGGCTCCTATCAAATCACTGATAAAAATAAGAAAGTTCATATGTTAATTTATAAGAACAAATTCTGGAGTGCACAAGTTTGGGAAGGCAAAGAATGAACACATGGAACTTTACACTCATGTGAAACCGACACTGCTGTATTAACTCCAAGCACTGCAATTAATCATAACAGAAAGTCACGCATTCGTACTGGCCTTTTTACAGCATTTGTGAAACCCTGCACAGATAGGAAAAAGAGGGTGAGGGAGAGGATACGGTAAGCATGTGATCTGATTTTTGTTCAACTGTGTTGTTAAAGCATTGAACTTCATTGAAATTTCTGTGAAAACAACAATGGTCATAAAACAGGCTAGGATTTTGCTCGCTCTTAAAGCTTTTTCCAAGTTCAAAAGATAGCTGCTACCAGATGGAGTTAACATTGATGGTAAAACAATGGGCAGATTCGATCGCTTTTCATAGTTTTAGTTGCCAAAATGACAATGATAACAGCATTCAGTAAGGCAAACTGTCAAAAGATCCACTATCTAATCATTATAATATACTATGCACTGTAGAACCCATCTTAAATTAAACTATCATAACAAAAACATGTATGGCAATTATATTTGGAGAGCAAGTACTTGCGTGTATTTAGAGTCTATTTTATGACATGGCTTTGAGCCATAATTCCAAAGTTATTTTCACTTCGGGGAAAAATTGACTGTAAGCTGGAAGTATGTTTGGAGTCCATTGGCATGGCTTTTGAATTATAATATTGATCGAGTAAAACCTCAATTTGTTTTTCATTAAAAAATAGTGGCAAAAATGAGTTAAAATAACTTCAAGTTAGAAGCATATTTGATAAAAATGACTCAAAACAACTATTTTGAAAAATAAATAAAAATCCATGAGTCAAAAGTTGAGATTTTCAGCTTTTGATTAAATTAAAAAATTTACTCAATTCTGTAACTAACTTTTGAACTACATCAAACGATATTTTTAACCTAACATACTTTTAGCCTTTTCAGGTCAAAAGAAGTAAAATAAATAAATAGAAGAAGCTAGCTTAAATCAATTTGTAGAAATCATATCAAACATAAACTCAATTCATTACCGGTTCAAACAGAAATGTTGATTTGCACAGCCAGGCTATTCATTTTATGTTAATCGTAGAGAATGGCAACAGAAAACTTGATACATTGTAGCAAATGTAGTTCGGTGTTGACTCCTGCAGTTTCTAAACTTGAATGTTAAGTCAAGCCTAACAAAAATCATTTTCTATCCTCTTTGCCCCGTAAAGTTGATCAAATCAAAAACTCCCACGTATTTATGCCTCACCGATCCTATGCAGCTCATGGATGGGCAAACTATCTATTATCATATTCAAAAGTTTAGCAATTTGCAAATATGCTACTGGGATTTAACCCAAAAAGGATGAATAACAGCCATGTTAGCATACCTCATTAAATTTGAATATCAGAGGACGTGAATCTCTTTCCAAGGTGGTTGTCTTCCATCCAGCACTGTCAGTACTCTGAGAACCTTTACTGTTTGCCTTCCTAAACCTGGTTTGAGTGAAGAAACACATATCAGCACCTAAAGAAATATGTTACTATTTCCATGTAACCTGACCATGCTAACTCTTTATTTATTATTTCTAGCATCAGTCTAAGTTAGACGAAAAATGGTTTTCTTCATAAATAGAAATTCGAGGGGAGCTTATCATCAGCATATCCTTATATATCACACGTTTTCTCAATCATACGCCTTTTATAAAAAGCAATTTATCGTAACCTTAAGTTTATCCACATTTTTTAATATGCTCATTTGTCAATTTTTTCAATCAAAATCAAGTCATTTGTAATTAAAGCTATTTTAAAAAATATTTATATACTCGTTTGTAAATTAATACATTTATTTGTCATTTAATTTAAAGTTTATTTAAAAACTGCATAATCATATTAATTAAATAATTGATTAAATTTATTTTTTATAAGATAAACATTAAATGAAAATATAAAATATAGTTTAAAATAAGATATATTTTGATTGTAAATATATATTTTAGAGTTAATTTAATTAACTAATATTCGATTTAAAAAAAAAAAAAAAACTCCATAACTCTTGACAAGGCATTCAAGTCAAACCATGACTACCTTTCAAGTGCAGTGCATGTGACCATTAATTTTGATAGAAAAAATTGAAAGGTTACGATAGAATAATTTTTTTGTACAAGAATACGATGGAGGAAACATGAATTATGTAAAGATATGTCAATAGGTTTCCTCTCATTAGAAATGCAATTCTTATACAGTTTTTAGTTTAGAATCACAGGAATTAACGATTATGTTGCTTTTTATCAAACACATCTACATCGAAAAGTAACCTCTAGAACAGCTAAAAATGTATAAGTGTGGTAAACAAGGCTATGCAGAAGTCCACATTAGCCAGAGTTTTACTGCAATAATTAGCTGTGTTGTTAAACTGGATGAGCTTGTGCAAACTTTGGACCAAACATAGGTCACTTTGATGAAAGATACATGAATAGCTTGAACAAGTTAGAAAAGTTTATTAGAAACCATGAAAACTGAAGCTAAGATCTTGATATAATTGAAGATTGCAAGCATTGAGATAATGGCACAGATAACTGGATGTTTGTTAGGCATTCATACCTGTCAAAGAAGCTGGTAGAGCTTCTAGTAGGCTTCTTTTGATTTACTGAGGGTTTTAGTTTTACATTGGACAAGTCCCTTCTACTAGAATCCACGATTGGAGATGTTGCTGAGTCACTTGGAACGGAATTTATCATGCTTTTTTCATTGCTGATATTCTTACCAGAAAATGCAGCTGCATGGTTAATTTTGGCTGACTGCACAGCACTCTCCCGCTCTGCCAAGTACATATTTTGTTTATCGTGCCCATCTGTTAAAAGTACAGATCTACTTGCTTGCAAAATCTTTTGCTTTTCCACCTGGAATACAGTTTTATTTTAAGAGTAAAATTTTGCACTCCACAAAATAGCTAAGAAGATCCAAGTTTCCCAAGAGACAAATACCCATATAAAGTGAGCACACGATTGAATTCCTTTTCATGTTAAGAAAAATAAAAATGATAACCATAACAAACTGCTCTTTCTTGAATGAGAGATCAAGTAAAACATAAATCACATGAAAGATTTCAGATCTCACAGTAGACTAATATGGCCTCACTTCCCTCCTATTTCAGGAGCAAAATTTGTGCCCTATAGCCAGCCTCTTATCATTTGCCAATAAATATTAATAATTGCAACTTTCAAATTTATTGAAAGATTTCTACTATATCGCATCAAAGTGACATTTTATATGTTATTTAATGATAAAATTGACTAGTCATATCTGGTACAAGACCAAGTTACTGAAATGCAAGCCAAAATACGTGAAGGGTGAAGAGTGATGACACCAGTGTCCTCCCTGTTTATATGTCCAATAAAAGATGTGTGGTATGGTTGACTTCAACAAATGCTAAAGCATGAACATCTAACTGAGAGATTGGTGATGCTTGCAGTATAAGCAGTGTCCTAAGGCTTCATTTCAAGTCAAAGGTGCTGAAGCAGGGAACAGATTTAGAAACACTGATAACTAAACTGATAGTAAACCATACATCAGCATGGGAGACGGACTAGAGATACGATGATGACAACGGACAAAACCAGCTTTTTTTTACATGTGCTTTCTCTTTTGATTATCAGAGTCCATTTGGACCATATATGCCTTTCAATACTACACCTCTATTGAAGTCCAACTATAGAAAAGTTGCAGCAGCAATAAGTTGCTCGCAAACAAATCCAAATCTACTGAAAAGGAACAAGGCAAACGTTTAGATTATCATTACAGTCTGCATAAACCAACTTAGCATCTTTTGCCTTCTTAAATTTTGGATCTTAAGGTGATCGTGCTGTTAAACGAAGACTACATCAATAAGCAAGAAATTACTATGTCACTCACCTCATGTACCAAAACCTGCTTCACAGCTAAGGGAAGTGCATGATGACCAGAACTATAGCCCTGTTAATTCCAAGAAGACAAGCAGACAACAAACATGAGATATGGAATTATACTGGCTTTCCAGAGACAAAGAACAGCACAGACCTTGAAGTTAATGAATTCATGAATGGGAGGATCAACAGAAAGTGACGAGGCATCTAAAGCAGCTTCATTTTCCTGCTTACAGGCAAGAGGATCTGGCTTGATATTCTTATATGTCATGGAATAGGATACCATTGTGCTAACTAACTGAGCAAGATCATTCTTCTCTCTTTCTGTTAATAAGTGCACTGCTACCTGAGAAAAAGCACCAAGAATTCCAAATTATATGAGAACATCAACAAGCAAAAGAAAGAAAATAAGCATTATTTGAAGGTTGGACCAGGCTAAAAAATTTCCATAGCATTCAAAAGGCCCAGTTACCTATGAGATAAAAAGGACAGTTTCATCCGAGTTCCCCTACACTCCCAAATTCATTCCAGAAATTACTCTATAGTTTTTTTTCCTTGTGTATTTGGATTCTTTTTCCTATTTAGATGAGGACTTTCAGTTTAATTAGGAATTTACTAATTAGAATGTTTTTTTTATGTATTTAAATAGCCATGAGGGCTGTTTTTAGAAGGAGATTATTGAATCTCAGACTTTTAGAAAAAAATCAGAGATTTTGAGGCTGTCATTAATACATCGGAGAGCTACAAAATTTAAAAAACTCCTGTCATTACAGACAAACTTTTCATTAAAAAATTTATGAATGAGGAAATCAGCTCAAAAGAATAAGTGAAAAACATTCATTCAAAAGAATTCTTTTTTTCATCACAGGGGCATCAGAGTCTCTAAACAAGAAATAAATGAAAATAAGAACTGTTTTTTCATGATGCAGAGTAAAATGTGCAGCATAAAAGACAGGGGGGAGACAGTATGACACCGTACCAATTAAATGAACTCGTAAATAAGTTCAAGTAGATTACCGGCCTTAGAGTTGGAGGAGAGATGATATGTAAGATGAGAGAAACAGAGTCTTCTACGAAAGATTTGGTGGACAAGTGCCTTGAAATATGTGGTGGAATTTTGTTCTGCCAAGACCTTAACTTGTCCATCTTTTCCATCAATACAGTTCGGTATCTAAAGATTTGCAAAAGATATGATAATAGTATAAAAGTGAGTGCACATGCTAGACATCAAATGCCAAATACAGTGGAGTTATAAATACCTTTGATGAGACCTTGGCCACTCAATATTTGGTTTTTGAATCTGTGCTACCTGTCGATGTACAGAAAGTGCAATGCAAGGCTGATAAGCTGCTCAAAAGAGAAGTGGAAAATGAGATGAGAAGTTAAAATTCAAAACTTATTCAGCACTGGGAAAACTTATGGGAAAGATAGCTAGGCACATGCTTACCATAAAGGGGCATTTGCTGTGAACGCATAATGTATTGGTGAATCACATCAGAAACACCAAGACTATTGAAGCACTTGACCTACAATTAAGTCAAATTTAATAACGATTTAAATAGGTAAGAGATAAAATAATCAGATATGGTAGCTGTCCAAAAAAGAATGGAGCAAAGGCTTACTGTCTTTTGCATCACTGGATCATGGTAATGGAGCTGCAAGATGTTTTCATAGATCCCATCGAAAATCACATCATAATCACCACTGCACATACAGCAAGCATTACAGCTAGAAAGAGGCGGGTTTGAACTAAAGGAAGAATGAGTAATGAGGTTTTCAAGCATTGATCATCTACCGATTAGATACAAGGGAGAGCAAAGAGTCAAATTCATTGCTCAAGCTGCCACAGCTACCTTTAGATTTTCTATCCTGCTTCATTTTTCTCTTTTGGAAAATCTACAGAGCAAATAGCACACACTCACAAATAAAGAAGCTGGAAAGGGATGAATAGTTAGGAAACACATTATGGAATGTACAATATTTATGTCACCTCCTTCCAAATATCAAAAACACTTCTTGACATGTCCTTTCGACCAACCACCTGGGAACTGATCTCCAGCTGAGGCCGAGTAGACAAAATACTGTCAGTCAATTAAAGTAGCAAAAAAAACAGAGAGAGAGAGAGAAATAGCATCACCATCATCCTTAAAAAAGTACCAAATCTCCCCTGAACCACCTTAATAAAAATCAAGATGGTAGCCCAAGAACTGGGCAGTGTTCTTGATAAGAAGAATTGTTTTGTGTGGGATGCCTTTAAAAAGAATACTGAAAATCAATCAAGAGTTTAGGATTTAATGCAAATTTCAATGGTGAAATAATTTATTCATTTACTCGTTTCTTTGCCAGTGTATTGGTATAATACATAGCCAGATTTGATGTCTTTCTGCGAGATCCTTCAAAAAGAGATTAAAAATATCGGTGTAGCTAACAAATTATTGCAGAAATCACTTATTTAGAGGCTTGATTTACTAGAAAAGCAATACTAAACCGTGGTTCATGACCAATGCCCCTTCTCACATTAAAGTTTTTCCTTTATGGTTTCAGGCTGAATTCATTACTCAATAACTTTCATTGTTCTCAGATATATGATAATGGGTATCGTGTTATGCTCAATATCCATGAGACTAAGAAAAACAGAGGGAGCAAAAAACAATGTTGCAGTTCCCAAAGGAATTTACCGTCAATGTCAAAACAGAATCACCAACTCATAAACATTAAAGATGACATATATTTGGCACCACTGGGGAGATTTAGTAAATTAATAAATAGTTTAGAATGAATGTCACATCAAAGGCTTACCACGTTAAGAACTTGTCTCTTCTTGTTGAGAAACTGCAGGGTGTTCAGGCAAGAGCGTATATCACATTCTGTGAAGTTCAAATGAAATGGGTAGAATTAACAAAAAGAAGGCAAGAAAAAAAATATTGTAGATGTTTCATATTGCAAACCAATTGTAGTATTTAGATTATAAAATCTTAATAGGACTACAAGAATCAGAGACAGCATCAGAAAAATTAAAGCTCATCGCATATCTGATAGGGATTGTAACTCACCAGTGTAATCTGCAAGTGCAGAAAGTGCAATGGAGCTTGTCTTAATTCCCTCCTTGTTACATATATATTTGAGCCTGTGATGCCCAATTTTCACAAAATTAGTGTTGCAAAAGCGCTAATTTATTTCAGAGGACTAACAAATATGGCATTTAATCTTCTTTCACAACAAAGTGTTGTCTAATGTAGACTAGATGTTGAATATCAGTAAATGAGCAAAAAGTCGGGAAACTAAGATTAGACCTTATTGAGGATTTTGACTAATTAGAGGATTCTTGGAGCTTCTAGAGCATTCTCCTTGGTTGATGTTAAATAAAACAAAGGCCCTAGAGTTTTGATCATTTTTTTCTTACTTTGAAGGGGAATTCTTATTTCCAGATCGTATCGATGCACTGTTTCAGATATGATAAAATACTCTTCTTTTGGATGGGAATTTGCATATGATAACTTTCAAAATTATAGCTATGGAAGGGTACTCAGAATTAGCCGATCAATTAACATGTTTACCAAGAACATGACAGAAAATGCGAGAGCTATGAATAAATCATTGACAGCCATCACCTGCTTACAACACGGCTGACTGTCGGCAGAACAAATAAATGGACCCTGTGAAAAGAGCATGTACATGTTAATATAATGATTTGAAACTCCTAAACTCCAAGTAATTCATATAACCATGCCAAGAACTGATGTACACGGTTCGAACTAAGAAGGTTGAGACAGTGAAGACAATTATATGTCTTCAACTAAATCTTAACATTGCCTTAAGGCGGAGATCCGAATTGACAAAGTCAAATTGGTTAAACAAGATCCTTGTATTGAATGTAACTTGAAAAGGGTCCTTATATTACAGTGGGTTAAGAATACTGAATCCTTTGTCATCTTCGCACTGAAATGTCATTCAGTACCTCAGGTTGCAGAAAATGAGAAAGTCAGGTCATAAAATTGTAAGCCCGGAATAAGTCGATATTGTTTGATGAAACTTCCCAAAAATGGTAATTCCAAGATTCAGGAGATCTCTTCCACATTGTTACATTGCAATTCTCTCAGAAGAAAGTACACATTAGAGCATTATAAATTCACTTTTATATAAATGCACTGCAGCTTTGATTCAATTAAAACCAGGATTGATAGCAGATTAGAAAATTTTCAGTTAAACTATATTTGAAATAACTTGAATACAGGAAGCATTGAGATTCCATAAGATAACTTTATAGACTTTACCAGAAGTATGCCACGACAATATTTGTAAGAAACACTTACTTTGCAACCTGACGTAATGGTCTCAAGGCAGGTGCATATATGTCATTACATATGCAGATCACCTACATAGAAAGGAAACTTCAAAGGATATAGAGGGAAAGGAAACAGAAATATTACAGAATAAACTATCCATGACTACTTCAAACTCACAGGTCTTGCTAGAGATGCTGTTTTCTGCCCCTTTTTTGAGGATGCCCTTCCAGATTGCTCTCCTTTAGTGACATTTTCCTTCCCAGTATCTGACTTCCTTTCAGAAGAAACCTGAATGACATAATAAATCCAAAAGATGGTACAGCCACAAAGCTAAAACTACATAGCAGGTAATATTCTATATCGGAAGTGCTGATGGATCACAAGAATAACATATCAATATGGAATTTCCAGCTCTCAAAACTATAATTCTGAAATCTTATGGCTAATTTATCAGGTAAACCAGAGATAACTTTTTATTAAGAAGATTAAAGAATAGGGAGTATATTATAAATCAATGTACTTGTGAAAATCAGCTTCAATCGATTACAATACTAGAGGTCACAAATTAAGAAGCCTGTTATATCTCAATGCTACAAGAAAGGTTATTCTTGCATCGGGGTTCTGCCTCTAAAGGAGTTATGAGTTACGACAACTTACATGGAATGAATAGCACTTTAATTGTTAGATGTCCTTAAGAAGAGAATTTGTGGCAGATTCCTTCCATGTCTAAGTTTTATGTATATTCTAGAATTCTATAATATTGGTAAAAATAAACCATGTGTTTTCCAACTTCAAGGTAGGACAAACGGGAAGCACTAGCATTGAGTCCAAGAGGAGAACAATATATCAAATATATTATTTGGATCAGAATTTAGAGTGTGGTCTCTAAAATTAAACTGTGGCCAACGAATAATCCAGTGCCCCTGCTACATTTCATGTTGACAAGGAAAAATTATAAAAGCACAATCTAATGCAACCAAGAAGTTCAGAGGTCTCAAGGGGAACTCAGTAATAAAGAGGATGAAAATTACAATAAAGAATAAAAAAAACTACAGAAAATAGGCAAGGGAAAAGGGTGGCCTCAAGCATACTTAATAAAACATGAAGATATAAGATCAGAATGCCATTCGAGTACCATTTTTAGAAGAACCTCCACGGCACCTTTTCCATCATTGAGTGCTCCATCTATTTCATCAATCACCTATAGAGAAATCAGTGTCTTTTAAATATCCAGGTCCCATATGAGAGAAAAACAAGCACAAGGGGAAGAAATGTAACTGACCAGGCATTTCGGTCTTGAGTCAGCCATCACAGAGTTCATCTGAACCACATCAAGAATTTTAGCTTCGATCGTTGATGAAGACCTATCATCACTAGCATTAATCTGTACAGTTTCAAACTCTCAATAAGAAAAGACCTATTACAGAAAGCTTAGTGAAGTTTCACATTAAAAAACAAGATTGCCTTAAAAGCAAGTAGGATAAACGCAGAACATCAAGATTACTAAAATGAATCAATGTAACCTAAATCAAGCACAAAATAAAGAGCTTTTTCATGCCTTGTCATGATAACATGTTTAACATTTTTTCTATGTGAGCTTGTCCAAACCAAATAAATCAGATCAGAAATATGGACAAACTAAACAATCACAGGAAACCAAAACTATTATGGTCTTAATTAATCATGATTTTGCATGCATGCATATGCGAATCAGTTAGAAGTAAAAAGCAAGACCTCCACAACTCGATATCCACAATGCTTAGCAGCTACATGTGCAAGTGTGGTCTTTCCAAGCCCAGGGGGACCACAAAGCAAAAGGATCTGCCATGGTCACAAGATTCAATTACTCAAAGTTTTCAAGGATAAAAGTTGACTGCAAAGAAAAAATATCATAAATAACAAGAAAATATAAATAATTTTTAATCTGAATTCAGATGAAGTTAGGTAATACAAAGAAAAATTCAAATATTTCGCGCTACTGCAAACACAACATAGTTTCACGATGGTAACAAGCAAGGAAAAAATCTAAGGTATAAACTATGATAGAATAATTTGGAAACTAAAAACCGGTTGAGACCAAAAGTACAGTTACTACAACACATAAGGATCCTTAAAAAACAGTTGAGGGAGAAATCCAAGAAAAAACGTAACTGGTATTATTTTTATAACAGGAGAAAAATAGTTACGATGTTTCATGATGACAATGGAATTCGTATCAAGGGAAACCAAGGCAGTAATCATTGTAGCAACAGTTTCAAACCACGTATGGGTTGATCCGCCACCTGGTAAACATGGGCACCAACTGCTCTGAGCTCCACATACCAAGGAAAAATTGGTGGAGCATGGTAGCGAAACTCATCCTCATCTTCTCTTACCATGAGTATAACAGAGACCTAATAGCACAGCTAACGTTTTCCTTCATGAGAGCAGCACGTGAAGTAGGAATTTTATTCAGAGAATGATTGAATGGGAGCATTTGAGAATTAACTATCAAGACCTAGGATTAAACATTACAGGCCAAGCATATTCTTGCCAAAAGTCATCCCTGATTAAGAAGTGTTGAGAGTTTGAGACCCTGCATGACATAGTTAGAATGTTTTCTTGCAACTGGGGATGCATCTAGCTTGATCATTGTCAGGCATCATGGCGTCATATTTTTTCCCTTTAAAGATTTGAAGAAGTGACTGCAACTTAAAACATTGTTGTACTAATGAGTTTCACTATCTAAATAGCGTTTAACAGATACATATAACCCGCACAGTACGAGGAATTAGGAAACAAGCAATCCAACTTGAAAGCCATGAACCATCAAGAGTAGATATTTGAACTAAATTCAGCAACTTATCTACGTTCATCAGTACATGAATTGAATTCATGAAAGCAGCATAAGCATAAATATGAACGGACAATTGCATATGTATAAACAATTCCTACCGCTTCTCTGTCCAGGCCAGATTTAAGGAAAAATATATAATTTTATTAGCTTACCTTCTGTTCTGGCGGACCAGTATGCCTTGACTTCTTAGTCCACGTGTCCTGAAATCCTTTTGATTTACCATTTTCTTGCTCCAGATTATTGGAGTGTCTAAAATTCCCTCTGCTCCATGCATGTCCTTTGTTCTTGCTGAAGAAAGTTGAATCAGAAGGTTTTGGATGTTGAGTGATAGAAGAATGGCGCCTTAAAGCAGACAAAATGTCATCTGATGTACTCCTGATATCAGATCCAAAAACACAAGAGTCCCATTGTTTAAACCACAAGAGGACCTGCAATGGAACAGTTTTCTCTAAATTGTGAGCAAAGATAACGAGATCCCGAAAGATTTCAGCCTGAGAACCATTGTTATTTTATGATGAGTAATTTAACCTTATAGGAACTTTGACCAATGAATGCAACATACCTCTCGATTTGTCTGCTCATCACTGAGCAGCTCAGTAAATGAATTTGGAGCATATTTGTCCACCCATAATTTTTCATGCATCACTTGTGTTTCTGGAAGAATCTCATCGCTCTGATCTTCAGAACTAGCTTGCAAGGCCTTGAGCACCACAAGAATAGTGGATGAGGAATCTCACAGGGAATTAATTATCGCGGTTAAGATTATATCCTAAAAACAGGCCCTAACAATCCCTGCACCCCTCTACCACCTAAGCTAGATCCATAGGGCTCTGGCCACTAACAAATCATTTGCTATACCATTAATGTCAGAAATTGTAAGCAGATGCCAGATTGAAAATATCAAGGAAAACCATGGTGATAGAGAAATCACAATGGCTCGTGAGGTTAATTTCTTCAGTTTTCAGACCACATTTCAAAGGGGGCATTTTCTGATATCAAACAACTAGAATCAAAATAACTTGCCTTGATAAGTTATTGATGAATACAAATCTAGAGTAACATGCACCACATCTTCGTCACTTGTCCCTTTGGGTTATCCTCTAAAAACTAAAAGGAAGACTTTCTTATGACGTGTGTCGTGGGCATTGACCCACTCAACCGAAAACACAGGTTAAAACAAGGTTTCAAAATCATGATTGCATGATTACAGAGCACTGATTCTTTGCTGAGCAAAATCAACATGATATTTCAGATTCTCAATATTTTTTGACACTTCAATTTTGCTTAGCAACCATGTAATGTTCATACCTTGGTAAAAGTTTCTTGCTCCATTTTTTGCAAAAGAACATTAATCGGTTCCGATATAAGACCTACAAAAGGAATAAATTTATATATATAAAAAAAAAAAAAACGGTCCACTATTAATCTAATAACCCTTCTCTTCATGCCACTTCAATTTCTTAAAATCGATACGATTTTTTTTTTTTTTTTTTTGGGGGGGGGGAGGGGGGGGGCAGTAATGCCAAGGGCAACCGCATGAAAACAGTTGTGATTCTTAAACTCCACCTTTAATGAGCTCTAACTAGTGATTATTTTATTTAATTATTTATCCAGTTTCTAAAATTAATAAACAAACATGAAATCTTCGACTAAGCAAAAATTAATTTCTACCATTTGATTGCGATTTGAAATCCAATTTCTTCGCTCCCTGTTCCGTGTGCACTCTACAAATTTTTGCATAAACCCTATCGCCACCACTAGGCGCCGTCACTGGAATGAAATCGCCGTCAATCTCCGACACGTATCTAGACACAATCTTCTCCTTCTCCTCCTCGTCCTCGACAACAACTTCCACAATCTCCTCCTCGTTCCCGCTGTTCCTATCCTGCACAATACGGAGCCAGTCCTCGTCGTCGACCTCCGGTCCCGCATTATCGTCGATTTTGCTTCTCTTCTCGTCGAAGAGGACGGCGTCTTCCTGATTTGGTGAACCTGGACCTTCGGATCTAGGGCGCTTGATGCGGTCGTTAATTTGGTAAGCAGAGGGTGATTGAGGAGGCGATTTTTCCGGTTCTAATTGGGGCGAGCAAGTGTAGGGATCAGGTGAAGGGGGGTCAAAAGAGTCTTGGAAGAAGTGAGAGTTGGCTTCAAGTAATTCAAGCTCGTCCGGGAGAGGGATGTCCATCTCCATGTCCACTGATGGAGGAGCTTCAGATCAAGTGAATGTGAGGGCGGCAGAGATAGTGAGGAAAGATGGTTCCCTGGTTATGGAGGGAAAATGAAGGACAATGCGCGGGAAAAAAGCTTTTCATCTCAATTAAGTACATTAACTCTGCATTTGTTTTCATTTTACTGTCTTGATATTTTAAAATAGTCCAGTAGGTTAACAATTTCCATTGACTCACTCAGAGCAACTAGAATGTCAACACAATTATTATAGAGAGTCAAATTATAAAAATAATTTTTAGAATAGTATATAAATAATTTTTGAGTTAATATGTTCTCCAATGATATAAGAGTTATTTTGAAGAGTTATTTTTTTATATTATTTTAAATAAAATTTAATTATTTTGTATACAATTTAATTATATAATTAATAGGAGTAAATTATATAATAAAATAATTGTTTTTGAGAAACTCGCCAACAGTAAAATTATTTTTTATTATTATTTAAATATAAAAAAATAAAAAATGGATTTAATTATAATTAAACGATCCTAAAAATTTGAAATTTAAAATTTTAAAATATTGAAAAAACCCACCACACATTCAATCTCATAATCGAATCAGAGACAAAGCTACGAACTCCCAACTGCAGGTTGATTTGATTGAATATTTATGGAAACAATACGGTAATGAGTAAATAATCATTACATCCAAGCTACTTATTGTATGTTTTTCAAGTAATTGTATTTTTTATGGTTGTTGTATTTAAAGTTAATTAATGTTACTTATTGTCTTTGATTAAAAAAAGTTCATAATAAATTTAACACATTAACAAATAACCAATAAGTTCTTACATAATTAATTAAAATACATTCCATTATAAATAATTCAATCAAATTAATCACAAATTAGTACTCATTTTTGCCATAATTTCCAATTTTTTATTCTCAAAATACGTTGCAGAAATTGGATCCATTGTAGAAGTACCCATCTTCATAATCTTTCTCGTTTCTCTTGCTTTTGTTTAGTCAATAAAACTTGTTGCTCTAACGGAATTTTTCTATCTTGTTTTTTTTCAATCTAAATTTCAACAAGGGTATCCTTCAATTGTTGTAAGATATTTGTTACACTTGTCTCCCCAACTTTTTCTTTTTCTTGTTTGCGTTTAAGTCGTTCATTTACAACTTTCTGACTAATTGGTCTATTTTGGCAAATAAATGTATCACTATCTTCTCATAGACTAACAAAATTTGTGGTTAATGAATTTGAAGAAGGTGGACTTGCATTTCCATGATTTTTTTTGTTTCTTGTGTTGACTTTTGATGAAGACTTGCACGTTTAAATTGTCATTTGAATTCTTTTTTTAAGATAATCCAACAATGTTCAAGTTGAAATCGCTTGCCAACGACTGAAGCATATATTTGTTGAGCATTATTAATCTGGAAAATAAAATTCAATAAATGAAACTATGTTACATAATAAATATGTTAACGAACTTATTTAATATGTAAATGTTTTAAAAACAAACATTGCCATTGATTATTCAGTCGTTTCTCTTTGTTGACGGTTTTCAATCTGGGCAACAAAACCAATAAATTTTCCAACTTTTCTATTCATATATTGTCATCTATTTGAGATGCTTATTTGTAAACGATTATTCAAGTTTCCTTTATTCTTGGTAAAGTATGCATGCACTCGAGCCCAAAATTATCTTGTTTGTTGATCAACTCCTGTAATTGGAGATTTGCTAGTATTTAACCACAGAAAGACAAGTAAACAATCTTCTTCTGGCGAGAAGTTTTTACTTATTTGTGATTTTTTAGTAGTATAAGCATTAAGATCACTTTGTTGATAAACAATATGTTTAAACTCATTTATAAGAAAGTTAGTGAATGGATTTGGCAAATTTGAGTCCATCTACATAAAAAATACATTATGTCATCGCTCCTGTGACATGCTATCTGACTTAAGTTCTATTACAGCATTAAAAAACTTAAAAAAAATACATTCACGAATCAATGCACAACATTTCTAAACACAACGGTTTTTATATTTAACAATAAATTTAAAACATGTAATTAAATTAATTGATCAAAAAAATCGTAATTTATCAATTTTGCATAATTATTATTTTTACTAAATATTATTAATATTCATAATTTATCAATATTACTAATTATTATTTTTACTAAATATTATTATTAATTACTTATTTTTCCCTAAACATTATTAATACCCCCCACCCCAAAACCCTACTTTCATTTGCGCCGCACCCATCATTTCATCTCAATATCAGCTCTCACCTTCGTCCCTCTCACTCTGCGATCTCGACTATGTCCCTTTCCGTTCCATCTCCCCTTCTCCCTCTCCCATGGCGCCCCTCAGCTCTCAGCCACCTCTCGCCTCCGTCCCTCTCCCATGACGCTCCTCACTTTGCTATTTCCCCCCTCTCCCTCGGCTCCCTCTCACTCTACTCCCCCCCTCTCCCTTTGCTCTCCGCTCCCTTCCCCCATCTCCTTCGGCTCCACCCCCCCCCTCACTTTGCTCTTTGTTGCCTGCTCCCTCCCTCGGGCTTCATATAATTTTCAATTTTTTGCAAAAAAAATCCATCGCTGAAGAAGAAATCAAAGCTTCCTACTTGTATATAAAAAAAAAGTTTAGAAAACAAACCGAAGATGCTGTAGGTAGAGGGTTTGACAAGAACCGAATATAAAGATGAAGTCTGCTTGTTGGATTTTGATGAAAGTATATTCTGCTGGTAAATCTTGTTTGGATTGACTGAAAAATTGGTTGGAAATATATCGTGTTTTTTCAATTTTTGAATTCATTGTGTTGCTGTGTGTTTTAATGTGGACAATGGCAACGGTAATATTTACAACGGTTAGATTTCATTTTTGCCTCTGCATTTCAAATATGTAGGAATGTCTTTGAAATATGTAAGAGTCATTTTGGCTTTCCATTTAGCTCTTTCCATTGAAAATACAAATTTAACAAAAATAACTAAATTTTTAAAAATTTGGCTCTGCCTCATTTGATTGTTTCCCCGCTGGACTTGCCTTTATGTGGCATCCAAAAAAGCTTAGGAATTGTGTGATCGAAAGGATGAATTAAAGGATTTGTGATTGCTTCTGCGTGTGATGGCTTTTATTTTTAATTGTATTTAAAAATATATTTTATTTAGAAAAACATTTACATAATATTTTTTTTACTTGATATTAAAAATAACATGAAAAAATCTAGAAAAAAAATATTTCAATTAAATTAAAATTAAAAAAGTATTTTTCACAGTAATGACAGGCATGTCTTAGTTAAATTTGGGGTGATTGAGAGTGTACTGCTGGATATCTTTTAAAATACTTTTTACTCTTAAATATATTAAAATATATATTTTTTATTTTTTTTAATATTAGTTTATTACAATAATGTAAAAAATTAAGAAAAAATATATTTTTTTAAAATACAAAACAAATCGACCACGTTGAAAAATACATTAGCAGCGCTGACTAAATGAACAATGTGATCCACGGTAATATTTTTTATTTAGTGTGACGCAACAGGAAAAGTAATAAAAAAATTACCGAATTTCTCATTAATTTCAAGTATTCCGAGTCTTAAAAAACATATTAAAGTATAGTTTTGATGTGACAGAGCTACATAAATAAATATTATATCTTATACTTGGTACATATTAGATTAAATCAAACAATTTATTTCATTGTGTCCAGTAACATTAAAAAAGACATTATCGACTTGAGGTTTGAACCGATTTGGTTTTAAAAAAGACAAGTGAATAATTTATTCCACCTAATCCGATAAAAAAAATGATCTATGATGAAATAAGGTTTATAAATACTTTTTTTTTTTTGTCATATGGGGCTGTTTATATTTAAAAAAAACATTTGAGTTAACCCGAGCCAATCCTTCAAACAACAACTCGAACCTGTCTTCGGGTTGGCTCTAAGTTATTCTTTTAAACTATAATCATTATTATTTGTATTCACGTGTTGACCCATGCCTGAGTTCTTGGCATGAGCCAACCCCCTAGACTGGATTTTAAGATCATAATAACAATACAATTTATTTTTACATCATTAAGGTCAATGGTCAACCTGACTCGTGTTCCCAGTCTAGCTTGGATTGATTTTTGGTCATGTTTTGACACTAAAATAATAATCATTTTTATCATTATATTAACTCAAATTAATGGTCAATCTAACCATGACCTATCTATTTCTTCAATTTGATAATCAGGTCGAGTCTTAGAACCATGCAATGACTATTTTTAACCTTGCATTGATCCCAATCATCTATTGACTTGATCCATGATCCAAGTCCTGCCCTCGATTAACGTTTTAATTAGACCTCAAAACCGTGATAATAATTATTTTTATTTTTATAAATATTGAGAATCACATGATAGTAAATATGACAAATAATCACTTAAGCATAAAATTAGAATAATCAATAAACATGTTTATATCAAGATATTTAATATCGTATAATTATATATTTACATAACTGTGTTTGTCTATTAAAAATTTATATTTTTTATTATAATAAATAATAATAGAAATACACACATTAAACTAATTGAATAAAACAAATATATATATATATATATATATATATATATATATATATATATATATATATATATATATATATCATGCTAGACTGTATATATTAGAATTTTTACATGAAAATAAATATTTTTTTATTCTATAAAATAGAGTTCATCAGTATAATTTTTTTAAATATATAAATAAAATGAAATAATCTCTTAAAAAATTAAATACACAAACACCATTTAAAAAGAATATTCTCAAAAAACAAAACAAAATAAGGGATATGGACTGAACTATAAGTTAAAAATTTATTTTTAAAAAAGAGTTTTAAATTATTATTTTTTGATTTTTCATATTGTTTTAATGTGGTAATATAAAAATAATTTTTAAAAATAAAAAATATTATATTAATATAATTTAGATGAAAAATACTTTAAATCACCATACTTTACCATCTTCCCAAATTTTTTTCCCGTATAAATGTAAAAAAATACCAAGTAAGAATTCCAAGCAAAATGCTCAATCAGAAGAAAAAAAAATTCTTGAAAAACTATGTAGAATTCAAAACACATGCCGCGTGAGGGCCAGCCACTTTATTCAACCCAACAGATTTATATTTCTCCTCTCTCTCGCTCCCTCTCACCCTTTTCACGTTTCCACTATTTCCAGGCAAGCTTCTCCCTGAAAATAAAAAAATACATCATCACGCAAACAGCAAAATCCAGCAAGTAATTTCCTCTTTCTTTCTCTTCGATCCCGTCGTTCCTGTTGCTTTCTTCCCCTTTACTGCGTTTAATATCTGATCTGATAGTCTGATCTTTTAGGGTTTGAGTGTCTCCGTGTTTTTCTCCGGGTAAGAGGTAGAGATGGGACAACAAACGTTGATCTATAGCTTCGTGGCAAGAGGAACGGTGATTCTCGCGGAGTACACAGAGTTTAAAGGGAATTTCACCGGAATCGCTGCACAATGTCTTGAAAAACTTCCCGCTTCTAACAATAAGTTTACTTATAATTGCGATGGCCATACCTTCAATTACCTCGTTGAAAACGGATTCAGTAAGATATTGTTATTGTTATTATTATTATTATTATTATTATTATTATTATTATTATTATTAGTCACTTTGCTGATTTGATCTGTGATATTTTTTTTGTCCTGATCTCCATCGTTTGTGTTCATGGATCGATCCTTTTGATTTGATTTGTTGATTTTTTAGACTGATCCGAGTGTTTGACCGTTTCACTTGAATGTTTAGTCATTTGTCATTTCTACGGATCAGGGGTTTCTTGACGATTTACGTGGGCTGATAGGTATTGGAATCTATGGATTTGGATAATGTGAAATGCTTTATGCTTAGATTTTAAATTATTTATTTCTTGTAATGAAGAGAATTCGAGGTTTTGATTGCTGTGCGTGTTGATTTTGTTTCTAGTCAATCGGCTGGCGGTTTCTGACTTCTATTCTCTTGGAAGTTTAATGCATTGTATTACTAGTGTATATTACTTTGACTATTCCTCTACGTGTTTATATGCTGTCTATTATTTTTATTTGTTAATTTTTTTGAAAGGAAATTGTCAGGGTTTCTGTTTTTTTTATTCTCTTCTATCGTTTTCAAATGGAACTATGATTATATCTCTCTCAACATTATATCATATTAATGATGGAGAATGGATGTTTTAATTGATATCCCCGCTTCTATTAATGCAAGCTTTCTCTGTATTTGTTTTTATATATAACTCATTGATGCCTTTTTGTTTGTTGCGGGCCCTTTAATTTGCTGCCTTTAGATAAAGAATATTTTTTCTTGCATGAACTAGCTTATGGAAATACAAAACAGGGACTTTTTTGGGCAAAATAGTTCTCTTGTATACTAGAGAGCATAAAATTGCTTGGAATAGTGTTTGATTCTGTAAATCGCAATTTCAAAGTTCAGAAACTGAAACTTCTTCTCTTTTAAATCTTCGGCCCAAACCCAAAATTCAAGCATGTGATTTATCTAAATCAAACACAACACATTGTTATATTAATTACATTTATATACGCTGTTTTTCTGTTCATAATCACCAACTTTGTGTATTGTTTTAATTCTTTTGTTTTGTGTTGGATGCACAGCCTACTGTGTGGTTGCAGTTGAATCTGCTGGCAGACAAATCCCAATTGCCTTTTTGGAGCGAGTTAAGGAAGATTTTAACAAAAGATATAGTGGAGGAAAAGCAGCAACGGCTGTTGCCAAGAGCCTGAATGGAGAGTTTGGGTGTGTATAAACACGTCTAATTTTTCACGTACATGCATTTTTGTTTCTTTTCAAACATGCTTTGCTTATTGGTCTTTATTTCAGGTCCAAATTGAAGGGGCATATGCAGTATTGTGCAGATCATCCTGAAGAGATCAGCAAACTTGCAAAAGTCAAGGCCCAGGTCTCTGAAGTTAAAGGTGTTATGATGGAGAACATTGAGAAGGTACAGATCAGCTATTGGTTTTCTTTACTGTGTAATTTGGAGGTTAAAACAGTCTTGGGTGCGTGCTACCAAGTAATTATGTAATTTCTGAAAGGCGATGATATTTTGCATATTGATGTTGAAGAATACTATTTCTAGAAGCACCATGTGATACAACTCGTTGAGGCAATTCTTTTCTGTGCAGGTTCTTGATCGTGGTGAGAAGATTGAGCTGCTGGTTGATAAAACTGAGAACCTTCGCTCACAGGTTAGTTCAGTGGAAAATGCATTTAAATCTTTTGCTTGTTGTCACACTTCTACTCTTGAGTTTGAGTTAGGGGGTTTGCTTTCCAAACTGTCAATGAAAACTGTTGGGATGTTTCAGACATGACTTTTATGGTTTGAAGAGTGCATAAGATGGGAGTGGATTTGGTTGGATTCATACCTGTTTATTTCCATTTCTCTCCTGTTTTCTCTCCTCTGATGTCTAGTTATCATGGCACAATATGTTTAAACGTATGTGGTGTTTACAGGCACAGGATTTCCGACAACAGGGAACTAAGATGAGAAGAAAGATGTGGATTCAGAATATGAAGATAAAACTGATTGTTTTGGGTATTATCATTGCTTTGATTCTCATCATAGTCTTGTCTATTTGTCATGGCTTCAAATGCTAATTTCTCTTGGCTTTTGCTTTGGTTTGTCTTCGCTGAAGTTATTCTTATTTCTTTTGATGATATGCCCTTGAGTTCTCTTTGTCTAAAGGGTCTTTCATGTCCTTGATTACTTCTCTCTCCCTGTTAGCTTCGTTTAAGATGTGAAAGGTTTTTGTATTTTGAATTTCGTTGTATAGGTTATATGAACTCGAGTAGATAATTTTCTTCCTTCCTCCTACATGGTATTAGTAATCTAGTATTTGTTTAACGTGTAATGAACAATCGAATCCATGCAGTTTAGATTGCCGTTTGCAATGTTATTATTATACTCTCTCCTCTCAAGTCTATCCATTAATTTGGAACTCCTATTCATGAGCATCTGAATCAGAAAGGGGGAAAGGGTCGTAAAAATACGCGCAGCAAATACTGCAGTTGATTTGGTTTTGTAATGGATCAAAATCCACGGCGTGGAGAAAATTCTTGAAGCATTCGCATAAGACTCGACTAAATGTTGCATAACACAACACCGAGAAAGTAATCGGTGTGTTTGGTTTTGAAGAACACAAGATATATACGCATTGGACGGTGGTTGCATGGAACACATTGAAGTGTTCATTTGTTACATTTACTCCCAGTCCCAGTTTATTGTTATCTCCTCGCATTAATTGTACACAGCTTAGGGTTAAAAAATGAAGAATGTCTTAGAACATGTAATCAACAGGCTAACTGATCTCTGAATGGTGATATCTCTTCAAATATGGGCAGTCTTCTAGATCTATATGGCATGCATTGGTTCATCATCTGGTCAAGGCCCTCAATAAAAACATCTTCCAAACTTAATTCTGATGGTTCTGAAAACACCGATGAGGATTGGCATGTCTCTAGTTCTCGTAACAGCTCCTGGGCGCGGTTTCTTGACTTGGGCTCATCAGATCCTGAAAGCTTACCCTGTAACACGCCATCGATAACTGATTTTGCCTCTGCATATCTTGCTTGCTTGATTAAGCACAAGCACAAGTTGCAGGCCTTGTTTGCATCAGGATCAAAAGACTGAGCTTTGTGGTATACAACTTCTGCTGCCAAATGGTTTCCTTGCTGCATATATGCCCAGCCCAAGTTTCCCTGCGTCAAATGTGTGTAAAATTACTCAACTTTAGAGGTCAACTCAACAAAAACGGAAGAGAAATAAAACAGCCCCGTGTCCTTCATTCTGGACTCCAAACAGAACAGTGACAGTATAATATCATATGCAGTGGACTACAAGTGATTATAGAGATATATACCAGTATCCGACAAGTCTCTTGTTTGACAGTAACCTGGAACTTCCTCCCGTGCGAACGTGCTGTCTTGGTAGCCTTCCTGTTGAAGGCCTCTCCTTGGTGAATCATCTGTAGTTTCTGTTTCAGTAGATCTATCTGCTCCTCAATTTTTCCACATTTCTGCCAGATTTATCACAGCAATTCATGATATCATCAAGACAAAGGAATCGAACAGGAGAAAGGACGGAAGCAGGCGATTCCTTCTCATAAAACTTTTTAAAAAGGAATATTACTACTGTTATCAAATCGTCACTCCATATGTAGAGGTACCTTGTACAAGTCAATGAGGACGTTATCCAGAGATTCTTGGGCTTGCTTCGAGCAGCGGTCTCTGAAGGCTTTTACAGCTTCAATAGCTTCCTCTGCCCTGTCTTGCTGTTTCATAACCACTGCCATGTCTTTGAGAGCGCTATCGACCCTGTCTCCGGCATTTATCGCCATCCAGAACAAAGCTATTGCTGCCTCGGGATCCTTCTCAACTAGCTGTATATACATGGAAAAACACAACACAGCTTCTATTAAAACGGGCAATCGAAACAATCAACGAAGACATCGATCATGGAGAAAACTAATAGCCGTAAAAAAACACCCAAGGCTCACACAGCTGCAAGACTGCCTTTCAGGAAATATTACTTCACGACCTTTTTACAAATTGTGAAGAGATACGGTTTCTTAACTTGGCAAATTGCAACATAAACTCAGCAGAAAACAAATTCAGAAAAATATTAATTCCTAGATGGACTTACTTTGATCTAGATTACGTTTGTTTACAGTGATCCAAATAATATTATAATCAAAATTATCGAATTTTAACATTTTGCAAGTATTATTATCTTGTTAAATTAATCAAACAATTATTTTGTTATTAATGACTGACATTTCTTTAAACTACCATGAGAATAATAATAGAAACAACCTAAGATGACACACCAGGATACTTCCAAATTAAGAAACAAACACGAGTCAAAAAGTAGAGAACCCCCAACTCTCCGACACCAAATTCAAGCTTCTTTCAGCACCGGTTGAGATCAGAAAAGGAAAAAACACTGGCAGTATTCCTACCATGACCAATGACCAAATCACTGCATCAGGACTGGTTCAGTAAAATGGAACCCCGCCCACCAGTAAAGGAATTAATCAGTTGCACGACAACAAGAGAAAAGGGTGCGGTGCAAGAAAAAAAGATCAGGACAGAAAAATAAACAGCTATCTTTGCAACAGCATAACGCCTTTTATAAAACACCAAAAACTTTCCAAGGAAACAAACAAAACCCAGAATCAAGAACTCTCGAAAAGAAAAGCGGAAAGCCTCCGCAAATGAATATCTAAAAAGTGAAAGAAATTTGTGTGTATCTCTCTAAGTCATCATTATGCGTATGTACCTGAGCATGCTTGGCTCTAACATAAGGGCTATCACCAGGAGTAGGAAGTCTATGAATTACATGATGATATTGAGATTCTGATTCTTTTCTGACTTGACGAGTCATTCTTAGTTTTTACCTCTCCTGGAGCCTTAAGATCTTGAAGATGATATTTAGACTTCTAGGTTGTTGTGCGATTAGAAAGTAGATTGCTCGGTGCTACAGACTGGGTCTTCCACTTGCTTTTTCTAGAGTGGGAGAAGAGCCGGTGGAAGTTACTATAATAATGGTAATCTGAAGGAATTGTAGATTAGTGAATTTGGACGTCGAGCGTGTCCTGATTCATTGCAAGTTGGATTTGACTGTGAATGTTTGCTATTTTCCTCGTATGGATTTACGCCGCGTGGCAGGCTCTTGTCATGCCCCCCACCCAACGAGCAAGGCTTAGTAGCCCTAAATCCATCTAGCTCACATTGGGCTCCTCAACCTTAATGGTTACAAATCACTCCCGACCCTCAAACTCACAACATGGCCGACCCATCAAAATCTACATAGACATGGATGAGAAGGCACTGTCTCTCGTTTTGTGGTCATACTTCATCCATCTAATTTTTCAATCCAAAACTAAAGATAGAAGTTGGAATTATACTTTATTTAAATAAAAAAATTTAAGATTTTTTTTACAAGTTTTATAGTTATATTTTTATTCTTAACGTCCCTTCTCTCTACCAATGCTTAATTCCTATTTTGAAGAAAAAAAATAATTTTTCCTCACAAAACGAGTTCGTGTCCTAGTTATTTTCTCTCTCAATTATAAAAATAAATAAATTTATACCTTGAAAATAAAAACAAAAATGAGTTTTCAGATTTTCCCTTACTATAAAAAATATAAACAAGTTTGTGTCCTAGGTATTTCCATCCCTTTTGTTACAAAGCAAATAAAAAACACCAGTGTTTGGTGACGTGGCTCATAGTATTTTCTAAAAATATTTTTTAATTTAAAATACATTAAATTCATAAAAAAAAACATTTTAAAAGCAATAATTTATTATTTATTAAACAGTTTTAAGAATATAAGCTACCTAACTGGCGCTTGAAGCTTGATGTCGTGGCAATCTATAATCAAGAAAAAATGAAAAGCACAAAAGCCTAGAGGGGAGGAAAACCAACCAATGAAAACTGAAAAGGAAATGAAAAGGTCAGGGAGTGAGAAATGAGGGACGGACTACAGATGCTGGCTGCCTTCAGTGTGTTTTTATGTGATTTAAATTATTTTTTATTCAGAAATATATTAAAATTTATTTTAATATTAACATATTCGAACAATTTAAAATAAAAATATTTTAAAATATAATATACCACAATAACAAACACAACATGAAAATGAAATATCCCTCCATCGATCCATCCGCGTCGTCAATCAAAGCCAAGAGAACAACGAGGCAGGCGATTGGTTAATATCACATAAAACCAAAATCCCCATCACCGATCACAATTCCGCAGATTTTGCTAAAAACAAAAGCCTCAAGCCTTCGCCTCTCCCGTCGCCACGTGTTCCTCTTTAGCCCACAGGCCACAGCCTTTACCCTCACTTCTAGAAAAAAGAAAAAGAAAAACCAATAAAACCACCACAATTCAGCCACAAGCACCAGCGACTGACCACTCCAATCTCTCTCTCTCTAAGATCTTTGAGAGAAAGTTAACTGTCTAACATTCTATCGTTTGATGGACGCAGCGGCTCCACAGCTCGTCTACGGAGGAATCCAGCCACGTCGCCGCCACCACAACTTACCAAATAGAATTCCGGTTCGAAGACCAACCAATCGAGTGTTTGCTGTTGCCACCGAACCGAAACCGACACAAACCGGATCTACCAAATCATCATCGCCAGCATCCTCTTCTCCAAACACTGCTAATGGCTCATCCAGGTCCCCTATTCCTAAACCTGTTAACGGCGTTGCCACTAAATTCTCAAAGTCAAAACCTGTCAACGGTGTCTCTACAGTAAGTTTGACTGATGAGTGGTTTTGTTGATCGTGTTACAGTCTGCTATTTTCAAGTTGTTTGAGTCTAATTCATGCCTGGTTGGTTAGAAAGTCAAGGAAAAACGAAAGAAAAAAAGAACTCGAGAAACTCAACATTAACTTTGATCGACTAGTCTTTTTAGCATATTCAAATTTCTGCTTGGCTGCTGAGAAAATGAAAGGAAAATTGAAGCTAGGCGCATTTGTTTAATTCTGTTTTCATTTCTATTTTAGTTTGAAAATGATTCTTATTTCATTCACATATGCCGAATTTTCTGTCTGGTTGCTGAGAAAATCAAGACGACGCAAGAGGAAAGAGAAATTAAAGCTAGAGCATGTTTTAAAATGTGATTTTTCATTTTTATTATATTTTGATTGAATTGAGATTTAGTTTATTTGTTTGTTTTGCTGGAATTGTGACGAGTTAAGATTTGGAATTGACAGAGGATGGGAGAAGTGTCGCAGGAAATAAAAAGAGTCAGGGCACAAATGGAAGAAAATGAAGAGTTGGCAATACTAATGAGAGGACTTCGAGGTCAAAATCTAAGAGACACTCAGTTTGCTGATGACAATATCAAGCTTCGTCTGGTTGAGGTATTGTATTGAAATTTTTAATGGTTGTGTGAGATAATTGAAAATTTCAACGGCTGCATATGTAACTGAGTAATAATTTCAATGGGGGCAGCCCTTTTTACTGAGTTGTTTAAGGTATTCCTGACTCGTTAAATACTTTTGAAAACCCATCATTTCTGCAAGTTCAGACATGCAAATTATGGGAAAGTGATTTTTGTTTGGTTAATTGGATGTTCTTTTGATGGTAATGGATGGATATCTGAATCAAACATGGTGATAACGTGGATCAAGCTGTATTTGCATGGCTTGGTGTTGTTTTAGCTGTGAATGTGCTTCATGGTTTGGCGTGAACAATGTGTAATTTTTTCATGGAATCTTCTGCTGGAAGATTGTTCTAGCAGTGATTATTTTAAATTAAACTGGGAAGAAACATGATATGCTGGAGGCTGTACTGTTATTAGATGTTCATTGAAGATAGTCAATAGAGGATGTCCTTTAGTGATCTTAAAATCTCCAAGGGTTTCCGCTCTGTGAAGCTGGCCGCTAAACTTATTGTGTTGTTTTGCACCTCTTGCAGTTAGATGAAAGCAGTGAGTTTTTGCCTTTGGTGTACGAACCTTCTAGCATCTCTGCTTACTGGGGAAAACGACCACGTGCAGTTGCAACTCGAGTTGTCCAGTTACTTTCTGTTGCTGGGGGCTTTCTCTCTCGACTTGCTTGGGACGTGATAAACAAGAAAGTCAAGGAGGTAAAAATTTCTTGCCTGTTTCCTTTCCTTTCAGAACCTTTCTCCTCTCTTTAACTTTGTATGCGTGCAATGCTGTGTATATACTTAGGTAGATAACTATCCTGTCTCTGTGTGTGTGTGTGTGTGTGTGTGTGTGTGTGTGTATATATATTTGGCTGATATTTTGAAGATGTGGTGCCATCTGTATGCATTTTTAAACACACTGAGAAACTGTTAATTTTGCATGCACTTTTACTTTCCCTGGGGGAGGTTGTAGAAGCAGCTGGAACAATAAATGCCATATTTAATTTGAATGTTATTAGAGCTATCCTCCAGTCTCAGTTAATAACTGTTTGCATCTGTTCAGACTTCATATTCCCTGTCTAATGCCCATAATTTATATTCATGCGGAGGTGGCTGGGTGAGGGGTTGAGGTATGTTAAGAGCACAAGGATAATTGGTATGTGTTGATACTCATTGTAATAGCTTTAAGCTCCTATAAAAATAATTTAAGAGACGAGAACCATATACATAGTACTGTCGAAGAGTGGGAAATGATACTCACCCCTAGCTGTTTTTTGTCCACTGTGTCCCCTCTTACATTTCCTCTTTGGACTTTAGAAAAAATTTACCAAAAAATGGGACACAGAAGCTGCTCTTTTAGTCATGAATAGCAATTATTGCATGGTATTGGGATGAGCTTTGCACCTTTATAACACCCCTTCCATTTCAATAAGTATTTCTTATTTGTTTTCGGGGTGATCCTAAAAACATGCATAAACTGCTTCTGAACTGCTCCTTTTACCTTTCTTCTTGGAAGTTTTTTTCTATCTTTCTAAATTACCTTTTCCTTGCCTATCTTAATAACCAGAATGAAGTTGCTAGAGCAATTGAATTGAGGGAAATTGTAACCTCTTTGGGTCCAGCATATGTAAAACTTGGTCAAGCATTGAGTATTCGACCTGATATATTGTCACCCGCTGCAATGACTGAGCTACAAAAACTTTGTGACAAGGTAACGTCATACTATTTTCTTTCTTTGTTTTCCATTGCAATAACTTTATGCCATTAAATTTATTCCCCCATGCTTCTTCAATTCCAAAATAAATACATTGGAACCTACATTCGTGGTAAATATAGTATTCAGTATGCTTTCAATGGAGATGGTCTGCACATGTTTGTGAAGTTATGAACTTAATATTCCAAATATGAAATTGTTTTAAAATGTTTGTATGTCAAGTTCTTACTTTTATTGGAAATCTAAAAAAAAGAATGATTACTTTCTAGATGAATATCAATTAACCTTCTCAGCGTCCAATAAAAATCAGGCTAACCCCATTTATATCTGATTTTTCTGTTTGATTATATGTGAAGGTTCCTTCTTTTCCAGATGATGTGGCAATGGCTCTTATAAATGAGGAGCTTGGTCAGCCATGGCAGAACATCTATTCTGAACTTTCTTCATCTCCAATAGCTGCTGGTAGTCTCAATTTCTGAATTTTATGAAAAATAGAATTTAGCATTTCTTTTCTAGGATCTGAAGCTTCACAATTTCAAACTACTGAGCCGTGGAATTTCCATGGAAGCTTCTCTTGGGCAGGTATATAAGGGTCGGCTGAAAGAAAATGGAGACCTGGTGGCTGTTAAAGTACAGAGGCCTTTTGTTCTTGAGACAGTAACAGTCGATCTATTCATCATAAGGAATTTGGGTTTGGCTCTCCGAAAGTTCCCTCAGGTAGTTTAGTCAATTATCTGAAATACTGAACCAATTCTTCCATTCTGGGAAGTATCATTTATCTTCTATTTGAAATGATAATTTTCTCAACCCTCCACCTTGTTTTCAGATCTCTATAGATGTAGTTGGGTTGGTTGATGAATGGGCTGCTCGTTTCTTCGAGGAGCTAGATTATGTTACTGAAGGTGAAAATGGATCTGTGTTTGCTGAAATGATGAGAAAGGACCTTCCACAGGTGATCCTGATAGCTCAAACCATACAATTTTTTTTTTTGTCTGTTGAATTCATGCCAAGGCCATGTCTAGCTTGATCATCTGATAAATTGGTTATGCTGGAAATTTTCCTAACATTCTCATGGTGAATGAAGTTTTCCATGCTAAGACTAATTATTTAAGGAAACAAGACAGAAACCATTTATTTGAAATTCATAATTAAAACCATGTCCTTTTTCTGCGCTTAGATGGTTGATCCAAATGCTTCGTGGGGTTTAGTTTTGTGCTAAAGTTAATGATGCGGCTTTTCTAAAGTAAATCTTAGGAATAGCTAACTGTTGAAAAACATGGTAGCGGGATTTTCTGCCGGAGCTGTTATAAATACTGCTGAACGTGAATAGTGCATGTTTGGATACTAGATTAAAGTTATTGCAACTTCATCATTTCGAATATCATTCTATATCTTTACAGTCCATCCCTCCAAGACATGCAATGAAAAATTGCCTGTGTAATTTTGGGATTTCCATATCTTAGTTTTTATGGTATCAGCTTCAATGACAAAAAGGAGTTTCTTATAGTATTTGAAGGAGAAATCATGTAGTGACATAAAGTATTGCATTCAGGTTGTTGTGCCAAATACATACGAGAAGTATACTTCAAGAAAAGTTCTCACTACACAGTGGATCGAGGGAGAAAAGCTCTCACAAAGCACTGAAAGTGATGTTGGAGAACTTGTTAATGTTGGGGTCATATGCTACCTGAAGCAGGTACTCCACGGATGCACTCATACTTGCTATGTACTATAATAATGAATTGGTACTAGGTTTTGCTGTTCATTGAAGTCAAACATGGAGTATGTCTGGTAGTGCTGTCCGAGCTGTGAAACACACCCCTCAGTACTATCAAGCATACTATAATACTATGCTTCAATTCAAAACACGACCTTGCCGTCAATTTACCTATTCTTGTTTCCTCATTTTTTCCTGCATCTTAGATTTAATCTTGCCAACATTTTTACTTAATTAGCTTAAAAACAGAAATTTGAGCAGATCCTCACCAGTTAACTCTGATTGCTTCACGGATTTTTATTCTAGGATCACTCGTAACTTGTGAGTAGCATGGACTAATCCACATATGTATCTCATTGAAAATTTGGTATGGAGTGGTTATTTTTCTGTAGTAACAACACATGTATTATAGATGTTTTCTTGTATCTACATCTTTGATAGCATCTTAAATATATGGATCAAGTAGTTGAATCATGCCTTTGATATCAAGAGACCAAATCCTCTCCTCCTATCTTCCATCGTGACACATCAATGTGTGTATAGACCACATGAGGAGGAAAAAATAACATTGACATGATCTGCCTTGCTCTATTTTTCCCAAATCCACCCCCCCCCCCCCCACCCACCCACACACACTGATCACAATTGTTGTTTATACATTGTCATTGGTCTATTGTGGAGAAAATTAACTACTTACTGTTTTATCTATTTTTTGCAACTCATTGGAGTGACAGCTGCTTGATACCGGTCTTTTCCATGCTGACCCTCATCCTGGGAATTTGATCCGCACTCCAGATGGGAAGCTAGCCATACTTGATTTTGGTAACGATCTACTTCTCAAGTGTATATAATTCCAATTATATACCTATTGGCTTCCAATTATACAATTCTGACATGCTTAATTGTGAAACGCTATAAAGATGTACCTCTCATAGTTAAACTGCACAAACTGCTTTGTTTCCAATTCCACATAACTATTAAAGCCCCAGCATCTCCAGTAACCATTCTGCTAGCAAAATTAATCTGCTTTCATTCTTAATTAAACAAAAAATGATGGATTTTTTGAAGGTAGAATATCTTAATCATATACTGGATAGCAATGATGTTTATCTTGTTATTATGTGTTTGGTTTATTCTTCATTTAATTACCAAGGACATTGAGAGCACCTTAATATTTGCTGATTTAAGAAGCAAAATGGGTTCTTTCTTTTATTAAATGAATATAAGGTAATCATATTTTAGAACTGAGCTGGCATACTACAACCAAACTCAAACTTTGAAATCTGGAGTCAGATTCCAGTGACTACCAAATGACACACACCAGATATTTAGTTTCTAGAAGTGATTGGCTTGAATGCAACAGATTAAAAAGGCATGTACACTTGAAATATTTTCAGAGCTTCATGTACTATATTCTTTCATGCAATAAGAATGTATCGCTGCTCTTCACTGTGCAACCTGACTAGTTGTGCTGTACACACACGTGCACACAGACACACACTATATATATACAGTCGTGTTTCTTGGTCTTAAGATCCCATAGCATTCTCTTGACATTTTACCATCATAGGTATCTTAACAAATGCTTTACTGATCCATTTGCATTTGCCACATCATGGCCATTTTTGTGGAATCTAAAGTGCCTTTTGCTGGACAGGGCTAGTCACAAAACTAACTGATGATCAAAAATATGGAATGATTGAAGCAATTGCTCACCTTATCCATCGGGACTATGGAGCAATTGTCAAAGATTTTGTCAAACTTGGTTTCATTCCTGATGGGGTTAATTTGGAACCTATCTTGCCAGTCCTGGCTAAGGTCTTTGATCAAGCACTTGAAGGTGGAGGAGCAAAAAATATAAACTTTCAGGAGCTAGCATCTGATCTGGCACAAATAACATTTGATTATCCGTTTAGGATACCCCCTTATTTTGCTCTCATCATTAGGGCAATAGGTGTACTGGAAGGCATAGCACTAGTTGGGAATCCTGATTTTGCTATTGTAGACGAGGCCTATCCATATATTGCACAGGTATGTATTATCTGTAGCTGTAAATGATAGTTTCCAGACAATTTTCCCGCATAATATTTTGTATTTGTTTTGATGCTGGCACCTCTATTTTGGTGCGCAAATCTGCCTGTCACTTTGGTGTTTGATAAAAGAATTTCAACTTGTTGGCTATATACCTCCGCTAAAAATCATGGTTTGAAGCCTGTGTATTGTAAAACTCAATGATAAATCTTTGTATTCCATTAAGCTTGAAGCATGTGCTGCATGGCCCGCATAAAATAATGTCCATTCAATGTGTTATCAAACTTTCTCTATAATGTTCTAACTTATAGGTCATTGTGTTCGTACATATACTTCTTATTCTCCTCCCTCCATTAAGCTTGAAGCACGTGCTGCATGATCCACATAAAATAATGTCCATTCAATCTGTTATGATACTTTCTCTACAATGTTCAAAACTATAGGTCATTATGTTCTTACATATTTTTCTTTTATCAGAGGCTCCTCACTGACGAGTCCCCTCGTCTACGGAATGCTTTACGCTACACAATTTATGGGAAATCTGGTGTTTTTGATGCTGAAAGATTCATTGATGTCATGCAAGCGTTTGAAAATTTCATCACTGCAGCAAAAAGTGGGGGTGGAGAGAGTATGAATGGGGATATGGCTGAACTTGGAATGCTGCAAAGCCAAACAGGTTATATCTTTCCTGGATTTCCCTCAAGTGCTTCTCAACAAACACAGCCAATTCAAACTAGGGCAGCCTTAGCATTCCTTCTTTCTGAGAAGGGGAACTTTTTCAGAGAATTTCTTCTGGACGAGGTATTACAATTACTGGCATTTTATCTTTACTAGAACCATGAGTGTTTGGATTAATGTTCTAGTCATATACTCTCAGGCTTGTTGTATGTGCGGCACCTGAAATGTCTAACCATTTTTTTCTGATGCAGATTGTAAAGGGCATCGATGCTGTTGCAAGGGAACAACTGGGACAGATTATTGCAATCCTTGGCATGGGAAATGCTGCCCCAATTTTTAGCATGGTTCCTGCACCCTTTAAGCCCACGGCACTTTTGCCAACAATAACTGAGGAGGACAAAGTTATATTGAATAATGTTGAGAAAGTTGCTGAATTCTTAACTGCTGGGACTTCAATATCAAGTACATCAACTCAGGTACTTGAATCTTCATATGATAAGTCAGAGTTTAACTATTCATTGATCAGGCTTGTCTGTGAGTTAAAAAGTTTCAAGTTCAAGTTTGGTTTTATTTTTGGTAGTATAATGTTATCTTGTTTTGGATTCAGTATGTTCTTAAGAATTGATGCATAGTGTTGGAGCATCCAGCCTGAAAGCTTTCTATTAGGTGGAGAGTCTATATGCTATCGAAAGCCTTACCAACCCCAGTCCATGATCCTTAACCCTCCACTTGCAAACCAATAAAATGACCTCTAAACGGTGTCACTAGGCCCTGCTTGTAACTTAGGAGCTCCCGATTAAAAGCACCAAGCATGTTTGAGTGGTCCATATGCCAAAGAAAGGTACACCAACCATATGCACAATTTATCACGAGAGATTGCTAAATAGTAAACACGTTTCTAAACGGAAAGTTTGTTTTATCTAGGTATTAATTTCTTCTATTAGTTTGTTGATGTGAAGTTCTTTTTGCAAGCAACATTTACAAAAATGTTTAGGAGACATAACATCTTGGTGATCTTGAAATTGCAAAAATGGTGTCAACAAAAGCTTGCGTAAAATTCTGATATCAGGCAATAGAATAATATGTTCAACTCAATGCCAGAGAAGTTTATTGTTGAATTTGGTTTGTGATTGTGTTGCTTTCCAATGAACGTGTGCCTTATGTTTGTTTCTCCCTTTTTTGAGCATCAACAGGGTGTAAATGTTACTCGGATTGTACAAGAACTTCTTCCAATTTTGCCAGGTATCTCAGCTACAATACTTCCTGAGGTGGTTAGTCGGCTCTCTTCTCGTATAGCAGCACGCATAATTCGAGATGCATTTTTGTAGCTGTAATAAATATACAGTAGCCTTATGCTTGAAGCCTCCGAAATGTGCATAAATTGTATATGGAAATCACATTTAATGCGCCATGAACAATTTTTTGTACCTTCAGGATAAAATTCAATATTATTGAAAATCTTCGGAAGCCAAATGGATACAGAGCTTCTTCATCAGGACATTTGACTGACTTCAATGTAAATAAAAAGTCCATGCCAGTGATTCAAGAGCTTCCTTTTCTCTTCCCCTTCGTTTAATGAATCACGACTCAATAGCTTGATATTGCTTTCTGGGCCTTCGTTGCACGGAATGGAATCCTTTCTATCTTCGCATTTTGCTATCCCCAAATAGCACAGGAGGATGATAACGTGGAGCATGATGAACCTAAATGGCATATTGTTACCATGAATAGTAACCAAACCATGAAGCTTTGACCATGCATGATGAATACCATACCTTTTTTGACCAGCAGGCCACGGGATGTGGATGGCAATAATATATCTACGGTGAGAAATGAAAGAATAACATTACGTCGAGTAGTCTTGTTTTTACATGATGAAGTGTTAAGAAAAAGAAAGGAAAAAAAAATTCATGCGTTGTACTATGTGACTCTGTGATTCCAAACAAGCTTTCCCGCCAGAATTCTGTTGCACAAGGTGCCAGGTTAAGAGTTAACGAAGGCAATAGAATATACAGAACACCTGCCATTTATCTTTAGCCATCTGTCACCGTTTTACAGCTTCAATATCACCTAAATGTAAAACCCATCCTGCAAAACGAGAAAAGCTCTGCTATTCCAGACTAATGTACTAACTTGAACTCAAGATTTATAGTTCATATCACAAGCTTTTTGTCATTATTTCTATTACACCCCCAACAGATAACCGCTCTATAGAAGACCACATTTTGGCGCTCCTCTCTCACAGGCACCTCAATATCATATTCGCTGTTATTTCTCGTCCTCCCTCTCCGAATCCAATCATTCATCAATGGATGAACAAGCTGACACTCAAAATGATGGAGGAATTCAAGATCTTGTTAACAAACTGGGTATGTGCATTGCAAACTTCGACGGAAAGAGGCAAGTTTTTGAGAATGCAATTGCGGAAAAAATCCAAGCACTGGAAAAAGATCGAGATGAAGCCAGGGAACTAAGGTTGAGTCTTCATCAAGAATCTGGTGGTACAAGGAGCAAGAAAATTGATGATGTGAATCAATGGCTGAATCAGAAGGCACTGATTAGTGGTGACCCAGATTAGTAGGTGTCAAAATGTTTTCTTTCTTCAGAACATAGTGCTCTTAACTAATGATTGTTTAATCTTTCGCTGTCTTTTCTATGTTTACAGCTATGATTTCTCTGTGCTTATTGTCGATGATGATCGTGCTGATCGAGACAGCATCCGGAGAGCAATGATGTCATTTGGGGCCCAAAAGCAGTTTATAATGGATGTTCAAGAGGCCAAGAATGGAAGAGAAGCTGTTTATCTTCATCTCGCCGGAGCTTCTTTTGATATTATTCTTATGGACAGTCATATGCCCATCATGACTGGACGTGAGGTATACGTTTTTTTTTTTTTATCTTCAACTCGTTGGGGAAGACTATTGAGATTTCATAGGATGACTTTTTTTGGAAAGCCCATTGATTGCATGCTAAAATTGGAACAGCAGATATTCTTATTATTTCTTCTCTTGATAATTCAGAATATTATTAAAGGTTGCAAATTTGTATCAAGTTTCACACAAGAACCACTAACTTGATATAGTGAAAAGGAAACAACTGTTGGCGCTTGTCTGATCTTGATCATGATGAAATAAATCACTGTAACTCATCAATGAACCTGAATGTAGATTCTTCTTAATCCCAAGGCCCTTTTGGTTTGCTCAAAATTGTACATACCCTCTTGCTTGATAAGTTTCCAACACCTCTTATAAATGATCATATATTATCATGTTGATATTTAGCACTCCTCATATGATAGGCAGTAAAGAAGTTGCGTCAGATGGGCGTTAAGAGCCAGATCATCGGTGTCAGCTATCAGTTTGAGAAACCAGCTTTCAGGGGCTCAAGCATAAACAAGTGGGTTAAAAAGCCATTGAACCTTCGAAAGGTCGCTGCTATCTTTTGTGAACCCAACAAACGGAGAGTTTCGAGGTCGCATTTGTTTGTGTAAGCTTTTTTTCCAAGTTAGATGCAGAGATGAACTCAATGAATAAAGTTTCTGACTAGCAAGATGAATTGGGAAGTGCTGTATTGCTTAATTGTAATGGTTTTCATGTTACTTGTATGGATCTATATAGAGAAGAGAAAACATTGATTTATGTGGAGAATGATTGCAAATATGAAAAAAAAAAGGTGCTCTGACGATAGTCAAACAGTCGCACGTTTTTGGATCTAAATGGTCCATTTATCTTCTTCTGTATATAGGAAGATAAATGAACTGTGGAACTGAATGAAGGAGCCAGAAGAGGGTTGAGACTTAACTAGAGATTGTTTTGCTAACATATAGCGGAATTAGCTGGCTTAATAGGAAATGGCCTACCTTGATAATCCCAACCTAATTGCAGGTTCTACTGAATTGAAAGAGGTATGAACATTATTGTTTCTGTTTTTTCAGAGATCGACAAGCTTCAATCTAAATTGGCTTGCCTGTGAAATGCTGAAAATTCTGTCACTTTTCATCGGTGCGGTTCTGTTATGATACAGACATTCTAGGTAGCCAGTGAGAGGTTAAACTCTTAGAATTGACCACAGAGATTTCGGCACTGCAGATATGAGAATGTGATTTCTTACTTGTATTACTTTTTTTCTTATAATTATATTCTGATAATTGTTTTAGACTTCTTCACTGATTTCGCAAAACTGACCACAGGAGAATGTGATTTATGTATCATTTCAATTCCATCTAACAATTTGTTGAAGTTGACAACAATTATTATCCCTTTTCAAGAATCATGTCTCACCTGGGTGGATCAATGAAACTAACTTTCCCGCCAAAATCCTGGTCATAGGCTCTGTACTGACAACAACTGCCATTTACCACTGGTCACCTGTTAACGTTTTCCTACCTCAACATCGCCCAAAAGTAAACCTAATCCATTATAATTGATTCTTATTTATTCTCTTTTCTCGATAACTCATAATGAAATTAGAATCTGTTTTGCAAAATCATCTCCAGTCTGCATCTGATCTTGAACATGATAAAATTTGTAGGAGCTGAATAAAGCTGATCCTTCATGATTACGAGGCCATTTTGGTTTAATCTTGGGGAATAAACATGCAAGTATTGCTTCCTGTATGAAAACTTCAACTCTCAATTAATGTTCTGATAAACATCACGATATTTACAATTGCTGTCCTTCCTGATCCCAAACAAGCAAACAAGGATCGATACACCATGAGCTGGAGATTTTCGGGGTCTCATTGGTCTGTGCCAATCTTTTTCCACGTTCCTTCGATGAACTCTATGAATAGGGTTTCTGATAAATAAATAGTTGCACGAACTGATCTTTGCGCTTCAATCTGAAGAAAGAAGTGTTGCTTGCAACTGGCTTAGTAAATGTAAAGGATTCCAGAAGTGGTAGAAATTGTTAGCATTGCTTTCGTGTTTTTGTTCAGCTTCTTGATTAGGCATTCACCTTCATGTGAGCTCTAACACTTCTCTTCTTTCTTGTTGGATTAGTCATATTTACCAATTAATTTATTTATTGGGTAATAAACCCTACAAAAATTTAAAGCTTAGGTGTCAGATAAATAGAGAAAAGAAAGGCTTCTTATTAGAATATAATAACTTTTGTTCTTGCATTCTCTCCTAGCTAGCAGAAACAACAAGCCTCTCACTTTTCTCTCTGATTCTCTGTATCAAAACCAAGAAACCATTAATTCATACATGCTGCCAAAACCACCAAGAACATCATGAAAGGTCAGGATAACACTCAAATTGATCTTGAAATCAAGACTAGACTTGTGCAGCTGAACGGCTTGGTCACAAATTTAGAAAAAAAGATCACTTCTGCCAAGTCCTTCAAGGCAGAAATTGAAGCTTTACTGAATGAAGCAAGGAAATCTCATCATTCTAGTACTGCAAGAACAAATCATTTCGATAAGGCAAGGCAATTGCTGACACAAAAGGTTGATGAGTTCAAGAAAGAAGAAGATCATGAAGATAGAGGACTCACAAAGATTGATGCAATGAGGGCTCCTTTCGATGTTAAAGGAAACGGTATGTCAATGGTTCAGAAAGATCACAAGAAAATTCAGATTCTGGCTACAGAATTAGATCAGTTCATTGCAGGGATTGATCGGAAGGTGAACGTATTAGAGAATCCATCCTACCTGACGGAAGAAATCAGAGCATTGAATGTAGATCGAGTAAAAGCCAAGTCTTTAAAACTTTTTCTTCAATCCAGTGATAGAAGGAAGGATCTTGAAGTAAGACGAAGGATTGCTTACGTGAATCAATGGCTGGATCATAAGATGGAGACTGTTAAAAGTGGTGACTCAGAGTCAGAGTGGTACATGTGAAAACTTTTACTGTGAATTTTCTTGAGATATTTCTTTATCAATTGCGATGATTTTTTCCCCATGTTTACAGCATCAAATACTACGTGCTTGTTGTCGATGATGACTGTGATGATCGAGAAGCCCTTCGCGAACTCTTCCTGTCCATCAAGTCAGAAACTACGCCTTCAATGGATGTTCAAGTGGCAAAAAATGGAAAAGAAGCTGTTTATCTTCATCTTGCTGGGGCTTCTTTTGATATGATTGTTATGGACGATGTAATGCCCGTCATGAATGGAATCGAGGTATGCCAACGCGATTGCAGAGAGTTTTTTTCTTTCTTTTTTCTCTTCTCGTTTTATTAGATCAGAGAGAAACTTCTTCAAATTTGCACGAGGACAGCAATGTACGTATAAGATTCTGAGGTCATTCCAGTTTCATTTTTGAAGTACAGATTGTACCCACAAAAATGCTAAAGTATCTGCTTGCTTGATAGAATTTCAATTTCTCCGGGGTATTATTCTGATATGTACATGTACCTCATTTGTTAGGCAACGAAGCAGCTATTCGGCATGGGTGTTATCAGCTACTTTGTTGGTATCGGTGATGAAACCGTGTACCAAGCTTTTCTTGATGCAGGCATAGACCACTACATTGAAAAACCTCTGACTCCTGAAAAGATCGCTGATCTCTTCCCTGATCTCAGAGACTCATACTTCGAAATCTAAGTGTTTCTCAGACTAATCCCCGTCTGCTTTTGCTTTTCTTGGAAGGTTCTTCTTAGTTGCAGAGATGAACTCCATGGATAAAATTCTTGACTAGCTAGCTATGCTTTGATTACCATGACATGCTTAGCCATACTGCTGATTCCATTTTTACAACGTTTGGATTTGGTTTCTGAAGCCTTTGAATTCCTTCTAAGTATCTGAAAATGATATTGATGATCCTAAACTACCAAGGCCCTCTACTTTTAATTAAGTTTTTCTCAGGTGCTTTGGCTGGTTGAATGTTTGAAACCCTCGACTCTTTGGTAGACAAGTAAACTAACCCTAGACACTAATCTTGGATCAGAGCTGATTCTAAGTTAGGTCTTGTAACTGTAAAAGTTAACTTCCCATTACATAAATGTCTTTTTTTATGGAGGATTATGAAATGATGCTCCCGTATTAGGACAGATGAGAAATTACATTTAGAAATATATTAAAATAATATTTTTTATTTTATTTTATTTTTTAAAATTTATTTTCGAGATTAATACATTAAAATAATTTAAAAACAGAAAAAAATAACTTAAAACGAAGAAAAAAGGTTTTTTTTTTTTTGTTGGATTACCTTCCCATAGTTGTTTCAACCTTTTAAAGGGTGATCTTGCTGTGTGCCTCTCCATGTATATATTTTTGTATTTCTGGCTTAAATATCAGTTTGATTGGTTTCAATTACGAGGTTAAGGAAAGGAACAAGTTCTGTCTAAGTTGTTTAATGGTAATGGAACAAGCCATGCTTGAAATTCTTGAGAGAGAGAACCGGGAGGAGAGAAAGAAACGAGAAGGGAAGAGACGGAGAAAGGATAAAAAGAATTAAAAGAAATAAGTTGTTAATATAATATTTATGTTTTAATATGAATAAGGGTTATTACTAGTTAAGATTTTGGATTTATTGAAGATTTTGTTTTGGGTTCACTTGATGAATTAATTGCTATGTGTAATGGTTTATTTGAAATATTTTAGGTAGAAATAACGATTTCGAGGTTAGATGTAAAAATATTGAGAAATTTTGAAAAAATAATGATCTAACCTAGTTGAATAATTTGTTTTTTTCTTTTTCTTTGCCTATTTCCTTCCTATTTGACCCTTGACCTCAGGTTAGATTAAATATGGAACCAAATTGAAAAGTTATGACATAATTAAAATTAGAGATGAAATTTAATAAATAAATTAACATTGAAGAATAAAATTGAAAAAAAAAAACATGAGTATAAAAAAAGGAAAAAAAAAAGCAAACTCATACAAATCTATTAAATATGAGTTAATTTTTTATACTTGTAACCCATGAAATCCTAGATATGAGTTCACTCAGGAAACTCAATTCCTAACTATTTTAATAATGAATGATGAAACAAAAAAAATTCAACATTAGGACCAAATATGACAAAAAAATTTTTGAAAAAAGATTGATTTTATAAATCATTTCAAATTAAAAAATAATAATACAAGGAGCATGGACTAAATCTAAAGAAAAAATAAATTGAAGGTCTGCTTTGAAAACTTAGAGGTACAAGCATGAAAATCAAGGATAAAAGATAGAGAAAAAAGAAGAAAAAAGGTCGTCAATGTAAGATAAGAGATTTGTAAGCCACATAAATCGCCCACAAAAATCAACCACTCAAGTTATAACTATGAACTACGATGGGTCTAATAATATGATTTTATTTTTATTTTGTGATAAAATGCAATGATAGTAAATCAAAGAAAATGACAAAAACAACATAGAAAAAAATCTCTATATGTACAAAATTAGATAAAAAACTGACTTGAGTCAATTTAAGATATCAAGATAAATATGTAAAGTGGACAATATGGAACAAGCCACTCTGATTTAACTCGCAAAACCCCTTACCTACATCATGAAAATGAGATAATTTGATAGAAAATAAACTAATACCCAACAATAAAATTGAAAAAGGATATCGACCTATGTTAATTCATCAAATTTTTGACTCGGTTATTATAACGAAAACATCATGCATGAATAAAATTATAAAATTTAATTCTACACAAATCAAATATTGAAGGATAACATTAAGAAAGAAATCTATTATACAAAAGGATTCAAAAAAAAAATTAGCAATTTGAAGAACAAGGATAAAAAATCAAAATACAAAATAAATTAAGGGCAACTATAAATCTTAGATTAAGGGATGAAACCAAAAATATATAAAAAAAAACATTAACAAAAAAATAAAAAAAAATTAAAAGCACGATGGTTAAACTAACTAAAAAAAATATGTTTATAAATTTGAATTGAGAGTTGAAATTAAAAACCAATAAAAAATAAATAAGAGAGTTAAGAGAGAAAAAAAGGAATAAAGTGGGAAAAAAAGATATTTAGGATTAAAAGATGAAATTAAAAAAATTAAAATTTCACAAAATAGCAAAAAATAAAATTTGAAAATAAAATGAACAGTGATTAAATTCAAAATGAAATGAAATTTTTTTTTTTGAAAGGTTGGTCTTAAGCACCTGTTTGGCATTGCGTTCCAAACTCCGATTCAGACCATAAGCAGAAGCTAACTGTTTGGTAAAGAAAAAAATCAATTAAATTGGCATGGGACCCACCACCAAAACCGATCCAAAATACTTATTTTCGAAAACAGGAAAAACATGCTTTTTTGAAGAAGCAAACCTGATAATTTGCTCACGTTATGCAGAGGTATGACTGATTCTTCAAAAAAGGTAGAGATTAACCAAAATAATTGACGCACCTTCATGTGCTACCAAAATAATTCACTCAAACAACCCTCCTCGAGGAGTCTTTTTCCATGGCGAAGCTTTCTCTCTCTACACAGTGGCGTCTCTCTCTCCACAGCAGGCTTCCGACGCTCGTACCGACCACCACAAGTCACCATCTTCGACGCCGCCACCACAGGAAGAACCACCTTTGTCTTCTTTACCCATCGACATTGATCGTTGAAGCAATAGTCGTGGTCAGTTGGAGACGTGAACAGTGCGCTGCACTGTCCACGTGAAGAAGACGTGAACAGTACAGCGCGCAATTTCACGTCTTCAGTTTTTAGTTTTTAATGTGACTTGGGTTGGGCCTACACTTGCCCCAATCCATGCCATCAGAGTTGCCCAATTTGGCTGGGCCTACTCTCGGCCCAGTCTGTTTTTTAAAAATATATATTTAAAAAAATTTAAAAAAATATGTAGATACATATCAGTCCTAATAGAAGGGAAATATTTGTTCATGATAAAATTGGAAGTAGTTTAATGGGAGAATAAAAAAATATTTTTTTCATGAATTATTAATTATATTATATTATTATAATTATTAAATCTATAATATTTTTTAAAAAATTATATATATATACACCCTTTAAAGTAATTTAACAAGTTAAAAATAATATGAAAAGTTTAGTTACCAAACACATGAAACTACTTTTCATTAATCTCAAACTTAAAAGCAGTTTTAACTAAACATTTCAAAATTTATTTTGAACCACAATTAAAATGCTTTTTATAAAACTACTGTTTTAAAACCTCAAACACAAAAATAAAAATAAAAGAAATACCAAAAACACCCTAAAATTCAGAGCCATACCTGACAATTAAGGATGATTAAAAAAAAATAGTACGAAAAAAAGAGAGATTCTCGACACAGCCAAATATCTATTGACTACATGCGCTGACATGGGTCAAAGAGGCAACTGAGATGAATCGAACGCCGTCATTTGGTTGTCGTCGGATGGCGCGCACACTATCTAAAGACAACGACCAACATTCATGCGTTGACACGTGCGTATCACGTGTCAGATGTTTTTTGTCAGAGAACTACCAGATCAGTACATTGCAGAGGTTGATCGGAAGGTGAAGGTATTAGAGAATCCGTCCTACACGAGGGAAGAAATCAAAGCACTGGATGTAGTTCGAGTAAAAGCCGATTCTTTGAAACTTTTTCTTCAATCTGGTGATAGAAGGATTGCTTACGTGAATCAATGGCTGAATCATAAGACAGGGAGTGTTAATAGTGAAGACTCGGAGTCAGAGGAGTTTGTGTTGGCTAATTTATTAGCTTGTCAGTCTTCAGAGAAAAAACAAGTCTGCAATTTTCCGAGAAAAGCATGAACAGGGAAGATCAAAACACTGTTGAATGAAAAAAACCATTTTCTCACTCATCTCCAGAACATCCATCTATATATATATACACGAAAAAGCAACACATCTCAGCCTTACATCTTTTCCATCTTGTCACCTTCTAATTAAAAAATTGTTGTCGCTCTAACTTAACTAGTTATAGCATATTAACGATTTGTGTGAAAACGTTTACTCTGAATCCATCTTATCAATTGCTATGATATTTTTATTATTTTTACAGCAACAAATACTCTGTGCTTGTTGTCGATGATAGCTGTGATGATCGAGAAACCCTTCGCGAACTCGTCATGTGGATCGAGCCAGAAACTAAGATTCCAATCGTAGTTCAGGTGGCAAAAATGGAAGAGAAGCTGTTCATCGCGCTGCGGCTTATTTTGATATGATTGTATGGATGATTTAATGCGCATCATGAATGGAATTGAGGCATGCCAGTGCGATTTCAGAGAGTTTCTTCCTTGTCTTGAGATATATAAGAAAGAAACTCATTCAAGATTACAGTTTTGCACGAAGAACTGCATCAGAAACATCTACTTGATAGAGTGAGATGGCAGCAATGTATGTATCTCATCTTGATCACGATGAAATAGATTGGGGTTGAATGAACTTGAATGCAGTTTCTTCATGGTTCTGAGGCCATTTTAGTTTTATTTTTGAAGCACAAATTGTACCCACAAAAACGTTTAAGTATCTGCTTGCTTGATGGATATATATATATAATATAATATTGCCAGTCATATTTAGCCCTTTCTCGCCCTCCTTTAACCTCAATATCTCACCAACATGTGACCTTAACTACTTCTCTCCTAGTCCTTGCTGACAGGAAAAGAAAGTTGTTTAAAAGAACTAACTTTGGCGCTTCTCTCTCTCTCTCTCTCTCTTCTCAACAACTCATTCACTTTTCTTGCCATCCTCTCAGTCGCTCTCTTAAAATCAAGAAACCATTGATTCATCATTGGCTGTCGAACCAATAACATCACCAACGGAGCCTACGATGACTGGTCAAGTTTCAGATGAGGAAGATAGCACTCAAATCGAACAAACCATTGATGAATCAGTGGCTGTCGAACCAATAACACCACCAACGGAGTCCATCATGACAAGTCAAGGTTCAGATGAGGAAGACAGCACTCAAATCAAACGAACCATTGATGAATCAATGGTTGTCGAACCAATAACACCACCAACGGAGCCTATGATGACAAGTCAACTTTCAGATGAGGAAGATAGCACTCAAATCGAACGAAACAGTGATGAATCAATGGCTGTCGAACCAATAACACCACAGACAGTGCCTATGATGGCAAGTCAACTTTCAGATGAGGAAGATAGCACTCAAATTGAACAAGAAATTCAGTCTTTATTTGCTCTACTGGATAATCAAATCACCAATTTGGAAGGAAAATTGACTGATGCCAAGTTATCCAAGGAAAACATTGAAGCACTTCTTGGAAAAGCAATTCATTTGCTGATTGATGGAGTCAAGATCAAAGAAGAAGTTAGTGAGGACAAATGGTTCAGAAAGAGGGATGCAATGGTGGCCCCGTCCAATCTTACAGGAAACAATACTGATTTCCAGCAAATTCAGATTCTAGATAGAAAACTGGATCAGTACATGGCAAAGGTGGATCAAGAGTTGCATTTATTAGAGAATATATCCTCCAGGGAAGAAATCAATAGAGATCGAGAAGAAGCCACGACTTTGAAACTTACTCTTGAAATTTGTGATACAAGGAACGATCTTGAAGTGGGATCGTTGGTTGCTTACACGAAGCAATGGCTGAATGATCAGAAGACACAGAGTATTGAAAGTGGAGACAAAAAAGGGTATGTGTGAAACCTTTTTCTGAGAATTATTGTCTTGAGATATTGCTTAATGAATTATTTTCTTAAAATGTATATTAAAGATCAATTGCTATCGTTCTTTTTCATGTTTACAGCAACAGTTTCTCGGTACTTGTTGTCCATGACAGTCGTGATCTTCGAGAAACCCGCCAGAGGCTCTTGGTGTTGCTCGGGTATCAAAAGAAGCTTCAAATGGATGTTTCAGTGGCCAAAAATGGAAAAGAAGCTGTTTATCTTCATCTTGCTGGGGCTTCCTTTGATATGATTATCATGGATGACCGGATGCCCTTCATGGATGGAATTGAGGTGTCTTTTTCCATCGAGCTTAATTAAGAAAAGTCTTTGAATATTTGATCTTTATATATAGACCATTACTGCCAGACTCAAACCGTGATAAAGAATCTTTCTGTTTATTTATTTTTTCTTTTGTTGATTGGTCAGAATATAATTAGGGTAACAAACTTGTACAAATTCTGCTAATGGCCACCGGCTTGATAGAGTGAAAAGACAGCAACTGTAGCTAATCTTTATATTTGATACTGACATTTTTGCTCATCTGTTAGGCAACAAAGCTGTTACGCAGGATGGGTGTTGACAGCCACATTGTTGGTGTCACTCGTGAGTTTAAGCGACTAGCTTTCATGAACTCAGGAGCCGACAGCTGCATTATAAAGCCACTGACACTTGGAAAGCTCACTGCTGTCTTCCCGTGATGAACTTTCTGAGTCTAATTGGTTTGATCCGAGTTGATTTTTTCTTGCATTGTTCTTAGATGTAGAGATCATGAACTCCATGAATAAAGTTTCGGAGTAGCTAGCAATGCTATGAGGATAAAATGAATATTGTTAGCATTTCAAGCTGGCTGGCAAGTGTTTATTAGCTTAATTGTAGAAGGAAAGGACAGGAGTAGAGGAAATTCTAGTGTTAGATTTTGTTGTTCCTGATCTGATGTTGATCAGTCAGCTTGTTAGTGATTCCATGCTTAGATTTAGATAGTCCTGCCGAAATGAGCAAATGTACAATCTGAGGAAAATACACGATCCCTTTTCTACAGCATGTGAATTTATTTGCACTGCATTTGCAATGTGCATTCGAGGAAAATACACAATCCTGAACCACAAAGGCATTATACTTCAATTCCCACTGTGGCTGCTGAATTCTGGCTTCTGCAATTGAATTTTGCTGAGTTGCTTTGGTGGTTCATTGAAACCCTCACTCTCTGGTATATTTCTATATCATTTGAGTTCTTGAGCTCCCATTTTTACTCTCTGCTCTGACAATTTAAACAAGACTTGCGCCATTTATTTTCCAGATTACTCGCTCACAGTTAGTCGTGATACATATTTTCATGATTCTGGCTTTGAAAGTAAAGCTGAAAACTTTGTGGCCTGTAAGGTTGCCAAACGCACCGTGCAGGAATATGAATAAAAACGGATTTTGAATTTTTACCATTATACAGTGTGCTAGAAAGTCCCATGGCAGGTACAGCCTGATGTTAAATCTGAATTGACTTCTCCATTCCCTGCCAAGTTAGCAGTGATTCCCGTAATAATCACATTGAATATTTTGAGAAAAATCAGTGAAACAGTAGTTCCAAATGGACCAGACCAGGATTGTGTAATGAGCAATGAGAGGTATCAGCTTTTATTGATTAAGTTTGACATAAAGAACAGCAACAAAAAGTCAATCCAAGTATTCATATCATCGGGGTCAAATCTTTGGATAAAAATCACCCGTGCAAATTTTGGCCAATATTAACAGAGCATGTATTCTCCTGGAACGTAACATCTTCGTTTAAGGGGATATATACAAGCACGTCTACTCGAACAAGGATGCAGAGCAACAATCCAAGCAGTCCTTTGTTGTTATTGACTAGCACTGTACAAATTATGATGACATACTAGTTAATTAGGATTCAGGATATCAACAGGATTGGCCACAATTGTGCAGCAGCACCCAGGGCATACCAGCTTATGTTCTCAACTAAAGCTAAATAAATAGTCTACCATAACATACATGATAATCAACATCAAATCCTTTTGATAAAAACTCTTCTTGAACTAGTTTAGTTAGAGTGCGACAATCTGCAGCCCAAGCATTTACAAGACATGCAAGCTTTCAGCACTACTAACAGAGTCCCATCATTTACAAGGCAGGCTTTAGTATCTATTATCCGGGTTCAAGTGGACACACAAGCAAATATCCACTTGAAAAGGGGTAGAACACTTGCGGTAGTTTTTTTTTTGGATATTAGCGAGTTAGTTTAGTAGTGCATGTACTGTGGAGAAAATGACAATTTATTGCGTCATACAAAATCTGAAAATTTAAAGTTGAGTCTAATTCGTAATGTTGCGAGACTGGTTCAATAAAAAAGTGGTAATCTTTGCTCTCCCGAGGCATACGAAATGATACTCCTCTTGAGCGGCGAGATATAGTGTGCCCCATGAAATGCAGCAGCACGAAGTATATTTAAAGGGCCGAAATCAACGGAGTATGCCTTCTGAAAGCCATCTAGAATAGCCATCATAGTCATGTTTGCAAGTTTTCTCTCTGCTTCATATTTTTTCAACAACGTCACCTGCATAAAACAAATCAATATTACATCAGCAAACATTACCAATTAAGATGTACCATCATGAAAGACAACTAGGCCAAAACTTGTTGTCCCATCACATCCTATGTTGTCTATGTATAACCGATTTGTTAGGAAAGTGATGCTGTACATCCACCGGAATCATGTTTAACAGTAGGATATTAGAGTGCTCACTTCTGTAAAACATATGAACGCCTGGCATTTTTGACGACTTGAAAAGCAGAATTTGCGGGTCAAATTACCTCTATCTTAAATACTCTGTCTTCAAGAAATGAGCAGCTCAATCATTTTTCTTTTTTATTAATTCTCCAGCTGAGATAAGGAAGGCATCGAAGAGTTTTTTGTGGAAAAGTACAAATCTACCATGACAGATTTTCTTTCCCTGAGTGTCATGGACACCCTAGTATTTTAACAGAATTTTTTAGATAAAGCACAAAGTCTGTTGGAAATAATACCCACAAAAAAATCATTTATGTTTGTATCCTAGTTGATTACTAGTGGCAATTTTTCTTATCATGTAGAATGATCAATAAATGCCACAACATGGCCATCATCAGGATATGCATCATCACTAGCTAGAAATTCAGTGACAACACTAATCCAATGTAATCTGTAAAAAAGCCATTAAGAACTAACTTCCAAGGCAAGGGTGAAAATGTAAAATATAGAATGTAATTATAACTAAATACCCGGGGGGGGCAAAACACGCCACAAGGAAAAGTGATCTAATTTTTATTACATCAGTTGTTTGACATGATATTTAAGGCAATTGATATTTCAACACTGTACATTATTGAAGATTATAAGCAAGATGACATACCTCCCCTATGTCCATGCCCACAGCAATTCCTTCAGCAATGATTCTTGAAAGAGCAAATGCGTCTCCAAAACCCAAATTAACTCCCTGGCCAGCTAAAGGATGAACTGTGTGCGCCGCATCACCAATCAGAACAACACGCTTTGATGCATATTCATTTGCATGCATTAAAGACAATGGAAATGCCATCCTCTCAGATGCCAACTTGACCACTTTTGGTGGAATTTCAAAAGATTCATCAGCTAATATTGTCACATTTCCTCTGAGCCATGAAAACATGCCTGCACTACCTGGTAGACTTGACTTTGGATGAGGACCATATCCATAATCCAGAGCATGATTTACCGCTTTCACAAAATCATCCTCTTTCACTGATTTAAAATCAGATGACTCCTCTGGGTTCATGGTCCAAACAATATTGCTGAATTTGTCTCCAATTGGCAGAAGTGCAATTGGACCAGATGGTAGAAACCGTTGCCAAGCACAATAATTTTCTACTGAATGTTCTACGGTGCATATTACCGCATTCTGAGAGTATTTCCACCCTGTTGTTTTAAATCCGGCAAGCTCTCGGACTTGTGACTTTCCACCATCAGATCCAACCTATGATGAATGCAACATAACTCGATACTGATTAATTTGTTATTCACAAAAAACATTTTCTGGTGGCTCGTCTAAAATTGCAAATCTTTCATTCTACCATATTTTATAGGTATAGCATAACTTCATCGGTGCAAGTTAAATTACCACCAACTTTGCATAAAGGCTGTTTCCATCACTTAGTTCCAGCTTCGCTACACGTCCCCTGGCATATGACGCTTCTGTTGAGGCTGTACTGTCCACCACTATGGATGATGAGCTTGGATGTAGAGACATTGAAGTTAATCTAGAATGGTATATTGTCTTTTGGAAATCTGTGTCCTGCACATTTGACTTTTTAGTATCAGAAATCACAAAAGAGAGCATTTCTATCCTCGTGGAAAACTATTGGTTTTGTTGATGATACATGAACAAGAAAACTTATATCACTTAATGTCCACCCGGAGATTACATACAGCATAACAGAATCAAGAAGACATGCGCATGCACAAGAACAAGATGCATTACCTATATTATTATCTCACACGTTTATCAGAAAATTCACCCTGGAAATGTCAAGGGAACTGATATGAAGAAAGAAAATTCTCTCTTAAGGAATGGCTGTGTTCAGTCAGAGGACAAGGACCTCAAAGTTTATTCAACATCACAAATGCAACACGTAAAGAAAATGAAGTACTAGATAAAGCATGAGAGTCTCTGCAAAAGAGAGATGAAAATGGGCATGTCATGTGTTCGAGTAAGACCTGCACCTATAGGAACATAATACATGTTTATATTTTAATTATTGATGGAAAGATTACATTCAGAAATTAAAAGGATGTAACGGTAAATAGGTGATATTACTCAGAAAATAAAATATACAATAGGCCCGTATAGATTCTAATTAGAATCTACATAATGGTAATAAAATCTATGCAATAGATAGAGTATACCATCAACAAATTTAAAGTTCCCATTAGGTATGGCATGTAGCATCAACAGATTTAGATTTCCTGTTATGTAAGAAGATAAGCAGTTTGGTTTCAAGAATACCTCAATTCTTGATAGCAGAGAACTATGGAGCACCTTATTCTCCACCACACACCTGCATCATGATGAGTCCAAAATCAGCATCGTCTGCAATATCTAACAGTAGGATCACAGTATATTTTTCACCTCTACATGTGGCTTACCCTAAAACTTCATTGTCTACATCTCTTGCATCATATTTTGTATACCCTAGGCTAGTGTAATCCCAAACCTGCAGAATATCAAGTGGCAGGCAATTGATGGCATCATATGTTATGTAATAGTACAGTATATATTTCATTGCAGTGGACAAAATCAAGCAATTTAAAAGGTAAAACTTTCTATGCAGCTGCAAATAAGAATAAAAAACCTGATAAGAAGAGATAGAAGCATAGTAACAATAAATCATTCTAATGTGAGCCAAATTCTGTTATTAAAATTTCTCAAGCCTTGTAACAAAGTTTCTATTTAGTTGCAGATGCCAAACAGAAGCTTCGTATGTGCCAGTACACATCAAATTCATGAGTCAAATTAAAATGCATCAGTATTGTTAGTAATTCAAGATTTGAAACAGACTATGTCAACTATGTGAAACTAAAAAATGCATAAAACAAAAGTAAATAGAACAGTCATCACCTGCATCTTATCAAAATAAGCATGTCGATGTTGTTGAACATATTGCCAGGCACCAGTATCTGCAAAACCATCAACGAAAATCCAAAGATTATGTCTAGTGTCTGTTGCCAAACAGTATGCTAAACATCAGCAGTCTCTTGTTGTGGTACTTTCAAGCAACCAATTACGATGCCAAGTCTTCTAGGAAACAAATTATTGTCTTGGTAAAATCAGGTGTTTTTAATTTCCTTTTACAAGTTTATTCTAAAGCATGGAAAAATCATTCTTGAGGTTTCTGTAACTTCACAGTGTGGGTAGTTAACAAAAAACACGGGAGATACACAATTGTAATACCATTGAAAAAAAGAAAAGGAATGTCGCAAGAGGAATTGCACGCATTTATTATGATACCTTTGAAAAAAGATATAGTTGCAGGTGTGACTGTACTGACCCTTGGATCAGGTGGGTCTTCTCTCTTTATGCATGGTTTATTGGCCAAAGCAGGACTGCTATCAATGATGGCAACACGCAAATGCTTCGTCAATGGCATGGTTGCTGCAAGCAACAAAGTTAATAACTTGATGAATACAAAACATAATGCATCAATGAGAATTGACTCCTTTATACTACAAGGGCATACAGTATCAAAAGCCATTGACAAGAAAGCTTCTGTCTTTTGCATTTGATCTTGTTTGTTAAACCCAACCCAACTTCCAATTGCCAAGCATAGAAGAATAAATGGAGCAGCGACAACATGATAGTAAACTAGTGCAGATGGGAGGGAAAAAAGCCTACCCAAGGAACAAGCTAGGGCCATGCCAACCATGCCTCCCCCAACAATAGCAATGTCATATGGTTGAACATTGCCAGTAGGACTCAGGTTGCCATCACTCTCCTGCCAAACCAAAACCAAAACAATCAAATCCAAAACTGTACCATAAAGATTTAAACTTTACAAGAACCCGTTAGCCATTATAGAGAAATAAATTAATTTTTGGAAAAAATAATATTGGAAGAGCAAAAATTCTAGTAACAAAAAAAGACCCATCAATGCATAACACATGAAAAACACACCTAATACAATTAATAATAAAGGAAACCATTACCTGATTAAATTGGGAAGAAGCAACAGCAGCAGATGATTTTGCAGCTTCATCACTGCAAAATTGCTTCCTTGAAAGTTTGAATATTTGATGATAAGCAGGAACAACTTTCCTTGCAATCACCCTGTCATTTGTTGAATGTTTTTTTTTTTAAAAAAAAAAAGGGAAAAGAGATTTTACTTAATAATAATAAGAATGAGTTAAATTAAATTAATTAAACAAGAATTTCATAAGAGTTACTTGACATGGGTACCTGTTCATTCTTGCGACTGCAGAATTTCAGCGATCATGGAGTTAGAGGGGGTCAGGGGAGGCAAGAAAACAAAGAGTGATATGGGCCGAACGGAGTTGGTCTTAGCTCTAAGGGCCAGCTTGGGCTTCGTTTAACTTAACAAAAGAAATTAAAAGACTAGATATGGGCTAAATTACTCAAAAAACCATGCTTGGGCAGCTACTGCAAGTAATTGTAGAAAGAATGGCAGTCGTTTTATGCATTCATGCAATGCGTTTTTCGAGCTAATCCATCAAAGGCTTAATCCGCCGCCTCTTCTTTTTTATTTTAAAAATACCGCATTTCCTAAAAGGCAGTGAGCATGGTTTAGAACTCGTTGGTACTGTTATTATAATTATTTTTTCAGAAAAAATATTAAAATAATGTTTATATTTTAAAAAATATATATTTTTAACATTAATATTTAAAAATAATTTTAAAACATAAAAATTAGATCTTAATAACAATGCTTGAAGGAAAGCTTTTAGGAATTGTCAGAAATATATTTGTCCTAATAATTTTTTATGATTTTGATTCGTAAGAAAATGAAATAAAAACTGAAAAAAAATATTTAATATATTTTTCAGTTAAAATTATTTTTTAAAAACATTATATAGCATGATACTAAACACGCTTTTCGTGGGTTGATCTAAAATTTGATGGACTTATTCTCTAAGTTAGGTGTAAGAAACAATAATTTAAAGCTCTACAACTCTATGGCCACTCCACACGTTTTATTTGCCTGTTTATTTTGGTGTTTTTCAGCTAATCCATAGGTATAGGCCCGTGAGGCTCGTCGAGACTAATTTTCCTGATTTAGTTTTTTTTAAAAAAATAATATATATAATTTATGAAAACAATTACATTTCTCAGTTCTTATAATGATTTGATTTTAATAAAATTCCAACCAACAAGTTGGAAAATATATGGCATTTGCCAGCTGGGCTGATCCATGGATTTATTGACCCTATTAAATATTTTGTTTTAAAAATATTTTTTTAAAATTAATTTATTTTTGTGTTTTTCTATTATTTGCTATGTTAAAAATAATTTTTATAAATAAAAAAATATAATTTTAAATAAAAAAATACTTTAAAAAATAATCTTAAATACACGGTTTCAAACGTTAACATCTTCTCAAATAGTTTTGGGTTAGTAAAAATCTAAAATCTTTTTATTTTTTTATTTATTTGTGTCTGTGTGTGTGGCTCAAGAGTTTCTATCTTTACGGTGAATGGACTCTTTAAGCGCGATTGTGATCTAAACCAATAAAAAGAAAAATAAATAAATTGGTCAGTTTTTGCCTTCATGACATCAATTATATAACGACAAAAGATAAATTTTGTCATTTTTTCAAGCAAAAGGTCATTTGCTAGTGAAAGCTCGTACCCCTCCAAATACTGAATAGTCTATTTCTTGACTACTTTCAAACTGTTGCTGCATAATTTCTGAAGGAAAAAAACAAAGACTTTTTATTAGGATGGTGTAAGTGTTAAAAATAAATTTAAAAAAAATAAAAGAATATTTAAAAAACAATTATTTTTCAAAAATACATTAAAATAATACTGTTTTATTTTTTAAAAATTATTTTTAAAATAGCATATCAAAATTATATAAAAATATTAAAAATATATATTTCTTTAAAACACGGTATCAAACATCCCTTCAATAGAGAAGAGATTTTAGCTCAGGTTATTGAACCCGTTTAAGCCATGATTTTTGATATATTGTCTCTTTAAAAGGGTAGTTGCGGTTATTTTTTAAAGTATTTTTAATTCAAATATATATTAAAATAATATTTATTTATTTTTTAAAAGTTATTTTTTGATATTAACACATCAAAATGCTAAAAATACTAAAAAAATAATTTTAAAAAAAATCAAAAATATTTTCGAAACATATCAAGTAGCATGATATAAGGCTTGTGTTAAGATCGAGGTCGAGCTCCAGCCAAAACAATTGCAAGAAAAGAAGGTTTAAGTGGTGATGCTGCTACTGCATTACAAATCACAACTTCTCCCTGCTGATGGATGTGAATGCGCTGAATTTTTCGCCTGATACAAACAAGGAGATGTGCCCTACTACTCCGAGACGACAAAACCAATATTGGACCATAATTATATCAAGTGAACATCATAGCTATTAGCTAGCTAATCCAAGATTCCGTGCTCCCTTCCGAATGATAATAGCATTTGGCATGGAAGAAGCTCTCTCGTCACTGTTTCTGTAATCCAGCTAGCTATGCAACAGGGTAAAAAGAAGGGGGGGGGGGGGGTTGAAATGATGTTTACAGGGCACGGATATTAACCCTCTCAAGCCCCAACAAAGCTACAATATTGCAAACAAAAAGAAGATCTTGTGACTCTCTTTACAATCATCGTCTCCACTGATCATCTGTCGCATGCCCCATGGCCTTGCGCCATGTAGTAAAAAGATTACACGTCCATTTCCAACTGTAAACAAGCAATGAATAATGTGTATCCCCACAGACACACACAGTCAAAAGTAAAAGAAAAAACAGGAACCGCATCTTTCTTGTTTCACCCGAACTCACCACAACACAATGATGAGTGCAGAGAAGAAAAGGCAAAGGATAATAAACAAGTCTGAGTGGTGGGTGAGGTAATCACCATGATTGTACCTGTGCTTCTATATCCAATCATCTTTTCCCAATTGCCTTGCATACCCCAAGAAACACAGCCCCACCTTCAAAAATCAAAACATGTAGCCATTTCCCCACTTTCTTAGATCCAAAGCAATAAACCATAATCATTTAGCGATAACCAAACCCTATTAGCATTAATATATTTAGGCTGATTCCAGACCATTACTGGTGGTGACAGACGCAGCTACAGGGTTTGTTGGATATGCATGGTATATCAATATATAGATAGAGAGAAAATATACAGAGATATATCAGGTTTAGCCTTATTGACTGTACTCCTGGCGGCCTCAGGGCAGAATAGGTGCACTTCTTTAGTGTGCTCTTGCTATGCACCTTCAAGAAACTTCAACAACAAAGGTGAAGAAAGCAACAGCGCTACGAAGGGATCCTTCGCAGAAAAGAAAGAAAATGGGGTCATGGAAGAAGCCAGTAATAATGAATCAGTAGAAGATCATCAAAAGAGCAATGGTGGGAGAAATAGTAGAAGCAGTACCGCTAGTGGGTCTAATAATGGACCTCGCTTAGAAACTTCACCTCTCAAGAGTACTCTCAAGAAAACTAGCAGTGCTGTGGTTGGGGAAAATCAAGCAAGGAGAGATCGTCAAAAGAGAAAAGTTAGCTGGCCTGATATTGCTCATGGAACAGATATTGCTCATGTTCTTGAATTCGAATCAAGGTAATTAAAATTAACCATCTCCTCCCTACCATACTTAATTTGCATGATTGGGTTTTGATTGTGTTTGATGATGAAAGCCCTGGCCACATAATGTGTTTTTGATAAGCAAATTATTGCCAATAGAATCTTCAACAGTTATAAGGGTGTTTTCTCCCTCGCTTAAAAGAGTTTTTGGGGCATACTTGCGTGAACAATTTCTAGAAAATGAAGTGCATAATGGCTTGTTTTTTCCATTTTCAATCTATCCACATATGCCATGTATTTTAAGGTTAAAGCAGCTGTATTCTTTGCTGTCCCCTTGCACTCTCACTATATTTTCCTTCTCTTTCATAACGTCACAGCACCTCTGATGATGGAGAACTTGAAGGATTAAGGAACTCTTGTGTTTGTACAATTCAGTGAACAAGCAATCCAGAGGTACCGGACACAATTTAATTGCTCTTTACTGATTTGAGTAATATATATCTTCAGGATCATAATATATAAATTGGCAAAACATACGCAAAGATATATATATATATATATATATATATATATATATATATATATATATATATATATATACATATATATATATATATATATATATATCTTGTTCCTTGTAAGAAAAAAATAAAAAATCATTAATTATAATTTTGATCATTGACACTAGAACCAATTAGGCGCATGTCCTTGTCGAGTGCAATTTGGTTTGAACGTGGAAGATGGCTCAAAATATAATCACATACAATGCCTAACGTGAGCTTAAAATGCATCTTCCCAGGATATCCAAAATGACCTTTGAAGACTGAGTGTGCTTGTTTACATATTTATAAAAGAACACTTTGAAAAATAATTATTACCATGTAATAACAAACACTACCTTCATAAGTTTTAATGGCCGAAGGCACAATGTGACATTATATAATGATAATACAGTTCATAACCACAGTTAGAATTCTTAAAGTCCTCGTGAATTTCTTGAGCTTGCATCTTATATACAATGCGGGTGTGGGTTGAGGCTTAGAGGACGGGTTTCTAGCCTTTGAACTCTGAGGAGTTTGGACAACATAGCTAGGTAGAAGGGAGCTGGGGGATTTGGTTTGAAAACAAGTGCCATCCGGCATCTCTTCTGTTTTAGTTTAAAAAAAAAATCACAGGAGAAACAAAACATAGTCAACATGTGGATAGATCTTAAGATCTAAACCACCTTGCTTCCTTAATTACCCTAAATACTAGATTAGTGGGGAAAGGGTCTGCATAAATGGCCGAGTAGCACGAAATTGCAATTCAGCCAACCCTCTCGGGCTAGCCTGATGATGTTATATGGCTTCAATGTATGGTCAAAACATGAATTTAACTCCTTTAGCCATCATCATATGCAATTAGTTTTTCAATTGGGACATGCAATGTGCAAGCTTCGATTGACATTTCTGTTAGAAATGGTTGCCTGCTGAAACTCCCTATAAATGTTGATAGAAGCACAATGCAGGTATAAATGATTAGACCATGAGGGTTTTTCTTTCAAACAAAATTCTGGGAGTACCTAATGATCTATATGTTTAGTTGAAGACATATGAATGAAGATACTGAAACTCCCTATAAATGTTGATAGAAGCACAATGCAGGTATAAATGATTAGACCATGAGGGTCTTTCTTTCAAACAAAATTCTGGGATTACCTAATGATCTATATGTTTAGTTGAAGACATATGAATGAAGATATAAAATAAATTTCTCTCTGATAACTCAATAAATACAGTATAAAATAACCTGCCTCTTATTCTTACAGTTGTCTTTCTTTTTTCCAAAGTTTCCCACACAGTTTTTCTAACATTTATAACTCTCTCTTCTTACAGATGGATCTCCTCATGATGCAGTTCTTCAAGAACATTTCACAGTATTCACATTCTTGTACTGTTTCTTAATATAGAATTAACTCGAGTTTTCTATAACATTTAAGGTAGAAAACATGAGTAGAAAAAACAGGAACCGCTAAAAGAAATAAACCAACCATCCAGGATTCTTTTGCAATGGTTCTGTCCAATCGTTTACGTAACGCTTGCCCAAGTTGCACGACCATTGGACCTTGGAAATAGATTTCTAACAGAACCAAGACCAAACAGCCCTTTCGTTGTGATTTTCCCTCTGGAAAAGTTGCCCCTTTATTCAGTCATTAAACTCAATCCAGGGTTTGCCCGATGAGTTAGGGTGGATTCATCTGAAATCATTAAGAAAATATAATTCTGAACAACATTATTTTGAAAAATTAAACTGGGTTTTGACAAAAAAAAACTAAATTAGCTCGGGATTGATTTTTTTATATATATACCCGGGCCTAGCTAACCAAAAGTCTATAATAATGAGTTTTAAATTTATGCATGAAAAACTCAAACTTCTTATTTATTATTGATATGAAATTCCCCACTCGCATGTATAGGTTCAGAAGACACCACTGAACTAGGCTTACGGTGTACGGTGGGAGCTTCGGTCAGTGGGTGGGGCTGGGGGCAACATCGAAGTCCAGAGAACTGACTTGGAAGAAAAAATGATACGGGAACCTCTCTGTACTTGTAGATGAAATGAAAGATGGCGAGTACAAATGAAACTTGCTGATTTTGTCAGTCAGAGTTAACAAATCAATCACATACAAACGTGGTGAAACAAATCGATCTAAATGGAGTTAACGTGTTACATGCAACAAAAGCCAAGCAATTGTTGTAAGAAAGAATTACAATTTTCCTCCTTCCCAACCCCCACAATGATGCACCAAATTTTATCCCAACATGGGGGTCCCTTTTTTTTTTCACTCGCAGTATCACAATATCATGGTCTTATAACACACTATTCCCTATTTGGCATCTGCTGATCAGCAGCTCATTTTGCAAGCTACAACCTCTTTTACATATCGGTTACAATCTCACACAAGCCTTTAATGACCATGATTTCTGGCTTTCTTTGATTTGTTCTTTTCCTGCATCTTCTTCTTCTTTGCTTCAGCTGTAACCCAAGTATAATCTGGAGGAATAACAAATGGGTCCTGAATGTTTTCTATCCTATTGCTAGAGCCACCAGCAGACGAGCTAGGGCGTTGATAAGGAGCTTTTATCCACTGAAACCAAGATGAAGTTGAGGACTGCATAACCATCGGACTTTCTCGTAATGCAGCAGTAGGACTTGAAGGGGGTGTTGCAAACTCATCCAATGGCTGTAGTTCTTCAAACTTCGTAAATGTAACCAGTACCCTGATTGTGGGAACTACTGGGATAGCAACCTGGATGTAACCAAGGAGCTTTTAGAAAACACATTCAGATATTATCAAAACAATCAGACCATAGTGTGGTGTAAACAAAGCTACAAGACAAGAATCATTAGCATTATAAATTTTGAAGCGATTTTCCCCATATCTAATGAAAGCGTGTCAGTAAATTTGGAAGGAAAGAATGGTACTGAGGTAGTCCAAAACTTTACATAGGTGCAAGGGACTGCCAACAAAATATCCACCAACTCATATTTGTTAAAAATTGGCCAGGAAGCCAAACCAGGTCATTTGGATTTATAGCATCCATATTAATATATATGCATAACAATAAGATATTTTTGCAGTGTTTAGATATTTTATCTAGCGTGGCTGGACACCTGACCGTAAGTGTTAGATGCTCTCTTTCTACAAGGCCAGGTTAAAATCCTATTCTGTCATACTTTGGTCCAGTGGCATTTCTAAAAATTGAGCCAAGTAGGCAACTTCTCAAATTCAAATGAAATTCAGCAGAATTGAGTTATTTTTTCTGTCAAGTTCACTCATAGATGATCCTATCACATAACTAGACTTGCCAAGTGTCTGGTTAACTGGGTTACTAGTTTGAACAGCTAAACAGGGCTGGATGGATATAATAGCTGTGCTTCTACCTTGTATCCAAAAACAAGAGGCATGTGGCTAGACCAGGAATAAGAAGAGACAAAGCAAGACATGGATATTTGAAAAACCCAAACAACATAATGATGCTGATAACACAGTCTGCAGAAATGCTACCTTTGACTCGCTGAAAACTTATCCCAGGAATAAACACAGAAAATTCTTGGGATTTATCATTTAAATAGCATTATAAACTGGTATAATAACAAGCATTGTGCATTTCAAAACAATAACTTACCTCGTATCACCAGAGCAATTCCTTCACCAACTTCAGTGAAAAGACAAGTCAATATTTATTCAAGATAAAAAGGCCAGGCAATTCCATGTTATTGTGGTTATTCACGACATAGAGGATATTATTTATTAAGTGCATCATGCCAACTAGCCTCTCACAAAAAAGCTAGTCAATTTATCAGCAGATCAATCAAAGGCTAATGAAGAGAATCTCGTGTGTTCGGTCGGGGTTTAGAAACATCAATCCTACATGGTTGTTTCAGCATGGAAAACACAGCACATTAGAGTACTATATTAACTGTATATAAAATGTTACACCACACGTCACCCCAGGTAATCTTGCACCTAAACCAAGACACCATAGCTGGCTGTAACTAAAGTGGAATGAGCTACGCTATTCCTTGACTTTGGTACTCCAACTGGAAAACTTATAAAAATTTACTTAAGCTTCTTTTATAATATTCTCACTGGTATCGAATAAAGAAAACTATTATGGATTTCTCCACCAATTCTTCTTTTTTCCAAGATATTTACACTATAAGCTGGCCCTACAGACATATGGGTATTAAAAAGATGTCAGCGGATAGCAGGGTTAAAGGTATTGTTGGGTGCAGTTGTAGAATATTTTCCTTAAAGGGCTAGTGAAGAACCCGCAGAGGATTTTAGATAGTTTTATATTAATTATGTTTCCATTACAAGAATATCTAAATCTTTTGTGGGTCCTTCATCAATAACCACCACACATTTGAAGACTGGTCAGACTGTGACTGAGATTGTGGTAGAGTTAGGAAAAGGAATGCTAGAAGCCAAAAAACAAAATTTGGGTGCTTGGATGTTTTCATGAAGCCAGGGTGTGTTCGAATGTCAAAGACACGGACAGCCATGATTTTGAGGAAGAAACAATTTGCTGCTTTTTAAACCATGGCTTAGATGGAAATCAATGTTTTGGAAATGCAATGCCAAACACACCCTTAATATACAATGTGCTCAGAAGTTGTCCTCTATTACAAGGCAAACATTGCATAAGATTAATTCTAATTTAATATTTAAAATCTAACCACACATAACTGCGCCCACATGGTAACCCAATAAAATGTTTATCTATAATTATGGAAAACATTGTGATTTTATGATCTTCACTCAACATAACTCCCTGGGGCTGGAGATGCATAAGCCTCAAACTAGGTGAATTGCTTCAAAAACCTAAGCCAGACCTTAGCAAGACAAAAGCTTCATGCTCCATTTATAAGAGAGCACATGAAAAGCTTCTATCCAATATGATTTATATCATCAAATAGATTCATAAAGTGCACTCAATTTTAAGAGAATTGACAGGAAAAACCCTATTCATGCCATATAGATCATGGGGTTATTTAGTATAGATCTAGCAAGGCCATCATACAACCAACCGTTACAGAAATCAAATAGAAAATATGATTGTGAGTGCAGGGCAGGGCAGTGGTGTGTGATGACAAAATTAAACAGCAAGCTAATGAGCACCTTGTACTAAAAGAGTTTTATATTGTCAGATTCAACTGGATATAAGAGAAAACACCATACCTTAACTGGAAAGGTTCCCATGGGAAGTTTAGTTGTGAGCAGCTCTCTTAAGCGACGAATTGCCTTAACCTTGTTTGCAAGAATGTCAAGCAGTGGAAGAAGTTCTTCAGTTTGCAAAGGGAAGTTTGGAGAAAGCCAAAGAGTAGGTCTTAATCCTTTCTTATACTCATTCTCACGGCCTCCTTCTTTGCGACGATTAATGCTCTCAGAACTCGTAGAAGTAGATGCCTTGCTATCTCTCCCTTTCCGATGCTCATCCCTCGAAACAATCTCCACAGAATGTCTTCCTGGTTTAGGCTGACTTCCAGATGGAGAGTCCCCTAGTAAATCACTCACCTTCTCATCCACACAAAGAGAACTTCTTGGTGGAACAATTTTCTTCGGCCCTTCAACTTTAGAATCCCGTTTCCTCCAACCACCAAACCACCCTTTCTTTTCCTGCTTAGTCTCTCCATTTCTACAACCATTTGCATCTTCAACAGGAACCTCCCTGTGCTCATAACAACTATGACGATGTGCAATAATGCCATCGCCATTCTCAGAGCTCAGCTCTGACGTATCCAATTTAAGAGCAACTTCAAGTTGCCTTCTTTCTTCTTCTGTCAAAATGTCATTGAGCTCCTCACTTTCTGTTTCATTATCATTGCAGGAAGAGAAGAACTCATCATCCGACATAGCCCCTGGGACCTTTCTAGATTTGATGCTAACAACCACATTGTGCATGTCATAGACCTTTGCCTTCCATGAACCCACCATTTCTGTTTTCTCCAGCCGCCTCCATGTCAACTGTGGCAAAAGAACTGCTTGGGTCACGTCTATCCCTGGCCTGAATATATTAGTCTGAGACATCGCAGCCACTTCTTGCCTAACCTCTTCATCAGTTGCCAGAGAACCAGCACCATCCAAAGCATTCATCACCTCTTTATCCTTGTGTGTAATCATGCACAGCGATCCAGAAGGGACTTTCCCATCCTCAGATCCATCACCAAGGAAAAGTATACTCTGATCTGAACGCTGAATCCTAAAACCATCAAAACCAGCCAAAGTCATATCAGCCCTCAAATTTGCACCTCTCTTCCAGATTTTGTAAGTATCTGAAGGAGCAATCCTCGAGATAAAAGGTATCACAGAACTCTCAAAATGGAATGTTATTTCCATGTAGAAATCCCTCATCCTTCGCATTGTTCCCACCAAACGAGGCAACCTCCTACACCACTTTGCCCATGCCAATGGCTGGTAATGCCTGACAATAATCATTGCTATCCCTTCTTCTCTATTGCAGATAGCTTCTTGGAGAGCGCTCCATCCCTGCTCATTCTGCAAACTCCAATCTGCACCGGCAACCATAAGCATCTCAGTTGCAGTCTCGTCGCCCAGTTTGACAGCCAAGTGAAGAGGGGTGTCACGGTACGGTACATCACGCCTATCAATTGCAGTAGCAATAGCATCAGCCTTCTCTTCCTCAGCCAATGAAATCGCCTCATTCCGAATCTCAGCAGGATTGCAAAGACGGGGAAGGCCAGCTACTATCTTCCTGAGAGTGGCATAATCTTTGGTTGCAATGGCCTTATGCACAGGACTATGGGCATATTTAGAAATGTCAATGCCCGCCATCCCTCAGGAGTATATAAAGATCAACGCAAGTTAAAAATATATACAAACTCAAAACCTCAATTCAATCATCCAACTATAGAACTCGATGGAGATGACTGATAAGCAAAGCCCCAAATTAGAACCTAGAAAAAAAACAGCAACACAATCAACCATTTGCAGGTATAACTGACTTTCTGACACGTGAAATTAGGTCCAGTTCATAATTCATCATCAAGAACAGTATAAGCTATATCTTGCAAACTTTCCCAGAACAGAATAGACCTAGTTCAAGTTACACCCAGCTGGCACAAGAAAACAACCGTGAAAGAATCAAACTTGCAGCAATTATCAGGAAGCAGAACCAGAGAATACAGTAGCGGGCCCATAGCACAAAAAAAAACAAATCCAAGAAGCCAAGAAATCTCACCTCCTTCTAAGCTTCTTCCTCTCTTTGCTCTTCTCCTCAAAGAAACCAAGATTCTTCAAAAGAAACTTAAGTCGCCAAAACCCCACCTCTCTCTCTCTCTCTCTCGAGATCCTTGCGATCCAAACCAGATCAGACAAACCTAAAAATATGCATGTGAGGGGTGTCTGAAGAGAAAAAAAGAGCTCTAAAAAGAACCCAAAAAAGATTGATACTTTATAGTATTAGAAAAGAACATAAGTTGGGAATCTGATAGAAGAAATAGAAAAAAGATGGGAAATTTTTAAGAAAGGAATACAAGAAAGTGGCTGGCAAAAACCCATTATCCAACCAAACCTCCCTCAACAAAATAAAATATCGCACAAGTATAGACTCTAGAGCTTCTTATATATTGCACACCAAAGGGGCGAAGAATCAAAGTCTAATGACTGCTTCAACGGGGTTTTTTTTGTACAAGTTTGAAACTAAGAACAAAACAAGAGGGTCAATGGGTAAATAAATTGTGTATCGATGTTTATTTTGTAGCTTGATAAGAACAAAGGAAGGGGATAGAACAAGATAGAGAGTGTTTGTTCGTTTCTTCTTTTTTATTTTTTTTACATTCAAGTCTCTGTACTATAGTAAATAAAGATTTGATTTTTATTTCTTTTCAAGATACACTAGTACACTAACTCACCGCTACTAGAGTTGTTTGGTAGTTTTTATGAATTTTTTTATTTAAAAATATATTATGATATTTTTTATTTTTTAAAAAAATAATTTTAATATACTGATATTAAAATTTTTCAAAAACATTAATTTAAATTAAAAATTCAAAAATATTTGTAAAAAACAGTGTTAAAACTTAAAACAGCAGTAAAAAAAAAAGAGAGAAGCACGAAGACAGAAATGTGATGTTGGTCAGTGGACGGCAGAGTCTAAAATGGAAAGGGCAGCATGTGAGGCAGGAAATTTGGAACTATTTCTTTATTTTGTTTTTATTGAGTGTATATTTAATGATTAATGATTTATATATATATAAAATTAAATAAGTTCATATGCAATAATGAAGAGATTTTAATGGGATTGATTGATTGAGTTGTTAGCTGTGATTCGTGGAGTCCAAAATTGATTTGATTTGAGTAATACGATAATGATTATTTTTTGTTTTAAATTATTTTAAATAAAAAAATAAAAAATTTACATATTATTTTAATATATTTTTAAATAAAAAAATTAAAAAAAAAAAACAATCACTCTAGCAAAATAAAAAAATACTGAAATTAGTAATTTGTTAACAAACACATAAGGGTCATGGCCAGGCCTAAGAATTCGTCCTAGGGAAAGGTAAAGAAAATGTTTGTTAAAATAATATATTTTTTATTTTTTTAATTATTTTTTATATAAAAAATCTAAAAACATTAAAAAAAATTAATTTCAAATAAAAAAATCAAAATTTTTAAATACATTTCCTGATCACAATCCTAAATACTTCCTCGATTTAAATTGTTTTTTAAAATATTTTTTTTGTTTTAAGATATATTAAAATAATACTTTTTTTATTTTTAAAAAATTATTTTTCAAACAATCATATAAAAATAAACTAAAAACACTCAAAATAATTTAAAATAAAAAAAATCATAAAAAGTTTTAAAATAGTCGTCAAAGAATGTGAGATGAAATTTGCTCCTACGAATCGGGCAAGTGAAACGTCACGTGAATGGTCCCTGGGGGTGGCTAATGAATCACAAATATCGGTGATCTGTTGCAGATTTTTTTATTTGATTGGACCATAGAAAAATATTGTGGAGAAAATGTCAAATAAATGGTCTTATCATCTTGTTGGACTAGTATTAATATATCACAATAAATATCAATTTTCCATATTTTATTCAACTGTGTATACGCGAGTTTTGAAAAGCATGCAGGTGATGTTAACATTTTTATTATTATTGATATAAATTATAAATATGTTCATATGGGCCGATAAATATAAATTGAAAAGTTAATATATTCATTTAATAAAATAAATTAAAAATTACATGTGTTAATAAATAATATCAAATTTGATGTCAGAGGATGATAATTTTGTTTTGGTTTGAAATTGAGTGTCTAAACTTTTTAATTTTTTGGATCAGTTTTATATTATCAAATCAAGTATTAATTTAATATCTAAATTTTTTTTTAGAGTAAACTTTGTTTCTTGGAAAACTTATTTTGTGGGTCTACATAAACGAGTAAAACTCTGATTGTCTCAGACTTTTACAAGAGATGCATATCCTAACTCGAACTCCAGACATATTGTGCAAATTTCAATCCATTTGCCTTCACGCCACATCCCTTGATGACATAATATCTAAACTTTTTTTTTATTTGAGAAAGTTTCATTTCTAAAAAAAATATTTTATAAACCTAAATAAATTAATAAAATTTTAATTATCTTAAATTTTTACCGAATATACATTTGAGGACGCATACCACGCCCAGGGACCTGATATATAAACTTGTCACTAAAATCACAAGAACTCTGTATAAAGTCAACCGAGATAAAATATCAAGTTTAATCTCGTATCAACTCGATGTAAAATAATCAAATTAGAAAGAGAAAAGAGAGTCCGAGTAACAAATAAACAAATAAAAACATTGCAGATATCTATAGAAACATCTGTTACCCGCGATAGTAACAAATGTATTTTCATCCATTTTTAAATATTTTTTCCATCTTGTGCACTCCTGATTTTAAATATTATTTCACGAGTCGAGTTCCAGCACCCCGTCGTCGATAGTATCATGTTTTTTTAACATAAAAAAAATAAATTATATGAGATTTTTTTATTATATTATAAATTTAGATAAAATAGTAAATTTGTGCATAATTCCTATAAAATATAATTTTTTTATAAAATATATGAATTTTAAATCGCTATAAATTTATCTATTTAGTAGATTTCAACGAAATAACCAACATAAAATTAATATCATTATTAAAAAATAAAAAAGATTGGAATAATTGAATTATTAAATTCACTGTATTATGATTACTTCATTTTACAGTTCAATTTAAACTCAATATAAAAAAATATAAATTATGAAAATACTTGTAATAGTCAAATAACAAAAATAATTAGTTGATTTTTTATATATAAAACGAAGAAAACATAAATTAAAAATTTATCCCTACATTATCATCATTATCATTACTATAACAGTTAAAATTTATATCATTATTGCTGCTAAAAAAAATTAAAATCATTAAATTGCCATGAGAAATAAAATAAAAAAGAAAAATATTTAAAAAAACAATAAAAAATAATCACTAAAACTATCATTATTATGGCGCAAACAATAAACTCATAAAATCATCTAATCCGAATATCAAATAAAAATAACAGAAAACACTAAAAAAAAGAACAAAGATTAAAAAGAAGCAATATTAATTTTAAAATCATCACCAATATAAATTAAAATTTCAAAACTGGACCGATTAAAAATAAAACCTCAATTAAAAAAGATAAAAAATAAAAACAAAAACTAAAAGTATAGATATATAAATATATATAGAAAACAAAACATTGTCGAAGAATAAAAGAAAAAACCAAAGAAATTAATAGCAAATAAAAAAATCAAAGAATAAGTATTGAAATGAACAATAAAAACAATAATTAACTCTAATAAAAAAACAAAATTGAGACAAATAAAAATCTGGGTACCGAAACAAATAAATATATTTTTAAAAAAATTATAGTGTGATTTTGTTAAAAAATTAAAAGAATAAGATTGAAATGAAAAGTACCACACATGACTAATTTCAACTGGAGGACATGGTCAAAATAAATTAAAACAAGTTATATAATTAATTTTAATTGAAGAAAAAAATTGAATAAATAAACCCTTGAGACCGAAATAAATAAAGATATTTAAAAAAAAATTATGATATCTTTACAAAATTAAAAGAATAAATATCAAAATGAAATATAGAATATACGATAATTTTCAATTGGAGGACTCAATGAGAAGCACTTAAAACTTGCATGCTAAAGTAATTGAAATAACCAAAAGCAAATCGAAAAATCAAAAGAATAAGAATTAAATTGAAATCCAACATATATAATCAGTTTTAATTGAAGAGCAAAATTGCAACAAATCAAAAACTATATTAAAAACAACAATAAAAGTGAAATCAGAATGCATAGGATAAAAAAAACATCTCTAAAACATTAAGGACCGTCTCATATTTGAGGACGGTAGGATAGAGATAAGGGAGAAAAAACATAAATTCGTGCACCGGAACTTCACCGACACCCATAACATAACACGTGTTGCACTGGGAGAAAAAGAACATATCAGCGCACCATGGGAGACGACGAACGCTGATTTTTTACCACTGTAATGATGAGCACGCATTGTCTGATTAGCGCATGGGGTGGATAAACTGCAGATACCTCTATACGACACGCTTGTGGTATTTTCAAAAATAAAAAATAAAATAATGGACAATGACCTGTACACCTTTTGACCCACCCGATAACAATGAAAAAACCATCGTGGAGAATACAACAATATCCCCCGGACATGGCTATTATTTTTTATCGTTTTCGAGAGCTAATTTTGTATTTATATTGTACAACAAATTCAGAAATAACATCCGTATCCTCTAGAAATTGTTAAACTACCCCCAGTTCCAGGTGCCTTATTTTGTTGTTTAGGGGAGCTAGTTTCGTCATGTTATTGTGCAATAAATCTTGAAATATCATTCATGTGCCTTGAAAATTTTAAAAATATCTCTAGTCTCGGGAGCTAAAAATTTTCGATCCCAAAAGCAAAATGATAATTTTATTATCGCAATGAATAGTAATATTAGCCCAGGTAAACAATAAAATGTTGCACAGTAAAAAAGGGATGAAATTTATATTATAGTTAATGGTTCACCAAACATCATTTTTACAACACGGAACTACAGTTGTTGCTTAAAATATCAAAATTAAATTTGACATAAAAGAGTACTTGTAAATGTGTTTGAGAATCACTTTTGACAAAATTTGAATTTGTTTTATTTTTTATTTTAAAATTAAAAAAAATATTTTTAGATTATTACAATGTGTTTATATCAAAAATATTTTTAAAAAAATTAAAAAATATATTTTAATATATTTCTAAATAAAAATATTTTTAAAATTAAAATCAACAACAATTATATTCAGACACAAAAGCATCAAAGAGTTGGGTGGAAAAACCAAGAAGATGAACAGAATAAAAAAAAAGTTGTCCAATTCATACCGGAGAGCCTTCGAGGGTGTTTGGAAGTGTGGTTGTTGTTGCTTTTCAAAGTGCTTTTCGTGCCGAAATGTATCAAAATGATATTTTTTATTTTTTAAAAATTATTTTTGATATCAGCACATCAAAATAATCTAAAAACACTAAACCGCCGGTTTTAAAAATGAAAAAAAAAAAACATTGAAAAGCAGCGAAAAGCAGATTGGATCGCAATGCCAAACGGGGTTTTCGTCTTCACACGTCGCCGGGTAAGAAAAAGGATATGTCCAAAGTTTATCGATTGTACCATGCATTTGATATAATGTCTTAAAAATGTTTTTTAAAAAACAAAAAATATATTTTATTATTTTATTTTAAATTATTTTTTTAATATTTTTAAATTATTTTAAAAAATATCATTTTAATAAAAATACTTTTCAAACCAATCTCAACTATATTTTCAAATGGACCAATAATATTATGATTTTCTAAGTTGTTGGCACGTGTGATGATTATATTTCTCTTATTCTTTCAATCAAGCCTGTGATTTGGCACATATATTTTTTTTTTAATATTTGCTTGATTTCAAATTTACTTAAAGTTTCAGATATTTTAAATCCATAACATTAAATTTTATCATGTTTAATTGAGCATTAATCGAGCACTATTTTTTTTCTCACCATAAAAATTAAGAGGGTGGGTGGATAAAGAAAATTCGCTTCATTTTTTCTCTATCTGTTTCTAGTAAGAACTTGGAGTCCAATACTAAAGAGAATTTATTCTCTGTAGAGGATTGGTATAAAGAAATCTCCACAAAATTGTTAGGCAAGATAGCACTACACTACTCGCATGGCATCTTCCGGGGGAAGAGAGGGAGAGGAGACTACTGTATTATTGTGGACATATATAAAAGCACGAACCTTCTCAGCCAAATAAAATAGTAAACGTTACCTCAAAATGAATCAATCATAAAGACGTTAGCAGTAATTATCTAGCTGGTGATTTAATACCGATAGCTTGAAATTAAAAGAATTATTTTTTATTATCTCGAGTGTTTTAGAGGTAAAAGGTTGGAATTAAAAAATTTATTAATATAATTATTAATTTTAAAACTCGTGATACCAATCAAGATATATACAAGTTAACTTGGACATTAATATTAATAATAATAATAAAAAAAAAAAAAACCATTGGTACCACTCGATTGCCATATTATGATTATGCCAATACCCTTCACCTTGGTGAACGAGTTAATTTATCAGCATGATTTTGTCCCTCCTGAAAGCGCTTTCTAATTATTCCCTTCACCATATCCTTTTCTCGAGCTTTTGGAGGAAGATTGTACTGCAATAAATATAAAGCACCACGCCACCGGCCCCCGCAAAAAGTTAGTAAAGAAATGTTGCTTGTCGGTGCAACCTGTCATGACAAGTAGGGGTGTGCATGACTAGCCTGTGACAAATTACTTGCATCTCTAACACTCTTTTCCTGTAGTTTGATTTTTCTGGGACAGAGATCTAAATTCGTTTGGTTTATGAATACCATGGTTGTGTTTGGTTAGTATTTTAAGATAAAAATATAATTAAAGTATATTGGCTGAAAAGATAAGTGGAATGTATTTGTTTTTTGAATGATTTCAAAATGATTTTGTTTATATCTTTCATATAATACATTGACGTGTGTTTTTTATGTCCTTATTGTATTAATTTATTTTCATTTTATTTTCTGACAGGACTTATTGATTGTACATGGTGAAAATAATTTGCTAACGTTTCTTATTTTGTGGATTATCAATTGGTGTAGCTGAAGCCTCTTTGACAATATATTTCAAAAATAATTTTGATTTTTTTTATTTTAAATTATTTTTTTATGTTTTTATATTGTTTTTATGTGCTAATATTAAAAATAAATTTTTATTTTAAAAAAATATTATTTTAATATATTTCTGAACAAGAATATTTTAAAAAATAACTCTAACACCGTTGAGGCAAGAAAAAACTGAGGCAATAAAATAGTTTCGTCCCTTAATAGTGAAATCATAGAAACCGATTCCACCAACAAAGACAAGGAATCTTAGGTTAATGACACTGCAAGCATTATGTCTCTCGAAATGATAAGACTCATAGGCTTCGATTTATATTACCAGTGAAATATGGTACAGTCACACTACAAATTGTTCACAGAGCTTTTTCATATAAAATTTATTACGAAGGCAAAGCAAGACACGACAATTTTGTCCTTAACCAGACTTCTAGCTCTCTTAGGGGAGAGAACTCAAATAAAACAAAGGTACAAATGGAAAAGATAATAAAACCAAATTGAAGAAAACCAATGCCATGAAGGTTGAAATGCATGGTGACCATGTAAATCAACAGAAGCAGCTTCTAAATCGTGGCAGGCAGACTGTGGAGCACCACCGTTTCAACAGTAAGACCAGGCCCAAACCCGAAAAGGACACCCCATTCCAGCCCTTCTCCAGTCGATTGAAGCCCATCCTCGGCCGATTTCTTCCTCATCTCATCCAAAATAAACAGCACGCATGCACTGGACATGTTACCGTAGTCGGACAGTACTTGTCGAGTGGCTCGCAGTTTTTCAGGTTTGAGCTCCAACTTAGCCTCCACCTGGTCCAGAATTGCCGGGCCACCAGGGTGCGCAATCCAGAAAAGGGAGTTCCAGTCCGAGATCCCCAGAGGCTTGAAAGCCTCGGTTAGACTCTTCTCGATGTTTTTCGAGATGAGCCCGGGCACATCCTTGAGAAGGTGAAATGTAAGCCCAACCTCACGAAGATGTCCATCTATAGCCCCATCACTATCGGGTAGAATAGTCTGGGCCGCAGACACCAGCTCAAACAGAGGCTTCTCGATCCCCAGCACAGGGTCGGAGCCTACTATGAGAGCAGCCGCACCATCGCCGAACAATGCTTGGCCCACGAGACTATCAAGGTGGGTGTCGCTAGGACCACGGAATGTCACCGCTGTGATTTCCGAGCACACAACCAGCACTCGAGCACCTTTGTTGTTCTCGGCAAGGTCTTTAGCTAGACGGAGAACCGTGCCACCGGCGAAACAGCCTTGCTGATACATCATGAAACGCTTTACATATGGGCGGAGACCCAGGAGCTTAGTCAGCTGATAATCAGCTCCGGGCATGTCCACACCGCTAGTTGTGCAGAAGATCAAATGAGTTATTTTGGACTTGGGCTGACCCCATTCTTTGATGGCCTTGGTAGCTGCTTCCTTGCCTAACTTTGGGACCTCCACCACCACCATGTCTTGCCTAGCATCCAACGAGGGCGCCATGTATTCGCACACATGAGGATTTTCTTTCAAGATCTCCTCGGTCAAGTGCATGTACCTCTTCTTGATCATGGATTTCTCGCCTGAAATACATGTCAAAACAAAATTCATAAATACCTAGCAAGACAATCAGGGCATCACTGGTTTTTCTTTCTAGGATGGAATATCAAAGAGAAATCATGCCCCAGATCACTAAAGGCCATGATAATTATTTTATAGCAAATGTTTTCCACTCATCACCAACAACTCCATGTTAACTATTCTAAAATACATATATCTGTGGACAGATTTTATTTTCATGAGTATTCCTCAAAAAAGGCACACGATTTTAGCCATCTTAGTTCCACGATTCTCTTGAACCTATATATCATTTCCAAAACCCATGGAGGAATCTTTGGCGAGTAACTAAATTCTCAGAGTTGGGTTGCGGGACATAAACTAGAAGCTGGAAGAACAAGCAAGGTGATGAAGTTATCTTCAAAGAAACATGATCATGATGAAGTAATATATGTGCAGTTGAAATGCCAATAGCGTAATGGTCACAAGCAAATCTTACACATTCGCTTGAATTTTTCTTTGAGCTCCACCTTATGCTCACTGTTTGTGATACGAAAATAGTAGTCAGGGTACTCGCTCTGATCAACACAATTCGGAGGGGTTGCTGTTCCGATGGCCATGATGGTGGCCGGGCCCTCTGCTCTCTGCGCCTTCCGGATTTCATCGACTGTCACCATTTTTTTCCTCGGAGATTAAAATCACAAAGGGGTTTCACGCTAAGCACCACAGCAGTAGCCTAGCTAGGTGGTGTAAATATGGCTGCTGCGAGAGTTAGAGATAGGGATGCGTTTGATAAGTTTGAAGAGAATGCGGTTTATATATAGAGTACAAGAGAGCGAGAGGTTAGCTGGGATCTTATTCCAACTACAATAATAGCAGGGGGTTAGCTGAGATGCTCACGTGCTTTAATAATGCCTTTCTAACCAGTCTACCAGCGACTCAAAACTGACAGCCTCAGCTTTGTTTGTCCATAGCCTTTTAAGTATTTGGTTTAGAATTAAAATATGCAATTGAAAGTAAATTAATAATTAAAATTATGTATTTCAGATTTTATATATATGTAAAAAAGCCAACTAGGAACTTCTCCGGTCTCGGTGATTTTACACTCAAATTATATTTTACTGATCACCACAAGGTGCACTTGTAGATTTTTTAGAGATAGTTATGATTTCCACGTAAATATTTGTTTATTTATTATTATAAATGAGAGGCATGTGATGTGATGTCGATTTTTTAGCATTTAGTTATTAAATAAAAATTGGCTCAACTTCCAAAAAGAGCTACGTATTGGGCATCAATTTTGACAAACGACCTCTACCAAAGAAGTACTTGTTCAAGTTTCATATAGCCTGCGTGAATAATTGTTTGTTGTCCCCTACTAGGGGTAAAATAGTATTTTTATTATATAAATACTAAAAAAAAATAAAAATATCCCTGATTTCAAAATTAAAATTGAGACTCTTCAAAAGATAAAATGATAATTATACAATTACAATTCATAATAATTTACTACAGTGATTCCATGATCTAATTTAGCTTATAGTGTAATATAAATTTTTTTGCTGAGTCAATCCAATTGAATAAATTAATTTTTCTAAAAAAAATCATAATTAAAAATTTCAGCATACATTTAATTAAATAGATGAAGAATCATTTTTACAATAATTAAAAAATCAATATACCACACAAGAAATTAGTTTTTTGAAAAATTTTAATAAATAAAGGATTTTGAAAATTCTCAATCATGTCTAGGAAGTAAAAATAATAATAATTTATTTTGAGAAAAATATAGTTTTTTTTTTTGTGGGTGTGGGGGGGGGGGGGGGGTCAGCCATTTAAGTAATAAAAACAATTATTTATCTTTTTCTAAGAAGTGAGAAAAATCCAAAATGGCCAGAGAAAGATGGTCTGGTCCACCATTAATTTCCCTGCACACATGCAGGAGCTACCCTTCTTGAGTTTCTCGCCATGAGTGGCCAAGCATCGTCACCTAATTGGAATTTGTCATCTGGCGACCAGCTAGCTACCACATCACGAGGAAAGTTCTTATATAAGCACAAACAATAGGCATACGATGGATTCCCGGGCGAATTTCTGCGCAAGCAAAAGCCCTTCCCTAGTGATTAATTTCTACACATATATGAAGGTTGCGAGCCATGAACACGCACACCTCGAAAGCTCAATTCAGTGAAAATCACGCGCGTTAGTATACGACTTTTTTTTTATCTCTTCTCGATCAACTATATTGGTCTTTTTTTTTATTATTATTATTTACTGACTTTAAGGGCTTTTAATTAAGTACATTTATCTAAATTCTGACCCTTTTTATGGTATTTGATCATGTGTTCTTTTAGCTTTGACCGTTTCAAATTGATTTTTTAAAGGGGAATCACACCGTTATTAGTGTATGCATGTGATTTCAATGTTTTTAGATCGAATTATTTTCATGCCATTTGTTTTTTTGCTGAGAATATCAAAATGGTAATTTCATTATATTTCTAAACGAAAAGCACTTTAAAAAATATCATTTTGATGTATTTATAAACCGGTGTTTGGTTGAAATTCAAAAAAAAAATCATTGTAAATGAATTTTTTTGTGTTTTTATATCATTTTGATGTAATTCTAAATGAAAAGTACTTTAAAAAACAACCGCAGTCACACTTCCAAACATCCTCATAATCTGTAATGAAAAATAATTGCAGGAGAAGTTTTATATGAGTGGTGGATAAAAAGTAAAAAAGCAGTGTATGAACAGTGCAATTTCTTCTCTACTCAAATTTGAACAAGTGTGATTAAATTTTTATTTTTTTTTTTGAATGTGAAAAACTCAACCTCCAGAAAAATATATTTTGTGAGTCTAGATGAACGAGTAAAACCAAAGTTGTCTCAGATTCTTACAAGGAATGTATATCCTTTCTCGAACTCGAGACCTGTTGCTCAAATCACAAATTTTTTATCATCATGTCACGCCCCCCGATCCCTTAAAATTAAATTATATATCATTATTTAACAGAGATTTTAATAGAGTTTAGATGGATGCACTTCACATATAGTTTTGAAAGAAAGTAGAATAAAACTAGAAAAAAGAAAAAGGAAAAATAAAATCAATAAACTTGATTAAGAAAGGGTGAGAATTAGCAAACCAACAATGTAATTTTCCAACAGTGGTCTCTTAATGTATGATTGGCAAGTCATCCCACAAAATTAGAACCTGGAAGCACCGAATAATACTCCCTTTTGCGTTTTCGAGAAGAGAGAATGTAGCCCCTCTAGTGTCTTTATATGGAGTGGTCATGTAATTTAAAAAATAAAGTTATTCTTAATAGCATAAATAAGTATTATTTTTTAAGTTTTTGTTGGGTGTGATAATAATAATAATAAATTTATGTATTTTTTAAGAGATGAGAACTTAGAGTCGGTGGCAGGAAGGTAGAGAAGATATAAATTATAATTTTGGTTCGTCTCATTTAAAAGGAAAAGAGAGAGAGAGGAAGAGATACTAAAGGCTTGTTTGGTAGTGTTATAAGGTATAGTTGAGATTGTGTTTTATTTTAATTATAGTTTTGAAAGTGATTGATTGATTAATAAACTCTCTCTCTCTCTCTCTCTCTCTGTGTGTGTGTGTGTGTGTGTGTAAACTATCTCTTGAAACATTGGTTACCAAAAAAAGATAAAAAATTATAGCCTTTTCTAATTATTTTTTTAAAATATAACTGTAAAAGTTATCAAAATGTAAAATAAACACTAGAAATACAAGGGAGTGCAAAAGGGGAAATGTGAGTTTGGTTAGAGAAAAGCAAAAGGTCAAAGTAAAAATATCTTTCCCTTCTTAAAAAAATCATTAGTTATTAAATGATTGTTGGTGGGTTATGTATTTTTTTAAAAAGAGTAAAATGACTTTTATTTTAATTTGTTCAGGATTTTTTTAATTCCCTTAACTTCAAGATTTTTAAAACTAAAAAAAAAATAATATTAAGCCTTTTCGAACACATTGAAATAAATAAAAATTTAAAAACACGTGTCCAGAAGATTTCTAGTTAAAACTCAACTCCCAACCAGTCAAATATTAAAGAATAAAATTAAATATTAAAAATAAACAATGTAAGTCAAGTTAAAATGCATCGATATGTCAAACTCGTAGTCTAAGTTGTGAAGATATGATAACCCTGCATATAAAAAAATAATACGAAACATAATTCCTAGCAGACACATTACATGATGATAAAGTAAAAAAAAAATAGAAAACAATGTAAAAAAACTACTTTGTTAAATCCAAATTAGCATTCCAAACACGAGCTAGGCATGATTTATATATAATTACTAAAAATAACTAAAAGGAATTGGCAAAACATTGAGACCCAGAGCATATTTCACTACTAATTAAAAAATAAATGATGCTTTTACCCTTCTAAAAAAATCATAAAGCTTGGAATTAAGAGTAAAATCATCTTTTTAAGAGGATACACTATGCATTATAGGATCAAGTAGAGATATATTGGACACTCATATTTTTTAGCATAGTGAAATGATTTTGTTGTTTTTAAAATCATATTTTTAAGAGGATACACTATGTATTATAAGATCGAGTGGGGTTAAGTTGTACACTCATATATTTTTAGAATAATGAAATGATTTTGTTGTCCTTAAGATCAATATATTTTCATCCTTTACTCATGTTTTGTTTATGTTATTACAGGGTTAATCAAGGGGTTGCTTGGTATTTTTCCTTAAAACAAATTTATTGTCAAAATATTTTAATGAGTGGTGACCCCTGTTCTTTCTGAGCAATATATATGGGGTTATTCGTTTATCAAAATTACTTGTTTTTGGTTGCATTTGAAGCAGTGTATCATTCTTTTTATTTTGGTAAGACTTGTACAATAAAGGTGCAGCTGGGAGAGACTTGTGTTTACAATAGAGGTGCAACTGATCCTTGGTTACCCCTTTTCCTTTCATTTCACTTTTTTCTTTTATGGTGAAGAGACTTGTGCAACCCTTTTAAAAATGTCATCCTTCAATTTCTGTTTCTATTGATTTTGACTTGTATTCTTTTGATTACTATTTGTTTTGTTTTTAATTCATTTTTTTTAATTTCAACCCTTTAAGTTTTATTTCATTTAGTTTTTTTTTTAATTCAATTTGGTCCTTATTTTTTTAATAGAATTTTTAAATTTATTTTATTCTTTATTTCCTTAATTGTGTGTTTTATCCTTTTTAAAATTTTATTTTCAATATCATCTTTTATAATTTTTTCATTATTTTTTTAATCTAAATGTGGTCCTTGTCTTTTTATTGCTATTTTTCTTATCCTTTTCTTTATATTTTTTAAATATTGTCCCTCAACTTTTTATTTCTTTATCATATATTTTGATCTCCATTATTTTCATTGTATTTTTTTTTCTCAATTTTTTTTAATATAATCTCTATTTATATTATTTCACTTGTTTTTTATACTTGAATCAATAATGATTGTTTTTGATGATTATTTAGTTTTTTTTTATGATTGGAAAATATACTTCGAAAATTTTCAATATCTTCCTTTGAAATTATATTTTTTTTCCAATGTTATATTTTTTGCTTTATTTTTTTAATTTTATGTTATTGAACTATGAACTTTGTGATTTTTATTTTTTTTTTACTTTTTTTCTTCTACAGTGCTATCTCAATATTATATCCCATACATGTATTATTCGAGTTACCCCGTGAATGATAACTGAATATATTTTTTTATAATATAAAAAAATTAACATATTCCATGACATAATACAAGCTACCTTTCTAGTATAAATGGAAAGATGATAAATTATTACTGTTAAACATGGTTTATCGTTTCAAAAATTTGAAAAAACAATTCGCTTGAATATCATGTGATAGATAAAAAGCAACTACAACCGAGCATGCAAACAGAGAGCCAAAAGATATACCTTTAGCATTTTTGATCAATTTTTTCAACTCCAACAGGTGTGCTATTCAAGCAGCCAAAATGGTTATTCCTTCCCTCGTATGCTATTGATAGCATCTTTGAACAAGAAAGCAAAAATATAAAATAATACTATATATTCGACCACCCAACCTTCCTCCTCTCCTCTGCCTCTTCTCTTACCACTAATTTCATCATTGTTTGGGGAGATATTGTCGGGGGGCTGGTTTGTCCATGTGTGTGGAGTGGAGGGAAGGGTTGGGCTCGGGGAGAAGGGTGTTTGTCTATGAGTGTGTGCGATGGGGGTTGGGGGAGAAGGGTGTTCGTTTGTGTGTGTGTGTGGGTGATGACGACATAGAAAAGAGAATGAGAGAAGAGCTTGAGAGGTTTTTTGTATGTAAGGGTATGTATAGTAGAATACACACACACACACTGAAAATAATGTATACAAAAATAATTATTTTATTGGTAGAGTGTTTTTTAAAAGTAATTATTTAATTATATAACTTACTCCTATTAATTATATAATTAATTGCATAATTAAACTATATATAAAATAATTCTTTTATTTTTAAAATAATATAAAAAAATAGCTCTACAAAATGACTTGTACCATTAGAATGGACATCAACAAAAAAAAGCCTATATATATACCATTTAAAAAATTATTTTATAGATTTAACTCTCCAAAATAGTTTTTGTCATTAAAATTACTTTAAAAAGATATATAAACTATAATTGCTATAAGTTTTGTACGCAAGTCTATATAAGGAATCTCCTTTAACTGTTCCAAGCTGCTTTAAAAAACTTGTATAGTGTTTAATTAATCATTATAAATTACTTTTTTAGAAGGTAGTTGAGATTATTTTTAAAAGTATTTTTTTGTTTAGAAATATATTAAAATAATATATATTTTTAATTTTTAAAAATTATTTTTGATATCAACACATGAAAATAATCTAAAAATATAAAACTTGTGAATTTAAAGTTAAAAAAAAAACATTTTTTTATAAAATATTTCTGAAACATAGAAACTCTTTAAGTTACGTTGGATTCCTGTACGCATGATCAAGTCGAGATCATTTTATTTATGATTTTTCCATTATTATAAATATTATGTGGATTGGTGATAAAATCTACCAAATATTATTTCTGAAAAATATCGTGCATTGAATGAATGGATCAGTAAATCCAATGATAAGAATTTCTTGGTAAAAAATATATATTGGCAAGGTAAGCATTGTGCTTATAACAACCTGTACCTTATAACAACCTGTACCTCTGCCAGTATTATCAATGAGAGAGAATAAAACTTTCCTAAGAATCGTATTTGGGTTTTATTTTAAATTACAATCCATTTATATATATTTTTTAAAATTATTATTATTAGTTAAATTAATTTAATGCATTAATATCAAAAATAAATATTTTTTTTGATTAGATATTTCAAGTATCCATCTGGGATTTTGAGCATGGTATAAACACGGCTACCTGGAATTTTTTCCCACACTATATAGTGCTCTTATTTTATTTTATTTTTATATTTCCGATGATTGATATCATTGAACTGAGCTACATTTTTTCTGGATAGCTAATATTTAATATATGTTTAATAAATAAAATTTAGATATTATTAAACATAATCATATATATATATAGGGTGAATAGTATATAAATATTAAATCTTTTTATTCGACACCACAAATACCATTGACATCCCTACACATGCTATAGAAAAAGAGATCATTTTTAAAAGAAACGAAAAGCAAATCAAGAAAGAAAAAACGCCATGGAAGTGGAAATGCACGCTGACAAAGTAAATCAGCAGTAGCAGCTTCTAGATAGTAGCCACACTATGGAGCACCACCGTTTCAACAGTAAGACCAGGCCCAAACCCGAAAAGGACACCCCATTCCAGCCCTTCTCCAGTAGATTGAAGCCCATACTCGGCGGATTTCTTCCTCATCTCATCCAAAATAAACAGCACGCATGCACTGGACATGTTACCGTAGTCAGACAGTACTTGTCGAGTGGCTCGCAGTTTTTCAGGTTTGAGCTCCAACTTAGCCTCCACCTGGTCCAGAATTGCCGGGCCACCAGGGTGCGCAATCCAGAAAAGGGAGTTCCAGTCCGAGATCCCCAGAGGCTTGAAAGCCTCGGTTAGACTCTTCTCGATGTTTTTCGAGATGAGCCCGGGCACATCCTTGAGAAGGTGAAATGTAAGCCCAACCTCACGAAGATGTCCATCTATAGCCCCATCACTATCGGGTAGAATAGTCTGGGCCGCAGACACCAGCTCAAACAGAGGCTTCTCGATCCCCAGCACAGGGTCGGAGCCTACTATGAGAGCAGCCGCACCATCGCCGAACAATGCTTGGCCCACGAGACTATCAAGGTGGGTGTCACTAGGACCACGGAATGTCACCGCTGTGATTTCCGAGCACACAACCAGCACTCGAGCACCTTTGTTGTTCTCGGCAAGGTCTTTAGCTAGACGGAGAACCGTGCCACCGGCAAAACAACCTTGCTGATACATCATGAAACGCTTTACATATGGGCGGAGACCCAGGAGCTTAGTCAGCTGATAATCAGCTCCGGGCATGTCGACACCGCTAGTTGTGCAGAAGATCAAATGAGTTATTTTGGACTTGGGCTGACCCCATTCTTTGATGGCCTTGGTAGCTGCCTCCTTGCCTAACTTTGGGACCTCCACCACCACCATGTCTTGCCTAACATCCAACGAGGGCGCCATGTATTCGCACACATGAGGATTTTCTTTCAAGATCTCCTCGGTCAAGTGCATGTACCTCTTCTTGATCATGGATTTCTCGCCTGAAACATATTGCAAAATCAATACGGAGGATATGATCAGTCGTTGCATATTTCAATACGCAGAATTGGAGCATCAATGATTTTATAGAATTTCATCTAGAGATCAATTGTTTTAGTTATCTTCGAGGATCTTGATTAGCTCCTGCACAACTTCATCTCAAAAAATTCATGGAGAAACCTATGGTGATTATATAATTTTAATTTTATTAATTAAATAAATTATATAACTATAATTTATACCAAATATAGAAAATATCATTTTTTCCTTTAATAATAAGATAAGGCACCTGTGATATTTATCATCTCAATTATTCATATTAATATTTTATCAGATCAATCAAGGCATAATATGGTATAAACTTTGATACTATGCTATAATTGAAAAGTTTGTTTATTTTTTAGATTTATTTTATTAAAAGTTGGAGCAATAAGTGATAAAAACATATACTATATGTAGCTACATACCTTGACTGGCTTTTGATTAGAAGAAGGGAGTGTTTGGATGACTGGTAATAATTATTTTTTACAAATTTTTTATTAATAAATATATCAAAATAATATTCTTATTTTTGAAATTAGTATATTAAAATAACTTAAAAATACAACAAAAAAAATAATTTTTTTAACAAAATGTACCAACTAGAAGCAAGTTTACACACACGTTTGTGTGAGTTTGCTATGAAAAATCTTTTGAAATTCATCAAAAGAAATATTTAAACAAACATATAATTAAGCATGGAATTTAAATACCAAGAGAATGATATTAGCTAATAAAATATAAGGCTTACACATTCGCTTGAATTTTTCTTTAAGCTCCACCTTATGCTCGCTGTTTGTGATGCGAAAATAGTAGTCAGGGTACTCGCTTTGATCAACACAATTTGGAGGGGTTGCCGTTCCGATAGCCATGATGGTGGCCGGACCCTCTGCCCGCTGAGCCTTCCGAACTTCATCGACGGTCACCATACTTTTTTCTTGGCCGGATAGAAGAAGCAAATGGCTAATTATGGCAATGTAGGAGCTGCTATTGAAGAGAGTTAGCTAGCAGAAATATACCTCGTAAATGAGACCATGGTAGGTATAAATAAGAGAGCGAGAGAGCGAAGGGGTAGGTTGGCTGGTTAGCGGGGGAGGGTTAAGCACGTGTATATCAAATTTTTTTCCTTGATATGTTCAAAAAACGAGGGCCGGTTGGCACGGGGGAGTTTGGTGCGTTTGACGATGTTCAAGCCTCCACGCAATGAGTTTCGCTCTCACTCACCGCAGATGACCCGTCAAGAGTTTCCACCATGCCATGATAAATGAGTTGCAATTAATTTAAACTGTCCACGAAAAAAAATCTGATTTTTCATAGAAGCCCCTTCTCGAGGGGTAGCATAAAGATTGTGCAGTACAGTATTGATTACGGTGGGCATCTAGGATAGAATAAATAAGGTATACGTATTTATTTAACGAATTTATTTTAATTACAACTTATTATACTAGATAGGTGCTAGCGTCTGGCAAGTATATAATATGTTTGTGTATCTGAGTGACGTAACGTGATGATAAAAAACTTATAATTTGTATAATAAATTTTAAGTTCGAGTTAAGACGTATATTTTTTATAAGAGTCTATAATAACTAAAATTTTACTCGCTTATTTGAATTCATAAAATATATTTTTTTAGGTTTTTTCTTGGTTGATAAAATTAAATGAATTTATAAATAAGTACCTGATGAAAATAAATATCGTCAACTTGGGTTTTGGTATGCCCGTGGGTTGACTGGCAAGTGCCATTTTATTAGGTAAATTAAAAGGGTTTAGAACAAAATTCACAGCACCCGCTAACTTGTTTATTACCCGAAATCTAAAAGACACGGAATTTACATTGTTTGCGTGTGTACTTGTCATTTTATCATGTATTATTCTAGATGGAACACGTACGATTTTCATTTAATTTAGCTTTTTTATTTATTTCCAGTGATTTCATTCTACTAAAACCCAATTGATTTTTTTTAAATAATGAAATTAAAAGAAAAAAAACCAAAATAAAAAAATATCAAACATGAAAGACATGCCATAAGTTTCGAAACAAATACACTTTAATATTAAACTCTAGAAATCACGCAAATTATATATTTTTGGTATCTCATTATTTTTTAAATTCAAATTTTAGTATAAAAATTTATTTATTTTATATTTTAGTCTCTCATTAAGAAAAGAGATAGAGAGATTGCACGGATTTCAGCTGTAGAGAGAAATATACCGTTGACACTAATTTATAATATCAAAACAAATAAGATTTTCATCAAATTGATGCAAATTTTGGGTTTATACCCCTTCTCTAAATTGTTTCCAAAATAATTTCTATTTTTTTAAAATGATTTATTCCTCTTTCTTAGATATTTTAGTAAAGTTGGTGTTTTTTTTTTTTGTTTTTTTATATGGTCATTCATTTATTTTTTTACAATAAATAATGCTCTAATTCACAAAATCTATCTTTAATCTATCATCAAAATATTTCCTGATTCTTCTAATACACGAGAGAATAAAAATTAAAAAAGTTTCATATATAAAACCATGTTAATGTAACTAACATTACAAATGAAAAATTCACTAATCAAAATGAAGAAAATTACATTGTTCTCCAAGTACACGCAAGGCCTCTCAAATTAACACGTCGCGCCCCATCTTTTAACAGTATTGAATGATAGTGGGAATTCCTCTTAACGTAGCTTCCTCTTCCACCTTAGGAATTAGAGTAGTAACCATGAGCTGCAGAGGACCTTCATCATCTGTCACCATCCTTGGTCTGCACATATTAATTTTTACCAACTCAGAAGATTAACTCAGTAACCATTAAGTTGCTCCATCCGTTTAAAATTCTTGCACATGGCAGTGCAACTCATAGTTTCTCCATTTTACAGTCTCGACTGTGTAATAGGCTTGGTGCTAGCTGGTAAGGCCACAGTGGAATCTCTTGGCCACTACAATATTGCCACAGTGTGTATCAGATTTTCCGGTCACCCTTAAAGTGTGAAACTTCACCGTGATTTCCAAGGCATTCAGGGAAATATGGAGACTGGTTGTTTCTCGTTTTTGTGTTTCTTCTTCCTTTCCTTCATCACTAATCTCCTCATCATTAATAATGCAAAGAGAGCAGGGCCTTTTGCTCTTACACCCATGACCCAGCACGAACCTTTCGTCACACAACCCAATTTCTAAGACTGATGGAATGATCTCCAACCAGGAAGGAATCTAGTAAAGTTGTGCTATCGTTTGTTAAGTTTAATTTCAGTGAAGGCCTTTCAACAATCAGAGCAGGAAATATCAGAAATTAAAAATGAAAGAGGAGCAGGGTATAGATGAAAAAGAGAACAGAGAAGGGTAGGTAGAAAGAGAGAGAAAGGAGAAGGAAGACGACGACGACATGACTGGTCAATTCATCTCTTATTTTTCTCTCCGGTATTCAATTACAGATACAGCCAGAAGGGCGCCAGGGGCGGTGATATTTTACGAATAAGTTGACACGTGATAACCAACTTAACTAGCTGGAAGGACAGATACAAACGGTGCGTTTAAGCAGTAAATGAAACGACACGTTTTGGAAGACTACTCTCCAACGGTCGGTCATACGGTGTGTTTTCTCTGCCTTCATTTATGTGTAATGATCACAAAACCATTGCTTCCCTTCTCAGGTCTACCCATCAGTCGCTCTTGATCCCTTGATGTCTATGACAGTGTTACACTTATTATGTATACATCCATACATCCATACATAACAACAAACTAGGGATCATATGTTCTAATTCAATTTTGGCCATTCTACTTTCATAGCAATAGCACGACGACACACTGTTTTAGCTATCTTCCAGGATCTTAATTGGTCCCTACATAACTTCATTTCCAAAAATCCATGGAGAAACCTTTGGTGAGTAGGTAATTTTAAATTATTTAAATAAATAGGTAAAATAGCTATAATTTAAACTAAACATGGACAATATAAAACTTTTCTTTAATAATAAGATACCCACGAGCATTTATAATCCTGATTATTTACAATAATATTTTACCGGATCAATCAAGACACGTTATGGAATAAAACTTAATAACATGCTACAATTGAAAACTTAAAGCAATGATTTGTTATATGAATTGTTTGGGAATGAAAACAAATAAAGTATTATGTGTCCTAACTTACCATAGTAAGCTTGAGACATAATTGTTTCACTATCATAGTATAAGAAAATAACTTACATGGGTTTTGAGCCCAATTTAATATTCAACAACATATTTTTTCGTAATAATTTCATGGTAGAATGAGAGATGCACATTTGTTTCATAGAGCATCTCCAAGGGTAAATGTTTGATTAAAGAGCTAAATAATCCATATAATATTTTGAATAGTAAAATTAAAGTTTTTTTTTTAAGTGTGCACTCCAATAGCAAATGCTATTTTAGCTATTGCTTCAAGGTAAGGTGATTAGTTTATTATTTTCCTACATTAGTATTTTAAGTAATCAATAAGTATTTGTACTTCCAACAATATTATAACCCTTTCAAATAAAATGTAGATATAGCATTTCATTTATAAAAATTCTATTTTACATGTTCATATAGCAGCTCCGTTGGAGGTGCTAAAAATAAGAAAAAAAATTAAAATAACATTTTATAAATTTTACCTTTCTTTTTAGCAGCCTTGTTAGAGATATTCTTAGATACCTAAAATATTAAACCTCATTTAAATAAAGAAATCCATCATGATGTGGATTGATTATCACTCGAACTAGTTATCAAACTTGCATCACAATATTCTTTCAAAATTGCTAGAAAATCATAATAAAATAAATCTAGATTGATCTTTTCTTTTCGGATAATCAAAGACACTTGCAATAACCTTTTAATGATCTATATTCAGCTTATTGGTATATCTTAATAACTTACACATAACAAAATCTATATATGATCTTGTACAAAGCACATGAGATTTCCATTTACACTATCCCATGAAAAAACAAATATTTTTGTTTCAACATATAATTATCTGGATCTAGATACATGCAACCAATGAGAGCTACTCCAATAGAGTTGATTTTGTTTTATTGCCGGGGCATTAACTTCTTGCAACTAATCTTGCTATAAATAACCTTGCGTACCATCTTTTGCAGAGGAACGGACCATCCAATCCCACTGTAGACAATTAATTTTGTTCCTATTCAGAGAATATTTTATTCCTTTGTTGCTCCAAAGTATAGAGGCTAGAGCATTTTATAGAAATAATCCCCACGAAGGGATTGCATTCCAATTAAGGATAAATTAAGGATAAATTGGATATGCCCTTCTGTAATTACATGAGAGTAAAGTGATATAGTTGATAAATGATTTTTTTTACAGTTCTGTAAGAGAAATTATTCTTGACACCTTTTCTAATGCGGAGGTCATGTGCTCATGGACAGGAGAGATTTTTATTGTGTTGAAAATTATCATAAGCACTTGCTTAGTTAAATCCCGCACTCATCAAAAGTAAATAATATATTTTCAGACAAGCTGAAAAACTCCTCGTACAAGTAAAAGACAGGCATGATTGGTTTTCCTCGAGCATTCCCTCGTATGTTATTTGCTTCGCAGTTACTACATAGATCGAAGAAGAATTACTCGTGTATAAAAATCAACCACTCATAAATATTATCAAGCAATAATACTGGAATTGACACAATAACGTGGAATTCAACGTGGAGCATTCCACTGCCATGCTGTGACATGTTCAAAGCTCATGTTTTATTTAACACAACGTCTGGTGCTATTAACCCCACAATTCATACTTTCTGTAAATCCATTGTATCGGGGAAATATTACAAGCGAAGGAAAAATAAAAACACAGAAATCAGTGAAAATCTCACTACCCTGGAAGAAAAACATCACAAAAACACTGGTTCTTCCATGAAGAAATAGCAGTGTAGTTGTGTGGCAGAAAAGTTGATAACCCGCAATTAAGCACCTACGATATAGCAGCGTCGCATGCCCTTGTTTGAACTTCGGTCACGCTCTAATAGTTACCGGAATCATGTCTTCTCTGCTATTCATCTGTGACACATCCCTTTGAAGAAGACTGCACATTCTTGATATACTGGAATGAAAGAGAATATTGAGTAAAGACCTTCAATGCAGGGGAAAAAAATATCATTGAAGATACACGCTCCATTACCTTGTATAAAACCCCTCGGGTGGCCTTATATGGAGGTGGAGTCCAATTTTTTCTTCGCTCTTCCAATTCCGTGTCTGTTAATTGAACATCTAATCTCTTCTCACGGACATCAACGTTAATGACATCCCCATTTCTTACGAGACCAATTGGACCACCTTCCTGGAAATACCAAAGACCTCTTAAGAATATGTTCAAACATTTTATTTTTTCATTTCTAACCAAATATTATCATTATAACAAAGCCTTATGCAATTTCGCATATTTTCTTATTTTGATCGGACATGTAAAATAACCAAAAGTAATAAAATACAAATGTCTCATCAATAAAGAGGGATTCAAGAGATTACAGCTCCGGAATTAGAAAAGGAAAGGCACCTGTGCTTCAGGGCTTATGTGACCAACAACAAATCCATGTGAGCCTCCTGAAAATCTACCATCAGTCAACAACGCACACTCCTGCAAAAGAAACCATCATGTCAAAGCAAGAACGCTAACATCATCAACAAGGCAAATCAATTAGCTCAGGAGAACCTGTCTAAAGTGAAGATGAGTGCAAATGTGTATCTCAAGTCTAAGGAAGTTTATTGTTGCTATGATCAGTCAAACAAGTGACTGATTGTGTTTTCACAAGATCACCAGGCATATTTCTTTTTGTGATACGTCAAGTAATTCTAAAAAATCATGAAATCCTATGATTCAAGTCGATTCTGGCTACAGAAGACCAGCAACTACAAGGAAAACTTAGGTTCATATAACTGTACCTTCCCAAGACCTGCTCCCATAATTGCACTGGTTGGTGTTAGCATTTCAGGCATGCCCGGTCCTCCTTTTGGCCCCTCTCCTCTAATAACTATTACTTTTCCCTGAGATGCAACAAAACCAAAAAATAGATATGCTGTTCCCACCAGAGCACTAGAAAACAAGCCCCGGGTCATTATACCAACAAAAGTTAAGAATAAAAATAAGATATCATTTCAAGGATGTAAAAGATGCCACATAGGATCGTAACTGCAAACACAAACAAAGGGTCATATATAGTCAGAAAATTGGGAACTTATTATAGCCTGAAGGTGCAATTTGGGGGTGAAAAATCTTCCAGAAGATTGAATTCGAGAATATGAGTTAAAATCAAAGCTCTCTTCACAGTCATGTTATGTATTTATTTAAAATAACTAACAAAACAAAACTTTGAACTCATGACAGGACTTGTCAAAGCCTCTAGCTATATAATGACAGGTTACAGAACTGCTAGGAAAGGCCTTCACGGTTTTAATTGATAAAAAGAAATTTTCTATTTGTGGCTGCTTTCATTTATTTACTAAAAATCAAATACCGAGGCAATCCGCTTCAATACATTTCCTATACAAAAAAAGAAGATTATAGGCTACACATGCTCTACCAGCATCCCTCTCAAGGTATCACACTTTTTTGCAGGAAAATACAACACATTGCACAGCTGGCCTGAAGGGACAAGAATGTGTAAAGATGCTCACCTTAAAACTCATGGCATCCTCTGAGATAGCTGCAATCATAGATTCCTCTCCCTCAAATACAAGTGCGGGGCCTAGAGAACAGTAAATATTCCACTACATTAATGTTTACAGTGGATTTAATCACGGCTAAGAAGTGCCGTTGTACATCAGACATCAACAATCAAAGTACATAACAAAAAAAACTTATTACCAGAGAAATATAACCCTTCTTTTCCAGTAATTTTAGCCACTGAACCCTCTGGTGCAAGATTTCCACGTAATATTTGGAGGTGACCTGTTTTCTTAATGGGGTTATCCAATGACCTTATTATGTCCTGGAAAACAGAAGAAAGTGAATAAACACTCAATTATTGTCATGAAACACACTGCTTTCTTAGCAGAAAATGATGAGAATAAAAACAAAGTCAGCATTCTACCTGCCCCTCAGACAATGGTGGACAATTTTGCACATTCTCAGCCAAGGTCTTCCCAGTGACTAAAGAGAAATTAAGTAATGTTAAATTATCAAATACATTACCACTTCCAGAAAAAAAAATGCAAAATTTTCAATATATCCAAACTTTGTACCGGTCAAACAGTCTCCATTGAGGAAACCAAACTCCAAAAGGTAGCGAAGAACAGCAGGTGTTCCCCCAATCTATCAAACAATTTACGCACAAGGAAACAAAGACAAAAGGATGGATAAAAAATTGAGTTCAGCAAATATTGTGACATGTACAAGAAATATTGCAAGGCACAGTGTTACATTGATTACCATAGAATAATCCAAACAGTTATGAATGAAAAATCCTGACCTTATGCACATCCTCCATGACATATTTGCCACTAGGCTTCAGATCTGCAAGGAATGGAACCTCATCACTGACCTTCTGGAAATCATCAAGGGTCAAATCCAATCCGACAGACCTGCCAAATTTTCTTGAGTCATCCCCATAAAATGCAATTACTACTGGAATAAAAGAGAACTCTACTAACCTTGCGATTGCAATTAAGTGTAACACGGCATTAGTAGAGCCACCAAGTGCCATGACAATAACCATTGCATTATGTAGTGACTTGCGAGTGATAATATCTCGTGGTTTCAAGTCCATCTTCAATAGTTCTAGCAGATATTTTCCAGCTAAGCGGCACTCATCCAACTTCAATTGGTTTTCAGCAGGTATTGAGGAGCTGCAAGGAAAAAATAAATAGAGCATAAAAAATGCTTACACACCCAAAGTCAACTGTTTCTGCAAGGATAAATTTCTACCTGTAAGGAAGAGACATTCCCATGGCTTCAATTGCAGAAGCCATGGTGTTAGCTGTATACATTCCACCACATGCTCCTGCTCCCGGGCAGGAATTACGAACCACGTTTTTTCTTTCATCATCGTTTATAGATCCACTTAAATACTCTCCATAAACCTGGTAGGCAAAACAATGAAAAACAAGAGAGGGAGAGAGGAGATCGACAAAAAAATAGATTTTCTATTTCTAAACAGAAAAAGTTAATGTTTTGGTTAAACTCATTGCTTAAATAGAATCAGCTTATCAAAAAGAAAAAATTGCAAGCAATTCAAAGCTATGGTTCAATTGCAGAGTTGCAGATAACATAGCAATCTCAAATGTGAAGCATTCATCTTGAAGCGTTTTTACATTATCAAATCAAATAAACTTCCTTCCACATATATGAAGCATCATACTATATTTTTAACAAACATGAACCTAAAACATTTATTAATATAATGGGAAAAGGAGGTGGTCGGCTTGGCTTATTTGCCAATCATGACCAGGCATCTTTTTGCATAATTAAGACCAAAAAAAGACTAAACAGAAGAACAATTAATTGTCTCACAAAACATGCCAAAACCAGCACATTCTGCAGGCCTAACATTATCAAAACAACAAAGCAGTTTGCATACCTGAAATGCAGATACTATATCATAAGTATGTCCATTGAAATGACCAGGCTGCAAAAGAGAAGGATTTTTAAATGAGGTTTGTAGCATTGAAAAAATCCTAGCCCAAGATGTAAGGTGGAAATGGATTCAAATTATATCATCATTTACTGTAGGCCAAAAAAAGAGATAAGGTTAAGTGGAAGAGAGAAGGTGATGCCTCAGTCTCACACCTTGATAGCTCCACCATAAACCATAATGCTAGGTCGATTCAGCCTTCCCATTGCCATAATAGTACCTGGCATCTACAGAAATTGAAAAAACTTGTAAGTGTACAGTTTGATGTTGAGAGTAAGAATGGTGCACATAATCCAAAACGATAGTACTACTCTATCTTCTTGTGGCTTGTAACAGAATTCACATGGTCGTGGAAGGCACTCCAAAGTTGCATTATTATTGTTTTTCTTTTTTCTTTTAGTCTGTGTTGTTCAGTGCCTTCTCTAAACGATATTTTTGGCTACGAGTAGGTTAACTTCATCGCCAATACAGCGAAGGAAGATCATATTTTTTTGAGAAATAAAGGTAGATTTATTGATTATTTTAGTTTGCACCAGAAAAAAAAGAAAGAATAATACCTTCAACATAATGGGTTGGATATTTACAGAGCTCTTGAGTGCCAAATACTAAACAGAATAAGATGGAATAAAAGCTGCTATTACTTGAGTTTCGAACGATTATTTTGTTATTAACGAGTCTTGCTTATTGCCATTATGGGATTCAAAATTAGCTAATTTGATTCAATTTCAATTGTTTCATAAAAAAAGCATCACCATAGGCAACCACACAGTAACCAATAATTAAACCCCTCGTTAGATTCGCCAAAATCACGCATTCCACTTAAAACCCACAAACCAAAAGGCCCAAATGTTGTTTCTTTATAAGAAAAAAAACGAACGAGAAAAGCTTACATTTTTATCACAGCCAGGGATGGAGATATTGCCATCATACCATTGAGCACTCATAACAGTCTCAATGCTATCAGCAATCAAGTCTCTACTTTGCAGACTGTAACACATTCCTCTAGTCCCCATTGAAATAGCATCACTAACGCCAATTGTATTAAACCTGAAACCAACCATCCCTGCCTCTTCAACCCCTCTTTTAACAGCCTCTGATAGCTCCAACAAGTGCATGTTACAAGTGTTCCCTTCATACCAAACTGAAGAGATGCCTATCTGAGGCTTAGACATGTCAGCATCGGATAAACCAACCCCGTGAAGGATAGCTTGAGACCCACCTTGGGACTTGGGCTCAGTAATGCGTGAACTGTACTTATTTAGCTTTTGTCCTACTGTGGTAGTTGCCTGTGACTGTTCAACGGCGACAGATTGAGCTTTGACGTGAAGAGAAGAGGGAGGAAGGCGAGAGGGGAAGTAGGGTTGTGTGGGGAATGACATTTGGGGTTTTAGTGGAGTAGCGCGTGGGGATAAGAAGGTCGATTGCATGGTGGCGCGTGTAATGAGAGATGGAAAGAGAAAAGGTGTTTAAACTTTAAATGGTGAAGATTGAGAGCACTTCTGGGTAAATATGGTTTGGCTCTTAGGGTTTTTTAAAGTAGTTGTAGGCTTTGACGGCTTAATCATTATAGTTCATAGGAACTAACTATTTAGTCCCTATAGTTCATAGGAACTAACTATTTAGTCCCTATATAATAAATATAAATAACCCTTTAATAAGTGAATGATTATTTTAGAGTTTAGTACAAGATAATTTTTAAAATAATTTATTTAAAAATATATCAAAATAATATATAATTTAAAAAATAATTTTAATATCAATATATTAAAGCAATTTACAAACACTCAAAATATAGTTCAAAATTTAACAAATAAAAAAATTCATTTAAAATAAAAACACTAGCAAATCACCCTTCAATCATCCTTATTTTAGTTATTTTCTTGTTAAAAACTACTTTATATTCTCAATGTAATTTTATAAATTAATATTATCTCGTATTTAATGTCTAATAATGATAATAATAAAATAAATCCTAAATAGTTATTTCTTTTGCTTAATTTAAATTATTGAGTTTTAAATTAATGATAAAATTGGAAACATAATTAATCATGTTAATAAAAGAATATAATAGATTTAAATTTTTTATCATCATACCGTGATTTTTTAAAAAGAAATTTGAAAAAATATAATACGTTGTTAGTGCTAATATAAAACTAATAATCTTTGGCTGTGGAAGGTTTTAAGTTCTTAGGTGTGTTTGAGAGTAAATTGTTTCTGTATATAAACGTTTTTATTTTAAAAAATAATATTTATTTAGTATTTTTTAAATTATTTTAATATTAAAAATCAAAATAATTTTAATATATTTTAAAATAAAAAATATATATTTATAACACATACTCATTAGGCCTGGGCTGTTAATGCTGTTATCTATTGGTTTGGACTTAGCCTATGATCGGCCCATTATACTGCTTGGTAGTAGCCTAAAGCAGAACGCAGAGAGATTGAAGGATCGGTGAGCGTACGGAAACTATCCTTTGCGCGATTCGATTTTTACCAGCATCATCAGGTAATTACGCGATTGATTAATTGTTTTTATTGATCGTTTAATCAAGTTTTCTATGTCCTATCACTTACAAAGTTTCAAACTTTCTTCATAATAATTAGACAATAATAATAACTCACGTCATCAATTAATCGTTCATTCTGCTGTCTGATTTTGATGCGTTGAATTGGGTTTTCTCATTTGGATCATTCCGATGAAAAACTCGTTTCTTTTTTTTGATCTTTTTTCCTCTCGTTCTACATGTTCAATAATTTTTTGAAAAAATAAATTCTCTTTCGTTTTGGATTGATGATTTATTTCATGTATTTCTCAAATTAAAAATTATGTTGAAAATTTATGGATGGAATTTTTCATTTGAATTTATTGTGCTGAATTTTTATTTGATTTTTTTTTAAAAAATTATTCATAGGTAATAAGCAACTTCATAGCTTTTGCTCTCAATTATATCTATCTATATTGCTTTTCCTGTCAATAGTACTATCTGGGAATCTATTATTTAGTTAATTGAATATAAAATTTTGATTTTAATCATTTAGAGTTATAGTTTCTTTTGGATCATTCTTTTTTAGTTTGAGTAATATCATTTTTTACTACCATTGTACATTCTATGCTAGATGATGGCATCTCATTGTGTACTAATTTGGGAATTCTAAAATCTCAAACTCTAAAAAGTAAAAAGTGTAAACTCATGTAAAGGAATTTCCTTTGCAGTAGTGTTTAAGTTTTGCGTTACATGCTTGTATGTTTTACTCTGTACATTTCAGGATTTGTGCTTTTTCTTCATACTATTCATATAATTGTTGAATTTCCATATTTAGGTATTTTGATGTGCATTTGTCTATGTTGCTTTAGTATTTGGGTGATGCCGAAGTTGTTTGTTACTGGGAGCTACACTTCAATGAATTAACACTGACGGACTGGATTTCTATTTCTCTCATTTCTTTTTTTTTGGGGGGGTTCTCTTTTAGGTGATTATGGAAGATATGAATTCTGATCAGGTATTTGAAATACCTGACACTCCTGAGAGAGCTGCTTCACGGAGTCAAAATGGTGCACAATTTGGAAAAGAAAGTAATTCATTAGTGCCTGGTCGTCAAAGGAAGTCTGGTCTTATGAATGGAAAGAGTTTAAATCCGCTGCTGGCAAGCAGGAGTAGGGTGCCTGGTGAAAATGGGCTCAGTAGAAGACCTAATTTATGTCCTCAAAGGAGACCCATCAATTTAGATGAATACATCCCTGAAAGTAATTCCCCTTTGGAGAATTCTCATCTCCACCACAATGCTCCTTTATTTAGAAGGCCTGCATTAGGCAATAACTTCAAGCCTGGGAAAAGGGCACAACTTGTGGAAAAATGGAAAGCTGGCTGTGCTACAAATTCCTCTAAAAAATCATTACGCATAAAAGATGATGATCTTGTAGATTTAAATGAGATGAGTGATCCTGACAGAATACTTGACATTGTTTTTCCACGTGGTGCATCTAAAGATCTCCAAACTAAAGAGATGAGAGAAGGTCGACTATCATCTATTGGTGGTTCTTCCTTACAGCTGACTCCACTCTCTTCAAGGATTTCCAGCAGCACCTCTAAGGGGAAGGAGAAAATAGAGGTGAATACATGTAATGTTGCTGGTTCAACTTCAAATATTGAGAAAGGAATTGATCCTGCTGTTGGTCATCGACATAAATTTGAAAAGCAACTTCCTGCATGTCATCTACCAGTTACCTCACCAAGAGTTGCTGGGCAAAAGAGATTAGTTCGGAATGGGTGTATTTCTCCCCTCAATATAATCACTAGGGCCCCCAAATCAGCTGAAAGTCCCCAGGATGGTTCCAAAGGTGATGGAAAACACCGTGTCAGGAACAGGCTGTCTTGTGGTCCATCTAACACAGATCTTAGGGAAATAGTTGCTGAAGACAATGGTCGTTATAGAGCTAAAGGAAAATGGAGCACCCATCCATCTACATCAAAGGAGCATATTGTCAACATGGCTAATGTGCCTACCAGGTAATTTCACTCACTTGCACAATTTTCTTGTCAGATTGCCTTTATTCACCCTTCATGAATCAAATTTTCTATTTTGTTTTTATTTTTATTTTTTCTATATGTGTTTAGGAATCAGCTATCTTATTTTTGCACAGATATAACACTGTCATTTGAAACTCTGACAATTACAAAGCTGTTAGAGAAATGTACTGTTGCTGGTGCGATTTTAAAGTTTTGAGCCTGTAAGTTTGATCCTTGGAAGCTGCCACTTAATGCAAAAATACAGCAGGATAGGATTTTCCTCAAACTCTCCCTCCCAGGATTCAATAGGATTGTAAATTGAGCACGACCTTTACTTAAGTGTTGGAGAATTATCTGCTAGCTGAGTTTCTGATATTGGCCTCTTTTCCTTTTCTAGTTTAAACATTTCAGTTTAACTCTTCCATTCATTTTATAATTAACTAGTTGGACTCTGATCCTCTCCTGGTGGTTTCTTCCGGGTACTCTATCCTCAGACTTGAAAGCATATTATGTGTGTGCAGAACTTCTGTGATTAACAAGGAAGCATCTAGTGAAGCCAGGGATGGTCGTAGAGACACATTATTAGGTGGTTGGAGAAGTACACACAGAAGGTCAAGGACAGAAGATCAACCGTTGTCTTATATGGATCAGCATATTTTAGGAAGAGATGATGATGCTGGATGCCTTACAAATGAACATCATAATGACATATTGGTGGAAAGAGATAATTGCAGTGGTGGAAAACTACATCATGTTGGGAATGTAGTTGCTAAAAGGAGGAGAACACATGGATTAGCTTCAAGAAATCAAGGTGAATGCTCTACAGTGGTTCCTAATGACTCAGAAATTCTGTTTCTTGGTTCATCTCAGGAATCATCTAGCTCAAGGTTATCTAGAGTCCACAATCATCAGCATGAGGGCAGTCTAGAACCAAAATATGAAATTGATAAGCTGTTGAATGTAATGAGAAACAGTGACCCTCAAGTTACAGGTTCCAGGAGTAATGAAGAGTCAGATGTCAGGGCAAGACAAGTTCAAGCAGATGAGATGTTTGCCTGTGAACTGCAAGAACGATTATATCATGAGGAACCAATATTTGGAGGAGCCGAGGTTTGTTCTCTTCAAATGTATCCCCCCTCTCCCTCCTCGATGTCACCTAATTAGTTAGAGACTCTATTTGTCAGTTTTTCATGTTTATTGACTTTCTAACAGATGGATGAAAGTATAGCATGGGCACTGCAGCAGGAGGAAGATGCACTCCCTTCTGCATCTGGTCAAATTCATCCTGTACCACTTCCTGTAAGTGTGCTGCTTTAATTTCAGCCTGTCACTAAACATGAAAGCCCTAGTCAATGCTCATCAGTGATAGTATTGTTTTTGATAACAATGATAACATCTAAAAATCATCCATGAAAATAATTTGTGCATCACTCAGTTTTTTTTAATGAAATATGAAAACTATAGCTGGGGTATTCTAGTTCAAACAAATTTAGGAACCTAGGGCAAAATTATTTTTAAAATCCCAAGGAATAGTTCTACAAATTCTATTTGGATTCCTCCCTTGTGTTGTTTTTAGTTTCTTTTATGAGTGGCTGGGTTGGGAAAGTGTTGATTCTTCTGTCATTACCACATTAAGATCATGGTGGTTATCTTTTGGGATGGTGGGAGTGCCTAGTTTTTATTTTTGGTGTTCCCTTAAGTATTTGCTCTCTCTCTCTCTCACACACACACACACGCACACACACAAATTTTTTTTACTTGAAATAAGAAATAAGGTTTTTGGATGATCATATTTCTGATCCAAAGGGAAAAAAAGAAAAAGAAGAAGAAGGCAAGTTGAGATTATAGATTTCTTGGAGGTGTAGAATTAGGCTGGTTTGAGCTTATATGACTTCTCATGATGTTAGTATTAAATTACTTAAACTTGCTAATTCTTCTCCCATTGTATTACAAAATCATTAGATATCTTTGAGACAGTCTACTACAAGGAGACAAAAGTCATGGCAATCTCTTAGGCCATGATTGTAATGGAGTTATTTTTGTGATCTCACCTCATAAAAAAGAGAGTAGATTAAAGCCAAAATATGGAAGATATACACTTTGATCGTGTATAATGTGTTAAAGCCAAAATCTTTAAGTGCATGTGTCACCTTGCCACTATTCTTCTGCTTGGGTCTTTCTTGATTTGATAGTCGAGTTGAGCTAGGCTTGTTTACGAGTCTCTTCTATGTATTCAAACTTCTTCTTTTTAGGTTATGAAAGGTATAGCTTTTTATGAGCTGGTGGGGTTATGCTGGAAAAAGATATAAGAGTTAACAATAATTTTGTTTCCTTTGTTACCCATTTTATTTGGTGAACTTGTAAGATATTCGTTGCCATTATCTGTGTCTCCCTCCTTCTCTCTTTTAAAAACTGGCACATGCGTGTGCACATATGGGTATATATCTTTTGCTCACAATTAGTTGGGTAAAATCAAACAGTCTGTTCCCGTTGTATGCAGATTCAGAAGATGATTAGTAAAATTAAGCAAACTTTAAAGTTGGATTATAACATGTAGGAAATTCAAGCTCATAGTTGGATGAAAAAGAAAGACTCAATATGTAAGAATTCGAGCTCATATTTTGGATGATAAAGAAAGGAAGTGGGTAACTACTATTGAACAAGCAAAAGGAAATACTGACTCAGTTAACAGTAACAATGGGCCTGTATGTTCTTATCCCAAGGATCTGGCTATTGGGTCGGATGGTTCATGACACACATCTCTCTTCCTTCAATTATGATCTTAAATTCAACTATGTTATCTCTAATTCAGATGGAATACCTTAAATGGAGAGTATGTTACTACTTAATAGATAGCATCAAAACTTATCAACTTCCACAGTGCACACAATTGGAAGCATATGCCACACTGACTGAACTTCCTGCTACCCATACTTATATTCACTATTGTTTGCTGAATGTTGCCAATCAGGTGGCTGTGATGCTTTCCTTTGGGTTTTTTATTTTCCTGTTTATTTCCAGCTAAGCTGTTTGGACTTGCATATTAGTTGCCTCTAACTTCATTTCTTTTTTATTTTATGTAGAGAAACTCAGCAATGGTGCATTCATCAAGACAGCGCCTGCCACAATCCTCTCAGAACCCTACAAATAGGAGAGGAACTCGGGTTCAAGTTTCTACTACCAGAGCATCAGCCTTGAGGAATCGCTTGTTCAACCGGACTTCGGTAAGACGATCAAGAGCCAGGAACCCCTATCCTGCAGCATTTCCTGGAGGGCTGAATTTCCAATTTCCTTCAGGAATGAATTTAGATATGGTATGTTTTTCCTTATGTTCCGCCATTCATTTTTGGCTTAGCATGGTTGAGGGTCATGGCATGCCCCTATCGATTAAAAAATCTTTTCTTTGGACACCCCTGCAAAACTCTCCTACTCCTGCCACTGCATGCTATTCCCGCCATATATGATGAATTTCAATCTTGAATGCACAAAGATCATGACCGACTGTGTGTTGTTTAGTCATATGATTATACATCTTTTTACAAAAGTCAGGTCACATGCATTCTAAATTTCAGAAAAAAAAACTAGGATAAGCATACTTTAATTCCAAAAACCTTATCAAGAAAGCACCAGCATGATTATGAGCTTTCATAAAATATAATTTCATCACACCCTCCTTTTAGCATCACCAATCACCTCGTTTTCATGAGGGCTTCATTGAAATCTGATGTCCTTAATATGAGAGCATCCAGAGAGTACAAAATAGCATCTCCTAGAGACCAAACCCACTTACAACCTTGTAGACAGAACCTTGGTTAAAGCTTACACGCTGGTACCTTTTGACTAGTAGGCCCAAAATTTTTAATGATAGTATGATCTTTTTCAGGAACCAATTTAAAAAATTATGAAGAACCACTCAAAATATTGTCTTTGATAATAAACCAAGTCATGGTACAATCACGCCCACTACCACCAGTAGCACTTGGTTACATATTATATTATGTTCTTATCATTGTTCTTGCATTTGATACCATGATGCCAGGGCAGAAGAGCATTGTTTTATTACTGGCTTAAAGGGGAAAAATAATGGGATGCTGGTAGATTTAGAGGAGAATGGTTGCTTGTTGAAAATGGTTTGGGATAAAGCATCAGTCTTTTGGGGGCTGACTTTGTTGTTCTGGCTAATGTGATTTAATTTAGTTAATTTGCGCTAGGCAAAGAAACTAGCAAAAGAAGAGGAAAGAAATAATAATTTAATGTGAGGGGTAAAGAGAATAGAAGAAAATGTTGTCTGGGCACCCATGGACTGCATACAAATCTGCAAAGCCTTAACCGTATTCACTCACCTGCAAAATAAAATTTCAAGGTTCTTGAATTAATGTTGGTGGTAACAGAAACTAATCCTTAGATAAATAATTCCCGTGATTACTTCTCTTTTCCTTAGGATACCAGCATTGATTCAGGAGTTATTGCTTCATTTTTGGATGATAAAGTATCTCAAGTTATTATTAGTTCATCTGCCATATAATTACCATATGTTTCTAGTGATTGCTATGTAAGAAACAGCAAGACAGCTTTTTTTCTGCATCACAAATTACACCTGGTTTGTTGTTCATGTAACTCTCTCCATGCTATTTAATTGTTGTCATGAGAAATTTAATTCTTTGGATGGTAGGCATGTGTGTATGTACGGTAATTTAACAAATTGAGTTCTTGCTTCTCAATGCAGAGACTAAATATATTGGAAAATTTAGAGGCTTCAATGACAACTGCTAGTCATGTGCTTGAAGTTCAGCGTGATTTTAATGAGTAAGATATTTTTTATGTTTGCCAAGCTGTGTTCTCTGCTTGCTGTTTTATTTTACATGATTGTGTTGTGTTGAGCATTTGAAAAGACCATTCCATGCTCTGTATTTTATACCTCTTCAGCTTAAAAGACTTAGCTATCAGTGGACCTGCATTTGCTGGCAATAGACAGTACAACATATATACCTGTAATTTGGTTGGATGAAAACTGTTTGATTATCCTACTCTCCTGAGCTGAAAAATTCTACTTTGGAAGACAAAGTTATCAGTGGACCTGCATTTGCTGGCAATAGACCGCACAACATATATACATGTAATTTGGTTGGATGAAAACTGGTTGATTATCATACTCTCCCGAGCTGAAAAATTCTACTTTGGAAGACAAAGTTAAGCAAGTGTGCTGTTGCTGAGGTCTCTTTATGTGGTTTCTGTGCGTAAAAGATTGAACTGTAAAGAGATCTGATATGAATCCTGTCAATCTTTTGAACTTCTTGATGTGAGTAAGACTACAGACAACATGTCATTCTGTTACTTTCCTTTCAACCTGAAACCAAATAACAAATTGACAATTGCTTGTGGTGGCAGCAAATTTCACCAATGCTTGAATGCCTTCAAGTAATTAATATTACCCGCTAGCTTGTCAGTATAAGGTGTGATCCTTTTAACTGGTCCTAATATTGATTTAATTGCTTCATTGTTAATATATATGTGTGAAAATATCAGATCGAGTTTCGAGAGTGTCACTGTTGTGAGCTTTCCTTTTCATAAATTCTCTTATCTCTTATTTGAAATTCGATCACAATTGGAGTACTTTATCGCTTTGCTACATCTGTGTGTGTGTGTGTTCGTATAGTAGCAGTTAGTCTTTTAATATTCTTGAAGTAATTAATGCATGGTTTAGAAAATTATTTATTTTGTGAAAATAGTTGGGTGGTCAAGGTAGGTGACACTGAGTGGCTCTGTTTTGATATATCTTAATGGAAACTAATGATCACTTGGAGTGGCTCTGACTATTGAGCTTTTATCTTTTTCTTTTTTATAACCTTCCTAGGGGTTTTAAATCCTTGAGTGAATTTGGAGCACATGTGACAAAACTAGAATTTAGAGATAACACGTGGTACTTGTTTGAATTTTTTGGCGAAGTTTTAGTGATGTATCAGCCTTAGCTGTATATTTAGCATTGATGGGTGGTGTCTGATGAATTGCCACCTTTCTATGCTAAAATTCTCCATTTTACAATGTAAAAAAAAAGATCATTGAATTCTGTGAGGCAACTAGTGTGTTTGGTGTTGTTTGGCGTGTTCAGGAACAGTGACACAACTAAGGCTGGCAATTGTAAAAACATGTTTAATTCACTCATCATTTTGCTAGTCGTGCAAGTCTTGTTCAACAGCAATTGTCAAAATACGTTTAATTTGACTCAAAATGTTTAGTGATAAATCCTCTTTTTTAATGAATCATGTCATGTCATTTTTGGGTAGGTTTGTGTGTCAAATTTGGGATCCTTTCTGCTAATTATTATATTATACACTCATTTGATTAATGTTCAATGGTACATACTTTTTCTCCTCGATGATTGCTTTCTATTAAAATTTTCTGTGGATTTATTTGCATACTGAAATTGAGATATAAAATACAAATTATGCCTACTGTGCTCTTTTTTTTTGGCAGAAATGATTATGAAATGTTGTTGGCCCTTGATGAGAGCAATTCTCGACATGGTGCTGCTGCCAGTCAAATTAACAGTTTGCCAGAGTCTGTAGTGCAGGTATGTTGCATATCAGCATCCAAGCACCTATTCACACAATATCATGCCATGCATGGTTCAAGTCAAGAAAGCATTTAAATTGATAGCCAGGTAGTGTTTTCTGCATATTCATTTGTTCACCTTATGTGTTTTCTGCTATGCACCATGCAGACTAATAACTTTGAAGAGACCTGTGCGATCTGTCTTGAAACCCCTGCTGTTGGAGAAAAAATACGTCATCTCCCTTGTTTACACAAATTTCACAAAGAAGTAGGAATTTCGTTCCTTGCAAAATCAGAAGCATTTTGTTATGCTTTATCATAAACCATATGCATTTGATTGCTTTATTTCTTTTCTTTTTTGTGCAGTGTATTGATCCATGGCTCAGCAGAAATACATCATGCCCGATTTGCAAATCATCTATAACTCCTTGATTTTGCACTTTTGTATTATGTGCTTCATTACCTGTTTAGGGGTGTAGTAGCTTTCGCTTCTAGGTGCATTTTAAAAGTGTGTTTGCTTTGAAAAGGCATCAAAATGATTGTGTTTTTTCTGTATAAAAAAATTGATGTGTCAATGTAACAAAAAATCGAAAGAAAAATCATTTTGATGCAATCTACAAGCAAAAAAACACTTTTAAATCGCATTGAGCACCATGATACCAAACACGCATGCAAAGGTGTCTCAATTTAGATTGATATTGGCCTTAAGGTATTCATGACATGTCTGTTTTGCTGCTCCTAAGGAAATTTACACTTGATTAAGGGGGGAACTTCTGTTTTATCTCTTCTATCTACTTTTTTGTAATAGATGATTAGTTGATTTGCTGGTAAGGGATGCAGGCTTCCTTCTGTTACTGTAAAATTTATTTGTGGTTGTCTATTGGGCCTGCTTGTAGACTGGGCATGAACAAAAGCCATGTAATTCTGTAGTGGAATCCTTGACCAGATTTCAGTGCTCATGTATTTGGTCTTTTAGTGTTCGTTTAATCCCATTCTTCTGATCATCTATAGTGAGCGGGGCATGTATCAGACTTGTGACGGTGTGCCCTGGCTAGCCAGTAGTAATTCAAGGCGTGCCCTTATCGTTCCTGTGCCTAAACCAAGGAATTCGGGCACTTCTTGACAAGTTCAAATATCTCTTGAGATGAGGTATATGCATGCACATCTGTTCCAAACCGCGTTTGTTATCGCTTGAAATTATAAGGTAGCGTTTGATTGGGAAGAGAATTTGCAATCACTGTAACAATGGACGACGAGGTAGACCTGACAAAAAGAGAGGTGCCATGAGATCCATACAAAAAAAAGTGAATAATGAGCAATAGTTCATTTGCATAAAAATATCAAAATGAAACTGATGTCTTGCATTCTAGTTTTGTATAAATGAAATTAATTACCCACCTTATTACACTTTTATTATGATTAATAAAAGAACTCCAGAAAGTACTACTGGAAGCTTCTGTGATGTGCCCATCAAATACGGCTATCGTGAATCCTTGGGTGAGAGATTGTTGCTTTCGACTTTCCAGCATTGCAGAGCTCATCACATCCATCCCCCCTTTCAAAAACAGCAGCAGCTCCCATTCCTGTGCCTGCATGTAATTAGTGATGACAGTTGGTCATAAGCATATGTTCCAGAAACACTCCACAAACACACACGTAGAGAGAGACAGAGACAGAGGAGAAGAATACCTATGCACATTGACACCACTCCAAAGCGACAGTTTCTACCGCGGCGCTTCATCTCATGCAGTAAAGTAGCCACACATCTAGCACCTGTAACATTTAAGAGGCATGAATTGTCTTCGAATTAGCATGTAACTGCTCCAGTTCATATACATGTCTAAAATTAAAGATCATATATTAACATAGATGCTCCATTGCCATGATCCCCATGCACAAATCAAAAGTGATGTTCTATATTACAAGTATTACGCAAATTTACAAGCATACTATATTCCCGTGAATTTGAACACTTCACAACACAAGTGATGTGGCCAGTGGATAATATAATTATAGCTCATCTAATCAAAAGTTTTCAGTTTCCTGTCCCATTTTGAACATATCATAGCTGCTGACAAATTTTAAGAAATTCAAAGCGGAAAGACAAAATACCTGTTGTACCCAGAGGATGCCCAATTGCTATTGCCCCTCCATTAACATTGATCTTCTGCAGATCAAGCTCCAGCTTCTTACAACAATATACAAACTGGGAAGCAAATGCCTGCACGAGGAATAACAAAATTTAGTGAGCTGGACAGAGTGTTTGAATAAGGTAGAAATACAACTAAAAACCATACAAATCTATTTACCTCATTTATCTCAAAAAGATCAATATCTTCAAGTTCTAGACCAGCAGCCTTTACTGCAGCTGGGATTGCAACAGCTGGGCCTACACCCATGGTGGCAGGATCCACACCAACAACAGCAAATGCTCTGCATGGGCAAAATAATTTCATATGGGAAAAAAGAGGAGAATGTTTTGATATATTCTCATCATTTTAGTTATAGATGAAAACTACTAAAATAGATGGCAAGCGACATCCAAACAACAATGTCTCGAGTAAAAGAATAAGATTTGTGTTTATAGAGGGCCACCTTCCTAGACTACAGAACAAATAAGCTGCAGGGGAATTGCCTTGACCGGGCCAGTAAAACTTGAAAACTTAAAAGTCAAGGATGCGTATAGATAAACAATAAGGTAGTAGGAATTATTTACCTGAATACACCAAGGATGGGTAGCCCTTTGCTCATAGCAACACTTCTTTTCATAAGCAATACAGCCGCAGCACCATCACTGACTTGGCTAGAATTCCCTGAAGAAGAAGAACCTCATTATCAACTGGATTGAAGTAAAGTGACCATCATAATGAAAAGAAGAAGAAGAAGCACATATGTTGTTTACCGGCAGTGGTGGTCCCATCTTTCTTAAACACGGCCTTTAGTTTTCCCAGATCTGCTAATGATGTGTTTGGGCGAATCCCATCGTCAACAGAAACTATTATGGGCTTCTCATCCCCAGTTTTAAGGTCAACTATCTTTAAACAGGAAAAAACTACATGGATCAGATGCTACATGTTCAGCTCTTAAGCCAGCAATGACAAACATGGAAGCACATGAAATAAATCAAGATGCATATTTTCTCAAAACATTCAACTAAAATATACCTTTGTAGCGACAGGGATGATTTCATCCTTGAATCTACCAGAAGCAGAAGCGGCGGCGGCCTTCCTGTGAGAATCAACCTAGCAACAACAGTAAAAGTCTTCCTTTGAGAATCAACCTAGTGACCATAATTTAACAATATTAATACTACAAATCATGTTAACATATACCACGAAGTAGATCAATTGCACTTACTGAAGCCTGATCCTGTTCCCGCCTTGTCACACTGAAACGATGTGCAACATTCTCTGAAGTAACACCCATGGGTAGAAGGCAATCTTGGGCCTTCTGAAAGTGCTTTGCCTGCCATAATCGATATAACCTTAAGAATCCAATCTAGAACAATAAGTAACAAAATACAAACAATCACCTACAAACCTTCTGAAACAAATTGAAAGAAGAGAAAAATAAATATACCTTTGGGTTCACATCTCCAACCCATGCCCTTGAATTAACTGTCATGGATTCCAACCCAGCTCCAATGCCTGCAACAAAGCGATGCAAAATGTAAAGCCTAATAATTAAAATGACATCAGTGCAATACATTATGTCAAAGACAGCTTAGGGGATTTCTATTACCAACTTCATAGAATCCTGCTTTGATAGAAGCAGCCACATCAGCAACTGCCTGAAGCCCAGACGAACATTTCCTGTTGACAGTCCTTATTGGCACGGTTTCTGGACCAGATTCAAAATTTATTCAAGTAATCATAAAGTAGTATCATAACCAATACCCCTCGAAAGATGCAATTTAAGAAACATACCAGGGAAACCAGCATAGAATGCAGCCATCCTGCATTCACTTGCTCTTTGAGATCCTGGAGCCAATACTGAACCCACAACAATATCCCCAACTTCTCTTGGATCTAGATTAGTTTTCTCTATCAACGCCTACACAAACCAATGTTCAAAATAACAACATGCACAAGTTTTATTATCCTGCAATCTAAAACATATAATCAAAATCATAACCATAACTGAAACCAAATTCAAAATAAAACTGCAAACAAACCTTCAACACAGGTGCTAGTAAATCCTCAGCATGAGTATCCTTGAAACCACCACGCTTTGATTTGCATTGCGGAGTTCGATAAGCTCTATATAACCACAAATTACAAAACAAAAACAAAAAATTTCGTTACCGTACATGACTACATATGCGATTCAATAAAACATTTTACAAAAATCATTTCAACCTACTACTTACGCTACAACAACGACATCATCTCCGTATGCCGCGCTACCTTCAGCTAAACAAGCAGATGCCTGATTTCACAAATAATCAAAATACAATTTATATTAATTGAGAAATGAAGCCACAAACTATTTGTCAATTACAAAAAAATCAGAATTACGCATCGATCTTTCAACTTTCATGAAATCAAAATATATCGAATATCGCTAATATTCTTGAACTTACAGAAAGAGAAGATTCATGGTTGTTATACCAAGGAGGAGGAGGAGAACGGAGGTGACCGAGAAGAACACGTTGCCTGTTACTTGCTTTCTCCATTTTACTCTTTCCGAAGCAAGAAAAGGCGTGTGCGTGACAATCTTCTCTGTGAAAAAAATTATACTCACCAATCCATTATAGCCACTAATCTAGGCGTTGGGGAGGTGCATCGTCACTTTTCCAAGATCGAAATACTGTGAACTACTAGCAGTGTCTGTCAACTAGCCATTCTCCATCTCCTTCGTTATTTCGGGTAAACTATATAAAGTTTAATCCATGTATTTAGTCATATTTCACTTTAGCCCTTTTAGTTTTCTGACTCCTCAATATTAAAGCTATAATTTCCAAACTATTTTGATGTGCCCCTCGTGTCGTTTATTGGGTGCTGAACACTATTGGCCTTTTGCACTTTTTTTAATAGATTTCTATTTTTTTTATTAAGCCTGAAAAATCACTTTTAGGAAACTCAATATCCTACTCATTTACTATTCGATCACTAACCTATAAATCTTATCAATCTGATCCTAGTTAATTTTTTTCAATTGATTAAACTATTTATTGATGTTTTTAATGAATTTTGGACTAATATATTGATCCGGATTTTAATTTTAATTTTAATTAAGCTCAATTTATATAAATGAACAATATAAGTTTAACTATGAATACTTGTAGTCTTCATGAAAAGAATTAGCTCTGATAAAAAAAATTGAATGATTTGAAATTTATAATTTATTAAAATATTAGAGATTGAATCGAAGAGTTTAATTTCGATTCAAATATAGGCATGAACACCCCTACTAAAAACACCGAAACCCTTTCTTCCATCCCAAACGAACGATTTCTAGTACCCTAACCTCAGTCGGAGCTGTTGGTCTGGACCGGAAAGAGCAAGGTTCTGGGCCTAATTTACGGACAGTTTTTTTTTTCTTTTTTTCAAGAGGTGTTTGGAAGTGTGGTTGTAGTTGTTTTTTAAAATACTTTTCATTTAGAAATATATTAAAATAATATTTTTTTAAAAAAAATTAATTTTGACATCAGCACATCAAAATAATCTAAAAATACTATTTTTTATTTAAAATAAAATAAAATAATCAAATTTTAACTAACCGCTTAATCAAATAATCACAAGGTATCTGTGCTTTTGGTATATGGGCTTCTTCGTTTTTGTAATTCAATAAAAAAAAAAGTCCATAAAAATAATAAAAAATGAGGGATATTAAAATGTGCATTAACACCGGGCTATAATCTGCCATGCTCTGACGCTGTTAGTGAATCTGATTGGACGTAGGGCATGTTTATAATTTCAGTTAAAATTGTTTTTTTAAAATATTATTGTATTTTTTCTTGGTAAAAAATTCTAAATATTTTTCTCTAAAATATTATTGTATTTTCTCTATCAAGCATAAGAGAATTCCAATCTTCACTAAATAGAATTGTTTGCAGATAATAATCACTAATTATTTTGGTCAACCACATATCTAATATAGGCTATCAGCTATCTTAACTATGAAAAATAAATAAAATTGTGGGGACTAATTCCCTTGTTTAGAAGATCGTTACGGAGTCCGATGATGAATAACATGGGATGGTGGGGCGTGGAGCTGTGTAACGCAGTGGTCAAGGCACGGCCAACTCAATTGAGTTAAGTTTTTTTACTAAGTTTTATTGCTTTTTTTTTTTTTGAGTAAAAACCTACCTAATTTTATATAGATAGGATGAAAGCTGGATTTAGAGTTCACTCGACCTGATATTTTTACCATTTTTTAAAATAAATATAAATAAACTCTCTAAACATTGTTATTCAATATTTACTATTTTTTAACTAATTCTTAATTCATAAATAACAATTATTTTCTTTGATTGTTTCCATATATACAGGTACTGTTAATATTGTAATATAAAAATTTAGCAAATCAATCTAAGTTGAAGATTAATTTATAGCTAAGAATATGGAGTAATAATTAAAATATGTAAAGTTGGTAGTATATCAATGCCCTTTAATGTTATAAATGATTTAAGTTAAGGTGGTTGATATTTCATTGAGATAAATAAAATAAGTCAAATTAAAATAACATAATTTAATACTATAATAATGATTTTTAAACACAAAAAAAAAAAACTAAAATGACACACACACACACACACACACACACACACACACACTAATTACTAATTATTAATTATTAATTAGTACATTTAAACACACACTAATTACTAATTATTAATTAGTACATTTAATCGTATAATTCTATATTTCTAAGCCATATTATTAATTAGTACATTTAATCGTATAATTCTATATTTCTAAGCCATATTATTAATTAGTACATTTAATCGTATAATTCTATATTTCTAAGCCATATCTATTATTAATATTTCACACATGACTTACTTTAATAGGATAAATTACATTTTTTATATTTTTTTTTTTAACATATGATTTTATGAAATAAAAGAGTCCGATCAAGAACCCTAGCGGTATTGCATAGATGGACCTTTCACCCGACCAAAGTGACCACCCCAGCCCGATCCATCAAAATACAAGTACAAGGGGTGCCATAATAATTAAATAAAATAAAAAATCCCATGCTTTAGATTAATCCAAAAAAAAACCCGACTAAAATAAGGAATGTATCATTGCCACAATTAGGCGATCTGCCTCGCCTTCGGTATTCTACTTGTTTAATTCAATATAGAGCCACCTTATTACACTATTATTGGTAGCTTCTGCGATTTGCCCCTCACATGCGACTATCGCGAATCCCTGGATAAGAGATTATTGCCTTCGACTTTCCGGCTGTTGCAGAGCTCATCAGAGCCATCCCCACTTTCGAAAACAGCAGCAGCACCCATTCCTGTGCCTGCATTTAATTAGTGACAGCAGTTAGTCATACGCATATTTTCCAGCAACACTCCACAAACACACATGTGGCGAGAGAGAGAGAATACCTATGCACATTGAAATCACTCCAAAGCGACAGTCTCTACCACGGCGCTTCATCTCATGCAGTAAAGTAGCCACACATCTAGCACCTGTAACAGTTAAAGAGGCATTTATAAGTAAATAACAGCTGCACCACTTATTCATGTGTGAAATTAAAGACCATATATTAATGGATAGATACGCTATTACAAAGATCATAGTACACAACTCAAAAGTGATGCTCCATACAAGTCTTATGCAGATTTACAAGGACCAAAAACTGTTATCGACAAATTTACCCATGTTTGTGTCAATTCATTTCTACCCTTGTATTCTTAATTTGGTCAATTATCCATCATGTTCTTTAAATTTGTTTGATTGACTCTTTTTCTCTAAATTTGTCCATTTTTAATTCAACAGTTACACTTCTATCAAATCTCACAATGTGGATGTTACATTATTAAATACTTCTCATTTATGTGATGACCTTTTATATTTATATTGCACCTATCTCACTAGATCCATTGTCCTTTGAAAATGATAGATCATGTGAACTGCAACTTGTACAGTGTTGAAAGCTAAAGAAACCTAAAATCATAATAATACAAAAGGTTACTTATTCTGAGTTTGTTATAGAGAAGAGTGGTTCAATTTGGTAAATGACAATGACGAGAGCGACTTAATCATGGAGTTATTTATATCTTCAGGCAGTTTATCTGGTGATACAAATCCTACATAAAAGGACGTGCATATTAAAGCTCAACTAGTTAAAAAAAGATCTCAATGTCCTGTCCCATTTCAAGCATATCATAGGGTTGTATTCGATGGTTCATATATGCCTTTTTTATTCCATCAAATATCAACTTGTTCAACTTCTCAATCTTTCTGACTTCCTCCTATGGAACCAGTGGGCTTAAACAATTTATCCTATCAACTGCTTTACCAACATTTGCTTAGATAATCAGAAGCTACTTCAGCTATGAAAAAGTGTTCCCCTCCCCAAAAATAAAATTGCCTCCAAACTATAATCAACCTGTTCTGTTTCACAATCTTTCCAACTTAACAAAATTGCCTCCAATCCATAATCGATCTGTTCTGTTTCACTATCTTTCTAACTTTCTTCTATGGAACCAATGACGACAATTTATCTTGTAAATTGCCTGACTGAAATATTTTCCCAAGGAACCCATAGATAACCCCACCACACCCCAGACCTAAGCAACATAAATTGCCTCCAATCTATATAATCTATTACAGGATTGATAGCTTATCACCAGAAATTAGAGTGTATATATTTTAACTTCAACTTTCCACAAGGAAATACCTGTTGCACCCAGAGGATGTCCAATGGCCATTGCACCCCCATTGACATTGATCTTCTGTGGATCAAGCTCCAACTTCTTGCGGCAATATACAAACTGGGAAGCAAATGCCTGGACGAGAAACAACAAATTTTAGTTAAAACTGGAAGGAGTGTTTGATTCTGAATATAACTGTAAAATATTCATTTTCTTTTCACCTCATTTATTTCAAAAAGATCAATGTCCTCAAGTTCTAAACCAGCAGCCTTCACTGCAGCTGGAATTGCAACAGCTGGGCCGACACCCATGATGGCAGGATCCACACCAACAGCAGCAAATGTCCTGCAATGCCAAAATAAATTTTACATGGAAAATGTGAGAATCCTTTAATTTATTCTCGTCATTGATTGTTATATATGGAAATTAAACAAAATAGATGGTAAGAAACTACCAAACATTGTTGTCTAAAGCAAAATAATAAGAAATGCATTTGCAGAATGCCATCTTCCTAAACTTCAGAACAAACAAGCTGTAGGGGAATGGATGAAGCAAGATTCTTGGCTCTGAATGAGGTTGTGCACCTTCAACTCAAAAGATCAATACCCCTTTCAGTGGGTGTAAAAGTTCTGAACAAACATAAACAGATCAAAGGAAATGGAAGATTCCATGCCAACTGGTTGTTGGTTAAAATTTCCTCTTAAAATGATTATTATTGGGGAATACGAAGCAAATTCATCCAACAACCACATTCTCAGGAAAACATGATGATGGCAGCACAACTTCCACCTCTCTGTCAAGGAAAAATAAAATGAAAAAAAAAAAAAAAAGGTTCTAGAATTCATGCATTGATTTGTTGGATTTATAATGTTTTTGTCCGCCACATCCATGTGCAAATACCATTTGATATATTGCACATTATGATAGAGATAAATTGAGTTTCCAGAAATTATATACCTGAATACACCAAGAATGGGTAATCCTTTGCGCACAGCAACACTTCTTTTCATGAGCAACACAGCCCCAGCACCGTCACTGATTTGGCTAGAATTTCCTGAAAAAGAGCCACCACATGATCAACTGGATTAAACTAAACTGACCAACTATGAAAAAAGAAAAGGTTCATGAGGTATACCAGCAGTGGTGGTCCCATCTTTCTTAAACACAGGCTTTAATTTTCCCAGACCTGCCACTGATGTCTCTGGGCGAATCCCATCATCAACAGATACAACGATGGGCTTCTCATCACCAGTTTTAGGGTCGATGATCTTTGAACAGAAAAATGCCAATTAAAAAAATAATTACATTATCAATTCTTAAGCCAAAAATGGGTAATGTTTTACTCGATACAGTCAACTAAATATACCTTTGTAGTGACAGGGATGATTTCATCCTTGAATCTGCCAGAAGCAGTAGCAGCAGCAGCCTTCCTATGAGAATCAACCTATAAACAGCAATTTAAGAATATTAATAAAACAAATTGTTTTGCAATATACTGCATAGCAGAACAATAGCACTTACTGCTGCCTGATCCTGCTCCTGCCTTGTCACACCGAAACGATGTGCAACATTCTCTGAAGTAACACCCATGGGTAGAAGGCAATCTTGGGCTTTTTGAAAATTCTTTAGCTGCCATAATCAATATAACCTTGAGAATCCAATCCAGATGAATAAATAACCAAAAAAGAAAAGTCATCAACAAACCTTCTGAAACAAATAAAATGAAGAGGAACAGATATACCTTTGGATTCACATCTCCGTCCCATGACATTTGATTCTTTGTCATGGATTCCAACCCAGCTCCAATGCCTACAATGAAATGATGAATTTTGTAAAGCCTAATAATAACAAGAAATGGAGATAATACACTATCAAAAAGGCAGTTCAAGGGATTTTCATTACCAATTTCATAGAATCCTGCTTTGATAGAAGCAGCCACGTCAGCAACTGCCTGAAGCCCAGACGAACATTGCCTGTTGACAGTCCTTATCGGCACGGTTTCTGGACCAGATTCAAAATTTATTCAAGTAAGCATAAAGTAGTAACATAACCAATACCCCTTGAAAGATGCAATTTCTTTTACCCCTTGAAAGATGCAATTTAAGAAACATACCAGGGAAACCAGCATAGAATGCAGCCATCCTGCATTCACTTGCTCTTTGAGATCCTGGAGCCAATACTGAACCCACAACAATATCCCCAACTTCTCTTGGATCTAGATTAGTTTTCTCTATCAACGCCTACACAAACCAATGTTCAAAATAACAACATGCACAAGTTTTATTATTCTGCAATCTAAAACATATAATCAAAATCATAACCATAACTGAAACCAAATTCAAAATAAAACTACAAACAAACCTTCAACACAGGTGCTAGTAAATCATCCGCATGAGTATCCTTGAAACCACCACGCTTTGATTTGCATTGCGGAGTTCGATAAGCTCTATGAAACCACAATATCCAAATGAAATAAAATGCTAAAGCTCAATTCACCAGAGACATCACTATGGTGCAATAAACATTTCACATAAATCATTTCAACCACTACTTACGCAACAATCACAACATCATCTCCATAAGCCGAAGTCCTTTGGTACGCAGCGCTATCCCCAGCCAAACAAGCAGATGCCTGATTTCACAAATAATCGAAATCCAATTTATTTTATTTTATATATAAAAAATACTGCTCCAATTTATATAAAGATATTAATTAAAGTCATGAAAATCTAGCTTTTATTGAGAAATGAAGCCAAACACAAGAATATAAATTCTAAAAGATCACTGCTTAAAAATTACAAATCGATCCTTCAACTTTCATGATCTAACTAGCAGCTAAGAATCTTCTGAAAAAAACAGATATAATAAAGCAACTCAATCTGAAACAGCCAGATTATCGTCTGAAATATCAAATCGAGTAGCGATCAAATTCTTAAAACTTACAGAAAGAGTGGATTCCAAATTGTGAGATGAAGAAGGACGTAGGTGATCAAGAAGAACACGTTGCCTGTTGATTGCTTTCTCCATTTTTGTTTTCCTTTTCGGTTTTCTCTGTCTAAAAGCAAGAAGAAGTTTATCCGTAACAGTCTTCCCTGTTCAAAAATATAGGGTGCTATAAAATGAAGTGTGGATCTAATGTTTAAATATAAAGGACCCCGTCAGATTTTTATATATTTTTACAGGAAGGCGGTTTCAGGAAATGCCATGTTTCTGGATAAAATGATATTATTTGGTATATTCCTATAATAATAATTAAAATACTTTTATATATTGTCATAAGCTTTAAAAAATAAACTAAAAAGTAATGATGATTAAATGTGGAGATCAAACGATTAAAAATGATAAAATTGAAAAAAAGAAATTTAAATCATTTTAAATAAAATAAATAAATAAGATATATATGAACCAAATTTTATAGATCAAATAGTTTTAATTAATAAGAATACAAGAGAAAAAATAAGAACTAAAGTTAATAAACAATTCAAATTAAATCAAATTATAAATGATATAATTGAATATATATGTATGTATAGCAGGCTAATTTTAATATAATTAACGAATAATAATATGTTTTTGAGGTTCTTATAACTTTTAAAAAGTGCACGATAATTGTGTAATTTATGAATGAGTACACCTATTTAGGCTGAAAATTCAAACTGGTCCCTCTACCTCTTATATTACCAAATAAAGCTCTCTACTTTAATTTGCTAAAATCAAGCCCCTGCTTTCAATTAGTAAACGGGAGGATGAAAATGTCACGTGCTATAAAACAATTGAGTAGAGAATCTTGGATTGCTATTTCTCTTAAGTAAAAGATTTTACATGATCAGAGTTTATACGGCCAAAAATATATATAAAAAAAGCATAGGAGCCAGACATTAATTTAGACTACAGACGCCGTGGTCCGCGTTGCCACTATCTATAAATGACGTCATTTTGGATCAGGACAGAGATGGTGCGGTGGGGCCGAGTAGAGGCGTGCCCGGTTAATTAAAAAGGACCTGTAAAAGGTAGTTGGTGTGGCTAATTATTGTCCTTCTAGAAGGGGAAAAGAAGAAGAAAAGAGGACGGACCTAGTGATAGATTTCCTACTTTCCTTTCACATGCTATATATTGGAAGAGCTAAAGGAAAAGAGAAAATGGATTTTTGATTTTGATTTTTACACGAGGAAAAATTTAAAAGAGCATTTCTAATTTGAAAAATAATTTTTATAGGTTGGCAGAAAAAAATAAATTTTTTATTAATTTTTATGTAAAAGAATAATTGAAATTGTATCGATTAATTATTATTAATAAATAATTTTATTGATATCAAATATGTTACAATATAATTAACTTTTTTAAAAAAAAAATTGCACTAAAGTCCATGTATAATTTTTTTTATATTTATACTATATAAAAATCATAGTATTCTAAATAATTTTTGTTATTACACATGCTCTTATAAAGTATATTATTTTATAAACATGATATCCAAATTAGTATATAGATACTTCAATTAATTCTGCAAACCCCTGAATTAACAAATATATAACTCTGACGTGCTGTCGTCATCTTTCAAGGTATATGGCACCTTACGTGTTTGTAGGACACTACAGATCGAGGATTAAAATTGCTGGGCAGGGAGCTATGCTTGTCTGTTTTATTTTCTTTGACCATTAGCATGTTACTGTTTTCATCCCAGCGTCACCGGATCCGATCTCGCACGTTTGGCTGACTAGAATCTGATTAATTCAACCTAAGTGCCTGTTTGATACTGCTATGTTTGGCCGCGGTGTATTATTTTTTTTTTTATAATAATTTTTTTTTGTATGTGTTTTGGATCATTTTGATGTGTTGATATCAAAAATAATTTTTAAAAAATAAAAAAAATATCATTTTGATGTATTTCAGCACAGAAAATTTTTTGAAAAGCAAACGCGACAGCAATTCTAAACCTCCAGTAGATCAGGCTGATTGCGGGAAAAAAAAAGAAATCTAGAATTGATACTAATGATGTCGGTAAGACTTTAATTTATTTTAAAAAAATAGAATTAGAGAGGAAAACATTTTCAGAAAAAAAATATTCTGACAGTTGCACCACACCTACTTTCTAAAATGGAGTAGAATTTTGAAAAGGGATAGCCAAACAAGTTAAGACATGGAAGTTAATGACAAATCTGCAGGTTGAGGTTGAGCAACATATGTCACGGACCAATTAGAAAGGAAAACGTCAATTAATAAGATGTGTTACTACGCCAGTCTGTATATTTGTTTGGTATTTAGTGTTTCATGTTTGCAACTTCTTTTTATTAAAAATATATTAAAATATTTTTTTATATTTTTACATTAAAATTATAAAAAAAAAACATTAAAAATTATCAATTTGATAATTTTTAAATTTAACACGTCACAGTACTCTCATACACTCACTTGATGTATATCTTTTTGTAAACGTAATTCTAATTTTTTTGGTATATGGGATCAGGGTGAAACTTCCAAAAAAAAAAACAGTAAAATTTGTAGCCTTTTTTTGTGCATGTCTCGACAGTAAAATTAGTTTTGAAAGTTTCACGCTCATCCCATGTATTAACTATGAAGATGTCTTCCATTAAATGTATGTATGTGTGTGTGTGTAAAGAATGTCCATGGCATTATCACTGGGGTTTTTTTTAGTGTTTAAAAGAGATTTTGAGATTAAATCGAAACTTAATTTGACAAAACCAAATTTAATTTCATCGATTGACTATATAATAAAGACATATTTGATAGTATTATAGCTTCTAAAAATCTAGTTTGAGGCTTGCATTGCTGATGAAAAAGGGGAGTTGTGTTGCATGCAGGGAATGAAAGGAACATATGGAGTTCATTGTGAAGGTAGCTTTTCGTCATCAGTTATGACTGATTGAAGAGCTATGGATCTGGCAGCAAAGCGAGGAACAAAATTATTGATCATATTATTACTTAATTTCTTTTCGGTCTGCAAGGATTTCTGCAGCGATGGCTCATATAGAGGCCATTTATGAGCTCTACAACAAAGTCCTGCTAAATGTTTCTGGCATGTAAAAGTGTTTGTATGACTTGACGAGGGAGGGTTTCATCTATTTGCATGATTATGTCGCTTTGGTTGGAGCGCTGTTAACATAACTCGCAGCCTATTCGTTATCTCTGTAAATGATGGTCTGGCTTCTGGATCGAACGACCAGCATTCTTCAATCAGCTTTCTCCATCCAGCATCACAATTTTCTGGTATACGAGGTCTCAGAGTGTTACTTACAATTCCACCTTCATTCAAAATTCGCAATGGTCAGATCTTTTGTGAAAACTAGACAGAAAGAACATGAAACAGTGACATGCAGATGTGTACAAACCATGCATCTGCTATGAATATGGCATGGGCTGACATGCAGTTTGTTTTCAAGCATAGTTAGCTATAAAGGAAAGGAATCAAATTTGTGCATGCGTGATGGATTGATTCAAACCTTGTAAGACAGTGTCTTGAATTTGAATTTTAATGAGAATAGGAAAAAAAGAAGGAACTTTAAAAACTTCTTTGGATGACTGAAATGAAAACCAGTTTCATCAATCGATCAAAACCTGACCTATTATAGCGCCGAATTGCATGTTGGCATATGGCTCTTCACCAGTCAGGATCTCCCACATTGCAATACCAAACGAGAAGACATCAACCTGTAGATGAAGGATACAGAAAGTTCATGATATGCTCTAAATTCCATGATAAAGAAAGTCAAGTAATGTGCTAACCTTCTCAGAGACTCGGTTGCTGTTTCCATCCAGCAACTCTGGTGCCATCCATGGAAGGGTTCCACGCACACCACCAGATACAAGTGTATTCCGTTTGATTTTTGACAACCCAAAATCTCCAACCTGGAGAAAAGTTAACATACATATATGAACGGGACTGCACTTTGATACAAAATGTGGAGTGAATAAAGCTGAAAGGAACTCTTTTGAAAGATGAGAAGCATGCTTAATGTATGATCAAAACTACTAGAAGACAACAGAAAATAAAGGTAGGATAGAGAGAAGGCCAACATTACCTTGCATATGGGTCGTTGGGGATCCTTTAAATTGACAAGCAAATTGTCGCACTTCAAATCAAAATGAATGATATCTCTCAAATGCAGATATTCCATGCCAAACGCAGCATCCAGAGCAATTATAAGTTTTTTTCGACGATCCAGTGCTCTGTGCCGTGAAGAAAGATTCCATGAGCTAGCATATTTCATGATACATGGCACGAGGAAGTAAAATAGTTTTGAGCTACCAACTCACCTATCCTTCTTTCGTAGGACACACCTCAATGATCCATTCACCATATATTCAGTCACAGTGGCCATTGTTCCCCCAGGTCCATCAGGAACAACGCCATAAAATGCTAACACGTTTGGATGGTGAAGATCTGACAGGATTCGAGCCTCTCTCCAGAAGTCTCTAGTCTGCACAGATAGGCAGGATTAATTAGATTTTTACTCAGAATAGTTAGAGAGATTCTAAACTTATCTACCAAGAAATCCGGTTGCTAACATATCTATCACTATCTAATTCAACAGAAGGTTATCTTCTCATTCATTCACAGCGGATCCTTCCTTTTCCCTATGAGTTATTTGGTCTTCGTTTTTTCCTTCTTTATATTATGAAACTTTGGACCCCTACATGTATTTTTTTTAGCACGAACAGCCCGCCATTATCAAGTGGAAGAAAACATGAAAGGCAAGCATTTGTTCTAAAAGTGATGGTTACAGGGACTAACCAATCGCTCTTGTTCTGATGAATTCCCTGAAAAACAACTCCTTTTTATTCTTTTAATAGCAACATCACTTCCCCTCCATTTCCCATAATAAACAGTACCATATGTGCCAGATCCTAGTTCTTGCACTTCTTCAATATCTGCGTGCTTTATAATCTGTATGACAAGAGCATAAAACATTGAGTTAATATTCTCACGCTGCATTTTGCAGCCATAAGCATGCACCATCTAAATGATTGTAGAGAGCTGAAATCATGAGAAAAAAATAATAAAAAAGCAATGAGAATCAGTTCACATTTGAACTAGAAGAGGCTTCGAAGTTTTTCACGGAAATGAAGCTTTATGCGTAAGCAGATGGAACTGGCCTTTGGGGCTAAAAGCATCCCTCAATGAATGGGCGAAATGGAACCTCGTGCATGTTAACCTTGCAGCTCATGCATGAAAGTACTAAAGGAATTTTTTCCTGAATGATAAATAAAAAAAATGTGTTACTTATAAGATGTTGTATCTGAACCTGCAAATGATAGATGCCTGCTTCGATTTCAGCCATCGCAGCATCGCTAATGGAATCGTTTGTGTCTCTGTCAGAATCTTCAATATCCTAAGAACACATGGAGGTAAGGGTTAAAACAGACTAGAAAATATAATATCACAAACACAGAGAATCCAAATCAGAAGGAAACATGTTACGTCAGATTCATATTCTTGATCTTGACAAGTGCTTTCTGCCTCGGTATCTCTATCAGATTGAAATTCCTCTGTGACCTCTTCCTCTACACGTGGGACAATATTCAAAGAAAAAGGAATATCCGGAGGCGTAGTTCCAGTAACATCTTCAACAATTACCTCTGGCTCCGGCATCTTATCATCATGATGGTCATCTAAGGGCTGTGACTGGACAGATTGAGCATCTCTGTCCAATGGTTCCTCGTATGATTGTCCCTTGTCACAAATCTTTTCGATATTTTCAGGATACTCCACGGGGTCTTCATTACACAAGGAAACAAATCTAGTTGAAGCACTCCTATCCGATTTCTGAGTAGATGTTTAAAAATTAGAGGATTATTATTATTATTATTCTAGTTCAGATTGGCATAATCTTGCTATGGAGAGAACTATACTTACAGAGCTAAGGACTATTGGTTTCTTGTCCCTTGATTCAAGGGATGCAGAATGTGGATATTCAGGACCCCGATGGGAAATTCGTTGACCCCTGATGCTCTCAGTCACAGCACACCGCTGATTTTGGTTCTCAGCAAACAAATAAGGTGCTTTAGTGCCTGATTGGTGATCCTGAGGGTGCTCCCTCGCGATATCTGCAGAACTCTCCAAAGGGTAAACTCGTGTAGCAGAAACCACCCTTCCATATGCAGAATCTTGAGGATGATGATAAGCACTTGGAGGGTAGTTCAAATTCGGTAAGATCCTATGCTCGATGACATTATCAATTGATGCAGCTTTAACATTTCCTTCGTTCTGTTCTCTGTCTACATCAGAATAGTTAACATTACTTTCCATCCACTTCCGAACCTCTTGATCTAAGTCAATATTACTCAGCTTTTCACTGCAATGGTTCTCGAAGTCAGTGAACTGGTGTTTCTCATCCATTATATATGGCCACAGCACTGGCCTTTCTGAGGATGAATTTGACATTTTCAGTGAAGGTGATTTTTCCCTTTCATTATTACACAAGGACAGTGTAATAACTGCTTCTTCCAACCATTTTTTTGACACCTCACCATTTTCCTGCAACTGTGAGTCAGAAAATGCCCTTTCCATAATCGAAGGCCAGTCTGAATTGAGAGAATTTTGAGGACATAGTTGAAAAGGAAGAAAATCTCCACTTTCTCTACGATTATGAAGATGCATTTCTAATTGTTTGCTAGTCTGATCAGTTTCAACTGGATATTGGTGATGAAAGGCTTGACTCATCAATGGCATCGGCACGTGAGGAAGATTATTATAATATGTAGTGTCAAATGGAAATTTCTCTGCAGAAAAAGCACCGATATTCTTATTACTGTTCGGGAAATTTTGATCAGCATACAATAGGCCTTTATAATTCTTATGGTCTCTGTACTGTATGTTATCTGGAGTTACAGGAGGAGATAGATTCTTATAATCTGAAGCAGTTCCTTGATGGCTTGCAGAACTCTGTCCACTAGAACTCTTCTGGGAACTGAGGTCCAACACATTATTAACAGCGACAGCATACTGGTAATCAGCGTTACGCTGTTGTGAGGTCTTACCTTCAAAAGAATTTGGGCTGTCAGGTTCACCTGGAGAAACAAGAAATATCCGCAGTCTTTGAGTCCCTCCATTTCTTTCAAGCTCTTGATATTCCTCTATCAAGTGATAAAGATCTTCATCTGAAGAAACAGAAACAAGAGCATCAAGATCCTCGCCAGGGAGCTGGTACTTGATCGTATGAGAATGGACACAAATTGCGAAAGTTTTCTTTGCAAGTTCCCCCCATGTAACATTTTTTCTGATGGATATGATCCTCGTTTCTCCACCCACATATCTAAGTTTCCCATCATTTGGCCTAGGTAATATTCTCCCCCCAAAGCTGCATAGAAACTTCATTTTTCCTGAGAAATTGCTTTCTGAAACTCTGGTTCGAAAAGGCTGATATGGCAAAGGGGATTCCTGCACACATTTAGGTGGACTGGTCGGACTTGGACATAAGGCTGCCTGACCATAATTATTCGTTTCATCAACATAGTTACTTGGTTTTGGTGCATTGGGGACATACTCCCAGTGGTATCTGCCTGTACTATCATTATAAGCCCTATTTTCTAGTTCAGCAGCATGTCCTGTGGCTTCTGTCCTGGAAACATAACCTAAAGCATCACAATCAGAGTCCTTCCTCCTTATCCCACGAGTGCTGGTATGATATCCAGAACCCATCAGATTATTCTGACTCTGATTGAATCCTATTTTCCCTAGCTGGTGCAGTTCTGGAGCTCTTCTTCGAGCAAACTGGGGAGAAAATTCCTCACCTGTCTGTACACAAATACTATTTGCATTTCTATCTGCAGCAATTCTGTCACTAGTCGCAACTTTGATTTTGTCTCCAAAGAGCTTCTGGACTGAGCTACCAGGCGTTTCACGAGTCATGGTATCAAAAAGAAAAAATCACCTTAAATAAAGCTGCATATGAATATCCACTAGCCTCTTAGGCCTTGCTTCCTCGATGCTCTTCCAAATTCCTACTTAACTCGAAATTGGACCAGATTATAGCACTCAGAGTCCTGTGCTCGAAATGAATAACATCCAATGCTTATTTTCTCAATAGAAACTGATTGTCATATTACATGAAAGAAAAAAATTGTTGGGATGCTAGCAGCATCATATTATGCAATACACAAATTCCCTTTCTTCACTACCAAATAACAAGTGTTATAAAAAATGTGTATCTTCAATTAATCCCACTTGTTGTTACAAATCTTGAAAAATCCACAAGACAGTAATGTGCCACGATTGACATTGATCTTTCATGCATAGTCATCCATTAAACATTATTAAAATTCAACTATCCTAACATCAATAATGAATATCATCAATAATTCACATAGATAAATAAAGGGAAATGAACAAAAAAGATAAAGAATATTTCCTACAAGATTCAAATGTGCCAAAGATATTAATTAAGCCATGTACAAGAAAATGGGTACCTTGTTGATTGTTGAAACTTGCAGTTTTATGTCAACAAGTAAAGCAATGGAGATTGTTCCATTGAAGAACGGGAGAAAAGGAAGAAGAGAAAAAATGGAGTACGAAATTGAGTTGTGAGGATATGTAGGAGAAAGAGAGAGCATTGCATGAGAGACGGAGTTTAAAAAGGAAACTAAGAGAGAGAGCTAAAATAACGTGGACAAAAAATATGGGGAGGGAGAGCGCCAACCTATTAAACTATTAAATTAATTAAAAAAAAAAAAACTAAAGGAGATGAGGTTTTCGATATCCTTTCAAGACAGATCACCATTTATTAAAATAGTAATTTTGCAAAATTATTACACACCCAAAAAACTTTTCAACGAAGAGTGTGTTTAATATTATTTTTATTTTTATAATTTAGGTTTAAAAAAAAAAGTTTTATGAAAAATATTTTAATTGCAATTTAAAATAATTTTTAAAGTGTTTGGTTAAAACTGTGATTGAGTTTGAGGTTAATAAAAAACAGTTTCAGGTGTTTAATTATATAATTTTATATTGTTTTCAACTTGTGAAATTATTTTAAAAATATATTTTTTATATTAATATATGTATAGCATGTAAACATTATTTATATTTTAATTAATTTTTAAATTAAAAATATATTAAATATCAAAATATTAATATATATTCATTCTTTCTCTTAGCACCCCCGTCCCCACCAGCCCCTATCTCCTCGCCAAATTTACTAGTTTCCGTAAATCATAGGTTTGTTAAATTTTTAAGATGGGATCCATATTTTTTTTTTTTTCAAATCTCTACATTAATTTTTTTATTTTAAATAATTTATAAAATTATATTTTTTTTAATTTCACCCCTTTCTATTTTTTGTTCTTTTAGATTTTCTCTGTTCCTTTTTTTTTGCAATTTATTTTGTTTGTGATTGTTTTATATAATAGACTGTGAATTTTATAAATTAGATCAAATTTAGAAGGTTTGTTGTTGTGTATTTTTTAACCTTGCTTTTTTTTTATGGTTTGCATTTTATAAGGTTAATCTCAGGTTCATGAGCATAGCTGATAATTTCAAAGATTAATGCAATTTTTTTTTTAAAATAACTAATTTATTTCAATTTTAGTGTTCAATATTTGAGATAATGACCTTATTGTCTTCTTTCTTTCTAATATGTCAGGAAAGGTACCGTTTTCAAGAAACAAAATTGGCCAGCTTAGGGGCAATATACGGGCCACAAATCTAATAACTAAGTTAACTACCATAGTCTTAAAACTTAAACCATCCTCAAGAGGCTTGGATTTGTTTGAGATTAAAAAGAAAAAAAATAAAAAATTAACCGTGTTTAGCAACGTAAAATACACAAGTTTACTCGCAATTTGGTCTATCGAGGTAAATCCGGTAAAAAAACAGGTTGATTTTAAAATAAAATAAATATCCAAAAATTTATTTGATTCTTAAAACTATTAAAAGAGTCTGGTATATTTACAATATTGCCATTTATCACCTCCAGCCTTGCCAATCCTTGCCGGCGTTCATTCCAGCAATGGCAAATGCAAGAGTACAGTTACGAAAAACAAACCTTTTATCCTTATTTCGATTCTTTTCTAAAAATATTCGACTTATTTTTTCAGTTATAAAGGATAATTTTGGAAATGAATAAGACAAGGCTGGGGCAATAAATATAAACATAAAGTTTCTATTAGTATTTTAGGACGAGTTATAAATATGGAAATGTTTTGCTGGAAAATAAAATAAAATATAGAATAAATAAATTTTTAGAATAAATTTTATATTTTCGAAACGCAGCATTTTGATTTGATGTCCCGTCGTCTTCATCATATGTATCTAACCATGTGCAACCAAAAAGTGTATCAATAGCACCACCTCAGTGGAATCAATTCTACGAAAAAGCAGTTCACGCAAAAAAGAGAAAGGAGCACAGCCCCACACAACGCAGACTAGTTTAGTAGTGGCCTCACCAGGTCATGCAGGGACAAGAGCTTGAGCTTTGTGTGAAATGATGCTTCATTATGGTTGCTTCATTTATATCTATTGTGTTGCCATAAAGGCTCAACGAAGGGGTCCAATATATACAGCACAAAGTTGGGAATTTATTTATGAAAGGGGAAAAACAACCAGAAATTATAATAATATCATGACAGTAGTCAAAACTCAAAACTAAAAATATCATGTGCAAATTCATCATTCATCAAGGCGGGAGCAAGAACAAAGATTAGTTGCATCAATCTTTTGCCTTGTGTCTCCAAGAACTGAGAGTAATGGCTTCCTCCATCTAAAGGTTTTGTGGCTGTATATGTTATGAACACTTAAAATTCTACTTGCAGGAACCCGCTACGTTGAATCAGGTTGCCACCGTTTGGCATTAAAGTTGCAAGTTTTTGCTCAGGTCCAATCAGGCTCGAGACTGTTTTCACTGGTTAACTTTGGCCGAAAGCTCAAAACTTCCGACAAAATCTGGGGCTCCCAAAGCGGGTAACAGGCTGCCGACCATGCTATCATTTGCCTCTTAATTCTGTTTTTTATATTTTTTGCATCATTTTAATCTAGTAATTGAAATGAAACTGGTGTGCGCACACATGCGCGGTGTAGGACAATTGAAAGAGCAAAATATAACATCCACACAAACAGTACTGAAATCACTTAGGAATACAATCAATTCATCACCCTCCTATCCACCAACAAATGGAACCATTCCATGAACGAGAATCATTTCAGATAACAGAAAGAAACTAAATGTAAAAGTACATTATAATAACTAGTACCACGCCAAAGGAATATAACTTCGAGACACATTGATTTAGCTCAAGGATGAGCATGCACAGCTGAATGGTAAAGTCCAGATTCAGAGTTTACCTAAATGACTCTGAACGTTTCGGCTTGCTTTGAACAACAGCATCAATCTTTTCCATCACAGTAGGAGTCAGTGACTGGATCACCTCGATCGCCTTCATGTTTTCTTGAATCTACATAAGAGGAAAGAACAATATTGAATTGGCAAAGTCACTAGTAAAGCAATGATCTTGTACAATGCATAGATGATTTTAGTCCATGATTACAAGCTGCTAGTGTGCACAAAAACCTACAAAAGAGTGTTCTAGTCCAAAGCACTTGGTATGTTATATAAGTTGAGCATCTGGTGCTTCAACACACCAACCATGCTTTTTTTCTGAGAATTTGTGGCTTCGTCCATGTCCAGTAATCACATTATCCAGGTTAAGCATGTGTAATGAATTGTAACAATAAATCAGCTGAAAAATAAATATAACCATGAAGCATAATAGTGAAATTCTTTTCTTGCATGTAAAATAGGATGAGTTTTCCCTCTTCAATGAAATTGACTGATAATCAGATAAACACAAATGAAAACTCGAAAAATTATTTAAATTAATGCACATGTTTCAAGAAGTACAATTTTAAAGCTATGTTCCAAGGATCACTGTTTCTAAACAAACCTGAGATTCCTTTGTAGCGCCTGTGATAACTGATGAGACATTTGGATTTGCAGCACACCATGCAATTGCAAGTTGAGATAAAGGCACGCCTAGTTCATCAGCAATTGGCTTCAATCCATTAACCTTCTTTAGCACATCATCAACCAATGACCGGCTAGCAAGATTCTGGAGGCCATAATACATAGTTTAGAATTGTACCCAAGAAAAAATAGAGAAAAACATAGCAGCATCTTCATCAAGACAGTTGCTCTTCATCAAGACAGATGCTTCATTTTAAGATGAAAGTTAAGCATAGGAACATTATAATTTATGCTCACAAAGTTTTGAAATTGAAGTTCTTATTTGGACATGTGTATCCATCCAATATGTCTATCATTATTGTTGAATACAACAAAAATTACTAGAAAATTCAGTAATAAAATAACAAAAAGCAAACAAGTCTTACTTTGTAATTTTCCAAAGCAAATCGGCTATCAGGAGGTACACCTCCCTTGTTGTATTTTCCAGTGAGCACCCCGGATGCAAGTGGACTCCATGTGGTGAGCCCAAGGCCATAGTTGGTATACAATGGGAGGTACTCAGCCTCAACCTATAGACATGCATTATGTAATCAAATCATGTTGAAAGCCTGATTTAACTCATAACATGTGTTTATGAATTCACACACAGCAAAATTAAGTTTGTATACATTATAAGCAATTGCCATTAAAGTCAAATGCTCATTAACATAAACCACTTGATGGTACAGCATTGTTTCAAGAAATGTTCCAAATAAAGAGATGATATGATGAACCATTGAGGGGGACCCAACAAAAGATGCTACAAGACTCATAAACAACCCCGAGTAGGCTCCAATGAATAATATTATTTAGGAAAGCTTTCATATCACCTCTTATGCACTATTCAACTCCATGGCATAAGGGGCCCAACTACTTAAGGGCTTGTGGGTTTAGTTTAAACACATCTAAATCTTCCTTCAAACTTAAAGTTGAAGATAAACTTCATTCAAAAGAGAGCTAGCAAAAATAGCTGAGACACGAGGTGACTCTGTCTTGGACAAAGGATACACTTTGCTATTTGTAGTTTGTACCTAATAAACAAGATGTCTAGCAAACCATGGCCCCAAAAACCATTATTTCCATTAAATTCAACTAGATATCATATGAACACAAGGAAACCATGTAAATGATATTTTCAATTTTCACTTCAAAAATAAAAAAAACCAAACTTTTCACACCTGGATATAAAGAGAAATTCCTTACCTTGTGCCTGGAGAGCAAATTGTACTCTGGCTGCTCAACAATTGGTCCCACCAAGTCCAACCTCTCTGCAATGCCCCAAGCTTCAGTGATCTGCTGTGCTGACCATTCGCTAGTCCCCCAGTAAAATGCCCAACCTTTGTCAATGACGTGATTCATTGCCCTCACTGTCTCTTCAATTGGTGTGAACGTGTCCGGGCTGTGACAGTAAATCATATTAACATCTCATTAGACTACTTCAACAAATCCCTTGAAGGGAACAAATTCTACTCGATTAAGCAATAGCAAAAACTAAGACTGGTAAAAATAAATGAAAAAATCATATTAAATATAAATAATGAGCCAAAAACCCCAAAACCTAACTATCAATAGAAAATTTCCCCTTACAGGACAATGACACCAAGATAATCCCATCTGTCTCGAACAATAAGCTTATTGACAAGTAATGATATAGAAAGAGCACAGATTTCATACGACAAACTGCACAACTATCCATAATGACTTCTTTTACCAATTTGCATCATCAGATTCTTTATCATCATCACTCTTGTAATAGAACTAAAGCCAACAGCTCAGCACTTCACATTTTAGAAAACATCAAACAATCCAACAAATCATAAATTAACAAGAGAAAGCGAGCACTAACACCAGAAACAACAATAACATAATGCCACATTAAATCAAATCCACATAATCGGTTCCGGAATCTCAAAAAAAAAAAAGATCCATCACAGTCAAACACAAATCAACCCATAAACCAAACAAAGGGAGGTAAATTGACCAGAAAAAGGAAAAGAAAAGAAAAGAAAACCCACATACCGATGACAATAAATGACATCAACATAATCCATATCCAATCTCTTAAGAGAAGCCTTGGTGCCCTCAACAATATGTTTCCTAGACAAGCCTTTATCATTAGGACCAGAACCTCCCCAGAAGATCTTAGTAGAGACAACTATATCTGATCTCTTCCAACCCAGTTCACGAATGGCTTGACCCATGATTTCCTCAGCTCTTCCATTAGCATATACCTCAGCGTTGTCAAAGAAATTGACACCATGGTCTCTGCAACACTGCAAAAGTGATTTGGCTTCTTTGACATCTAGTTGGTTCCCGAAACTTACCCAAGCTCCATAAGAGAGCTGGCTCACCTTCAGCCCTGATCTCCCTAGATTCTTGTATTGCATTTTTTGGGGGTTTTGAGAGAGGTGTGTTGCTTTGTGGGGGAGGATGGATGGAACAGAGAGAGATAAGAGTATGGAAGTGATGTGCTGCACTTGGTGATGTTATGCACTCCATTTTATAAGTATTTAAAAAAAAGTGTTTTTAATTTTTTTTAAATTATTTTGTTTTTGTGTATTTTAGATAATTTTGATATATTAAAAATATTTTTTTTAAAATAAAAAATATTATTGATATATATATTTCTGATAAAAAAAATACTATTTTTTTATCCATTTCATTAAAAAGATAAGGCATTTTAACACGTGTAATATCAATATTTTAGTAAAATACTATTTTTTTTATACAAGAAAATCAGTAGTTTTCCAAATAAATGAAAGGGTTGATATAAAATCTAGAAAGGAATATTCAAAGATTGCTTGGTTGAAGACAGAAAAAGGAAAAAGGCAGGAGCGCGACAAATGAAATGGTAGCTTAGGCAGGACCGGCAAGTCTGTAGCGAAGCTTGTAACGGAACTGGGCAGTCGCAGGAAGGCATAAGATTTGCATGCTCTCTGGCTATTGCCACTCTATCCAAGTCCAACTCACTAGAGGCACACTTGAAAACTAGGTTGACGGAGGCGTTGGATCCCATGAAATGATAAAACCAGAGACAGTATTGCCTGCTTCATTTGTCTGATAGCCTACCACGACCCAGCCCACGAAACCAAGATTATTAATGTCGTTTTGTTTCAATTGAAATGATCAAAACATTTCATACCATTGGAAAAATCAAGATAAAACTAGATTGATTTCATCTTAGTTTAAATTTCGGTCTATCTCAATAATTTCAGTCAAATATTGGCCAAAACATTCCAGATTTATTTTATATGTTCCATTTCGGCTATAATAAAAAAATATTTTATTTTCATCTCTTAAACTAGCACGCATCCTAAATACATTGGATGTTACCAACTTTAGATTCGTCCATGCAAGCCAGTTCTCCTTGGCTTCTTGATTTATTTTTATAGACGTTATTCTTTGACTGCACATCTACTTACTTGATGTGGGATAATCTTTCAATATTTAAAGGTACAAAGTGTAAATTTTTTTGATGATTTAAACGATGTGGGATAGTGTTTCTCCAGCTGGACAAACTTAATTGATTTGTTCGCGGCAATTAAGTTTGTCCAGCTGGTAAACTTAAATGATTTGTCCAGCTGTGGACAAATCAATGGGATTTATATATATATATATATATATATATATATATATATATATATATATATATATATATATATATATATATATATTAAAAATAAAAAAATTCTTAAATCAACTTTGATTTTATAAAAAATAAAAATTATATTTAATTTTTTATTTTTTATATATAATTAATTATGAACAGTACAACCCCGAAACGGCACACTCAAATACTCCGAAACCGAAATATTTCATACCAATAGAAAAAATAAAACGCCAATCGAAGCAGTATTAACAACCCTGCACGAAACGACAAATCTATGGTTTATTTATTTTTCCTTCTTCCCAAAAAAAAATGTTGCATTTCTTCTCTTTTTTTTTAACCGAATTGTTCAGATCAGTTTACACATATCACAATTAATTCTTAAATTTATTGAATATTTTATAAATTTAATGAATAAATAAATTACCACAAAGATAACGGTCAGACATAACAAAGTTCGAACCTGTTATAGAAAAAAAGAATAAAAATTTTTCTTCTCTAAGCAAAGACTCCCCTTGTGATATTTTTTTGTTTTCATTATGAAACATGGTAGCCACCCCGCACGTGCCATGCCGCGGGGCGGGGTAAGTTTTTTTCAAATAAATAATAATAAGTACTGTTAAGTTTTTTAGTTATGAATTAGATTATATTATTATTTAAATTAAATACAAAATATATTGAATTCATTTAGATCATTTCAAATTTACAAGTGAGAGTTTCTTTAATAGTTTTAAAAAACAAATAAGCTGATAACCGAATCCTGAATGAACTCAGTACTTGTTGGAAAATTATGCAAAATAGAAAATAAAAAAAGATTATTTTTTTAATAGTAAAACAAGGGAAGTTTAGTCAATCAACCACTGCATCGAATTCAATAAAACTTTTATGCTATATATTACTCTTAATTTAATAGATTTATATGATGTGATTTTTTTAATTAATTAATTTTTTAAAATCATGACATACTCATAAGACGAGACTGGGATAATAAAGACAAATTATTAGCAACACATAATGAGATTGTAATTTTTGAAAATTTCAAGTTAAATAGAAATAGATCATCAAAAATAAATAATTGATTTTTAAATATATTTTTATTAATTAAATAACAAAAAACACAATTGAACTCGGAAACCCTTGTATCAAATCATATAACTAATTTATCTCATAAACTTATAACTATATTAAAAAAAAAAAAAAACGAATAAAAGCCCATTATTGCGTGCCCATGGACCAGAAGAAACTGCTAGAGGAGCTTCACAAGGTATATGAACATTTCCTAACGTGCTTTTATTTGAGCTTAATTATGATAAGTTCATAGAGAACTTTTTAAGTCAATTGGGCCTCGTTATATTGGGATTGACTTGCTTGCACTCAAAGCCTGGCAGCGGGACTTTCATTTTTAATGGGCCCTCAATTTGCCTCAGCCCATTTCCTGGTAGCAGGAATTACTTACACAGAGGGACTGCACTGAAGCGGCCTCATGCGAATGAAGAAAGTTTATCGTTTTTCATTTAAAGCCAAGCCCAGTCACCAGTCTCTTGTCAATCGTAAGCTTGCTCACGAGCCCAAGGAAAAGACAGAGGGGGAGGATAAAAGAATTAATCTTGAAGAAAGAACTAAAATTTCTATAATTATTACAAGCTGATTACCCACAAGCGTTATTTTCGTTAACAAATTATTTTATCTAAAAACTTAAACTATTAAGTAAAATCTCAAAAAAAAAAATTAGGTTTTAAATTCATATAGGCCCACACTATCTTATGTTATATCTTTTTATGAAATAAAATTAAGATATTGATATTTGAACTTGTAATCGTTGAGTCAATAAAACTCTAATATTATGCTAAGAAATCATCTTATGTAAAAATTTAACCTATTAAATAAGATCTCAAATATAATTTATATTATTCTCTAACAACCATGATTTATTCTGATACTTTATATATATATATTACTTTAACAATAAAAACCTTGTTTAATAAATACAAGGACAATTAAAAAAATGATTTTTAATAAAATATTTATCCAACCTTGATAATATGAACGAAAACACTTACATTTTTTTTTTATATATATATATATATATATATTAACTTGTCATTATTAAAAAGAAAAAAAGAAAACCCGACTTTATCTAGTGACTCGTTAAATAGCTGCTCTGATTATGCAACCCTAAATCGAACTCCTCCATGCTTATTATTGCAAACCGCAATTGATGCCGGGGATATGCATGATTAACCAAGTCTTACGTTATTTTAACCTTAATTAGTTTTCATTAATAAGCATTCGTGTCTTGTGAGAATAACAAGTCATGATCATCAATACATCAATAATTCAGTGGAGACAGCATAAGTATATGAAATGAAATCATACTCCTGGCGACTACACGTCAAGAACCTTCTGCAACACCCCATTTATCCAGATCTATACCTAGCAGAACTCTTGCTGGTAAGAAAAATGGTGGGAGATCAGTGGGTCAAGGAACCCAATCCACCATGTGGAACCTAAATGCCTCTAGATATCGGGTGTGTGTGACCATATACCGAGTTGCTCTACGCGGGCGCAAGTTGCTGGCTACATGCCAAGGAATCAAATCTTGCGTGTGGCATTGCCATTTCTTCGTTAATATTGTAAGTATCATTTAGGTTATTTTTTAAAATATTTTTTTTAAAAAAATATATTAAATTCTCTTTTTTTATAAAAAAATTATATTTGACATCATTATATCTAAAAATATTAAAAAAATAATTTTAGAAAAAAATAAAATTATATTTTTTTCCAAAAATATTTTTAAAATGCAATGTTTAATTATGCTTTGCTTTTGTTTTTTTAATTTTTGGGTGCACATGGGTTCATGTGGGTTGACTTCTGTGGTCCTAGTTTTTTTTTTTCCTTTCTTAAAAAGTTTTCATAAATTCAATATTTTAGGACGGCATAATTGATAATTGATTGTAAATACACAAATGCAGACAGGTATAATGGATTGGCAGCCATGCAGTCACAGTACACCATTATCTTTTCTGCCAGGGGAGCAGAAGGCCTTCTTTATCTGCCAAATCTAATGCCTTCTATGTGCGCCTGAAAAGTTTGCATGCGGCCGGACAGAAATTTGACACAGCTAAAATGATAAGGAGTTGGCCAAGCATTATCGGTGGTTAGTTAATTGATACGGATAAGCTAAATTATAATGTGATTGAGAATAAAATAAATTATATCTTCAAATATTATCTAAAAATTTAAATTTTTAGGTGAGTTGATTTTTTAATATAGTATCAGAATCTTATTGACTCGGTCGTCACGAGTTTAAATCTTACCATATTTATTTTATTTAATAAAAATAAAATACAAGATAGTGTAGACTTGTACAAGTTTCATACTCATATAGCTTTTACATAAGGGCGTATATTAGAAAATGATATAGATCATATTCTGTAACTTCACCTAATAATTTAAATTTTTAAATAAAATAATTTCCTAACATATTAGTAATTAAGCTAGTGAAATTTAACTAATCTTACTTTGCTTTTATTCCTTGATTTCTTGGAAGATTTTCGCTAGGATAAAACTCCTATCCTTGAAGGTGAAGACAATATCTGAAACCAAATTACGAGTTAGTGCTGAAAATTTAATTTATCTATCTATCTATCTATATATATATATTCATACATTAAGATATTTGAGTAGAGTATAAAAAACTTATGAGTATGTATCTATAAATCAAGAAATTTGATCCTCATGTATCTATTGGCACCTCTAAATATAAGAAGACGCGGATGGCAATCACCATGGATAATATAAAGGAGGGTAATATTAAAGTGATAATTAAAATTAGTTTTAATTAGGATCATGGAACCAGTTAATACACGTTCCCTTTTCTTTTTTTCCTCGAATGTTATCATCGCTGGGTTTAAATTTACAAAATCCACCGGTCAACCATCAGAAAAAGACCAGATGAGATGCATGCATGAACTGGGTTGGGACGTCAATTATACGAGGCCAGCATGTTTCGTTTTTCCCTTTTTATCTTGAAACCGAGTGAAGAGCCCTACAGGCTTACATCAAAATTCAGGGGCAGAAGGTGCGCGATATCGTCTTTGGAATCTACAAATCGTTTGATATCTCTGTTTTTATGTGTGACAAAATAGAAGACTAGCTAGCTAGCCAGCCCCGACACATACCACAAGTCGCCGAGCATATACATGTATAATTTAATCATTTGATCAGCCTAAGTTATGTTTAGAATCACATCACCAATCATAAGCAATTCGTTGAAAATTTCGAGCTTCCATGCCCCTTTAATATATGTTTGGAGTTTATATCCACTGATCCTTGCATGTTTATCTAGCTAGAGATGAGTTTTTTTTTTAAAAAAAAATCACTTTTTTTAGGTATTTTTTGAACCGAGTTATGCAAGTAAAATCCTGACATTACTAGATTCTTATAAAATAAATATATCTTGGTTTAAATCTCAAATTTATAATATAGATCTCAAATCTCTTACTATTATATCACGACGACGGCCACTTATTACTTGGGGCATATTTTTTATATAAAAGGTTTTTAAAATGATACCTTGCATCACAATATTAAAAGTATATTAATTAGATGCCGATAAAACAGCAAAGTTTTGAAACAATTTTCCCACAACTTCATAAGAAGTTTGGTGGGTGATAAAGTGAATGATTAACTAGTTGTTGGCTGCCAGAATTTATTTTTGTTTCCCTCCTTTGATATCGATATGAATTTTGTTTGTTCTTTTCCTAATAGCATAAATTATAGAAGGTGAGGTGAGAATCAACGGTGTGTTCATGTAGAAACCTAGGCCGAGAATCTTGGACCACAAAGACATCAAAACTACCACATGTGAAAGAATCTTGCTTCAAAATGAAATAATACGGTCTTAATTAATAGGAGGATGCCAAGACATAAATTGTTTTAATTTTATTTTGTATTTGCTCTGCAAAAGTGTAGATTACTTTGAAAGGTGATGGTAGGCCAGGCTTTGGCGACATACAATACCTCATAGCACATCTTTTAGTTCAAGTGGCTCTAGGAATTTGTAAAGTGTTCTTAGCGTTGAAGAGGGTTATGATTTTTGTCCCAGAAAGGTTTTGGTATATTAATAAAAAAAATGAAATTTATATTGTAAATTTTGTATTGGAGTCATGAGGATGTATTGACCGCTCAATCCATCTGTGATTTTCAAAGTTGAGTCGAATAAAGGCATAAATGTTTATTCGATCGAGCACCTATACTCTCCTCCAATTGCTACTTTTGAAAGGGTAAACTTATTCCTTTATAAAGTAAAAAAAAAAATGGACAGGTAAATTGATTTATTACCTTTGAAATGATAGGTTGGGTTTTAAATACTGTGGTACCTCCCTCTTCTTCTTCCAATCAAAGAGAAAAAAATATTTTAGTTAGTTAAAAAACCTTTGTTTTTCTATACTGACATGGTTTCTGTTTTTGTTTTCAAGTGTTTTTCAAAAATAAATTGCTTTATAAAATATTAAATTATTTTTTAAAATTATTTTCTAATAATTTTAAAATAGTAAAATAAATAAATATATATTCAAGCAAAAAATATATTTTTAAAAACACTCAATCTCCTATATTGTTTAACATCTCACCAAATTCATCTAGAGGTTGACTGTGAAAAAAACGCATGCACTACAGTGACCGCTTATCATGGTTTAATTTGACTTTATATATATATATATAGATATATTAAATTTGAAATCATCACAGGAGGAGCAATAAGTGGTATGATCTTGAGCATAATTTGGTTGGTGAGACAAAAGATGTGGTTAGATGTGAAGAATGTGTATGGAATCAACATCAATAATTTGTGTGAACAACACTAGCAAGATTGAGGAGCCCGCGATTTTGCTTGCTGTACGATAAAGATGAGCATCGTATATCAAGAATCAAAGGGAGATTAACCCCATGTGACCGTGGGGTTAACATTAAAGCCGATCTCCATGTCTGTCCAAATCCTTTTTTATTTACCTTTTACTGTCTTGGTAGTTAGGCACCTTCCCTTGGTGGGTAGGCAAATCATTTCGCATTTATTAATTACAACATTATTTAGCTAAATGAACAGCTAATTCCATGTATATTTTTATTTTGATACCCTGATGCAAGTAATAATAGCCTTTGCAAGATGCAAGCATGGGATTGGTTTAAAAAAATGAATTGATCTCAGTAATAAATTAATATAATTTTGAAAATACATATTTAAATATCCTTTAAAATTAAGTAAATCAAGTTATTGTTGCAAAAATAAGTGAATATGACCAACTATCACATCATTAAGCGCGATTAATTAAGTTCCAAAACGTTGACTCGGTAGTCAAAACTCTCGTCACGTTAATTGTTTGAATTTAATCCATCCAATCAAAATGCTTGCCTCATACGCTAAACTTGAATCCTTGTGAAACATAGTGATACCAAATGCTGACTATACACACCGATTGTTAAGCCATATGCTATACATGTTTGATTTTTATATGCTTTTTTATTTAAAAATATATTAATTATTTTTATTTTTAAAAATTATGATTAACAGTAACATATCAAATAATTTAAAAATATTAATGTATATTCATTCAGCTATTTTGGGAACGGCGTTGACACCGTTAATTTCAAATTCGACCGGGTAATTTCTGGGACCAAGGAAATGGAGGCAATTACTCTTAGAAGATTTGAACACCTCTTTTTGTGCACTGCCGCTTAGATCAATCACTGTAGCAGGTGGGGTCTTGTAAACTTTGTGGGTGCTTGTAAATCACACAAATAAAAACTTTACCACCTCCATTATTAGAATTTAGAACCTCCACTTCCGACCACCCTCTTTCTTATTCCATATTCCACCTGAGAGAAAATTAGCTGTAAAAAAGAGGGAAGCCATTGCACCCTCTCTTTTTGTCCTGTCAACCAACCACCCAGAGCAAAAGAAAATGATAAAAAAAAAAAAAAGTTTTTCTCTCTCTAGGTTTGGATAAGACGTTTTCACAGCCTTTTGTTGTTCTAGTTTCCAGAGAGAAGATTCTTCCGGTGATATTTTCTGCACCATCCAGCCTGACCGGATACCAAACGTGGCCGGCTCCCGGCTCCCCTCACATGTTTCCTTTGCTTTTTAACTTTTATTAATGAAGGGTTTTGATGTGGCATAAAAAGAACCCTCAAATCACTCCGCAAGGAAAGATCGGCCTTTCTCTCCACGTAATATAAGGAAATAAAAATGGATAACAGCGTTAATTAATTTTTTATTTTAAAACAAATAAAAAAATAAAAGGTGAAAGTTGGCATCCAATTCGTACATTGTTATCAAATCAAATCTACTCTCGTAGATCAATTCATTAATCTAAAAACTGAATGGAGTTGGGTCAATAATTGTTTTTAATAAATAATAAAACAATAATTCTTTTTATAGTTTTCTAGTTTAAATTAACCCAGGTTAAATCTAGAATTAAATGCGTGGTTTCTTAACCATGGTCTGATTAAGAGGGCACGAGATGTTTTCGTACCTGTAAGTATTAATTTAATATTTAGGTGTTCCTTAATGAGTGGGCATGTGAGACATTTGCAATCCTGCATGCATGTGTGGTCGGTGATTGTGGTCGTTGCTTCATCATTGCTGCATAAAAATTACGGGTCCCACTCACTTTCTTCTATAATTAACTTGTAAGTTTCAGCTTTTTCTAGCTTAGCCTAGCTGGCATCGATGTTACTAGCTACTGCCACTGTTTACTGCTGGCTGGGCCTCCGAAAATTACTCTTTTGCCCTCTGGATTTTGGCCACTGTGCATTCATGCACACGTGCCACTGTTTGAATGGTAGGAGAACAAGTGAAGCAAATGATCATTTTTCATCCCATAAATTCTTGGCAAGAAATAAAAAATATTATTTTTATGAATTTTCAAGTAAAAAATACCATGCACTGGAGGATGGATTTTAGGGGGCGAAAGGGGGAATGACTCGTGTGAGATATAAATTAAAAATATGAATTTTTTATTTATGAAAACATTCTCCATTTTTTTTATTAATTAACCCAAATGAAGAAGCTGGAAAGAGCTGGCAACAATCTGCAGTCCTCTCCGTATGTCAATAATATTTGAACCTCGGGATGTCGGTACGTATGGATAAGGCGCGGTGCAGTTCTATATGTACGGATCATAAGGGGCTTTGGCTATGCGTTTTATATATATATATATATATATTTTATAATATAGTTTTCCACTTCTCAACTATATATTAATTTTGCGCGTTGCTTAGCGTGGTGGATGGGTCAAGTTGCCATATGATCAATGATGCTTTGCTAGCTAGCTAATAGCTGTGGAGAATCCATAACGTGCCTGCATGTTCATGCAGTGGTTGGAATTATAAGTTTAATAATGGTCAACATAATAACAGTTAATCAGAAATATAGAGCGGCGAAGAGCTAAATCTACCTAGATTCTTAAAAAAAAAAATCCGAACTCTGAGTAATTTGATAATTAATTAATGGCTAATATATATATATATAAGCATTATCCTTCTAACTGTACTCACAAGTTTTTAATCTGAGTTTCTAATGATTGTTCATGTTGCTTGTAATTCAGTTGACTTTAGAAAAGCAGATTGTGTATATTCGATTACATAGCTACAAGTGTTGCTCCCATACATTTTATTACAAATCAATGAATCATCGGTGAATGAGTTTACACGCACATATAAATATGATATATAATGAAAATTATATTTAATCTAGGTGCATTTTCCATTAATATTTAATTATCTAACAATGTGTCGAGTTTCATGCAATTTTCTCATATTGGTCTATCATTGTATATCTTTTCTTGTAATTAGGGTATTTGGACAGTCTGAACGCACCTCAATTAAATTCTTGAGCTATTGTGCTTGCGTCCACAAAAAAATATTAGTCATTATTTTTTACACCAAGAGGCATGACTTCAAGAAAATATAATCCGTTGAATTTGAATTTTAAACTTAAAAAAAAAAGATATATTTTTTAAACTCTAGACTTTTATTACTAAACTAATCCTTAATGTTATAATAATCATATCCCATTCATGCCTGACATCCAAGTAAAACCATATCCATACAAAACATGAAAAAAAGGCAAAGTGAACTATGAAAAATAAAATCAATTTTTTTTGTGCATCATATAAAAATTGGAAAACAAAATAGCCCAAGAGAAATTAGTTTCAAAACTTTCACTGAAATATGGAACTACGCCGTTTATATACATGCACTTAAAATATGGGTTAAGATCCGTTCGTCCATGCCATGGCTTGTAGGGAGTGTTCAGTGACGATGACATGTTGACATTACATGCATGGACGTCGTGGCTTGAAGAATTACATGTAATATTACGCATAAAATCTGGAAAGTCAATTTGGGTTTCATGTTAAAATATCATTTTCCCATGACTTAATTTCTATCACCTTTTCAGTATTCATTGACTGCATTAATTTCTTTCACACCAAGCACCGCTTTGAAACAGACGATTTTTCCTTTATGATGCTAATTAATTATATGTATCCTTAAAAACCCTTTTTATTTATATGAAAAGAAAAATTATTTTATGAATAGAAAATTCAGAAGAGCGAAATCATGCATAGGTAGAACCATTAAAACGTTCTGGACCAATTCCTGTGAACGATCGTGGACGGGTTCAATTTATACTTGGTGATGGCATCCTAATTTCTTTCACTTAGTTTTTTTTTTTTTTTTTGGGGGGGGGGTGGGGGGTTTATGGTATTTAAATAGTAATTAGTGTTATTTTATTAATTACTCCTTGGCTAGGTCTATTATTTCTAAGCAAATACAACTCGGAGAGAGAAATTACAAGTAAAGATATCCTTATTATTTTTTATAGGTCACGAGTTTCTTTTTTCTTCTCTATCATACATATAACAAAATGCGAGGCATAATAATACTAGATAATAACATGGATTGTATTTTGGAATCTTAAGTAATATTTTAATTTTTTTATTGAGATAGTTTTTTATATGATATCAAAATTTTGTTGATCAAATGATCACGAGTTTACATTTTATCACTTTTATTTTAATTAATAAAAAATAATTAAATATAAAATATTATGAGTTCATATAAGTTTGAAGTTCAAAAAAAATTTCATTCGATAAATATATTAAAAAATTATATGAATTGTATATTAAAATCTCACATAATGACTTATGTTTTTTGCTTAAAAAAACGGTAAGATGAATATAAAGTTAGATGCACTAGATTTATTTATAAAAATATTGAGGTTAAATTATATATATATGAAATTGTTAGTAAATTTTTTAATATATATTTTTTTAAATATGGTTGTCGATTTAATTTTCTAAAGCTTAATAATTACTTTAGTGAAATTCATCAAGTTGCCAAATAAATGCGGTGACGTTTACGAAATCACGTAATTATCGAAAATTACGTATGTGTATAGCATTAATGAGTTGGTATAAACACTACATCATCGATATAAATTTTTTTAGATAACTACACAGACATATATATAAAGTATTTTAAGTGGCATGAAAAAGGTAGAGAAGATGTGATATGGGGGTACCCCATGGTTCCACCATGCACATGATGAACACATGCTTGGTCGTTCCTCAGCATTATCCATCCACCCTAGTGAAGCTGCTGTTGCAATAAGATCGATCTAATCCAGGACGAGGTGTCAAAATCACAAGAAAATAGTGCAGATTCACACAATCTCATGTATATTTAGCGAGACAATTTGGTGCTGCGAGTTATAGTGCACCAGCTTGCATGGCTCGCATTGATTCCATGTGCATGAAACATGTAGCTGGGGACATTGGGGTCGATTGGTAGTGTACATGTTCATGATTTTTCAAGCACGTACCAAATTGAATTAATGTATTAGCCTGCTATCCTTGCTGCTTGGATAGTGACCTCGTTGACTGCCGTCCTCAAGAATTAATGGCCTTTGCTGCTTATATTTTTTTTTTTTATGCGCATGATTGATCATATATTAATTCCATGTTTCGTGTTTTCGTAGCATTTCCAAGGACAAAACATGATGATAAAGCACGAATCAAATTAAAGTCTTATTTCAATTATATCCCAGAAGTGGAGGAACTTTATGCACGGCTCAAATTAAAATTTAAAATCAATATTTGAGTTGTTAATATCTTTTTAAAAAATAGAACAAACGAAGAAGAGGGTTTTCTCTCTCTAAAATTTGCCTGATTGATGTGTTTCTTCCCAAGATAGAACCTATGTATCTAAAGCAGAACTCTTCTCTGAACAAGAAGACTCTTACGTCCCTTCCTAACACTGTACATTTTATTTATGTCCTTGCAAGCCCCCTTCCTCGTCCCAGAGCAGTTCACATATGAAGCTTCCTCGATTGCACCTGAAAGTAAATCATGTATATGCCAAGAACAAACTAGCTAACACAGTTTCACCCGAGCAACTCAGGCACTGATTTTCATATGATTTACTTGTATTTAAATTTAATGATTTTCATATGATAGATAGTACGTATGTGGGTTGAGCAAGCTCTGTAGCACCACCTTCACGTTTTCTTATATGTCAAATTCAACAAGTGATTTGCCTTTCGTAGCATGTGTCCAGAGAAATTTGTATGGATTATTCCACGAACCCGTGATATATCCAGATTTGATGAATCAAATTGTATATACTTACTCTAACGAGAACCAGTTAGTCCAATTTTGAAAGAAAAAAAATGGAATTGTGAAGGGACCATGACCCGTGTTGGCTCCTCTGAATCCGTCCCTGCTCGATCCTCCCAGGAATAATCTATCCTAGTATATTCATCTCGTGCGACAATATGAAATTGAACATAAAATAGATGGACAAAATGTGAATTTTCTCCTACAATATTCAAAACTTTCCATTACCAATTTGATTCTCTTAAAATAGCAGATGCTATATATATATATATATATATATATATATATATTGTATACAAGTTTAATTTTAATTAACTATAGTCCATGTTTCAAATCATCAACTCCTGAGATTACTTATATGAAAAGAAAAGAAAATGAAACCCTTTTATGGGCGTGAAAACCTCCATACCAGGATACAAAATTGCCACTAGTGACCCGACCACTTAACCCCGCTTAAATGATCAAACCATAGCGATGTGTTCCGAGCCAATAATGATGCAATCACTACCGGGCTTGCACCCGGGATTCCTGGTCAATCAAAAACCATTCCTTTCCATCGCAGAACATTACCTGTAACACATTTTGAGGTCCGGTCAAGACACTGTCTGGGTCTCACTTTGGACAAAGACGCAAAGATAAATTTAAGCTAATTGAACTCATACCCACCATTTTTCTTGGCCTGCGAAATATGTTGCTTTTCCTTTTATGTAAACAATACAATTGAGTAAAAAAGTGCTACAGCCACACCCTCTCTCTCTCTTGCTTCAACGTTAAGGTATGAGATTGGTGGGTATTGTGGGCCTTCATCTATGTAGTAATTAAGCAGGAAGGGACAGTAATTAAGGCCATAGAAATGAAAATTGGTGGGGTTTTTTTCCCCTCCTCAAATAACTAAATCACTGTTAATCTACGGAGTGATTGGGTGAAAACTCCCAGGCTAGTTTGCTTTGATAAAACAACAAATTAATTGGGTGTTTAAGCCTAAAATACATCACATTAACAAGTTTAAAAAGCATAGCAGTCAACTTAAATTCTCGTTTACTACTCAAACAGTCCCCTCGGTCAACAGTTGAAGGCAATCGCATGCAACGATCGAGGGTTGGTTACAAGTCAATGATGCATTTTAACCGCAAGATCTCGAAAATCAAAACGAGTAACTAACCCCATTTCAACTCATGGTAGAATGGTCCACAGTCAATGATCCTAATTCTGATCATAATTTTGTGTGCACCTTTTTGTACATGATGATCGAGGGTAAAACTGTAATAAAATCGTGTACAAGCGTGAGAAATTTGCCATGATGGGAACCACATGGATCGATTACATGGCTACATAATCTTGCCCCCGTAAAGGTAATAGTGAAGGTCTCGGGAAAAAAAATAATGGAAAAAAGCGTTAAACATGCAGGTTAAGTATACCTAATTAAATGTTTTACCGGATATATTTTTAAATTCGAATTAGAACATGTATTTATTTTATAAAAAATTATAATAATAAGAGTTTTATTTACTCATTGTATAAAATATATTTTTTGACGATAAAATTTTCTCACATGAAAAAATAATTTGTTTTACATGAGTTAAGAGAATATACTTTAAGAGAACACTGATTTAATTATTTACCCTTGAATTCTTCTGTTCAAATGTAAATATTCTAAAGTAAAGTCTTTTTATCCTACATATAGATAACACTGGGCATGGGGCACACTTCTTTAATTTAATGTAGCAAGCTAGTTGATAGAATTGGTAGTTGGGAATTAATGGTGGAAAAATCAAGAAATCTTCATCTACAAACAAGGTATGTTGAGTTTCATAAAATTATTTTTAAGGTTTGATGTGATTTGTTGCTATCACATGATTCAATCTTTACATGTTGGATGCATAATTATGCCCAATTGAGGTATTAAATGCTCCCCTGAAGACATTCAATTTGACATGAATTTAAATCATTCTAAAAATAAAAAATAAATAGGAAAATAAATTACAAAAAAGTAAATTTTAATGTGCTCCTATCAAAACTCGTTACTAGTGAATTCAGTTAATCTTAATTAGCTCATCTTTCTTCTCTCGCCTTAATTTGAAAACAATGGTCCGCCCGAAATGCACCACGTGGTATGGTCAGGGTCGACGTCGAAGATTGAAAAATCACGTGCACCCGAATTTTATATGCTCGATTGCTGATTAGAAGTGACGCATTGGGCTCGTATTCTAAAATTTCCTAATTTTTCAAGATTAGCAGAAAGAAAATACCAAATAAAAAAATATTTTCTTCAATTTATTTTTGAAAACCCCAAGAACAATGAAAAAAACACTGAAACCCTTTCAGGGATTGGCCCTTTCGCTGCTCTAGTTCTGGAGCCGGTGGTGAGCTTGGTTGGTCAATGGAATGCCGTGATTGGTGCCTGAGAAAATAGAAGGGAAAAATAAACAAACAAATCACATTTTCTTGCAATAATTTCATTCGTAAACACGCAATTGCCTAGCTTTTATCCAACTGCCGCAAAATCAGCAGGAAACCGTGACCACCTGCGTTGTTCTGTACGGGCATCACCAACGGCCTTGCTGACGCGGCACCTCCACGGTTAAAATCGTCATCGTAATTACAAAGCGGGTAACGAATCGCAGAGGCAGGGAAAGAAGGATTGAAGCTTGCAAAGCGAATCAAGTGAACGATTGTGTCGTGACCGTATCTTATACCCTCCCTCTCTCAGTTAACTGAATTAACGCTCCCCCAGCCCATTCCTAACCTTATTCTTCCCATGTATTTAAAAAAGAAATATAAAAAAATATATTTTCAATAAAGTTTGATGTTTATTTATTTATGTTATTAATAGCAACATTTTATCTACCACATACATATATATATATATATAGCGCATATATATATATATACACATGGACTTTATATCAAGTCATGTTTATAGGCCTACACCTCATTTTCATTTGCATTATATTAGTTTAACAATTATGAGATTTTTATAATTTTCGTGTGTTTATTTGTTTCTCTAACAAGATAGAAAAAATGCAATATATATATATATATATATATATATATATATATATATATATATATATATATCAAGTGAAATGAAAAGAGTAAAAAAATACATGTGATTATAGAGATGTTTGATACTGTGTTTCACAAATATTTTAAAAAAAAATTATTTTTTTATTTTAAATTATTTTTTAATATTTTTAGCTCATTTGGATATATTAATGTAAAAAATAATTTTAATATGTTTTTAAATAAAAAATATATATTTTAAAAAAATATCACCCCTACCTTGAATATGCGATAAAGATAACTTGGAATAAAACATACGTGAAAGGAGAGCGAGAGAGAAGAAAATCTAATTAATTAAGAAATCATGCTTACAAAAGAAAACAAAATCGTTTAATATTACTTTTTTTGATTTTTCTAAAAAAAAAGAAATTTAATTAATAGTATTAACTGTTTTGCAGGTGAAGAGACTGTAATGTTGCAAGGCACTGCTGGGTGGGTCTATAAAAAGGTCGCTTTGTTGGAGCTCTAAACTCCGACTCTTCACTTGGTTCTTCTCTGTCTCTCTCCCTCTACTTTTTTCAACTATTTCTCCGCATCATCAAATCTTTCTACAGAGAGAGAGAAAGAGAGAAATTGACAATGGCGGTGTCTAGGAAATGGGCTTGTGTGTTTTCTGCTGTGCTTCTGCTGTTGCTCGTTGGTGCAGCACCAACTACTTCAAGAACCAATGCTGGGATCTCTGCTCCTACCAGGTAAATATATACGTAAACACACAAATTCTATATTTATATACCTTTCTCTTGTCAAAAACCAAGACTAGCTCTTCATTTCCTCCGTCTCCATGTTTGCTTCGTGTGTCCTTCTGGGCAAGAAACAGAGCTTTCTCTGTCTTCCCCTCCCCTCTTATTATGTCCTGGTTAAAATTCTCCATTTGGTTTTCATTTTTTGGCTTTGTAATCAAAATTTCACCTGCATTCCCTGGTTTCTATATGAGTATCTTTTGGGCTACAATCTGATTTCGATTGTCAATATTTCAAGCCCACATAATTTTTCTACACGCAGTTCTCTTCTATGATTCTGTTTCCGGAAACGTCATGTGCCAAAAAAAATCATGGTTACTGTCATGTGATGAACTTCTTTTGAGGTAGAAGTTGTAATTTTTTGATATACTTAGTTTTTCTGGGTTTGAAAATCTCATGATTATTAGAAAAGAAAGCTACATTATATGGTGATTTTGTTGAGTTCTGGCAAGGGAAAAAGACTTATTAATGGAGGCTGTCTTAATTACTTTTTTCACTGTTTTTGTTCTCTGCTCGCTTCTCTGTTTCTTGACACAACTCCTTTAATGCCCATTTTCTCAAAACTAAACAGAGTTGCTTTCTCTTCATTAATGGAGCAAACAAACTTGACAGAGAGAGATGGAAAGAGAAAAAAAGAGAGATACCGTACAGTTTCTTTGTATTTACTTTTTACAACGACTTGATAACTATAATATCTTTTTCACTGATTTTTTTATATATAAAAAATCATTTTGGGTTCATGCGTGTTGTATTTACAGGAGAATTGAAACACAGAAGGTACAGAGCTCAAGCAATTCAACAATGGCGGCCAGGTATAACGTTATTTTAACGGTTAATCTGAGCCGTTGTTTAACATATCGTGTCCTTTTTGGACGGTTGAGTGTCTTTCATTTATCCAAAATAACCGTCGTTTAAGAATCTCTGGACGTTGCGATCTTTAGATCTGGATCGTTTAGTCTGTTATTTTTTACCACAACTTTGGATTCCTCGGTTAGATCAACGAGAAACCCCAGAGAGTCCTTTCTTTCCCATATTACCCTCATATATTTTCTTTAATTCGAAGTTTGTTATCACTGCTCAGTGAAGGACAAAACAATGGTAATTTAGTCATTAGGATTATCTTCTCGCCAACGCGTTTAACGGTTTCTCTTAGCAAACAGTGACTGACGCCTTGAGCAATGCGCGCACTATACTCTCTTCTTCGTCGCCGTACATTGTACTTTGTTGCGTGTCCCCCATCCTGTCTGCTCATGCTTTCATTGGCACGTGTCCACTAGTCCTTAATTTCATGTACTTCTCCATACAGCAAGAAAGTTGTTAATTTGTTGTGTTTATGGTGGTGGTGGCGGTGGTGGTTGTATCAGGTCTCAAGAAGAAGCAGATGCATTAAATGAGAAAGCAGTCGCTGATGACCCTGAAGAGATTGTTTCAATGGTTGAGATGTGAGTTTCTTTCTTCTCTTTAAAACTCTAGTAATTTATCAATAATAATGTGGTATTGCTATTGCCCTTTAATTCAACGCAACTTATTACTTGGAATCTATCTGAATTCCCCTAATAGAGGGATGATTTGGTGGTTATGGTAGGTGTTTAGAAAAAGGTTTTTAGACGTGCTGATCCCTTTTCAGATTTATTAAAACCCCATCTACGAATCTGATTAGCGTTAAACATTTGATGATATAATGTTTTTTTTTGTGGGAAATTTCCCTTCGAGTTTCTGTAGAACTTGCAATTTATGAAAAGGAATGGTGGGATTCTGAGGAATCATCCTCCCTGCACGTTCCGTCTTATATCAGATATGATGTTGTTATTTTGACCTTTTTCACGCTGTTTCTCTCCACTACCTGCCAGCTACTGTAGTTGTAGGAGCAGGGGCAGTGAGATCCGTGTTTCACGCGTATCATTCTTTTGTCTACTGTTTCACATTTCCATCCAGTGTACTTAAGAGGTACAAATCATGCTTAATTATCAATAAAATGCCCCCTTAATTAATATCACTATCCCTCGTTCTTTTTTAATTAGTTAACCTGCAGTTTTAGACACCTCATGTGACTGATTCAGACACCTCTTTTTTCTCATAATTCTCTCCCTAAATGCGTCAGAATGAAGCTTAACCACTTGTTTAGCCAATGGAAGGATGTCTTAATCGAATGCTTTTTTTTATAGCATTTCTTAACCGTGATTTCTAATGACATTAATTGATTCTGACCAACAATTTAGTACGTTTTGTCATTATGCCATTTTTTTGTTGATCGGCCTTGTAAAATATCAGCTCAAAATCAGTTTAATGGAGTTTTTTTAGGCTTAGCCGGAGATGGGACACTGAAAATTCATGTAGTTGATTGTTAAGGGCATGTGGGTTCTTATTTTGTGTTGTGGTTTTGAGTGTGACAGTTTCATTCATACATGTCAGCAGGACAAACATAACGTGCATTTACACCAGGAAGCCACGATAATTCCATCCGTTAAACTTAAAGACCACATGGCCCTAACAAGATGACAAATTGTTTGTTTCCTGTTGCCATTAATTATATGCTTCATCTATGCTGATTTAGCTAGCCTTGGCTGTTGCCACCGACACAGCAGATGTCAGGGTTGAAATGCATTCGGTAATTGTTTGATACAAATAGTAAAAAAAAGAATTAGATGGTTACTTTATGTTGCATTTTGGAAACAGGAAACAAACTTGAAGTGAAAAAATTGAATTGGAATTATCAATGATAAGCTTGCCTTGATTTTTTGGTTGAATAGCATCTATAATGCTAATGCTGATAGCATTGAATTTGAAACTGCAGGAGCATACGCAACAGTACTGAAAGGAGGAGACTTGGCTACTTCTCATGCGGAACAGGCAATCCTATTGATGATTGCTGGCGTTGTGACCCCAACTGGCAAAAGAACCGCAAGCGCCTTGCTGACTGTGGCATTGGTTTTGGAAGAAATGCTATTGGTGGCCGTGATGGTCGCTTCTATGTTGTTACCGATCCTAGTGATGACGACCCTGTGAACCCAAGGCCTGGTACTTTGCGCCATGCTGTGATCCAGGACGATCCTCTATGGATTGTGTTCAAAAGGGACATGGTGATTCAATTGAAGCAGGAACTTATCATGAACAGCTTTAAGACAATTGATGGCCGTGGGGTCAATGTTCACATCGCTAACGGAGGGTGCATTACTATCCAATTCGTTACCAATGTGATCATTCATGGCTTACACGTTCATGATTGCAAGCCCACTGGCAATGCTATGGTGCGGAGCTCACCTTCTCATTACGGATGGAGGACAATGGCTGATGGTGATGCTATCTCTATTTTTGGATCAAGCCACGTTTGGGTTGACCACAATTCGCTTTCTAATTGTGCTGATGGTCTGGTTGATGCTGTCATGGGGTCTACTGCCATTACCATCTCGAACAACCACTTCACCCACCATAACGAGGTTAATTTGCTTTGGTACTTTCAATGTTACTATTTTTTTTTCTTCTTGTTGACGGGAGCTAATATGGTGGTTGCTATGCCATTTAATACAGGTAATTCTATTGGGCCATAGTGACTCTTATACCAGAGACAAGCTAATGCAAGTGACCATTGCGTACAACCATTTTGGAGAGGGACTGATCCAGAGAATGCCAAGGTAACATTTAATTAGAACTCTCCTGTTGAAAGGACTTTGGATTTCCGATGTTTCTTTGTTATTGGTATAAAATTGGCTAATAAGATTAACATGATAGAAATTATACCCCAATAATTGACCAAATTGTTATCATGTATAGATAGTTTCTTTAACTTGACCAAGGAATAAAATTGCCTAATTCATGAAACTATACCATCTTTTGCTTGATATGATTGCTACTGAAGATAGAATGAGAGAAACAGGCCTTCTAGGGTATTTTTGTTTATGCTCAATTCATGAAACTAAATCATGAATCATGCAGGTGTAGACATGGGTACTTCCATGTGGTGAACAACGACTACACTCACTGGGAAATGTATGCCATCGGTGGCAGTGCAGAACCCACCATCAACAGCCAGGGCAACAGATATAATGCTCCAGCCAACCCTTTTGCAAAGGAGGTACGATGCAACTAGCTAACTCGTCTTCTGTCTCCTTGTTTTCAATGTTGACGGTGAAATGCACCACGCGTAGGCCGGTTGTTGACGATTCACCGCTTTGAACAGGTGACAAAGAGGGTAGATACAGCTGCGGGCTATTGGAAAAACTGGAATTGGAGGTCAGAGGGAGACCTGTTGCTGAACGGTGCCTACTTCACTCCATCTGGAGCTGGAGCTTCTTCCAGCTATGCTCGCGCTTCAAGCTTGGGTGCCAAGTCTTCTTCCATGGTCGGGACAATGACTGCTAATGCTGGTGCTCTTGGCTGCCGCAGGGCCCGCCAGTGCTAGTTTTTCACTCAAATTAAAAATTTGGCCAAAAAGAGGCCGCTTAGTTTTCTCTTATTTATAATTTCTTACATCTATACAGTCCTACTCCTCCTACAGTCACTCATGTCTCAGCCGTTGTTTGTCCTGTCTGTCTATCTGCATTTGTCACACACATATTTTGGCAAGTGTACATTTTTTACACTTGTCATTGTATTGTCACACCCACATTATCTCCATCCCAGTTTGCCTCTGTTTTTTCTCAACCTCGGCCTGCTTCAGTTCAAAAACAACACCTCTCACCATTATTCCAGGAGCAGGTGCAGAAGCGTTGTTCATTTGATTTCCTTTACCCACCTTTCTTTCTTTTGCCCTTTTCAGCTTCACGTTTCCTTTCCTTCTAACTACCAGTCATGCATCTATCTTTCCACAGTGTCAGTCCCTGTCGGTCACCCCATATAGATTTGAATGATTTGTGATCTTTTTTCATTTTATTTGTGTAGTGATACAAGCAAGCAATACTATGGATTTCAAATTTGAGTCAATGGAAAAGAAAAAAAAACTTTGTCGCAGACGCTCTTTACCTTTTCCCCTTTTTTCTGCTTTTTCTTTGGCAATGGGTTCCTTTTCATATCATTTACTTGTGCAATTTGCGAATGATCCCTGAGTTGTTGTTCCTTTCCACGGTGGAAATGATTCTGTCATGTGCGCACCCGCTGCCTTCACATGATATAAAGCTATTAACCAACTAATAACTAACACGATAACGTGCTGATGGATTCACCTGCTCTTATGCTTCATTGCTGGCCAGGGACTTCTTAATTTGTTAATTATATCTTGAATCTATATCAGCAGCATTTATGATAAGATAAGCCATCAGCTTGAATTCTCGATAATGTATTAAGTTTCCCCTTTTCAAATGGAAAATTGGATAAGCAAAAACCTTCATCAAGATTCAAGGTCGACCGACACCAGAAGAGCACGTTCTGCTTTGCTGCTTTGGGTTGCATTTCAGGGTTTCTGTAGAATTTCCTTACATAGCTAATTAAACCCCTTATAAATTATTTCATGAAATAGTGACGGGCCATGTGATAGACATTGATTTGATAAAAATCAATCATAAAATAATATAAATTTATAAATTTTTAATTTAAAAGATTTTTTATGGGGTGTGTTAAAAAATAATATAAATTATATTTTAATATTTTATTTAATAATTAAATTTTTAGATAAAATAATTCCGTAACAACAACTCATTCACTCAAGTCAATAGAAATAATCCCATTAACACAAGCCCACCATCTTTATCTGGCATAACCACATTGATAATATCTTGATCGGAGCTAGCCTCTGTTATGATATCGGGACAATCAGATAGGGTATCGACTAAAATCTGAGATAAACCATCCTTCTTAATTTTCAACGGAAATACGACATATAATATTTTAGTTGTTTTCATGTATTATAAAAATACTGTTTTATATATATATATATAACTTTAATGATTTGATGTTAAATATATATAGTATATTTTTAATTAAAAAATATCTTCCATTATATTATCAAATGCATTTTCTTCTTTTTGCGTTTGTGGTAATAAAACCTCTTTTTTTGTAAAAAAAAAAAAAAACCTTGATTTTTCGCATCAATCATCAAAATTACAACGTTGATTTTGAAAGAGAGATAGATAGAGAGTTTTTGTTTATGTTATGTTTTTTAATATAAAAAATATAAACCATGCTCAATTATCAAAATCAAGCAGTGGACACTTTAATTATCAAAATCAACCCACTCACAAGCAGTGGTACAGTGAATTGTCACTTTCCATGTGGTTCACAAGGATCACCACCACCATTGGGCTATTATTATGGACAAGTCTCTCAACATGTGATGCTTATTAGCCACTGACCACAGATGGAAATGGATATTCACATGGAAGGTTGATAAAAACGCATGGATTTGCATGTGAATTGGGGTCCCAGATGGCATGTGTGAAGTTCTGAACCTGTAAGTGATGTGACCAATTTAATTCTCCAGCCAAGTTGCACTCTTTTTTAACAGAACATGCTATTCCTATGAACGTTGCTGGTGCCTGATCTGCGAACCTTAGCTCCATTCTTGATTGAATTTGTCTCGTTCTTGAACCTGAGCTCCATTCTGTGGTTACAATGCAGTGCAATATCGTGGTCAAACTGGAACCTGACAAAATGCAGAAACGTTGGAAACAGAAACTAGTCGTTATACAGCGTTTTCTAGGTGTCGTATGAGTTCTACCAAAGAAATCACAGACAAAATCATATGGAGGGCATCTTTCAGCTTGTTCATTATGTTTGCGATTCCTAAGATTATTCTCGCGAGATCAGAATCTTACGTATAAAATTCTAGGGGATGAAAACAAGTATTTTGATTTTGGGTTGTGGGAAAACTATCTTTGTCATGATGGTCATCTACATAATCTAAAAGAAATCCCAAGAATTAAAAGGCACACAATAAAGGCAGGCAAGCATCTCCATTATGAGAGGATGATTGAGGGTCACAACTCGGATGGGTAGGGCTGGAATAGGATTGAACACTGCTTGTAACAGACAAGTTCCTAACAATTAAGCCAATATTCTTTCATGATTTTCTTAGAAAAAGGGACTTATAACCGCTATCATAACATAATAATAGACTACTTCTAATTTTTATGGAACTCACACATGAGCCAATTAAAAGAGTGAAATGGACAGCATGCTTGTGCTCTCTCTGTTTTTTTTTTTCTTTTTTGTCTTTAAGCAGAAATAGAAGGGTCCCAAGCTCCGGATTTCACCAACATATGGTGCCTGGCCTCTTTGGGTTGAAAAGGTAGCATCCAGGAATAGAAATTTCAACACTTGTTTTTGTAGCATTTGGTACAGTCGCCTGTGTGGTGTTCATCTATGATATCAACAATGCGCTTGCTCAACCCTGAAAGGAATAGCTCTACTGGTCAGATTCTAGGTTTATTTCTTAGAAAATATTAGTTCGAGTCTCACAAAAAGCCTGTAAAATTAGTTGAAGTGCTCGCAACTGATTTGAATACCACGTTAATAAAAAAAAAAATACACTCGCTCGGAGAATCTCTGTTTAAAGAGGTGAAGGCTAAGAGAGTTCAAACACTAGCACTGATAATTCAATGTGAAGCTGATCTCATCCAAGAGTCTTTAGCACTGGTGCGAGCAACTGTTAAAGTTTGTCACAGGTGAAAATGTAAAATCAATTCTGTTTTTTTTGCTCTGTTTGATACCAGGTAGAGAGGTGCCTGCGTATTTTTATGTGCTTTCTTTATATTTTTAGTTGTATTCCGTAAATTGGTTCCCAGGAAACACAAATTTTCAGTGCGGCCCAAAAGAGGCCCATTCCCAGCAGAGAATACTGACCATAGCTGGCTGTCGGCCAGTCCATATGCTTGCTCAAGCTTGAACCGTTGGAAGAGATGCATTTCAGCCCTGAAAATGCACGCACCTACTATCTTGTAGGAGCTGGACTGCTAACCAGCTGCAGCCACCGCCATTTCCCCTTCACTTTTTTTCTCTTCCTGAGACTCTGTTTTCGAAACAAGTGGGAGAAATGGATTCATCAATACATATTGGGAAGAAATTAGGCCCAGTAACGAGGTCCATGAATGCTAATGTTAGGCCCAACTTATAAAGTCTCGCCCACAAACATATAGCGCAGCCCATTTAAAATATAAATCATGAACAGAAATAAAATTTGTTCGAAAACTTTTGCCCTTAAAGATTCATCAATATTCCACTTCTACCCTATACTTTTACATTTCTTAATATTACCCCTTTAAGTTTATATAAAGCTCTAGTTTTGCCCCTGATTTTTAAATTATCTTTTGATTGGGATTTTTTTAAGTATTTTTATCAAATAAATATTAAAAATTAAAAATAAAATTGAAGAAAAATGCTGTTCTGTCAAGAAAATCGAAGGCGTTGAACAATGGGGATGAAGGTAAACACTCTCCTGCTAGCTTAGTTGATATAGGCAGAGAGCTTACCTTATTATTTTTATTAGTTGCTCAGAAAAAAATGTTATATTGGTTGTTATTAATAATAACAATGAGAAATTTGAATTTTAAAATTTTTAGAAATTAATTAGTTTACTGGATAAAACAATTTACTCATCTTTAGAATACTTTATCTATTACAGTTTTATTATTTGTCAATTAAATATGTAGCCAACAACCAATCATCTTATCGCTAAAAATAAATTTATTTTTAATGAATTTTATCAATTATATGCTCATAAATTTATTGATTCAATTATCATTAATTTTTTATCTTATTTCTATAAAATTATTTTACTCCATATAAAATAGTACTATTGTTTGCCATCACTACGTGAAGCACAACAGATAGAGGACATATTAGCAGGCTTAGTTTTCGATTTGATGCTAAAAAAGGACCAATTTGATGCTGAATAACTTGTGCATTCTTACAAATCCCAAGTCCCATTTTACAGAGAGCACTGAATGATAGAATACAGTAGATTGCTTAAAGATCAATATTAGTACAAGCAATCAGATTCCTGGAAGATACCATATGGGTTATACATTACATTCATAACACTGGATAAGTTGGTCTGTGATTGGTTTAGGACCATGCGCATATGTCGCTCAATAGCAATTGGAGCCCTAATATCTGCCTAGTATCTTAGGGTCTCAGGTTTCTTCTCCCGAGGACCTGCTTGTGGATCATTACAGTAATAAAGCTGAGAAGTGAGCACACTATTCAAATTTAAGCATTTCTAGAATGGATAGAAAGGAAGAATCTAGCGGAAAGTTGACAAAAAGTTTGACAGCCGGATAAACTCAGACTCAAAGATCAAGTCATTGAATTAACATATGGGTTGGTCCGATGACGAGCTGGGTCTCTGACCGGGTACCCTTTCCATGCATAACTGGGGTCTGGCCATCTGGGTGTCACTTTTTCTCATTTCCCAGCTGGGCAATCAGATCCAAATTTGCACTCTGTCTATTCATGAGTACTTATCCAAAGATCTTAGACTCGAGAGGAACTTGATGATCCTTTGATTTAATAATTTATTTTCATAGATTATTTAAGTATGTCAATTTCGTATTGATGGGATAACTACAAGTTGTGTGTGAATTCATGTGGTTCTTTAAAATCAAAATGCACTTATACTTAGTCAATTCATGGGAGTCATTTATAGTTAAACAACCGATAGAAATATGTAACACAAGCATTGGCCATTTGGGCCTTGGGTGATGATGAGCCAATTTCAGTGAAAAATTATAAAAGATTTGAGGTGAAAAGAATGTTTATATCGAGTAATAAACCATCTCATTTTTTTCTTTTATTTATATATTTTTATTCTGATTATTATTTTTTTTCTCATTTTTATTGAGTCTTTTTTATTTTTATTTAATAATTATATTTTAGTTCTATAAATTTGATATTCAATAAACCATGATATGATATTCGAATTATAAATGGTTAATCACTTCAAACTTGTTTCTCTCATTAACATCTTCTCTTTTTGTTGACTACTTTTTTTTATTTGCATTATTCTTTTTTTATTAAGTCATTTTCCTTTTTATTTAATAGTTATAGTTTTGTTTCACAAAATTGATAATATGTTTGAAATCATGTACATGTGAGACAAAAAAATGATACAATACATTGTGAGTTGCAGTAGTTAACCACTTTTTTTTTTTGTAATTTTTATTTTTTTTTCATTCTTAAGTTATTCTTTTCATGTGAAGTTGACTTGAGATTAAATTTAATGTTTTATTTTGACTGGTTTTATATGAAACTCTCCAATATTAAAAATAAGTTTCAACGTTGACTTGATGCTCGATATATTATCATATAATTAAATAAATAAAACAATTCTCTCATCGGTATGCAAGAATTGTTTTTTCCTTATATTTCTAAATGCATTGAACTCAAAATTATTAAAATACAATATTTTTACTAAAAAATGTTTTTATGATATTGATAAGTTGTAGTCGAAAAAATAAATTTTCAGGTGAGAAAGAAGAAGCTATATTTAAGTAAAGGTGTTTTAATTAAAGACATGATTTATTTTATTCTAATTGTTTTCAGTTTTGATAAATTAAGCACCCGAAGAAAAAAAAACATTTTTGTTTGAAAAAAACATTAATAAAAAAATAAGGAAAAGTTTCCTGAATTTGTTTTATAATTAAATATTTTTTTTGAAAACTTCATTGCATCATAAAATTAAATATCTTATTATATATCTTTCTCTTAATTTAAAAAAATTGATCTGTAATTTTTATTGAATATTTATTACATTATATAATTCTAATATATTTTATTAAGTACAGGTATCAAGTTATGTATCTAAGAACTGTGGCGTGATGATAAAAGATTTGAGATCTGCTTAGCAGATCTCAAGTTCGAGCCACAAAATGCATCTCTTGTGAGAGTTTAAAATAGTCAGGATTTTACTTACAAATTTGGACCTATAAAATTTGTTTTTCAAGATATAAGGTTGTATCGAGTTCGAGTCAAGATATGTATTTTTTGTAAGAGCTTGAAACAGTCATGATTTTACTCATTTATTTAAATCTAAAAAGAATATTTTATGAGATATAAAATTGTCTCGAATAAAAAAAATATCAAAGTTTTTTTTTTAATGGTGAAAAAATTGTTTGACAATGCTGCACTTTTTTAATTTTTATTCTTTTCCATAATAACAAAAAAATCTACCCGGTTGGAGGTGCTGTACGGGCACCTGACTAGTAATACTGTAAAATGTGCTGTTCATTATAATGCCCGTTGCTGAGAAAATGAAATTGAAAAGGAAAAAAACAGAGAAAATAATCAAACATGTACACAGAAACTTGCAAAAGGGTAAGTTACAAGAAGTTGAAGAACTTAAGAAACGAGACGAGAATAAAATATTAGTCTTGATGTTCTTCATCATGAACATACACGTACCAGTCTACTTGCCAACTATTTTGTCCTTGATCACCGAAGCAGCCTTGTCTGTGATGGTTTCTGCGGTTTCAGATACTTTTTTTGTCACCTCCTTGGTCATCTTTGTCACCTGATTAGCTCACACAAAACAATAACAAATTTATAATTTATATACAATTAATCAACACGCCTGTCTGTTGATTGAAGCCTCAGTATATATATATCCACATTAATCTCTGCACAGAATTATGGTGTCGATTACTGATCTTACAGTTTCAGCAGCGTTCTTCACTGATCTAGCACCTTCTTTAACTGAATCTGCTGCCTCTGTTACACCCTTGCATGCTTCTGCGGTGCTCTCTTCATCCTTTTTGGCCTGTGGTTTCAAGGTTTCATGGGATAAAAGGTTACTGCATGCCAAATCTTGCATACAAAAGTTATAAAAAAGAAGGATCTCGATCATGATGTATTCTAAATATGCTGACCTCCAAAAAGATATTTCCCGTTAGTTTACGCAGTAATTTCCGGTGAAAAAGTAGATGAATTTAAGGATTTGAATTGGGGAGAGAGCACACACAAATTGTTTCATTATGATGCTCTGGTGTAACAATGGCGTTCTTCATGATGTATTTTACATATATCTTCTCGATCGACGGGTTTAGTGAAACATGCACGCCATTGCTACACCAGAGCATCATCATGCAAAAATACTTTGTTGAACTGAAGAATACTATAATGAAAAAAATATTTTCTTTCTTACACCTTTTTAAAGTATAAACACGAATGACAGTGGACACAAAAACAAGAACAGATTGGTCGTAAACAGTACACCCGTATGTATATATGCAGGAAATTACAGGCAACTCACTCACTTGCAGTGTTCTCGATGTGGCAGTGACAAAAGCACGGCGGCTCCCAGCAGCACTGCTTTTAGTTGTCCCTCTGACAGTAATGAATTTGGAAAGCATTGGAGTAATTTTCATGGCTGACATGTTCTTGGTATGCTATAAATGCTGGGTAGTTTGTGATTGCTTTTCTCTTTCTCCAGTGAAAACCATTAAGGTTAAATTTATAACCACCTCCATTTGTAAGTCTCTGGAACATGATCTGCCCTTTAATCGGTTGTGGTGATCCATCTTTCTCGGCTCATTCTTTGTTTAATTTCCGGGAGAATCGATCCTATTTTGTGCATTTTCTCTCTCCATGTTCAATCGTTTATCAATTCAACAGTGTTCTGTATATATATATAAACAGTGCACAAAATAAAATAAAATGTATGTTTTATCCCTGTATTTATTTATTTATTTTGTGTTTGGATATAATTTAAGCCTTATTTTCACATTTTATTATCTTTTAAATAATTTAAATTCATTACTTTTCACTTTATAGAGAAGAATTATTTTTTGAAGTGAAACATTTATGCATCCATTACAAAAACAATTTTCAAACGGTAATATTTGTCCATATTGGATAGGGAAAAAAAATTTAAAGCAAAAAATTCATGCATCCATTCCGTTGACTAAATTTAAAGTGTTTATTCAATAAGGAAAAATATTATTTTTTCCCAATAAAATAATCTATCCACGTACTCAATAATATAATCACCTTAAATCACAAACTAGCAATGATTTAATTACTTCAAACAGAAATGGAGAAAAAACCCAAAACAACCTTAGTTTTTACCGAGCCAATCCAAAACACCTGTACCACGGTACAGGCTCGGGTGTGTACACTGAAAAGTGTACAACGCATCATCCGTACAGGTGACACGTCGTTGTTTGGATCGCCCCTTCATAATCTACGCACCCTAGAGGCTAAGAGGCCACGACCAAAATTCTAATTTTTCCTTGCCTGCAAATCTAACATGTGCTACACTGAGTGGTGTTTGGGAGTATGATTTAAAAATATTTTTTTAAAAAAAATATATTTTTTAAATTATTTTGATGTGCTAATATTAAATATAATTTTTAAAAAATAAAAAAATATCATTTTAATGTATTTTTAAACGAAAAATATTTTCAAAAATAAGATCAATCACATTCTTAAATAGACATTGAGTAGCTTGGTCTAAGAGTTTGAACTATAAGATTTGTTTTTTTTATATAATTTAAAATTTGAGCTATATAGCTGTTAATATAATAAAAATTAAATATTTACATGATCATTAATTTCAAAGCTGTAAGATTAGTCGAGGTGTGTGTAGGTTGATTCTGATACCCATGTTAATAAATAAAATAATCTAACCTGAGAAAATGATTTTTAACAACTAATTAAAAAATATTAATTTTAAATCTAAAATTTTAAACCAATTCATTTTCCAATTCTGAAAATGAAATAGTTATATTTTAGTATTTATATATGCTTAGAGACGAGAGTTTTTGTTAGATTAACCGATTACAAATTATAATCTTTATTATAATTTATAATAATAACAAGGTGTGAGTATTCATCTATTATCAGAGATGAGATGTTGTTGTAGAAATCAAAATTCCTTTCTTTCTTTTTTTTCAACGTTTTAAATTGATATATTTATTAGATATGATATCAGATATTTATAAAATAAGCGATCATAAACTTTAATTTTATTATTTATTATATTTAATAAAAATTATATGTAAAATAATATAAGTTTATGTAAATTTCAAGTTAAAAATATTATTAATCGAGATTTCTTTCATTATTTATTTGTTTTCAGAAGAGCCCGGCAATAAAAAAATAGGATTAAAAAGATAGAGAGCAAATACGAAAGCGATCTTTATTGGATATTAATTCCTTGAGAGAGCAACATTGAAGCCCTCCCCGTTATAATAGAAGAGACAGTCAGTAGTAGCAGCAGCAAGTTTTTGGCGGTGTACAGTTCCCTCCTCCATAACCACCAGCTTTGCAATATCTCATACAGGAGCCTTTGGGCGCACACGTGTCGAAGGTGACACAAAGACTAGCTTCTCCTACAGATTAAAGTAACGTCGAAATTAGCATTTTTAAAATTATTACAATTAAGTCATCCAAAAATATCTAGAAAATCAATTTAATACTGGAAAATTAATTGAAAGTGAATAACACTGGTAGATTTACCTAGTGAAAAGAGGACAGCCATGACAATAACTGCAATTATCAGTAGCTTGATATGCCCAGCATTTGCCATTTCCTTCTCCTCGACAACTCGCTGCAAGGTTGATGATTCTCTGTGTGCTGCTTCATGTGATGAGTAGTACACCTTATATATAGATTCACACCGTGAGATATATATATATGTAAGTAGATAAATAAATAAATCCAACATCTAGATATTGTTTCCAAATTGAATCCCATAAAAATCTCGTATTAAATGGGAATCTCATGAGTTGAATAATTATTGTTGAGAGGCTGATAGAAAAGAAAATCTCGGTATTTATGAACCATTAATGATGCCAATCCGATTTTATTATATAATTTAGTGTCAAATCTAGAAACAATTCCAGCATTAAATGTATATGTGTAAAGAGCAAATATAGAAATAACGAGTGATATGCCCGCGCGATGTGTCGGGTTTTTTTTATCTATATAAAAAATTGATTGTTTTTATATATATTGTATTTGTTATTTTAATATTTAATTAGTAAAATTATAATTTAAAAAATCTGTATAATTGAAATGGAAAGCGATAATTTTGGAATTGCAGATAACGCAAGTAATTTTTTTTTATGAGTTGCATTTTTTCCTAAGTAATATTAGATTCGACACATTATAAATAAAAATATTGTAATTATTTTTTCAAGAAATAAAGTTAAATTTTTTTCGCCCTATAATTAGTTATTTTAATGTTTAATTATTGAAACTGCAATAGATCAAATATGTTCTAAATGAGTTTTTTGCGTTGTATAATTAGTATGCTTGCCCGCACATTGCGTTAGGGTTTTTTCTATGTAGAAAACTACTTGATTTTTAAAATGTTGTAATTAATTGTTTAAATATTTAATTGGTAACATTATAATAGATAAAATATATAACATATAAATTTCCCTCCGCCTAAAATGAATAGTTTAATCGAAATGGGAAGTGGTTCGTATATTTTTTAATTGTAGATAACCTAGGTAAATTTGGCAAAAAAAAAAAATTGAGTTGCATTTTCCCCCTAGTAATATTAGATTTGACACATAAAAAATAAAAATACTGAATTTTTTTTCCAGAAATGAACTTAATTTTTTTACGTGCTATAATGACTTATTTGCTGTCTAAAAGGAACAGGAATCTAGATGGGAAGTGACCTGTATATTTTTTAATTGTAGATAATCTAAGTAAATTTGTAAACAAAAAATTAATTTAATTTTTTCCCCAGTAATATTAGATTAAAAATATTAAAAATGAAAATATTGTAAATTTGTTTTTAAGAAATAAACTTAAACAAAAGAGTATCAAATTTAAATTCAAAGGCAAATTATTTTTATAAGATTTATTAATTATATTATTATATTAAATGTATTTAAGAATGTTGATATTAATTTTTTTTAAGGAAAAAATCTTAGGCCATTTTCTCTCTCTCTCTTTATATATTTATAGGCGATAATATTCAATAAATGTTAAAACATGTAATTAGTCTCACATATTTTATAGAGTAAATGAAATGAGAAGTGGTTCGTATATTTTGTAATTGTAGATAACCTAAGTAAATTTATCATTTTTTCTATGTGTTATTTTTGTTCCTTAGTAATATCAAATATGACGCATTATAAATAAAAATATTGTAATTCATTTTTAAAAATAAACATAATTTTTTGTGTGCAATAATTATTTTTTTATCGTCTAAAAAGAACAGTATAATCGAAACTGGAAGTGACTCGTATATTTTTTAATTGTAAATAACCCAGGTAAATTTGTCATATTTTTTTTATAAGTTGCCTTTCCCCCCCAGAAATATTAGATCTGACACATTGTAAATAAAAATATTGTAATATGTTTTTAGGAAAAATAAAATTTGTGCTATAATGACTTATTTACCGTCTAAAAAGAACAGTGTAACCGAAACGGGAAGTGACTCACATATTTTTGAAATCTAGGTAAATGTGTTAAAAAAAAAATTCAGTTGTATTTTTTGTCAGTAATATTAGATCTGAAATATTAAAAACCAAAATATTGTAATTTTTTTTAAGAAATAAATTCTAAAATAAGAGGAAAAAATTAAAATTCAAAGAGATATTTTTTTTATGTTATCCAATTTATTTATTATATTATTATATTAAATATATTTAAGAATACTGATATTAATTTTTTTTATTCAAAAAATCCTAGGTCATGTTTTCATCTCCCTATATATATTCCTAGAAGATAATATTCAATAAATATTAGAACAAAAATTGTGGTGCGCATAAATTAACCCGGACATCCTGGTCATGGAAAAAAAGGTGAAAAAAATATATAAGTAGAAAAAAAAGTGATAAAAAATATATCAGTGGAAAAAAAAGAAAAAAAAAGGAAAGCAACTTTTCTATACATTAATTTTCCAAAATCAGGATTTTAGAAAAAAAAAAAGAGGAAAACAACTGAAGTCAATTTTGGTGGCTGAGTGATTCGAACTCCTGCGCGCTGAATTTTCAGCGCACAGCGAACCACTTGGTTACAGTCACTGGTTTGTCATATCTATTCAAAAAATATATAAAAAGAATTCCTTTATAAAAAAACAAACAAAACCGAGCTCATGTAGCCGCAAAGCAGCGGATCAAATATCAAGTACATAGGCTTTTGTTTGTGCGTGAGCAGTAATCTACAATACATGATCAATTTTGTTTTACCTCATTTGTAATGGGAAAATAAGAAAAAAAATTTAGAAAAAAAGGTAAGAAAAAAAATTAGAAAAAAAGTAATAAGAAAAAAAAGAGCAAGAAACGAATAAAATAAAAAAAAAAGAAACATGTAACTCGGAAGTAAAAAAATAAAAAGCAAAAAAACCAAAAAAAGAATAGAAATAGAAATGAAAAATGTAACCGGCAGTAAAAAAAACACAAAAAAATATAACTCGGAAGTAAAAAATAAAAAAGAAAAAAATTTAAAAAAAGAAAAATATAACCCGAAAAAAAAAATGGAAGTGAGAAAAAAAAGTGAAATCGGAAGTAAAAAATAAGAAGAAGAAAAAATAAAAATAAATAACCTGAAAAAAAAATAAAATCGGAAGAAAAAAATAAGAAAAAAAAATTGGAAGTAAAAAACTAAACAGAAAAAAAATAAAAAAATAACCCAGAAAAAAAACTGAAATCAGAAGTAATCAACAAATATATAAAAAGAATTCCTTTATAAAAAAACAAACAAAACCGAGCTCATGTAGCCGCGAAGCAGCGGATCAGATATCAAGTACATAGGGTTTTGTTTGTGCGTGAGCAGTAATCTACAATACATGATCAATTTTGTTTTACCTCATTTGTAATGGGAAAATAAGAAAAAAAAATTTAGAAAAAAAGGTAAGAAAAAAAATTAGAAAAAAAGTAATAAGAAAAAAAAAGCAAGAAACGAATAAAATACAAAAAAAATAAATATGTAACTCGGAAGTAAAAAAATAAAAAGCAAAAAAAAACAAAAAAAGAATAGAAATAGAAATGAAAATGTACCCGGCAGTAAAAAAAACACAAAAAAATATAACTCGGAAGTAAAAAATAAAAAAGAAAAAAATTTTAAAAAAGAAAAATATAACCCGAAAAAAAAAAATGGAAGTGAGAAAAAACAGAGAAAAAAAAGTGAAATCGGAAGTAAAAAATAAGAAGAAGAAAAAATAAAAATAAATAAATAAATAAATAACCTGAAAAAAAAAATGAAATCGGAAGAAAAAAATAAGAAAAAAAAATCGGAAGTGAAAAACTAAACAGAAAAAAAAATAAAAAAAAATAACCCAGAAAAAAAACTGAAATCGAAAGTAAAAAATAAGAAGAAAATAAAAAAATTGGAAAAAAAAACCAATAATCCAAAAAAAAAAAAAAAACACCTATACCCGCGGAGCAGGGAGTTAAATTGACAGTGAACAGTGAGTAAACAGTCATTCACCGATCTCCTTTAGCTATTAGGCAATTGGTCATTGCCCATTCACTTGTGTCCCGCCCCACAAAGAAAATTTTTATATCATGTGTGTGTGTGTGTAATTTTTTTGTTTTGTGTGGTGCTTTTTATTTTTTAGTTTAGTTTTAATCTTTTTATATTTTCAACCTTTCTGAAATGATTTTTAATTTTTTATTCGTATTTATATATCTATACTTTTAGTTTTGGATTGAAATTTTTATTGCTATTTATCTTTATATTAAATATAGTTTGTATTAAAAGAGATAGTAGATTTAACTTTGGTAACATGAAATAAAAGTGAAACTATCTTTTACGTATGTATAATGAATCTTTTATTGTTAATGGTTTGTTATTTTTGTGTTTTTTTCATTTCTTTTGTCTACATGTGACTTAATATATTTTTAGTTTAAAGTGAATTTTATTTTTTTAAAATAAATTATTCTTATTATGCAATGTTTATTCATGATATTATTATATTAAAAATATTTCAAAACACTGAGATTGAATTAATTTGACATTTAAAAAAAACTTAGTTTATATATATATATATATTGACGCATCAATATTAAATAAATATTAAAATATATAATTATCCTCATATATTTTCAAGAAAAAATATCTTAAAAATAATCATTGTTATTATTTTAAACACCTTATCCATAATAAAATAAATATATGAAAAACTAAATAATTAAAAATTTTGTATGTTGATTATATCACTAGGATGTATAGAATCATAAAAAAAATATAGCATAATTAGTATTTTTTTACATGTTAATAAATTTAGTACTGGTTACGGTGAAGTGAGGAGCAAGTAGCTCATACATTTTCACCATAAATTATTTGGCATAATTTTTTCACTCGTTTTGTCTACATGTGTCTTCATATATTTTTCTGTTTACATGATATTACATATGAAATATCATACATAAAATCTATAAAAGTCAATTCTTGACAAAAACAACATCGACTAATTAATTATTTCAATTATTATTCTCGTTATTATTATCATAATTGTTAAGTTATCACAAAAGAAACCCTTTAATTCACTGTGCATAAAAATTGTGAAATTTCAGAAACACCCTCGTATTGTCTTATTTGAGGGTAACATACTTATTTTAATGTGCAAATAAGTATAAAAAATAAAAAATACTCCTAGATAAACAATTATTTATTGTATATAATAAGAAATAAAATAATAATTATACTATTAAAATCCAAAATAATACGCGTCTACGAGTACAAGAGACCAAACTGAACCGTTTTAGCTTACTAGCTAATAAAAACGTGTTTAGGTGTCTTTGCATATTTATGGCGATGATGTTTATTTTTTCTTGCTAATTATGGATTTCTAGTAAATACCTTATCCTTGCTATATTTCAAAAGAAAAAAAAAACTATCAATACAAATATGTGTGTGCCTAGGTTTTTTAGTTTTTTTTCCTGTTAAATTTCAGTATGTCATTTTCACTGAATTCAAAAAGATTCATAATGCAAAGTGAAAAAAAAAGAAGGAAATTTTATTTTTTAAAAAAGTAAATATTTAATTTTGTGAGTGTTTATTGTTATATATGAGACATAATTAAAAAAATAAAATATTTAACATAGTAGAGTTCGTAATTTAAATCATGAGTTTGATAGGATAAATTATGAAACCCAGATTGATATATTATTATTTTAATATTAAAAAAATATCATCTAAATTTATTTATTTTTGTAAAATCTAAACTATATATTTTAAAGGTTGTTCAAGTTATTTTTAAACCTGTCAAGTTTATTGAATTACATCATAACAATTTATATTCGAGTTAATTTTAAACTAGAGCTGAACAAGAGTTGGGTTGAGAGTTTTCAAAGTTGACTTTTTGGGCAGGATTCCTTTTGTTGCCTCTATTTTTCTTTATCTTTTCTAAAAAAAAAGTTTCACCTTCTATTTTTCGATTGAATCCTTGTTCTCCATTTTTTTATTTTGATTCCATCTTTTAATATTTAATTAATTTTGAATTAGATTTTATAATTTATTCTAATTTTTTAAGAGGTTATAATAGTTTTAAACAAATATTTTGGTATTTGTCTGATATTTAATTTGACAACTATCTATTTCTGTTTTCATATTATTAAATAAAAAATAATTTAAAAAAATTGATAAACTAGGAAAACTTCATGGTTGCAGGTTTTGTGAGTTGAGACGTGAAGCCCGGGAAGATCCAATTTATCCATGTCTCAATATTAAAATAAAAAATATCATTTTTAATTTTTCAAAAACCAAACAATGTTTTTTTTTACTAAACATCTAAACTGCTTAACCCACCAAATTAATTAGCTCATATCAAAACAACTCCCACACTAGTTCATTTTAAATTTAAACTAGATAAACAATCACGTACAAAGATTCCAAAGTTTATTTATCAGGTCATGTTTAATCACAACACCAAATAATTCTCTATTATTTGGTGTCTATTTGACATTGCATTATAAAAATATATTTTTTAAAAAATTATTTTTTATTTTTTTGTATTTTTAGATCATTTTGATGCATTGTTATTAAAAATAATATTTAAAAAAACATATTATTTAAATATATTTATGAAATTTTTTTTTTAAAAAACAATCTCAAACTATTCTAAATTTACCTTAAAATAAATTTTTTTAACATTTAAATTTTTTTTTATCTCTTGGCACGAGCCAGTAGTTACTAGTATGTAACTCTAATTCCTCCCTTCTAAATTAACAAGCTTTAGTTTTAAGAAATTACAAGATATTTAATTTTTTTCTTTTGTTCAAACAATAAGGGAATCTTTGTTTCTTTGTTTATTTTCATGGTTGTTAAAATCACAATTTTGACATGAAACGGAAAGGGTTTTGAAAACTCGGATCGTAAGATTGTATCTAAATTTTTCCGTATAAAAATTGTAAAATCACAGCTAAAATCGTTTAGGTAGAAAAATCATAAAATCGTAAGTAAAATATTTTTGAATACAATACAACATAGTTATGGTCATAAAACTTCATTAGTTAAGGTTCATACATGATTCAAAATAACTTAAAAATACATTACAAAATAATTATGTCCATAGAATTTCATTAGGTAAAAACTAATAAATTTAAAATAAATATTTTGCTAATGTGCTATATAAATTAAAATTAGTCTCATGACCGTTATTATCCTCGTTATTTTTAATATATTTATCAAAAGTATTATTATTGAAAGGATTATCAATATTAATATTGGTATCAACACCGATATTGCTAGTACTAACTCCAACTCCAATAAATTATTTCGACATCAGAACATGAAAATGATTTAAAAATATATAAAAAAATTAATTTAAAATAAAAAATTTTTTTTAAAAAAATAAAATATAAATTTTAAAGTTAATATTACTAATTTTCAAGATTTCATTTACACACACACACACACACACGGAGAGAGGGGAAGATATATATATATATATATAGATTATCGAGAGCTACACTGCTGCATAGAGGGGGAGGGGGGCCGGCGCAATTCACTTTTAAACATTTGAAAGAATTCAAGAAGAATAGCAAAATCAGACTGATTTAGTCCGATTTTGCGATTTCAATCGAATTTGATCGAGTTTAATTGAGTTTGATCAAAAATAATTTTTTTTTTTGAATTAATAAGATTTAATATGTTAACTCGTAAAATTATATGATTTTATGAGTCAACTTGTGATTTTGACAACCATGTTTATTTCATAATTGGTTTTATTAAAAGAATAAAAATACAATAAAAAATAAAATAAATCACAATAACCCTTTCATAATATTATAATTACCCAGAGTGGACCTACAACACAAGACATTGGTGTCATGGCACCCCTGAACTCTAAAAGTTTTTCGCCTGATCTGGTTTGATTTCTAAACCTTCATAGCTTATTATTTTATTTTTAACTGACTCGTCTGAAAACGCAATCTCTTATAATTTAAAGACATGTTTAGAAATATTTTTAATATTACAACATTAAAATTATTTAAAAAAATAATTTAAAATAAAAAAACATTAATATTTTTTAAAAAAGCTTTTAAAACAGGCGAAATCTACAAAAATCTAATATCCAATCAGGATCCATCTTCGTCTTTCTCTCACGGAAACCTCAAACAAAAACATCAGCCTGATTGTCCTCGTTTCCTCTCAACCAGCTACTGCCAACCATCAACTGACAGTGGTTCTTTCTTTTTCTCCACCGCGAGCAACGTCATCTCCACAACTTAAAACACCACAGTCACGACCCTCAACTGTGCAGCCGTCCACCTCATCCTAACAGCCACCAGCTAGCAGCAGTGCTCCAATCGTAAGCCCCAGGTCAAGACCAGACAACAAACACCCTTAATCAACCTGAAATTAGCCCGCACACCATCTGAACGACCATGAGCTCCACCACTCCCAACAAAGCTTTGACCGCCATCTCTTCCTTAACACTACCAGTGGCTACCCCATTTTCCCTTCAAATATTATTAGAGCAACCCAACAAAATTAATCAGAAGACTAGCATGAATTTGCCTCCGCTAGCCATCACTGTTCCTTTTCACAGATACCGTTGGATCTTACATGTGATACTAGCTAGCAGATTAGTCCCTTAATCAACATATATGATTATAGACGAGTGCTGCTGAATAAAAGATCATCGATGATGGTGACTTAATATAGAATTATTATTTTTTTGCCAATTTGTTTTTTTATGTTTATATTAAACATTTCGAGAGAGTTTATGTAATTTAAATGAAAATTTATTTAAAGGCTGAATAGACTATAAGAAAAGACACGGTAGCAATGTTAAACCAGTTTTTATTCCTTGATAGAAATAGTAAAGCTTCTCATGATCATAAGAGAAAGCAATCAGTAATAGCAGCAACAGATATTTGGCGGTTTACAATTCCCCCCAGCAAAACCACCAGCTTTGCAATATTTCTGACAAGAGTCTTTCGGTTCGCATGAATCAAGGGTGTGGCAAAGATTCATAGCTTCTCCTGTAAAGCAAAGCAACAGCTAACCAGTTAGCATTTGTAAGATGACGAGCAGTGTACTAGGGTTTCAGTTTGTATTTACCAAGTGAAAAGAGGAGAGCCACAGCAATGACTGCAATCATCAACAGCCTGAGATGTCCAGCACGTGCCATTCTCTTCGCCTCTAAAGCTCCCTGCAATGCCGACGATGCTTTGAATATCTGCGTGATGTGATTGATACATATACAGTTCATCTTCTTTACGATCACACCTTGATATATATATATATATATATATATATATATATATATATATGGAAATACAAAACAAAATCTATTATCCAGATATTCTTTACTATAAAAATCCAATACATTGAATCCAATATATTAAATGAGAATAAGCAGCTAATCCCTTCAGTTATTGAAAATCCTCAACGTGGAGGCAATTTGAAATGAAACTCTGGGATGAGCGCAGGGTCTGCCTATGACGTGTCTGCTAATCAATCGCTACTTTCAATTTTATTGTAAGATTTATGGTAAAATCTAGAGTTATTTCATCTCTTCAATTAGTATTTATTTATTTATATTTTTTTTACTTAGACACTGTTTAGAAACGCAGCCCAAGCAACGTTTTATAAAAATAATAATTTTTTTTTACTTTAATTTTTTAAACTACTTTGACATGTAATGTCAAAAATAATAAAATTTTTATTCTAATATATTTTAAATAAAAACACATTAAAACCCTGACCTGAAAAAATTAAGAGGTATATTTATATAATATTTAGTGTCTGTGAATATATTTTAAAAGTGTTTTTCAAAAAGAATATTTTATTTTTGTTTTAAATTATAATTTTTTATATTTTAATATTATTTTGGTGTAATGATATAAATAAAATAACATGGCAACGCTTCTAAAGTGATCCCCGGTACACTCGTCTGTAATTGATTGTTTATGCTCTGGTCCCTTTCATTTCATTGATTGTTTTTTCCTTTTTTGTTTTCTTAAATATGATAGATTTCTATATCAACTTTTATCTTCAAAGTTTTTTTTATTCAATTTTTATATTTTTCAAAGTTTTCAATTCTTTCCTTTTTTAAATTTATTTCCCCCCTTTTATGCTCTATTTTTTTTTAATATTCATGAACCTCACATATTCATATTCTAAGTGAATATAAGCGAGGGGTCTGGTTTTATGTTAGATTTACTTAAATTTGATAATTAGGGTGTTCGAATCAGTTTATACACATCATAATTAATTTCAGACCCACCAAATATCTTATAAATTCAATGATTAAATAAAATACTGCAAAGATGATTAGACATATATAATAAAACTCGAATCCTAATAATAATAATAATAATAAAATCATTTCCCTGCTAGGTCAAAACCCCAATTGCATGTACCTCTTTTTATTTGACATGATGAGCTGTGATGCTGGAGTGATGATGCAGTGATCTTTTTTTGTTATCCTCTTGATTTTCTCTTATCTCTCCTAGAAAATAATGTTATTTTTTCAAAATTTTACAGCTATACTTTTATTTATTAAAATAATAGTTTTTATATTTGTTTTTTCCTTGTTCTTGTTTTTTTGTTGTTGTGAATTTTCAATTTATTTTCCATTTCAGTATGCACTGTCAGTTTGTGATATACTAATTTTTAATTCGATTCTTGCAATCTTTTTTATCTTTTCGTTATTTGTTTTTTAATTTCACTCTTTTATATGAAAAAAATATTATTTTTTATTTTAATTTTAATGTCTATTTTTTAATTTTTATTTTGGATCTTTTTAAATAATTGAATATTTTTCCAGTATCATGTTTCAATATTGATTGGTTGGAAACAAAGCTTTAATTTTTTTTCTTCTGCATACCGTGCTTCTAGAGTAATGGTTTTGAGTTATAAGTTTAAAAAGTTAACGTGAATTGTCATTTTTTTCTTTTCTTTTTAGCAGTTTTTTTTTAATACATTTTTTTTTATTTTAATTTTTCAATTGTGTTGCTTTGATTTTTTGACTTGACCCTGAGTTTGGCAGGGTAAGTTAGATCAATTTAGGTTAACCCGATCCATATTACCCTGGTTATAAGTTTGTTATGATAACTCGTGCTGACTTTGAATAATATCTTCTTTTATTTTTATTTATCTAATTTTATCATTTTGCACTTAATAGGCTAAGTTATATTATCTGTTCTCTCTTGAAAATTATTTTTTCAAGGTATCATATGGTGTCGTTGCCTGGTTTTTTATCACTAATCAAAGAAAAATTATTTAATTAAAATAAATCAATTTACTCGAACCAATTAATTTTATAACTGGAATTATGAATTTTCCTTTCTTATTCTTAAAATGCATACTTTTAGCATCTGAACATCAATTTTTACATTAAGAAAAAAATCCAGCTCTAAGCATATCACGGGTCCACAGCTCGTTAAGGACGGAGCAGGCTTATGACTGGGTGTAGCCCAGAACAGCCTCCAATCACATTCTCTCTTCTGGCGGACCTATCTTTGCCAAGCCTGGACATAGCCCGGATCAACACGGAAAGGCGATTTATGCCGATGATTTTTGAGGCCCTAGGACAGCTAGAATTTTTTTTTTTTTGCACTTGATATCTTAGTCTAACAGAAAAGAATCTTGTTTTCTTATTCTTCATCCGGCTTCAAGTGTTTTTTTTATGCATGATTGTCATCCTCTTACTATTTTATCTATTAAGTGGTTTACAAAATATTCAATAGATCTAAAAATTAATTATATTATATGAAACTGACCCAAATATCTCGTTATAAAAAAAAAAATGCTCCTATTTTTTTTTACCGTCGGATGTTGAATGGAGACCTGTACGTGAAGCTGGCTCTAGTTAGATCTCCCTCCCTTAAACTAATCATCTTCAAAAGCCTGTCCGAATCTCAGTAGTGTTATCTAGCTTCAAAAATCACACTGTTATTGAAAATATCGAGAAGAATTGATCAAGGAAGAGGCCGATATAAACTCAAATAAGAATTGAAGGCACATACAAGTAAAAAAATATAAACAAATTAACCTGGGAATTCTCTCGAATGAAATGATACATGACATCCTTAAATTTCGCTCCTTTTGATTCACCTAACTCTCTGATCCTAACTTCAAAGAATTTATCTTCTCGAGATTATGAGAGCTATGTCTCATTGCCATTTATTATAACCTCTTTATTATCCTCAACCGTTACCCACCTTCAAATCCCTATAAAGCCCACATCCAGGCAAAACCACTAGCTCAAGCGTTACTTCCATAGAAGAGAGAAAGAGAGAGGGTATGGCTAGCTGGGTTGTGATTTTTGTGACTGTTTTAGCATTTGTGCATGCAAGTACTGCACGTAATGTTCCTAGTGATGCTGATCTTGATAGCAATAATGTTGAGCCTAATGAAGAGCAACCAGTGCATGCTAGTGCACCAATAATGGCCGAGTCACCTAGCAGCACTGGCATTCAGGACAAAAAGAATTTCATATATGGCGGTGGTGTTGGTGGCTTTGTTGGGATGGGAGGCTACGCTGGTATCATTGGTGGACTGCCAACTATCGGAGGCCTTGGTGGAATTGGCAAATATGGAGGGATTGGAGGGGCTGGTGGAATTGGCAAATATGGAGGGATTGGAGGGGCTGGTGGAATTGGGGGTGTTGCTGGCCTTGGTGGTTTAGGAGGTGCAGGTGGTGGTGTTGGTGGTTCGACTCTACCATCGCCTTGAGTACTCAATAATTAACCTCGTGTTCTTTCTTGCATGCTTTGTTTGGTGTTTTAGCTGAGACAGTCGTTGTACTTATTAGTACTAGTTATTAGTCACTGTCCTTAATTATCAAGTAGTTGTCTCCTTGTAGACATGTTATGTTTTGTGTTGTTCTCACCGAAAGAAGAAGAAGTCTTGCATGTGTTGTTAATCTCATGTTCCAGTGCTAATTGTAGTACCTTCCTTCGTATTGTTTGCAAAGACATGCATTTTTTTTTTGTCCCAGCTGAAAATCAATTGCTTCTCTATTTTTAGTTAGTTGTGATCTGTGAAGTAGAAAATAGAGCCAGAACCCAATCATACATGTCCAGTTTCTGTCGTTAATGTGGAGTAAGATCCTTTCAGGCACTATTGATTTATGCTTCCATGATCAATATATATATATATATATATATATATATATATATATATATATATATATATATATATAGTTAATTTAGTTTTGTGGATGTAGCTAGGGTCGACCATCCTAACAAGATGTGTGTTCTTATTGGGATTTTTTTACGAAAAATAATTATTTGTAAGGCCATACGAATATAATTGATCACTACGTACACCCCAAGTATTGCATAATGATCACTTGACAATAGTAAATTTCAGGACAGAAGAATGATGCTACCACCAGACATATGACATAATTAATGGGGTATTTAAGAATGCATTTGAGAAATATTTAAGGAAATTTAGCGCATATATGCATATGAGAGTGATATGCATGCATAAATGTTGACTACCAATGCAACATCCCTATCACCTGATCAACACAAACCTACCAGACACTCAGATAATGATAATTGTGAAATAATTGTGATATGCATTCCAACTTTCACTTCAGGCTTGCAAAGGCGAGCGTGTAACCCTTGGGGAGGGGGGGGGGGGGCATCGAGGTGATGATGAGCTCGGGTTTGTTGAAGCAACTTTTAACTGGCCTGCCCGATCCAAGCCTGAAGTGAGCCAGGCACGTGAGACTGGTTTCACCGAGCATTGAAAACCTCCCTCTCCAGGCAGTATGGATCGCGGACTGGTGATACGCAGGTCAGACACGTGTCATGGGTTGAGATTTCAGCCTTCTAGCTGAATCTTCATTTATTTAGAATGCGTTCTAGGTTTCTTGGGATCACAAGGGATCCTATATGGACCCAATATCAAATCAACACCTTTAACACAGTTATTGTGGCCTTTCCCACGGCCAATGAAGCTCACTTTTTTATTTGACGGCGAGGGTCCTGTTAGCGTAGCCACCCTTGTACGTGAGCTACGTACAACTAGTACTGTCGCCACCTCCACACTTGTTCTTCACTTTGGAAAGGATAAGCAATTGAACAAGTTTTCACAGGAATTTACCAATCCACCACGTACAAAAACCACTACTTTCATGTTGCCAACTGAATTCTGAGAGAACCGATTGGGAGGGAGCTGGTTTGTGTAGCTAGGATAGTTGGGGATTTTCTGGTTAGCATGGAGACATATTAAGAGGCAAGAGAATAGAAGGAATATGAGAATGGGGAAGAAGAAACAGAGAGAAGGAAGAGAACACGTTGATTGTATTGTTTTTCTTAAAAAACTCTTTGCTGCCTGCGATTACAGATATAGGAAATGGAAAGGATTCTAGAATGCCACATGCGGCTCTTGCTAGAATAACAACTAACAGAATAAAAATGGAAATAACAACCTAACAGAATGCAATTGGAAATAGTACTTAACAAATAGCCTGGCGTGCCACTGGTTTACTTAAACGGTGTGTATAAGCTTTGAAGGAGGGTGTTCAAAACGTCGTAGTATCTTCAGTCTTCTTTTGAGTTGCAGGTCCGCTTCATAACACATCTTCTTGATCTATGTATTTGCTGCTCTCTCGGTCAACCAAACTCAAAAAATGATTTAAATATTGAATACATATTTAGCAGGTAAAGGGGTAGAAAAACTAAAAGATTCATCGAAGTTTTTCTTTAACATCATCGCTAACTAGTGTTAATTTTATTTATTTTAAAAGCTTATCACCCATATATATACACCCAAATTATACTTCTCTTTTCTTATATATAAGAAAACGATGCCATCTTGTAGGAATTTAATGTTTTTATTCAGTAATTATAATAAATGATTTTCATTAAAAAATAAAATAATTTAATTATTAAATTCATGTAAAAATAATTTGAATATAAAACTGATAATATTCTGATTATTTAATAAGTTAATAGTATATTTCATGCTTGATGTTGGGCCTTCAGCATTTTTAATGAACCCAAAAAACGCAGGGATGCAGGCGTTAATGCGCCGGCCCAATTGCTGTGTAAGTGCAGTTGGTATATCATTTGTTTTTAATTTTTTTAATATTAATATATTAATGTTTTTAAAAAATATTAAAAAATTAAAAACAGTTGGAATATAATGCAGAGCTTGGCACTACCCCTTTAAGTTTTAGCGAAGGCGGGAAAGCGGAAGCAGAATAAAATCACCACAAAAAAAAAAACCAAATAACCAAACACAAACAAAGAGAGCGAAAAATGGAGAGAAAAAGCTCCAGCAAGGAGCTGCAGAATCTCCTACAAGCTATCAAATCTTCAGATGTAAGCTCCTTCACTTTCTTTATTTCTCACTTTCAATGTTAGGTTTGGATTTAGGTTTTATTTTTATTGAGAAATCGGTACTCTACTATTTCGAACAAATTTCTGTCCGTTTGATTACAAAATCGAAATTAGATCTCTAAAAAATAGTAACGTAATGATTTATCTCATCGATGCACTTGCATTTTGATAATCGAGAGGTTTCGGAATTTAATACAGGTTGTTGAGAGCCGGATCGAACTGTTTGATAAGCTTCAGGATTTTGCTTTACTGGAGAAATCTGATTTGGATCCTGTTATCGAATGTCTCACAGTATCCTCCATTTTACATTTGGATGCTTATGTTAGCTGTCGGATTCCTTTTTATATGCCTTTTGATGCTGTTTTTAGTGTTTTTTTTTGCCTTAACAACAAGCTGGACATTCTGGGAAGACTTCACTTGCTTGGATATATCCCAGTGCTTGTTAAACAAGTCTATTTTGAGTGTGGCTACGAAATATGTAGATTCAGGATTGTCTGGATGTTTAGTACAGTTTCTTGTTCTTGGGACAAAGGTAGAATTCCACTTTAGCTGTGTTCAGTTTGTTGATATTCATGTATGGTTCTGTTTAGTGGCTTGTCAGTTCTTGACCTTATTGAGACCGTGCGTGCATTAGGCAAGTGGGTGGTGTGGAAAACATCTGAAGATGACTGCTATGTCAACTGAGGGTTCTCAAGAAGAACATTCCAACCTGTTCTTTCAGGTACTTTCTGCATCGTTTATACATATTGTTTTTAAGTACTTGATTTGCGTTGTATCAGGTAACCTCCCTTATCAGTGTGCGATGTTTTTACAAGTTCTCCAAAGATAAATATCCTCTCTTCTTGACAAGAAATTCAGCCACTTATGTTGTCATGAATACATGTGAAGTTTATGTTTTTGTAAAATGAGGGCTTTTATAAGCTGAAATTTGAAATTCTTAACAAGATTTTCCATGATCATTATCATCTATTTCCCAAATAATGCGTGGTAGTTGTTGCTTTTGTTTTTTGACATCATAAAGTTATCTTATGCAGCTTCTTTTAGATTTATTGAGTCTCTCTTCTGCCAGCATGGTTGCTTTGACAAGACACCCTGTTTTTATTGACAATGCATCAGCAGCTATTGTTGAGAGATTCATTTTGGAACAGCTAAATTTGATAAAAGACATAGTATCAGAGATTAAGGTACCAGGTCGTTTTTTTTCCTATGCTTTTATATCATTGAATAATAGATTAAGGATCGGGCTGCTTGCTTGAAATCCCTTTTGCCGATATTGTTGATAGCAATTTTTACATACAGACTTGCGGTGATAGTCAATGGTAGATTATTTGTTTGCAAGCTTTAGGGAAATCCTAGAACCATTAAAATGGGTAGCCATGAGTTTAAAACATGTACGTGATCAGTGTCATGGAGTATTTTTCATCTCCTTCCCAGTCCACTCTGTGGTTCTGATTAAGCTCTACCATGCATGGCCCAGGTGACATCCATGACTGTCTACAACCATGAAACATAACTGTACTCTAAACATTGAAAACATTTGAGTACATATGTACACTGCATAATGATTGTACCAGGGCTATGATCGGGTGGATCATTGAAATTGCATTTTAGGTGAAGTTTAACTTGCTTTTGTCTTTTTATGTGAGACCCCTTATCCTGTTCATGATGTTAATTGAATGCTCAGAGAACTTTGTTATCATCTCCTTCTAAGAATATTCTGTTTCCTTTCTCTTCCAGACAATCAGCTCATTTGGCTCAGAAGTACTAAAGGCTGCACAGACTGTGATTGATACTGTAATGAGACTATGCAAACAGTATTTTGATGCTGTGAATTGGGATCTCTGTGATGCAAGACTTGAGAAGGATGAAAACAATATAGATTCAGAAAGATCCAATATAATGAATCATGTTACAAACATAACAAAACGTACAGCAGAGAAATTGTGTGAACTGGGGATCCTTGCAGGAAATGATGGTGGGAATCTGGTAACTATTCTCAATGTGTCATGGAAAGGCGTGGTTACCTTGCTTCAGCAAGGGAAGAGGGTGTCAAAAGAAATGCTAAGCGTTCAGAATATTATTGTAACCCTAATTTCACTGGTGAATAAACCTCTTAGGTGTGCAGCTGAGGCTTGGTCTTCTTCACTGAAGGAAACCATCTCTTTAACTGAATCCAGAAGGGCATTTCTTCCATCCAAGTTTTACCTTACCACTGTAGTGAAAATATCTTCCCTCTATCCATGCCAAGCATATTTGGTGTACAAGGAGGTGACCCTCTGTGTCCTCACGATCTCAACCTTTAAAATTTTACTGAGCTATGAAAAACTTTTGAACACTGCTACTGAAGTGTTGTCAGAACTTTTGGAGAAGACATCAATGGATTTGCTGAATTCTTTACTCAATTCAACTGAATTGAAACAAGAGCACAAGTTTGAACTTCTAGACTGGTTGTTCAATGACGAGTCCTGCTCAAATTCTATGCATGAAGGATCAAGTGTTTTTTATCACATGACTTCGATGGTTGAAATCTTTTCTGTGAGCTGTGAAACTATGTCTGAAGCCAGATTATTGTTGCTTGGGAGGGTTGCATTGTTTCATAATTTGTTGAGACACTCCATGGTTCTTGAAGAGGACATAAGGATCAAGATCACTAGAAAATTTAGATGGTTTCTGGATATGCATGTTCATGAAGATGTATACTCTTCAGTTCTTGATTTGCAGATTCCTGTGCTATATGGTTCAGGGAAAGCACTGGAGTTGGTTTGGCAGCCTATGTTTTCTGCTCTTTTGCATGCACTAAAAATTTTCATGATTGTGGTGTCTTCAAGTTTTGCCTGGGAAGAATTAGAGGCTTTCCTGCTTGAGAATCTTTTCCATCCACATTTTCTTTGCTGGGAGATTGTAATGGAACTTTGGTGCTTTTTGGCGCGTTATGCTGAAATGGACATGGTGAACAGCATTACTGATAAACTTTGCTCATTAATGAAGATCCTGGAATCTACAGAATCATTTCTTATTCCAGGTTCTCCTCTGAGGAAAGTGGCAAGAATAATTTGCTTGCTTGCTAATGGTTCGACACCTATGGCAGACCGTGTTTACAGCTCTGTTGTTGGTGATGGAAGATCTCAATTGTCATCAGTTATGTATGTAGCATTGCTCTTGGAAGGGTTTTCTCTAAATTCACTATCCGATAGCATCAGAAGTACTGCAAAAGAGAAGATCATTACAGACTATTTTGGTTTCATAGGGAGTGTTAATGACAAAATGTTGACTACATGTAGTTCTGGTGCATTTGGGATTCCAGTTCATGCTCTATCTGCTTCTTTGCGGGCACAGTGAGTACCCGGTTACTTTTATTTGCATGCCATGTATGAGCTATTCCAAGTAAATGGAAAAGAAATTCTTTCGTTTGCATTTAGCAAAATTGACCAAACTACCAGCTTTGCATTGCCTCCAACATTATAGCTTTTGACTTGTTTTCGCATATAGGATTAAAATCTGAGCTTCCCCATCCCCTTTTCTGTTGCTGTGCTTCTCTCACTCTTTAAGTGATGATTATTTCTTTCTTTTATCTTCAAAACATGTTTTATGCTATTGTTCCTATGATTTTGCCAACAGTATCAAGCTTTTCTTAGTGACCCTTTAGTTTAAAATCATAAATGTGTGGGGGGATTCCTAAACCGATTTCTCCGTATCCCTATTTTTTTTATTGATATGAATAATGACAAAACTTTTGTGTTTTGTAGGCAGGTTAGCATATCTGATGTTGACATGAAGACCCTGAAGTTTTTAGTTGCTATAATCCGCTACTTCAGAAACCCTGTGGAGAAAATAAGGAAGGAACGCTATCATAACCTTTTAAGTGAAACGTTGGGGATTGTCTCAAATATGAAGCATCTATACAAATCTGATGAGATGGAGGGAGTCATATTGGAACTTCAAACCCTGTTTGTTTCAGCGCCAGAAGCATCTAGTGCCCAATTGTATCAGTGCAAACCATATCTTGCTCATTTTATGGGAGGACTTGGAGACATGGAGATGATAGAGAGTGATGACTGTGCAAAAAGCTCTGCCGTGTGGGAGTTGTACAACATGCTATTCAGGGAGAGGCATTGGGCACTTGTTCATCTTGCAATCAAAGCATTTGGATATTTTGCTGCTCGTACTACTTGCAATCAGCTATGGAGATTTGTGCCACAAAATGCATCGCTTTCTTATGATCTGATGTCAGGAAATGAAGCTAGCGAGGAGAGGTTTATGTCTGAGTTAAAGGCATTTCTGGAGAAGGAAACAGCTCTTCTTACCACTACGCCTAGCATGGAGCAGCTCGAGTTGCTTGTGATGGAAGGTATGACATTAAAAGAAATGTTTCAGCAGATTTCAAGGATACATGTAAATGCGACGGAGTGTGGAAGTGTGGAGATGAATGTTGACATGGCATCAAAAAAGAGAAGGAAACTCCCTGATGGAATCAGCAGGGGAGTGGAATTGCTCCAGAGTGGTCTTAAGTTAATTGGTGGTGGTATTTCCCAGTGGCAGGAAAATCACTCCGAATCCTATGAACTTCATGACAAGTTCTTGAGTCACCTTTCTTGCCTTGAAGACGTTGTTGCTCACTTAACTGGCTTGGCTGGTAATGGTTAAGTTCCATTTTTTAGCTCTTCATTGGAAAATTGTCTACAGAGAACTAAGGACCAAGTTACTGACTCCAAATTGTGTAGGCACTGCAGGAATCGATGTAAATAAAAGAATTAAGTACTGAGCAGGTATGTTTATCTACCTCTTCTTCTCAGACGTTCCAAATGCAAATTTAATGTGCTGTGAAAATGCCATCACTTCTAACTCTCCAGAATAGCATTTGAAAGAATAAACCCAATTCATTAACCCATAATCACAGCAATTCTAAACTCCAAATGTTATAAATTTAGCAGAAGCGAGTATTCATTCTTAAATAGATTTTTCATTGCAAAACCTGATGAACAAATGTTATGTCTTACCATGCCTGTAATCAAAAGGTACAGACTCTGTTTGTTTGTAAAGAAAAAGGTTATCAGAATTAGATCACAAAACTAAGATAGACTTTGAGAAGGAAAAGAAGAAGCACGTAAATAGCTGCAGAAAACCAAGCTTGTTTGTAAGATGAGACTGAAATTTGATTTCATCAACAAACAAACTCGATGAAAAAATAAATAGTAATTTTGTACAGAGTTAATACCTGTCCTGGGTCTAATCTGACTCAAATCACATGAAGTTGATCTATTGAGTCAACTGTAAATAATGGAGTTTGAATAAAAAATAAAATATCTACTTGGCAATGACTTGGTTAGGCTGTCAGCTAACTTATTGGGTCATTGGATTTGACCAAATTAATATTCACACTTTTTTTTAAAAAAAAAACGTGGTTTGGACAGTAGATCATCCATTTATTCCATTAAGTTGGTATAATAACTATGATTAATAGGCTCAAATTGTTGGTTTAAAATTGGTATTTCCACTAGGTCACCTCTACTGAGGTCACAAATAACACAATTTCTCTCTCGAGTATCCCCTTTAAGTTCCCAGAGACAGATTTTCTTGCCATTGCATAACTTTTGTCGAGGCCACAATTTTCGGTGGGCTCTCACATGAGTTTTTGCTTTATCAAACAGATTTTCAAGTGTAGCTGGGGTAAAAACAGCGTTACCAAACCATGCAGGAAAAAGAACTGCGTAAAAGGAAAAGAAAAGTGGATGTTAAATTGAAAAAGGAGAGGAAAAATGTTGCAAAACCCAAGAAATTTTTCATTTTACGAAGCTGACATTTGAATACCCCCCCCCCCCCAAAAAAAAAAAAAAAAAAAAAAAACCTACTACTTTTATCATAATCATTTCAGGTTAACTTGTCCAAACCCGGGTCTGAGGTCATGATATGGTAACCTATTTCTCAGGGTGAATATTTTTCTTAGATCCAGTTTTTTACTTGAAAAAAACTAACCAAATCAGGTTTTATCTTATATATATTTAGAGCTGGACCTAATTGAAAACTAGATCAAACCATTCAATTTTAATTTGGTTTTTTTTTTTTTAAACAAAATCCGGAAAAAGTTGGTGGTTCTTAGTGGGGTCTTACGCGGTTTTTGAGCTTTATATTGCAATTTGTTTGAGCTTTTATCTTTACATGGATGGTTTAAATTTACTCTTCATGGGTTTTTCCCCCCCGTGAAATTCATGCAAAAATCATAGAGGTAGCATTAGGACAAGTAAATGTTTTCATGCTTAGAGTTGATGTTTTTTCTTTTCTTTTCAAAACATATATGATGAGGCATGCACCATTTTTGTCATACAAATAAAAACACATTATAATCAAGTTTCATGAAAAATTACACATAAAAAAAATTATGTTTATTTTGCAAGTGAACTAAAAGAAATGAATTTGTTCACGTTCAATTATTTATATTATTCACATGGTGAATGTTAGGTGTTTGTTTAGGATGACAGCCCAATAAAAAAAATATGATGCTAAATTTAAACTTTAGGACAGTTATGTTTTTGATCCAATAAAATAAAGACTCACTTATAAACAAAGATTTTCCTTAAACCTTAAAAAAAAATCAACAGATAAAAATATGATTTATGAAAACAATGAAGCAATAAAATAGCCTACTCTGGACAGAGTAAAATTAAAGAGGCTTTACATGTGGACCAAACCTCTTATATAAGTGCCAGATGGGCCAGTAGCACAGACCCGCACATGTGCCTCCCTTGTTTTGTTTTATTCTAAATAAAGCTTTATTTATTTATTTTACCCAACATTTATAATATAATCCATTTAAATAGATTGACTAAGAAATAATTTAAAATTTTATTTACTATATACTATTGAAATCTCAATTTTGTTTTTGTGAAATCATAACGTATTTATATTAGCGAACAATCATTTGTACAATCTTTAATGATTAGTATCTAGATTTTGTTTAATAGTTGCAGTTTTTAAAATATTATTTTATTATTTTATTTTATTTTTATGAAATTTATGTTTTTTTTTTTATATAGTTTTAACCTCTTTTTTTCCAGGCCTCCATAATAGCTGACTTGTGTTTGACGTTGAGAGATTTTGTTCTTTCTAGTTTGATTTTATGTTTTTATTCACATTTTAATGGTGTTTGTAGGGGATAGATAAAAAGAGGCTAGACTTGCACTCATGGTTGTTTCTCTTATTTTATTTTTGTTTTTAAATAATTAAAATAAATTGATTAAATACAAGTGTGGGATGCCCGACCTAGTATGTATTCAGTTACCTAGTATATATGTATTCCATTTTATTTGATATTAATTAAAATAAATGAAAAAAAAGAAATTGTATTTTTTATATATAATTTAATTTTTAATTGGCTTAAAGATAAATTAATTAAATTTTATTTTAGATTAATTACACACACACATTGAAAGTATGCATTTTTATTTTATATCAATTAAAATGAATGAATTATGTATGTATTTATGTATAGAGATAGAGAGAGATCAATTTTCAATTCCCAATTATTATTATTTTTAATACAAAGCATTGAAAATGCATGCCGGTAAAATTAATAATATGACTTTTGGAATAGTGTAAATATAATACACACATATTTTAATAAAAAAAAACTATTTAGAAAAATCAATTCTATTTTGATATATATAATATTAATATAACTATTTATTAATAATAACTAACAAAGATAAATACAATCAAAATTATTTTTTTGCATAGAAATATATTAAATTTTTTTTTGATTTTTTTAATCAATATGTAGGAATAGTTCTTCAACTTAAAAATATTATTTTAATTCTTCAATATTAGATCTATGAAAATAAAAAATAAAATTTTTTATGCTTTTCTTTTACCTTTTCCTTGAATTGCTCTAATTATATGTGGAAAAAAAATGGTGTGACACAGCAAAGCACGGGCAAGTGAGTAGTGCTTGTGCTATATATTAAAGTCTTGAAGAGTATTTTCATCTCAGAAGTCACAACATGAAGAAGGTTCTCACTAAAATCTTTCTTGTAGTTAGCCTTGCCATAGGCCTGATTTTCATGTCAATAAATCAATCAGAATATTTCTGTGGGCTAGAGTACGATGTTCGTGTCATCAATGGGTTCACAAACAACTCATCACTGCCACTAGTCATATGGTGCTCATCAGACAGTAATGATCTCGGTGGACGTGCCCTCCAGGAAGGTGATGATTTCAGTTGGAGACTCCAGATCAGCTTCTGGTGCGGTAATCATTTCTGGTGCACCGTGAAGTGGGATGCAAAGAGGAGGAGATTCGACGCCTTTAAGGTTCCAAGGGATCTTCAGCGTTGCAGCCTTTTCAGGAAGTGCTCCTGGTTGGTCAGAGAGGATGGGTTTTATTTCAGTAATGATGAAGTAAACTGGAAGAAAGACTTCTCATGGTTATAAATTATATATTATCTGGGCATCACGTACGACTTCTGCGCTAATTATTCGATGATTAATCAATGTATTTTAAGAGAAGTCTTATTAGATTCATATCTATGGATATCGTATATTGCTTCATCAATAATGAAATCTTGCCTGGAACAGCTAGTTTTAATTTCTTCTACAAGAAAACATGCACGGGAATGCTTTACTTCTTTTCCAGCATGGACTTCATCTGCATAAACACATGAAAACAATTCTATCAGATATTTCTTTCACTTATCCTGCAAAAAAAACAGTAACTCAACTAAATTAATGTTGATTTATTAATAACTGCTATGCTTATAATCAAATATCGAAGAGCAAGTACAGCAATGGCCTTTTCTTTTTCTTTTTGACCAGTGCATGAAACAAAATATTACTAACTCGGTGTTTTCGTTCAGAACTTGCTATGAGCATTGACCCTAGGTTTCTATATACATTAAGAAATGCCAGTTAGGAGCAAGCCAGAAGATTTGTTTTCTTTTACTTAAATTATGAGCATTAAATGGAACAGCTTCTCGTATCTTTATCGCCTGTGCGCAGGTCTCTAATTTCTTAAAAGGCAACATTTCTTTTCTTCTGATGGAAACCATTCATTATCTGGAGAAGATTAGTTGATCACGCAGGGCTAAATGTTTACACACACACACACACATCTATAATCACTGTCAAATAACAGATGGTGAACTAAGCTCTACAGATTTCGCGTCAGAAGTTGACCCTTTTTACTTGGGGCCTATCTGTATATGTTTGATCAAGAACCCAAACTGCTTAACCTTCTCTGAATCAAGTTCGCCATGGAACCCAGACCATCTTTTGCTAATCTGAAACGCTTTGTAGTTTAGTGATACAGTGTTTGCATGTGGAGTCATGTTACATCTATCTAGCTAGCAACCAGAATTTTGTTCTGGGGCCTGGCAGATATTACAAAGTGGAACTGAGTCACTACTAAAATACCGCCATGACAATGATTTATCATCAAGGAAATGTCAGATTTCCTAGCAACTGAGCTAATGCGTCCGATATGTGGCTAAGCAAGTAGGTACGTGATAAAGGAAACCCTCACCTCAATTTACATCAAACAAAAAGTATCCTCACTAGCTAGAGAGCCAGATGGGGAGATGGAGACAAATCATACACTGCAGGACTAGCACAAGTGCACAACAGCAACAGTCTTTTTCTGTTAACAGAAAGAAAAAACCTGAAGGGGAATTACTTCCAGCATAAAGAGGTTTTTGCTTTCAGGAGAAGGATACAGAAATTTTCAATCATTACAGTGCTCCATTAATACTGCTTCCTGTATGGCCGGCATGATCTTAGGTCTTATCACATGAAATCCAAGTACCCTATCTCATAGTTAAATGCCACCTGGGGGCTCTATCTGATAAGGTCGCATCAAGTATTGACAAAACATTCTGTGTTTGAGCGTATAAAGCTTTCCATTAATGTACACGAACAAAGTTGAAGAAAATATTGAAAACCTCTATAGAATTGCTGCCATGCCTGCGCCCCAGTGTTATCCCCGCCGCTACACTGTACGTGCACTGCCATTATTATCGTGTTGTTAAATCATCTTTTTTAAAAAGTTTGATGAATAAAAGCCACCAATTAATTAATTTAATTAATTAAATATCTGAAAACTTTGACCCTTATTTACAATTTCATCAGTTAGAAAATAAATATTTGAAATTCTCTTTTACATATTGTTTGGAATATTTGAGTCTAATTCACATAGTTAAATTAACTCTTGTGTTTGGAGTTCTTTTAAAAGTATTGATTTAAATTTAAAAGGGATTCAATATATAAAATCTTTAGAAATTTGTTTCTCCCCATATATCTGCAGTATCAGAATTGCATGCGCCCACAAGTTATCTTCCATTCCAACGTTATCTTCCTGCTTGCGCGCCCAATCTATCCAGGGTAGACTGTTCGTGTCTCTAGTCCCCCAAGTGATCATCCCACTTGTTATCCTTGGCTGGTGCTGGCCTGTTAGGCATAACATCAAGACTTGCGCCATCATGGATGGTCCTACTTAAGTCCTTCGAAAAGCATGCTGTGAACTTTTTGTCCAGAGTTTTCAAGAGCTGTTGTGTAATGGTAGATATTTTATGATCTGCAAGTTTCAAGTTTGAGTTAAGATATGTATATGTGTAAAAGTATAGAATAGTGGTGTTTTACTCGACACCCACGAAGTTCACTTTCTAAAAATAAGTGAGAGTACCTGTGAAAAGGACAGCAGATCAGGCAGAGATTGCTCTAAGCAAATGTCTAGTTTGACAAAAACTTTCTTCTCTTCCTTGTTCTCCCGCTATACTATGCGTTTTGAGTACTGCAATAGCAGATGAACATAATGAGCATCGTCTACCCTTTGTTCAAGTTATCAATGGCAAGTTAGCTGCTCAGCCAAAGATATTGACGTCGGAAAGCACTCTCTTGTTAAATTTCTTTTTATGCAGGTAAACCCGCCTTTGGAAAATGAATTTTATGGGTCCATCATATCACGCTACTCGGAGACTCTCACTTGTTAATGGTGAAGTCTTCACATGAAGTGTGGCACAGAGAAAGCTGCATTCCCGGGGAGCTTTATGTGAAAGATTTTCTTGCATCATGGCATGCATGTTCAACCTCGTAGAGATGAGAATCATGAAACTGTGTTTTGGATGGTGAAGGAAGATGGGTTCTTTGTTAGCTGGGATAAAGCCAATTGAGTGTGAAAATATATATAGATGGGAAACCGTGTGGTTTTTATTATCCATATATCATACTAAATGCATTTATTTTCATAGATTACTAATGATATTAATTATCGTTGAATTAATATGTCTGGAAAATAAGTATATATGTACATTTCATGTCCCCGTCAGAGTTTTTATAATATAGTAGTGTTTTGCTTCTTGTTTATTGATAATAATTAATATCCATTGATTTATCAAAAACTATGGTTATACTTTGATCAGAGGGAATCATCTTACTTTTTTTTATAAAAAAAGTGAGTTTGAGTTTTATTTATTTATAAAGATTCAGGATCTCTTACAAAAATTAAAAAAATATATATGTATATATCAAATATAAATAAATAAATAAACACGATTCTCATTTAATCTACAGGGTCATGGGCATTCATCTTGAGTTCAAAAGCTTTATTCGTAAAAAAATGGAAAAAGAAAAAGGAAAGGAAGAAAAAGCATCGTGCTTGGTCAATGATCCATTGTGCACACCTCATCTTGGTTTCCCCACTGAACAGTGGTGGATTCTCGTAGACATAAGGGGAGGCAGTAGCCTCCAGGCCCTCCCCTAGCATTTGTATTTTTCTGATCTATTATGTACATTAAACTCCCTTTACTTTTCAAGTAATTTAATTTATACCCTTTTTCTTAAAATCTTTATTTCGTGTTTGAAACGAAGAGTCTCTTTCCTTGTCTAGTATTATGGTTGAACTGTTGTTTGTCTATTTTTTTAAAAAAAAACTTTAAATTAATTTTTATAATGTAATTGAATTCAAAAATAAATTTTAAAAAATTAACATATTATTTAAGAATATTTGAAGTAAGAAGCATTTTCTGTATCATACTCTTAAACAAACATTTATGTGATATTATTTTCATGCAATACAAAAATACTTTCTCCGAAAGAGTTTCATTTTTTCTTTCTTTCTATCCACATGTATATCATGTGATCACCATATTAGAACATCAAGATTTCGAAAAACTGACCTGTGATTTGTTTTCTTCTTCTGAATTCTGACATGATCAAACTATATTTCAAATTGACATGGATAAGATTAAAAACTCTCAGTGCGCCTCAGAGTCATGCTTTTGAACTGCCATGGGCTACTGGTCACAATATCAGTGATCTTCAGTGTATAATATAAAACTGGGATAGAGTCAATCCAGCTAAGAAACAAGATTGGGATAAGAATAAACGAGTAAAATCCAGTTGAGAATCCGATATGGTCAATGGTGATGTAGAGAGTAATAAATATTGAATATGGTTTCAGGGACTCGACTGCGTGGATTTCGTTGTGATTTTAATTAACTCGACAGAATAATTAATGACTCTGTTGGCAGCAACTGCAGCAGTCCGTTACTCGTTTCGGCCTTGTTCTTGTTAAAATCGGGGAAGTCTCAGGGCATGAAAAAAGTTATCATACTGCTTTCGCAACATGAATTCTGGGCATCATTTTCTGCTTGTTCTTGCAGCCTTTTATCTCATATCCAGTCAATTATCAGCTGCAGCTGAAGAGAATTTTCTCTGGGTTTGGCACCATGTTTACATCACTAATGACTTGCCCGGTGACCCCTCGAAGACGTTGATGGTCCACTGCCAGGACAAAAACAAAGACCTCGGAATCAAGTATCTGTCTCAGAAACAGGTGTTTCGATTTAAAGCACAAATCGACCTCTTCAGAAAAACGTTGTTTTTCTGCAACATGCAATGGAATGGAAAGCAAGCTCATATCGTGTCATTTTATGCAAAAAGAGACGAGAATAGATGCAGAAAACATTGCATGTGGTCGGTCAGGGAGGATGGGTTCTATTTTAGCAAAGGAAACTCCCGGTGGGATCGGGAGTACCGGTGGTAATGGAAGTTTTCCAGTTGGATAAAGCTTCCAACAAAAATCAATAATAATAATAGTGATATTTCACTGATATTTTTCTTGCTTGATTGTTATTTTTGTTTTCTTTCATGCGTGCCCTTATTTTTTATTTGTGTTCTTTCGCCGTCTCTCCCTGCAAATCTTCAGATTTTTTGTGTGAAGGTGGTGGGGGGTGACAGAGATTAGAGGGGCAGTAGTCCCTTCAAATAATTCCTAGAAAGCATCACAGTAACGTACGTATACAGCTCCTGCAAGGGTTCATCGAGAGCAAAAAATAAACGGGAAATCCATGCAGAGGCCATGTTTATTTATCATACACAAGTGAAAGCTCTAGCTACCCTATTAGCCACAGTGCGTGCCCACACCGAATTAAGCCAACAAACGAAAACAAATAATTTATTTTTAAAACAATTCAGTAACAAAAGTTAATTATCATTCTTCATCATTTTCCTCAGTTCATTGACACTTCCAGGAAAACAAACGAAGGTTGTTTTTTGTTAGTACCCAGTAATAGAAAGAAAATGAATATATAAATATAAAAATAAATATATTTTTGCTTTAGTTTTGAAATAAATTCACAAGTAAACATGTTTCCTCGTCATTTCCATCTTGAGACATTAACCAAATACTATCTAAATATGTTACATGTGCTCTTCGATTTGTATTTTATTTTATTATAATTTAATTTCTTGTGTTGGCATGGTGTTTTGAATTAGTTGTTTTTATTCGTATTGAACGTCTCAGATACCATCTTATTGTGGATGCAATCCATAAATTAAAGTTGGAGTGGTATAATAATTTATAAGCAGTTAGTCAATAACCTCTCACACATTGTGAAAATAAAATAAATAAATTTAAGATTTAATATCATAATTTTAATTCTGTGTCCAGAAATTTTGATCTTAAATTTAAGAAAAGAAATAGCTGCCTTAATACCCTTTCTTCTTTGTCTCCAGACAAAAAAAAAAAAAACAGCATAAAAAATATTTCTCAAATGATTTTAACCTCAGAAAATATATTTTTTTAGTAGTATAGCTTTAAAATATGCACTCAAGTTAGTTTTTTAGACCAAGTTCACCTCTTTACCTGACGATAAGCAAGGTGTTTACACCGTTCTTCAGATGATCCGTGAGAATTTAACTTCGAAACCCATAGTCCGAGTAAATTCCAAGCTTTAATTTCCGTTGACATCTCCACCACTTGGTGTTTCATTTACTCGAGTTATTTTTCTTCTCTTTTTGTTGTTTTTTATTCAAACAGGAAAGCTGATTCATCGATTCCAACTCACGTTTAGCGTTAAGCACGAATACAAGGACTGCTCTAAACTTTTTCACCTTTCATGAGGGTACTGAAAATCTAGTGAACATCATTCTAAAGATGGCCGTATAATAAATTTAGAAACCAGTTGTCCAGATAAACACTTTTCCAAAGGGCATCACGATTCGATTGCAGCCACCATCAGCAGCAAATTATGTTAGTAAACATCCATCTAATAGAAAGAGTTTAGAATTATAGAGTTTATTTTTCCTTTGATTTTAGGTTTGAGTTCTATGATTATTAATATAATAGTTACTGAGAGTTTACACTAAGATATATACAAGCTATTCCAGACACCGATGTGAATAAAACAAAATTACATTAGTAAACGTGAAGAGAGAAAAACAGTTGCTGCTATGCAAGACTTTTCTGCAATATAGTTAAAACTAATAATTTATGACAAAAAAATATAACAAGAACTGGCTCCCGTTGAGTATTTCATGTGATTTATCACATCAGAAGCTGTATATGGGGGGAGCTTCTATCTGTACAGGATTTTTGTCACTATACTTATTGCAAGATCAACTACAGAATTTGAGGGTAACGTCAATTACCCCCACGAGCCATTCAATGATTTTTTCTTATCAAGAAGTGTACATGATGCATCGTTTGCTGTTGCAAATAATACGAGGAAGAATAAGCACCAAAAAATCATCTGTTAATAAAATCTGGGAAATGATCACCTATTGTTGTGAAGTGTCACCTTTCAACGGAAAATCATAAGCCGATGAGAGAGTAAGGTTACCTTCTCTCTCATTAGACTCGATGAGCATCAACACAACTTCCCGCATTGATGGCCTATCAGAAGGCGACATGCTTGTGCAAAGTAGAGCAACTTTCAAGACATATATCATGTGAGCAACTGTGCTCTGGTTTTCAAGCTCCAGTCGTTCATCAAGTATCCCAGGTGTCAGTGAATGCTCCCGAACATATTGTCTTGCCCACGTGACAAGATCACCTCCTTCTTCTAGTGGCTGTACTGGAGTTTTTCCGGTTAGCAGCTCCAATAGAACAACTCCATAACTATAGATGTCACATTTTTCCGTAACCTTCATTGTGTATGCATATTCTGCAATGAGACGGAAACCACCGATAAGTTATAAGCACACAATTTTTGCAGTAACCAAAATCATATTCCAGGTTAATTTGTAACATGAGAAAGAATGTGGCAGCATTATGATTATGTTTTAAGATATCAGAATTATTATTTTTAATTAATGAATGGAAAGATAGTAACAAAATAAATTAAAAAATATATGAACTAATAAATCAAAAACAAGATGTTAACACTAGTTAAGTGCTAACACGGGGAGTTAATCCTCCTTGAAAAAACAAAAGATAGATGGCTATATTTATTCTAATATCTCAAAGGTTAATCCAAGTTGCTATTTTTGTTTTCATGGATGTATCATGCAGATACAACTTTATATATAAAATATAAAAAGATAAATTATAGCATGTAATTAGAAAAATTAATTAATATTTTTTAAAAATAAAAGGGAGACTATTAATTAGTAAATAAATAAAAATAATGAAAAGTAGAAAGAAAAGAGAGGTCAAGCATTGCTAGACTCGGCCAATTTGGATAGACAAGATTGCAAAGAAATAAAGATGAATGCCCTGATTGAAAAATAGCGCTATTTATATGGTACAGTTCACAATTACTTTATCCCAAACCTAAATATCCAATGAATGAATTCGACTACATTACTCACTGACTATGATAGGCAGATGGCATGCAGATATAATTAAAATAATATATATCAGAGAAGAAATGAGAGTTTTCTTCACTCTTCCATCTAACCAAACTATCTCCCATGTTCGAGAAGCCCAAGTGAATTCAGCGGGTGAGAAATATAAAGAAAATTAAATCATGAACAGAAGCACGACAGTTTTATTAAATATAACGAGAAGTCTCACCTGGTGCAATATACCCATATGATCCTGCAACAGCTGACATTGATTTGGACTGTGGCATGTCAATTACCTTCGCCAGACCAAAATCACCAACATGGGCTTCAAAGTTTTCATCGAGTAGAATATTATTCGACTTTATATCACGGTGAATGATTTTTGGTTTGCAGTCATGGTGTAAATAAGCAAGCCCTTCAGCAGCTCCAAGAGCGACCATGAACCGAGTGGACCATTCCAAGCCACGAGAGGGCTCGTGAAGCAGTTCTCCCAAGCTACCCCTAGCCATGTACTCATAAAGAAGCAGGTTGGAGCCTTCATGATAGCAAAACCCATAAAGTTTCACTATGTTTCTGTGCCTAATCTTTCCAAGTGTCAGAATCTCAGCCCGAAAACTATTCTCAACGTTATTCCCCTCCCTGTTAGATGCAAGCTTTTTCACAGCAATGGTCTTCCCAGAACGCATGACCGCCTTATAGACTGTTCCACAAGCTCCCCTTCCAAGAACAAAGCTATCATGAAAATTGTTGGTGGCCTCAACCAGATCTTGGAAAGTCAGTCCGTCCTTCAGAGGAAAGTAGATATCAGATTCCGTGGATGGATTCTCCTGGTCATGCATGGAAGGAGCCGACGTCTCAGTGGGACGTCTCATGAAATACAGTATCAATATAATCAGAAGGAGTGAAACCCCACCAACAACGGCTGCAACAATTGTTATGATCCTACCTCGAGGAGCATCCAATTTTTTTTGTAGAGCAGAACCAGAAGATGGATCTCCACTGCAGTAGCTAAGAGGCTCGCCACAAAGTCCTTTGTTTCCACTAAAGCTGCTGGTGGCCATGTTCTGAAATAGTGGTACGGAAGGCAAAGGTCCAGTGAGGTCATTGTACGAGAAGTTGCATCCCAGTAAACTCGACAGATTTTCAAATGTTTTGGGAATCTCACCAGTTAAATGGTTGTTATTGAGCAGGAGAAATTCCAGTAAATTAAGATTACCAAGCTCCGGTGGTATGCTGCCTGTAAGATTGTTATAACTGAGATTCATTGCTATCTGCAAGCTTGAAAGCGAGCCCAGAGCTGGAGGAATTTCACCGGAAAATGAGTTGCCGCCCATCTGCAATTCAGTCAAATGGGAGAGATTTCCTAATGCCGGAGGTATATTTCCGGAGAATTTATTTTCTGAAAGCCTGAGAAGCTCCAGTTGAAGAAGAGTTCCAAGCCCATCTGGTAAAGCATCATAGAAGCTGTTGTGGCTAAGATCAAGTCGTTGGAGCATCTTGCAGTTAACAACTTCGGGTGGAATCCTTCCCGTGAGTGAATTTGATGATGCATTAAAAGTCACAAGTTGAGACAGATTACCTATTTCCTTCGGCAAATCCGAAGTAAAGTAATTGTTTGCAATGTGAAGCCTTTGCAACCTTCGGCAGTTTCCAATCTCTGGTGGAACCGGACCAGTAAACCTGTTCTGGTCTAGTTCAATAGCAGAAAGGTTCTCCAATTTGCACAACTCTGAAGGAAAGCCACCTGTAAATTGATTTCCAACGAGACGAAGTTGAACCAGTGTTTGGCAGTTCAGGACCCCAGTCGGGATATTTCCATATAACCTGTTAGAATCCAGATTCAGCAAAATCAGGTTTGAAAGTTGACAAAGATGAGGAGGTATTCTTCCAGTCAGGTCATTATCTGAAAAATCAACCACCCAGAGTCGGCTATGAAGTCCAAAGCCCTGAGGAATGCCACCACTCAATGAGTTGTCAAAAAGCTGTAACTGGAGCATTTCAGTCAAATTTTGAAACCCGGAAGGAATAGAACCGGTGAGGTTATTGATTGAGAGGTCAAGCTTAGTCAAGCTCCTCAGGCTACTAAGCTCTTTTGGTATGACACCTGTAAGATGGTTCTGGAAGAGGTACAAAAGTCTAAGACCTTTTATCTTGCTGAACTCCGATGGGATCTCACCAGTCAAAAAATTCTCTGAGAAATCAACTTCTGTTGCCATTGAAAGGTTCCCAATATCTCTTGGAATAGTTCCATTCAACCCATTCCGATAGAGGTACAGCTTCTTCAGAAACCTCAGGTTCCCAATTTCCATTGGTATTGGTCCAGTAAGAGTATTCGAATATAGAGCAAGTGTCTCAAGGTTTGTACAGTTCCCTAGCTCCTTTGGTATAAACTCTGAGATCTGGTTCTCCCATAAAATCACTTCAGTCAAGTTTCCAAGCATTCCAAGTTCCTTCGGCAGCTGCCCTCCTATTTTATTTTGGGCAAGACCAAGCAATTTCAAGCTCTGGCATCCACTTATTTCAGCAGGAATACTGCCTGAAATTTCATTCTGCCCTGCACGGATGATTTTCAAATTCTTGAGATTACCTATAGAATGAGGCAATGGACCAGTCAATTTGTTGGTATAAGCCACAAACTCAACCAATGAAGACAATCCCCCAAACTCCTCTGGAAGCGAACCAGATATCCTGTTGTTGCATATATTCAAACGTTCAAGAAGAGACAGTTCACCCAGTTCAGCAGGAATTTCGCCACTCAACTGATTGTTATTCAAATGAAGTAATTGCAACAGTGAACAATTTCCAATAGTTTTAGGTATATCTCCGGTGATCAGATTGTTGGAAAGATCAAAATATCTTAGGTTGACCAAACCACCGATACTGGGGCTCAGAGTCCCAGAAAGATTCATTGAGCTCATATTAAGGGACCAGACTACAGGATCATAACCTGAAGTGCAATTCACACCAGTCCAGCTGCATGGTGTCTGGTCAGTGGACTTCCAATTCTGCAGATGATTGAACTCGTCATGGAGGCCATTCTTTAAGTCTAGGAGGTGTTGCCCCTCAGAATTCAGCGCCTCTGTAGCACATATCACTAGGATGGTGACAAGCAAAATTCCAGTAAGCCCCAATTCAAGTACTCTCTTTGATCTGAAATGTGCTGACATTTCGATATCCCTCCGCTTTATTGAAATTTCAGTATAATATCATAATTTAAACACCTGCATATCCAGCGCTACTTTAGAAACTTTGATCACAATTGTCAAAGAACCAAATCTATGACAAAAATCAACCGAATAGTGCAACATTTTACAACTGTAAGAAGAATTGGAACTCTAAAATGATTCTAGTAATTCTTTTATAATAAGAAGAAAAAATTAACAAGCCTTTCTCCCTATATAAGGAATCCAGCTGTAAATTTGATTGAGAGACGGAATATCGAATTTTAGTTTACAAAACTTTTTATTAAAAGAAACACCAATCATTTCAGTATCCAAGTAATTCAAGAGCTATGATACAGTGACACGCTACATATGAAACTGCTTTGTTGAACAAATTAATATCGAATTATAGTTTACAAAACTTTTTAGAACCCGGAAGTTTAATCACCTACACAGTTCAAAGAAATCCTAGCCCGGGACAAACACAGAAGCAACAGTATTCATTTAGAAGAAATAAAGAACTAAGACAAAAACTCTAAATTTAGAAACCCAACATATTAAAGAGGCCATTTCTGCTAGAATTCACATATCAGACAACCAAGGAAACCACTTTAAGCAAACAAATCAATAGAGATAATAAGCCAACAGTTGAAAAAAAGAGCGACATACCTATCAAAGCCAGGTAACCAATCATTCGTGAAAGAGGAGGTTGTAAGGCAACAACTGCACCGCGTCCCTGTTACTCCTTGAGACCATAAAGCTAAAGGAAACATGGAATTCATGAACCAACAGACAAAACCAAAGGCAACCAAGTTCACCTTTAGAATAAATGGTGGGATCCTTGGATCTGTAGGCCTTAGATTTTGTGACCAAAAAAGATACCTTTCTTCCTTTTCTCACTGTCTTTCTTATTTCCTTTCTAAAACAACCAAGAAAAAAGCGAAAGGAAAAGGGAGAGATCTTTTATGGTTTTCTATTCAGATATTGAATTAAAAACAGTGAAAATGATAAGTCTTTTCATGAATTAAAAAGGGTCGGGCCCGAGCTACTACTTGGAGCTCTAATGGCCGACAAGGCATGCCCTCACTTCATCTCTCTCTAACCTCTGTATATGTAGCCAAGTTTGCAACCCCCACCCCCTCTCTCAATAAATATGAGTGACTGTGTGTATATCGTGCTGTGTTCTGTTGTTAGCTTCTCTCTATAGGGATGGAGGAAGGCAGTGGAGGGTGGTGGTGGAGGTGGGGCTCGGCTTGCTAGTTTCTTTTGTTTTTTTAGTGCCTTCAACTGTTGCTAAACATTTTATTTGGCATAAAGTTATCTTGTCCAAATCCAAAGGAATTTTGGACTTGTCTGATTGTGATAGATTGTGTATGGGCAGATTTGTTCTGGAATCCCCAAATCCCAGAGTCTAAATACAAAAGGGAAAAAAAAATACTATTAGTTCTGAGAATTTTCTTTTCTTTTCTTTTTTTCCCAGGTTAACCATACGGATTGCCTGGACCACCTTTTCTATCCAGAACTTACCATGCATTTCTGGACTCATGGAATTTAGCAAAAACAAATAAAATTATGCAACCTTGTTTGGAAAGAAACCCACTCACTGTCACATAGCTAAAGCCACGGGTTCCTGGCCTCCATTGTCAGCTAAATTAATGGGAGTAAACTAACAAATTAATTGTGATTAAAAAAAAAAAATGTGCCACTGGTTATAATAAAGGAGATTGCTACATTTTTGTATCTGTTTCCCGAACTGATCTTGTCTATAGCTAGCTCAGTAGTGCAGCTAACCCATCCAGCAATTTATATATCCTCTATGCTACCGTTGTTTTTCCTGCTGAAATTGAAGTCTTTTGAAGTGGAGATTATGCTCTTGTTTCTATACCATCACCAGCTTATGAAGAAGAAGAAATGTATGGGCAATTTGGCATAGTGCTGTCTGCTCAAGAGAAAGAAGATAAAGAAATAGAGTTAAAACTCCATCTTTCTTCATGTACCTTAAGAGTGCAATGATTATATAAACAGTTTTTTTAATATAGAAATGCTTCTCCTATTTTATTTTATCATTTACTATAGAATAATAGCAAGCTTATTTACGTGCATATTTGATGCTGTGATGTAAAATATAATTTTTAATTTTTATCTATAACATCAAACAATTTAAAAAAGCATAGCTTTCATGTAACTGTTTTGGTGCTCAGGCAAAGCGTTCATCGAGCGAAATATCATAAATGACAGAAGCCTCTGTGACGAAGGTGATTTTTCTGTCAGGAGCACTAGGAGGACAGTTGAATGCCACGTCAAGCACCTCGCTCGGGGATGAAAAGGAGCTCTCAGTCCCTGGCAGCAAGGCTGTAGCTGCTGCTCGCTAAATACTCCAATGTGAAAACTAAGATTCTGGATCAGGGAAGAGCACGTCATGGTGATGAGACTTGTAGGGCCCGCTGGGATTATATAAATGCCCCCACCAAACTCTCCGGTCAAGGACCCACAAAACAGAGCATCAAGCTTTATGTCCATATCGGACGGGCCAGATTCGTGGGTTATTAGTCTGACAACTAATCATGCAATCTAGAAAGTATTGGGTTTGGGTTTCCCTCCTATGTAGAGGATGGCCCAAAATCTTGTGTGGATCTAGCCCACATAAAAGGACCCACTTAAAAAATAGGGTTTTATGTCCCCACCCCTTTTGGTGGCTGGAGAAAAAAAAAGAGAGAGAGATTGACACAAGAAAACAAGTGAGTTGCCAAAATAGAGAGAAAAGAGTGTTCTCGGATTTTTCTGTCCAGTTATGATCAAGTAGTCTGATCGACAAGTTTTTGTGGTCCGATTGAGCTGAAACTTTACAGGGATGTTCATGACATGTGAATCTTCATTGTGAACGGTGGAGATTGGATTCTGAGCTCTTTGCATATGGTTTTCAGCCTGTGAACAGTAGCCTCTGGTTTTTGGTGAGATATTCCTTGAATTCTTGTATTGGTTGATTTGTGCCAAGAAATTATATTTCTTGAAGATAATTTTAGTTTGTATGCCTTTAGTTGAGACTAGAGAAGACTTGTGTATTCCTATTACTATTAATAGTGGAAGTGTTTGAGTGGACTACGGTCCCGTGGTTTTTCCTTCTCATATTGAGAAGGTTTTCCACGTAAAAATTGCGTGTCTTGTGCTTGTGGTGTTTGGATATATATTTTCCGCATATATATTGCTTTATTTGGTAGTTTCCTATAGATTCACACAAAGAGGGAGTGTTGAGTATTGTTGTTTCTCCCAACAAGTGGTATCAGAGCTTGGTGCGATTAAGCACCCTAAATATCTTGTGTTGAATAATGGAGGCTAATCTAAGTAGAATGGTGTGTTTGAATGGTTCAAATTATCATCTATGGAAAGGTAAAATGGAAGACCTACTTTATGTGAAACAATTCCATTTACCCGTGTTTGCGTCTGAGAAGCCAGAAAATAAATCTGATGAAGAATGGACTTTGATGCACAGACAAGTATGTGGATATCTTAGACAGTGGGTAGATGATAATGTGTTGAATCATATTGAGGGTGAGACACATGCACGCACACTTTGGAAAAAACTTGAGGAGTTGTATGCTCGTAAGACTGGGCATAGCAAAATGTTTTTGATGAAACAATTGATGCATTTGAGATACCAAGATGGAACTCCCTTAACGGATCACTTGAACACTTTCCAAGGAATTATTAATCAGCTTGCTGGGATGGGTATCAAGTTTGATGAAGAGGTTCAAGGGTTGTGTTTACTTGGTACATTGTCGGACTCTTGGGAGACATTTAGAATGTCACTATTTAACTCAGCCCCAAATGGTGAAATCAATATGGATCTGGCTAAAAGTAGTATATTGAATGAAGAGATGAGAAGAAAATCACAGGGATCCTCTTCACAGTCAGAGGTGTTGGTTATAGAAAGAAGGGGGAGGAGTAAGAGCAGAGGTCCGAAAAATAGAGATAACAGCAGAAATAAGTCCAACAGGTTTGCCAATGTTGAGTGTCATCATTGTGGCATGAAAGGGCACATCAAGAGATATTGCAGACAGTTGAAGAGAGAGAACAAAGACAAAGGGAAGGAGATACAAAATGACGATGGCAAGAATGATAATCGAGTTGCCACCACTACTTCCAGAGATTTTTTCACTGTTTATGATGATGATGTCATTAATTTTGCATGCCATGAGACCAGTTGGGTGATTGATAGTGGTGCTTCAACTCATGTTACATCCCGACAAGATTTCTTCACTTCCTATACAGCCGGTGACTTTGGGACAGTGAAGATGGGTAATGATGACTTGGCTAAAATTGTCGGTATTGGAGATATGTGCTTGGAGATGAGTAATGGCATGAAGTTAGTTCTTCATGATGTGAAGCATATTCCTGACATCCGCTTGAACTTGATATCTGTAGGCAAACTTGATGATGGTGGGTATTGCAGCACCTTTCATAATGGTCAGTGGAAGCTCACTAAAGGTGCTATGATTATTGCTCGAGCTTATAAGCTTTCTACCTTGTATATGTTAGAAGCAAAACTCTCCAAAGACATTATTAATGCAATGGATGATGAGTCTTCTACAGAGTTATGGCATAAGAGACTTGCCCATGTGAGTGAGAAAGGCTTGGAAATATTGTCCAAGAAGAATTTGCTATCAGGGATGAAGAGTGCATCTTTGAAAAAGTGCACACACTGTTTGGCAGGTAAGCAAAACAGGGTTTCTTTTAAGAGTTCCCTTTCTGCTAGAAAGACAGATATACTTGATCTTGTACATTCAGATGTATGTGGTCCTATGAAGACTAGAACACTTGGTGGTTGCCTTTACTTTGTGACCTTCATAGATGATCATTCAAGGAAATTATGGGTATATACCTTGAAAAGCAAAGATCAAGTATTTGACGTGTTTAAGCAATTTCAGGCTTCAGTTGAGAGACAAACTGGGAAGAAGTTGAGGTGCATCAGAACAGATAATGGGGGAGAGTATTTGGGTCCTTTTGATGAGTATTGTAGGCAACAGGGTATTCGGCATCAAAAAACACCTCCAAAGACTCCTCAGTTGAATGGTTTAGCTGAAAGAATGAATAGAACACTGGTTGAAAGAGTAAGATGTTTGCTTTCACAATCACAGTTGTCAAACTCCTTTTGGGGGGAGGCTTTGAATACATCAGTACATGTCCTTAATCTCACACCATGTGTTCCCCTTCAGTTTGATGTACCAGACAAGGTTTGGACTGGCAAAGATGTTTCTTATGATCATTTGCGTGTCTTTGGATGTAAGGCATTTGTGCATATTCCCAAAGATGAGAGATCGAAGCTGGATGTGAAGACCCGACAGTGTATCTTTCTAGGCTATGGCTTAGATGAGTTTGGCTATAGGTTATATGATCCAGTTGAGAAGAAACTTGTGAGAAGCCGAGATGTTGTGTTTATGGAAGATCAAACTATACATGATATTGAGAAGACAGAAAAGATAGTGCCTCGATATAGTGATTGTTTGATTGACTTGGATTCGTCTTCTTTGATAGATTTGCCAGCACAAGTTGAACATGATGTTCAAAATGACTTCCAAGTTCCAGATGATACAGATGTTCCCTTTCAGGATGAATCTCATGATCAGTTGCCAGTACCAGAGATACCACCAGATGTTCCACCTAGAAGGTCTACCAAAGATCGACATCCTTCCACTCGGTATTCTGTAAATGAGTATGTGTTATTGACTGATGGGGGAGAGCCCGAGTGTTATGCAGAAGCCATGGAAGATGAACACAAGTCAAAGTGGGTTGATGCTATGCAAGATGAGATGAAGTCATTGCATGACAATCACACCTTTGATTTGGTGAAGCTACCTAAGGGTAAAAGAGCTTTAACAAACAGGTGGATTTACAAGGTGAAGCAGGAAGAATACACTTCACAACCACGGTATAAAGCTAGACTGGTTGTAAAGGGATTTAGGCAGAGAAAAGGCATTGACTTTGATGAGATTTTCTCTCCTGTTGTGAAGATGTCATCCATTCGTGTTGTCCTTGGTTTAGCAGCTAGTCTAGACTTAGAGGTTGAACAAATGGATGTGAAAACTGCCTTCCTTCATGGTGATTTGGAGGAAGAGATTTATATGGAGCAGCCAGAGGGTTTTAAGATAAAAGGAAAAGAGGACTATGTGTGTCGGCTCAAGAAAAGTCTTTATGGTTTGAAGCAGGCACCTAGACAATGGTATAAGAAGTTTGAGTCTGTTATGGAGGAGCAAGGCTACAAGAAGACTACTTCTGACCATTGTGTTTTTATGCAAAAATTCTCTGATGGCGATTTCATTATTTTATTGCTTTATGTTGATGATATGTTGATTGTTGGCATGAATTCTTCGAGAATTGACAAGTTGAAGAAGCAGTTAAGTCAATCATTTGCAATGAAGGACTTGGGGCCAGCAAAGCAGATTCTTGGGGTTCGTATTCATAGATCCAGAAAAGATAAGAAGCTGTTTATATCACAAGAGCAATACATTGAGAAAGTGCTTGAGAGGTTCAACATGAACAATGCTAAAGTGGTTAGCTCTCCTCTTGCTACACACTTTAAGTTAAGCACAAAGCAAAGCCCTTCGACGGATGAAGAAAAGGAAGATATGGAAAGAATTCCATATGCCTCAGCAGTAGGAAGCTTGATGTATGCAATGGTTTGTACGAGGCCAGACATAGCTCATGCAGTTGGTGTTGTTAGCCGGTTTCTTTCAAATCCAGGAAAAGAACATTGGAATGCGGTGAAGTGGATTTTGAGATATCTACGAGGGACTTCCAAGATGTGTCTTAGCTTTGGGAGTGGTAAACCAATGTCGGTTGGCTATACGGATTCTGATATGGCTGGAGATATGGATACCCGTAAGTCTACTTCGGGTTACTTGATCACCTTCTCGGGAGGGGCTGTTTCTTGGCAGTCAAGGTTACAAAAATGCATTGCACTTTCTACAACTGAAGCAGAGTTGATTGCAGCAACGGAAGCTTGCAAAGAGTTGCTATGGATGAAAAGGTTTTTACAGGAACTTGGTCTCAAACAACAACAATATGTGTTGTTTTGTGATAATCAGAGTACTATCCACCTTGCAAAGAACTCTTCATTTCATTCGAGGTCGAAACATATCGATGTAAGGTATCATTGGATAAGAGATACTCTCAATGATAAGTTGTTAACTCTTGAGAAAATTCATACCGATGATAATGGATCTGATATGCTAACGAAGGCTCTAACAAGGGAGAAGCTTGAGATATGTTGCTCGATCGCCGGGATGGCGAATCCCTCCACCTAGTCGGGAAGGGGGAGATTTATTGGGTTTGGGTTTCCCTCCTATGTAGAGGATGGCCCAAAATCTTGTGTGGATCTAGCCCACATAAAAGGACCCACTTAAAAAGTAGGGTTTTATGTCCCCACCCCTTTTGGTGGCTGTAGAAAAAAAAGAGAGAGAGATTGACACAAGAAAACAAGTGAGTTGCCAAAATAGAGAGAAAAGAGTGTTCTCGGATTTTTCTGTCCAGTTATGATCAAGTAGTCTGATCGACAAGTTTTTGTGGTCCGATTGAGCTGAAACTTTACAGGGATGTTCATGACATGTGAATCTTCATTGTGAACGGTGGAGATTGGATTCTGAGCTCTTTGCATATGGTTTTCAGCCTGTGAACAGTAGCCTCTGGTTTTTGGTGAGATATTCCTTGAATTCTTGTATTGGTTGATTTGTGCCAAGAAATTATATTTCTTGAAGATAATTTTAGTTTGTATGCCTTTAGTTGAGACTAGAGAAGACTTGTGTATTCCTATTACTATTAATAGTGGAAGTGTTTGAGTGGACTACGGTCCCGTGGTTTTTCCTTCTCATATTGAGAAGGTTTTCCACGTAAAAATTGCGTGTCTTGTGCTTGTGGTGTTTGGATATATATTTTCCGCATATATATTGCTTTATTTGGTAGTTTCCTATAGATTCACACAAAGAGGGAGTGTTGAGTATTGTTGTTTCTCCCAACAGAAAGGTGGGAGCAGTGGGTCTTGAAATTAGCTTATAAAAGTTGAATTGCAGCACATGTGAAGGGATTTGCATATTGACTCCTTGGATTCTTCAGTTTAGGGTTGGCTCATCTCCACAAGCAAAAAAACCTTATCTGTTGCCGTGGGCTGGTGACCTCTGTGCTGGGGAGATAAGGAAAATCTGATTGTCGTGCGAGAATTCTATGTGAGTTGGGCAGGATGATCCTATCAATGCTGACCCGTATTTTGAAGACAAACGACACTTGAACGTGATTATTCAGTGCTACAGTGACTCTTTTTTTTTTCTTCTCGTGTTTTAAAATAAATTCCGTTTAAAAAAATATATTAATTTCTAAGCATTTTCATGTGATTTTGATGTCTTAATATAAAAAATATTTTAAAAATCACATTGTGCTGCAATATGGAACACACGACGGTTCGTTTATATTAAAAGGTATAATCAGAATTATTGTGAACTTATGATGTTATAAAAAGCAGGTTTATAGTTTGCTAGACTGAAATGATGTTTCAAATCTTATTATTTGAAATGTAGCCAACCTTAACTTGATGGATGCTTATCTTGTCCCTTTTTTTTTATATATATATATATATATATATAGTCTTTTAGAAGCAAAATTTTTCATAAATAGATCTAGGGGACTGATAATCTATACAATAGATCTCGAATTCGAGTTAAAATATACGTTCATTGTAAAAACCTGAAACAATCAAATGAAGTTTTTTCGTTTCCAAAAAAAATAATATCTTATCACATGATTTTATATCAACCAATTTATTTATTTTTCAATAAGATTTCAAGCATATTATCCGTGTCTAATTAGACTGGACTGATTACTCTATAAATAAATATTTGTTTTAACATTTTCTAAAATATCTCTTCAAATAAACCAACTTCTCAAAGGAAGTAAGACTAGTAAAAACAATGCAATTTACCTCGACCTAATTATCTAAACGGCATCGTTAAGGACCTGGTCCGGTGTTGTTATGCATATGTTTTGGTAGCAAAACATTTAAACCACATGGGATTAATTTGACTATTCGTATATAAATAATAAAATAGTTTAATATATGTTGGTTGGCTAGCACGTATGGCTTAGTCTTAGGCTGGAAATTCGATCTGTATTGGAAACATTATTCAGTACTGTGTTCATTATGTAGATGATATATAATATAGTTTTTTTAATATATATATATATATATATATAAAGGGGCGGTGTCATTTGTTCCTTATATGTATAAAAAAAATATTGGGCCGGGTAAGCTGGTGTTTTGGTTTCATTGTAATAGGATATTTGTTTTTACTTTTTTGGGTATATTTTTCTCTTTTTTATTTTTTTAGTTTTATATGTTAGAATAGAGTTTTTTATATTATTTAATGAGTTGATATTAAATTAATTTTTATCATGTAATAAATTGAAAAACAATAATTTAATCTCGAGATATTTATAATCCGAGTTACAGGCCTAACATGTGAAGTGGGGTTAACTCTGACTCTTTTTTTTCCATTGAATTTATCTGGTCAACAAAGTTATATCAAAATAATTTTTACATGATTTAATTTAAAATACAAGTTGAACAAAGAGTTGAACAAAGAGTTTTAAAATTTGAACTGTCAATAATGAAAAGTCTTTTATAATTAAAATACTGTTATTTTCTACAGTCAAAACAATTTTAATCAACCAGTGATGAAGCCTGGGAAGTGACCTAGTAAGTAGTAACCAATGCACAAAACTCTTCAACCAAAATAATATTATATGCGAATTCACATGCCGCCATAATTAACCTCGCGATCCTGTTCCGGCTATGTTTTTTGGATTCCGATTACAAATCATCAATGCTCTTACCAGGTGGGTCATGGTCCTGTTTAATTTAATGGGCATATATATTTTATTACACAGTTCAAGCCTCGATCCATCTCAAAAGTCGAGTATTTATCACAAGATGGGGGCATCCGGTCTCCGCATTGTCTACCCAAAAGCTTCCTTCTGGGTTTCATTTGCATCAGTCAACACCTCATTTCATGGGGGCAAACAGAGAGAGAGAGAGAGAGAGAGTTCTTATGTCTCTTGAATTCGATGACTGTTTTACATAAAAAAGACCACTCATCTCCTTCGTGTCTTTTAATTACGGATATTAACTCATCTTACAGTATATTTGAAATTGTTTTTGTTTTTGTAGTTGAAATTTAAAAAAAAAAAATATTTTTATTGTGGTTCAAAATAAGCAGTAAAGTATTTGGTTAAAACTGTGGTTGAGTTTAAGGTTAAAAAAAATTATTTTATGTGTTTGGTTAACAAGTTTTTATAATAATTATAATAAAAAAATATAATTAATAATTCAACTAAATTAGACACTTGTTTTTATTCTCCCATCAAACTACCTGTAATTTCATCCAAACTAAATCTATACGTGAAGGGCTCTTCGATCCTAAAATAATCATAAAATATTATTTAAAATAAAGAATTACAAGATAAAAATTATATTGTGATATTATTCTAATATATTTATTTATTGTTATTAATTTTTAAATTATTTTAATATAAACCACCCAGACAAGATATATATAGATATATATATATATATATATATATATATATATATATATATATATATATAACCCCCCAGTCCATATATATACACTTTAACCGCTGCCCAATTTTTCTAACGCATGAAAAGCAGTAAAATATTATTTTTCACAAAATTCCATTTCTTTATTTTTATTTTATGGGACTCGCCATACTTTTTTCAATTTTTAATGTAACCAAACGATCATCTATTTCTTTTCAACTAACTTTTTTGAAATCAGAGGTGTGGCAGCAATACCAATCGGGCACTTAATTATTTATTTCACTCTGCAGGTGCTGAATTCAGTTTTATCAAAAACGACCTTGAATTACTCCCTGATAATCTTCTCTTATTAGCGTGGTAATCATAGTTACTAAACTTAAATTTGAGATTCACCTACCTGAGACTCTCTAAGCAATATTGTGTCGGCGAGGTACGCAGTCGACCTGTGAAGACACTGGCGTTCGCGTAACTTGATTATTTTTTAAAAGAAAAACCACACATGTTCTAGCTTTATACTCGATACTCGAATTTACTTTATTGGCTGGGTCGCGCTCCATCGAACAGTCCCTTCACTTGACTCCCGTTTCTGGGTCTGCATTTTTTGGTTGTCTGTGAGATCTGCCGTGCTGGCTGCTTTGACTTCCCACCGTCAACACGCTAAGCCTCAGCTACCTCTTCTTTTCTTAATGCATTTTGCTTCTGTCTTCACGTTCTAGTTGGCGTCAGTATCCAATAATGCATGCATGCATGCATGCCCGCCCCTCTCCATCCCGTGAACCTTGATCCATGGAGAGGGACAGGGACCGTAAAACCTTGTTTTTTATTATTATTATATGGTTCTTCTATCTTTTGATGTCATAGAAAACTTCCAGCTTGCACATTACATGTAGCGGTGATTATTTATAGCTTTTATGCAGGGTGGCTATTGGCCAAGGGTCGATTGATTGCTACAAATATACCCAAAAAAATCATCTTCATTGATCCAGCTGAGACAGGTTCGACTGATGGATAGATCAGTTGTACTTGTACATATATATATTGCAATCAAATCCAATTGGATTAAAAAATATTGTAGTTTGACCCGTTTGATCAATGCAGTTTTTAAGCTTGACTGCAATTAAATTAGTCGTTTTTTTTATATTATTATTATTAATAATAATAATGATATGGTATAGCCATACACAAGGGCGGAGCAGGAGATGCAAAAGGTAGCCACAGCCCTCCCAGAGTTTAAAATAATCCCTGAAATTCAATCGTTATTTACATAGATCTGAACGTATTTCATGCGAGGGCTCTTTTTAAATAAAATAAAAAACGATATATCATATAATTCATTATATATAGATGATTTTCACATCCCAGGCTCTTCTAGCTTCAAATTTCTAGCTCCATATTAGTCGAGGAGGTTAATTCTTCTCATTTTATAACCCTTCTCACGGCCTTTAATTTCTTTAAAATCAAAATATAAATAATACCTCAGAAACTATCCATTTACTTTCACGACTGAGTTTCAAGGAGTGTTTATTTGAGTGTGAGTCCGTAAATTAATCTAATTAATATTTCCTGAAAATAAGAAAGTCGCCCTTTCAATCATCCATCCACGTAGGAATATGTGTGGCTTAAATTATTCTTCATGGCGTTTATACAATAGTTTTAAATCTGATATGGGAATCATTTTAAGCAATACTTGAGCTACGAGTAAATTAAATTGGATTAATAATAATAAAAAAGATATTATTTCATTTTTTTTAAATGAAATCAATTAAAATTTTACGTCGCTCACGAAATCAATCAAATTAACTTCAGGATTAGTTTTTATTTTTTTGTCGAGTGTAGTTTCTATTATACTCACCAATAATAATTCTTGTTCATTCCATTAATTATGAGTTTATTTTATTAGCAATTTTATGGTCTAGTCTAGAGCACGATGTCCTCTACATGCAATACATGTTTATTAGTGTGATTGATGTTATTTTTTAAAATGATTTTTATTTAAAAATATATCAAAATAATATTATTTTTTATTTTTTAAAAATATTTTTGATATCAGCATATTAAAATGATATAAAAATATTATATTTTTTAATTTAATTTCTTTTCCAAAAACATTATGGAATAACTCGTACGCGATGCTTGTTCACATTGAGAGCTGTTGTCTGAACATGAAGCTTATATACTCAAGCTTCACTCTTTACTTATTTTATTAGAAATCATCCAAAAACTCCTTAAAATCATGCATTTTGATTCTTGAAGAGCCAATCTAAAACTTGTTCTCCCCCACACGCTAAGATCCAGCACTAGAAAACACCAATTTTCTTTTCTTTTATTGAATTTAATTGAGAGAAAAGTTCAATTTCATTTAATGTGATTGTTTGTTTTTGCGTCACAACTTGAATAAAATATCTAATACATGTATTATTTATCTAAATTTTATTCATCAATGTCACACACGTAGTGGTTCACGCTGAATTCCCATTTTAAGAATTTAAAATTAAACCGTTGTCGACAACCTCGTAAGCATGTTTCCGCACTTTTTTATCGGTTTTATTTTTTTTAATTATTTTATTATGTTGATATAAAAATAATATTTTTTAAAAATAATTTTAATATATTTTTAATTAAAAAAATCTTTGAAACAAAACTCAACAATATTTATAAATAGAAAGGCAAACTCCACGAAGGGTCCATGATCGGTTCTTTGCAACGCACGTGAAGGAGTAGGGGGGCATATAGATTAGGCCTAACTTGCAAAGCACAACTGAATTTAATAAAGGCATCTTTTTATATCATTTTTTAAGTATAGTTTATTTAAAAATATATTCAGATAATATTTTTGATTTTTTAAAATTTATTTTTAATATCAACCCATCAAAATAATACAAAAATACAATAAATGTTTTTTTGTCTTTTTAAATTTCAATTAAAATAAGACTTAATTTCATTCCCAAATACTTTAAATTCCATGTAATTCTGCAAATAAATTATTATTAGTCATGGATCATGATCCAAATGTTAGGTAGGATATGACTAATTTCATTCATTATCCCCTTCTAGTTTGCTACTTTGCTTGGCCGATTCTCTCTCCCATTATTTCTCTTGGAGCTTGTGCTTCGGTTCCGAGTCCAACAGTGAAGTCTCATCACCAGTTGTGCCTGATTGGTCGATGCCAGAAGTTGTCAACCCACAACTTTGCCCTAAATTGAAGAGCTGCCAAATCAAAAACAGCATCATCGCATGCTCTAGTTGTCGACGATTTTATTCTCGGGTTTATCTTTTCTTGTTGAATTGTGGGGGCACCTCCACTCCCTAGCTTGGCAACCAATCTTCTTTATTCGAAGAGTCAAAAGTGACTTGGTTTCATTGATGATGAGCTAAGCCCAAGCTACAGAACACTGGGCCTAGATAGACTTTCGGCCCACTTCAAATACGACCTTCCCTTGATTGTGATTCATGACACGGGATGTCAAAGCCTGGTAAAATTTATTCCCAGTCTAATAAGTTGTAGCCAAATCCTAGCCTCATTGCTGAATAAATCCTATTCCTGAATCCTTGTGCTTGTTGGTTTTGCTTTCGCTTTCCTCTCCCTTTGAACAAGAGAGGGTGGGATTTCAAGTCCGGCAAGAAAATAGGTTATTAGTGTTATAGAATAATATAAATTATATTTGAAAATTTTATTTATAAATTTAGAGAATAATATAAATTATATTTTGAAACATTACCTATAAACTTAAATTTTTAGATAATTTGGTTCTTTAACATGATATCAGAGTCTTATTGACTCAGTGGTTACGAATTTTAATCTCACCACCCTCATTCTATTTAATAAAAATCAAGCACAAGATAATATATGTATGTGCAAATTTCAAGCCCAGAGGGTTTTCACTTGAGGGTATGTATTAAAGAATAATATAAATCATATTTTAATACCTTACTTATAAGCTTAAATTTTTAGTTGAGATGGTTCCTTAACAATTAAGATGGTAAGGACATCAAATGTCTATTTGAGTATGATTGAAGTATTTTTTAAAGTGTTTTTCCTTCAAAAATATATTAAAATAATATTTTTTTTTAAAAAAAATTATTTTTAACATCAGCATATGAAAATGATCTAAAAACACTAAAAATTATTTTTTTTCTTTTCACAAAGACTTCTAAAATACAATTTCAACATCCCTTTTAAAGTTAGGCAGATCAGCGGGCTATTCTCTTGCGCACTAAAAACAAGACTAAACACCAATATTCAAAGTCCGCATTGAGCAAGAAATATATCAGCATCGACTTCGATCTTAACTTGTCAATGAATGCCGCACAGATCAATCTGCCTTTTGATCTTGACTTCAAAAAGCAGTTACGAGGACCGCACAAGAGATGAATAGTTAGGAAACCAACCCGGCAAGAGTTCCATGCTAACTTGCTGGAAAGTCACTCTCAAAGCCCTGCATAAATGAATGACAAACACAACAAGGTGCAGAAATGAGGCAAATTATCCAATATTTGCTTTGTGACAACTCTCTTCAATAAGATCAAACTACTTCCCAGCTTTTAATAGCATACTCTTACCCCCACATTGAGAAAAAAGTTTGAGCACTCCATGCTGACATCGTTGTCACAGGCAAACCCTCTCTAAAAAGGACCTGACTTTTCATCTGTCCTTGTTGGAAGGCAAGGAGCGTGAATTACCTCTGAAAACCGGCATGAATATGCTATGTGCTGTATTTATAGTATGAAGCTTTATGAATAGGAAAATATGCCTGCCTGTCCCTTCCTTTTCAATGTATTCCTATATAATACAGTACTGGTATATTTTTGAAGGTGAATAAAGGATTAGTAAATAGATAACGAACCTTGGACTTAGAGTGCTTCTTTTCTTTCTCCTTAAGCTTTGCAATTTATCAGAAGAAAAGGGACATGCTATGCTAAAAGATACTATTGACATACCTGAGACACCTTAGTATAGCTTACATTGAATTTGTCATGGGAATTGGTATATGCGGAGCACATGACTAACAAGAATATAATATCCTGTACAATTCTCATAATCCATCCCATGAGTAGAAATTTGAAGACAAGTTCATCTCATTAACCCGTTCAATCCAGCCTGTTTGGAATCGTTTTGTTCAAAAATCAGAATTGTTATAGATAGATTCTACCAAAGTAATTGTGTTATCAAACTTGCTCTTTCTTTAACTCTCTGGTTTTCTGCAGCGGCTAGCTAGTGTCCATCATCGATCATTGTGTTAACCTATTAGCACCAATTATTTAGTCTTTTCTCATGATCACCACCAGTGCATTCATACAGTACTTCCCATGTGGCATGATCAATCCAACTACATGCCAAAAGTTTATCGTCCCTTGTTGAAAATATAGGTGCAATCTCTCCCTCATCACTAGAGGAACATTGTGACGAATTCATGAGTTCAAGAAGATCAGTGATTTAGTCAAGTTCATTAATTAAACACAATAACACTTAACTGACCACCTTGGAAACTTACGGGTTTAAGAAAAGTATTCTAAATCCAAGATATTTTCAGCGGCACCTTTGCTGTGCTCAATGCCATAACCACCGTGAACGTCGCAACAATCTGACCAATGTGATTTGAATATACCGGTTATTGAATTATTCCTCAAATATGATCATTTTAACATTCCAAACTGCTCTCATCTAATATAAGAATGACATATTTGATTGAGCAATTTATCTTCATTCCTTAGCAAAGATCAAGTCCCAATAACCTTTGTGCATGCAATATAAATAAAAGAGATCACGTGCAATCTTAATAAGATTAGCAACATTCACAATCTGAAACTTCTTATATCCCGCTGTTAAAACCCTTAAAATGGTGTCTGACCCTTGTATAGAATCATTAACGCCTAACATTCCAGCCTTAGAAAGGTCATCTCCGCAACATAACAAGAACTCTGAGTACCATATCAACCATTTCATTCCAAGTGTTGAAGTCATCCAAATAGAGCAAACACCCTGCCATTAGTGTCATTTTTTTACAAACAAAACCTCCAAGGCAATAACTTCTTAGCAGCACCTGCATTCAGCTTACTACATGCAGAACGCTTTCCATAACAAAAAAATCAATAAGTTGAACCCCCAAAGAAGTCCATAAGGCAAGAACAAGAGCTAAACTAGGGATTTCTTCTCCTAGTTATCTGACATTTGAAAACATGATAGATTCAAGGATTTGCAAGCACCATACAAGCACATTCTGTAGAGCTATATCGTGTTCACTACCAAATAGTTCACTTGAACTATATATTTGCATACATATCGCCATCCAAGTTGAGGAAATGACAAACAATATCTGACCAAGAATTTCAAAAAGAAAAGGAACCACGAAGAACAAAACTACAAAATCAGCCATGTGGATTACAACAATAGAGAACACCTCATTGCAATACCCATGTCGGTACATAGGAAATTCAAGGAGGATTTTCTCTAAACCACCAATTTCAATGGTGTTACAGCTCATAAAATTGCCATTAACAAGAAGAAATTAGCTAGTTCAAAGCAAGCACAACCTTAAACTAGAAACCATAACCAAAACCCTTGCTCTGGCACACTGCAATAACCCTAGGTCTCATCATCTCCTATCCAAGCAATACAGCAAAGAATTAAGATACAAGAAAAAACAAATAACACTACCTTGCTTTTTATTTCTAAGAACACAATCAACCAAACAAATAAACTAAAAGTGAAAATCCCCTTAGTAAATCTCCTCCAGAACAAACACCATCACTATCACCTATCCCCTTACACCAAGCTCGCTCTACTCCCTAACTATGCTGGTAGTAAAATAACTCAAAATAAAATTAAAAAAGAATAACACCTATCCTACCTTTTATCCATTGGCTTCATAACAAGGAACCCTATCATCTGCTTCTGCCTCCTTATCTCCAAAACCTTCCTATGCGAGTTTGAGTGAAAATTTTTGGAGAACGATGGGCTATTTGTAGGTCGGTACTCATGCACCAATCTACCAAACTTGTATCTCACCCCATAAGCATTACACAATGTTTTAGGCCCATCTAGACTTGCCTGCCATTGTGGAGTCTTTTCAACACCACAATGCTGACGTTTTCTCCCTATTTTTGGTATTGATTCAGCCGATTTCCTCCTTGTGAAATTTTCCTTGCTCCACCAGCCCTCTTGCTCTTGGATTTCTTGAGGGCATCTATGGTAACGCTTGTTACGAGTCTTAACAGGCACGTGAAGTCGACAGTAACTCATAATAATGTTACCATTACTACTATTAACATTGTTGCTTGTGCTGCTAGTAGTGTTGTGAGCACGAATTCCTGGCTGTGGTGCTTGGGAATGCTGCCTGGCTCCCTAGAGAGGCTACCGCAGCAGGTCTCGACTGTTGGGAACGCATCTTTGTTCGATAACCATTCCAGGTCTTCCTCTGCAAATTCCTGAGATAGGGCAAAAATGGCAACAAATAATGAGCAACTTCAAAGTCTAAACCGGTCTGAGTTAACTCAACTGATCAATCAAGAACTCAGAATTAATGATTGGACATGGTAAGAAAATTAATTAGGATGTTGGGGGCCATATTGTCTTTTCATTTGGAGTGACTGCGTAACAAACTTGCAAGCCTAAAAATGACAAGGACAAATTTATTAGCTACAGCTACGAGCTTGTGAAAGACAACTCATAACGATAAAGACTACACGTTGGCATTAAGAGTCCAAAACACCCTTCAAACTGTCATCCTGTTTGTGGATAGAGTCAAGAGTTCAACGAGGTCAGAATTGTCCTTTGCAAAATTATTTGAACAAGAGAATTCAATTTGCACATTACTCGAGGCCACCCAATTTGACTCAGCTGAGCCACATAATGCCGAGTAAAAAACTCAGTAGCTAACCAGGACAAAGTCGCCCGAGTCGAATCGTTAAAAAACCTTAACCGAGCTAAGTCATTTCGATAAGGCTTGATAAGCAGAGTCAGACAAAGTCTAGACTTAGAAAGGGAAAAAACCGCCAGAGGCCACAATTTCCGGCCTTAAGAACCCATAAAAGGAGCACCTAGATAAAAAAACTTACAGGTAAAAAACTATGTTCCAAAACGTTGAAAGAAGCCAGGAGAAAGGCATTAGGGTTAAAGGATGGAAGTGCCTTTCTTGGTTTTTTGTTGTTCTTTTGGTGTTCTTCACCATCCTCTTCCTCTCCTATATCAGAACCAAAGTCCAAAAGGTCATCCATCATGAAACTAGCAGTCGTGTCTAGGGACTCCATTTCTTTAAAGAAGAAACCCAAAAATGTTTTTTTTTAGTTTAATTTCTAGAGAGAGAGGGGAGGGGTTGGGTGTCTGAGGGAGAGAGAGGAAGCCTCACCTCTTTTTGGCTAATGTTATCTCCGGTTGAACTCGAGGGGTTTTCCCCTCGTTTTTTTTTCTTTATTAGTGGGAACAAGGGGACTTTTTTTTTTTTTCATTTTAACTTTCTATTTTTGATTAACGGGAAGGAAGCACAACCTGTGTAATTTTATAAATTTTAAAATTAATATATATATATATATATATTATATTAACAATTATATAATTAAAATAAACTTTCTTAATCATTTGAGCTGATTTAGTAACCACTAGTGAATTGGGTTAGATAGGGTAAGGTATCCATGTAATTGTGGTTCTTTCCTTACTTGAATAAATCCCCCATGCCATTTTTTATAATTGAACAAAAAATCACTAGTACACCTTAAAAAAGAAACCTGTAATTATCTAATAAAAAAAACCTAGATTAACTTATTAATTTAATTGATATATATCTATATAATAAGGTAGCCGGGATTAATTTTTTTGAAAAAGATCTTAGTGATATTCAACAATAAATCGCGAATAAAATGTGGAATTTCTCATGTTCTAACTGAGAAAAAAGGGACCAGGAAGAATCCGGAGATCATTGTTGCAATCACGATGATTCAGCTGGAAAGCAATTTGACAGCACCATCACCATTTCTCTTCATCATCCTGCCTGTATTTTCCTAAATTTTAATGCCTCACAAATTAGCTCTCGAAACGGGCATAAATGTGAATAAGGCAAACAAGGTGGGCATTAGATAAGGAAATATACTTTTTGAGAATTAAATTGATATTATCACAATTTTTTATTTTTCAAAAAAAATATATTTTAATATCGTCGTATAAATCAATTTAAAAATCAACTTAATACAAGAAAAACAAATTATTTTATAAAAATATTTTATAACCTTTAATAAAAACAAACGGGGTCAAGATAAAAGTGCGGGCCGCTTACACTACGGGCAGGCCTAAATGGGGACGGTCATTACAATGCGTGAAACGCATCCAATAAGGTCCGCCACCCACGTCACATAGCCAATAACATGCGAACACGTGGATACACGGAAAATGAAGGGGAAAAACCCGAGCTTTTGACCTCCCAGACACCGCACGTGTCGGCGATGATCTTGTGATCCCTGTTCTGTACCAGGTAATAGTGGTTAAACGGGTTGAAAGTAGTGTGCAAATAAAAAAGTCTTTCAAGTTAAGTCCAACTGGGAGCCCTTTGATTGAATTTTGTGGGACCCTTTTGCATGTTCGTAGAGGGGGTCCACCCATTTCGCGTTGCCCATTCGGGATGGTGACAGGTAGGCATGGAGGTGGGGGATTGTCGTGAGAGTCACGTGCTATCGATGAGACTCATTGAAAAGCCAGACCATAAAGATTTAACTCAATGAATTGCCACTGTGTTTCTTTTTTCAGAATAATTATATTAAAAATATCAAATCCCCTTGGTATTAGTTACAGGGTGGTGGAAGGAAAAAAATATTTTAAAAATAATTATTTTTTTGTTTTAAATTATTATTTCTTGGTGTTTTATTCTTAATTTTTACCCGAACTTGATTACATCTAGAGATTTTTTTTATCTATTCGAGGGATTATCCATTCAATCTATGTGAATTTTTCATCAATATAATAATAATAATAATAATATTTATAATTAGTTGCTTTTTCAGTCCAAACAATCTAATATATTTATTGTAATCAGGATATGTAACTTGTTATGAAAAAATAAATTGTTTGATAGTAGCAGGTGATGTAAGTAATTATTATAGTAAATATATTATAAAATAAACTAAAAGAGGTCAGTGTTTCACTGTAGCATGTGAATGAAAACACTGTAGATTATAATAGTGTATTTTTGGGTTGGATTGGTTTTCGAGTTGGTTGGGTCATTCGGTTGACCGATTTATTGATTTTTTACAAAGTAAAATAACAATTTTATCCCTCAAAAAAACTTTGTTGCCGGATAGGTACCACGATAATTTTATATTTTTGAAAAATAGTTAAATATTAACAAGACAAAACACAATTCTGGTCGATAGGGGTGCCATGGGGATTTCATTTTTTTTTTTAAATGGCTAAACACTAATATGCCCCTAATAAGATAAAATTAAAGATTTGAATATAGGAGTAGTCTGATAATTGACTATATATATATTTCAAAAACCATGTGCGTGTGGGCGATGGTATTCCGTCTCGCGCCCACTTATAGCGATGCGTGTGATGTCTTTCGATAGGTTAAAATGCACTCCAGCATCTCACTCGATGCACTGTTGTCTCCTCTTTTTTATAGGATGATGTGTTTTGGCAATGGGTGGCCGGATTTCGAACAATGGGTAATTGAAATTTGTTTTTCTATTTTCTCTTTCCTGCACACTAAAGTACAAGAGAGATCCTCGGTTTCATAGTTTGTTAACTTCTGTCCCTGCGCTTTTAATTGCTTTATATAGTTCTGATTTCTGTTATATAAATTTTGATTTATTTCAATTGGATCGTTCAATTGAAATTAATTATATATTTTGATTTTATAGTTACAAGATATGCTATAAAGAACATGATGTAATAATAATAAAATTATTATTTATATAGTAGATCTTGAAATCAAATAAAAATGTACATATTTTTAATTGATTTGAACTCAAAATATATTTTCTATGAGTTAGTTTTTCTCGGGGAAAAAAAGAGTCACGAGGCATGATCGAGGCTTGAGCACCATGCTACTTAATCCATGCTCCTCGTGTCCATTGTGCTTCCTCCAATATTCATTTTTTTTTTATGCAGCTAAACTATCTCTCTACTCCATCTCTGTAGAAAATATTTTACTGATTGCATCTAATTTAATTGAAGATATGTTTGAAGACCATATGGTTCTTGGGAAATTAAAATTAATCTCAATTAAAATATAATAATTTGTTAAAAAAATACAGTTGGATGGTAAATAAAAACCCTATTACACCCAGCCTAATTAGAATTAATCAGTAATAAATCTAACATAATCAAAATTAAATTAGAGCCCACATCGAAATTTCTCAAGGCCAAGGCTTTCTTCAAATGAGCTGGAACTTGAAAAGACTGGACAACAAGGCCTATTCCATTAGTTTTGAAATAAGCCAGGATATCCAACGTCGTCGTTTTTGTGATAAAATCTATCATTTTATCTTACTAGACACGTGGCATCCAGTCGCACGCCCACCCTGCAAAACACACAAAAACAAAATTTCAGCACCTCTGCACTGATTACAGCGGTAGAAGGAAGAAGCTTCGCATTTATAATTCAATATCCATCGAAGACCAGAGGAGCTGAAATGAATCTGTGAATTTTGTTGTTGAAGAAAAGGTGGTGTATAAGATGCAGGGGCCGACTCTTTCAAAAACACCACTAACTTCAAGTGGTCGCGGCACCACACCTCCATTACTGCCTTCGGTGGATTCATTACCATGTTTTGCTTGCATTTCTAGAAAATCCATTTCAAATTCATGTAAGTTTTTTTTTCTGTTTATTCACTCTGGTATCCCATTATGCCTCAAAAATTGAATCTTTGTGAAGAGGAAATGATAAAGCAACTTACTTGACTGGTAGTTTCTGTTCCTTTTCAGATGCGTGTTACCAATTAAGTGCTATGAAGTGGAATTTTGGCTTCCTTGCTGCGCTAAATAGTGTAGATAGTATACCTAGGAGAATGGATATACGGTGCATTTTAGTGGAGCTTATCCTGGTCAAGAAACGAAAATAGCTTAGATTGAGTTAAGTTTTTATCTTAGGATGAGGTAGAGGATAAGAACTAAGCTTGGGGATACTGGGTTTATTCCATTGTTGTTATTGTTTTGTTTTTTGGTTGTTCGCTGGGATTTATGGGTGCATGCATGCATGTATATATGCTAGAACATAAAGGGTGTGGAGTTGCAATTAAATGGCTCCATCAATCATGGATGTTTGATGGCTTTTTTAATCTGAATGAATGATAAAATGTAAGAATTTCAACTAGTTAGACTGTATTATAACATGAATGTGCTGCAACGTTCATGTTTCATCTCCTGTGAGTTGTGTGCTATCAAGTAAAGCTCTCCAATTCATACAGTCAGGCTGAAATAATATCGAGGTATAATTGCGGAGGCTATTGAGTTTCCCCTTTGGGTTTTAAAGTAGTTCACGGAGAAACATTCTTCATTGATGCTTGTATTACTAAAAAATGCCATGCATCAAGTTAGTAAATTTCTATATCTTTTCGACGCATTTACATCATTTCTATTTTCAGTTATTTTGGTGTTGAGTTAGTGGGTAACATTTTCTTTAATAGTAAGATGCAGAGAGATCTCAAAGTTGAATTCCAGATTTGGTAAATTCAGAGCACACGCATCCAATGTCAGCATAGGATCTGGAGGCTATGATGGCAAGGAGGAACAAGACAACCAGAAAAGTTTTGCCAATGGTCCACCTGGTGATAACTTACCTGAAATGTAAGTGATATGAAGAAATACTGATTCTAATAAAGCTACAATCTGGCAAACATTTGTTTTGTTTAAGCTTTTATGATGCACTATAAATTTCTCTCTTGGAGATATCCAGTTTTTCTGACTCTGCAAACTTCATATTGACATCTTTGGTGTGTGATTTCGTATTTAGCAACATTTTTATGCACAAATGGAAGAAGAATCCTTGAGTGCTTCTATTACATAGTTTCTCTTTAAAGTGGAGCTGGCAACTGTTTTCAGTTGAAGAGGTTATCTAAATCTGATTTATGTAGATTTTCTATTGGTACTTTATGATTCAAACCCTGCTTTCCCACCTCTAGGAAGCTAAAGCGGCCATTCACCGTCAGAAAAATGAAGAAAAGATGTCTGCAACTCCTCTTTTATCCTTTATGCAAATCACATAATGTTGACATCAATAAGAAAAAGATCTTTTGAGGATAATCCTTCTTTTTTAGTCATTAGATTTCAAACCCAAACTTCTTTTTTTTTGGTTCAACAACATTGAACAGTTAACCGGCTGTTTCCGAATCTGTTTAACATTCATGATTTTAAACATCTAGTCAGTGCATTTGAAGTCTTAATTGCCAGAGGCCTAGGATGGAGATATTTTAAGTAAGACGTCACTCATATTTCTTTCATGATTTGCAGTGTAAAACCACCCAGCAAAATTCCTTATCCTCTATCTATAGCTATTGTGCTACTTGGATGTGCTTTGGTATTTTCACTTATTGCTTTTGTGAGAGGTGGACCTTCATCAATTTTAGCAGCAATCGCCAAGTCAGGATTAACTGCTGCATTCACATTGATATTTGTTTCTGAAATAGGGGACAAGGTAACCAGTTTACAGCTATAACTCTTCTCAATTGCCTACTAACTCTATGTCTGTAAGACTTTTTTATCTATGTTTTCTAATTTACGCAGTGCAGTTCATCATCTCCATTACTTTATTGAAGTTCTGCACACAATGGCTAGATGGCTTGACTTTTTCAAAGTATTCATTTTACCTTTTTCTCCTGGTAGAGTTTTGTCAAAGAAGGTTTTTTCTTATTCAAATTTTTCCCTAAGGGAAAAATGCAGAGGACTTGGAGAGTACAACACCTTCCCAGGGAATGAAACATGAAGTATGACCTAAAGCATGCAATCCAATTGCTCAAAATTCTTGCGAACTAAAGAAAAACATCAAGTTATTTATTAACACACTAATGGCTTAAAGATACCTCTGGCATGCTTTAACTGTTGCTCTTTTCAATTTTATTACAATTGTTTTGTCTTACATGATTTTTGCTGACCAAATAACCACTACTATCTCCAGATTTTTCTTCAATTATCTGCTTTCTCAACATTTTAGGGGAACTTCTTACTACTGTATACATTCATTCCAGAATATGACAGAAATTTTATGAACTTCTCCACAAATTTAAAGCGAACAAACTTTTTGAGCCTCCCAAAATGGTCATGTATAAAAAAATATAGACAGGAAATAATTTTTTATCACATGAATTTTCCAAAATGAAGAGCAAAGGAAAACCAGTTGTAATTTGGTTGCAACCACAGATAAATGAGAACAAATGATAAATAAAGCGTACTCTCTGGATGCTTTTCAGCAGTCAGTGGCCTTTAAAGTGTAACAAATATGCACTTCAAATGCCTTTGAACTGTAAAAAAAAAAAAAATAAGTAATTTTTGTTTAACTCTGCGTGATTTGCATCCCAGCAGCTAGGCCTGATTACTGCAAATCTGCTATTCATTACAACGTCATTTGCTCCTGCTGGTGAGATTGATTCATTGGATTTGATCTTGTAGTCTTCATGAGTAATGAATACAACAGAAAGATCCATAGACGGACAAGTAGTATGAATATGTTAGCTCTTGACTTCTTTCTTTGCTCTCATTTTGTTTTTAATTTATGGATTCACATTAACAAATGAATGGTGGAAATCATATTCTATGAAGAACCTTTTGTTTTTCTAATTTAATTGATGGCATGATTGAAACATAAGCAGAATGGTGATCAGAAGTAGTACAGACTGATGAGTTAGATTCTTTTAGCTGGTGTGTGAAAAAGAGACAGAACAGTATGGAGTTGAGTCTGACTGGGATATGTTTTCTTCATTTGAGGATTTTGTTTCCTACTATGCGAACCCATTTGCTGGCTGAAGTTGACTTTTATTTGCACTTCCAAATTTCTAGAGCCTAAAATTAACTCTCTCATGTATTGCCAGACATTTTTTATTGCTGCACTCTTGGCCATGCAATATGAGAAAGGATTGGTACGTTTCTCCTAAACTTTCAATCCCTGTTAATTCAGGATTGCTTAGGTTACGCTCTTCAATGTTTGTTCTGGTTCAATTTTCTAAAATGTGGTTATAAATATGATAGTTTTATTTTCTAGGGGTGAATAAAAATCTGAAAAACCCTTAGAAGCTTGCAACTTACTCCCACAAAGAATTTGAAAAATGAGATTAATAAGTGGAGACTTATTGGCATTGCAATTCATTTACAATCAGCAAATAGAAGCAGTCACTCCTCCTTGAATTCCAGATAGGTTACTGCAGGACTCACTTGCTATAGATATGACTTAGCACCTCAATATCATCACCTCATGGATGTATTTGTGTGAGACAGAGTGCTAAGGGACTGGTTAAAGGCAATGAAATAGATCGTATTGTAAGCATATCTCAAGTGATCACAGTTTAGTTTCTCTTGTTCAATCTATTTATTTTCAGCAACTTCTGATTGGAGATCAGAATCTTCTTGTTTATCTGTTGCTTTAGTTCTGCATTGGATAAACACATTTATTTTGAGGATATCTCTACACAATTTGAACATGAAACAAAGAATCTGAAGCGCTTAGCAATCGTTTCTAAGTTAAAATTGCTGGTCGGTCATTGCAGATGTGTATCATAGTATCTAGATATGATGATCTCATATCAGTTAATGCTTTCTTTCATGACTTATCTTTTTTCTTTCAATGTCTTAAATCATTGACCAGGTTCTTCTGGGATCAATGGGTGCTCTTTCACTTATGACAATCTTGTCAGTGGTAATTGGACGAATATTTAATTCAGTGCCTGCTCAGTTCCAAACAAGTAAGCTATTGTCTTGGCAACTGTCCACTTAGCTGACTTTCTTTGTTAATAATGACTTTAGCAAACAGAAGCATGTGTCTTATCTTGTTAGCCCATGAACAGCCCTGCCAATCGGAGAATATGCAGCAGTAACTCTGCTCATGTTCTTTGGGCTAAAATCAATAAAAGATGCGTGGGATCTTCCATCAAATGACGCTAAGACTGGTGACAAAAGTTGTCCGGAGCTTGATGAATATGCTGAAGCTGAGGAGCTTGTGAAAGAAAAGGTAATCTTGTAACTCAGAAGCCCGAGCTTGCGGAGAATATATTCATTCAGTTCATTCATTCTGAGTGAGTTGCAAAAGGCACAGGCATGGTTATTCTTGTTCGATGATTTTGGGAGATTTTGCTTTGTGCTCTTGGAATTTGTTTCACTCGGTGTTTCCTTAAAATTCATGGCAGTAGATACTTTCTTAATGACTACAGGTCTCAAAACCACTCACCAGTCCATTTGAGATTGTGTGGAAATCGTTCAGCCTTGTCTTCTTTGCTGTAAGTATCCATACTTTTATCATCTTTTTTCAAGTTTAATCATAAGAATTTCTTTTTCCTAATGGCATTTTGGTCTGACTTAAAGTTCCCTTGATAGGGAGAATTTAAATGCTGTCCTCTGTATGGTTTTTGCATGAATTGTTAGCTCTCGAAACTCCAATATGCACTTTTGCAGTTTTAAGTTGAAGACCTCACCTCTGCACCAAGCAATTGCACCTTGCTATTGTTATTAAAATTGCAGCATAAACATTTGGATACAGTTGCAGATTTTAATTTTCATGCAGTCATATCTTATTGGCAACTTCACTGTGAGAGGTGCATGTTAGAAGGCATTATTTAATGAACCGAAAGTTTCCAGCTTCACCAAATTGTGATTGGTTCTAGGAATGGGGAGATCGCTCAATGCTTGCAACAATTGCTCTCGGTGCTGCTCAGGTGTGATTTCATGAACTGTTGACCATATGGTATAGTTATTCTCTTCACGGGTGAGAATCTATCACAACATTGCTTCCCCTCTACCCTTTCTGCAGTCTCCATGGGGCGTGGCAACTGGAGCCATTGCTGGACATCTGGTAGCAACATCCATTGCTATTCTAGGTGGAGCCTTTCTTGCAAACTACATTTCAGAAAAGCTGGTGAGAGCCGCCGCCATGCTAAATAGGTTATTATAAAGCATCGCAACTCATATTCTGTATTCTATGCATCTCACGCTGCCTTTTCAACCAGGTTGGCTACTTGGGTGGAGTGCTGTTTCTTGTTTTTGCTGTTGCCACTTTTCTTGGCTTCTTCTAATGAGTTCTTGGGAATCATGAGAAACAAATTTCGGGCAGCCATAATGGAGCACAGTTGGTTGCGGATGTTGGACAACATTAGTTATTAGGAAAACGATAGTTGATGAAAAAGAGCAAAATTTGTGTCATGCAGCACCATGAGAGAGTCATATGCATACCAAGACCCCAACTCAGGTCAGGTGCAAGTTATGTTGTGATAATTGAGGTACTTGAAGACAATTATATGAGAGAATTCATTTGAAACTTGGAAGGGTGGATCTGTATATTTTTTTCATGATGCATAGTTACATCCTTTGTTCTGAGTAACATTTCCACCATTATATCAGGATGCTAAGCCCAGGATCCAATGAGCACACTCGAAAAGTACCAGCACCTCATTATTCTTCTCTATCCCACCAGATGATGGCAAAACTATGTTAAGTGGATTCGGGTCTAAACTAATGTTGTCAATTCTATTATATCTGAAATGACCGTATATTTTGTTTCAATTAAAAAAAAAAAATTTGGAATAAATTTGATCTTGTTCGGAATCTTAGCCTATTTCAGAAATTTCATTGGAGTGTTCTTGTTTTGTTTTGGTTATTCCGATCTGGTCAAATACTATTTTTTAAAATAATATATAGTTTTACAATATCAATTATATCTTTTAATCTGGTTGTTAGATTGAGATAAAATTTTACAAGGAGTTTTCTCAGACATATTAATATATATTAGATTTAAAATTTCAAAGTAATCAGAGAACATAATGACTTTGTGAGATTTATGATGATATTCTTGTAATATTATTTAGTTTATAATTTTGTTCAAAAAAATTATTTTATTATGTTTTTTTTTTCAATTTTATTAACAACGAGATTATTAGGAATTGAATATTATAATTATTTTTAATTTATTTTATTTAAGATTATCATAGTTTTATAATTCAGGTTAAATATTTGAAAGGTTAACCTAAATTCACCTGAGTTGATTCAATATATCATCAATTCAATATTTTTTTAAGATATTAATTTGATTTTTTTAGTTAAATTATATTTTATTAATTTTTTATATCATCTTTGAACTCGTCAAGTTAATTGAATTATGTCGGTTTAACTCTAATTTTTTTATTTATATTTGAAATTTAAATCGTATAATTTCAAATAATTTTTTTTTTATTCGAACTAATATTGAGATTGTTGAATTAATATCTTTAAATTGCAATGAAAACACCCTAAAACAGAACGGCAAGAAAATAGCAAAATAATTCATGGTATTTTTATTGCCCTAAAAATGATCTAAATAATAATAATTATCGTTATTTATTATAATAATGAAAAGAGAGAGAGAGAAAAGGCTTTCTAAAGGAATTCTAACGTAAGCATTGTAGAAGCCATCAAAATATGCATGGGTGGTCCAGAAATGTCCACAACAACGGAGCTATCCAAATCCATTTTATCACAACTCTCTTCGATCAAGATTACATCCCGCAAGAAGATCTTGCAAGGCTGAAACACTGGCAGATTAAGATGTCAACAGAGGTGGTGTCTCTTCGCTGTCACTATTACCACTTACCGGAAAGAAAATCACTGCTCCTCTCACCTTGTAGTTACAATGTCCATGCCAATATCAGATCAGACCACCCAGTAAGAATAGCAAGGAGAAGGCTGGCAGCACCTAAACTGCTAATTCTGCCACGAGTACAGAGACCAAATAGAAAATCATCGCCATTAACAACGATAACAGCAGCTGCTGCAGGAGTGCCACCTCCTCCACTTGATTTGACCGAAGAAAATGTTAAACAGGTGCTGGTTGATGCTAGAGCTGAGGCAAGTATAGTGATTTTTCTGGGACGAGACTGACTTTGTTTTTCTCTTGTCTGTGCGAGTTTGGTTAATTTAAAATAGTAAGATGGGTGTTTGTTTTTGCAGCTTGGACAGATTTTTGACACTTCAGTGGGCATAACAGGTGACTCCTGAGGTACATAAGGACTTGATTTCTCTGCTGATATATTTCTTCTGTAATGTGGTTTAAAGGTGTAAAATTGAACATGCAACCAGGACAAGTAGAACTTGCTGAATTGGATGGACCATTTGTGGTGATTAGTCTCAAAGGCCGGTTTTGGCACGAACGTTCCATGGTTCTAGCTAGAATTGGCAACTACTTGAAGCAGAGAATCCCTGTAAGTTTATCCATAGCAATTGAATAATAGTTATAATAAAGAAATGATACGGTACTCGTTTGTTCATGGCTTCTGATGTTGTTTGTTTTTTTCTCTCTTGTTACCAGGAGATTTTGGAGGTAGATATTGAAGATGAGAAACAGCTGGATGATAGCCCAGAAAATTTTTGAGGTGGCAAGTGCTAGTAGCTGCTGGATGACAGCCCAGAAAATTGTTTAGGTGGTCAGTGCTAGTAGCTTGTAATAATTTGATCAGTAGCCCCCCTTCTGTGGCTTTGTATTGGATTTCGGTTGTTCTTTGGATAAAGTGCAAAAAAAATATTCAAGGAGAAGCTCTGAAATTATTAATAAAACATGATTTTTTTTATAAAAAAAATGAATTATTATTCATAATAGTGTAGCTACGGTGCTGAAATCGGCATCATTTCTTTTAAATAATAATGATGAGTGATTTCTTAAAATTTGAATTTGTTTGGTTTTTGGTGTTTGAGGTACGCATGACATGGTGTGTTAAGATGAAGTATTTCTTGACAGTTAATCTAAGAGCACAAACATTCTTATAACAATGAAGAAACGAAATGATTTTCGTTGGTTAGCAGCCTCGTAAAAATAATCTTCGTCTTAGGGTTTCTACAGTTTGCCCTGCAGATTCCTCAATTAAAAAGGGGAATGGAAATCTCTGCAGGTACAGACCTCGTGTTGCACAAGCAGTCCGCCATCGTTAACTAGAGCCATCATCACTAGGGCATTTTAATTGAGCAAACAATAACAAGCTCATTTAGAAACATCAACTTGCGATCAATTAGTTGAATTTCTTCAAAGTATCTCCATGGTCAATACTCACACTATTGGACTTGGTTATCAGAGAAACATCTTCCACGAGAGCAATGAAATATCATCAACTACATATTTTTGCAAAGGAACATTCGGGTCAACACCAACACCTGGTGAATTGTAATTTCACTCTACAACATACATCAACTTAAAGAGCCACAAAAGAGTTGCAATTTCTCAAAAAAATAATCAGATTGAATTACAATTTTTTACAAAATTTTAATTATAGCAAAGGTTGGTCTCTCATTTTATCACCCTCCTCTTTTTTCTATATTCCTCCCTTTTACTAGGTGTTCCATTTGTTTTCCATGTGAAAATGGGTTGAGGTCATTCAACTATACATTGATGAGAGTGAAATTCACCATTTGACAGCAGCCTAACAATTAGTTTTTCAAGTCTTGCTGCTCCAGTGCCAGGCCTCAGAATATCAGCATCACCCCAAGTTGAACATGTTACATTTCCCGGCTCACCACCCAAGCACCAACCACCAGGCACCACTTCTCCAGGATTTCGTCCCAAGACATCTTGGTCAATCCGATCAAGTACAGTATCATCTAACTTGAATTGAGTGGCAAAGGCTGCTCCACTCTGAATCATTGCATCAAATTCGCTAGAATTAAGTGCACGGGGCACCTTCTTAGAAGGCTGCTCAAAGGCTACATATTGTAAGTTATGGTTGATGACAGTCCTATTTAAGTGACGAGAATTGCATATGACTGTTGGGAAATAATTGATTAGGGATGAAGGTGTATTTGATAAATACATCATTAGGATCCTCGGAAGGTTGTCCACACCCAAGATGCAGTGCTCTATAAAACTACGACTTACAATGGAAAATGCAGTTCCTGCAGGGAATATAAACTCGTGTTGATGAAAAAAAATTAATAGTTTGTCCAATAAGCAAAAGACTTTCAAATTAAAGGAAGAATTATTTCATTTGGCCCCAAACAAGCTCATGCTAGGATATAATGCTTTTGTAAAAGAAAAAAAAAAGTAAATAAACTTCATTGCAACATGCATGGCTTGAGGAAGATCACTAAGCTCCATATAGAGAAAATTTTTACCATATCCAAATTATTGAATCTCACAATTATATGAGGTTCAGAAGTTTAAATTATGAGCCGCGACTTTCTCTTTTCTCTTTTATATTACCTTTTTTTTCATTTCTTATCCTTTTCCGCTTCCTTCTTTTCAAAAAATATAGAAGCAATAATTGGGTTCATCTGCAAGGAAAAAACCAATCACCGAGCTAGTTCCTGAGGATTTTAATGATTCACCTTCTCTCCACGAAATATTCAGTTTAAATCTCCCAGCTGGTTAAACTTAAAACTGCCAATTTACCCAATCTCTTGATAGTTGAATTAATCCTCTTGCAAAACTCTTAATATAAATGACACCACACTAATTCCCCATTGGCATCAACTGAGGATTCAACAGTGTTAGGGGGGAACTAAAAAGGTATTGTATTTTTTATTCCATCTCCAGATATAGAAAAATTCACCTAGCAACTAGCATTTTGGTTATTATTAAACATAGTTTTCCCATCTAATAAGAGTAGAAAGAATCCATCAAACATAGAGTATCCACTAGGTTTATGGAAAATTGTAGGTTTTCTATACTACACCACCACAGGTGAGTTAGCTATGAGGAAATTGGAGTCACCACTGGCTTGCTAGTCAGAAAAGTATAACTAGAAATCAATGGTTAAGAATCTTTGATAAGTTTTCAACCAATTTCAACCGGGGAAGAACTTGTTTCACAAAACAGATTAGGTGGAATACATCACCAATGAGTCTCAGTCATCAGTTGTGAGGCCCTGAAATCAATGGTTGAGAATCTTTAATGAGAGTATTCCATGAGCTATTCCAGTTTTCAATAAGGAATGATCTGAACTTTACTAGGTTCTACTGCCACTAACAAATTAAAGTGATTAAGTTCTTCCAGTATAACTCTCCATCAAAGAACAGAGACAAGAGGATTATTCTTCCCTTAAGCAGAAATTCTACATAGTTAAATCCTCTCTGAGTTTAACTCCATCAAACAGCAGAGATGAGACTGTTGTTCTTCCCTCAACGAATCCTATAAACTTACACCTCCAGGCTAACGCTAAAACTGAACTTTTAGTCACCAACTTATCTGGTTCATTTCACACGTCACACAAAGTTTGATTGGGATATGGAGTTATCCTAAGAATTTATATAATAGTGCAACTTACATTGCCTGAGCATGCTACTAGGCAATAGAACTTTCTCAATGACAAAAATGTGTGAGGAAAAACTGGAGAATAACGAAGTTTAATCAATAAAATCCTTGGAAAATTATGCAAAACCATCAAAATATCATAATCTAACTCGTGTGGTTAACTAAAAATCTTGCTTCTAATCTGCTATTCCGCACTAATTCATATTATAACATGCTTGTTCCCAGTTCAAACTAGTTCATTGGCATTCACTAAGTATGCTAAACTGAAATATCTCTTCTTTGTCCATGACAACCATCATCATGCATTAGATCAGTGCAGTACGCTTCTAAAAGAACAATCAAAACAAGAGAAGAAAAACAGACCTGTAAATAGCCTGAAAGAATTAGGCAAATCTCGCTTTTGAGTAGCATAAAACATCTCAGATTTCTCCGATAAGTAAAGCCCTGGATCAACAATTATTGGCTTCAATTGTCTAGACCTGCAAAACCAACACATGCAACTTATAAATCCTTGACAAAACCAACCACATTGGCATGGCCCCAAAAACACCAATAAGTCTTAGAAGTCAGTTTCACATACTCTCTCCAGCCAATGTAACTTGAGTGATTGACAAAGTTGAGATCTTTAGGCAAATATGATAAAATATGAAGAAGATCTACAAAGCCACAGAAACAATGACAAGAACTTTAATGTCAAAACTAAAAGAACATTCAAAACCAACAAAAAACAACATCATATAATCCAAAAACAAAACTAAAAATATTTGAAAAAGAAAACACAAATGCCACCTAAGAAGTTTAAAACGTTTACCATCCGGAGTAACAAGTGGATAATCAGCAGCACCAAGATTAACAAACCAATCCCATTTCTTTGGCAACCTCAACAATATAGCAGCTCCATGAAGTGTGGCTGAAATGGTAGAAGACCCTTTTGAGTAAGCAAAATCAGCCTTCCCTATCACATTCACATTCTGTGCAGCTTTAAAAATAGGCACTGATTGGACACTGAGAGCTAACTGATCACGATCAGTTTGTGGAGCAGAGAGGTCCAAGTGGAGCAGGTATTGGTTTTTTGGGTGGTAAGTGGCATATAAAAGTCTAAGGATTCGATCCAAGTCGCCCTTGGAACCGGATATCAAGTAGGCGATGGAGGGTGGGGTTGGATCAGAAGGGATTTTGGTGAAAGTTGCCTGGCGGTTTGGGAAGAGATACGGGTCGGGTCTGCCATGGGCGGATAAGGAGGAGGTGTTGAAGGAGTGAGAGGTGAGGGTGAAGATGAAGAGGAGGGAGAAAAAGGAAGCGGTTAGAATTATGAAGAGCGTGGTTTTGGTGTTGTCGTTTGTGGGGAAGGAGAAGGAGGAGGATGAGGAGAGTGGTGGTGGTGGTGGTGATGGTTGTGGGATTTGCATTTTCTTGGAAATGGATGAGCTTTCTTTCGTCTGAAATCTGCTCGTGTTTTCTGGTATCTTTATATTTGAAGGAAGTGAAGTGGGCCTGTGTTGCGTGCCTGGGCCTTCGGTTCCTGGGTTTCTCAAAAACAAAAAGAGCGTGTCATGCCTATTTAATCATTGCAATGCCAGTTTATAAATAGCTTAATTTTATTTGTTTAAACCAATGTTGTTAATTCTAAAATAATTTATATTAATTAAAAAATAAGATAAAATAATATTATTTTTATCTCAGTTTAAATTCTAATTTATTCAGGATTTTTTTGTTAAATATTGGATGAAACGTTCTAGTTTTGTTCCCTCAATTTTGTTTCGGCCAAATAATATGTTTTTATAAAAATAATAAATAATTTTACAATATCAATCATATCTCTTAATTTGATCATTATATTAAGATAAAATTTTACAAGTCTCTTGACATATTTATATATATTATGTTAAAATTTCAGAGCAATAAGAGAATGTAATAATCTTGCGAGATTGATTATGATATTCTCGTAATATTATACATATTCATAATTTTATTCAGAAAAAACATATTATTGTCTTTTTAAACAGGTGATCTGACCGAACCAAATAAAAAAACCAAATTGAGCCAAAAACATTTACAATCCATGAGTGTTTTCACTTATATGTTACAGTGAAACACTAATTCTTTTTAGTTTGTTTTATAATTGCATAATTCTAAATAATTTTATTTAGTACAATCCCGAAACAGCGTACTGAAATGCTCTGAAACCAAGCACTTTGAAATCAAAACATTCTGTTCCAATTGAAAAAATAAAATATCAATCAAAACAGAGTTAATAACTTTGGTTTAAACAATTAAAATCTTAAGCTAGGGTTTTACAAGGATATTTTTTCCATGAAATCCCCATTTGAATGGAATATTTTGAATATATTTATAATGTTTTAATATATTTTAGACCATGTAAAATTATTTTTGATATTAATATATAAGAATAAAAAAAATATAAATAAGTTGTCGTTGTTTTAAAAAAACACTAATGAAAAATAGTTTCACCCAGCCCCTAACAGTGTGTAAAAGTTGTGTTTACTCGAGGAGGGGTTCGATATATTAAACAAGCTCTAATATTATAAACATGGTTGTCAAAATCGCAATTTTGACATGACATGGAAGGGGTTATGAAACCTCGGATCGTAGAATCGGATCGTAAAATCGTACCTAAATTTTTCCGTACAAAAATCATAAAATCACAGTTAAAATCGTGTAGGTAGAAAAATCATAAAATCGCAAGTAAAATATTTATGAATGCAATACAACATAATTATGGCCATAAAACTTCATTAGTTAAGGTTCATACATGATTCAAAATAATTTAAAAATATATTACAAAATAATTATGTCCATAGAATTTCATTAGGTAAAAACTAATAAATTTAAAATAAATATTTTGTTGGTGTGTTATATAAATTAAAATCAATCTTATGACCATCATTTTCCTCGTTATTTTTAATCATTCATCATAAACATTATTATTGAAAGGATTATCAGTACTAATACTGATATCAACACCGATATTAGTACTAGCTCCAACTCCAACAAATTATTTTGATATCGAGATATGAAAATAATTTAAAAATATATAAAAAAATTAAAGTAAAAAAATTAAAAAAATAGTTTTTTTTTAATTTAAATATAAATTTTAAGAGTGATTTTAAGTTAATATTATATATATATAGAGGGGCCAGGGCATGGACTGGCTTGGCCTATGACTTGGGAGAGGGGGCTCCAGGCATGGCCTATGATCCACGGCAGGTTCATTTTCAAATTTTGAAAGGATCGTAAAATTGGACTGATCCGGTATGATTTTACGATTCCGTATGATTTTGACCGGGTTTAATCGAATTTGACCCAAAACGATTTTTTTTCTTCGAGTTGACATGATTTGTGGAGTTGACTAATAAAATCATACGATTTTACGAGTCAACTAGCGATTTTGATAACCATGATTATAAATAATACTTTTGTTTTAACTTTGTGGCTGGTGAATAAAATAACTAGTTCTTATATGATTTTACGAGTCAACTCGTGATTTGGATAACCATGATTATAAATAATACTTTTGTTTTAACTTTGTGGCTGGTGAATAAAATAACTAGTTCTTCTGGAACTAGCAGTCTTAGATGGTTCTCTCGGGAAGGCTGGGTCGTCGAAAGCCGCGTGTTTACTTCGTCAAACTGAGAGAAAAAGGAGCCCGAACCAGGGATTCCTTGAACTTGCACAGAAATCTCCTCACGCATATACTCTACCCTGCACTCCTAAATAAATAACATGCCCCCCTTACTTCCATCTTCAAGACAACATCACTATTACTTTACTCCCTCCTCTGTTTCTTCAATCAAAACCATCACTTCTGGTGTCTCCTCAGCAGTGAAGAGGTCCTCATTCCCCACAATCTTTCCAACAATCAAGACCATGAAGGTATGAATTTGTGATCAGAACACAAGTATATACACCACTAGCTTGTTCGTAAGAATATGATGTATATTACTTTCTTGTTATTGATTGATCATGCTAAATTATTGCAGCAAAAGATAGTGATCAAGGTGACGGTGAAGGGACCGAGGTGCCGCTCCAAAGCCTTGAAGATTGCAGTTGGGCTTTCAGGTAAACAAAACCTTCCATGCACGCAAGTTTTAGAATTGCAATACCTAGTAGAAACCATGCATTTGTGGGCAAATTCAGATGATCAATTGGTTGACGGGTTTTTTTTTTTGTGTGTGATTTTGTAGGTGTTGAATCTGCTGGTTTAGCAGGGCAAGATAAGAGCCATATAGAGGTGGTGGGCGATGGAGTTGATGCAGTAGAACTTACAAATTTGCTGAGAAAGAAAGTAGGCTACGCAGAGTTAGCCAGTGTAACAGCTGTGGGGGAAAAGAAGGACGATAAGAAACCAGAGTCAGCAGCGCAGCCCTTTTTTTGGCCCATGTATGGTGGAGGCATGCCTCTGGCCGATACTCGTCCGATTCACCCCTTCCAGGACCCTTCTTGCTCCATCATGTAATTTCCAAACAGGTTAGCCAGAAGCAGAGAGAGAGAGAGAGAAGCTGAAGCAGAGCAAGTTCACTAATTTTGCAGAGCATGTTGGACCCGCTGCTGTTCCATTTCTGAAAGCGGGAGATAGCAAGGGAGATTGAGATTTCATATATATACCATCTGTAAACAAGCTTCCTTGCCTGTATCGACTTTTCATTCTACAGGAGTGTCAAATTTTGTACTGGAGGAATTGTTTTTGGAAAACTCTAACATTAACTTACTCATTACTTGTATATCTGACTTCTGAGCTGAGTGTTTTCTAATTCTGAAACAACTGCATATTCTTCCTTGGACAAGTTGATCTCTCGCGGTTAAAACTTCATGCAATCTTACTACATCATCATAGGAAATGTCTTTTCAAAGTATTCTTTTGACAAGAAAATGAACAAACAAGAAAGCAAACAAGGTCAAATCTGAGGAGCATTCAGTAAGAGAAACAGCTAGCATTATGAAACTAATAGGGAGAAACAAAATATTGCCTTGGAAAATCAAAATACATATATACAATAGCGCGAAGCAAGGAGAATTAGCAAGGGAAGGTGAAGAAAAACATACTGTGTAATGAGAAGTACGTCAATGGTGGAAGGGTCAATCTCATCGAAGTAAGGCAAAGCAGCCATACCCGAATAAGCCGGATGAATTCCACAATCAAACTACAATCGGCATAGTTCGACGGCAAAAAAGTAAATTATTAAGCAAAATTCATTCATTGAATTTGATCAAGCATGGAGAAACCAAATGACCACAAGTAAATTGGCATAATTGAAAAACAACAAAATACGTAGGGAAGGAGGGAGGGATGCAATACCAATACAGTCTTGCCTTTAAATGACATGTAAACACAGGATCGACCCACTTCATTTCCAGCAACTAAAGGGGTTAGAGTTAGCTGATCCCTCCTTCTCTTGTTACCGGGGCATCCCTTCTTTTTAGTGTCTGCGATTGCCCAGTTGATGCCATTCTTGTGCTCTTCTGCTGCCCAAAAACCAAACTGAGTTTATGTCTCTGTAAAAAAACTCCTATACAGCTAAACCCACTCAGCTTCTGATCTCTAATGGTTATATAAAATAAGAGAGTACAACTTGACATGAAGCTTATAACGTTTCTAGTTTAAATTACAAGGTAGAAATGAGAGTTCTGCTACATCAGAGACATTGCTTCAAGGGGTTTTCTTTGCTTTTACTTGAAGATTTAATCAATGGATTAAATGAAAAGCACAAATCATGGTTGGCACGGCAAATGTTGCAGTACTAAGCAGTCGCATCACTCATAACTCACGATCGGGCTCGCTGAGTTACGGGTTTTTTTTCCTCCACAGATCAGAGGAGGTGGGATGGAAGGAGGTCATTGGGGAAAGAGGGATTGGTACTATTGTGTCTCTACCATAAAACGACGCAGTCTTCTTTTATTTTATAATAATAATAATAATAAGAAGAAGAAACTAGTTTCCAGGTCAATTTAGGTCAGATTTTACAGTAATAATATTTCTATTTTTTTTTCAATCCTAATTTTTTTTATTTATCAAACTTGAATAAAATCTAGATACCTGAACAACAACCAGCAGCAAAAGTGATCAAACTTGAATAAAATCTAGATACCTGAACAACAACCAACAGCACTTACTAGGTACCTGAACTCGAACTCCTCCACTCACAAGTCCCAACTCCCTTGTCTCCTCGGCCATCAAGAAAAATAAAAAAAACGATAACCAGCAGCAGCAACACCTCCAAAACAAACAACACGACACCAAGAAATAAACAGCCTTTTGATACATAGAGAGAGAGATAGAAGCAAAAAAGAAATCCATGGGACCCAACAACAACCTCAACACTGAACAAGACCAGATCTCGTGGGCCCTTGAAGCATGGACCCTTCTCTCCAAACTCCGTGGCCAATTACCACTCAGCCAGTGCATTGCCAATTTTGTTTCAATGGATCTGATAACCAACACACTCTTATCTGCTGGTGCTTCAACAGCCATGATCCACTCCATGGAAGAAATTTAAAACTTCACTCCTAATATCCACGAACTTTGTATTAACGTGTGGACACTCTCTCCTGCCTTCTCAGGTAAGAACTACTGAAGCAGAGAAGCCTCGGGTTCTTGACCCTGTTGCCGCTGGAGCTTCTGGTTTCCGGTTAAAGGCCTGTTTGGAGCCTATGGGTTTGAGGCCTAGTGTTATTAGAGGAAATGGGTCCGAGATATTGCTCTTTCAAAGGCTTCTGTTGGAGTCACTAAGGTATTAGATTTTTCTTTACTCGTGAATTTATAAAATATCAATTCAGCACCATTGTGAAAATTGCTAACCTTGAATTACCATGCTTGAAATTGTTTTTCCTGGATTATTACAACATGGTTAGATGGGAGTCTTAAATTCTCTTTTAATTTCTTTTGGGGGTTTTATGTTCGTTTCAACTTCACGACTGAGTTTCATTTTCAAGGGTGTAGATAGCTCTCTTGAGTCAATGGAAGTAATGGAAGCAGCAAAGACCTTGGCTCAATCAAGTGGTGCCATAGTCATAGTGTCAGGGGCTGTTGATATCATTACAGAGGGCCACCAAGTAGTTGGTGCTCGTAATGGAGTTCCCATGATACAAAAGATCACAGCAACAGGACGTGATGTCACTGCCCTCATTGCTGCATTTGTTGCTGTCGATCCGTTGCATGCGTTAGAAGCAGCAGCTTCAGCGTTGTCCATATTTGGTATTGCTGGAGAGATGGGAATGGACATGGCCAACGGTCCAGCTATACTGCGATTGAAGCACTTGACCGATTCCTAGTATAATCTTGATCAAGCTTCTGTATCTTCTCGTTTAAAGATTACCAGCCTGTGAATTGTGATGGTGCTGGAGGAGCTCTATGAAGATGGGATGTCGGATTTTGAGCTGTTTATAGGGCTCATAGATAAGTGATCGATCTTTACTACTTTAACCATTATACATCTTTTGCATCAGGCAATAACCTGACCGCTTATTCACAGTTTTCTATAAACAATGAGCTTCTCCATCTTGTGTAGATTCTAAACTGGTGGTCGGGACTGTTTGTCCGTTTCCTCTCCCTTTAGGAAAGGGATGCTAATTTTCTGTTTAAACTTATACAGCGACGATCCTTGTCTTTGGTTTGCTGCAGCTGTTCTTAAAGAAATTATTAAATTATTGAGAAAATAAGCTGATTTGATACTTCCTAGTGTGAGATCTGGCATATTACAATTACTTTTTCCTGAGGCACTCAGTCAGTAAAGAAAGTTCATGAATTCCCTTTTTATCAGTCAGAAAAGAAAGTTCATGAATTCCCGTTTTATTTTTGTTATCTCCAACTTAAGCTTTGTCTTTCAGAAGAGCTTGAACTTAGTAAAGTTTTTATTTAGATTTATACCTCCAGATGTCTCTATTGAACACAGACAAAAGTGTCATTAATATTGGTTTATGCTCTTGTTTTGCAATCTTTTTAGCTTTTTTTGTGATATACAGATGCTAAAGTAGGGAATATTTTATATTCAGAAAGATCACACATTTTTTTCTTCCATATTCACACCATTTCAGTTGCAACATCTGATGCATCTGGCAGCATGAGAGCCCATTAAACAAGAGAAACTACAAACCATAAACACATTAATTTCACACCAACAAACCAGCATTTAATCCAATTGTAATTTTAGTATTTCAAATGGACAGTGATCCTTAGTAATGTCTGTGCACCATCGATGCCTACCTGACCTGATGGGATAAGTCCTCGGATTTCAGCAAATCCGATAGCATTCTTAAACTTGCCTGTCCCCCCAGTCACTGACAAACGTGACATTGCGCTACTGATCTTGTATATTCCATAAAAATTCAGGGCGTCACCAAATTCTCCGCCTTCGAACATGGCTGTAAATGCCATCATCTGAGTGGTCCCATCTGCAGAACTAGCCACATAAACTCCTTGAGCTTTTCCCAGTTGCTGCGACCCTAACTCAGGGCTGGTGGTCAAAACGTCATCGATGACAGTGATTGTTCCAAAGCCTAGCCCCAGCCCGTCTGGTCCAAGTTGGGTTTGGATCTGGCCATTTGGGTTCTGACCTGCAAAAGTTGTACCAGACAAGCCAGTTCCTAGTGGAATGCCAGTGAGACCATTAACAGTTGGAAGGGCACCATTGGCATTGGGGATGACTACTCCGTTTGGAGGAATGAATCCTACTGGCCTTGCAAAGGGTACTTGACCACTATATATATTCCCTAGCAAGCCAGTGATTGGCCGTGCCGTGGGGTTGCTGCCCCCTAGAATGTCATGCATGAACAACTCAAGAGCAGGTTCTCCAGCCGGTGCTGGGTCGATGGCAGCCTCATACGGCACTACGTGTAGGGTAGCAATTAGCACGACGGTAAAAATACATGGAGAAGATAGCTTGAACATCTTGTGATTTTTTTGTAGTTAATGTTCGTGAGAGTCTTAACAGATTTTGTAGATGAAGGACTCTTGAATGAGTTCGCAATTGATTTGTAGTCAATGCTCTTTAAATAGAAGGATATGAGCAGGCTGAGATGGAGTGGTTGTGAGGCTTCAGAGATGATGAAGTTGTTGGAGTGTGTTAGTTATAGCCTTATGGGAAGTTTAAGTCTTTCTGTTTTAGGTATATCTTCATTTTCTTTATTAGTTTAGCTAATACTCAGAAGTGGAGTCTGATGTACAATAGGTTCTTCAACATTATGTACCACTAACAAAATTTATTTGATCACATTAGTCTTTTGCCCTCAACTGATTTAGTTCTAGATAGATACTGGTGTATGATTGGTGTTATGCGAGTTCGTTCTTACTCTGAACTCTCTCTTCCAGTGTCCCCATTTCATGGAAACCATATTAGCTAGCCTTTTTATGCTACTTTGGACCATGTTTATGCCAAAGATGAAAAATCTTGCTGCCCTGTGCGCGGATAACAGGATAATATGTTGGTGCTTGTTTTTAGCTCTTTTGGACTTCATTTCAAGTGCAACTGTATAATGCTTTGAACATTCGTTTCTGCATTGATCAAAATATTTTTCAGATTATTTAATTTCCAAACCCTGTCTCTTGGAAAGGTAGAGAGTAAATTTTCAAATAATCACCCCGACAAATTCCATGCTCATGGTCGATTGTAAAATAGAATCTTCCCTCGACCTTTGATCGGCATCCAAAACACTAAGAGCAATTAGCAGTTGTTCTCGAACATATCTGCATATTTTTCATTAGAAAAAAACGCACAAGATACAATCTTTGGAATCATGAGGTGCTTACTACCTTTTTAGAGTTTTGTGTCATGATTCATGGTTACATGGTGAAGTTGGTGCAAAGAGGTGATAGTTGGTCAGTTGAACCCTCCTAAGGTTAGATCCGGAGTGGGTGATCGCTGGGAAATTCGCTCAAAGTATGAAAAAAAAGAATCTTATTTTAGCTTATGTGCTGTAATATGCTCTTTCATTTAAAGCTCCTTTTCCTCCAGGGGCAATGTTGGAGAGGGATGAAAGGTTCAAGTCCATCAACAAGCTGACAGACATGTCTCACCAGCTTGTACAATTTAACAGGAACATTGAAGTAAGAGCTGATGAACCTCAGGATACTTGAATGACATACGTACAATTTTAACCAACGTGCTAGAATGAAAGTTGATGAACTTCAAAATTCTTCTGGCATAGGTTCTTTATTAGTTGGATTGTTTTATGAATATTATTTTTAGTTTTTCTTCCTATAAAATTCTTTTGGCGTAATTAAGTTATTTATTAGAAGGATTTTACATGAATATTCTTTTCCAGCTTTTTTTTCCTGTAAAGTTCTTCTGGCACAAGTTCTTTATTTGTTGGATGTTATATGAATATTATTTTCCAGCTATTTCCCCCCCTCTGGCTTAGAATATACGTCCTTGTATCAAATACAGAACCTTGCATCTGTTGTTGAGGACAATATGTATACCTCAGTAGGATATCTATCGAAGTCGTTATTTGTTTATTGCTACACATAATTGGGGAGGGACTTCTTATGAATACGTGAAAACTGTCCTCTATATGCCGTCAAATTCGTAGAGCATGCTTGCAAGATTTTTCAAGTAGAATTTCAAAAAGAAACATTGATGGAAGTAAAAAAAATGTCTGACTTGATAATTTTTGTCAGAAAATCATGACTCCACGCTCACAAAAAACTTAAAGACAAACAACTCAAACATGTTCAAATCTCACACAATCTTAGTAGCTTAGATGGACTGTGAACCTTAGCAGTGTCTCAGCACCATCTATGAAATGCTGACCAGAAGGTATAAGCGATCGGACCTCTGCAAAACCCCTAGCATTCTTGAATTTACCAGTGCCACCGGTCACTGACAGACGTGACATGGTGCTTCCGATCTTGTATATGCCATTAAAATTGAGGCTATCACCGTACTCACCTCCTTCAAACAATGCTGTAAATGCCATCATCTGAGTGCTCCCATCTCCTGAACTTGCCACATACACACCTTGAGCTTTGCCTACAGACTGTGACCCCAGTTCAGGGCTAGAGGTTAGTATATCATCAATAACAGTTATCGTTCCAAAGCCAAGCCCTAACCCGTCAGGTCCTAATTGGGTTGGAGGATTGCCATTGAGGTTCTGATTTCCTGCAAAAGTAGTGCCAGCTAAACCAGTTCCTAGTGGGATACCGTTTATGCCATTAACAGATGGAATGGCGCCATTGGCATTTGGGATGGCTACACCTTTCGGCGGGACAAACCCTATTGGCCTTGCAAAGGGCACTTGGCCACTGTATATGTTACCCAGCAAGCCGGTTATTGGCCTTGCTGTTGGGTTGCTGCCACCGAGAATGTCATGCATATACAGCTCAAGGATTGGTTCTTCTCCGGTTGCTGCTACAGGGTCAACCGCAGCACAGATTGGTGCTGCATGTGCTAAAGAAATTAGCAATGCCAGTAGAATGGGAGCAGTTGATGGTTCCTTGAACATCTCAAATGTACGTGTATGAGAAGAATTTACTGGAAGTTCAGGATATTGAGGATGAAGGTTTGGATGTATATGCACAGGGATTATAATTCATGCTCTTTATACAAGGATAGACTGAATGGAGTTGTTGTTAATTAGACCAAGGAGGTGAACTGGTGAAGTTGTTCGAGAAAAGGTCTTTCAAGAATATTTCCTTTCGATGCAAAATACAAATGGCGGACAGGGAGTGGTTGAAAAGTACTTTGATATTAAGTTCCATTGGAGATCACATGACCAAAACCTTCAAGAAGTTTTCTTCGGACATTAATTTCAGGCAATAAAAAATGTATCTATTAAGTTAGACAGTTAAAATGCCCCCACGCAGGATCGAACTACGGACCTTCAGTTTACAAGACTGACGCTCTACCACTGAGCTATAGGGGCTATTCGTTACCTCGTCTGTGACTTTAAAATAAAGAAAAAGCATAATCTGTGACTCTTTTGAAAACCTTCCATTTCATCCTTTTTGCAAATTAACATTCTTAATTCTCATTCAAAGAGTACTATTTATTGGGTTTCTGGAAAAATATAAACTCATCGAAAAAAGGGAATTTAAAAAAAAAAAAAAAAGTCTGTGTATCTGATCTGGATACACTGACTGAAATTTCAATTTGGGATATAAATGAAGTATATTTTGATTAAATATAAGTTTTAAAAACTTCAAAATTGCAATGTGATTTATAAATAAAATATAATTTTAAACATAGAAAAATCAAGCTGAGACTTGATGTGTAAATTTCTATTAATTTCCTTAAAAATAAAATACATTATATACTCAGTGCCAAAGTAATGGTAAAGCAAGGTTTTTAAAAACACCTTAAATTAACAGCTCTAACAAGCATAAATAAATAAAGTCGTTAGCCAGTGGAATTGACTTTCTTTCCCGCCAAAATGCCATCGCGCGAGCTGCCAAGTTGGAAATTAACGGCAGAATATTTAGCAGAGCCTGCCAATTATCTTTAGCCATCTGTCACCATTTTGCAGCCTCAACCTCAACTCCTCTGTTACACGCACAATGATAACTCGCCTTCATTAACATTTCCTTCTTCTCCAACTTCTCAATCTCTCTCTGTCACACACACAGAGCCTCTCAAGATGGATCCCAGGAGAATAACTGTTAAGTTTCCAAGAAAAAAACAAGTCGATAGATTAACGCGACCCAAAATCGACAATACTCCACCCTCAAGCCGTCCTCCCAGGTCAAGAAGAAATTCTGGAGAAAAGATGCTTTTTGCCATGGTTATTTTCTTCGTTTTCTTTGCGGTCTTACTTCTCCTCTCGATCCTCCATCCCAAATTAACTAATTAGCTTTTATTCTCTTTAGTTTATATTACGTACTTGTTCTTTCCTTTTAACATTTTTTTTCTATGAAACGTCAAGATCAAGAAACTCAGTTTCTTTCTAGAAAACTTAATGGTACGTGCCATTGGAAGCTTGATCGAATGAGGCGGGTTCTAGACAGTATAATTACGGCATAAATCAAACTATTAAATAAAGAAGCCATGGAATCCAGATTGAGTCTTCTTGACTCAGGTGATACAGATCTTGATGGCAGTCAGAAGATAGGTAATGCGAAGCATTGCTTGATGAATCACAAGGCGCGCAATCATCGCTGGTGATTTTCTTGCAGAAAAATTACTGTCTTGAGATCGTACGTTTTGCTAGCATGGATATATGTTAGAGATCACAATGTTTGCTATCTTTTTTTTATTTTTACAGGTATGAAGTAACATTACAGTACTCACAACAATGAAATATCTTGCGCTTGATAATGTCTGCATGCAATTTACGTGTACATCTATTAAAATCGTTGTATGATGATATGCTACGGAAACGAAGGAGCGCTACAGGCAGAGACAGACTCTGAACATAAAGCTCTCCTGGAAGTAGGTCTGATAGCTGCTTTCAAATCCCAGTATCAGCTAAGGCCATTGCTGTTGTAAGAAATTATAATAGATATTTCAAAAAATTATTTTACATTGATAAAATACAAAGGATCTATTGACTTATTATCTTATATTGAAATAAAAAATTTTCATGGAGTGTTTATATTTTAAAACTTGAGATGGGATGGTGTCAATAAATTAAATAGAGTGAGCTTGCACATACGATGATGAGTCAGGAAAACCTTTAATTCAACTCAAATATTTTTGTTATTTTATTAAAATATTTTGATTAACCTTGAGCTGAAAACATTATCAATCGACTAAAATATTGCTGTTAGCGTTAATTTATTGGCTACTGGAAGTGCAACCAACACGTATTCATGGACACAATTTAACGTTATTTTTGTTTTTTAAACCATAAAGAAAAGATCCTGGATTTTTTTTTTTTAAATCTTTAAACCACAATTTAACGTTGAAAATTTCAAAAATTCAAAAGAAAAGATTAATTTTTTTTTTAAAAAAAAAAACCTTATAAAATATTCAAAAAATAAGAATTTTTTTGCCTGGAAAGATCCTGGATTAGGAAATTTTGCCCCAGAAGTCTTGTTTTGAAAATGAAATTCCTGACAGATGCAGAAGTTGGAAATAATAGGGAAAGTCTACACTGTCTGTCATTGAGCTTTGAGATTCTATATCTCAATCGTCCGTTGACCTAAAACTAAAATTCTAAACCCGCGAAAAAAATAAATGAACTCTTCATCTTCTTCGTCTCACCCTCCTCCAGCCACTATTGATATCTATTCTTCCTCTCTAAACCACAGACACACGGAAAAAACCCACCAGACCCGTCATTATCACCACCGAACATCCTTGATCTACCCTGTCTGGGTTGGGCTTTACACTTTTCTCTTCAATAATTCAGGTAATTTTAGGAGTTCTTGTTTTTGCTGTTGCTGGTTTCTTTGTTGCTGCAATGCGCTCTTTCTCAGCAGTGGCTTGCATGTCTAAAAACAAGCAGGATGGCTTTTATTCTTTTTGGCATCAGCATACTTGTATTCACTATAATTTCATTTTCATCTTTTACATGGAATGGACTCTTAAGTCCCTGGTATGTATTCCTGCAAATTATCAAAGGTTATTTGCTCTTAGCAATTTATATTTGTTCTCAAATTTGATCGCTAGGTACAAGGAAAGTTATTCAATTAAGGCTTGATTCAAATCAACGGTAATCCTGTTTAACCATCAGCAACTACTGTGCACAGGGATAATGCAAGTCTCAAGACACGTATTTTGACTCCGGAAATTGAAGAGAAGTGATTGTATAGTTCTGGAGGACTGGCGCATGTTTATTTGAAACTCGACTCTATACAGATGAAACTTAAGGAATTGTTTAATGGATTTTATGGTTAAATTGGGGAGGAACCTTCTGTGATTTGATGACAAAAGTTTAACTACTTCTGTTACCGCATAATTAATTTTAAGAGACTATAATGAACTTCTTAAGAATTTGGAGGGCCCCTGGCCATCTCATGGCTGGCCTATACGCAGCCTCTAGATGCAGGGATTTCCTTCTGTCATGTGATGAAGGGAGAGATATAGGGAATTAAACTCGGCCCCATGTCAACCAAGTGGCGAGTTGCTCTGCAGGATACAGTTCTCTGTTAGTTTTTTTAATAAGGACTTTCAATTTAATTAGGATTTTAATAGTTAGGAATCCTAATACTTGATGGATTCAGTTAGTGACACGTAAGTAGGATTTCTTTTTCTATGAAGGATTCTAAATCTAAAACCATTATAAATAAGAATGTCTAGTTTATTTTTGTTTGAAAAATTAGATCATTACTCAGAATTACATAGAACATTATATATTTTTCTGGTTAGATATGAATGCAAGTGTATTGTTTCATCATCTATATAGAAAGCTTGGAGAATATCTTTCTCACAGTTTGCCATCTTTTATCAAGATGTTATTTTCCAATCGCTGCAAAGATGATATTGGATCTGGTCAGCCAAGAGTTCCAGAGGGTGATAGGGTTATCATAGATACCATTCCTCATAAACTACCATGGCTCCTTCTCCCCCATGACACGCTGTGAGTCCTTGAAGTTTTATGACTTATCGAGAAACAAGGTTCATGAACTCAATTTGCCAGAGGTTTTGCTAGGAGGGGTATCTGTTGAGGTATGCAAAGGTTGGTTGGCTATTGCCAAGAAAGGGCAATATATTCGCGATACAAAGTTCTCGAGTTATCTCTCTTTTAAACCAATTCATGACACCGAAATCTTCCTCTTCAATCCACTTCAGGAGCCATACACCAACTTCCACACCTGTCAACTTTAGTTCCATATTACTATTCTTTTCTCACCAATTGTATTTTCAATTTGGAAGGATACAATGTCATTGAATTTATTAGTAGGGTTGAACTATCCTCCGCAGACCCTTCAAAATCCATCATTGGCTTGAGATTCAATGAGTTTGAAGCGAACAACTGTGGGAATTTGGCGCTGTGTAGACTTGGGGACAAGTGCTGGAGCATCTTTCCCCGCAAGGATGAGAACAGAGCTCTTGGTTTACAAGGATGAGGATGTTTTATTTTAAGGAAAAAGGCGCCCTTACATGCAAGTTTTCCCTAACAAAAATCCAGTATCCAGTCATCAAACACTACCTACATGCCGCAACTTGCTCACTATGATAACAAATCTTTCGATCATAAGAACAAATGCTCACTGATTTGTTTACAAGGGGTGAAAATATTTATGTCAGGCAGTTCGGATCAATGTCTAAAAAACAATCTCAATAATCCATGCCCATCCCTGGACCCATTGCTGGAGCATCCTTTTCATCCTTTGGAAGATCAGTTACAACAGCCTCAGTTGTTGTCATCAGCGACGAGACACTGAAAGCAAAAAAATAGAGTGCGTCTTGGCAAGATGAAAAAGATGACAATGAAACCAGCCCCAAACCTGAAAGAAGTTGAAGAATTACCTGGCAGCGTCGACCAAAGCAGTTCTAATTACTTTCAGTGGGTCAATAATTCCAGCTTTCACCATATCAACATATTCATCTGGTAATACATGAACGTACCAAACAAATTAGATGAAAAATGGGTACCAGTGGATTAAGTAAACAAACAAACAAAAAAAACACTAACCTCTGGCAGCATCATACCCCAAATCAGGGTTGTGCTGCTCCAATAGCTTGCCAACAACAACAGCTCCCTCAACTCCCGCATTACTAGCAATTGTATGCACAGGAGTCTGACATTGGAAGATCAATTTTGGGATTCAGCGGTAACAGAATAGAAAGGTCACCAAATTCACATTAATATTGGAATACTTCAAGCTTGGCTATACACAGAATCATAAAGTACATGGATCTTGAGGCTTGAAGATTAAATATTTATGTATATACAGCACCCAACCACAATTATAGACATGCACACGTGATGAAGGACAAACCTTCAGGGCATTCTGGATAATTTGAACACCAACTTTCTGGTCAAAGTTGGCAGTTTGCAGCTTATCCAACTCTTTTGATGCATAAAGAAGAGCTGCCCCACCGCCTGCAAAAGAAAACAGCTTGAGGATTGATCTTTGATTCTAATTCTACCATATAGCATGAGGAAAGATAGATGGAAAAGTCACCTGGCACAATACCCTCTTCTACAGCAGCCTTTGTGGCATTTAGGGCATCTGTAACTCTATCTTTCTTCTCACTTACCTCAGCTTCACTAGCTCCTCCAATCTGCAACATTAGCAAAATTTTCATTAGTGACCCCAGTTTACACTTTAAGCAATAGATCCTGTTAGAAGATGGGTGGTTTGACTAGAGTTAATGTTCATGATTGTATTTGTAAGTTAACAGGAGAGAATATGCAAAGTGTGTATGAAAGTAGGCAGACCTTCAGCACAGCAACACCACCAGAAAGCTTTGCCAATCTTTCTTGCAATTTCTCTTTGTCATAGTCAGAAGTGCTTGAATCGATTGCAGAACGAATCTTTAATTACAGAGCAACAGACAAAAATCATGTTATTCATTTGCATCAAAGGATGCTTCTGTCTTTTGTTTTTTTTTAAAGGAAAGGATGCCTTGACTATGGCTAAACATAGTCCAGCAACAAAGCAAAAACTGACCTGTTCACATCTTTCTTCAATGGACTTCTTATCGCCAGCGCCATCAAGAATAACAGTGTCATCCTTTGATACTGTAACCTATAAGACAACCCAACTAGTCATGCATCAAAGTACATACTTTTTTCAGACAGCCACACTCTTGCCTTGATCCTAACTCTTCAATGTCTTGCCTTCACTACTCCCCACGAGATCTAAACTAAATTCCAACCAATCCCAAATTCCCAATCCGCCCCCCCTGCACTGCTTGTGCTAGTGCCCAAGGTAAAGTACACCACAGTCAACAATTTGAGCTCACCTTTTTGCAGCTGCCAAGCATATCCAAATCCACATTTTCAAGATTGAGGCCAAGCTCTTCAGTTATAACCTGCAAAACATAAGTTAAGAACTTGTTCAATGGAACTAGAGGATATGACACAGAATTCAATATACATGCAGTAGTAAACTCACTTCGCCCCCTGTGAGTGCAGCCAGATCCTGCAATATAGACTTCCTGTTCTCTCCAAAACCAGGCGCCTTAATGGCACAGACCTTAATTCCAGCACGAAGCTTATTTAAAATAAGAGTCGCCAAGGCCTCACTTTCCACATCTTCAGCCACAATCAGCAAGGGCCTTTGTCTCTGAACAAATATAGTTAAGTAAAATATAAAGATTGTTGTTTTTGTGCTCTAGCTTCCAAATATGAAGTGGTTGGAAAAAAAAGTGTGTACCTTTAATGCCAGCTCTAGTACTTTCACCACAGCATGCAAACTTGAGACTTTCTTGTCGTGGATCAGAATGAGAGGGTCATCTAATTCCTGTTTGTGCATAGGCATATAAAAGATAATAGAAACTCAATGACAGTAGAAGCAGTTACCTTGAACTATTCAGTCATGTGGACACCACCAAGATCTCAAGACTGTCATGATTGGAATCAGAAGAGAAGACTTACACATTTTTGGGTTTTCTGGTCTGTGTTGAAATAAGGGGATATATAGCCCCTGTCAAGCTTCATCCCCTCGACAACTTCCAACTCATTAGATAATGTTTTCCCATCCTGCAACAGATTAACATGGAATAAGAGCAAATGCATATTTTGGAAGCAAAAAAATGAAAGAATGATTAATGGAATGGGATAAGCAGCCATTAGCATCTCACTGCATGTGTCAAGAAAAACAGTACTCGGAAACTTGACATCCTTCATAACAGTACCATGACACTTAAAGAGTTGCAAGAGACTTCGAGAAAAATATCAAGAACAGAACGCAGAATTATGTATCGGTACAATGCACAACTTACTTGAATTGTTATAACTCCCTCTTTGCCAACCTTCTCCATAGCCTTTGCAATCAATTCACCAATCTCCCTCTCCCCATTTGCTGATATTGTACCAACTTGGGCAATTTCTTCGGATGTGCTGATCATTCTCGCTCTGCTCTTCAAATTGGTAACAACTGATTCAACTGCCATGCTAATACCACGTCTTAGGTCCATTGCATTCATTCCCGCTGCAACTGACTTGCATCCTTCAGTAAATATTGCTCGAGTGAGAACTGTTGCACAAGTGGTCCCTGTAAGCACATTAGGAAAGCTCTCATTGTCCAGTGAGACAGAACCAAAAAAAGCAAAAATATGCAGAGAAATATGGAGCGAGAGAGAAAAAAAGAAAAAGCACTAGATTTAGAACCTGTGGCATAAAATCCTAAACTAATGATCAGATGCTACAGGACCAATATAAGTCCTAGTAGGTCAAAATATTTAAATAACAATTGATGGTGGCAAGAAACCCTACCATCGCCTGCAGCGTCGTTGGTGGCATTTGCAACCTGCTTCACCAGGCTAGCACCAACATTCTTGACTTTATCCTTGAATTCAATGCTTTTTGCAACAGTCACACCATCTTTTGTCACTTTAGGGGCACCAAAGCTTTGCTCAATAACCACATTGCGACCCTGCAAATTACCAAGAAAAACAATCATTATTTATTAATCAACTTGCTCATTTCATCATTTCAGAGACAATTTTGCAAAAAATAGTCAAGGTACACCAAAGAAGCTCAAAAACATTAATGATTCATCATCCTCAATAAGATATTGCAAGAGGAAAAGAAAACATCCACATTGATCTTGGATATCCAAAGAATAAAGCATACAGACAAGCCCTGTTGTTTGATCTATTAACTCCCGCAACAATACTTTCTACCAAGAAAAATCATATTTCCCATTGCAGTGTTATCATTGAAGGACATGCATAGTTTAATTTATATATATATATATATATATATATATATATAAAGTCTAATAACACCAGTCTGCTACAAAAACATTCAAATTTCATATTACTTTCTTGGACCAAAAAATGAAACTCTTACGATTGTATTCAAGGGCATCAAACATCAGTATCAAACAGGCAATTGGTGTCAGTACCTTGGGGCCCATTGTGACTTTGACAGCATCAGCTAGCTCTTCAACACCCTTGAGCATCCCAGCACGAGCCTCCACACCGAATCTTATTTCTTTGGCAGCATAGTTTCTGCTCCAACTCAACCTACTTCCAATCTGATAAAAACACGCAAAAGAATTGCTTTTTAGAGTGAAAGTCATTGAAATTGCAGCAGGATAACCGAAATTGGATCGAATATGATGCAAAAACTGGACACCAAACCGATAAAAGCACCAGCACTCACCTGATTGGTGCTGCTCCTAGCAATCCTATGAAACCCACAAAAGGCAAAACCCGTCATTATGAAACAAGAGAAATCACAAAAATGAGTTTTTATTAGATTGTTTACTATGTAAATGAAAATAAAATCCAATTCCAAACGAAGTTCTTGATGGATCAGTTTTAGCTCCATTAAGCTAAATAAATACCACCGTGATCAAGAATATCCATCAAGTTCCGATCTTCCATATTTTTTTATTTATTTCTTAGCAACCAAATGGAAAGCGAAGAAAATAATGAAAACCCACATGCAAATAATGAAGAGAAGGAGGAAAGTACCGAGCTTTAGAGGCGAGGCTTGACGTGAAGCGGTGCATAGTAGTGTTAATAAAAAATTAACAGAGAGAAACTTTTGTGGGATTACTGAGAAAGAATTGACGAAATGATAAAGACAGCGAGCGCGAGCAAGAGCAGAGGGGTGAGAAAGCGGAGAGCTTGTGCTTTTTGTAGAGGGAGAGAAGGCTCTAGAAGCAGCCCGGCAGCTTCTAGTTAGTAGTAGGGTTTAGGGTTTTGTGCTCTTGGGACTTGGGAGTTTAAGTTTTCACTGTTAAATGAGGTTTACCGTTGGTTGGACCCGGCTTGCTTTTGGGTAAATATTTATTCATATCTACCCGATTAAGATTCCAACACAAATTCTCTATCAAAAACAATATTAAAAAATAAAATTTTATTTTGGATATTAATATATCAAACTTGTAATTTAAATTATAAAACCAAAATAATTCAATAAAAAAATAGATCACAAAACTCAATTCTCAATTAGCATTATATTATTTTATCAAATCTGCATCTCATATCATGAACTTAACATAGCTTCATTAAAACTATATTCAAAAATTTTATAAAAGCTCAATCTTCAGTAAATTTAAAATTAAATGATAATAAAAAATTCCTCTCCTTGTATAGTTTCTTTTTTTTTTTTTAATATCCACAATTATTATATGTATATTTATTTTATTTTTTGTATTTAAGATTTTCTTCATCATGGTTGAGGGGTGTAAGAATTTTTAAATGAAAATGGATTGCGTTTAGATTTTGCCATTTAGCTTGTAATCAATTTTACTCTAGTTTTCTTTGTTTTTTTACTAGGAAAAATAAGTTCTTTTTTATATGTTGGTTTCAAAAAAAAAACAATCAAGGCCTGTTTATGAGTGTAATGTTTTTTTTTTTTTTGAAACTTATTTTTGAAATTAGTATATAAAAATATTCTAAAAACACTAAAAAAATTATTTTTAAATAAGAAAATTATTTATTTAAATATGCTTTTTAAATACATTTGAAATAAAAATTGTATCAATTATCCTCTTACCACCCACCCATGTTTAATACAAATTTGAAAATATTAATGAGATTGTTTTAAAAATATTTTTTTATTTAAAAATATATCAAAAGAATATAAAAATAATTTTTACATCCGTTTATAAACATCTTTTTTTTTTTCCAAATATACTGTCAAACATAATGTAGAACCTCAGTAAAATATAGCTGAAAAAGAAAAGCACTTGGTTAGAAACAAGCCACGGCTGGCAGCACCGATTGACCACGCGCGCGTGTAGGCCCCTACACACCATCGCTGTTTTTCCTCCCAACCCAAAGTCTCTCCACTATTCATCATCCGGCCTTCTCTTTCCTAAAAACAAACCAGTCTTTCACTAAAAAAACCATACAGAGATAACAAAGAGCAACACCAAGAGAAAATGACGGAGGCAGTGATAAGAAACAAGCCTGGGATGGCAAGCGTGAAGGACATGCCGATTCTTCAAGACGGCCCTCCTCCTGGTGGTTTTGCTCCTGTCCGATTCGCTCGTAGGATCCCTAACAAAGGTCCTAGTGCTATGGCAATCTTCCTCGCTGCTTTTGGTGCCTTTTCTTATGGCATGTACCAAGTCGGCAAGGGCAACAAGATCCGCAGGTAAAAGATGTTTTTTTGTTTTTCGATTTTTTGTGGTTTTCGATTGGTTTTGGTTTTTGGGTTTTGTTTGGTTTTGAGTTAGAGTTAGAAATTTGAAGGATTTGATATTTTCCTATGTGATTTGAATTGGATTACTAGATTGAAGATTGCTAGAAACTTTTTACTTGGCACTTTATCGAAATTAACGGTTCTGTTTGCGACAATTCTTGGCATCTGGATTTTTTGGATTGTGATATTAGCACTACAATGTGGCTGATCATCGCGTTCCATCATAGTATTAGCATTGAGGTTAGAATTTTGGTAGAATTTTCCTATTTTGATTGTGGTGTTGAGTGGTCGCCACTTTTTTTTCCTAGGGTGACAGATAGAAATTATGAAGCCTTGTGAGTGGACATGGTTTCTTGTAGCTGGATTTTGTTTGATTCTCAAATGTAAATTAGAAAATTTGAGATTTTAGGTGGGTTGTGAGCGAGTTTCTGATGGGTAAAGAATAGAAATCGGTTATTAGAAGCACCAAGAGGCATCAAGGAGCTTCCAAGTGAATTAATTATATCCGTATCTGCCTTCACTGGAAAAATTCTATTCCGTATCCTAAATATGCATAGCTTTTACTTTCAATCCATAACCCTTACAAGAGTTGAGAGCAGTCTCCCCCCTCAAATACACTTTTACAAAGTCTGCGCTAAAAGCAAAGACAAGTACAAAAACCACAACCTTTCTAATCAAATTGCTCTTTAGAAGTGAATTGCCATGATAAAGTTGATTCTGTTTATTCAACTACATGGTGTAGGAGACGTGTTATCTTTGATTTTTGCAAAGATGAGTTAAGTATAATTAAAATGTATTGGTGATTTGTGGCCTTTGCTTGCTAATGTTTTCCATGGAATTAGCAATTTTGCATAATTAATAACTTAATGAAAATAGTTATTATTTTGACTCAGGAGAGAACTTGTCAGGGATTGGTTGAGTTGGCAACAGTGGTAGGTTGTGTCAAAAAAGCAGGTCTGTGCATGTTTTGTAACTTTTCCAGACCTGGTTTTGAAACCTGAAGGCAACCATGCTTTTGGAAACTCAATCTTGAACACACCTGAGCTAACAGTAAATTGAGGTTTGCGAATGACATTGAAAGGAAAAAACTTTCAGTTTCAATGATGAGACACCGATTTACCAAGTTTTGAGTAAGTTGTGTGGTGTCGTTGTCTCTGGTACGGGTGGAAAAGTGCAAGATTATTCCTGTGAAAGAGCTAGTGTGTTGCTTATGGCTGCCAAAGCTGTCCAAAATTCAAGTAAACAGTTTGAATGTAAAAACAAGCTTAGAGTAAGGTTTTTCATTGTTATTTATACTTTCCTTTTGAAACTGTCTGTATTCAGAACATGGTTGCAATGGACGCATCACCTTCAGATTATACTTTGCTCTTTGATGAGAATCAACCTGGGCAGACTAGAATTTTGAAATTTTATCCAGTTGGCCTCCTTGTGTTCTCCTTCTTGAGGTGTATAAAAAAACTCCTGTTTTTGGAAACCACAGCTGGGTGATTTCTTGGCATTCCTTAAAGGTATCATTTTAGTTGCTGTAGCCTAATTTATATACAAGTAAGTTAAGTCAGAAGATTATGGCTTATGGAGCATATCCGTCGGTACGGGTCAATGTCAATGTTTATTTCATTGTCAGATTTATACATGTGGATAGTCTCACATGAGGAGTAGGATGTTGAGGCATCTTGAAAGACAAATATAGAAAGTAAGCATCATTTTGAATGCAGTATATATCTCATGCTTCCAGTTCTGAAGTATACGAGTTTAAATCTCAATTTGAGCTAAGGGCATGTCAAGAGGCTGGATTAGTTGTGTGCTTGACCTTTAAGGTGTACATATGACTGCCCATCTCTTATAAGAAACCCTGATTATTGTATACTGTATAAGAGAAGTTTTAATCACCATGAATTTGTACTCTATACTGTGTGCTTTATAGCCTTGTATGTAGTCATTGGTGATATAGATATGCTGCAAAGCCTCCAAGTTCCTTATTAGGCCATTTTAGCAACTGTAAACTTGTTCTTAAATCATTTGCTTTCTGCAGAGCACTTAAGGAAGAGAAGTATGCTGCACGCAGGGCAATCTTGCCTCTGCTTCAAGCTGAAGAGGATGAAAGGTAGGAAACAGCTATTTTCCTTTATCACCTCCTAATGTGTTTCCCATCTCTTTCTTATAAAATAACCTCGTCTTTCCTTTCTCCCTGATTTCCTCTATTTAGATTTGTCAAGGAGTGGAAGAAGTATCTGGAATACGAGGCAGAAGTAATGAAGGATGTTCCTGGTTGGAAAGTTGGTGAAAGTGTCTATAATTCTGGGAGATGGATGCCCCCAGCAACTGGTGAGCTGCGTCCAGAGGTCTGGTGACACTTTTATCTGTATCTTGTTATGGTGCAATTCTAATTGTCAAGCATCCCGTTTTTTCCCCATCATCCAAGTGTCTTCTGTCACTTAGTGTTGCTTCTTTTTCATGGAATAAAAATTTGCTATTAATCATCTGAGATGCCCTGAAAATACTGCCCACAGTAATCTTGTTTCTTTCCTTTTTATTGTATCCTCATTACCAGAAAACCTTGAACATAAAGATTAAAAGACCTTTAAAGAACTGTCTTCTCTTTTAAACTTTGTGGTAAATTTCAACCTGTTGGTAATGGTGTGGACATAATGACACGCCCAAAGTGGGGATTCTGGGGTTATGATTTGCCAATCATTTGATTGGTTTCTGTTTGATGGTGTTCTGTTCTGTGGTTTTTGGGTGCTGTTGATAACACTGCTCCCTTTCTTGGCTCTCAAGATTATGGAGTAGATTCACTATGGTAGTTACTAGTGTGGAAGAATTTAAGCCTCGTTTTGCTTCACTGATTTGAGTCACCTCGGTCATCTTGAATCCCCCGCGCCCCTTGATGATGAAAAAACAGGTGGGGACCTTTGATAGTTTTTTTTCTCCTTTATATATATGCTACAAGCAAGTAATATCTTCAGTACAGCTAAGTAGCCAATGATTACAGAGCCATAATAAGCAGAAGCAGCGCTCAACAGCATGAACTTTCATAAGCTACAGGCAAATGATTTATCATAGGCACTTAGTAATGATGCATACCAGTAAAAGAACTAGAAGCCATGCTCAAAAAAATATGAGAAAACAATTTCATCAATCCATCATGTATTGTGATTTATGCTTCACCATACAATCAAAAGAGACTCTGCAAGCTCAAGGAACTTGCGTCACATCGATTGTTCTCGAAGTTGAAAACCTAAGTTGAAGGTGAAAGCGAAATCTCGTCTGACCTGCTGAATTTGAAACCCCCCATGAAAAGAAACCGGGGGAGGAATTCATTGAAGTAGAGGTTAGATGCTGCATGGATCATGTAATTCTTGTACAGGGGAGCATCGATGTCTGCATTTTTCTAGTTTCATCGGATGCCGGCTCTGAAAGGACAACGTTCTACTCTCTCCTCTGAAAGATAAAGCAACCTGTTTCTGCTGCTTGAAGATACACCTCTCAACGCTGAAGAGAAACATATTTTTACTTTAGAAAATAACCAGAAGAGCAGAAAGAACCCGTGAAGAACAGAAATAACCTGCTTCCAAACTAAAAATGTTCATCACAAATTTGCAAAAATGAGAAATTGACCATGCTGTGCAAGCTCTGCTTAAGCAAAACCAACGAACATGTGGCAGCCATTTTCGACGCTAAATACAAGATTAAGGGGCCGTAGATTATAACGACCCGCTTGTCCTTTGTTATTCATGTCAATCAATTTCAGTCAACTTTTGACTTTATATATTATATTTTATATTTCCATAAGCAATGTCTAATTCATTTTTTTTAAAAACCAAGTGTCCATCAACATAAAATAGAAAATAATAAATACAGACATAAATTATTTTTAATTTTCTTTAGTGGATTTTTTTTATACTATTTTATTCAGGATTGTCAATTCCGTTCCGTTTCATCTGGAATGGGCGGAACGTTTCGTTTCATTAATAAATTCAAAACAAAACGGCGTCGTTTTCATTTTGGTTTTAATTCCGGTCCGTTCAGAAAATTTCAGCCAAATTCCGGCTGGAACGTCTCGGTTCCGTTCTAGGTGTGCCGTTCTGGCCTTAAAATCTTCTTTATTTTGATTAATTTGTGATTTTTTTCTAATTTTGATATTATATTTGTTTGATTTTGTGTTTGTATTGTATAATTTAAAGTTAATTTATCTTGAATTTTAATTATGCTTGTTAAATTAATATTTTATTTTTTTTCATATATATATATAATTTTATATGAACAGTGCAACCTCGAAACGGCACACCGAAATGCTTCGAAACCAAAACGTTTCGTACCAATAGAAAAACCGAAACGGTAATCAGAACGGTATTGACACCCTTGATTTTATTTAGTGGTTAAATCCTGATCATGCCCAAATCAATATAACCATGTCAATTTCATGATTTAGATAATAAAAATAGAACATAATAATTACTTTTCTTTTATAGGAAAACTGTTTTTAATACTTTACTTGAATGGCTACCTCTCTTTCCATTTCTTACTTCACTGAAACAGATAGCACCCTCTGGGCCCTCTGCATGTTTATGACCCCACGGATTTCTTGCAAGCCCATCTCATATTCAATTGCTACTTTGCCAGTTCGACACTTTCACTAGATAGCAACGACAGGATGCAGTTTCGTTAACTTTCAATTCCTCTTGGAAATTTTGACTCTTACACACACACACACACACGACAGTGAGGAGGGTAATAATTTCATTTTACTATATTCAGTCATTTTGTATTTGCAATTATGCATCCTTGATTGTGAGATGCTATGCAGTTGGAGTCCCTGTGGTGCTAGCTCAATCCTGAACAAATGTAAATAATACACAAAATGTTTTCTTTGAAGGGGGGCAGGGGGTTTACATTCGTTTCTTTCCAACATGGGTAATAAAAAAATGATCTCCGAGGATAAATGCTCATAAAACAAATGCTGAAAATGAGCCGATAGGTTACATGAAAACCAGTAGGAAGGAATCCAAAAAAAAAGAAGCATCAGTGTCGTTAAGAAGAAGCTTGCACATCAACACTTGGGAAGATCAGCTGGTGGTGGTAGCAGCTTCTGACTGGGAAGCTTTCCATCCAAGACAACCCAAGCCATCTTCAAACCCCAGCTTGTGTGCACTTCTAGATGGCAATGCATGAACCATACACCTGTGGACAAGCAATCATCAGAAATTAAAGAGGGTAGCAAAAACATGATACTATTAAATTACATAGGTTTATTTTCCTGCCTAATCTAGGACCATTTAACTTGCCTGACCTGCAGTAATCACTAATTACCAACCTGGATTGTCTGCTAGAAATCGTATAGCAACCCACCCACCAGAGGGCACACCTACAGTGTTCCTTTCAATAGGGTCGATAAGATTGAAATTTGTGGGGTCCTTAATTGGATCGAAGTTCCCAAAACCTTGACCAACAACAAAGAAATTGAAGCCATGTAAGTGAAGAGGGTGGCTTTCTGCACCAAGAATGCTAGTGTCCTGCATAATGAGCTCCACAGTGGTATTGAAAGGAAGCACTACTAGCTTTGTTCCATTGCTCACCATCGTATTGTTTGGCGGATTTCCAGTATAATTAAAAGGAATAAGTGGGTTGATAGGAAAATCAGGAGTATAGACACCCTTTGATTGGCCAAAATGGTGGGCTTGGAGAAGAGCTGTTGTTGGCATTGCAAATGACACGTTATTTAGTGAAGCTGCGAACATTGTTCCATTTGGTCCCTGGCAGGTTTGGTTTTGGGGGCATGAGTGTGTTCCAAGGCCTACTGTGAAGATAAATTGTCTGTCAACCTTTTGAGGCACGTTGGCAGGGAATTGTGCATTGGCTAAGCTGCGGAGTTTGCTAGTGAAGTTTGTAGCAAATAAAGTATCATTTAGAGGAGGTAGATTTGGTTTAAAAAGCGGAAGTTTTTTAGTAGAGTGGCCTGATTGAATGGTGTTGCTCGATACTTCATATTCTAAAATGCCAGCAACTGTTGAATTATCAAAAGTTCCTTGACCAGTCACGTAAGGTCTAGCAGTCATGAGAAAATTGGCATTTGGGTGGTGGGGTTTGGTCTTGAGAAGGACATTTGTGGTTTGTCCCGGAGCAATGAGAAGCGTCTTGGTATCAAATGGTTTCACATACACAGCATCAGCTTCCACAACTGTGAATGTATGGTTTGCTATGCTGAAGAAAAGTTCGTCATTGAGGGCAGCATTGATCAGGCGAAGAAGGTAAGTCTTTCCAGGCTTTACCTTCAGCTTGAAAGTATCTGCCAAGCACCAACGACACAAAGTAAATGAGAGAAAGAGAGAGCGAGAGAGAGACAGAAGTGCACTGTATTGCAGTAGAAGGCCTAATTTGCTAACATATTGTACCTTTGGCAGAGCAGTTGTATAATGGCCCTGGAAGTCCATTAATAGTGTAGGCATCAGAGACATTTGGACCTCCACCTGTTTGCAATGCCTGGTTAATGACTGCCTCTGGATCTGCATTGAACCACTCTCCTGCAATTAAGTAATTAACCTTTTACTTGCATTACCAAATGGAGACGACCTCAACAGGGAGGAATAATTGTAAATTCCAATTAGTTCTGAAGAATATCTTGCCGTATATAGCTCATTACCAAAGATGATGGGAACTTCCTTGTAAGGTTTGACAAATGGATAAGGAGTGCCGAGTTTGGGAAGAATGATCAAGGGACCATAGAGAGTTGATCTTAGCCAAGATATATGGGCATGCCACCAAAGAGTGCCTCTTTGTCCTACAATGGTGTAGTTATAAACATAGCTTTGTCCAGTTTGTATAGGGCACTGTGTAATATACGCTGGTCCATCAGCCCATCCACTTCGAAGCTGTCGAATTCCATGCCTGTTATCAATGAAAATAGAAATAGAAATTCAGACCATGTTTTCGCAATATCAGGGTACATTGCAAAAACTGAAAACTGAAAATGCTACCAGTGAATAGAGATATTGTTTTGGACATGGTTAGCCACTCTAATAAGAAGTCTGTCACCCTCCCTAGCAACAATGCGAGGCCCTGGGAACTTCCCATTGACTGTTACCATGTTCTTGGTGTGGCAAAGGCGTGTCACATTCTGCAACATGACCTGCAAATTTTGATTTTCTATAGACCGTTATAAATGAAATAGAGAACTTATTTGTCTAAGAAATGCGGGAGGAGAAAATCAAAAGAATGTTCTTTCGTGGATAAAAAATGTGAATGCAAAGCAATGTGCGTGACCATATTATCTTGACAAGCTTAGGTACCAAAGCTAATGACATGTAACACATACATCGAGTTTGTAGTGCCTTGTAATGGCAAGTGCAGGCTCAAGATGGAGAGACAAAATGACGAATGAGAAGAGAAGAAATCCCCAAAAAGTTGGTGATGGAAGAAAAGAAATGCCCATTTTATCTCTTTTTTCAGACAAGGCTACAAGCTCCAATGCTTGATCCTTTAAATTGTTTTTTTCTGTCGAGATTCTTGGACTGCATGTTCATAAGAGCTTGGAAACCAGTATATATAGAGAGAGATAGTTTACGGAAAAGTGTCAGTTATTCATAAAAAAAAGATAAGGGAAAGGCTTAACTAGTTGATTAGGTGATAGAAATTATATAGTTTTATATTGAAAGGTAAACTAGAACAAGCTTCATGAATAATATATGCAGAAATTTTCAGTTTATTAACAACTCTAGAGTACAGTCAAAGCTAATTTCCTTGGTCTCCTTTCTTTTGAAGTAAAAACCTGTCCGTCCTTCCTACCAAATCATAATACGAAAATCCCAACTCTAATGGGCATGGCACTGTCCAGATTAGTCCCATGCAGTTGTAGTCTCTGGTGTAGTAGACTTTCATTTTCAGCAACAAATTAATAGAGCTTTCATTTAACTATCCACTTCGAAACACTATCCCAAGCAATATTGAAGTAACAGATCGTAAAACCACAAAATAATGACTTGCTTTAGGCATATTTTTAGGTCACAACTTGAAAATTTAGACCAAATTTCTAATGTCAATTCTTATATAGTTTTTAATCCTATGATTAGGTTAGTAAATGAAAGTTTTCCTTCTTCAATGTCGCTTTCATCTCATATTTCACCAGGATAGTTTAAAAATATTGACAATGCATGTAAGATGTTATTAACTGTAATACTTGGAGATAAAGCTAACGATCAGGAGGTTTCTATCAAGGAAGTCATTTTTCAGTGGTGGATGTGTGTCACAGGTCATGGAGGGATCGAGGGGAGACCTCACCTGAAGCAATTTTATCTCAAGCAAACGTAGTAACATACTAACTACCACATGAATATATAATTCCCTAATAATCTGATTTGAATGTTGAAAAGGATGTGTAATTGAGTAGTTGGTGCTTAATATACTCAATTTTCCTGACGAGTTAAGGGATCCAAGTCATCTCACATTTTTCACATCTCATAAGCTGCAATTGCTACTAATTTCTCTGTGCACAATCTTAAATCTGTTAGCTGACACATTTTATGTTTGCACCGCCATATATCACAGTTTATCTGCTCGTCTCTCCTAACTGAGAATAAGTTCGGGATTATTGATGTTGATTGCTGCTGTCCTAAGGCATGTACAGAACTTCAAGTTTTGCAAATGTCAGCGAGCTTGTAGGTCAATCAAGACCCACATCCCCTCTTTTCTAAGAATTCTCAGGTTGAAACCTCTTTTTTTTATAATGCAAAAACAAAAGTTCTTTGTCAAACGATTCAAATCCCGTTGCATCAAAGTAGGAGGCTTTCTGAAAAGATGGAGGGTCACCCACTTTTCTGTCCAAAGGGTCGAAGGTTTCCCGATGAAAAACACAAGAAAAGAAAAAAGAGAGTCGAATAGCTCTTGGGAGGCAAATTAATGTGAAAATAATAATCAATATTCATGATGCCCCTAAATGAACTATCTTTCAAAAGGCTCTTTCTTTAATAGAACTCAGTTGGTGTAAACAGCTAAGACAATTTTCTCGGTTAGATTGTGTAATCAGCAATCTCACATCAACTGCAACCCGGCTCTGCGAAAATGCAAGTAGGTAGCTCTTGATCTGAACAAGCATCCAATCACCTCTCAATTCTATAGCATTGTTGTCTTGTGGGAAGTCAAAATGCCCTGTGAAGAAAAACATGGACCTTGTCATGGATTGAAATTCCTATTGATTTCAAGCAATTCTTAACACCAAGCAAGTCGCATAAACCCACTAGCTAAATCTAGCAATTGCCTTACCTGGTGGCAGCTAAACAGTAATCCTGAATGTAACGATGCCATGAAATATGGTGAAGCCGTGTAGGAAGCTTATAGAAACCTCTCAGTGACAATTAATTACCAGGTGCCATTATGAAGAAAGATGATAATTCAGCTCCCATGGCTTTTGTTTCCGGGAGAACTTTCCAAGCAAGTCATCAGTGAGCATAGTCAGACTGCTATAGCAGTGAAATATGAAATACATCCCATCCCAAAAATTATAGTACAAAATTAACCAATGAGCTACACAGTAGACAGTAATGGAGCCCTTGCTGTGAAAATAGCTTTCGTCAATTTGATACCAGGATACGTGAAAGCTTGTCTACTTTCTAGTTTATACTAATGGAGTCCTAGTTCAAGGCAGTAAATTTCCAATTGTCCAAAGAGAAGAGGACGAGATAATATTAGAACAGGGGTGAGCAAAATAACTAAATACTCGAAAATTGGCTGGGAAAATCTATTAAAGACATTGAACTGGAAAAAAAAAATGATTGAAAATTTTAATAACAAATCCAAATTGTTTCGTTGCAGTTTTAAATTTGAAAAGAACAAATAAAAACTAAATTAAACCGAACGAAATCGATTTTTTTTACATAAAAAAAATCAAAAAGCGTAAGAACACCCGGATTCTATTATATCAAAATCTGTAAAAAAATATTCAACTAAAATGCTTATAATATGCTAATTCATTTAAAAAAAAAAAAACTGAATCCATGAACTGATGCTTTGATTCAATTTAATTCAGAATTAAAAAACAAAAGTATCTGATTTGATTAAAACATTTAAGTTCAAATAAAATCCAATTAACGGATGTTCGACCTTGTCATGGAGGAAGAAAGGGTGAAATTTTTCGAAGCAAACTTCGATTATTTCTAGATTTATACTCTCTATCCTTGCAAGGCCATGTGTTTGGTCCCTGCAAGTCACCCATCCTGACTCATACCCCCTCTCTAACACACGACAAGCTGCTTCCCGTCAAAGAATAATTCTACATCTGATTGCAAACAGATTGACATAGAAAAGCAGAAAGGTAGATTTTTGCTTGACTATTAATAATAAGCTAGAATTGCTATCAGTTTTTCACACCCTTCCAATTGCTCCCATCATCTCTGGTATAAATAATCTCTAGAGGTTAGAGTTCTCAACTTGTAATAAAATTGAAGGAACAAATTCAATTACTTTCACTCATAACTGGGTTGACAAATTGAACTGTGTATGAAGCTTCTTATTTCCAACCTATGGTGCACTTTCATGCTCCAGGTTCTTACCATGAACAGTTTCTGACTCTCAAACATGATTAAATCCATTAACACCTGCCTCCCTCTTTCTGGCTAGAATCGCACTGCAATTTTAAATATCACCGTTGCAAAGACATTCTCAGTGAAAGAGAATGTGATTTCCCTTCAAAAAAAATTAATTCCTTAATTGCATCCCAACTTGAATATTTCAGAAGGATCTCCTCTACTTGAAGCTACCTTTCAAAAGGATCTCTACTTGAATTCAATGGGGGGTACACTGCTGCGGCAATTCTCCGCTGAAGATTGTATTTCTTTGCAATCACTGGCCTCACATCTTCAACCCCAACCAAGCTCTCCAAAAATGGAAGTAGTGAAAGCAATTCTTTATCTTCACGATCATCAAACCAGCTCTCAATTGGTATACCATTGTCAACCTGGAAGCCAAATGCCTGAAATGAAAACCATCGACCTAGTCAACGATTTCAGCTCTAAAGAATTTCAAAAAATAAAACCGGGCCCCTCCTAAAAGCCTCAGGCCATTCCACTCGTTTACCTTGCCTCACTTCTCTTCCATACCTTCTGTCCTACAACCGATAGTCAAGCAATTGCTTTTATCTTGGTAAATATCTATGGTTTCTAAAATACTTCTAACACCAGCATCTAATGATTTGGATACAATGAAGAAAGAAAACAGAAATTCCATTCAAAGGAATTGTGCCATTGCAAAGAACGGTTATTTCAATTCAAGAGTGTTACTGATTAAACGGTGCAACATCTCTAAAAAATTCTAGTGTTTAGGCAAATCGACAACAAAATAGTAATGGCTTTCATACTAAGAAGATAGCTATTATCAATTTCATGCTATGGACAGAATATAATGCCAGATGTCCCAAACAACCCCACCCCACACTCCCAAAAAAATTACTGAAAAGGGAAAATATCGAGTAAAAGGATTCAGTCTCTCTAAGACCAATCAAATTATGATGCAAGCCATGTAAATCAGAAAGCATTGAAAGAGAAGAATTATGCAACAGTACCTGGGGAGAGTTGTCAATAATAATAACATGTGCCAAATCACGACCAAGAACCGACAAATCTTTGAGGTAGTTACCCTCAACAAAAACACAGGATTCACGAAAAACACGATGTCGAAACACTCTCCTCTTTGGATCAAGCACGTTTAGAAGCTGCTCTGCATAAATACTTTGGCTAGCAGTAAATATTATGATCTCAAAAATACTAGAAACTCTCTCCATGAAATCCCTGAGGTACGGCCGGCACCGAACAAAGACTGTGTGCTGCTGGAGGTTAAAGTTGACAGGAAATGTGAAGTCTGCGTCATCACAAGGTTCAAGGGTGGAGTGCACCAGTGTTTCTGAAATTATAAATGGCAATTAAGGCTCTCACAATCAGAGACAGATACAACGCAGGTAGTCAATGGCCAAAAATGCATGTTGCACAATAGTAAATGCAAAACTATCGCTTCATAGAAAATGGCAGCTTTGGTTCCAGATTTTTCTGATTAAAGAAACTCCTAACTTCCAATAACAATTCAAAATATAACTAATATTCACTTCCTCGTCATAATCAAAATTACATGTAGCGGATGAGCAGGTACACAGAAAGCAGAACATTACATTTCACGAGTCATCAGAATGCAGTAATCTCAAGAAAGCTCTCAAGAAAGCCCAGTCATTCACACCGCAATTAATACAACTTCCAAATGAGAATTGCATATGAAATATTGTAAGAAGGCATTCATTTATTAGGAACAAACGATAACATCAAGAATCTCCAAAAATGTTTTACAAAACCAAACAAAAGGGACTCTGCAGCATCCCCTCCCCTCCACGGATACAAAAACCAAAAGATTAAGAGACAATTACCTCAGCATGATAAAATGAGCAAAAGGAAGAGCTTGGCATCAAGTGAATCATTAATAAATACACATAAATCATGAGAACAGGATATAAACAATAAAGTTAAAGATCACGTGTTAAACATAATTGTATAAACTAACATGAATAAATGTCAAATTCTGTACCATCCAGGTCCAAAACAAGAGTTGTAGGAGGACAACTCCGTGTCTGTTTAGGTAGCAGCATGGGCCTAAAAGTGGGGACTACTGATGACAATTCTGGCAGGTTCTTTATAAATAGATAAGGATCAAAATCATCAAACTCTTCATAATCCTCCTCCTCCTCCAAGCAAACATCAGTTGACATAGAATCTTGACCATGCTCATCAACACATTCTAGTTTTGAGTTCTTCATTGCAAGATATATAGAAGAAACTTCAGAAGGAAGACCAACTCCGTTTGAAACTGCATTATCACAATAATTCACAGTAGTTGCATCAGTAGAGAGCACCTGATCACCATAGTTATCCACATATGAGCTTTTGGCTAATATATATTTCTCCACTTCTATGACACTACGACAAGTTGTGTTAAGGGAAGCTAGTGTGCTCTCATCGTGTTCTCCATAAGAGGGTTTAAATGTTTCTTGTGTAAGATGGGCATCCAGGATATCAACCCAGGACTCTCCAGTCCAATACAGTTTGATGAAGTCAACTAAACAGGATTATGCGAAAAGAAAAAAAGGTATCATATAAGAGGGAAAAGATAACAGAAGCTTAAATAAATATATGTTCACACATATCAGCTTTAAAAAAAAATACTGATTTTCACTCACCTCCATCCGAAATTTCTCCTCCAGCAATCTTAGATGTGTGAAATGCAGGAGAAAATATAGCTTGAACCACACATTGGGCAGCTCCTTCATTAAAGCCCTGGAATAGAAATTAGCAAATCATATGACAGAATCTTAATGCTTGACTTGTTGATTCTTTTCTTGTTTTTCACTCTTTTGATATACACTTCTGAGAGCTATTTAAAAATAACCAGCAAAATTTTATTAGAATAGGGGCATGTCAAGTTTTATATATTCATTGTCAGACCCAAAAAAAGAATCTAAAGCAGGGTTAGAAAGGTGCATAGCACTCACAGTTGGTGCAGTTACCTTTGGATCCACCACATCACATTGTGAAGCATTGGAAGCCTCATGATGCACCGAGTTGTATCTAGTATTCAAATTTGTTGCTGCAATAGGCTCCTGATTTTTCTTTGGAAAGGTGCCTGCAAAGAGCATTTGAGGTTGGAGTAAACACAATATAAAATATCGATGGTTCTTAATAAAATAATAAATGAGAAATTTAATTCTTAAGAGCACAATGTGTGATGCTGATTTCCCTAATATTAGAATTTCCTCAGACCCTGACTTTGCAGCAGATATAGTGAGAAGGATGAAACTTGATACTATCAGGAACACAATAAAAAATAAAAAAATCATACAGGTACATCTTCTTAAACAAATTTATATCCTTTATCACTAAATTCAATATCCTTAAAACGTAAGAGCTGTTTTAAAAGGTCATTCGGTAGAGCAACAGCAAGTTAAGATGCTAAATTATGATAACTTAAAAATGAGAGCAACTTGGGAATTAATCTTAATTCAGGGGACTACATTCAATCTAGAATCTGCTAACATTGTGTTTAATTAACTTTTTGCTTGGACAGATAAAATTGCTTGACACTGATAAGTAGCACATAGGTGATGTCAAGTATTGAGTAATGTTTTCTGTTGATTTTGAGTGTTAAAGTTCAAAACAGCATTCAACATTTCACTTTTTTTATACACATGTTTAATTGTAAGAGACTTGCTGCCCACTGCTCTAAAAGAAAAAAATCTGACACTTTATTACAATCTCCACGAAAAAGGCAAACTATTGTGTTCTGTGTGAGCATGCATTGACTGAAAATATATAAAGGGGGTACCGTATTACATTTCTGCTTTCTAGCTGAAGATGTAATTAGTTCTGAAACTTTCTTCTCAGCGACTTGCACATTTTCAGACAGTTTCTTCTGAGCTCTTGAAATCCTGGGGCTTGCATGCTCTTTTGAAGCATTTCTTCCACAGATTCTTTTCTTAGCTTGCATTTCCTCAGGAAGATTGTTCCAAACTTGAAGCTATTCCACCTTACTCAGCTCCAGCAGTAAAATCCAAAATCTGGAGATAACAGTCCTGACCGGAGCACCATGCACTCTGAATCAGTCAGATACCGTTTAGATTTTCACATCAAAGTCAACCAGCTATGTTTACAACTAATGTACATATACAGTCACTTGAAAAAAGAAAACATCAAAAATAAAAATGGATTTTCTTAAGCGTATATAAATATCCTCCATTGCAACACATAAAGCAGATTATCGATGGCGAAGTGGAAGATTCCCGCCACAAATGAGAGGATACATTGCAGCCTTGTACACACAAAATATTGACTTCGTCATATTGTGGCAGCAAAATTACACAGATAACTGTATAAAGTAAGATTTTGAATTCAGAATAAACGGCGTAATGTTAAACCCAGCATATCCAAATACAAATCACGGACTAAAGCAAAACCCATCAAAAATACATTTTCCTAAGCTTCGCGCTATCTAGCTTTAAAATTTAGGTTAAAGATGAGTCAAAAATCGAAACTTCAGAGTCCCAAACTCCGAAAAAAAGAGTCAAGGATTGCATTTACTATACACTAAAGTTTATACAAACAAGATAGCACTTTGAAATCTACACTACAAATAAGCGGACACCTTTTATTTCAATACATACAGTAGAAATTCCCCGAACCCTTTTCAAAAAAACTGCTTAAAATTGAGAATCAAAAGCATGCAATTGCAGAAACTCGAAGCCCTAGACCCCTTCACTTCAAAATCACCAAATTCCAATTCCAGCATTCAAAAATCCAAAACACCATCAGTAAACAAGCTAAATTCCTCAAAAAGCCATTCAAACATCAAGTTCATAAACTTGACTAACAATAGCAAAATAAAAAAACAGAGAGAGACGCAAGTAGTTGAGAGCTAAAAATGAGCAGTAAAAAGAGAAGCTAACCTGATAAGTTAGAATCGAACATGAACATATTACAAGTGATGAACTTGCACCATTTTTTTTGCTGGAAATTAAAGATATGAAGGAGAGTCGGTGAAGTAAATTAATTACCAGTAAAACCCTAGATTTTGAAATCAAAGAAGAGTGAAAGAGGAAGGAAATTGGGGTATAGTTTGGGGGTTTGTCTTTATTTTATTTTTTGAAGAAGTTGTTATTTATTTCCCTCCAAGGATTTTAAAAGAGAGGGAAACCATGAAAGATTGAAAAAAACTTTTTATATATATATATTATTGTCTGACCCCAAACCTAGCTGCGAGTTTTTCTCTCTGATGTGCGTATATTCATCGGGTATTAATTTTTTAAGAGAGAGAGAGAGAGACAACATATTATAAATTATAATTAGAAGTTGTGGGAGATTCCTCACTCGCGAAAGGTAGTGCAATGACTCTACTTGCTGTAAATAGGAGACAACCGGGCGAGAGCTGGACGCTTTTGCATGGAGAGAAGGTAAATTATAAGTCAGTCCCTCTTCTTTATATTAATTAATTGTTAGTCCTCTTTATTTTAAAGATGAATTATTTATTTTCATAACAATGTTGACTAGATTTAAATTTAATATCATTTTATTTAATAAAAATAATATTCTATATTTAATATTTCAAATAATACCTCTTTATTTTTTAATTTATATATTTGAAAAAATAGAAAAGAATCAAGAATGAAAAAAGGACTGAATAATTATATTTAAGACAAGGGGGCTAATAAATAGAGACTGATTAGTAATTTAGTCAGGGAGAGGAGCGCGTGCATTTCAATTTGTAATCTGAGATTAGAACGTGCATCTTAATTTGTAATATAAAAATAGTATAGTTGTTTATTTTATTCTGTTTCGGTTCAAAATATTAAAATATTTTATATTAATAAAAAAAATAAAATAAAATAATATTATTTTTATTTCAATCCATTCAAGAAATTTCAGTAAAATACTAACCAAAACATACCAAAATTATACCGACTGTTTCATTAACTTCAAACAAAAATTCATTCCCGCGCTTGGATTTTAGACAAATTATGGGTCACCCAGACCATCAAATCAAATTCAAATTTCAACTTATACCGCAGCTATATATATATATTGTTTACTTAAATATATTAAAAATGCGAGAATCAAAATTAAAAAAAAAATATATATATATATATTGTAAAAAATAAAATTATTATGTTTACTTTGATTTTATTCATAAAAAAATAAATTGAAACACCCCGACATCTCCATAAAAAAGACATCTCCATAAAAAAAACAATTAAAAAATAAAAGTTTAGATAATTTTTTTTCATGCTTACCTACAATTGTGATGGACTAAATAATAGATAATTTTTAAAGATGTTTTTAATTTTGATATTATTTTTGTTTGATTTTATGTTTGTGTTATATAATTTAAAAGTTAATTTATCTTAAATTTGAATTATATTTATTAAATTAATATTTTAATTTTTTACATATAATTAATTAATTATATATATAACATTACCATTCCAAAATAATATATTAAAATTAAAATATTTTATATTAATAAAAAAAACAAAACAATAACCAAAACGAAATCGGAGATCAGGAAAGATCCTTCTCTTTTTCTTGGTTGGACCTCGCTAGCTTTTCGACGGCGTCGTTTGAGGGATTGCATGGGTTACTGGGAAATTTATTTATAAGCGAAAAAACGAGAATATGGATTCCGTTTCCGGGCCGTCATGCACTGTGAATTTATGAAGAAGGGTGCCTCTTATTTCTTTAATTGTAAACTTGTCCCTGAATCGTGTGGTATTTCCCACTTGGTTCCCAGATTAAAATTAGCTTTCCAATTGTAGCCAATTTTTATGGAAGCCAGCTCAGGCTTGATTCACTGCTCTTCTGATTGGGTTCTGTGATAGTAGTTCCAAGTGTCTTTGATTGAGGTCGTGGCTGTAATTGTAATTTTAGATTAAATAAAAAGAGTTAGTGCCTGTTTGGCACGGCGGCCAAACCTGCGTTTGGCCGTGGTGCAATTTTTTTTTTTCAATAAAAATTAATTTTTTTTTGGTGTTTTAGATCATTTTGATGTGCTGATATTAAAAATAATTTTTAAAAATTAAAAAACATCATTTTGATATATTTTGACACGAAAAACTTTTTGAAAAATAACCGCAACAGCAATCTCAAACACCCTCTTAGTGTCTATTTTATACTGTGGCAGCTTTTGTACTTGTGGTTAAAAAAAGTATATGTTTGATGAAAACTATTATGAGATAGATTTATAAATAAAAATTCATGTTATTTTATACTTTATAAAAATAAAATTTAAAACTAATTATACATGGAGCTCAGTAAAATATATATATATATATATATATATATAAAGTGGATTAGACTTATTTCAAATTGTCATTTAATTTTTTTAAAAAATATATATTTTTGAAATGTGGGGTATATTTTTTTGTTCTAAATTAATATTTTTTATATTTTTAAATAAAAATAATTTGAACCACATTTATAAAGAATCATAAATGTTTGTTTGAATGGATTATTGTTATTTCTAGATGATGATATGGATGGTGCCACGTATTATTTAATGGGTGGTATAGATATTTTCTGTCTGTTATTGTATTTTAAAAAATAAAATGTTTTTGTTTTTGTTTTAACGAGCTAATATGAAAAGTATTTCTAAATTAAATAAATATTTAATATATTTTAAATAAATAAAAACAAACAATAAGCAAACTTAATCTTGAGCACATTTTGTGTTTTTCTAAAAATGGTTTTATTATATTATTTAGCTGGATGTGGAAATAGTGCGGGGCTTCACAAACCGAACACACAAATCTGACTTCTTTACACCATCTAGAAGGGGAGAAGGAGATTATTGTAATTTACAATGAACCACACCACACGATACAGACGCCTAAAAACCACCACATTCTAAACTTTCTGATCAAGATCAGTAGATAACTTCGCTCCGTGGAACCACACGGCATTCCAGTGGCCTTTTCATTTCGAGAGAGAGCCTCAAACACTCAGAAAGATCCACAGGCTTGGCGGGTAGCCATTTGTACTCGTGTAAAAGCCGCGCGAGCCATAGGTGCACCGTGGCTAGCCCAAGTGCCTTGCCTGGACACACCCTGCGCCCTGACCCAAACGGTGCAAGCCTCAAATCTGAACCCATTATCAGCACGTCCTCTTCCATGAACCGGTCTGGATTGAAGGCCCATGGGTCCCTCCAAATGGACGGGTCATGTGTTATCGCCCACATGTTGACCATTGCTGTCGTGCCAGCTGGGATGAGCACCTTGTCCACCTGCACGTCATGGATGGCAAGGCGGGCCCACGAGAGAAGTGGGCCTGGTGGGTGCAGTCGTAGGACTTCCTTGACTATTGCCTGGAGGTAGGGTAGATTAGGGATATCAGAATCTTGCACTTGCCTATGATTGCCAGTGCACTTTTCAAGCTCTTGCTGGGCCTTCGCTTGGATCTCTGGGTGCGCCACCATCCTCGCCATGATCCACTCGAGAAGTATCGCCACCGTGTCTGTTCCTCGAAATATCATCTCCTGTGTTGTATTGCCCGACAAAGTTCGTGAGTTACTTTTGGCACATGATAAAATACTAAGTTTATAATTATTTGTACAGTTACGAGTGCGCCGCCTAAAAAGTTAAAAGCAAAGAAAAACGGGGAACCGGAAGTGAATTGATAATGTTCTGCGAGCCGACAGTGTGGATAAAAAGAAGGAGAAATGATATCCGTGTGCGATCCGGCTCCTTTTCCACTCTAAAGTCTAATCCGAAGTAAATTAATTAAACATGTCTCTGTTCAATCCGGTCAAGATCCATGAAAGTTAAAAGAGTTCATTTGTATCCATTTAAAATACTATTATTTATTTTTAAAAAATAAAAATTTTATAATATCAATCAATTGGGTTACAAGTCGATTAACCATATCAACCAAATTAATCATTGCGAGTTTAGCAACCTTTGTACTAAGTTTATGGTTAGACTTGCTTTTCAAACAAATAAATTAATGTTTTTTTAGATATTTTTAATTATTTTATTGTAAAATAACATCATTTATTTTAAATTAAAAGGCATGTTATACTGCATTATCAAACATGTACAGAGCGTCTATTTAATATTGTGATAGCTTTTAAGTCATTGTTTTTTTAAAAAAGATTGATTTTAAAACAAAATTGATAAATAGAATAAATGAAAAATACATTTTCATGGATGAAAAGATAAATTATTCTAGTTATTATAAAATTAAAATTTGAAACACGATGATAATTAAATCTAAGACAAAAAAATAATATTATTAACCAGCTAAAGAGTTTGTTCTATGTAATTATAGTATCTGTTTGAAAGTGTGGTTGAGATTGCTCTTAAAAATATTTTTTTCGTTTAAAAATATATTAAAATAATTTTTTTTATATTTTAAATTATTTTTTATATCAACACGTGAAAATAATATATAAATATTATTTTTAATTTAAAAAAAATAAAAAAAAATATTTTTAAAACACAATATTAAACACCGCTGACACGTTAGAAAACCTTGTACAAGGATCGAACCATGACTTGCAAACAATTAGGAGTTGAAGAATAGTTCTAAAAACTTCATTTTTGACAATAATACTTCAAAACAAAACATAAAAAATAAATAAAATTTAATTGAGTGGCGTAAGAAAACGTCAGTTAGTCAGATCAGAATGGTTGTTTTCAAATCTTGAAAAAGGACAAGGAACCTTTTAAATTCATTAACTAGAGAATAGTTAAGAAAGGGATGGAGTGCAACGACGGATCCTTGCTAGTGGGGAGGAGTAATTGGGGAATCAAGGCGGCGAGACATGGACCGTCACTCATCGTTGAACAACAAGACAAACACATGGCGCCGGCCTCCGAGAAGATATTTTATATTTCAGAAAGACTTTATAACCTCTTTTTTTGCCTTCATTTTTTTATATTAAATTCTGCTATATTCCTTAACATCACACACACACACACACATGTATATTTATGTATATGTATATTAATTTCTTATAATATTCTTGTTGATATTTAGATTAGAGACCGAGCTTCACAATAATTTATATTTCATAGCAACTTTTGTACTCTTTAAACTATATATATATATTTCAAAGGGGATAACATATAGTTTTAGAAATGAGGAGGCTAAATGTCAATTTCACTATTTTCACACAAAATTCAGGAACGTCAAGTAATTTGTCTGTTTTTTTTAATGCCAAAAGATTAGTTTGATTTATTTTTTAAATTATAACGAGAGAAAAGGGAGAGTTTGTTTACCCACAAAAGAGGAACCATATCTGATTCGTTCAGCCGCTCTTGCTCAGGCAAAGACAGCAAAGCACTAAGAAAGTCACTTCGACGCCTGAAATCTCCAGCTCTTTTTCTTTCCGTCACAACTTGACCCACTACACTATTAACCTTACCGGCCAGCTTGTAACACCTTCTCTTCACCCCATGAAAGTCTAAGAACCTTAGTGGAAAATAGTCCTCCAAATTAAATTTTGAAATCAAATCAAATCCTTCTGCAGCCATGAACCCTAACTCCTCCCTTTTTATACGGACATCACTGCCAAGAACACTCTCAAGTACATTGCTTAATGAACTTTTTTGCAATATCCCTCTTAGAGCAACAACCCGTCTCTCCTTCATCGCCTCACTCACTTCTGCCAGCATTTCATCAGCTAAACGTTGCCGGAGTGGCTCCAGACCAGAGATTTTCCTGGGGGAAAACATGTGATTTGCAGCAATTCTACGTAGGTGTCGCCAATAGTCACCGGATGGAGCAAAACCAATGGCACGCTCAAACATCAACAAACGAGCTGATTCCTTCACAGGACGGTCAGCGAAAGAAGACCCACATAGGATTTCCCTGGCCGTGTCTGGATGGCTACTGATGATCACACGTGTTGTGCCTAGACTAAATGCCATGAGCCTAGTTGCACCCATCGAGGTAGCCACGCTAGCTAATTTTCGATGAGCAAGTGAACCCATTTGTGGTAAAGTGCCTAATACAGGCCAACCAATTGGACCCCGGAATTTTGAAGGGTTTTGATTATCGTGATGGTTTCTCCATGCAAAACCTCCAGGGACTAGCCAATAGTTTAGAGAGAAAGCAAAACAAGAGAACAATGAGAGTAAAAGGACAGTAATAGGCCATGGAGTTTGGTGGCAGATGATGGCTGAGAAAAACAGCAAGAAAGAAAGATTGGCTAGCATGGACATCGTTTCCCGAACTGTTAACTTGGAGGCGATGATTGCCAAAAAGGGTCTTTCTTTGAAGAGAAGCAATTAGAATTGTGCAGAGATGGACGTTTTGTGTCATGGGAGGGTCTCGTGTGGGTCGATATGTATATTTATAGCACGTGGAAAGTTGATATTTTGCGACCCTTTATTAGTGGGCTAAGCATGACTCGTGGTTATGAGCCAAGCATGTTTCTTTATTAATATTGGACGAAGGTGAACTTCTTATATACTTTATATTTATGAATCTTAAATATACATAACACCTAAAATTTAGATTATAAATATTTTTAGTTATTTTTTCAATGCAACATCAACGACGCTTTAAAATTATAGAAAATTTTTTAGAGAAACTTTCTGATTTATAATTATTAATAGTTATAAATAGAATACACATGTTATTATTTATAGGTAGAACATGAATCTCTTTTATCAATTTATCAATTGATTTTCTTCTTTTATCAAGGAAAATATTAGACAATTAATCCTACCGATCAATTTCAGAACATGGGCGTCATCAAGAATATAATGATAATTTCTCACATAACTAAGGGTGTGTTTGGCATTGCTTTTCTTTTTGCGATTGAGGTTGAAAAAAACAGTTTCAAAAAAAGCGCTTTTACTGTGGTTCAAAATAAGCAGTGAAGTATTTGGTTAAAACTGTGGTTGAGTTGAAGGTTGAAAAAAAAGCAGTTTTTGGTGTTTGGTTACCAAATTTTTCATATTGCTTTTAACTTGTGAAATTACTTTAAAGGGTGTGTGTGTGTGTGTGTGTGTAATTTTTTTAAATATTGTAAATTTAATAATTTTAATAATATAATGTAATTAATAATTCATGTAAAAAAAATATTATTTTTTATTCTCCCATCAAACTATTTGCAATTTCAACACGAACAGATATTTCCCTTTCATTATGACTGATCTGTATCTACATATTTTTTTTATTTTTTTAAAAATATATATTTAAAAAAACGGGCAGGCCGAGGGCAGCCCAACCAAATTAGGCCTAAGCCCAACTTTTGCTGGACTTGGGCTGGGCCGAGTGCAGCCCAGCCCAAGCCCAGCTTCGATTGTGAAGAAGTGAAATGGCGAGCTGCACTGTGCGTCTTCTTCGCGTGACAGTGCAGCGCACTTGTGCACGTGAATTATTTCACGTGCACAGTAGCTTCCGACTGACCACGACGAGAGCTTCAACGGACGATACCGACGGGTAGAGGAGGCTGAGGTGGTTCTTCCTGTGGTGATGGCGTCTTAAATGGTGGCTGGAGGCAGCGTTGGAAGGTTGCGGTACTGTTCACCAACCACGACGAGAGCTTCAACGGAGGATACCGAAGGGTAGAGGAGGCCGAGGTGGTTCTTCCTATGATGGTTTCATCGTAAATGGTACCCTGTGGTGGCCGGAGTCAACAATGAAAGCTCACGGCTTCCATGGCTGTTTTAGGGAGAGGGAGAGAGAGAGAGAGAGAGAGAGAGAGAGAGAGAGAGTCATGCACAGCCAAAGAACTTGTCACAGTTTCTGCTTTTCATATTACGATGATCAGATTCCAATTTTTCCTTCATTTTTCTTCATCAGACATGGCGAGGAGGCTTCATTTTTCTTCTCTTCATCACGCGGGGGTAGACATGCAAAATATAAATTAAACACACTGATGCAAGAAAAGCCGTTTCAATCTCGCACTTGCGATGCAAGAAAAGCAACAAATTTATGCTTTTCTTGCATCGCCGTTTGAAAGCAAAATGTATGTGGGACCCATACCACAAACCACAATTTGTTACAAAACCAAACACTAGATTGTGGTGCGATCTGGCAATCGTGGATCGCACCAAAATGCCAAACATGCATTAAATCTATTAGGGTTTATTCAGCAATGCGGTTGGTGCCTGCTTTTTCAGTATTTAATTTCTGTCTTTAGTTTTCTCGTACCCAGAAAAAAAGAGAGAATATTTATCACCTTATCATGGTGTAAGTAACATAATTAATAAGAAGCATATATGTGATTAAATGGTTGGAAAAACCACCATAAATCTAAACATTAAATTGCTGGAAATTATAATCACGTACGGCTTATGAAAGGCTAGCTAGCAGATATCAGCAAGAAAACTTATAAAATGATTATAGGTTAATAGCAAGGAGCACTTTATTAAAATGGTAAAAAAAAAATTGAATGCAAGCGAGTTCCTGGCTTGATCATTGAAATTTATTATGCCCATCTTCTAGAAGATATCTCAGACTTCAGTAAATTCTTAAAATTTGCTTAATACTTTGTCTTAATTGCTAATTATTCTCCCTTAATTAGAACATATCAGGGGCTCTAAGCTTCAAATAGAGGATTATCAGCAGGTAAAAACAAAGTTTGACAGGTTCAGATTGAAAACTATATCCCACACGAATATTAATATGGATAGGGTCCCCTAAGCTGTTCCTGCTGAATGCTTCTCTTATTAAATATTCTTGCAACTCTCTAAAAAGTCTCAGTTTGATCATTGACCACTAAAATGCTAATTGAATGTGGTAGCAAATCCATTTTATTTTTTTTAATTATTTGATTTTTACGTGTTTTTAATTATGAGATATTATCAAACGGAGAGATATTTAAGATGAAAGAGAAGTAAATGAAGAGGACAAAAAAAGTGAGTGCGCTTGTACATGTGATATTTAAATGATTTTTATATATTTATTTATTTAGAAAATATTTGAACTCGCCCTGTTTCTCATTGCATTCTAAAAAATAATTTTTAATATTAAATTAAAAAAATAATTTTTAATCATTTTTATCACATAAAAATAATTTTTTAAAAAATAAAAAATATTTTTAAACAAAAAATTATTTTTAAAAACAACAAAACAGAGAAAAGCAGTAACTCTGGTGCAGGTCTTGGATGATAAATTCTCACAATAATTAGTTCATGAATGTCTTTTCAATGAAGTACACCAGTTCTAATTTGCCTGCAATGTAGCACTATAGTGTAGTTTTTATTTGAAAATATTTTTTAAAGAATAAACTAATATTTATTTTGATATATGAAAATAAATTAAAACTTTAAATATAAATAAATAAACCATAGTTTTCAATCACGTACAAGTTTGGATGTTTATGCAAAGCAATCATCTGCTGCCGATTTGCCAAAATGTGGCAGACAGCCGTTGACTTTTACTTACCATTTGTTATTATGGTGGGAGATATTTCTTAAAAATAATTTATATTTGAAAATATATCCCTGTCAAGATTTTGGCAATAATGAGCTCTGCGTAGAAGTGAAAACGCTGATAAATTTATGGGAATATAAGCAAAATATGCCCTACATAATCTTTACGGTACATGATCTTGTATATATTATAATAATAGTATATATTATAATAATATAATGATAGTACTCGTACCTAACTCGTCAACTAGCAAGCTAGGAGCTGGGGTTCCTATGAGACATGTCCAAGCTTCTTTACTTCTTGTAGATGCATTTAGTTATTGATCGAGATCGAGATCGAGATCGCATGTTGTTATTTTTAAAATTATTTTTTATTTAAAAATATTTGTTTTATTTTTTAAAATTTATTTTTAATATTAGAATATTAAAATAATCTAAAAACCCTTGATTTTTTTTAATTTAAAGCTAAAAATTAAAAAAAAATTAAAACATAATATCAAATAATCTCGTAGAGATATTTTTTATTGTTGGGTTTGTCATTTTTTGTATCGTTATTTTTAAAATTAATTTAGTTAGTATTATACATTGATCTTTCCTTGTTTTCTAAAATAAATAAATAGAATAGCGTCTATAAAAATCAGCCCGAGTAGAATTACTTTACCTGTAGCATGTGTGGATAAAATTATGGTTCATAAAGATATCCTAGCCAAAAAAATTAATTTATTTTTTAGAGTTAGAGCTTTCCAATTTCAAAAGGAACTCAAATCTTGTATGCTAGACTTGGTTGATACACAACAAGATTCGAAACTATTAGAGATTTGGCTAAGCCTTTGGTATTGCTTTCACTTTATTATTATTATTATTATTTATTTAAGCAAATCTTATCTTTTTATAGGTAGTTTTATGGGTCCAAATTAAGTGAATAAATTATCAATTATTTAAGACTTTTACAAAATAAACATACCTCAATTCAAACCTATTGTCTACAAAATAAATTTCAAGTTTTTTGTAACCATACTATGCCGCTCGAGGTGCTTTCACGTCATACATAATCCGAGATCAACATGAGATTATAGTCACTCTTTTTTTATATAATTTTTGAAGGATACACTTGGAAATATATCGATTTTGTCTGCTGAAAATACAAATTATACAAGTATGAACACGTATAAGTTGAAGTGGTTGGTGATGGATTGTATACTTTACATTCTAATGTCATCACACGAATAAGTGCAGAAGCTAAATGCGCAAAGATATGAATCTTGGACATTATAGTAGACAGGACGTGATCAATGGCGTGCTCAAACCTATCTTCTATGCATCATTTTACTCTCAGTATAGTTAGGAAAAGGTTGCCCATATCTTTAATTTTTGAAATTTGAAATAACTTGTATATTCTTTAGAGGCTGTGTTCGTATTTAGGTAGCTTATATTGTTTGTTCAACCATAAAGGAAAAAAATATTAGTTAAATAACATTCTCTTTTATACTATAGCGATAATAAACATAATCGTGTTTTAAACCTTGATTTTAATATATTTTTTTATTTATTTTACGCGTAAAAATATATCTCACGGTAATTTTAACTAAATACATACAATTAAGAATATTTTTTAAAACAACAAAAACCATGACATTACAAACATACATTTAATCTTATTTCACACATAAATATGTGTATATTCTAGAAGATAATATCAAAAATGCTGTCATATCATCGTGTATGCTCCCTCGTATTCTAAGAACCATGCCAAAAACATCGTTTTTTTCTGTCCACCTAGGATAGTGTTTGTCTTTTGCAAAATTTGTTTTTTTATCTAATTTCTTACAAGCTTTTAGAATATTTTTTAAAATTATTTATTTTAATAAATTTTCAAACAAAAAAACAATCTAAACTAGAAAACAAGCTAAGCTAGCCTAGTTCTGTAGATTGCTCCTGTACAGAGGTGGAAATTGATATGGAAAACTAGAATATTATAATGCTCAGAATCGAGAGAGAGAGAGGGATGTTAATGGGTGCCTAAATTTTCCGTACGTTCACTTAATAATAAACTCCCTTTATTCCTTCATGCAATTATTTCCCATTCGAGCTAGGAAAGGCATTGACAATGGCGACAGCCTGTTAACAGACGACGTGTAGCTAACAATGGTAATGGTTTAGTGCTAATATTGGCATCCAATCTCCTATTTTGAACACTCCTATAGTAGACAGGATGTTTAGAATCCATCCATATTCCACGTTTGTTTCTGTAAAAAGAAAAAAGAAAAAAAAAAACAAGTAATTAATCAGGTAGTGGTCCATGCTGCCCATAATTATAGAATAATCACTACCTTGGGAGATAGGCTCGTGATTGATATTCCTCATCCACACACTGTGCCTTTCCTTCGATTAAAACCCAACCCCATTTGACAGGTCTGAGAATTATGCGATGGCTTAATCATGGAGGGGCGGGAATCTCAGTCTATCAATAATGGTGCCACCTCCATTGTTTCTATATTCATTCTTTTTTTTATTATTAATTTAAATGTGAAAACCAGTTTATATATATCTTAATTAATCATATATGTTCTAAAATGAAAAAATATATAATTTTTTAATGACCATCATATTAGCAATTATAAGACTCGAATCTAAAACTATAGAAGAACAAATCTTTTTAATCTTAAATTGTTATCACTAGTTATCTCTTTAAACCTAGAAGAGAGAGCTTCATCTCATATGCTATGGAATAATATATATTATATTTGTAAGTTTTTATGAAATGCTTTAGGTTTTTATTCTGTAATTTTTAACGGGATATTAAAGTTTTATTTTATTTAATAAAAATTAAACAAACTAGTAAGAGTTTAAAATCTAATTTTTTTTTTATAGGTGTGAATACCCACAAATGATTTATAAATTTAAACCTAAAATGATTTATTTTTTAAAATATAACTATATATATATATTAAATCATATTTATAACCTCAGCTAAACATGAACACAGCCTAAGGTAATATCTACTCTAGATTTGTGGTGGCATTTCGCATTATTCTTTTTCGTTCTTTAGCGGATAGATTGACACATCAACGCACAGTCCTCATTTTGAGCTCGAAAATGACAACCATTTTCGTGCCCTCCTCCAACCTCCATTTGTAAAACTATGTTCTCTCCTCTCCCCTCCGTTGCTGTTGTTTTCTTCTTCTTTTCTGACGACGACAACCATTTTCTTTTCTTTTTTCTTTTTAAATAAATTACCTGTCAGCTCTCAAAATAATCTGGAAAATAAAAATCTATCCCAGGCTAGGGTTTTAACCAGCGAATCACTCGTCTGATTCATCACATGTTAAATTCAATAACCATGCAAGATATTACAGCTTCCAGTAAAATATAATAGCCTGGGAATTCTCCTGGTTAAAAAAGAATTCACCAACTCATCTCCCTTCCCTCTGTCTACTATAAAGTGCATTCTTAAAACGTAATTTATTTATTTGTTTTTAGTGTCACGAGAATAAATAAAAAAAAATATTTTATAGGATTTAGCCTTGTCATGAAAAATAAGTTAGAAAAAAACATATTAAAAAATTAATTCCAAAGATAATTTTAAATATGAAATCAGACAAAAATCTTATACTGGGCGGCAGGGATATTACCGACTCTTCTTCCACTAGCAGCACAGCACAAATATTTCAACGGGTGACGGATAACTGTAAATGGACTCCTCAAAACTTCAACATGCCCAGCGCAGCCATAGCTTTAACCTATGCGCCTCGACATACACGCGGGCACAAAGACTATGGTTTTGATCTGGATACTTACTAATATAAATAATTTTTTGAAATTTTATTTAATAGTTTAAATTTTTAGATGAGATTATTATTTTATATAGTATTAAAGTTTTATTGATTTAATAGTTACGATTTCGACTATTATCCTATTTTATTTTATAAAATCAAGCAAAAAGTAGTATATGACTATGTAAATTTCAAGTTCAAATGATTTACACTTGAGAAAATATGTTAGAAAATAATACAAATTATATTTTATAATTTTACTTGACAGCATAACCTTTTAGGTGATATAGTTAAGAGACAAAATTATGTAAATTTTGGATCTGGGCTTTGTCTCATCACATCAAACTGCTACTGGTATAACCTGTTAAAAAACCATTTTATCTAAAAATTTAAGTTGTTATGTGAGTCTCCATAATATAATTTATATTATTTTCTAAAACACTTCCTTAAATGAAAGTCCTTTGAGTTTAAAACTTATACAGACCCACATTATATAGTGATTGTTTTTTCATAAAATAGAATAAGAGAGGTGAGATTTGAACTCGTGACCGTTGGGTTAGTAAGTCTTTAATATTATGTTAAAAAACTCTCTTATTTAAAAACTTAAATTATTAAATAAAATTTTATAATGCAATTTATATTACTTTCTGAATAAACCAAATCCGTTAACATTCATGATCCGCGCCTTTGAAAAATGCAAACGCATTGTAGAGCCGCCTCTGTTGAAAATGGAAAGAAAGGCATGGATACTCAGCCTAGCCTAGCCTAGCCTCTAAAAACAGATTATAGATTGCATCCCATGGTTTTCATGCATCGCGCGAAGAAAAAGAGAACAGTCTTATAAGAACTGATCAATACAAGAGAGTGCGATCTTACAGAATTTGATCGATATATTCTGCGAGGTAAGTTGTAAAAGTACGTTGGCGGTTGTTTACTACTACGGCTACTACTGCTTTATCAATTGTTTTTTTTAATAATAATAGATAATTATAATTTCATTCTATACTTTTTCATCATCCAAACATATATATTGTCTCTGAGGCTTTTACGAAAGTTCTCTCTGTTTAAAAATGTATTTATTCCCGCGAGGTTTTCATCATTAAATTCCTCAGAACTATTCGCTCCTGAGCAAGATTCTATTAAACATGGATATGTTTCCACAAGTTTTGATCATCAAATGAGGCAGTGAAATTGACGGGTCTTAATTTTGAACTGATCAAGAGCCAGCCCTAGCAGACGTTGTCTGGATCAGAATTGCTTGTCTCATGACTCGTCTTCTTCACGAGTAAGATAATGCACTAGTTAAGTTGATCTATGACGAGAACTGTCGAATTAAATAGCAACCGTGGATGCACCACCTACAAAAGGTTGATTAAAGTAGGCGGGAGAGAAGGAAAAAAGGAGCAAAAGATGGGGTAAACTAGAATAATCAGTGACACAGATTCTAGCCGTATCCAAATAAAATGGAAGCTGTCTGTATGGTTTGGTCCCAGCAAGATTTAAACACAGAATGATACTTTAACTGCAGGCACAATACATGCAGGAGCAACCAAGGATCAAGGAAATTGAAAATAGATGAATGCGATGCGAAAGTCCCTGCTTAAAGAAGGGGGCGGGGGGAATATCCGCCATAGTCGCTCTTCTAATCCACAGAATATGTCTTCAGCATGCACACACCCACTATCTCTTCCATTCTGTTCTGGACAAACCACAATGATTGACAGAGAAGCGTCTGCCAACGGAAGCATTTTCTAGCAGTCTCCATGCTTCCCCACACAAAAAGAATTCATATGACTGGGGCCTATTACTAAATCAGCATATCAAATCCTTCAGAACAAAGCAAACGAGAACGCGTGGAAGATTTCTCCTCCGCTAAATCCAGCTAGTCTGTAAATAGTAGAATAAAAATGATATTGAGTGCTCTACTTTATTTAAAGCAAAGCTGAAGGTAATATAGAGCACCCCACTAAGTCCTGTATTGCTTCTCCAGCAACTATTGGATGGAAGAACAGCAGAAGGGCCAGTAAGGTGTTGCAGAAAACAGATCTAAAGAGCTATCGATACAGCTTCACCAATAGGAACCAATAAAAGAGGGGGGAGTTAACAATTACACGAAAGTAAGGTGTCTTTGCCGCAGAAAAGACTTTTCTGGGATCATCCCTTTAAGGACACCCAATACAGCTAAATCAAAGTGGAATGCTTAGTTAACTTCTAATTAATTTAGCATTATCATAGTACTTGCACACTAATGGACATAATAATAATAAAAAATAAATAAACGAACCCTTAATTGTAGTGAGATTTCTTTCCACTAATAGAAAGGTGTCCACCATGAATCTGCCAGCTTAGCCCCCACTACCACATACCAGCAATAAGAGAATGCGGTGGACCTGAAGCGGCAAAAGAAGAAAATCCTGATTCCACCAAGGAATCATAGATTTGGCATCAGATGCCTTAACTATCCGGTATAATAGTACTCCTCGGGACAGAGAAAGAGAATCCTGCTGCTACCTAAACAAAAACTACAAGCAGTTAAAAGTGATCATAGCTATAATGCCTCCAAAGAATACAAATAATTGCAACAGCAGCATGCTAAGCTAAACAATAACTAACTGGGCCTGCGAGACAAAAACCAAAAACATGGGGTGACATCTTGAAACTATCTCTTGGTATGAAATTGAAGATCAAGTCAGATACCTTGTGATCAAGATTTAAATAACTCGGGTGATTTATGGACTATAAGAAAGAAACAGCAGTGGGAGAAATGAGGAAGCAAATTATATGTGCATTGAAACAACAAGTGATGCGGTTGAATAATGGTGAAGGCTTATATATTAAAAGCCACAGAGAATATGGTTTTACTGAAGGAAGAAAGTCGTCTTTGCCCACGAAATTGGATCCCATTGAGAACAAGCGTGGAAGCCAAATACGGAAAGAATGAAATAAAATAAGCTGCAATTAAATGGCCACAGTTGCATCTCCCATCTTTTGGTGGATTATGGATAACCTCTGGAACAACAGATACGCTCTAATGAATCTTCATACAGCTAGGACTAGCACTAGCCTCATAAAAATTATTAGGGTCGTCAGCACAATGTTTCTTTTTTAAAACTAATAGCTCGGTTTTTAAAACTAGGTTAATAGTTGATATCGTTAAACCAAGTGAAGTTAAGATTTTTTTTTAAATATTTTATTTATTTCTATTTTTTTAAAAAATCAACTAGTGTTAACCGGACTATCTGAACAACATATTGACATTTTAAGTTAACTAAACTCCAAATTAACCGTAGTCTGGTCCGAGTCAGGTCAGTAGGATTCAAGTCCACCTGCCATCCCGAGCTGGTTTGATAATGGTGATTGTTAGTGTTTCAAGCCGAAGAAACAGCACCTGTCAGCATGGCCTGCATATGAATTTGAGAGCGTCATGAAGGAGGTATACAGTTTCAGAAATTCGACGTTTTATTGATTCACAGACATCGTAATTGCAGTTCCATCCAAGAAAACACACTTAGAGATTCCCTGACATGCTTCCCTCATACCTGGTAAACTAGCTAGAGGCGAGAGACCTTTTTGCAGGACACATGAATCAGTTATCAAGAGCAAAATCTACCACCACCACCATGTTTTAAAATCAATCTGACAGCATGCCCGTGGTCTTTATGTTTTTCCTTGGTATACGAGAAGGGTTCCTGTTAGCCATTTTGCTCCCTGATTTTCGTTGTCATTCTGAGCATCCATACTTCTTACCACGGTCAAAAATCCGTTCGCTAAGCTCCCTCAGTGCTTACGCAAGAACTAATATATGTAGAATTAAATTTCTTTCCTATTGGATGGAAGCAGTTTGCCTCCCAACTATAACATTTAATTTTGGTTTCGATGAAGAAAAACAGATCCAACTTCGTCCGTGAAAATTTCCACATCGATGAACTTCGTGGCCATTTTGTCCAAAGACTTTTCGGATACAATGGTGAAGAGCACTGTTGAACGAGTTTGAAATTTAACTCATTTTTCATGCGTATATTTTTTTTATTTCTTTCCTCCCATGGCTCAAATTTATATTTTTTTTTAACTTGGATACTCAAAATTTTTAGTCACTCAATTTCAAGTTCCTCAGAACTATTACATCTAGGGGTCACCCTATTGATAAAATAAAAAATAAATGAGCTCAATAAACCAAAATAAGTGCATGGTTTGGTGATATTACTATCCGTATGGTATTGTGTTTTCAATTTTATTTTGATGCATTTAATTTAATAAAAATATTAAATTATTTAACTTAAGACTGACGCAACAGGATGAATTTCAAAGACCATTTTATAGGTGGCAGGGCTCTCTTGACATAAAACCACCCCAAGCAAATGAAAGTACGAGGAAAATAGAGAATGCTGGAAAGATTGTCAATTTATATAAATAACAAAAATTTGCATGAAAATGATAATTCTAGCCGAATATGCAATAAAGAAACCAAGAGGTCAAAATCAACATGCGGATAGCATACCACATGTATAACTGAATTTACATGCCCTCCAGTGGAATCTTTTGATCATTACTTGAACATTCTTGCAGAGATATTGGCGTGTTTATCATGCTTATCTTGGAGGCGGGGGAGGAACATTGGATTTCGCCATCCCCACCCAAGCAACGATGCCAACTGCAAGGATAATCCATCCAAATATATCATACTTCAGATCACTGTTTTTCTTCTTGGAGCCCTGAAATAGAATTAAGAAATGTCTGGTGATGCTTTAAGAAATAAATAATGAGTGTTTTGAGATAATGTTTAATGTAGTGACTCGTGGGAAAACAATCGGTGTGAACTCCATATTAACTGGTGCCCAACCATCAGTTCCTCGACCAAATCCTTGAAGATAGCATATGTAAACTGCATTACAAACCATGGGTTCGATGTGTGTTTCTCTAGGTTTTTAGGGACTCAGCATGCTGAGAACCTTACATCATGTCGAACTTGAGACATCCATCAACAACAAGAAATTGCAAAGAGCTTTAACCAGAATATAGTTACAAATTACCAGTGGAAAACCAGGATGTCAGGACCCCAATCTAAATCGCAAAGTGCCATTGAGGGCAAGCAGTTCATGATTATCGCAAACCACAGTGGTGGATAGAGTGTTCATGTGGTGGAAATATCTTGTGTTATATTCAATATCACGTGATTTGGAAACTAGAGGACTCTTGATCATCTGTACATTGAAAATAATTCGCAGGAAAATTGATGGCCAGACTACCATTACAGCATCTTAGAGACTTCAATTCAAATGTGGTGACTTCAATAACAAAAAAAAAATAAAGCTAACAATTCCTCGTGCTAATTTACTAGATACTTCTCTAAAATATTTTTTTAATAAAAAAACAAGAAAACAAAAGGTGGAAAGGAGAAAGGAAGACACTTTAATCAAAAGAACTGTAGACTCTTCAGAGTTTCTTGTTGTATTCAAGAGGACTCGAACTGAAGACTTTTGAAGGGGGAAAGGTACAGCCAGCAAGGCTGTGTGAGAACTGATTTAACTCTACTTTCCAAGTATCATTTCTCTTTCTAACCAGATCTAAGTCACTGCAGCTACAATTTACTTCACTCCACCAGATGTGGACTAGAATGTCAACATATCCCTTAGGCTTTCAATCACAAGAATTTCTGTCATTTAATCAATGTTTCCAATTGTCTCAATAATTTGGTTACTTTCCTATTTTAGCCTTACATGAGTCACCATCAGAAATCTTAAGGGCTATACAGCATTTTAAGATACCAAACTTCGAATGCTCATAATCTGAAATATTCTTACGGGTTTCTTTAGCTGACATGCAGAGATACTGGGAACACATTGCATCAAGGTTGTCAATACCGTTTCGGTTGCCGTTTCGTTTTTTCTATTGGTACGAAATGTTTCGGTTTCGGAGTGTTTCGGTGTGCCGTTTCGGGGTTGTACTATTCATATATAATTAATTAATTATATATATATATAATTAATTAATTATATATATATATATGAAAAAACTTAAAAAACAAAAAAATTTAATATATTTTTTAATTTTTATAAAATCAAAGTTGACACAATTTTATTTTTTTATAATATATATTTTTTTAATTTTTATTATTTTAATTTTTGCATTTTCAATACATCTTATAAATAATAGTGTGTGTGTGTGTGTGTGTGTGTGTGTGTGTGTAATAGGTAAGTGGGTGTATTATTATACTATATATATATATATATATATATAGGTGGGTGGGAGAATGATTATATTATATAATAGTATACATAAGTGGGCGGGAGAACTATTATATTATTTATATATATACACATAGGATGCGGGAGAGGCGGGGATTGATTTTTTCTAGGGCCGAAACGGAACACCCGGAGTAATTCCGGGGTGTTTCGGCCGGTTTGGCCGGTATGGACCGGTATTTAAAACGAGACAAAAACGACGTCGTTTTGTCTCGTTTTTTCACCCGGTATGAAACGTTTCGGCCGAAACGAAATGGTATCAATAACTTTGCCTTGCATTAGCTTTCAGTTTGAAGGCAGCATTTTTTGTGTTCTTTTTTGATAGATTCCATTTGATCGCAAAAGGAGAGAGAAAATTCCTATTCAGTTTTCAAATTAGAATAACCCTATATTTTCCAAACCCTCCACACTTTTTTTCAAAGAATGGGATTGAGTAAACAACAAAGTAGGCATTGGCGGTAAACTTAGAAACAATCAACCTCCTAAATTTCTAACCTTTGCTTTTGAAGAAGCAGTAGACACCCCCCCCATAATCTGTTGTCTGCTTGAATGCTTATGGATTTCCATGTGCAATTCCGGAGCCTGCAATGATATCATCATGAACATATTTCATCAGAAAACAGGAGTGACACACATCAATAATTAATCAAACAGATCACTTCAGAGATAGTACCAACACACAATCAAAAAAGAGGATTTCATTTGATCAGGATAGACAGAAATGATCTTGGAAAAATTAAATCCAGATATGAACACAGGGCACAGAATAAAAAGGAAAATATTGAAGATTTGAAGAGGCTGACAATAACAATGATCAATATAATTGTCATATTTTTTATTTTTTGATTCCATGAGAACTACCCCCTCAAATAGAAAAATGTGCAAACTCAAGATGTGCTTTCTGCTTTCAGAACTACTTTCATGCAAAATGCTACGTGATTTCTGTTGTGATAAGTTGATAGAGAGCTATATTAGTATAATTAATAAATTGCATACCAGAAGTTTAAAAGGGCAGGCTTCAAAACCACCAAATACAAAAAGGAAATAACAGTTCACTCACATTTAATTGTGAGAAGAGAAGGAAGGTTCAACACATACCTTGGCGCAAACTTCCAAAGACTTGCGATAAAGCTCATTGTTTGGATCCTGTATTAACAAAAATCAAATTTGTAGCTATAACTTGCATCTCGCCAGAGACCACCAGAAACTAGCATGCTTAAACATGAGCCTCAAACAATTACCTCATCGACTGCTTGTTGGAAATAATTAGCTGCCTTGTCAAAATAACTTTTAGCCTCATCAAGATCAGGGGTCAGAAATGCATAAGAAGTATTGGCATTTCCTATAGACCACATGGCATTGGATGTTGGATTTAACATCAATGCCTCTTCCAGCTTTGAAATAGCATCTGTAAAGCAAAGACACCGCCACAATACCATAAAACCCATAAAATTTGCTAAATTGTGAATTGATAATTATAACAGCGAATAAACTATAGTACCGCTTGTCATCTTCTTTGCCTCTGCCACGGTTTGAAATTGCGATAATTCCAGCAATGTCTCACCCCACTTAGTCAAGTTCTGCAAAGCATAACCCCCTTCTTTAATGCTGACAAATCACTAGTAACGATGATAATACATCGATGATTTACAAAATGAAAATTGAAGCGACAGCCGGTGTGTTCTTTAGATACCGAACGAAATACATGCGTATATGGTCTAAATAATCAAGTAAAAAATAATTTTTTAAAGAGAAGAGCAGATATGACGACGGAAAAAACAGGAAATTAAACAAAACCACGGTTCGTATAGAGTGCTCACGTCGGCATCGAGAGGGTCTCTAGCGTAGGTAGCTTCAGCGGTTTTACGAGCGTGCTCGAACATTAAGAGACGATCGAAGTCATCTTGAGAGAACTCCATCGCAGTTGTTCTTTTTTTCCCGTTTTAGTATTTCTCTTTTATGCTCTGTCAGGTCATGAGTGATGAAGACTTCAGAGAGAGAGAGAAGAGTAGCAGCTAGGGTTTGAGGATTAGAGTGACGGTCTTTGTAACTGCTTGTTGTCGAGAGTTTTGTCTGGCTCGTGTGATGCACGTCGTCGCGCGCTACTGCTGGCTTGACCGATGTCTGGACTTTTGGGGGTTAGGCATTTTCCACTTCCTCTTCCTTTTTTTATTTAAAATATTAGTTGTAATTGAAAAATATTTTTAAAAAAATTTATTTATTTTATTTTAAATTAAAAAAATTGATTTTTTTTTCATTATTTAAATATAAAATAAAAATAATTGGTTATTGATCAGATTAGTTAAAATTAATTCATATTGATTTTTCTTTGACCAATGGCTAATCAACTGGTCCTGAGTTTCCTGTATAGTATACGTTGTTGGGTGTTTTTGATGAATCCAGAATATTATTTTAATATATTTATAAATAAAAAAAATATTTTTAAAAATAACCATTATTAATACTACACTTTTAAACAAACATTTGGTTGGAAAAATTCTATTTTTTTTTAAATCCTTATCAAAGTTCGAATTGATTATAATCACTTTTTTTTTTTAAATTTACAGTAACCATTTCAACTAATCTCTCTGTAAATCTATTTTTTACAGCAGGGAAAAGCAGTGGCTGATGTAAAGATCGTGACACGTGCAAAACAATTTCTTTTTAATTGATTCGAGGACCTCAGATACTTGAATTAATATTTATTATGAAAAGAAAGTATAATAAAAAAACACAAGCCTGGGTGGTAAAGGAGGTATCTATACTCGAATTTTGTCCCATTATTTTAGAAAAACGGTTTGAAAATTCATTATATCACAATATTTTTTTTAAAAAAATTAAAAAATTAATATTTTTAGATTATTTTTTATTTAAAAAATAAAAAAATATTATTTTGTTAAATTTTTAAATAAAAAATATTCTTAGAGTCAAACAAAAATTTCAAAAAACTAGTTCACCACAAGGCACATGAAGCTCCAATTGAGTTTAGGCGAGTTGTATGGGCTCGAAGGTGACAGCTCTAACACCTTGTGTTTGGACCCAATTGTTTTCTAAGAAAGCCCTTTCGAGCATGAGTCATTGTTAAAATAAGTTTTACTATCATAAGTTGACTTGAATACAGTAAAAATTTTAGTATTCTTATAGGAAGTTGAAATTTATTTTTTATTTTAAATTAAACAAATAATATTTTTAAATCATTATTATACACTAATGTTAAAAATGATTATTAAAAAATAAAATAAAAATTATTTTGATATATTGTTTTTATAAAATACTTAAGAAAATAATTTTAACCACAATTCCATATAAGCCATTACAGTACGGTACAAGTAATATACAAATAGATAGAAACCATGAACTATTTACACACTGGACATTAAAAAAAAAATACTATGAAATATTTTACAAAGATAAAAAGAAAAGTAAAGAAAAATCTACCAATTTAAAAATTTCAATTATACGAAGAGGGTGATGGATGGATAGCATAATTAAATATATTTTTTTTCGAGAGATAATTTTAAAAAAATAAACTTAATGATATTGAAATATTATCATAAAATAAAACTTATTGATAGTTAAGAGAAAAAACATTATAAATGGACCAAACGATATGAATCAAAGAGAAAAAAGAAAACCTAGCTCTCTCACGTTGGCGCGCGTGAAGAAATAGTGTTTCCCGCCAAAGTGCCGCCATGCTTTAGAAAATCCCAAATCGCCGCCGATGATGCCCTAAAAAACCCAATCAAATATACAAACCCTTCGCCCCTCTAACTTTCCACCCCCCCAATCGAATTCTCATTCTCCGATGGGAGAATCGGAGGAGAACAACACAGAAACAACAACAACCCGACCCGAATTCCCAACAGGCCGGATCAAGAGAATCATGAAACTCGACAAAGACATCAACAAGGTCAATGCAGATGCTCTATTCCTCGTCTCCAGCTCCACTGAGTTGTTTCTTCGGTTCCTCGCGGAGAAATCAGCAGAAGTTGCAATCGAGAAGAAGCGAAAGATCGTGAAACTCGATCACGTCCGAGCCGCTGTTAAAAGGCACCACCCTACCAGTGATTTTCTCTTGGATTCGCTTCCTTTGCCAGCTGAGTCATCAGAGAAGCCTGCAAGTGATAATACCAGTGCTCGCACCGTGACAGATAAGCCAGCTCCGGCTGGCACGCGCCGGATTGACCAGTTTTTCGCTAAAGCGGCAAGCGAAGAACTTCCGGTTCTGATAAATGAGTCCTAAACTTGGCTTCTTTGCTGTTCATTTCTTTTTCTTTTAATTAATTAAATGTAATAGAAACATGTTAAGCTTTATAATGTAAGTGGTTTTGTTATGATTATGTTTAATTATCTTAGAATTCCCATAGGAAATTATTTTGTTTCATAATTTCATTAGCCTGGGAAAATCGAAGCTTCTTGATTACAAAACATAGCTCTACGTAGTTTTAAACATGAAGAATTATTTTTCATTGTAATGACAGTTCTTTGGGGTTCTGCTCTAGACACGGGTCTTGGTACAAGACATAGATACACAATTATTTTATATGAAATCGATGCAAATGCGTAAATTACTGTTTTGATGAAATAATAGTTACTGTTATGATCCTTGATAAGTTTGTCTAATCTCCCGTGACACGTGATTTTCGATTCAAATGTCTGATTTGAAATTCAGGGAGATAATGGCCCAGAAAATGATGAGACAACTGAAGCCGCTTCATCTCGAAGATGATAAGTGAGGTCAGGTCGAAGAAACGTCTTTTGCCCTTGCATTTTTCTTCCTTCCTTGATGTAAGATATTCCTAGATTTGCAGAATTGATGCTGTTGGTTCCCAACTGTTGGAGACCAAGAGAAAGCCTTCTGTTTAAAGGCGCTGCATTGCTAAATCCTCCATTCAGGCTCTTGTTTGAAAGACGTCGACTGCTGGTGCTTGGCCTTGACCCGATCAAATTTTCTTGCTCAACTACTACATGGCTTGGGGCCTTCTTTTCCTGTGCTGTAAAAGCCATCTAATAACACAACAGGTAAGGAAAATAAAGTTCATTTTTGAACGTGGGAGTTTTTTTTTTTAATGCTAACAAGAAGATCAACATTGCAGAAAATAGAAACAAACATTTAGGATAGAAAATATATAAAAGCTTTGCCTGTAGAGTGTTGGATGGACTAACCCTTTGTCTTTGCTTCTCCTCTTCCCTCTCCTGCCTTGACAAGTTATACTCTTCCAGCATTGCCAGCAGAGGTACCTAGATAATAATGCGTGGATTTGGTTCATTGATTTGCAAGTAACCAATGCTTCTTTTACATGAAATGAACACAATTCACCATACATGCTGGCAAAAATGTATATTACCAACATATAGCCACAACTCACAAGCAAATAAATTACTTACTCCATCATACAGGAATACTTTGTTTCTTTCCTCTTCCCAACTCGCAGTCTTTGTTACAAGCGATGCCACCAAAACTGTTCAATCAGTTTTACACTGTACATAAATATATCTGACATGGATTAAAGCAATAAGATTTTCACAGCAAAAGGTCAGCTGCCTACATAGCTGGAAGATAGAGTCCGGCTTTGCACCCCACACTCACTTTCTTTTATTGTAAGTCACTTCATCAACCACTCCTTGACCTGGTTACTAGTTAGTATTTTATTTGAGTGATTAATGTCTACCTTCATTTCTTTACCAGTTGAAAATTGATAATGTAGCACTGGCATCTTGGTATAAATGGTGATTTGTAGGCTGTTTCTGGTTAGTTTGTGGTTGCAGAGGCTTTTATTTGGCATGATTGCATGCCCATTGTGGTTTCAGGATTCTTTGCAAACCAACCAACTTCCTCCTCTTACCTGGGATCTTGTTGACTATTACTCGGGCACGTTCTGCACGTTGCAGATTCTTGTGAGCACCTCTGCGAACTGAATATCGATTATTGTCCTGAAAATACACATGAAAACTTGAAATGTCAAGCAGACACAACAAAGGCTGGGAGCTAACAAATCATGCAGATCATTGGGTGATATTAACCATGCTGTACTCTTCTAACCAGCGCTCTTCATCACGTGCTAACATCCATTTTTCAACCTTTTCCATTATAACCTTCCTGCTAGAAGCTTCCTCTTTTGCTCTTGATATCTGCTCATCCAAGCTCATGAGGAGATCGGCATGGTCAATCTCCCCTTTTTTAGCCTTTCAGTCAGTATTTGGCAACACTAGCTTAAACATGAATTGAAATTGGTAGCTGTAATAAAAGATAAATTCAGTGATCTTACCCAAGTTTATAAGATTTACAATATTTTCCATCTCTGGTTGTGAAGGGATCTCCATGTGTGATTTTTTACATATTTGATCTAACTCGCTCTGTTTCTTGAAAAAAAGCTCTTTCATCTTGCTTGCCTTTAGCTGATCCAGTCTCTTGACTTCAGCTTCAGCCTTGAAACGATCCAAATAACTATTATGACTTAGTTGTTTGTGATTGGTTATGTTGTTCATCATATACTAACCTGCTGAATTATATTTAGAGCAAGGCTTCCAGGATCTGATACTTCAGCCGATGATAGAGATAACAAGTCTGTCACATTGGAAAATGAGTGGCAATCTTTATAGGGTGTGTCCATTAGATTCCACAAGTTTTTCAGTGCCTTTCCAAGCTGGTGAAGCTGCCAAATTCATGGAAGTTATGCCATGCCAGTCATTTATCAGTGCCAGTAACTGTTTCTTAAATATTTGGAAATAAATAGGTGGAAGCAAAAACAACCCATGTTTTTTTTATTAGTATGTGATTTAGAGCAACCAAACTGTTTAATATATGTGTGACTTAATGAAACATATTGGTTAACTTTCATCATTCATGTTTCTGGTTACTGTAACCTGTTGTATCTGCCACTTATATCCACATGTCCCTATGATGCCATTTTTAAATGTGTATTTTTTCTGTGGAAAAGATGCTAGATTCTGTCATTGAAATTTGCAAACCACAAGCCTAAAGTACCATAACACTGAAAGCAATATTTACCTTCTCAAGCCGCATTTGTTTTTCTTCTTTGAGAGATTCCACGGTGCTGTTGAGTTTATCCAGAATACCGTCACTTATATTTTTTGATATTCCACACAATTCATTCAAAGTTGGATGCACCTTTGTTATGATCATGGAGGATTCCATTCCTAATGTTGAGGACAAATCATGGATTGTGTCAATATATGTGTCTACTAGCTGGAGCCTGTCGTTCTTCAAGTCAGCAAAGGAGGGAGATTAGGCAAGTTCCTTTTTTTATACATGGGAGTATGAATTTCATTGAGATTTGTGAATTACTATTGTTACCTTCTCATTGTGCAGTCTTTGTAGCTCAATTTGGTATTCCTCAAGTTTCTTTAATGAAAGATCATTCTCATTTACCTTGACATTTGTTATCGAGTCATCGTACACTGATTGACCTACAATTTCTGCAGAAATTTTTTGAATTTGGCCTTGCACAGATCTAAATTGATTCACCCTCTCTTCTTTTCTCAAACGCATCTCCCGTAGAGCTGGGGTGATCGCATCTAGCTGCTCTTTCAGTGTTCCTGACTTTCTCTCTGGCTGTAGAGACAACAAGATAATTGGCCCATGAAAGTCAGAGAGAACATCGTGTGCATTCAACAATGCTATCATCAATATGAAATTTGTTCAACAGATAAACATAGATTTCCATGGCCGGTTCATCTCCATGTTGAAGGAAGATGAAAAAGTTCAAGTAATTGATATTTCTGAAGTAATTTATGCTAAATGTGTGCACTTTTAGTTTCTAACCGTGCAATTTTTAATGCTAAAATTAGTGATTTGGATGCAGATGAATGAAAAATATACCCGTCCTGGGAGTGATCGTTCACCAAGGGACAGAAGAAGATGGGTGAATTCAGCTTCAGATTCTGCCAGTTCTTGATGCAGGCGAGCTCTTGATATGTTCGCATTGTCAACTTTTCTCCTATAAACCTCTAAGCACTGTTGTTCCAAATCCACCAGAACCTTCTCTCGTTCAAACTGATCTTCCCCAACTTCATCCCATATCATCTGTTTCATATTAAGAGGAAAGCAAAGAGATCATGAAAAAAGAAGCAGTGCTGTTATTGATGGATAAATTAATATCAATGATTTCCAAGAGGCAGTCTTGCCTGCAATTCCTGAAGTAGATATCCACATGATGTTTCCAGTAATGCAGAACTCCGCATTCCAATCTGGAACGAAGTCATCTGATGGCTTCTCAGGTGTTGCTGGGAGAGATTTGGATCACCAAAATGCGGAAGCTCTGGGGGAGGTTCTTGGACTACTAAACTTCGGTAGCATTCTGTTTTGAGTTACTCGTTGAGCGACCTAGCATTGAGAGGGAGTGCGAAGAGAGAATGATGGCTAGGAACTTTGGTGCATGTATTTGCTTAAAAGGCAAGGCTGAAGAAGTAGGTAACACTGAAGCTTTGGGTTCAAGGATTAGCCAGTTCTACTAACTATTGATTCTCAGGTTATATCTTTCCTGCGCTCTTATTTCAATTTAAGGTGCTAAAAAATTGTCTTAATTAACACAGTTGGAGTTTCTTGTTCAAACACACACGCACGCGACTTCTATTTGGCAGCAATGCACCGAACCTTTTCCTTTTTTTATTATGATTATGATTATGATTATTTATTTATTTTTTGTTTTGTGAACTTGATTCGTAAGCAATCTATGCCAAATGAAAATAACAACAGCATGCATCCTTTATTAAAGTTCTGGAATACTACTGGCTGCTTCCTTATCAGCTCATTTTCAGCTCCAGGTAATTTAATTGCCCCGTACATGTACTTGGGTTCCATTTAAGAATCACTGTTCGATTTTTGGGTTACTTTTCCAGAGGTTTTGAATCCTGATGGATGATCATTAAATTTCATTTAAGGTACAGATTATGCAATAATTATTTTGAGTTGCAATGGCACTTGACATCCCAATCATGTGATTCATGATGGGTAGTGGATCATTGTCAACACAACACTCCACCTAGTTCACCTTTTTTCACACAGCAAGTTTCCATTCGAAGCTGTATTCGAAAAAGAATAAAAATATTACTCAATTCTATTAATGGTAAGCAGTCTTTTTCTATCCAGAAGCTCAGCGAATATAAAACATAATTAGAACCTGCGTGGAGAGAGGGATCATAGAAAGCTAAGACTCCAAAGAGTGTCGAGGAAACAATAAAAAAAGAAAACGACCGCAAACAAGGTACAGGAACTTAGTTTTTGGTTATCATTTATTACTTTCGAAATGGTGGCCGATGTGTAAGGAAAAGAAGAGAACGTGGGTATTGATTTGTGGTCATGCGTTGGGTGGTATTCTTTCCACTTCTTGTAACAGACGAGAGACTTGCAACTCACGTATATGTAGACCTCAGCTACTGACTTCATGGGCCCCAGATACTCATAAAATACTACAGCAGTCAGACAATCGGCTCCTTATTTTGGCCCACGAAGTCTGGATGACTGATGATGACGTGTAACCCAACGCCTCCCTTGTGTGGTAGGTTGACCTACTGGTCAACTCTCCGGATGGCTCTAAAACATTTGCCGGCAAGGATTAAGAAGTCACCACAAACCAAGTTGAAAAAAGTTTTAAAACTATGATTAAAATCCAATGTTTGACAAAGATTGTCAGGCATTGTTGCTTAAAAGTTTTTCTTGCCCTATTAAACATCTTGGTTATCATAAAAGAAAAAAACTATTATATTTTAGGATTTGATGGATTAAGTTTCAAGATAAAATGATTTATTAACATGATATCATAATATTGTTGACTTAGCGTCACGAGTTCGAATCTTATTATCTTTATTTTATTTGATAAAAATTAAATACAAAATGATATGAATCTGTATACAAGTCTCAAACTTAAAGAATTTTTTTATTTAAAAAATATATTATAAAATAATATAAATTATAATTGGAATCGAGGGGTTGATTATACGAGAGTTTGTGTGAACAAAGAGTTCATGCTAGCATGAACATGGGGTTAAGATGATGACCTATCTAACCTAAGCAGAAAACGCCGCTAGCATGGGGGAAATGGGGGTGCTTGTTGAACAAGAAGTTGCAGCAATGCTATGGTTGACAGTTTTAGCAAAGCAGCGGCTGGTTACGAGCATGGTTCGTTGTGAGAGAGCGACATGCTGGACATTGAATTTAGACCCATGAGTTTAATGAGGTGATTTTAAATCAAAGCATAATGAATTTAGATAAAATCTAAATTAAAAGATGAAAATCTGGACAAATAATAATAAAAAAAAAAATCAGATATTAGATACATGACTAAGGTCCCGTTTGTTTGCTGGAAAGTGGTTCTCTTTTGGAAAGTGAATTCCGGAGAAAATGAATTCCTGGAAAGTGAATTCCGATGTTTGGCAGTGTTATGGAAAATGAACTGGAAAACACTTTCCAGTGTTTGTTTATGTTATGGAAAATGATCTGGAAAATAATTTATTGATAAATTAATTTTTTTTTCAAGTTTATTAAAATAATAAGGAACAAATCTTACAAATTAAAAGGTTGAATGATAATGAAATTGAAAAAAAAAATAATTTCATAAATTATCTCAAATAAAATAAATAATAATCAAAATAATAGAGATCAAATCTAAAAATTTAAAAAAAAAATAAAAGGTGAATAAATTAAAATAATAATAATTAACATTTCATAAATTATTTCAAATAAAATAAGTAACAATAAAAAAAATGAGGACCAAATTTGATAGATAAAAAATTTCAATAAAAAAATGATAAGAAAAAAGAAAATAGCAATTATAAAAATAAAAACTAAAATTAATATAAAAATTAAATTTTAAGAGATGAAATTGAAAAATAAATATTCAAAACAAATTATATATAGCAATCAAAAGTTTGAGGATCAAATTTGATATAATCAGCAAATAATGACATTTCTAAATTTTTTACAACTTCCGGAAAGTGTTTTCCGCCCAAATTTTCAGGAAAACACTTTCCTGAAAACCAAGCCAAATTCTTCTTTGACTGGAAAGTGTTTTCCGTTGACCGGAAAGTGTTTTCTGTTGACCAACTTTCCGGAAGACAAACAAACATAGAAAGTTTGGAAAATGATTTCCCGAAAAGTGAATTCCGGGAAATAAACGGGGCCTAAATTAATTAGCATAATAGAGATGTGTGAGAGAGGTTTATTGTGATAAAAAAAATAAAACCATCCCCTCCCTCAGGCCGACAATGATACGAGGGAGAGTTAGACTGGATTTTCCTGCTTTCATTCCAAATTTCTTCGTTTCTCTCAATTTTAAGACATTTACGGTGGATTAAGAGGGTTTTAACAAGAAAATTATCTATTTCAGAGAATCTTAGGGTGAGAGAGAGGTTTTGAAAGTTAGGTTTAGAGCGATTATAATAGTATAAGTTATTTTGAATAGATAAATCTCTAAAATGATTTTTTGAATAATGTATATATGATTTTTTTATTAATATGTATTTTAATGGTAAAAACTATTTTGGAGAGCTATTTTTTTATATTATTTTCAATATAGTACAATTATTTTGTATGTAGTTTAATTATGTAATTAATTATACAATTAATAAGAGTGAGCTATAAAAAACTCTCCAACAATATATTTATTAATTTTATATTATTTTTACTCTTTTATTGAGATATTTAAATAAAAACAAATATTTTTTATATATATTATATTATATAACCAAAATTTTAGGGTCATTTTCAAATCTATATATATATTCAAACATTTGAATTCAATCCACGCATATATATAGAAAGTAGCCCTAAAATTTTGGTTTTCGTTATAAATAACAGCTCATGTATGGAGAAATTATTTCGATTATCAAAATAGCTTTGCCGTTAAAATATAAAAAATTAAATAAACATATTAAAAAATAATTTTTATTTTTTTACTCTTCAAATGACACTCCTATCCTTGTCGGAGTTGCTCTTATAGAGAAAGTATCGAGGAAGTATCAACTTCGAAGGGGAAAGGATATTTTTGGGAATGTGGGCAGAGGCGTGGCAAATTGGGATTGATTAATAGTAATAAGGTAATAGTTTTGCTTTTAAATTAAATATTTGTTATGAAATTGTGGTGAAAATAAAAAACCTCCAATTTGGGCAAGTTAAGGTTGTGAATTTATTAACTATTCAAGGGTCAGAGGATGTTGTGGGAATGAGTATTCTAGAAAAAATAAAGATAAATTATGAGATTTTGACAAACAAGTGGTCGACCAGAATTATTTAGGGATTTTGGAAAGTTGAATGTAAATTAGTAGGGATTTATTAAATGATGAGTTGGATGAGATGAGTTGTTGCCTTGAAAATGAGTATCTAGTAACAAAAAGTTGGTGAATTGTATACATTACTAATTGAATGCTTGATTAAGTGCATGTTTGATAATTTGATATATGATAAGTGCATGTTTGATAATGTGATAGATGATCTTTTCTTAAAGTATTTTTTATAGATATATCAAGATGATATATTTTTTAATTTAAAAAAAATCTAAAAACACTAAAATATTAAATTTAAAAAATATTTTGAAACGTAGTGTCAGATAAAATATCAAAATATAAGTCAAGTGATAAAAAAATTATTATAATGGATATAAGAAAAATATGGGGAAAAAACTTGCAATAACAAAATAAATATTTTATTCTCGTATATTAATGAGAAATGTTTTTAAATATATAATTATGCATAACATAACTGTTAATATAGTAATAGAGAGCTCTAATCTTCTTAAAAACACGACACTCCAATGATCTGTCTCATTCTAGTTTTTGGGATGTTTGAGAATGTAATTGAAAAATATTTTGATTTTTTTTATTTTAAATTAAATATTATTTTAATATATTTTTAAATAAAAAATAATTTTAATCATTCTTTCATATGACAAGTGCAACTGTTGTTTGCCCTCAATTGAATGGAACACGTACGGGAGGGGGAGGAGAAAAGCAAAGGAAATAGATATCAATGGATTGAGTTTCCATCTTCATAAATCTCGAAACAACTAAAATAATTTTTTTTTCCCCTCAAAAATAGGAAAAAAGTATTTCTATTTTCAATAAATTGAGTCGGTTTTAAATATTTCATTACTTTCCTTTGTTTTTTTATTTATTTTTGCATGTAAAATTAGGTCAGTTAGAAATAATCATGTAAAATAAAATAAAGTATGTCAAAAATATATTATTTTAAAAAAGAGAAACATATAGTTCAGGATAAAATGAGGCAAGTATTTGATTTTGACAAGCTTAGGATTGTGTGACACCAAACAATACTGAAGAGTAGTGCTGCCGCCCCTCAGCATAGCCCTCGCCGTTATCATTGGGGTCCACTCCAGCTTCTCCGTTTCATTTCTTGTTAACACGTAACGCCGCTCCTCTCGTAGACCGTTTCTGAGGTTGTTTAAAAGCCAGTTAATTATTATTTAAAAATAATATTTTTTATTTTCAAAAATTATTTTATCAATACATAAATATTATCTAAAAAAATTAATTTGAAATAAATAAAAAGATAAAAAAAATATTTTTTTCAAAAATATAGCAAAAATGAAGACACTAAAAGACACGATACCCTTAACATGCTTGTGTTTGATATTAAAAAAAAATATTTCATTAATAATTTTAGTGTTTTTAAATAATTCTAATATGCTATATTAAAATAAAAAAATACATCCTATCTTATAATACTAAATAAACTCCAATAAATTAAAAATTACACCCCTCCTTTCACGCCATTCGCATGCCTGATGCCACCAAGTTAACACCGTTTAGCAAGCACCCAACCACGGTCATACCGGTCTCTTCATGCACCCCCCCGAAACTAAAATCTCTCCCCCTGGCGCCACTGCCTCGCATTCCACTACTTAAGCTTCAAATTTCAAAAACCAACCGCCTCTCTCTCTCAATCATTTCTCCACTTCTCTCTCAGTTTTCTCCAGAAACTCAACAATGGTGAGCAAAGAACAAAATAATTTTTTTTCTAAAATCTCTGTTTCAACCCTTACATTTCCGAGAATTATTTTTCTCTAATTCACTTTTGTTTTTTGTTTTTTTTTAAATATGAGAGTGATTTCTATCTCTGTTTCGTATTTGATCAGGTTGTTGCCCAGAAAGTGAAAGAAGCTGATATCACCCAGCAGGATTCGCTTCTTCTGGTATACATATTTCAATGTATCACAATCCGATTTTAACTTTTATTGAGCTCTTTATAAGTTGTTTTTATAACCTTTTTTTTTTTTTTTTTGTAGTAGAGTGTACTTGTTTGAGGTTTTATTCTGCTAAATTTCGTGTGATTTAGCCTTTTGGAAGCACATCACGCACTAGTTTTTTTTTGTTCCTTTTCCTTTTCTTCCATCAAATACTGTGTTTGAAGTTGCTGTTTGTATAAAATTTGAAATCTCTTTTCAGATTTATTCTATGTAATTTTTCTGCTGGATCAACTGGACCAGGTTACTAAACGCTTTATGTTTCTCAAATCCGAATCGTAGATGAAACTCGGAGCTCTTCTTGGTTTATAACCGTAAATCATCATGAAATCTCACAATTATCTGATCATTAACCGCGAGATCGTTCTTATACCTTTATGTTATTTGGTTTTTGCTAATGAAAAGTTGATCAAGTGTTATTTGATGGTTTCGCATCTTTATTTGTTGTGGAATAGACAAGGAACCTGCTCCGGATTGCTATATTCAACATCAGTTACATCAGAGGCTTGTTTCCAGAGAAGTATTTCAACGACAAGTCTGTTCCTGCTTTAGGTAATCTTCTTTATTTGTTTTCTAATTTTTTTTCAAAATATGTATGAGTTGGTGAATTTCTATAACATTATGAGATCACTAAGCAGAGATGAAGATCAAGAAGTTGATGCCTATGGATGCTGAGTCTCGTAGACTAATTGATTGGATGGAGAAAGGCATGTTGTTTTTGTATCTTTGAATTATTTGCTTCTTCTTTTTTTGTTTTACTGGTTGTTTCTTTATCTAGTAAATCTTTTTCTTGACGCTATGGTCCCTCTTCTGTTTGGCAGGTGTCTATGATGCATTGCAGAAAAAATATCTGAAGACACTTTTGTTCTGTGTGTGCGAGACTATGGATGGCCCGATGATCGAGGAGTACACATGTAAGTGAGGTTTTTGATTTATGATACTGCACGTGGAAGATTTTGAATGGGAGTATAGTATGCAGCAACAAATTGTTGATGGTCTTCGATTGACTGTGTTTTCTTTTGATTTTTACTTTTAACATCGTCTCAGGGAAATTTCAATGCTTTCTCTTGTTTTGCAGTTTCCTTCAGTTACTCTAATAATGAAAGCCAAGAGGTTTCAATGAATATCAATCGCAGTGGAAACAAGAAGCAAGGAGGAACATTCAAGTGTAACTCTACAACTGAAATTACTCCCATGCAGATGAGGTGATTGAAATGCAATCTCTTCTTAATTCTGAATCTATTTCTTTCAATGTTGTGAAAACTCTCGAGTTCTTATGAAAATGATGGGACATTATAAAAATGCAGGAGTTCTGCTTGTAAGATGGTCCGTACACTGGTCCAGCTGATGAGAACCCTGGATAAGATGCCTGAAGAGGTGAAACCCTTCAAACACCAAATATAAGTTTATTTTTGTTGACTTGTTGCAAGCTGGTCAAATTTTAATGTGCTAGTGTCTAGATGATGTCTGGTTACAGCAGCAGTGTATTGACTGCAAGATGATTATCTGTTTTCTGTTTCAGCGGACTATATTGATGAAGCTCCTCTACTATGATGATGTGACGGTATGCCTTTACCTGCCTTCTTATTTGGCTTTTATCATTTATCACTTGATCCAGAATGTGTCTTCGCGATGTGTTAGTCTAAAATCTGAGTTAACTCGATGGAGAATTGGAGAAGTATGAGATTGTGGTTTTTCATCCATATGGTGGTTTCTGACTGTTACTCTGGGGATTGGATATGGTTGTGGCGACGGATTTAGCATCTACAAGGTTTCTAATGCATGTAAATGTATTTTGATAAATTATATTGGTTGAAGGACGTAAAAAGCTTTACAGAATATTCTTCACTTCCCAAAATATGAATGTGTACACAAGGGAAGAACGTTTTAATACAAATTATTTGACCTTGCAGCCTGCGGATTATGAGCCTCCATTCTTCAGGGGCTGCACAGAAGAAGAAGCCCTTAATGCATGGACTAAGCATCCTTTGCAAATGGAGGTTGGGAATGTCAACAGCAAGCATTTTGTATTAGCTCTCAAGGTAAGGGACTGAACTGACGTGTTTGCCTGCGACCAGAAATTCCAAGCCGTGGTTCATACTGAGGTCAACTTTTGTTTGAATGGTAACATGGACAGGTGAAGAGTGTGCTTGACCCCTGTGAGGACGAAAATGATGATATAGAGGACGATGAATTGACTTTAGGAGCTGATTCTGAACAAAGGGATGATTCTTCTGAATCTGACAATGAGGTGAACTTACAGTACTCTTTTAGTTTTTTTCTTTAGTTGCCACTCCATGGTTCCAATAAGCTTAGATGATTCAAATCGATCATTATTTACGACAAGTTACCTTAAATGACGAAGCTAACTATACAACTGTTACAAACTTGTTGACAATGTCAGGTTAACCAATCACAAGAAGATCAATACATAGTTGCACCAGTGGGTAATTACTTGAACTCCTTTTGGCCATTTTTTCATTTCTAGCTAGCCCATTACTAGTTACGTTTGGTGATTTGGGTGCTATAAATAATCAATACTTGTATTGACAGACAAGCAATGTCCAGAGGAAGACAATGGCATGGTTGATGAAGGTAAGAATATCGATTTAAATACAAGACCTTAAAACTTTCTTCACAATCACAAACTTTTCAAGGTCAAAAACATAAAATTGGGCTATTGAATAGCTTGTTAACATTCTTACTTACTTTCCTTCTCTCATTTTCGTAAGTAAGTTATAGGATTGTATGGCCATTGGAGCCATTTCTGGGTTAGGGTTGTCTCTTACTGATGCGCTGTTATATGCTGTGTAGATGATACACAGGATCCAGCGGAAGATGAGCAGCAATTGGCTAGGGTGAAGGACTGGGTTAAAAGTTACCATCTTGATACCATTGAGCACACTGATGTTCTCTCTAATTTTCCAGACATATCGGTGGTAAGGGACACTTCTTTTCAAATCTCTGAATTGGAACCGAGCAGGAAAAATAATTTTAGCACAACTAGCAAATGAATTCAATTTTAGACCTCACTTTCTTTTTTCTTGTTAGTGCAGGTTCTGATTGAAGGTAACTCAACTTCTAATTAAAGTTAAAACAGGAAAGGGTGTTAAGCCTCTTCTTTCTTTCTTTCTTTTTTTCTTCTATCAAGTTTTCTGTATGCCTTGATTCTCTAATTCGATTTCAGAAATCATGGACAAGCTTGTAAAGGAAGGTGTTTTATTGAAAACTGGAACAGATGCTTACAGCAAAGTCAATCAAAAGGTTCTAATCTTCTGACTAGTTAAAATTCTATTAATGGGCTACCTGCTTGGCTCATTCTTCTTTTCTTTTATCACACATCAGACCCTTGAGTATGAGTTTACTGTGGTGAAAGAGGAAATAGATGGTGACAAAGCTCCTCAGGTTGAGGATCTCGTGTACATGAAGGTGAGCTTTCTTCTGAACCTGATAGTTTGAATCAAGTCATTGGCATTTACCATAGCAAAAACTTCCTATTTGGATCGACATGTACATGTTACATTGGACCGTGCATTTAGTGTTTTTCTGGACGTAACTACTTGTACTTAGGATCACCAGCACAAGTTCTACAAGCATTGGAGCCAACCAGACCAGATATCAATTGAAGGAAATCTAATCTATGTGCAGAGAAACCGAGATGATTTGATTCGTATCGATTGGTGAAGGGTGTTTGTGAAATGATTAGCCATCTTTATATTGTTACATTATTTTGAGACAAAAGTCTTTCCTATAACTGGAGATTATTCAGCTAGAAGATAAATGAAAGTTTACTTGAACTATCCACATCAGGTATCCTGATTTGACCGCTCTGATTTCAGGCTCTGTATCATGTGCTTCCGATGAAATATGTGACTATTTCAAAGCTCCAGAACAAGCTAGATGGAGAAGCCAATCAGTGTACCGTGCGCAAATTAATTGATAGAATGACCCGAGATGGCTATCTTGAAGCCAAAGGAAACCGAAGGCTTGGTGTGTTTTAAAACAAAAGCCATTTCTGTTTATATTTCGAGGACCAAATTATCGCTGATGTATTTGTCACCCCTCCCATGTTGTTATAGGCAAGCGTGTCATTCATTCTACTCTAACCGAGACAAAGCTTATGGATGTCAGGAGATTCTTTGGAAATGATGCTATGGTTATTTGTTGTGATCATTATTCAACTGCTGCTTCTGATTTAGATATAGTTTTTTATTTTTACTTCTATTTATTTAACTGGTATTGCGCAGGACATTCATACTGATGAACCAAATAACAAGTCCAACCATCCAGAATTCCAGAAAACGAGTACCAGTTTAAACTTTTCTTAGAATCTTAGTATTAGTTATTTTATTTATGCTCTATCTTAATACTAGGAACTGCTACCATATATTGTTTCTTTAATTTTCAGGGAATGATTACACGGATGGCTCCACATGTGGTGTCCTCCACTCCATTGGTTCTGATCTTACGCGCATGAAGATCAGATCAGAAATAAATCAAAATGGATCAACTAGGAGTGAACAGACTATCTCAAAGAAAAGGGGCCATGGAAACACTCCCAAAAGCGGGGCTGAGGTTAGTTGAGTTGTGGAATTTCTCCTTTCTGCATGTCAATAAATCAATCGCAATACTCCGAAGCTGACTGACGGATGATTTTTTTTTGTAATTTTGCAGCCGGATGCTTCTTCAAGAGAGAGTTTCTTTCCAGGAAAGGAGAATGCCAGAGCAAATGGAAACACCAATTACTTTGACGAGGCAGATACAGTTATCTGCAGCAGATCCTCTCAAGATAAGCGGTCCAGAAAGACAAGCACGGTATGCTTCAACTTCCTTACCATGAACTGGTTAAAGTTCTTACCTGCATGTACGGAAGTCCTGTTAAAACCACCAAATTTGTATCACTGATACAATGGGTCTTTTATATCTTTTGCAGGTTAAGGAGCCTATTATTCGGTGAATGAAGCGCCAGAAATCTCAAGCTGTCTGAAAGGTTTCAGGAGCTTGACGTCACCAAATTTACTTTCCACTCCTTCAGAACGGTACCGACTTTTTCTCAGGGCCACAGTTCAAATTATGAGAACAGCAATTTACAGTCTACACATCTCTGTAACGTTTAATATGATAATGGTGAATGCTTTTACCCATACACTTGTATTTTATGGGCTTATATGACAATGAATGAACAATGATTTTCCCGACTATTATGCGTTATTCCTTTTCTAAGCATCTTTATCCCCCCACCCCTTTAAGGTGGATGCTTTTTCCCATACGCTTAAACTTTATGGGATCTGATAATTGGTGGATGCTTTTTCCCATACACTTCAACTTTATGGGCTCTGATAATTGTGTCAGCAGAGTAAGTTTAGATGGTTTTTTACAGTGTTTTTTATTAAATTTATAAATATATTTAAATATTTTTTTTAAAAAATATATTTTATTTTTGTTAGATTAAAATGATCTAAAAATATTTATTTATTTTTAAAATATTTTTAAAATGTAATTTCAATCAATTCTTAGTAGAAGTTAAGTGGTTGCGGGGTTTTCTTTCTTTCCTCCACAAACAAACAAAAGGCGAGCACTGTATTTGCTGATATAACTGACATTAGTGCTGATATAGCTGACCTTCTCCTGCCTTCCGTTTTGATAAAAGTAGGTGACCTAGGTACGGGTTTTCCAACTTGAAACCACCGGCCACTTAACAACAAAGCCCATTGTTTTATCACTTGAGTTATAATATAATGACGTGTGTACCAAGCCATAATCATATATTTATATTCATGATTATTAATTTAACATTTCAGCAGTTCTAATATATTTTATTTCATATCATATTTTTTATATTATCCTGAGAGATAACTCGCCTAGCCCATTGACTGGACCTCACCAGATTATAGTATTCCACGAAGCACCTAGGAATGGATTGTATTGATTGGGAATTGAAGTCGTGTTCGTTCTCCTAGACATCTGTTTCAAACCTGCTTTAAGAAAGTCCATATTTAAACACGCATATATCCGCGGTAGATGCCACCACTGTTCAAGCACACATAAAAAATTGTGGAAGATCTTGTTTATTTGTTGGGAATTGTTTTAGCTCTCAAAGTTTTTATCTTAGATGATTTGATTTTAATTTAGGCTTTTATTTTTTACTTCTTAGTAGAAGATAAAATTAAAAAAATAATAATTAAAATGAAAAGGACAACAAACTCCACGGATAATGCTCTTAAATTTTTAAAAAAATACACATTTTGATCCTTTAAAATTTAAAATAACTTAAATTATACGTTTTTTGTGTCTCAATCTTTTTAAAATCAATTTTAATACAAAAATTTATTTTGTTTCTTGGTTATTGGTTAAGAGAGAGGAGAGAGGGGTCATTATATTTAAGTAATAAAAAAAATATTAATGATACTGATTTACAATTTGTAAGGTGTTTTTTTGAGTAAAAGATGAATTGAAAAAAATAGTTTTTAAGTAAAAAAAACTTAAACTCTGACATTCATGTCATTATAGTGGTCCAAAATTGGTTAAAACAGACAAAAATATTTGAGTGCATGACATATTATCCACCTTAATTACAACAAAAAAAAGTTTGATCATGCCAGAATATGAGGCTTGACAAGATAAGCATATTGGGTTGGTTGACTTATTACCCATGTAGTGTTCTGACCCCCCCCCCCCCCTCTCTCTCTATATATAATATATTTGAGAATTATTTTTTAGATTAATGCTATTATTTTATATGGTCCTTTTCTCTATTTTTTTAGTTATATTTAAATTAATACCTCTTCTCTATCTTATCTTGTATAGGGAAAATATTTTGAATTACAATTATTTTTTTGATCATGCATTTAAATTTTAAAGAGTTTTAATGATTCATCAATAATTTTTTTATATTTTTTTTATAGATGAATTCTATTTTTAAAATTAAAAAGATTGTTTTAAATAATATTTTGCAACCTTGTATAATATTTATTTTATTTTATTTTATGCAATCAATTTAATTTAATCTGTGTCTCTATTTCTATTATCATTTGTTTGAATAATATTTTTTTTTAAATAATCAAATTTAACAAGCACAACTTAATAAATATCACATCTTGAGAGATTAAATATCATGACTATATTTATATAGTTCTTGATTTATTTGATTATATAAATGCATACAGTTTTTTATTTTCATTTTAAAAGATCTTAACTACAAAAGCACACATTTTTTTATTTAAAAAAAATACTTGACGTGGAAGTACGGATCAATTCTTTAGTATTGATCTCGCTAGTTCGTGATAATTGAAAAGGGAAAAAAAATAAAATAGAAAAAAAAATTCTCAAAAAAAATTCAAAATAATCTGAAAATATTAAAAACAAATTAATTTAAATAATATATATATTAAAACACAATGACTGAGTTTCCCCGGTCCATGGAATGATAAAACACAGGTCGCAATTTTTCGAGAATCTTCCACTAGAGCGGGACCCTTTTGGTCCCACCATCCAGGGAACCAAATTGACAAAATTTAAAAGCAGCTTCACCAATATTACCCTCCATCATGTCGACGACCACCACGTGTCCTTCCCGAAACCTCTACTTTCTCCTAGGCTCCTCTACACGACCCCACCCTACAAAATCCTACACAAAACAACGAATTCTCGATCCGAATTCGGGCCCCAAACGACACAGTTCCAGACCTCGTCTTAACCGTCAGTCACTCGAACGACTCAGAGTCTTCAACACACAAAGGAAGTGATCTCCCTTGCCCTATAAACACAAACCCTGATTCTGAACTTTCCGTTACGAGAACACGCTAAAAAACGCATAGAATAAGAAACAAGATAAAAACCAAATTTCCTTTTTCACTTTGGCTGGTTTAGATTTTGACGCGGATCATGGAGGTAGAGAACAGCAAAAGGAAAGATTTAGATCTGAAGCACTTAGGGTTTGTGAGGATAGCTACGATTCAGGTTTTGGTTTGCGTTTCCAATCTTTACGATCATGCGAAATGCAACTCCGGGCCTTTGAGATCTGCTGTTGGAACTGTTGAGGGTGCTGTGAATGCTGTGGTGGGTCCTGTTTATGAGAAATTCAAGGGCGTCCCTGATCATCTTCTTGTCTTTCTTGATCACAAGGTAATTCTTCATGCTTTGATTGTTTGTTTCTTACTTGATTTTCTTAGTTTCGATTTATGGTTTTTCCCCCTTCTCTTTTGATTTTTTGAGGTTTTTTCTATCATTTCCTTGCTTTTTTTTTTATGATTTACTTTTATTTTTCACAAAGTTTACTATCTTTTCTAGATGTTTCTTTAACTTGTAGAAGAAAGAGCAGTTATATCGTAGATTAGTTTTTACATGGTCGTGAAGAAACAGAGGTTAATGACTATATTTGATGGGTGCAGGTAGATGAAGCAACCATCAAGTTTGATAAGCGTGCTCCTCCTGTTGCTAAGCAAGTTGTGAGCCAAGCACGCTATTTGATCGAGAAAGCGTCGGAAAAGGCAAGAGCGCTTGCGAACGAATTTCAACATGGTGGACCACGTGCTGCTGTGCATTATGTATCTACAGAGTCTAAGCATTTATTCCTCACTGAATCTGTGAAGTTGTGGGTTAAACTCAACCAGTATCCTTCCATCCACAAAGTTGCAGAGGTGGCTGTTCCCAAAGCTGCGCATTGGTCAGAGAAGTACAACCAATTCATCAAGGAGATGAGCCAGAAGGGTTATGTAGTGTTTGGTTACCTGCCTGTGGTTCCAGTTGATGAGATCTCCAACGTATTTAAGCAAGGTGAAGCAGAGGAGAAAGAAGATGCAACTGCACATAAAGACTCGGATTCGTCAGACTCCGATTAAAAAATTGTATCTGGAGTAAGGGCAACCTAGCCCAGTAGTGTGGTTGGTGAAAATCTCATAGGGTTTGCTGGGGTTGGGGACAGCCTTAGCCTTGTAGCGTGGTTGGTGAAAATATCGTGGGTTGTGGGTGCTGGGGGCATCTTTTTCCCAGTGTTGAAATGTGAACTGCTTGCCTATATGTATGTAAATGAAACTCGATTGACCGTTTCTTTATATCAATTTGAAGTGAATGTTTTTGCAATTCTTATTCGTATGTTTTTGGAAATGATAGCGAGTTTTTGAATACTCCCTTATATCTTGACCCCCTGCATCTCCCTTGTATCCATTAGACGACCTAATGGATTGGCTCTTAAGACATGCAAGGAGGCTAGGACGCCCTACGGTTTCAAGCAATCTTTGTTTATCTTCCGCCGGGAGTGGTTTTTGTACGAGCAAAAGAGAATTAAATTTGACACTCCTTAATGTTGTGGTGGTACAAGTATAGAGTACAACCCCTTGATTATGAGGAGGATGAAGATCATGTGTTCTTCGGGTTTCAAGTTAACATCGCTTTCATTCTCATTACAGATCTCATGGGTCTGTTCTCAAAAGATTCCTTCAAATCATGAAGAGGCATGGCATGGAGCCGAGGTCGTACAGCCTCGTGGGATGATTACATGTAAAATTTACGACAGAGATTGTCTAAACAGCACGATGAACAGACAGGCCAATACAAATCTCAGAAATCGTTTTCACGGTTTCAAATCAGAATATAACTAAAGATAAAGATTACCACCTCAAGGAGTCGCAACTGCATTCTTATTTATCTTACATGCGTTCCAAATTCTGATAAATCACCCTGTCCATGCCATCCCCACCCAAAAAAAAAAAGGCAAGAATATCTAGCAACAATGATGAAGCATAAGAAAAATGCGAGAACCTTTGACTGATCAAGTGAGAAGAGAGTAAAATATCATGACGAGTTGTATGGACAAGGAGTGCAGTTTTTGTGTGTGCCTTTCAAAGTACACTCGTACTGTCCATATAATACATGACTTTTAAGACAAATAATAATAGTAGTAATAAACAAACAAAAACTAGCTTAAACATCAATCTTCACTCTGGTTCCTCCAAGAAAGCCTCTTGTCAGCATGCTAATGGAAACTGAGGTTTCTGCATCCATGGCACAAAATTATCGAGTACTGATTGCATGATCAACTATAGTTCTTTATTAGATTTGAATCATTTTTGTTTCCTAAGCAAACTAACATCACACGGTAAGTGCATGCTTTCAATCAACCACTAAATCAGGTTTCAAGGTTCCAAAACATGTCTGATAAACCACTCAATGCACATGAATGCGAGAAGACATAGGAGCACAAAGCGGCAAAACAAAAATACCACAACACCTTCGATCAATATTTCAGCATAGCATGCTCCACACCACACAAATATGAACATAGCACCGATCTAGTTTAAACTCAATAGAACTTAGAAAAACAAACCTTGAGTCAATGCATTCATTCACTTGGGAGAACCATAGCTGTCTTGAAGGAGGTCATCATAGGGATCCCTTCGACCAGGCACCTGACTAATCTTAGCATCCCAAGCAAGCTGTGCATTGTGGCGTTCAAATGTCCAAAACCCATAAGGGCGAAGAGGATAGCTCCACATCTCCTTAGTCTTTTGGCATCGATCCTTGACGGCATATACGCGCTCCCTGAACTTCCGATCCCTCTCCTTTGGATCCTCCATTAACCTCAGAACCAAATTCTCGGCAAACTCCATAATAAGCCCCATCTTCTCTTCCTATAAAACCTAACTTTCCAATCAAACAAACACGGACCCCAGTTCATGAATTCTCTCAAAGGTAACCCCAGTTCAGAATCCTGGGCCAACTGGACCAGATAACTATTAAAATACAATAATCAAATCAGTCTAATGAACCCAAATTAATAATGAAGGCAAATTAGACAATCAATTCGAATAAGTATTAACAGCAAAGATTACCCGTTCAGTTTTAAGAACTCAATAAGCAACAAACAACGTTTTCGGCTTCGATTGCCTGTTCTGTTGGGAAGATGAGTGGGGATCAGAAGCCAGTTAACTCAATGCAATTATGCAAGTGATGGAGTGTGGATTTGGGCCAGGGCCGTGGAGTCATGTTGTTAAAGCCCATGACAAGATAATAAGGAGGATAAACAAGGGCGTGCAAATCATCATTATATATTTTACACATATATGCAGCATCTAATAAAATGTGAAATATTAAAATTTGAAATCAATCAATGGAATGATAGCTTAGTAATGAAGCTACTGGTTTACCCTATGGCCATTGCGCCCCATCAACAGAAGGCCCAAGTGTTTTCTTGAGTTAGAAATTAGCCTCTGTTACAAAAATCACGGCAAGGCCTAAGTTCACTTTCTATTCTTGGAACATTGTCTACTGACGGCGTTCTTTTTTCTAATGGTCCAGAGGCAAGAGCTGCAAAGGGTTGTATTGTATTTGTAGCTCAATCAAAGCAAGCCAAATACGTTTAAAAACTAAGAAGGATTCAAAGTTCTGACTAGACTTCTTGCCCAGGTTATGATCGTCAGAATCATTTTTAAACACATGGTTTCCAGGATTTGAAATGCTACAAAAACCACTTTCTCCCATATATTTTGCTCTTTCAAGGCATTTGGTGAAATCCAATGCTGGAAATCATGCCGTTTAAAACAGACAAATTAGCACAGGAGAGCAAAAAACTACTGCTAGTATTCTAAAAGCTCGATGCTTGTGCAGTATTCATAATTATGAGGAAAAAACAAAGAAGAGTTTGGTCATTTCCATAACAATTAAATCTGAGTTTCAAATCTATATATGCATGTAATTACCAAACAAACATAACGATCAAACATAAGGATAAAAACAATGACAACTACAATAAGAATCTCTAAGATGATCTGTCCTCGTCGTTTATTTTCTTGGAGATATAGCACAATAGCTAAAACAGCACACAATTCCCAGTTAAGCTAGTCAATTCTGCTAGATGTCAAATAATCTGTACGATCGAGAAGCTCGTGGATCTGTGCCTAGTCTTTTTCCCTCCCCTGACTTCTAAGTTTGGTTCAACAATTCATTTATGCAGCTACATTATGTACAACAGAAGGCTATAAAGAAAAGGACACGGACCGATTACACCCAAAACTCAAGTTATAAAGTTTAGGGATCAATCAGTCCTTCGTCTTCCCGCGGTGAGTCAGTTATTGCCTGTTGGGAACTGGGATGGGGAAGGAAAGAAGCAATCTTTTCGACAGTCAGTGGCTTTATAAAGCATCCGCTTAGGCCTGAACTAATGAACTGATCTATCTTCTCAGATTCAGACTCGGAACTGAAACCAACAATTTTACTCTTGACACCGAGGGCTCGCAGCGATCTTGTTGCCTATCATAAAATTACAATTGAAGAAGTAGATGTAAATAAGCAAATGCATGTCGGTAGCATAAAGTGGGAAAAAAATCGCAACTTCCATGAAATAATATTTAAGAGTTACAATATTAGCAAACAGCTGGAGGATATACACACCTCTCCTATAACCATTTTCCCTTGAGGAATAATTAGATTTTTGGATGTCCTAACAGTATCATGAAACTCAATTATCTCCTTGTGGAGTTCTATAAAGTGAATACAGATGAGTGAATTTTCTACAGATGCTGCATTTTTCATTGTGACTCACATGCCTGCAGTTGCTGCCCTTCTAATCTACCAAACCATATCATATTATTGCAATTTATTCTTTAAGATATAGTCTTAAGCTAAATTAATGGAATTGAATCAATTTTTGAAAAGTTCTTGGATGCATCCTTTTAGATTGGTTAATGGTCCTGTCCATGATTTTGAACTAAGTTGTAGATCTTGAATAATTTTGTTGTGAATTATCATGTCTTCGTACTGTCAAAGCCTTCTTCTATATTCCAAATTTTCATAAAACAAATGAGCTAAAAATATAATCTCTTGAGTTGAAGGTCAAATAACTGTACCTCAGGCCCAGTGGTGACGTGAACAGGCATATCCATATCCATGAGAATGAGGTTAAAAGAAGCCTTGTCCCGACTATGAAGTTCAACAACTTGCTTTCCATTTTCTGCCACTTGAAATTTCACCCCGAGATTATTTCTCCCTATAAACTGGATTATCTGCGTCTTGTTGTGTATTCGAGCAGAAGTATCATACTCCACGAGAAGCACAGAGAACTCGTATGGTTCATGCCCTCCTTTCTGCCTTTTTCGGCTCCTGTATGAAAATGTTTGTCAGTTCTTAGAATTCTTTGCACACAATCTTGGAACTTTAAACTAGAAATATTTTTAAAAATCCCACGATGTAATTCAAAACTAAAAGAAAAAACAATATTAATGGAACTTTATGGAGGTTTCTTGTACCAAAGAGAACTGAGTTGATTAAAATCCAAGTACTACATTCTAAAGCGTAAATTAAACAAGGTATAATAAATAACACCTACCCCTCTGTGTCGTCACTGCTATTCCTCGAACAGAGCACATCTTGCGCCTTTCCAAGAGCAGCAGAATGATCAAATCCAGTTGCACTATCTTCCTCTTTCATGATTTCATCAATATCGATAATCCTTTTTTTCAGCCAATGATTCACAGAATCAATCTTTTCTCTTACTGTACTATGGTTTCTTTCATGACTGATATCCCTCATCTCATTGAATAGCTTCATGGATTCTTCTCGGCCTTTCTTCAGTTCCATGATTTTATTGGCAGACTCAAGCATCCGTCGATCCATTTCAGAAATGGTATCATTCAATTTTGCAAATGTATTCTTAAGTTCAGGATAAATTTTGGTGGCTTCGTCAGCTCGCAACATACGGGCTTGGGAGCTTTCCCTGGCTGCTTCATGATATATTTTGGTGGCTTCGCCAGCTAGTAACATACGGGCTTGGTATATTTTCTTGACTGCTTCGCTCATTGCTTCGATTGTCTCCCTGCTTATCCCGGGAGATACATTGATCCTTTGAATGAATTTTTCAACAGAAACAGCCATTTCTGCAATTCGGGTACTACTGTCAACATCAGTTTGAGTGTGATCTTTGTCTACCATAGATGAATGGTTTCTTGACTTTCTTGCTTTTGAGAGAGAGAGAGAGAGAGAGGTGAATCGGTTAGTTTGCAGAGAGCGCCAAATGAAGAGAAGTTATTCAGTAATGGAGAATGATTCTTTCACATGCGGGTGATATTAGACAGAAAATGCTGCTGATATTAACATTGACATTAAAACAAGAAAAGAAGTAAATTTACTTGCATACCCCCAAAAAATATTTATTAAAAAAAATATATATGTTTTTCAGTCACTATATTTTTTTATCGGGTTGTATCATGGTAAATTTGATAAGTTAATTTAATTTATTCAAGTTTTTTTTTATTGATTTTTTTTCATTAATATTTTGTTTTTCATCTTTTAACATTTAATTTGTTTATTAATTGTTTCAGTCATAGATTTGACGTGTTAACATGATTGACTTGAATTTTTTTTAAATGATTTTTTTTTTAATTTCATCATTTAATGACAAGTTGATTAGAAATTAGACTTCATGATTAGTTGTTTTATATTATCATTAATTATTTCAGTTTACATCCTACTAGGTTATCCTAACTACATGACTTGGAATTGTGCTTAACAGGTCATCCTAAGCTAATGCAAGTTATTTTTTATATTTTTTAATTATTTTTATTTAATTTTATAACTCATTGTTGTTCAGTTGAGGATGAACTTCATAATTTATTTTAATTTAGTTTTTTAAGAGGTTATCCTAGTTCCATGACTAAAAACAAGAGTTTTGATAAGTTAACTAATGTTAAATTATTTTTTGTTTTTTTATATAAGATAATCTTAATCTCAAGATTTATGTCATAAGTCTTTCAACAATGAATATGTTTTTAATATGTTATCTCAGTCTTATGACCTGGATCACGAGTTCAGTAAGTTAACTCAATTTACTCGTTTTTTCTTGTTTTGAATTGATATTTTCTCCCAATTACATCATTTAATATTATATTTAGTTGATAATTAAATTTTATAATTTATTTTAATTTATCTTTTTATTATGTTATTTTGGCCTTATAGGTATTACTACAGTATTTTGAGGTTCAAAATAGGGTTTTATATATTAAAGATAATTAAAGAGTATTTTCTTTTAGATAACAACGAGTGAATTTGCCCGCGCGACGCACATTTTGATAAAATTTATTAGAAATATTTTTTTCTATATATGAAACTGATTGTAAAATTTATTGCTCATATTATTATATTAAAAATATTTTAGAATACTAATAGTAAATTATTATTTTTTTATAAGAAAAAAATATATTATAAATAATCATTATCATTATTTTGAATACCTTGTCTGTAATAATAAGAAATTTCAACACCTAACAATATTAACAAAAAAAAAAGATAATTAAAAAACTAAATAAATGACAAAACAAAAATAAATGTTATTAGATTCGAAAAAATTATTTGAATTGAAGATATATATATATATATATATATATATATATATATATATATATATATATACTAACATTAAATAAATATCAAAATATATAATTAGGTTGATTTAAAAGAAAAAAACTAAAAATAAATATTATTATATTTAAATAAATTGTTTAACCTGAAGAATAAGAAAAAGAAATAATAATAAACATTATTTTTAAAATGATTACCAATACAAATTAAAATTTAAACATTGAGAAAAATCTTAATAACAGTGGTAAAAACAAATTGGAAACAATAATTAAGAGCATGTACATATAAACATGGACAAAAATAAGAATTAAAAGTATAGCATTAAAAGTACAAGGGATAAAATAAAAAAAAAGATATGTAATAAATCTAATTTAAAGGGCATAACTGAAATAAATACTAATATGCAAATTCTATAATCAGAAATAAAACCAGAAATTAAAAGAACTGGGGTCGAAATGAAACTCAAATTTATAATATGTCTGCATGGAAGGATAAAATCGAAAGAAATTAAACTTTGACACCAAAATTATTAAGGATTAATGATTAGTTTGCTTGGAAGGATAAAATTGAAATAAATCAAAACTTTGATACCAAAATTTTAAGGATTTCAGGCCAAAACGCGTCCGAAATAAAAAATCATTATTATTGTAAAGACAAGTATTCCTAATGTAATCTAAATAACATTTAATGATTAATTGTCAGAATATTTTGGTAATAGTAGAAGTTTGATTGATAATTAATCAGTATAAAACGATATAATGAAGACTTTTTTATTTGAAAAAAATCATCAGTGACCATGGAGTAATATTTCGAAAGAGAAAGGTCTGGAAAATGTTATTTGGTAGTTATTAAATTTATAAATATGTTACAAAATCATGTATTTTTCTAAGATTATTTTGTAGTCAATGAACAAGCATAGCAATAATTCATAGAAAATATTTTTTTATGTACATAACCTATAGCATTCAAATAATATTCATGTATATTGTTGGAGAATAATATAAATCATATTTTGGGACCTTACTTACAAGCTTAAGCTTTTAGGTGAAATGGTTCATTAACATGGTATCAAAGCCTTATTGACCCAGCGGTCACGAGTTCGAATCTTACCACCCTCATTCTATTTGATAAAAAAAAAATCAAGCATAAAGTAATGCGGGTCTGTGAAAGTTTCAAGCCCAAAGGGCTCTCACTTGAGGGAGAGTGTTGAAGAATAATATAAATTATATTTTGAAATCTCACTTACAAGTTTAAACTTTTAGATGAAATGATTCCTTAACACATATGCATGTATTTATTACATGAAAATAATTTTTATGAATGAATCATTTAATTATAAAAATTTATGTTCTTGACTTTGATACCAGTATAGATTCGAAAAGGAAAAACTTACTTATGAGAATTCATTTTCTTATTTCTAGATCAATCATTTCAGTGTCACTTCAATTATTAAAATCAAAGTGATATTCCACAATACTAGTATCTTTGCAAATCTTGTGAAGCTAATACAGAGATTTGAGATGAAAGAGATAAAATTATATTCTTTTAATTATGAAAACACATCTTTTCATAGTGTATTATGTTTTTATTTTTATAAATAGAGAAACAATTATCTTTTTAGCAATTTCTTTAAATATATGGACTAGAAACATTATTCATGGACGAACCAGACCCAACCCATTAACCAACAGGTCCTCCCGCCTCCCTTTCCTTGATCTCCAGAATGATCAGATACAGTTCCATTGTCTTCTTTATTATCGGATTCATTAATATCAATTGAATTTGATGGTGAAGTACCTGTTTTCCAGCACAAATAAGCCTTTTTTGAAATCTTTGAATATTGCTTGTTATTTTTTATACAACTTAAACACCGCACTCTTATAAATATAGTAATATAGGACAATATTCAAGATATCCAAAGAACTATCTAGCCCATTCCAGTAAACCAGTCTTGGCTTGCTCCATTTTCTCATGCAAGGGATTCAAAGAACAAAGAGAGGCATTCTCTGAAATTCCAAGAGAGCTATTCATCTGGTGCTCAAAGCTCCCTTGAAGATTAGACTTGTGGTGATCTTTACCCATCACTTCTGAACCAGAAAGCAAGGATTGAATGAAACTCACCTTGTCTTGATCAATTTGGGTCTGATCTTTGTATTCCATTGATGAATTAGTTTCTTGCTTTAAAGCTTTTCTTTCTAGGAGGGAAGGAGGGACTATGAGAGGGAAAATACTGAATGAGTTGTGTGCGCGAGAAAGGGAGGGAGAGGTGAGCGGCAAAATGTGATATCTAAAGGGCGGTCATGGAGAATTTGTTAAGTTTACAGGTGGGTGATTTGTTGAGGCTGGAAAATGATGACATATGGCTAAAGATAAATGGCGGGTGCTGTGAGTTGAGTGTATTGGTTTGGTTAACAATAACTTTCTTTGTTCTTTGAATTTTGGGGGGAAAGTTAGTTTCAATGATAGACTGGAGCTCCATGTTGTCTAACTGGGTGAGAGCCCAATTATATTATAGGCAACGAGCCAACAATAAGACTTCACAACTCGTAGCAGTCTGCATCCATGACCAGAATCAACAAACAAAAGAAAGAATCGAAAAGAGAAAGACTGAGTCTCGACACTTAATCCGAAGTGAAATTGGCTTTACACTTCATTTATGTTCATACCACATTTGTAATGAAAATAGCCTCAAAGCTTTTTATAACAATGTTGGTCGGTGCCGTGAAAAGCCCATCTTGGTCTAATTCATAATGTCTATCTCCTATAATTTCTATATATTTAGACTGCAAATGGATCCTAGGTGACGCAACCTCTGATAAACTTAGTAGTTTATGATAGTGTGTTAACATCAAAATTATCCAAAAAAATTAAAAAATATATATTAGAAAATTGATTTTTTAGTTGAACAATGTATGAGCTCTGTGCAAGTGAGGTCCTGGTTTGGTGGTGATTGAAGGGATTTATTCTCTTACTCTATATTGGGGTTCAAGTCTCATTATATACGTCTATCACCCCATGGTGTTTTATTTATTCACGGGGCTTGCGGGATATGTAATGGATTTATAGATTAGTTATGGTGTGCGTAAATTAATCTAAACACCTTACTTAAAATATATATGAATTGTGTTCTCAAACGCGACCTTAATCAAGAATTCATAAATCTGAAAAAACAAAACGTATACAACTTCAAAGAAACTAATTAGATCCGTAAACGTTGTCCTTTGTCAGCTCCCCGTATTCCTTTGACTCACATTTTTTCCAAACACCATAACATAGTTACAAAGACGAGTTCATATCTAAGAACAAGCAGCCATGCAGGAAGGTCAGCGAGGCCAACTTCTGGATTGTCAAGTCCTTATCTCGTTTTCATACAGGAAGCAATGTTTACATGTTTATGCCTTCTAGGCCACAATGAAAAAGGCTGTTTTGCAGGTATCAAAACTTTTATCATTAATCATATACTTTTTAGGCCATAAAGAATTAAATATTGATACGAGTATATAATTAATTAATTGATTGATTATTATCTAAATATCAAATGACCTCTCATTTGTAATCATATCAGGTTCTGAGCCACTGTCCACGTACTTGGTTAGTCTGATTTTTTATTGTTGTTCTAAGCAACAGTTAAAGCTGGCCTCTTTTTGCCAGGATGATTAATGCTGGCTAAGAAGAAAAGGAAAACAAAATTTCATGTAACTTTGCATGTCTAAGCTGAACCCTTCCGTTCTTTTCTTAACTTAAAAAGAAGCACATGGCGCTCAAAATTTGATTCATTCTTGTGCTTCATTCTCTTAAATCCAAGAATTAGATTTGCGTATGGATAATCTTTTGAGTTCATCAATGCAAAATCCTGCCATTCCTTCGCAAAAAAATCAGCATACTGAAAGTAGATTGATTTACTGCATGCCTGTGATCTTGACATGACTCAACAAACACCTACCAACCTGAGCCCATGTCAGTCTAATACTTTCACCTGTCTCCGAATTACTCTCTAATTCCATGCACAAGACATGACCACAAAAAGTTTCTTACGATCTCTCCTTCCTATAAAGCACAGCTTAATTTCGCTGCCCTTCTTCCCTGTCTCATATTCACAATATGGGAACTCCCATTCCATGCTCAGCCCAAGAGGAACACATTTTCCAAAGCCGGCATCCGGCGGTCCCGGTGCCAGACATCACACTCCCTGATTTTGTTCTCCAAGATGCTGAATTGTATGCTGACAAGGTAGCGTTTGTGGAGGCTGCGACGGGAAAGACGTATACTTATGCTGAGGTGGTTAGAGACACGAGGAGGTTCGCTAAGGCCTTGAGGTCTCTTGGCCTGAGAAAAGGACATGTGGTGGTTGTAGCTCTCCCAAATGTTGCTGAGTATGGCATTGTAGCACTAGGAATAATGGCTGCTGGTGGCGTGTTTTCGGGTGCTAATCCTACTGCACATGAATCAGAACTTAAGAAGCAGGCGGAGGCTGCAGATGCTAAGCTTATTGTCACAAATGACCTTAATTATGGAAAGGTAACTGGATAGTCCTGTAATAATTTTTGTTGGATTAATTGTCTTATAATTAGTAATGTAGTGAATTCAGTTCGATTTAAAGGTGTCTTGTGAATTCAGGTGAAGGGCCTAGGGCTGCCTGTGATTGTACTGGGAGAAGAAACCATTAGCACCGCCGTGAATTGGAATGAACTGCTTGATGCAGCTGACCGTGCAGGCGATATACTTTCTTATGAGGAAGTCCTCCAGAGTGATCTATGTGCACTTCCATTCTCATCAGGCACCACCGGGATGTCAAAGGGTGTGATGCTAACCCATCGGAATCTGGTGGCTAATCTGTGCTCCAGTCTCTTCGGTGTTGGACCAGAAATGGTGGGTCAGGTTGCCACACTAGGCCTAATTCCTTTCTTTCACATATATGGTATCACTGGAATATGTTGTGCCACACTTAGGAACAAGGGAAAAGTAGTGGTGATGGGTAGGTTTGAACTCAGGACATTTCTGAATGCATTGATCACACAAGAGGTCAATTTTGCACCAATTGTGCCACCAATAATTTTAGCCTTGGTTAAGAACCCAATAGTGGAGGAATTTGATCTCAGCAAGCTCAAACTCAAGGCTATTATGACCGCAGCAGCTCCACTTGCCCCGGAGCTGCTCACAGCCTTTGAAAACAAGTTCCCTGGCGTCCAGGTTCAAGAGGTGAGTATAATTTGACCACGGTGTTGTAAAGTAGTCATTATTGTTGAATGGTTTATTTCCAAGAAACATTGCGCCTGTGATTCGTAGTTATTTTCTGATCAAAAAAACAAAATGATCGTGTTCAAATTTGCTACTAAACCTGTTTTTCGCAAGGCATATGGACTGACAGAGCACAGCTGCATCACACTCACTCATGGGGATCCTAGTAAAGGCCATGGCATTGCAAAGAAAAACTCGGTAGGATTCCTCCTTCCAAATTTGGAAATCAAATTCATCAATCCTGAAAACGGTCAATCTCTCCCCAAGAACACCCCTGGTGAAATTTGTGTAAGAAGCCAGTGTGTTATGAAAGGTACAAAGATACTGTATATTTATCGAAAACGCGAAGACACCAAGAAATTAGAACTAAATTAGCTTGATTTTACTAACTTCCCAGGTTACTTCAACAACAAGGAGGAGACCGCCAGGACCATCGACGCTGATGGATGGCTTCACACTGGTGACATTGGGTACATAGACAACGATGGAGATATCTTTATTGTGGATCGCATCAAAGAACTAATCAAGTACAAGGGTTTTCAAGTAAGATCAAATAGCTTCACTTTTCTCAGTTGGACAAACTGTTTTGCAAGAATAATTGACTGCTACAATAAGCTATACAATAATCCAATACAGGAATTTATATCAGAATTGACGGTATAAAATCAGAGACCGTGGAAACGGGCTCGAAAAGAAATTGAACTGGGCTGATGGAAGTTTTACTTAGTAAATCCAAGAATCAGACACCATGTTATGATACTTTTATGTTTATTTTGTTACATATTAATATATTATATTTATACTTTTAAGTGGATTGGCTCCCTGCTAGCTTTCTGGTATTCGAGCAAGCCATAGGAACCTAAGCACATGGATACGTTCACCACGCATTAAAAGCTACCGATGACTAATAAATACCATAATTTTGATGTAACAGGTAGCTCCTGCTGAGCTAGAGGCTATCCTCCTCACTCATCCCTCAGTTGAAGATGCAGCTGTGGTGCCGTAAGTATATGTCACCAAGCAGCTAGCCAACATTATTGCTAAATTATCGGGTGCTTCTAGAGTTAAATGCATGGGGACATGTGATTTAATCAATTTGTCACATTAGCTTACATTAAGGTTAATGGAATCGCAGGTTGCCAGATGAAGAGGCAGGAGAGATCCCAGCTGCCTGTGTTGTAATGAGCAAAGGTGCCGAAGAAAGTGAAGAGGATATAATGGAGTTTGTTGCCTCTAATGTTGCTCATTACAAGAAAGTGAGAGTGGTGCAATTTGTGGACAGCATACCAAAATCACCTTCTGGGAAAATCATGCGAAGGCTTCTCAAGGAGAAGATGGGGAGTGGCTCTAAAGCTAGCCACTGTCATTAGTGACACAGCCTTGTTTTGTCTTATCTTTGATTAATTATGTGAGGATTAATGACTTGTTTCCCATGATAATCAACTCAATCCTTTTCCTTCCAGACCAAGATCACGATAACACGATCATAAGATGCGTGCTTTGAGTTTTGATAATATCTGTTTGGAATTTAGTACACAGAAAGCCAAACATGCGTCGATTTTAATTGATGGGACGGAAAGTGGGATGAAGTGCCAGTTTAGGTTGGATTGTTGATGTTATTTTTAATTATTTTTTTTATAGATATATTAAAATAATATTTTTTATTTTTTAAAAATTATTTTTAATATAGCATATAAAAATATTCTAAAAATATATATAAATATTTTAAAATATTTTTTTTTGTTTTTTTCAAAATAACTTTTAAAACACTTTTAGGTAGATCACGCTTCCTGTACTTTTTCTATCCACTTTGGTTGGACCGCGAGCTGGGTTGGTTAACTAGAGTTTAATCCTTCACGCGAGTGGTCTATCTCGTAGGTCCTACAAGCCCAAATACAGACAGCAACTTATCAGGCCAGCTTGTTACATTTTTTTTTTTTTCAAATTAAATTTTTCAATAGTTTTGATATATTTATAAATAAAATTTAAAAAATAAAAATATAATATATTATTTTTTCGAATTAACTTTTTCAATAGTTTCAACACTTGCTTTTTTTTTACGAGAAAATCATACTTTCTGAAAATATATTTTATGAATTCAAGTGAGTGAATAAAACTCCAGTTATTTCAGATTTTTATAATAAATACACGTTTTGACTCAAACTCAAGACTTGTTATGCAAATCTTAAATTTTTATCACTACACCACACATATTGAGTACTACAATACTTGTTTTGCTCAACCATATACTCAATTCATTTTTATTAATAAGATAATTATCTGCCTTTTTTTTTATAAATTCCACTAAAATAATATATAATAACATTTAATATCACTTTTTTTTCCAGAGTTGAGTGACCATTGTCTATAGAATTGATTATAAATTAACCAGCTGCGGATTAATTAGTATACATGTGAAAAATAATTTAATAATATTTATGGTTTTGTATGCATTAATAACTTAATTCTTAAGTTTTTTTCTTTTCAATTTAAATTTTAAATCTGACCGACAATAAATTCAAACAGATAAATAGAACTTAAAATCTATCTGATTTCTAGGTCAATGTCCCATCAGTAAACAAGGTGAGAATAATTAGACTCGCGAGAAAGAAAAAAGCTCCTTCCCACGAAATTATCAAGACCATATCTTTTCTGCGAGAAATATCACTTCCCCCCCCGCAAATCCACGATTAAAGTGAATGGAGACGAGAGATGAAATGAAGTTTTTTTTTGTTTTGATGGATTGATATTATTTCTGAAAATATTATTTATTTAAAAATATATTAAAATAATATTTTTATTTCATTAGAAAATAATTTAAAAATATTAAAAAACCATTTAAAGTAAAAATAAAAAATAATTTTTTAAAAAAATATTTTTAAAATTCACAGTGGATTTTGTTCTTATCTGATGTTTCGAAAATACTTATTTCTCATCTCACATTGACTCGCTTGTATATAATTTAAAACACAATTTTATAAAATCAAACTATTTTTTTTTTGCTAAAAATAGTAATAAAATTAACTATAATAGGAAAAAAAAAACTTTGGAGAGGTAGGTATTGTTTGGCATTGTATTTTTTTTTTAGATTATTTTCATGTATTAATATCAAAAATATTTTTTAAAAATATAAAAAATATTATTTAAATATATTTAAATAAAAAAATACTTTCAAAAATAATATTAACAACAATTCTAAACAAACCCGTATACTTAGAAATTAAGGAGAGGAGAGAGAAAATATAGTGTAAAAAAAATCTACACTGGAGGGTCTTTGTCTTCACGCGCCACCGAGCAAGAAAACCCTTGTCGCCATGATTCTATTGGTTTCGCGGAAGGCCTCGTCCAGATCTTGGTGGCTGCTAGATGCCGGGGAAATAGGAGAGGTGAATGGATAGTGAAGCAACCTCGAGTCTTTAAGTTTGGAATTTTTAAAATTGAATTCACTCAATTATTGTGCTTGAAATCTTTTAAGAATATTAATTTTAGTCTCAAATAAAATCCATTTTATAATAAATAACGAGAAAACGAATCACAGGGGGACTCTCTAATTTGCTCGAAAATTTAATTCTAATTTACATGGAAATTAATTTTCCGAAAATACACTCTCTTGACTTCCTTCTAGAAGCCTTAACTTACTTCTTTCTCTTTTTGTCTCTTCTTTTTCAACTGCACATCTTGTTTAGTCGGTAAGAAAACCCGTCGATCTATGATGTTTTAATCAAAATATCAAAATTATAATTAATTATTAATTAAATCCAAATATTGAATTCAATTTTAAAAATAAATGATTTCATTACAGACAGGTTGTTAATAATTTTTTTATAATTATAATTCAGAAAACCAAAACCTCATAGAGAAACAAGAAAACAAATGAAACCATTTGAATATGAGAAAGAAAAGAGAAAACGAATAAAGAATTAACAATTAGGCTTTGATTTCCTCAGCTATTTAATTCCATGGTTATCGAAATTCGACGAGAAACGCTGCCATGCACATAAGAGGTTATAATTGTTAATTTTATTTTATTTTGATTGAAATAATATCGGATTAGTTAAAAAAAACAAGATAAAATAATTTGATTTTTATCTTAATTTAAATTTTAGATTGTTATGTATTTTTAGTTAAATATTAGCCAAAATATATCAATATTACCTTGTTTGTGCCGTGTTAGCCTTAGAAAAAAAAATCATCTCCCACAGCCTTATCTACTGCCTGGACAAATTGTGGGTCTTCGATGTGACTTGAATTTTTTTTTTAATCTAGCAGCATCAAAATTGATTTTGTTAATTAAACTTTTTAAATAATATATATATATATATATATATATATATATATTATTGTTTATGAGATATATTGAAAATTAAAGAATTAAAATCAAAACAATAAAAACATATATTTTTTAAAAATTGCTGGATTGACTTTGATTTTATAAAAAATATAAATTATATTTACTTTTCTAATTTTTATTTTATATATATATATAATTAATTAATTATATATAAATAATATATCAAAATACTCTAAAATAAAAATATTTTATTTCAATAAAAAAAATAGAACAACCACTCAAAATGAAAGAGACAACTTTGCATAAGATACGTTCATGTGGGGGCAGATCTACGATTAAGATTTTATTTATTTTGATAATTAAAAAATTATCTCACGACAACCAATCACGGCATTGTTTACAGGGGAAAGGTTCCTAAGCGTCCTCTGGACATCTTGATTAGCCAAGCAGGGTCAAGTAGCCACGTTCAATTTATAAAATATTTTTTTTTAAAAAAAAGTAAAATATTAAGGGATAAATAGAAGACATGACCCAGTGTCCTCATGTGGATCTCCTGAGTTAATCATGGGGGCGAGAGATCTTGCATCTTTCAAATATTTTATTAAATTGAACTACAACTTAGGGTTTATTAAAATTGATTAGTGGTGCGTATTTTATCATAATTACTGATTATTTCCTTAACCAACATTGATTAGCCTCGATACGGTCGCTCTTTTTTAATTCCAAAAAGGCCCACCTCCTAATCCAATTTCCCACACTTCCTATTTCTCTTTTTTATTCTGCATTAAAGAAAGAAAACATTGAAAATGATGGGTGGGCCGAGCTATAAATATATCGACCCACAGGGAGATTAAATAGACTTTCTCTAAATTATGAGATTAATTATTTAGTTTTTGTTAAACCACATCAACCACGATACCGACTTTTTATAAAATAATGTTTTTTTCTTATGATTAATCTAGCAAGTTGCAAGCCCACTATGAAGTAGTTTTTAGCATTCACATTTCTTTTAGCAACTTGTTTTTTTTAAATAAATAATAAAATCCTATCATGTATAGAATCTCTAGTAATGAAACATTAAAAAACAATAACAAGAGTTATACATCAGTTCGAGCAATACTTTGTCTTTCCTAAAGTCAAAACCTTCATCCATTTCTTTTTTATTATCAATATAAGTGTTCGGTTGAGTTTCTGGGCACCTGATTAATCTCATACGTTCTGAAATGAATGATTATATAAATTTTCAATAATTATTATATTAACAATCATTAAATTCAACCTGAACTATAAAAATAACTATCCATTATATTAGCAACAATATTTTGTCTCTATTAAATTCAAAACACTCACCAATCTCTCGTTCATAAACTCCTATAAACCTTTATGTGATCATGAATATCATATGCTTGATATCATGTTCATTATTCTTTTCAAGATTTTTTATTTAATTTTTTTAAATATATTTTTTATATCAATAAATCAAAATAATTTTAAAATATATAGAAATAACATTAATTTTTTGACAAATAAAGTTCCTAAGCACTAAATAGAGAGAGAGAGAAATCGGATTAATGGTTCATATATTTGAAATAGTCTGTGCTCAAGAAAAACTCGTCATTGATTTATATATATACATATTAAATAGTTTAAAGTGCAAGAAAAAATTAGGTGATACCACTTTAACTATATACTAGTTAGTGATTTCTCTTAAAATAAAATTTTGCATTATAGTAAGCTTATGTTTTTTTTTTTCCAATTCAAAAAGGCTATTTAGTTTCAAATAATTTTTAATTTTTGTATTGGACTATATATAATTGCATTTCAAATCTTGATCTGATAAAAAAAATATTTTTTATTCATAATCTTTTGTTAATTTTGCATGTAAAAACTCATATCATGGTCATTTAAATTAAGAACATATTTTTTAAATCTATTTTTAAAAACTGAAGGACATAATTTGCCTAGAAAATAATAATTTAAAGATAAAATTAATAATTAAGACTTTATTCTGCATCCACAGTAATTCAGGTATAAAATATGACATTAATTTATATTTATTTGTCCCCGGAAAAGAAAGGGCAAAAACCCAAGCTGGTACGGTCCAATCCTACGTGTCGATTATCTACGACTCCATGAAAATAACAAGATACGAATCCACCACCCAAAAAAATTAAATGAAAATTATAGATGTATTTATTCACTCGAAACTTGTAGAAGTGTAATAAATCAAGCTCCTTTCTCTCTTATCTTCACGTCACTCTCCCTCACTCGTCGTCCATATCATCAACCATAAACAGCAAATCAGCATTCATAATAGTAAAGTTCTCTTGCCAGGCAGCTTTTTATCGGAGATCCCTTCTCCTGTTTCTTTCTCATCTGAAGGGTCAGTGATGCTTGTTTATTCGTTCTTTCAAGTTTCAAATTGAAAAATAATAAATAAATCTGTAGCACTATTCCCTTTGTCATGTTACTGGAACTCCATTGTTATAGCTGAGAGACAAAGGGCTTTCATGTTAATGTTGATAGCATCTGTGTACCTTCATGAGTCTTCCTTTTATATGTAAATAGAAAATCAAAGCTTGTGGCTTTAAAAGTTGACTAAAGAGCTCAAAGACGAGATATGTGGTGGGATTTCTAAAATGATTTTTTTTTTTCGATTCTTAAAAGTGGACTTTTCACTGAAAGAAAAAAAGAAGGGATCCTTTTTTTCCCCGACAGAAATGTATTCCTTTTCTTTTGCTTCTACCTTTATTATTTGTTGGTTATAGCAATAGTAGTACATCCCGCTTTAGTCTTATAGTGTGTTTGGCAATGCCTGTGGCCGCAATTTTTTAAAAAAATCATTTTTTTTTATTTTAAATCATTTTTTTTGAAGTTTTTGCATCGATTTAACTTGCGGGTGCAAAATTTTTTTTTGAAAAATAATATATATTATTTTGATGCATTTCAAAGTTGAGTTTGTCCCGGTTTTGATTTTTTTTTCTTTGGTCTATAAATAATGGGTTAAAAGTGGTGAATTAGTGGATGCGTTGGGGGATTGGGGAGGTAAGATTCTTTTTACCACATTAGGTGAGCAGGGTCTCGTCCAGGGGCCTACTTACTGTGATTAGCCCAGACAACTTCAATGTGAATTATTGCTTGCTTTTTGTTGATGGTAGAGAGATGAAACCAGCTCCATTTTAATATAAGTTAGATATACTGAGATATAAAGACAGAAAGAGGGACAGGGGAGAGCATTTATTACGAGTGCTGGCTGGAGACAGTTTGTTAGGTAACACACAGAGAAGTCATGGTTGTTTAGGAGAGGTAAATACGGACAAAAGTAGAGAAATTTTATTGATTTTTGGTGTCAGGTTCTTTTTAGTTTGCAAGTTACTGTGCTTGAAATCTGTGAATTGACTGGTGGATGTCTGTGTTTGGAGATTGATTGATTTCTGCAGAGAAACTTTACTGAATTGTAAAGAGACCTTTGTTTCGTAGATGCTTCTTTTACTTGGTTTAGTTTAAGTTTACCTGGTATCTTGTCCGAGTTCTCTGAGCTGGGGAGTTCAAGGCTTCCGGAGCCATCAAGAGGAATTACTTTGTAAGATTGGGAAACAAGCAGATTGGATTTTGCTCTCTTTAAGGGAATAAAGATTAGCTCTAATAGTTCAGAAAAACAGAGGTGACTGGCACTTGGAATCATCAAAGATTTGAAGGAAACTGGGTTCATCACTTTTTCACTGTCATATGCTATTTATAACGCTATTAAATCTGTGCAGAACCTGTTTGTAATCCTGTCCGGTAGTATTAGTATGTTTTGAGTTTTGCATGCTTAAAGTTGCAATTTGATCCTTGATGTTATAATGATTGCAGGATCTGGTGTCCTATTGCTTGTTGATTTTATGAAGAAGTATTCTTTGTGAAGTGATTCTGCAAGTTTTGTGTCGCTGATGGAGTGGAATGGCAAACCCCACTTACAGTGGGACTGGGAGAGCCTGATAATGTTCAATGGAATAGCAACTGAAAATTCAAACCAGTTAAGCCCAGCAGATTTGGAAACTGATGGAGAAAAAGGAACCGACCCTAGGTTTTTCTATTCATCTGGGAGTGCAAGCAGAAGCGGTGGTTCTAGCTCTGATTTGGAACTTCCTTATTTCTCAAAGAGCTCAAAGTCAGCTTCCATCAATTCTTCATCAGCTGGGGAAGTTAAAACATCCAAATTCACTTTGGAAGCCTCTAAAGCAAATTCATTTGATTACAATAAGATTGGAAAGGCTAAGGCAGTTAGTACGCCTTCCACAATCGAGGCTTCAGCTGGTTCAGGTGACCAGCTGCTTGGTTTGAAGCTTGGTAAACGGATATACTTTGAAGATGCTTGTGCTGGCGGCCATGCCCAGTCTTCATCAGTTTCTACAATTCATGTGCCCTCTTTTACTCAAGCAAAGAAATTGAAGCCCAGTATTCAGAGTCAGCATGCTCCACGCTGTCAAGTAGAAGGCTGTAACCTTGACCTCTCTTCAGCTAAAGATTATCATCGCAAACACAGAGTTTGTGAAAGCCATTCAAAGTGCCAGAAGGTCATTGTAGCTGGTTTGGAACGCAGGTTTTGCCAGCAGTGTAGCAGGTAAAGCTTCTAATGAAATGAATGGTTGTGTCGGAAGACACTAATGCCTGAGAATGGGTCATTTTCTACGTGCTCTTTTGTTAATTGTTGATATCTAATGTGGTGTATTGATCGTGTCAATTCTATGATTATTCCTAGCTTATATGATTGCATTGACATTCTGGGTTTTGGATGTTAAAGGTTCCATGGCCTGTCAGAGTTTGATGAAAAAAAGAAAAGCTGCCGCAGGCGACTTTCTGATCACAATGCCAGACGCCGCAAACAACCAGGATCAGTCCATTTAAATTCCAGAGTTTCATCATCATTATATGGTACTGGTATCAAACTGAGACTTGGAATATTCTCTTGAAGCTGATTTGTAGAATACGCTATTGTCATTGATCTTTGTTTTAGTTGTTTCTCAATCTTCCTATATGCTATGAAATGAAGCGATACAGATGATGCTTCACAGTTCCCTTTGCCTTAATGAGGCTAAACCAAAAGGAGGAAAGAGACCCCATTGGCTAGTTTAACATGGACTTGATGTTGCAATTTTCTCTAATTGAGCAACAACAAAAAAAAATCTTTGATTGTGATTGACACTTGCAAGTTAAAGTCTTAGTTACTTGCAACAAAATCGTATCTGTTTGTAGATGAGAGGTACATAAAAATGCAAAAACTCGTCGGTTTTGAAATCACTAACAAATAAGCATAATGCGGTGTCATGGTTTCAAAGGTTTCTTCCAGCATGTCTTAACTGCTATTATCATTGAAAGGTTTCTTCCAGCATGTCTTAGCTGCTATTATCATTGAAACACTCAGTTTGGGTTATGGATATAACTTCATCTCATAGTTCTGACTCTGTGATGGAGTCCATTGTGTTCATTGATTGTTTAAATTTTCTTTATCAATCCCCAAAAGGTCTTTCCTTTCATGAACTCTTGGTTAGCTTTATTTAAGAAAATAAACCTGAGGTAGAACCATGTCTCACCTTTCCCCTTTCCACACGGGACTACTATCTGGTTTACTGATTTTGTTTCAACTCATGACACATAAGTTCATGCAACTAAGTTGGAATTGACAATAACCATTCATGCAGCTTAATATTATCTTTGTTTACTATGCAGATGAGAGGCAGCAGATGAGTCTTGCTTGGGACAGGGCACCACTTGTTCGTGCTAGGCCTAATGCAAATTTGACGTGGGAAAACACTTACATCTCCAAGTTCACAATAACAAAAGAGCATATAGCAAAGCCTGCAGAACTAGGTGGTATGGATGGGCGGTTTCACTTGCCTGGCATTGATCTGACAAATGGCATTGATATTCAGCACCATCATAAGTCTAATGGTTCCTTACCATCTAAAGGCAAGGGCACTGCAGCTGAGATTCTCAACCAAGGTTTGTTTTGTTTTCATTTTGAGAAACAAGCCTTACGATTATTGCATTAAGTTTCTTATTGTTGATGATATGGTTAACAATATATAAAATCTACTGAAATTTCTTAGCAAGGTTTCCTTGATATGTTGAAGAAGTAACAATGTGCTGTAGTGACCAATAATAATAATAATAATAATAATAATAAAGGTAACTTTTAACCAAGGATCTGAGAAGATCTTATTTTACATGAAAATGAAGCAAATGGGTAAAAATCATAACAGGATAGCTTTGTGAGATGCTCCAGGTGTGTCCATTTAATTGTTATTAATGGTGGATAATTTGAAACCTTACTGTTGTCTCCGTGAAATTCCCAGGTCCATTTTCACTTGTCTGTTGGCCTAAAATCAACATCCTTTCTCAAACTTACAATTTATTCAATTAGATTGTAATGTCAATAAGGCTTAGGTGTCTGCATGGACCTTGCTCTTAACCAATGTGATAAGTCATATGTTTGTAATTGCAGACTAGAACTAAAAGAAAGGTTTTTTGTTCTTCAATCATTGGACATGAACAAGGTTTCATGTTGATTGATGGATATATCAAAGTCCAAAAAAGTGCATCTATGAAATATCTGCTGAATCAAGCAACATATCAACTTCTGCTTGTAAAAAACTATGGAGAATTCATGGTAAGATATGAAAATTTTGCTTAAAGGACTATGAGATATATTAATTGATTCACTTTTGCAATTTTTCTTGACACAAAATGGGGAATTGAGATGTTTAACCGGTGGATGCTAGATACGATGGGAATTAATAGTAACTGCTGTAAAATAAATAAGTGAAAATTGATCTTGCATACCAAAATCAACATGCACATGATATGTATTTAACTTAATTAAGAAATGGAGAACATATTCTGTTCTTCAGATTGCACTCTGCTATTTGGTATAAAACAAGTGTGATTTTTTTTATCAAAGTAACTGGCTCTTTGAAGTGAACATGATTTTTTTATCAAATTAATTGATGCAATTCGTTTCTTTTAGTCTCAATGAAGCTGAATAATTTATAATAGCTATCAATGGTAGCAACACTTGGTGTCTCTTATTCAGTGAAGTTTAGGATTTGTCCACTGTCTGTGTCCTCAAGCCTTGTTTGTTCTTTTGTTGATTTCTTTTCCCACCACATTCATGGATTTTTAGTACTTGTCCATAAATCCAAAGCTATATATATCAGATTTACATGTAATAGGTAATAAGTATGTATAAAATCGCAGCATGAGCAAAATATCAGTTGCTCTAGTGGTTTAAATTATCTTAATGAGGCACGTATGAGATTGGAGCCTCATTCAAGAGTCGGGAGTACCATGATATTTCTAAAAATAACAGGAAGTATTGCTAATTTTGGAGATACATGGATGATAGTTATATATTATGAGGTATATTTGAGAATAGTTTGGTAGTGCGATATATGGGGATCAAAATCTGAAATTTGGCAGACATGCCACTGATTTTGGCAATGATGAATGCAAATAAATGTGACAAAGCCTAAATCTCTTGCAGGTAAAATAAAAGACCTATAGTTCCTGGTGGTTTTCAAGAATTATTTCTTTTTGTGTTTAAGTATAGCTCTGCTTAATTTTGAAATCAAAGATGTATGGCTTGGTAGTCTGAGTGGACAGTGAACATGTTTTGTGTCTTTGTTGATCGGTGCAAGTCTGGGTATCCTAATGAGTATAGAAGAGGCTTAAGAATGTTTAGATGGTTAGCTATGATTATTTTATTAGTCATATGGATGACGTATGAATTTGGAACATCGCCCTTTATGGAGGCAATTAATAGAGCAGATCCTCGTGAGCAGAGATAAGAACTGTTATGCCCGGGGTTTCTGTTTTTGGTCTGGAGTGATTTTCCTCATTCTAAAATTTGATGCTTAAAATTACTAGGAATGTGAACTTTGCAGGTTTGGAAGAATACATCATTCCTTCCAAAGTGGAAGCGGCGCCAGAATCTCATCGTGCTCTCTCTCTTCTGTCAAACAATTCATGGGGTTCATGTGAGCCGCAATCTATTTCATTCGAACAACCTGTGCATACAAATCACACCACTCAGTCCGTGCTGCAAGTTATTCCCCAAAAGTCACCACTTGCTTCATCAGAGTATTGGAGGACCGAGCAACCATCAACTGACTCTCAAGTGCATACATTGACATCACACTGATGGTAGCAGTTACTTTCAAGAGTTTCAGCTGTTAAGAACATCAATGGGAATGACTTCTATTCCAGCCAGATGAACTTACTGCTGAAGCGATTTATCATTTTCATCGTAGCAAATTAAGTGAAGGTCAGTATCTGGTTTGACATTTAGCTTTGATACACAATACTTTCTTGTGCTCGCTGCATCTTAAAATTACAGTAATTATGTGGCAGACAGTCCTTAAAACCTCCCCGTGATCTTAGGTATAAAAGTTAAATTATAGTATCCTTCATTGGTGGAAGTTAATTGAAATCATTCAACGGGGGTTAAATTACACTTTTTAACTCCAGATGATGTCCTGCATGCTGCAAGTACTGGACATCACTTATTCTTACTACCCATGTAACTTTCAAGTGTTAAGAGAGCCCCAAGTCCTTGAAATTAGTTTTTTTGTAGATCGGTGGATACTGATGGTAGAGGTTATATAACTCGAAGTTATGGTGAAGTTAGAGTGCCCCGGGTCCTTGAAATTAGTTTTTTTGTAGACTGTTGGTGGATACTGATGGTAGAGGTTTTATAACTTGAAGTTATGGTGAAGTTATCATATCGCTGCTGAAATTTTCGGTGCCTGTAGTAATCTGACAAGTACTTCCCATTTTCTTCAGGCACTTTGACCATCCTGGATCATGCTGTTAGGATTCAGATCATGGTGATTCAAAGCTCTCCTAAAACACCATTTGGACTGGTTAATGAAGGATCACTGATTTGAAAGTCATCTATATCTGTTATTAAATTTCTAAGAACCTAGAACTTAAGTTTGCAACTTTTGAAAACCTAAAGATCTGAACTATCAATTGTCTTGTTCCTTCCATTCGATTCACACGGCAAGCTCTACTTAGCTCTGTCATATGCTGTAAATAGTAGTACTTAACTGCAGGTATGAATGATCTTTCAGCCCTTAAATGGATGGCTCTGATGTGAACCATGAGCATGAGCTGTTTGAAAATTTGGTGTCGTTACTAAATGGCGTCTATTCCGCTACTTTACTTTATACAAGCGCTGGTTCCTGACTGATTATTTTTCGGGGCACATGATAACACCTGTATTCAATCATAGCTCTATATTCGCCATTATCAACAATGATACGTATATGATATCATTGGATAATAATTGGCTAGGTAAGAAACATTGCTGTTCATGCCTCGAGCCTGGGTTGAGGTCAACCTGCTGTTGTTCCTTAAAATGTAGCCTTCTTCCATTCAGGACTATGAAGAGCTAAGCCGGCCTAATTGTCATGTATCATGAGTCGTCTTTGCTTGTGGAGCTTTACTTTTTTCTCTTTTTAGGAAAGATTTGTAAAAAAAAAGTCTTTACAAACTAAAAAAAAAATGTTTTTCCGATGGGTATTATTCATTTTTTGGGTTCACTTGAAAGTTAAGAGGTCTGTTGAAGGCAATCTAGCCAAATTCCTTCCTCTAGAAAAGCCATTACTTGCCAACACGTATTCTAATCTCTTATTGAAAAATAATTTTAGAAAAGAAAAGAAAAGAAAAAAGAAAAATATTTTGGGCTTAAGGCTTTGATCATCAAGAGAGTATAGGATTGATTATATTTGGACCTGAGGCCATGATCAGGCATGTTTTTTTTAAAAAAAAAAAATTGAAAAAAATAAATATAAAAGGTATTTATTACTTTATTTAAACTAATTATTTTTAGTGTTTTTAAATTGCTTTAATGTGTTGATGTTAAAACTATATATATATATATATATATATATATATATATATATATATATATATATATAACTTTAAAAGACAAAACTAACCATTTATTTCATTGAAATTGCAACCCTACAAAATCAATGAGCAAGATTGCCTTGTGCTTCATTCAATGCAAACAACTAAATCGTTTTGTAACACGCTGCCAGTCTTGTTAATTTCCAATGAGGAATATGATTCCCGAATTTACATGATCTAGTCCGGAAGAGAAGCACAATTCGTGTCACAATCGTTCAATTTGACGAGACATTTGTTATAGCGCTGGAATGGCTTTTTTCTTCCATGAACGAAGGAGCTGAGCTTGTTGCGAGAAAGTGGAATCACTCATACTTTGAAGTTACAGTAACAATCACCCGCTTGCGCGAGCACGTCTCTGTCGCAGAGCTTGAAAGTAGATGTGTTTCCAAGCCCTTGCCTTTTACCACAATCAGGAATCTCATGAGATGGGTTCTTGTTGTATATCATATCTGGTGAAAAATAATGCCTGCGGTATTTCTTTAATTTTTACCACCTTTCCATTTTAATGTTTTATGTTATAGCACACGTTAGATTCGATTTGCAAACACTGTGAGCTATTGTCAGAGTGCAGGAAATTGCATTGTCAATACCATGTTATAGAACTTGGCCTTCTCCTAAAACAATTCCACGATTAGAATGGAATGTAAAAACAGCTGCGAGCATCTACTGGCAGAATAGATGGATTTTTCCAAACTCGTCACTTCAACAAGCATGCCGCCCAAATCACCCAGCTGAGGAATGGACCAATCGTGAGGAGTTTGGGGGCCAACAATCAATAGCTGGAGTCCCAATATCCCTCCCCGCAGCAACGTGGATTTAAAACCTTTTCTTTCAGGTCTGACCTTGAATTCATAATGGATGGCTGGATTTCTGGAAATTTAGGGTTCACAAGAGTTTAAAAAACAACCCTGCAGGTGAACCAGATCCAGGAACTCCAACCAGTCTTGAATGACAGTATTCACTGATGGAATCGTACATCCATCCACACCACAAAGAGATTGGCTACTATATAGTAATGGCATCAAACATGGCAATACGGTCCCTCTAAAGTGGCCCAGTCCCATACCAAAGGAGCAATTCCAGAGACAAAATGTCTCCATCGACAGAACATAAGGGGTTAGGAATATGACCGCACTGATGAAAGAAGAAATCACAGGATAATTGGGAGGGGGTAAACGAAGTTATGCACCTATTCTAATGCAGAATAACTTCCATCCATGAACCTCAAACCTGCTCTAATTTTTATAGCCCGTTTGGAACCAAATCTCGTGTTCAATTCCACATATGATTTGAATTCAATTGATAAGCTATTATAATTCGTGTTTAAAATAAAAATATTAAACCAGATAATTTAATTCTAGTATATCTACGAAAAATGAATAGAATTAGCAATCTTGTCTATTTTATCCTTAAAAAAAGTATTTAATTTCATCGCCAAAAAAACTTTTTTTTCTCACGGAAACCTTGTATTTACCACTTTTTAACTACTATCCTTGTAACGTGTTTACCATCTTTATGTTAATTTTCCGTACATTTATCCCACATTACAAAAGCTTCCACTGAATTCTCTCATCTTTTTTCTAAGAAGGAATAGAAGTAGGGCAATGTTTGTCACGGAAAACTGGTCCCACCACATCACAACAGAATAAAAGAATATGATCTCAGAGAGAGTAGTGGGCGTGGAATTAGGTGGTTTTTTGCATCGATTCCTTTTGTGGTGCAAGGAAAAATTAAAAAGCAGAAAAGAACAAATGAAAAGAAAGAGAGAACAGTGACATACAGTGCTTCTGCTCTGTTTCTGCTTATGTTATTTGCACAGGAACAGCTAGTTACACACACACACACACACACACACACACAACAGAAACAGATACTTGCCAAAAAAGAAAATTCCAACGGACACAGAGAAAGAGGGAGAGACCATTTACTTACCAAAAGAAGAAAAGGGATATGTTGTAGTTGAGATGAGAAGTGAGTCCAGAGACAAACTGCTATTATCCTAGTTTTGTGGCTAATCTATGACCTTTTTGCTTTGAGCTTACATTTATTTATAAGATCAGGATCTCTCTTATCTGCAAGGTGTTGGAAGAGATCGTGGGGGTTAGAAAAGGAGGTGGAAAGAGACCAGGGAGGGGGGGTTGTAAGAAAATAGGGTTTGGAATATTGTTTTTAATGTCAATTCCAAGGGTTACTGACCCAATACCCTTAAAAAGATTCCAAACTAAGGATTTGATATAACCCTTGGAATTGAATTTAATTTCAATGTTTCCAAACAGGTAGTCAAACAATGCATGTTAAATAAATATGCTATCCAAAAACTTCCAACAGGTTCAAACATGGTCCTGATAGCCTTGGCACAACTCTAATTTCACAAATCAAGAGTCCAGACCAAGTCACGAACAGCCAAGAGGGAAGTAAAATTGCATATTGCATGGATTGGAACTACTTAACTATACGAGATATTACTGGTAGAGACCTAATTAAGTTATCACCTTGGAAAACAGACACTTCAAACAGGCTTCTGCTGAAAAAAAGAAATTTCAGTGGCACAGACACGATTTCATCATATGAGTAAGAAATATGCAGACTGCAGTATTCTAGATTCATGGTATCATCCCACTGGAATATATGAATGATTCCAAAAGCACAAATGCCTAACTAATAGAAACCATAACCAACCTGTAGAATCTTAACCAGATTAAGCTATGCATCAAAGGATCCATAAAGACCAGTAGACCACAATACCATCGCTAGTAATATAACTTGACAGACATCATGAGAAGGTATAGTCAATTCTTGACAACAGCTGCAACATGAGGACAACAAGACTGACTTTCAGACACCCATATTGAGCAATGCTGGACGACAACTCTGGACCTTCTCAACCCTCAAACATGTCCTAGTACTCACTGGAACAGTAGACAATTGCAAATCAATGGTTGCAGAGAGAAAGATAATTGACAATTAATGAGGTATATAGCTAGAACAAGATAGAAAGAGATGAATGGGAGGGAAGGGTGAAAGAAGGAAGAGGCCAAACATCCTTCTCACTAATGATCATTGAGTTTGTGAAGAGTACATAAGTGATTGATGAACAAAACAGTTTCAAACAATGAATGGAAACACAAGCAAGATGAATCATGTAACAAACCTGATCATCCTCATCAGGTGCCGGTGATGGGGACTTCGATGACTCAGCTGGTTTCTCAGCCCCGCAATTCTGTCTATTGCACTTCATCCGAAATGGATAGTTTATGTTATTGCATTTTTCACACTTCCAGCTTCCCTCCGGCATTTTTTGTTCTGAATGGCAAGAAGCTCATCAGTTTCAATTCAGAATATGAAGCTTACCAAGCGCGGGATTCAAGAGGACTTACTGGAATTTTTGTCAGACTTTGCAACCTGCAATGGCAGGAAAATATTGAATATTAGACAATTTACCATTATTAAACAAACATAGAAACTAGAAATTACCATTACTAGAAAAAACTACAAACTAGACCAAAATTTATTCTATAACAGAGCTAATTTAGAATTCCCTGTAATTTCCAAGCTTAACCCAAGTTCAATGTCCCAAATAGTACAATGAAAAGAGAGAAAAAGGCCACCAAGCATGAAAATAATTGACTGATTCTTCTATCTTTAAGAAGAGAGTAGCACAAACCTGGGACCCTGGCTTTGGTGTATTGCACTTCCTCATGTTACAAACAGTTCTAAAAGAAAAGTTGATGTTCCCACATTTCGGGCATGCCCAGTCATTATCACCTGATGCATCTACAGTTGCATTATAAGAAGAAAATATCAAGGTTGGAGAATAAAGAAGTTCCGGATTGCTCATACACATCGTATTGATGACAAACCTGAACCCTTCTTCTGAGATATATCATCTGGGAAAAAACCTGGTCGGGGCCCCTGGTAGAAATGGCATGCATTTATGAAATCAAGCACATATCCATCAAAGAAGATTGCTAGAATCTAAAAATACATGAATTGAATTCTTTCTTGAAAACATAATGAACTATGAATTTACAGTATTGAATTCTTTCTTGAGAACATAATGAACTATGAATTTGCAATATTTATTAGCATTGATAGCTACATGCACGCATCAATTGGCATATAAATAAAGTGAACATAATATACTTGAAACATGAACAATCAAGTTATATGAATACACAAAAAACAAACTATATAAGCACCTAAAAATACAAAGAAACACACATACACGGGAGCATTTTTGCATTTATGCAAACAGATAGTGAGATGAAGCAAGGCATCTCAGAAACCAACTAAGCATAATGTGAAAATCACAGTTTTAAACCCCTAGTCATGTTTCCTAAATTCCTCAATTTAGCAGACGAGTAGTAAGAATAATTACTGACATACCATAGCTGCAGGGGCCATTGGCATACCTAATCCATACCGGTCCATTAGGGGGGGCATTGCATACATCCCACCTGCAGAAAATTAAAAAAAAAAATGCCATTACTTCATAAATGCAACCTAAATCACTCAAAGCACATGCATAAAAAAATGGCAATAAAGTGCATCTAAATAGATCACTGGTTAGACACAAACGGTGATTAGAAAAAAAAAGACACCACGAGTTCAATTTATCATATATAAGGACATATCACATACAATATGATAAATAAAAACCAGGAAAACAGGTAAAGGATCATGAAAGAACCGTTGATAAAATATAGTGAAAAAAAGTCCATTTAATAAATAGGGAAAATTGAGGTAACAAAAACACAAACCTAGAGCCTGATGACAATTTTATTTTTAAAAAGGAAAAAAGAAAAACAAAATAACATACCGTTTCCCATCATTGATCCACCAGAATAGGGAGGTGGTCCTGAAATATGAAATGGTCTATATGGACTGCCACCGGAAAGGCGGTTGTCATAATTGTAATGATAAGCCGAGCCCCCGGTGAATGGAACGTCGTATGGAGGAATAGATGACCCATTGAAGAGGGAAGAACCATATGGTGGCACACCCATGTACATTGAAGAAGGTGCACCAGAACCTAAATAAGGAGCTGATGAATAACCCTGTGGTGCTTGCAGGGGCTTGGCAGCAGATTTCTGGCATCAAGAAAGAAAAGAGCAGATATATTAGGATTCAACACAAACAACAGGAAAAGTAAAACATCATAACAAACCTGTGTGTAAAGATGAAGACTGAATAAACATAGATTAATCCAAATCCACCCTATCATTTATCTCAGGTGGCTAATGGTTTTGACACTAACTGCTGGCTACAGACAACCTTGTGTAAATCTATCATGTTCGGTTCCTCAAATTACCAGTAATTCCACCAAAACCAATTTCATAACAAGTAAAACCCATCAACACACCAGCAACACTCTTTAACAAGTAAAACAGGTCAGTGCAATTACAACTCACCGAATTATGATCAGCTGGCCTGGGTTGGGTACAATTACGCATGTTACAGGTAGTCCTAAAGGAAAAGTTGACATTGCCGCAGCTTGGACAAGTCCAATCATCTTCCCTGCGACTACCTGCACAGCAACGAACACAACTCAATTCCAACTTCGTAGCAAAAAGCAGGACCAGTTGTCCAAGCAGGCATGAAAATGCAAGTTGGCCTATTCAGCTTTGCTCTTTAATATACAATTATAAACCAATCATTCTACTCAATGGATTTGCCCTGTCGTGCGTGTTTTCAATTAATTTGCTCAAAGTCGCAAATCTTAAGGGGAAAAAAACACTTTTTTGAAAGAAAATAATAAGAATGGCTAATAAGAATTGCATACCATCAGTTCTTGCGCGCTTCGCTGCTGATGAATTTCTGTTATCCACCTACAGAATAAAAAGAAATCACAGTAAAAATCCACTTAGCTTGTTAGATTAAAAAAAAAAAAACTGAAATAAAATTTACAAAATTCTATACGGCAATTTGCAATTTAAATGGAATCCAACTCGATAACCTAAAACTGTAAAATCAATTTCTCAGAGTTAACAAAACTGTAATCTTTGGAAAAAGTGCAATTTACAGGAGCAATAACAAAAAAAATAGATCCATTGGAGTTCAGCGCAGAAACAAAAATTAGAGGGGGGGAAGCTAAGAATTTCTCGATTGACGAGTAAACAATCGAAAGAATGAAGGGAAAAAGAACCTGAGACATGGCGTGGTAATTGGAACTTCAGGTTTTTTTCGAGATTGGAGAATGAAAGAAAGAGACTGCTTTATTTGCCCCCTGTAGAAAGCACGACAAGAAATCGGTGTTTTGCTAGAGGGGATTTTTAAATAAAAAAAATAAATTAAATTACCAAAAAAAAAGGCAGCGGCCTTGGTCTTTCACGGAGAATGTAAAAACATGGGAGAATATCGAGCTCGGTTATGCTCAGCAACATAATATAAAATATAAAAAATAAGGTTTTTTATTTTTAATATATATTATTGTTAAACTTATATGATTAAAAATAAATAAATATTATTTTTTATTCTGATAGGTAATAATAATCATAAATATAAAAACAAACTGACCTAGTAAATTAATTAAGAATCGGGTTAACCCAGTCTCTTGATTGAGTTTAAAAAAATAAAAAATTATCGGTCAACATAATACGGTTAAAAACTCGAGTTAATTTCGAATTAAATACAAGTCAAAAACCTTGTAACTTTGTTTGAAAATGTTTTATGGTAAGCAGGATTGCTTTAATTATCTAGAAAAAAAGGGGTTAACTGGGTTTACCCTCCTAAATCTTGTCTCGGATCAATTTTAAGATTTAAAATCGAGATAATAATAATTTTATCCATATATTAGCTTGGGTTATACTATGTCAACACTTTCAGTTTGTGACCTAATTTAACTCGGATTAACCCTTATAATTTATTACCAAAACATATTCCTAGTTAACTCTAAATTAAATTTTAAATTTATAATAGTAATTTATTTTATTCTTATATTGAATCATATCACCCTAGGTTAACTTTTATGACAGGAGACCTTGTACTTGCCCTGAGTTAAACCACAAGTCAGATTTTAAAATTATAATGATAGTTATTTTTTGTCATTATATTAGTCAACCTCATTCATGACTCGTCCCTTTCCTCTGATCAACCTCTAAAATAATTTTTAAAATAATAATAAAAGTATAATGACTGAAGTTGGTCTGACTCGTAACCTGAATTTTGTCTTAGATTAACCCTCTAATTGGATTTAAAAACTCTTATAATATTTGAAAATTAAGGGAGTGTTTTTTATAATTATCAAGGGAGTGTATGGGAGTCTTTTTAGAAAATGCTTGTGAAAAAATTTGAAAAATTTTTATTTTTATTTTTTATTTTAAATTTTTTTTTGTGTGTATTTTTAAATTATCTTGATGTGCTGATGTTAAAAATAATTTTTAAAAAATAAAAAAAATCATTTTAATGCATTTCTAAACAAAAAAACACTTTCAAAAATAATATCAACAATACTCTTAAACAACCATTAAAGCTTGCTTCTTGCTTCTTATGTTATGGTAAGCTTTTATTGAAAAAACGTTGTTTGTAATAATAATAAAAAAAAAAACATGAATGAAAAAAGAAAATTTATGTTGATACTTCTACAAATATTCACTAAACTAAAAATATGCCAGGATTCCTGGTCCAACAAAAGCTAATGAGAATAGATTTCAGACATGACCTTGAGGCATCGCGTAAGAAGAAGAAAATAGTTTGCTGCTGGAATGGACGGTGGAAATAATAATTTTTTTATTCTACGATTTTGTGAATGGAAGAAGATAATATAAATTATATTTTGTAACTTTACCTCATAGTTTAGGTTTTTAGATAAGATAATTTATATATATGATATCAGAGTTTTGTTAACTCAGCGATCACGGGTTTAAATCTCACCGTCTTTATTTTATTTAATAAAAAAATCAAACACAAGATAATATGTGCCTATATAAATTTCAATCTCGGAGGATTTTCACTTGAAGAGGTTATTTAGAGAATAATATAAATTATATTATGAAACTTTTAAATTTTAAATAAAATAATTTCTTAATATAATCAATCTTCAACACTGATTCCGAGGCTTGAAATTGAAAAGAGTTAGAAGAGGAAGCGAGCATTATTAGCTATCGAATTTGCTGCTTAATCAAACTCGCATTATACTGGCAATACACTTCTTCTCTTGGTGGAATGTCCCGCGTTATCAATATAATTTATTTTCAATAAGTAAAATCATTTAATTATTTTATAATTCATTTATATGTTATTTTTAATTCGGATTGCTGATAAGGAAAATAGCTTAAACTCGATTGTTTTGTAGAAAATTAAATTTAAATTACTTGGAGACATGGACAACATTATCAGTAAAATGAACAATCATGGTCAAACAGATACTATAAAAAGCTTCCTTGTGTGTTAGAAAGAGAATAATTGTTAACATTTTTCATATTACCTTACAAAACAACACTTATTTAATGTTTAAATTGATATCATTTATTTTATTTAAATACTTTATTTTTTTTTATCACATTTCATCATTTAAAATAGATAGCTTAGTTTTTGGTTTGCGTTGTATCGAAAGTCGGGTAATTTCTCTCTAACCTTGAAAAATACAGAGACATTGGGAAAAATTTCAATGCATACTGGAACAATTTTTTTAGAAATAACTAGATGGTCAGGTGCTGTGCAATATTTTTTAAATAATGACATCATAGATTGATCTGGATTGACCATGACAAGAAGTTAGTTATGTGGTTCAAAGTACCAGACCATAATAACACGTGGAATTCCAATTAAAAAAATAAGACAAAGAGCTCAATTTTAATAAACAAGATATCAAGGAGTGGGTGTCTTGTGGACATATTTAAGCATTTTATTCAGACCAGTAAAGAAAGTAGAAAATAAGGTTAATTCTAAAAAGGAATGTATAACAAATAAAAAGACACGAGATAACTCAGGTAACTTTTAAATAGTATAAGATCCCATAAATATATATATATATATAAATAGTATAAGATCCTATATATATATATATATATATTATAAGATAATATATATATATATATATATATATATATATATATATATATATATATATATATATATCAATCCGCGTTACCTTTTTAAACCCATAACTTAGGCTACCAGAACAAAACTACTTCATATGAAAAAGTTATGAAGGACGGTTATTAACAAAATCAAGTGTTGAATAATAAAATAAAAAAAATCTACCATATAAAATGATAAAAAAATAAAAATTAAAAATTAAAAATGAAATGAACGAAATATAAAAATCAAAACAAAAAGACAAATTAAAGGGAAATTATATTTTTTTTCTGGTCAAAGGATGAAATAGAAGAAGAAAAATAAATTAATTAAAGGATAAAAAAAAAGGTACCGTAATTTTGGATCAAAGAATGAAGTTGAAACTAGTAATGTTTTTACAAGAAATCAAGAATAAAATTCTAAACAAATATTCTTATATAAAATAATCCAAAATAAAATAAAAACTAAAATTGAAACATAAAAACCTAACCCAGCCAGTAAAAATATATAGAACAGTTTTATTGATGACAAATCATTATATAAGTAGCCATGTCACCCATATCTCGTCGTTCCTGGAATCATGATTTTTTCAACATAAAAAATATTAATTATGTGTAATTTTTTTATTATAATATAAATTTAGACAAAACAATAAACATATGAAGAAATATTGTGAATTGCAAGTTTTTTATAAAATATATAAATTTTAAATGGATATAAATTTATTTGTTTAGTAGGTTTCAATGAACTAACCAATATAAAATTATCATTATCATTAAAAAAAGCAAGAAGATTCGGATATCTAAATTATTGAATATATTGTATCAAGATTAGTTCATTTTATAATTCAATTGAAAAAACAACATAACAAACAAAATATAAATTGTGAAAGAACTTGTATCAATCAAATAATAAAAATAAATAGTTAATTTTTTTATCTCCAAAAAGAATAAAACATAAATTGAAATTCCCCCCCGCGTTATTGTCATTATCATTGCTATAACACTTAAAATTATTATCAACATTATTGTTCAAACAGTGAAAATCATTAAATTACCTTGGAGAATTCAAAATTAAGTAAAATATTTTGTCAAAAAATAATCAATTAAAATTATTATTACTACTGTGCAAATAGTAAAATCATAAAATTATCTTATATAAAAATTATATAAAAATAATAGAAAACAAAAAAAATAACAAAGAAAAAAATGATGCAATATTATTTTTAAAATGATCACCAACATAAAATTAAATTTTAAAATTGAACCGAATAAAAATAAAATTCCAATTAAAAATAAAATGACAAAGATTTAAAACAAATACAAAAAGTATAAATGATTGAATACAGACAAAAAATAAACATTGTACAAGAAAGATAAAAAAACACGAAAGGAATCAATACTAAATAAAAAAAAAAAGAACAGGTGCCAAAATAAAAAATAATATGTATAATTAATTTCAATTGAATGACAAAACTTCAACAAATCAAAACCCTGAGACCGAAAAAATAATAAAGGATTTTTAAAAAATAAAATATAGTGTAACCAACATAAATTAAAATTTCAGAATAAAATATAATAAAAATAAAATCTAAATCTAAATAAAAATAAAATCTAAAAGCATAAGTGCATAAATATGAATAAAAAATAAATACTGTCAAAAAATGACAAAAAACTTAACGAACCAATAAAAAAAATTAAAAAAATAAGTGTCAAAATAAAAAATAAAATATACAATTAATTCTAATTGAAAGATAAAAATAAATCAAATTAAAATTTTGAGATAAAAAATAATAAAGAAATTTTAAAAAATTAAGATAGTATATTTATTCAACTAATTAAAAGAATAAAGAAAGACATTCCTGCCATTGATGTAGCGCTGACGCGTGCAATTACAAGGCCTGACAACTTACTCGCATTATTTATTCAACTAATTAAAAGAATAAAGAAAGACATTCCTGCCATTGATGAAGCGCTGACGCGTGCAATTACAAGGCCTGACAGCTTACTCGCATTAAAATACCATACATGCCTACAAAACCACATGATAATCCTGGAAATAAAATAAATAAAGGCAACTTTTTAAAAATCCTAATCCAATGGCAATAAAATCAATATACTTTGCAATTAAGGCTCTCAGACCTGTAACTGTTTGCAGATATTTTTTTTAAAATATTGTTTATTTAACAAATATACAAAATGATATTTTTTGAAAATTATTTTTGATATTATTAAATTAAAATGATTAAAAATCATATAAGCATTTAATTTAAAATAAAAAATTATTTTTTAAAATATTTTTAATAAACAGTGTAAACAAGCAACGTAGTCTAATTACAATTTCTTATTTTAAAAGCAATTATATAATAATATCATATAAAAGAATGTAAATCAATGCATTTCTACGGCTGTTTTCTCACTTTCTTTCTTTGTTTTTATTAATTAACACTTAATAAGTGCTCCAGAGACAATCATTAACCTTTGCCTCGTCAAAGTGGATGACTGGTAGTGTAGTCTGAACTGAATTTTTTTTTTTAAACAATATTTTAATGTTTAAATACAATTAGAAAACTGAAAATTATACGTGGGTCTCACATGAAATAAAATTCAACCTTTGACAAGAAGCAAATATTAGTTGCTTGTCAAACCCTTAAACAGAAATAAATTGTGCGTGGGTCCCTCGTACAAACTTTCCCTGGGATGACGTATTTCACAACCTTTTCCTGTTGTGTCATCTAATTTGGCTCCATTGATCTATGTGTAAATGAATTTTCAAATTTTCCGCACGTACTTTTTTTTAAAGAATCTATACAAACCACATCATCTCCCATAAAAAAAAACTATTTATAAAAATCAAATTAATAATATAATTTTTGAATAATATAATTATAATATTTTTTTATATATTTGCACTCCAATAATAATAAAATTTAATTAGAAAGAAGCCTTCACTTTTGAATAGCTAGGGATTGCAAATGACTTTATCTTATTCGTGGTGACATTACAATTAATTTGTTGAGAAAAAATAAAAAGAAATGTTCAATTTAATTGAATTATTAATTATATTATGTTATTATAATTATCAAATCAATAATATTTAAATAATATATATATGTGTGTGTGCGCGCGCGCGCGCTCGCGCTCTTTAAAATAATTTTAAAAATTGATAATAATATGAAACATATTGTAACCAAACACAATAACTGTTTTTTATCAACTTCAAACTCAATCACGTATTTAATTAAATATTTTATTTTTAATTATGAACTACAATTAAAAATATTTCTTATAAAAATATTTTTTTAAAATCTTAATCACAAAAATAATCACAATCCCAAATACACCAAAAAAACTCAGAGAATAAATATGACTTCTTCACATGAATGGTAAATAATACTCTTTCAATGATAAATCAGTGATAGCAACAGTTGTGGTCTTCGTTAATTATCACTAAGGACAATGTAATTTTTTTTAATATTTTTTTTGTTTAAATTTTTATTAATGATACATTAAAATAATTTAAAGAAAATTTTAAAAATAATATTTTTTTTTATCTTTTTAAAACACAATATTAAATAAACAATCAACGAAAATAATAAGGTGGGGTGGTAAATCAAAATATTGGATAGAGGGGGACAATAAAGTGTACTTGTGAAGATTGTGACTAAGATTGTGTATTAGTCACGACCAAAGACTACAACAAACATGATAATAATGTATAATGTAATAATAGTAACGGTCGAATCGTGAAAAAATAAATAGATAGTTGATTTTTTCCTCTTAGTTGTATTAAAATGTTTTTAAAAACCGATAATCGGCTATAGTCAATCTAACATTTATTATATTAAATTAAGATGACAAATAATTCAGCATTTACAATAACCAAATTTGATCCCAAACACCTTTTCTCAGTTAAAAATAACGTTTCAAGAATTAAGCCCTTCCATTTAAACGAAAGCTCTTCCTTACTATCTACGTAAACTACAGAATTGTAATTTTCTATTTTTCTATTTTGTTTTCATGAAAATCCTTTGTAATTTTATTTTTAGAAGGCCACGCTGTTCTTTAACGAGCAAAAGAAAAGGAAAGAAAAAGAAAAAGGAAGAAAAAGCTAGTCCAAATAAACGTAGAATAGGGCATGACGACGAGAATGAAGAGCAGGTGGACAAGTAAGGACGAGCCAACTGGGCAGCGAAAATGTGAAAGTTGCAGTTATCACGTATTCTAGCAACTCACTCACCATTACTGTGGCTGCGGCGTGGCGCGTCCCCTCACCTCCATTACCCCCAAAACACACTACCACGACTACCTTCCTTCTAATTTCTACCGACCCTCTCTCTGTCTCAACCCTAAACCCACCGCTTTATCTCGCCTCGCTCACTGCCAAACACCAAACCACACTTAACCAAACACACAAACACAGTGAGAAAAGTAGCCACTGCCGTAATCGATGATCGGTTAGTATCATCATCCACTGGTATGCTAATTACAACAGATCGTTGCTTTTAGCTTTAACTGATTTTCTGCTTTTCTCGGGGTTGTTGAATTAGAGACTGCCGTTTCGTATTTTTTTCCTTCCTTTTTTTTGAAGGATGAAAAATCTAAGACGATCATGGACAATATTTCTTTAATTTCTAACACTATTGATCTTGAAATTTGGAGTAATCCTTAATTCTAGCAAACTCTTGTATGTTTTCGGTAGTCGTCTACATATGCAATTTATGTTTATTTTAGGTACTGCTGAAGCTTCGAAGAATTTTAAAAGAGAAATCTGTTGGTCCAAACACGTTGAAGGATCAGGTAGTTGCTAGTGCATTCCGAGTACAATCCTCGTTGCTGTTATACTCAATTCGGTGACTAATGCTTTGGGATTTATTGTTAGCCTTCTCGAGCTATGGATGAAAATGTGGTTGATCCTAGCAAGGTTGCTGTTAGCGGTGGTCCTCTGAGAGTTGATGCTTCAAATAATGCATCTCCTTCCCGGACACAGCCAGTCTACCGCGGAGGTTAGTTATTTACACTTGTATGCAAACATAAGAGAGCGAGATATATCGGATTATTGTTTTCGTGTTAGATATGCAAGCTAAAGTTGCATTTTTCGTTGACTGGTGGGGGTCAAAATGTAAATTTAGAAATATGTAATTATCTGATTCTATTCTGTTTTGAGATGATGATGGTGGGACATTTCCCGGTTTAGATTGACATTTGTGCTCATGGTTCTTGATTTGTCAAAAGCTTGATCACTTTTTATCAGCTTTAAATGTAATTAACATCAACTAGATACAAGATCAATATTAATTACTTGCTCCAGATATTGTTATATTGCTTCCAATAATTAAATACTTGCTTCAGATATGATAATCGAGAATTTGTCAAAATAGTGGTATTGCTGTGGTTTCAATGGAAATATCTGCTGCCATGTTTTTTTTAGCATGCACTGTTTCTTCTTCTTCATTATTACCAAGTCTTCATGCATTTTCATGAAGCTGTTTGCAGAATGTTATGATTATCTTGTTTTATCAATATGGCTTTAAATGTAATAAATGTTAAAATGGTAGAAAATCAATGAAATTAATTATTTCAGATATGACAGTTGAGAAGTTCAGACAATAGTTTCATTTTGGCAATTGTTAAATCTCCATAGCATTGCCTGTTGCCATGTTTTGTTTTATTTTATTTTTTTATTACTTTTTTTTTTTTTTTTTTATCTTGCTTCCAAGTCATTGCATTTGAATGACGCTGTCTGCAGAATTTTATGATAGATCTCCTCCTTTTAAATATAAAACATAAATGTTTCTGGTTTCCTTTATGATTATGTATATTTCGAATGAGTGGTCCACTCATCAGTGTTCAGCTGTGTAGGATCATGTTCCCTAGGGCAACATGCTGTTAGCATGGAGCACTAGAATCATACATGCAAACGTACATACATATAAATATCCATCCATCCATCCATATATATATATATGTAGCAAAACAGCCATGTTTCTTATTTTTGTGTTGTCACTCAGGTTATGAGAATATGATTGGTAGATTGGGCACATGTTTTCCAGATACCAATGTTGAGTGCTTGGAAAATGGTTCTCATGTAACAATATTTCTTTGCCCTCACTCCAATTCCACTTCTGTTCCCATCTCTCAGTACTTCTCAGGTGATGGACTGGTTTTCTTTAAATTTGATGCAGGGCATCTATAATGATTCTCCATCTCTTCTATTCCATGGCCACCCTCAAATGCAACAAAGATCACATGCCCCATTCATGCCGGCTCCGCCTACCATTAGTGGTCATGGCCAGTTATATAATGCACGAGAGCTGCCTAACTCGGATCTGCATCATCACCAGCGCCTTGTTTCACCAAACATTTCATATGTTACCGCACAAAACCCATTTTCTCAATGTAGATTGCCAGACAATATTGAGCTGCCAGGGGATGGCAACAGATTGGGGCCTTGGACAAGTTACTCCCCTCCATCAGGATCTTTGGGTGGTGGAAGCAGCTTTTCTCAACACTCTGGTGGTTTTAAATTCTTTCAACAAGGGCTTGAGGGAATTGAAAGTGGTGAATTGTGGGTAGATCGGTCAAAACCCTCAAATGGGAAGAGTACATTGGTGCATTTTTCATCACAAGCAGCTTCTCCAAAGCAAATTGGTTCAGTAGGTTTGTCTGTGAACCATTGTGGAATGGTTAGTTTTCTAATCTATGACCAGCTTTCCCCCTTAAAAATAAAGAAAAATAACAGAAATGAAGCATCCTTATTTGAGAATTGGAAGGTCTTGATTTGTTTTCAGATTGTTAATCTTTTATGGGCATTTCTATATGGTGCTTTTAAGAATTGTGGTTCTTATCGAACTTAAGGATCTCCGAGTCATTACTTCTGTTACATCTTTCAAATATGCCATAGCTGCACTTTTATTTGTTTTGGTGTCTATTTAGAGACAAAATCTGATTTGTTCTGAAGAAATCTGCTGGCACATATCATGACTATATAAAGAAGACAGCTGTACACATACACATATTCTCTAGATACTTTATTGAGGGGTCATTATCTGATGATGATAAGAAGGGTTGGCTAGAACTGGTGGTTTGGGAGTTTGAGCCCATTTTAACATTATTTAGGAGTTGCTTTTTTTATTTAGAAAAATACTTTGTTTTCATTTCTTGTCTAGCAGTTATTTGCAAGTAATTAGAAGAACCAGTTTATTTCCTTGTTTTAGCTGGGAATCTGTAGGGTGACTATTTAAGCACTCTTGTACATTAGATCAAAGAGGCTGTTTTTCTGAGCTTGAAAATTGATACTTTGAGAAATGGATCTCCTCCTGCTTACCTTTGTTTTTCCACATTTAAAAGCTAGGGCTTTGATATGAATTGATGTAGTATGTAGTGAAGGGAATTGGAGGAGATTAGTTACTTAGAAGAGAGAGTGGAATCTCCAACCTTATGGTTGAGATGAGAGCAGAGTTTGCATATTTTCTTCAATAAAGCTTTTCTATAGATAATGAAGTAACATCGTAGAAAAGCTGTTTTCTCATATGAATCTCATCTCCAGCTTCTGTTATCATCCTCATTTTCACACATGGAAAAAAAATAAAGGATATCAAGTTTAGCATGTGACTTAAATTTTTTGATTAAAAAATCAAACATGTGTATTTTGCTTCTTCAACAATTTTAAAGGTGAGGCTGAGCTTCAACTATAGGAAAATGATGGCCTGCGGGAAAAAGCAAGTATTCCAATTTAAATAATTTTGTATAAATTATTTATGAAAATAGTTTTAATCTTGTGAAGTACTTATTAGTAGCCAAGAGTGCAGGTTTGTTTCCATTTTTAGCTGGCACCTCCTAGGGTTTGCTTTTCGCGTGCCTGTATAAGCACAGTTATACAATGGATCAAGGAGCCTCTTTTGTGAGGCACAAGAATTGAGACTGCTGTTACATTGAGAAGGGGATCTCTTGTTTTTATTTGTTCTTGTGGATTTGAGAGATCTAAGGGTTTTCCTGGTGGATTCTTGGTATTTAATGTTTTTTCAATCACTTTGTCTTCAATTTCCATCCCGTCCTACATCAGTGGCATCACAGCTTTTTCATAGATTGCTAGGCATAAGGCATTTGTGTCTTACATTTGAACAGCACACCACACAAAAGCGTTTTGTAACTCTGTATGGCAGACTGAGACTTGATCCCAGTGGCTTCTTTTATGTTTTAAACTGTACTGGTTATATAGCTTAGCAATTTTTCTATAGATTATAGTTTGAAAAATTACACTTGAGACATGCACTCATGCAGCATCAATTGTACCAAGTCTTCCAGATACAAATGACCTTCTGTTTTTTTTTTCAGACGCTCCATGTTTGATTTTGCTGTCCTGTATCTGATACCTCATACTGTCATGTGTTAGGTCTTGGTATATAATATAAGTCTGCAATTGAGCATGCAGCTGTTTATATTTTCTTCTCATATGTAGTAGAGATGTGCTGTAAACTTTAAGGCCCTGTCCTGATTGTGGAGTCTTATGATTCTGATATGTCCCTACTTTTGTTATTCTCTTATCAATTGATTCTGAGAAGTATTGCTGTCTAGTGGATTACTTAGAGTTCTGGGTGCTTCCTTGAGCCGGATTGAACTGCTTTTGTCTGGTTTTAAGATTATTGTCTAACGAAGATATTTTTGCAGGTTTCTCAACGAAAAGAATTGTTTTATGGGTTTGGATCTCTTCGAAGTCCCAGCTATAAATGTGTTCCTCAAGGTCTTAATGATCAAGATTTAGGGTATTATGATGTTTTGCCCTCTTCCATTTTTGGAACAAATGGTCGAAACTGGCCAACACTTCATGAAGGAAGACCGGGGGGGAGGTGCAGCTGTACTATTGCACTTGATACACTAAGCGAGCGAAATAGGGGACCTAGGGCATTCAAGCCTAGGAGTCATGCAACAGAAAAGGCATCTGTAGTTGATAATCACCAGAAGGCAGTTGCTAATGTTCATAGCGAATCTTACAACCAAGTGGATTTTGCTACTGATTATAAGGATGCAAAGTTCTTTGTCATAAAATCATACAGTGAAGATAATGTTCACAAGAGTATAAAGTATGGTGTTTGGGCAAGCACCCCGAATGGAAACAAGAAATTAGATGCTGCTTATTGTGAAGCAAAGGAAAATCATGGAACATGCCCGATCTTTCTGTTGTTTTCGGTAATTAACTTAATCTCCATTGCATATGTTTTGTAATTGGAAGTAACAATGATTTCACCCAACTTGGAATAATTTGATAAGCTACAAGAAACACTAAAAACTGAGAACACGAAATGGAGTCGATGTCATGCAAGCCATGGTGGAGTTGAGACAGATGTTGCCTTGCCAAAATTCTTCTAGAATATGATCCATGTTGTATGTGCCTATCTTAGGGCACAGTGTTGGTTTTCTTTCTTGAAGTTAGATGGTGGCACTTAAGAATCTAGAAAATGCCTTGATTTGTGGCACAAACATGAAAACTTCTTACTCACAATTCATTGGTCTTGACCTGCCTTTAATGCATTTACTTTTGCTGATTACTGTTTTATAGAAGCAAAAGGATCCGTGAGGTTGTTTAGCAATCTCTAAATCTTCTTTCTTAGGTGTTAATCTTCCTGATGTCATTGGTTCTCTGGCTATCTATTTCTCAAACTATTATGCTTGTTCATAATCGAACTTGTTTAGTGTGAAGTGTTATCTGGAGATTTATGACCACTGTCTTACTCACTGAAACATGGTATATTTATACAATGTACCATCGCATACAGGTGAATGCCAGTGCACAGTTCTGTGGAGTGGCCGAGATGGTTGGACCTGTGGAATTTGACAAGAACGTGGATTTCTGGCAACAGGATAAGTGGTCTGGGAAGTTTCCTGTGAAGTGGCATATTATTAAAGATGTCCCCAACAGTCAGTTTCGTCACATTGTGCTGGAAAACAATGACAACAAGCCAGTTACTAACAGTAGAGATACTCAAGAGGTGATAGTTCATTTGTTTTTCATAACATTGATAATTAGTTGCATGCCACTATGCAACTTCAGTTCTACAGGCGCCCTCACGTTTGAATTGTTTTGGTATCATTTACCCTGGTTATATTACTGAATGCATTGGCTGCCTAGATGCATGGAGCCAGATTTGGGACTTTGCTATTATCTGCTTCGTGCCTATTACAATTTTGCATGATATCCTGCAGTCAACTCTATGACTGTTAAATGTAGATATTTATCTTTTGAACAATACACTATACTGAACGGGATGGGCTGTTTTAGGGCTTCCAAGGTCGTGTACTTTTTATAGTGATGAACAGTGGCAGCTATGCTGTCTAAGCCATTATAGTTTTGGCTTCCATATGCATGCTTATTTCTCATCTTGAAACGAGTCAAGGCCAGGGAAGGATGTCCTTTTGAATTAACGAAGGAGATTATTTGCATGAAATATAGATATATTCTTATTCTGTTGGTTTAAACCGCCACTATTTTGTTATGTTTCTTACTTTCTTTGAAAAACAAGTTTGGCGGGCTGTAACTTGTAAATGAGTGGGGTGTCTAACCCATATTGTTTTTGTTTAATAATATTATTGGAACAAGAAGATTGTACTGAAACAACTGGTGATAAAACCGACACCTGTCAAATTGGTGCAGTGTATTAAACATGATATGGACCGTGTTGCATGATTAAGTAATGCAAAACAGAAAATCTCATTATGAAAGCACTAGTGTTCTTTCCAAGTGAAACCGAAGTCTGTCCATTTTTTTTTTCAAGCAGTATACTGGGGCAGATTCTTTGATTGCTAGCAGTCAAGATACATTTCTCATGAAATATGTTATCTTATACTGGACCCACATAATTGCAGGTGGAGCTGGAACAGGGTGTTGAGATGTTAAGCATATTTAAAAACTTTGAAAGCTATTCTTCCATCCTAGATGATTTTCATTTTTATGAAGAGAGGCAGAAAGTTATGCAGGTGAGGAAATCGAGGCCACAAGCAAGCGTGGTTTCTGCTCCAGTGGCCGGAGTCAATGAACGAAATCTGGCACCATTTTCCAATGACTTGATAAAGAAAATGTCAAAGAGCTTTGCCGAAGGTGTTTCGCTGAAGCAGGATGAAAGAGGGCATCCTCGCTCACATCTGCTGCAAGATATGATGGGAGCTGAACCTGAGAAACGAAGCTGACGATAACAGTGGCATCCAATTACTCAGACTGGCAGGGAATTTTTGGTGTTTTGAGCTGGGAAGTTTTCAACTTGACAATATACCCCTCATTCTCCTTGAAAACTTTTCCTTTTTATTTATTTTTTTGTTCATATTTAAATGATTTGGATTGTTTCACAAGATTGACGAGGATGATTTGTCTTTAGTAGCGGAGTATATTCAATGACTCTTACATTGTTGCTAACCGCTACTTGTGTTAGCTAGTATATATATTGAAGGGGTGATTGATACTTATATTTCATTTTTTTTAGATTAATTTTATGTTTTATGTATTAATATTAAAAATAATTTTTAAAAAATAAAAAAAATTTTATTTTGATATATTTTTAAATGAAAAATATTTTTAAAATCATTCTTAATCATGATTTTATGATTGTTTTGAGATTTTGCTTTTTCGTTAGTTTCTATTTATGATTTTAATATGCTAATGGAAAAATAAATTGGAAGTGCAAGTATTTCATAAGAATACAGCCGGTAGAATATTTGTTTCGTACGATCATTAGAAGCAATCTAGACGAGGACAAGGCCAGATTTCTTTATTCCAAGACAAGATTTCCTTCATATTTCCCTTTCTGTCGCCATCTTTCGAACGAAGTATTGTTTTCACGAGATGATTCTCAATTTACAATTTCCGGACTTCAGCTGGTTAGATTTACGGGGTGATTTGGTGATGATGATTGTTTTTGAAAGTTTTTTTTTGTTTTTATATATATATAGATAAATAAAAAAACTTTCAATTTTTTTTTATATTAATATATTAAAATAATTTAAAAATACTAAAATTTATTTAATTTAAAATAAAAATAAAATGTATTTTTTTTAAAAAAAAAACAGAGAAACTGGCACCTCTTGGTCTGGAGACACTTCTGCCGGTGTATAAATTTGATCAGTGGAGGTCAAGAGTTCATGAGTGCATCTGTTAAATTAAAATATCGCGCAAGACAAACTTTGATGGACAAATTATTACGGTCAAACATGTAAGAGACATGTCTGGATGGCAAAGCAAAATAGACAGCGACAAATGTTTAGAATCCTGAAATTAGAATACGAAGATCGCAGATAATAGCCTTGACAACTAACATCGCTGAAATAAGTGTAGGCGACAAGATTACATCAACTCCAAAGAGAATAGTCCTGAAAATTCAAAAGACGAGCTAAAACACGCTTCAGTTGTCATTGTTTCCTTACAGTGTTGTCCACCCTAAACCTGGAACATAGAGGCAGACCCGGCAGGGAAAGCAAACACGAAGATGGCCGCAACAATCATCAATAGACCTGCAGGGGCAGGTCTCTGCTTGATTCGACTGGAATCACCAGCTTTATCTGGCTGTGACGTTCCAGATCCTGTTGATGCAGCCGGAATTGCTGATGTTGAAGCATTTGTGAAAATGGCAGCGTCTGAAGAGCCAGGAGATAGGCTTAGAAGCGCTGTCCATCGGCAGACACGATATAAAGTCAGAAACGGGTCAAGACTTGTGCACTAGCTGCTGCTGCTGCTGACACTAGAATCACTACTTAGAGATGCATTTCATTTTGCAACAAAGAAATTCAAAATTCCATGTGCTATGCATCACAAAAGTTGTGTTTCGCCTTATGTAGTTCCTAGAATGCTATGTAGTTTCAATTTGGGCAGAGCAATTTTGAGGGTTCCTAATGATTTCTGAAATAGAGAAAGAGAAACCAATAAAAACGGAAACTCCACTCAGTTGGATTTTTTTTCCAGATCGATTGCGTTGGACATCTGATGTTGACAGTTTTGTTCAAATTAGGAGGCGGTGTCCAAGATGTCCCTTCTATAATACTTTTTTGGCACTCCAATACATATGAAAAACAGAAAAGGATATCATTGGTATTTCAAACATAAAATTGGTAGCTGGATCATCTAATGCATGCACTAGTATTCGAGGACGTGCAAATTTAAAAGCATATCTGTTTATAGTTGGATCATCATAAGTTTTGATGGACCACCATGAATTTACCATACATGACATGTAGCCGTATGAAAACAAGTGCAGGCTGTTCATATGATATTCCTCTTTGCCCGTCATGTCCTGGGGACCAACAAAACTAATTGCACCGTGTAAAGGATAGCTAGGCAGATCATAAAATGGGAGCTTGTGTTAATTAGCTAGTAAAATACTTTATAAACGCAACTGACCTTATCCTCTTTTTCTTTCTTTTTTTCCGTCGAAAAGAGAACCTTACGAGTCGGTGCTTACTCAATGACAAGCTTATGTCCCTCGTTCACACTATAATTTTATTACCTAAGCTAAAGGTCACACATTGACGGCTACAGAGGCAACTACTTTTAATTTGTTCCTTTTAATTCTTTTTTTTCATTTGTTTTCTGGAGCTGATTTTCAACCTCTTTAATTTTTAGCTTTAGCTTAATTTTTTATGATTGTTTGCAACTGTTATGGAGAAGTTCTGAAGAAGCTTTTATGGGGTGTTACTCTTTGGTTGAATGCATCTGGGTGCCTAGGGACTAACATGGATGTTTCTCAAGCCACAAATCTAACATCAAAGAACGATTAACATCGACAGCAGTTCTTCGGCCAAAATTATATAGTGAATCGGAACGAAACTAATGGAAATTAACCAAAGCTAGAGTAGCTCTAAAACCAAACAACAACAAGAACAAGAACAAAGAGCATAAGAAAATGGGCGAGAGAAAGAGGGAGAAGTACTCACTGGGGCAGAAACTAAGACTGGCATTCTGCAACTGGCAAACAGTAGGGAGCTGAAGCATCTTAGTCTCCTGAATACCCAAACTCTTGATCTGTGCATTACCATTATGTGCTTGTTGAATTATATAACACAAGCATTTTGGCTCGCTATCTTTTATGCTCTGCACTGCACTGCAGCAATCTTTCGTGGGCGTGTTCGCTTTCCCTGAAGCATAGTTCAAGCAACCCATCAACTTTTGGAAGTCACTGCTACACTCCGTAGACAAATTGTCCCCATCAACAGTCCTAAAAACCGAAGCATTAGAAGCAAAGAAAAGCAACGCGCCCAACCAAAAAAGGGACTGGCTTCTCATCTTTGATTATCTTGTCGAAAGAAATTCTTCTGGGCTGGCTGGCTTTGTGGAGATATAAAATATACCCGGAAAACTTCAATATATAACAAAAGGATACAATAGGGGCATCGATACCGAACTCCATTTAATAAAGGTACCTAGGTTATTTAATGTGGGATCATGATTGTGGGATCTGGGCCGTTGAAGTTAGAAATGGACGGTGGGAATATGGTGACTGGTCTTGTCAATGAAAGAGTATGCAATGGAAGGGTTTTAGAACTGGGGCAGTTGAGCTGCAATTAAGCTCCTAGATTGGGGTGGTTGTCAGTTTTGCCGACGTAGAGCACCTTATTCGCCGTTAATGAGGTTCTGTGGACACCATCACGTAGCAAGAAACTACCATGATATATCATTTGATGATATGTGAACCCAACGGTCTTGGATTCGACTCGCTGTCTATTTCTGATCATTAATATTACCAAGTTTCGTTTCTGTCGATAAATAAATTTGCTGTCTGTTTTGTTTCCTTGACTTTAAACAAGAATTATGCATGGGTGGTTAAAAACTCAACATAAGCGTCTGTCAATTGCAGTAATTTTGGGCCGAAGCTTGTCGTAAGGATTTCGAAATGATGTTAGCTAGTCATGTTAGCCATATCTTTTAGCATCATCGTCTTGTTAATTTCTATTTTTTTAATTTTAGATTAATTATTTTTAATGTTTAAAACAATTTCCATAACACGTCGGGTAAGAAGTTAGCTGGCCTTGCCGCTTTAGAATGACAGTATGTTGGACAGATACATTCACCTCGTTGAAGCGAGCAGAATAGACCCGGCAGCAGCACTATGAAGCGATGGTTTAATGCCAGAACTCGGATGCGAGGTGGTGTCCATTCGCTCCTGTCCACGACGGATATTATTTGTGAAAATAGCGGGAATGGCGTGCTTTTTCATTGTATTTTAAAAAATTAATATTTTTTATTTTTAATTGTAATTTTAATTTTTTTTTATGTTTATAAATTATTTTGATGTAATGATATTAAAAATAATTTTTAAAAAATAAAAAAATAATTTTAATATATATATAAATAAAAAAATATTTTAAAAAACAATCCCAACACAAATTGAAAATAAGAAAAACAAAAATACAAGTACTGGAAGCATTGCGAAAAATCAGAGAGAAAGAAGATGAGGGGAAAAACATTATTGTATATTTATTAATAATGATGATTTATCCTCTCAAATCCATGCAAGCATATACATATATGTGTGTATTGGTTATAATTTGCTTGCATGTATATTTACTTCATGATTAATAGGTGCTCTGCTCTAAGGCCTTTTATTCGTGGGTGTTCGGCTCTGTGATAAGCTAACTACAGGGCTACAATATTTGATTAGGATAAATTATAATTTTTATAACTTTAAAACGCACCAAAAATCTAAGATTTCACCTGAGTTTATGAAAAGCATCCTTTTCACCCCAAAGCACAGCAGAAGGAAGCCAGACCGTGTTCTTCTTGTGATGAACACCGGCTGCCTTTTGCTGAGTTGGGACGGTAGAGAATGAATGCGCCGTAGGAGAGCTTCTAAAACCCTCCTTCAACAACCCTGCTGAAACTCGAAAAATTAACAGACCAGGCTGAGACCCAGAAACTGAAGCCTCAAGAAATGGGGAAAAAGGACAAACAATCATCAAAAGCTTCAACAGAGGAACTTCTAACAACACTTGGAGACTTCAAAAGCAAAGAAAACTGGTACCGATTCTTCACTGTTGGAGGCACTGATGACTCCTTCGAGTGGTACCCCGAGTGGACTGAGCTCCACCATCCCCTCCTCTCTCTTCTCGCCGGAAATGATGATTTTTAACTTGACAGAGAGAATGGAGTTTGTTTATATCGGCGAAAGCTGGGATTTGACGTTGCCATGGCAGGAGATGAGATAGCAACGTCCAAAATGCCTATACGAACTCAATTCATTATTTTGAGATAGGAATACAGAACTCGGAAAAGGCCTTTTGTTAGGAATAAAAAATCGCCGTTTCTTTTTTCTTTTTGTTTTGAAAAAAAAAAAAAATATATATATATATATATATATATATATATATATATATATATATTCCCATTGAAATAACATACCTCAGAACACAGCAAACCTTTTCCTAGTTATTATTTTTTGTGATTTAAAAAAAGATTATTATTATTTTCTTTTTAGATTTAAATCATTGATTAAATATTTATTTATTTTTGAACAGCGGGATTTTAAATATTTTGATTTTAAAAATATTATTTTAATAAATTTTTAAATAAAAAATACTTAATATTAAACTATAACCATTTCATAAATTATTGAATATTTTAGAGGAATAAAATTGGAATGAAAAAAGTGTTAACATTAAAATTAATATTAATTAAGAAAAGATACAGAAAAAAAATACCTTGAATGTCATAATCAGAATGAAAATGAGTGATTCCAAAATGAGATAACTTGCAAGTCAATGCATTGTGTTTATTTAATAAATTTAACGTGTCTCTTCAATCTACAGGTCTATATAATTTATTTCATTTTTTTCCAAGTAAAACTTTATTTTCTAATTTTGTTTTGAAAAATCTTGAAGAAAATATTTAAAAGAAAATGAATGCTTTTTTTTAAGTAATTTTTTTGTAGCAATATAAAAAATATAATAACTAAATAAATAAAATTATTTTTTATTATACCTTAAACTCAACCGTTATTTAAATTAAATATTTTAATTTTAGTTATAGTCTCAATTAAAAATATTTCCTGTGAAATTATTTTGTTAATCTTAAATCAACTGTAATAACAACCATGGTAGTTTCAAACATGCCCAGCCTGTTACTGGCTTCACATTTACCTAAGCACTTGACAGACCTGACGGGTGCATATCACTTGCATACGTGTGACGGACTTCATACAATCAACTGGTCAGTACGGTAGCCTCTACACTTTTCTTCTCAAATGTCGCCATCTGACGTCTCTCCAACAAAGTAGAGTGGACGGAAAGTTCCACGTAATTGATGGCTAAATTGAAAGCTTTTCAGTGTCTGTTTGGCACTGTGTCCCAACTTTTTTCTTTCTTTCATTTTTTATTTATTTTAAATGAAATTATTTTAATATTTTTATATTATTTTAATATATTGATGTCAAAATAATTTTTTAAAAATAAAAAATATTATTTTAATATATTTTTAAACAAAAAAACATTTTAAAAAACAACCATAATCATAATTCCAAATATCCCTTTAAGAGGATGTGTAGGACCACAATAAAATCCAGAGAAAAAGTGAATTAACAAATATTAGAGATAAATAATAATAATAATAATTTAACAAAATATTTAGAGATAAATAATAATCATATAGACAAGTGTTTATGGTTTGACCAAGAGAAGTAGTTGTTCACTTTAAACAAACCAATAAAAATAATCAAGATCGATCCTCGATCAATGAGAAAAGGATTCGAACTATTATCCTGTAATTTATAACATAAATCTTTAATTAGTGGTTAATGTTGATGAATACTGTAGTATAATTAGAGTTTTAGTACATGAATATGAATTATTAATTATAACTCAGTGGTAAAATCATTATTTTTCATAAATAATTAATTTGTATATATTAAATTTATATTTGAATCGTCTAGCAGTTAGAATTTAGAAATATAACTAGTTACATGTACATAACCTTTTTACATGTTTTTTAATTGCTATATATTTTATTTTATTTTTTGTTTTCAATTATTTTTTGTACAAATTTCTAGTCCTTGTCTTACAAAGTATTTTTTTTTAACTGAAAATTTTATACTTGTCAAATTTATCTTTATTTTTAAATAATTTATAATTTTTTTAACTTCATCATCTTTCAGTATTTTTATTGTCAATTATGATCTGTATTATTTTCATCACTGCTTATTTTATTTTAAATATATATGATTTTTTTCATTTGTTTTTTGCTTTTTTCTATTATATTTTCTTTTTATTTTTTTTAGTTTCTATTCTTCTCTTGCAATATTTTTTTTAATATATATTAATTTCATTATCATTTATTTTTTTATTCATCACCTTTGATATTTATTATTTTAATAAACTTACTATTTTTTTAAAAAATAAAAGTTGTTTTTCAGTTTATTTTTATAATTTATTCAAACACTGAAAAATATTTTTGTAATTTATTTTGTATTACATTAACAAACATAAAAATAATTACAATTTCTAAATATTTTTTAGCGAATAATCAAGCATAATTCATATGAATATTTATGTCCATGAAAAGAGCCTTCAAGCCAAGTCTCTCACCCACTCGTTTCCCATCTCTCTATATAATAACAGCATAACGCGAACTAAAAACCCGACACTTTTCTTTCTCCCAAAAACCAAACGGAAAATTTATCAAAAAGAACAAGAAATGAAGAGATCCCAATTCACTCCGGGAAGGTCCTGTCTCCTCGTAGTGGCTTTATCCGGTCTAATAATCGGAGCACTGCTATTTTCAAACTTAACCCGGCCCGTTGGTAACATCTCTTCCTTCGGCTTCTGCTCCTTAGCCTCTGTTAAAGCCCGTGCCGCCGCGGAGTACGCCGCTACACCAACTCAACTCCAATCCATCCTCCACTATGCAACGTCGAAGATCGTCCCGCAACAATCTTTGGCGGAAATCTCAGTCACTTTCGATGTCCTCAAAACACGTTCACCCTGTAAATTCCTTGTATTTGGTCTCGGTTTTGATTCTCTTATGTGGACATCACTAAATCCACATGGCACCACTCTATTTCTCGAAGAAGATCCTAAATGGGTCCAGACAATCGTCAAAAAAGCTCCGACTTTAAATGCGCATACGGTTCAGTACCGGACGCAATTAAAGGAAGCCGACAGCCTCCTGAAAACGTACCGGTCTGAACCTTTGTGTTCGCCAAGTAAAGCTTACTTACGCGGCAATTACAAGTGTAAATTAGCATTGACCGGATTGCCTGACGAAGTTTATGAAAAGGAATGGGATTTGATAATGATTGATGCGCCAAGAGGGTACTTCCCGGAGGCACCAGGGAGGATGGCGGCGATATTTTCAGCGGTGGTGATGGCTAGGGGGAGGAAAGGATCCGGGGTGACGCATGTGTTTTTACATGATGTAAATCGGAGAGTAGAGAAAATGTTCGCGGAGGAGTTTTTGTGCCGGAAGTATTTGGTAAAGGCTGTAGGTAGGCTATGGCATTTTGAGATCCCTCCTGCTTCTAATGCGAGCCAGAGTGATGGCTGGTTTTGCTAAAATACGCCTCCCCCCTGTACTTCTGATAAGATAGATATTTGAGATGACAGTGTTTTGTTTTATTAATTTCTTTTTGAAATCCGTGTTGCATGGAATGTATCTTGCTAGGGAAAAGAGTGGGGTGCCGAGTAATATGAAATTTGAATTTGAAGTTTCAAGTTGATAGATTATGTTTGGTTATTATACTATACATTCATAGTTTAATATTATTTTATATTTATAATTTTATTAGGATTCTATTTTTTAACTTTTAATATCAGCCCATAAAATAATACTAATTTTATATTTCTCCTTTTAAAACCAAATATATTTTTTAATGAGTTTAAATATAAATCAGGCTTTATTTCTTATTGTGTTTTAAAAATATTTTAAATTATTTTTGTATGCTATGTAAAAAATATATTTTAATATACTTTTTAAAAATAGACTTTTAAAAACAAGTGAGATATCGATTTCCTGGCAGACGCAGTGGTGGTGAGTTGCATTTTAAATTTGAGATAGCTGCCATTTATCAGTCTGTCTCGTGAAATTGCGGAGGAGAGCCCATCACGTGCCGACCGCAGTTAACTTCAAAGACAAAAAGTTTGAAAGACAGGAAAGGGTTTCAACATTTACTGTGCTCTTTTGACTTGTCAATATAGCAATGCATAAAAGAAATATTAATTTTATGCTTGTTAACGCTGTTCAACTTGTTGTTTTTCATCTTTAAAAACATAAAACTAATTTTTATAAATGTTATTTTTAATACATTATTATTAGATTTTTTATATATATAAAAACACTATACAGTGCCACAACATGTGGTGAAGCTCTTGGAATCACGGACAGAAAGGGACGAGTGCATCATTTACAATGCAACTTCTTTATTTTAATTATTTAAATATGCGAATTCATGTTTTCCAAATTTAAATTTAAAAAGATGATGAAGGTTTGTTTGACATTGAGGTTTATCTTATTATTATTTTTTATTTTAAATTATTTTATTTTTAGTGTTTTTAAATTGTTTTGATAGGTTGATATTAAAAATTAAATTTAATAAAAAAAATTAAAAAACAAATACATTAAAAACCTACCCTCGAATGGTTGACTTCTATATCGTTTGTTTTGATCCGCTAATGAAGGGTTGTAGGCTCAATCTAATAGGCCCAGGTCGGGCCCTTGATTTTCGAACTTTGCCTGCGATCACTGTTTGTTTTCACCTATCACAAGCACGTGGACCTGCACAGAGTATTCTTGCTTTGCCCTAGGGAAAGTTGGGAAACTGATAGACCACCGACAAGGAAGGGGAGATTAAAGGATTTAAAGTGGGGGCTTGGGAACTCAGAGTTTTCATTTCTTTTTGGTCGTTCCAGCCTGTAATTCTTAATATATTAATAATAAGAGGTTTATATAATTATTATTTTCAAAATCCATAAAATTAATCGAATTATATATATGTATATATATATGTATATATAAAAGCTGATTCTGTTAATAAAAATAGCAAAATATTCATGTCAAAAGAGTGATTATTCTCATAATTATGTTCTACCCTTTAAAAAACAAAGATATTATTCTGCACAGGGAATGGTAAAATGACGGTGGGTTGGATAGTTGGTAGCAGCGGAGTAAATGTCCGCATTGATAGTGGCTATGGCAACTCTCTTAAATTTAATATATTTTTAAATAAATAAAAAACAATAAATAAATATCAAAATAGACCTACCATAAGATTCAAAATTTGAATATCCATCTATGAGGCCCTTCTAAATAAGATTGATTGCCTGCCAAGGTCACAGCGGTCCAACGGTAACTGATGCATAAGATGGCAGTAACAATAACTTGTTAACGATTCACAGCAATTTCCATGCCCACATTCATGAATGGGGACGAATATTCTCACCTGAAAATTGACAAATAAAATTAAAATAAATAGAAAAATAACACGATAATATTCTTATTTTTTTTGAAATATCACACTTTAAATATTAACAATTAACAAAATTCCTAATCTTGGAAGGACGCACGTATGATTAGAGTTTTTTCACTTGTGCTAGACAGGGCAAGTCCTCTGGCTGGGTTTACCTGCCGAGCCGGGCAGGTCACTGGAAGAAAAAAAGAGGCAGACATGCATTCAATACAGATCATCAAGAGCTTGCTTCACTCGATCATTTAGTAAGATGACACTTGGCGTGCTGTTGCAGCTTATATCAGCTTGTTTCTTGGATTAACTACTTGTTACTTGAGGAGAAGATCTATGGAAAAAGATTGGCTAAGCAAGGGCATGTTTTGATTTCTTTAGAGAAAAAACCCCATAAAATGGTTCTTTATTTACACCATCATATTGATCACTGGCAATTCTGAAGAGCCTAGGCCAAAGATGCAGGGGTATCAAATGACATTTTCCTAACCAAGAGGCAGGTGATTTTAGATGGCGGGGCGTGTGTATTATCGAGTGTACACAACACGAAGTCAGGCCTGTGGAGTGCAAGGGCCAGCCTGTCTTCTCCAAAAACCATGCCTGTGGCATCAAGGAGAACATGCCAGGAATTTCTGTGCGCCTCAGATATCCAATGCGTAGAATATATGGTCTCATTGGCAATAGCAGGATAGGAGAAAAGCCCCTTCGGAATATGCTTGCATTTCCTTCTAAAAAATTGGCTAAGTTGCGACCCTTTAATCCTCAGGTTCAGCCACGTTTCTGGTATTGGAATAACCTTTGATTCCTTACAAGTAGCAAATTCACGTATCATATCATTTTCTTCCCCGATCATTGTCATGTAGTGATTACCTCTGAAGAAAGGGTAGCTCTCTCCAATCATCCCCATAGCGCCCCTATAATTGGGCATGAAAATGACCAAGTAATCAGTTTCACTAAGGCCACAATGTTTCAGGGCTCTATTTTGCGCTTGAATTTCTGGGATTGAAATGAAATTGCCTTGAAAAGTACTTTTCTTGTTAAGAATATCTAGCAGTCTTGAAGCCTCCAATTGTGTTTCGTCAATATCAGATGGGCTGCGAATGAATGGAGTTGGCCCTCCAGCACCAAGACGCTTTGGGTAACCAGGCTTACTGTCCGGTGTGGTTCTGGACGATTCCTCATTGATGCAAAGATTAGTAAGATCAATTGTGTTATCTCCATCTACCACAACACCATTGCAATATTGAGGGTACTTTGCAAAAACATACTGCCTCACATACTGCATTTCACTCTGAGTTATTGGTCCTGACCATCTCAGGTCAAGACCATGGATCGTTGATATGGCTTCGGCTATCAGATGAGCTGGAATTATGGCGTTCACCTTCTGTTCATGTCAAAATTATACCGGATCACTCACACTTTGCTAGAAACTAATATCAATCACGCTATTTATGTAAGAGAGAAATCCATACAAAAGGTCACTAGGACTTGCCTTTACAACCATGCTGCTTGGTCTGCTATTCCGTGTTGGTGAATTGGATACAAAAACTGATGGTGAATCCTCAAGTTTTCTTTCTAGCAGATCCTGAACAGTTACAGATAATCAGAAACCCCACATCAGGGTTTTGCTAGCAATATTTAGACTAGGTATGATAAAAAAAATCTTGAACATAACAAAAAAAAAGAGTGCCGACCTTAGAATCTACATTTAGCATCAACTGCTCTGCATTACTCAACATGATTCCCAGTGCCTTCTAAACAAGATAAGAAGACCAAAAAGTTTATTGATCTCCAAATTTAGCAAGAAAAACGGAGAAAGAGTAAAGAACAAAGTCACACATGTAGATGCGAGGACCAGTCACTTCAATATAAATATATTTTACCGCAGAAAATGGGTCAAATTGACCTATTAAACAAATTGAAAGACACGAGGACAGAGAGAAAGACCTACAAGTGACGACAGCAGTTTCACACAAGATGGAACCGTGAAACAACGATTCAATTGGTGCAATAACACTGTATCCACCCAATAATTGAAGAGCTAGGGGTCTGGCATAAAATTACAATAATCAATCTGGACTAATCGCCCACTCTTATCTAAGCTGCAGAAAAAGACGTCGAACTCAGCAATAGCATAAACTTACATGACATATTTGTTATCAAAATGCCCATGCTTAATCGCTAATCACCTACATTAATATTAAACTATAAAGCGATGGCGACTGCTTGATGATTTAAAGACATTAAAAATAAATTATCATGTGTATGGTCCCTATATGGAGCATAGATACGCAATACAATTAGAAAAGAGGGGGGATTTTCCTGGACCGAGGGCGACTGGTCATAGAGTCAACCTAAGACTTACTTAGAATATGGTATATTGTATGGGATATGCTTCTGTGACTGCATCCTGCAGGCATCACGACGTTGCATCTTAGTTTTAAATGTGGATGGGCTTTGCCCCTAATCTCAAAGTGCTAAGACTGCCTAATTGCAATTTGCAAACGATCAGAAGCATAGCAGGACTAGGGTGACTGTAGCTGCTCCGTGAGAAGTCAATGTTCAATACCAGACAATCAACTCTTTGACCGGTCAATACTCCACAAGGTTATGCAATTGGAGTTTTAATTTAAAACAGCAATCTTCGCAAGTATTTCCAGCGACTCGCATCAAATTATGAGCCCTTGCATACAAAATCATATCCCAAACTTGTCTAATAGCAAACTTTAACCGATCCTGATATCAGTCTTGGACCCATTACTAAGATGTAGTCATGACTACCTGGTGTTAGGAGGCCGAATTAACACAAGGCCGCAATTACGCAGACCTCTCCCCAAATAAATCTCCAAAATCCAGCTATGGAGTAAGGAGCTTGCCATACGGCATACAACTCAGAATTTCCTTGTATCTCATTTTCTGGACTTCCATAGAAGACACATCCAAACCCCAAGTTTAACAAACTCAAAACAAGACTTCCCTGCCTTTCTAATTGTTGTGAACCACAAGAAGAAACTGAATAAAGAAATCATAACCATGCTCGATAAAGTTATTATCCATAGCCAATCTATCTATTATAGATCAGGCATGAAATTACAAAAGGTATTTGCTCCCTATTTTGTGACTATCAAATCATTATAATATACATCTCAAAGAAATATCTAACAGATCATATTGAATCAAGATTTCTTAACTAATAACACCTGCTCTTGTCAAAGAACATAACTGGAAAGAAAGACTGGAAATCCGAAAAGAGAGGCAAATCATTCAGCCCCGCATTTTAGCATCCTATACAAAACAAAAAGAGTTTCATGCTACAAAAAGTACTTCATCCGATCATCTCTCCTCATGGCATTGTATACAGCTTGAACCTGGCAGAATGAGAAGTTCCATGTCAACAAGTTATTACCAGGTGTTATTTACATCATGCGCAAAATAATCAACATATCATTTATTACACAAATATATATAGACATATCAGCCCTTTTTCTTTCCTTTCGGTTTCCATAAAATATATCTTATCAATAACTTTTGTGTGCTTCAGAGAGAGAGAGAGACCTGCTCACTAGAAACAACTTGAACAGGACCAATGTTGACCGACACATATTTTCCCCTCGAAGATACTTTCTGCCTCACTCGACCCTGGAAAAAAGAAATGGCTTAATGTGATCAGATACTTATTTATAATACAAGCTCTAGGTGGATAATTCAACGAGTTACTCAGATTCGCAATCAAAGAAAAAGGTCTCCAATTACATTTTTTCTAAAAGGTGATGAGTTTTTCAAGGAACAAGTATGCATTTTGAAATGCTATAAGATACTCTTACATTGATGACAACCCCCCCCCCCCCCCTTCCCTGGACAAGTAAACCAAACATGCCTCTAAACATAACATTTCTTTCCATGTAACTGCCCAAGAACAAAACATGACAGCAAGATTGACGCAACCAAAATAGTAATCTAATTGAGAAATTAAGTTTTTTTTTTTTTATAAGGTTCCTATTCTTGTCTAACAGTTTAATCACCTTAATGGCAAAGTCAACCATTGGAGTTGCAAGAAGGAAGAAGACAAATTTTGATTTTTAGTCATAAGTTGAGGCATAATAATGATGACAGATAAAATATGTGGCATCTGTTTCACCTTACAACATCAGAAAAAAATTACAAATGCCTGTATATGCCTGAAACTTTCAACACCAGCCCTTATAAGATCCTTGACCGCTATTCTTTAGCCCCTGATATGCATGACTACCATTTCCAATTTGTGGTCAGCAAGCTATTCTCAAACAGGCCTTCCTCATTATTACTTGTGACTCTTAAACAACAGATTCATATGGCCTGCATGTTATATTCCCAAGGCTTTTAAACATGTACTTCAAATCCTAGACTCGCCAAAACTATTTGATGAGCAAATGGTTTGGTAGTGCACCGCCAACAAAGCTAAGCTGATGACAAGGCACTCTTCCATAATTGCAAGCTATTTAATGAGAAATTTCACTACTCGCATGTTATCATGAAGGTTTCCATTATAACAGGACTAGCAGTCATTCCCTCACACTGGATTTGGCAAAATAGAGGCATGGACATCATCCACTTAACAGTTCTGAAACCCCAAACCATGTTTCCCTAAGCTATCATATCTGAAAAACTAACAGGATAGCTTGGTTCAGAACCTATCATATCTTGAAAAACTAACAAGATAACTTGGTTCAGACCATGCAGTTTCCGCTTTCAAATTTCTGCAGAGAAATTCCCAGTAGGAAACAACAAATAAGTTAACCTTCTGTCCTTAAAGCAATGAACAGTATAAATTTACCATTGCAGTCTTTAAAATTTTTACAATATCTCTAATATCTGAAGAAAAGATGTTATGGCCAGAGATTCTCCACTTAAAATTTTCTTTTATCAATCACTTTAGATCTGATGAATGCAATCAATCATGGGGAGCAACCTTGAACTATTCATGTGAGTTACAGAGTCAACCATTCATTTCAATCACATAGGAAAAAGCACAGCTCCATACAGAATGCATTATCATCCACTCTGGCAAGCGTGACATGCTATTGAAAGTACTACTCTGTATTGGCAGGCAATGAGCACCTCTGTTCAATATCCATGTTCTAGAGCATCCATTACTTTTCACATGTTTATGAAATCCTAGTGCTGATTAGGTATACGATGAGGAACAATCATGCAATTTAATGAAAAAACCTTAGTGTAAGGAAATATAAATGAACACCCTACAAGACCATAAACATAAAACGTTAAAAAAAAATGCAGTAAAAAACCGTGTAGGTGATGCAAAAAACAAAAAGGATTTGACATTAACGAAGAAACAACACAATACATGTCTCCTCACAGTTTACTTCTTTCAATGCACCGCAATCTTATATATCTTTTTCAGCTTATTATTTGCAGCAACAAGAAAGGAAATATACCTCAGGGATTGGTTGTTGAATTACTGATTCAACAGCAATAACCATAGCTTGCACAAAATCATCACCTCCAGTACCAATTGCAGTAAATCCTCTAACTGTTGGATATGAGTTTACCTGGAAGGTAAATAACACTACTGTTCAGATGCCAAATCTGTATGAGTTTGACGAACACACAAGAACAGTGTCAACAAGATGATGACTTCATAGACCATGCATAATAAAAATCCAGGCTCTAAAGTGTTATCTGTTACAGATGTCTGTGAGCAGTTATGACTAGTATTATTTGACACAGAATAGAGGTTGACTATGAAGACAAAGTAAATAATATTGTGTGGCAAGTAATAAAATCAGTAAGCTAGCAAAGAAAGGGAATGGCAATCGAAAGTGGTCAAGCATCTGTACCTTTTTATCCAAAGCAAGCCATTCATTAGTAGAATCATCTGCTACCGTACCACCAATAACCACATTTGTGGTTTGTCCAACCCTCCCTTCTGTCCTTGATACCTCTGGATCATCAACAGAAGTTTCTATCAATACGTGACTATATGTTTCACAAAAATCATAACAAGAACAAATGGAATACAACAAGAATCATCTGGCAGCATTGATATCCATTATCCTTTGGCATATAAATGCCCACAACAAATTCATTTAACCCGGATTAGTCCAAAATAGCTGATACAAGAAATAAATCGTTGGCAAAACACATTTGGCTGTCATGAATTAAGGCATAATAGTAAATAATTACATAGGACGGTCAGAAGAAATGTAGTAACAAAGAAATAAACTCCTCCGATTACATTACATCATATTTCCTTGTTTCTAACAAAATGATTGTCAATCTAATTATAACTGGAACTTAAATCCATTTAACTAAATGACTATAGTTTATCATAATAAAAATTAAAATGCTAGACAAATTCAATTCACATACCCAGAAGGCCAAAGAGGAAGAGGAAGAGGAAGCAAACAAACCAGAAATAGCTTTGAGCACGGCTTCTTGAGGGGGGTCTTGATCCTGGTCATCTTCAATGTTGTTGTTGTTGTTATAAGAGCAGAAACAATTAACATGAGCTGGTCTTGGTCTTCCAGAGTGATGAAATTCAGGAGCCCTGATGCTTGGTGTTTTACTGGTTGAAAACCCAACGGTTCCTCTTGATGAGAGAGAATAATAGATGATGGCTCGGTTTCGATGGAGAGGAATCATCCATGGCTCTGTTGTCAAAACAGAACGGAGCACACTCGTGCACGCCATTCCTTCTCTTCTGCTTCTGATGATGATTATGGAGAATTAGCGTTAGAATTTTGTGTTTTGGGGCTATTTATATTATCTGTGTTGTTGGGTTTAAGGCTTTTAAACTGTCTGTTCAATTAGCCAGATTTTTTCTCTATCTTTCGATGACGTGGCTGCCCTTGATAGAACAAGGGCTGCTTCCGCCGTGCTATGTTAAACGGGCGTTTTTTCGTGCGTGTATTAAATTAGCACAAACTTTTTATTCAAAAAATCCATGGAGAATATATATATATATATATATATTAAATCTATCCTGCTGAGAATGTATAGGCCAATTCTTGAAATTTCATTGGCATTCATAAGGTGACAGGTGATATCTAATTTATTAAAACCATACTATTAAATTGATTAAATAAGTAGTCAACACAAATTTCTCATTATGTCAGCAAAAAATGATGAAAAACGTGCTTTGTTAATTTCTCGTTTAATTAATCGAGATAATATCGAAATTTCAATTCTTTTTCCTCAGGAGAAAACAACCCAAGCAAGTCGACTAAGCAGAGGTTTATTTACAATTCACGTCATAATTTAAAAATACCGGAAATTTTTAATTTAAAATAAAAATAAAATATTTTCTTTTTTTTCCCCTTTAAAATACAATACGAAACACCAACTCAATCTATATTTACTCTCAGTCTAATCTGCAAGGCTATCTTCTTTTCGGATGGAAAGTCCAGAGAGGATCCATCATTAAGAATGTTCCTATAAAACGGTGACGTGGTGCTCATTGATGAAGAAACAAGCGGATGCTTTCATGGCTATTGAGAGCCTCTCAATTTTTTTGAAATAGAGATGTGTTTTTTTCCAAATTGATGAGGTGTTAAAATCAAATGTATTTATAGAATAAGTTTTTTTAGTGTATGAATCATATATTGGTTAACTATCTTATTGAATAGCTTAATTTCTTTGATGATAAGGTGAAATTTCATAAAAAAAAATACATTTATATATCTACAAGAAATCTTATTTTATGGTGTTCAATGACTCTAATGTTAAAGTTTAATTTTTTTCAAAATATGAAATACTTGTTTTTTACTTGGTAGTTTAAAACATATATATAGCTATTAATTTTTTTCTCTCTCTAAGTTGGTTAAGTAGAGCTCATTTGGCTCTTTTTAGATATATTTTTGAATCAATTAATTGATCGGTTAATGATAATTTATATGTTTCTTTTGATGTAAAAGCTTGTTTCATTTTGTTGACCTTTGTGGTCTTCTGTATATTTCATATCATATATATTTTCCCCTTTTTTAATCCATCTTTTTGAATTGTTAAAAAAAAAAGAAGGATAATTTTATCATTAACAACATATATAACCCACAAATATTCATTATATAAGCATTAATGAGTATTAATATAAAAAAATATTGCTTACACAAATATTAATTAGTATTAACTAAATTATTATTTTTACAAAATCATTATCTTTTACATAAAAAGTATTAATGAAAAGGAAGAAAAACTCAACACACATGTTCTTGAACTTAAAAAATAGATCATGACAAATCTCTTAAGAGCTGGTCTTCCAAGTCCACAAAAAGGCGACAAAAAGGTGTTGGGTGTGCACAACACTTCGATTTCAGATTTCAACTCAAGCCCACGAGACAGTGATGAGGGTGCCGACATTTAGTGGGCTAGACTTGATTCCCAAGCCTGCTAGTTGTCAAGCATGCCCAACACTTGGGCTTGGATTTCAACCCGAGCCCATAAAAATATTTGAAAATAGATAAAAAAAAAATATGGGCCCATGAACATTATTGATTTAGTGCTAAAAAACATTGATCCTTCACGAATAAAGCATTGGTCTTCATGTTTTACCCTCAAAACTTAGCCGTAAAGGTTAAAATTCAAGTCAAATTAAAGGGGAGTTTATGGTTTGTTTTCGTTAGGCAGCCAAAAACCTACCTCAATTCATTGAACTTCCACACAAGAAATTCATATTTTTCTGTGAACTACGAAGAAGCCGTGTGCTGCAATAATTAATTAACATTATTGTGCTTAGACTTTTGTTATAGCGACCTCTGTTCCTGCGAATTTAATTTTGTTGCATATTAATTCTCTGCTTTGGTTTCTGAACATTGCAGGTGTGCCCAGGATCTTTTCCAACAAAGGAAATACTGAAATCGCAACCCTTGAATCACTTTTCTGTGACGAGAACGATTGCTTAGAATTCATCGCAACATCAAGAATCAACATTAACATCAGACAATTGTTTTTAGAGTATTAAATTCTCTCTCTGAAATGTGAGATTTTGTTTAAGATTCAATTGGAATGATCTCAATAGAAGAGATTTTAAAGGTGGCTGGAGGACAGAATGATAGACAAGTGTTTTTGCAGAAAGATTGCTTGAGGTTATGTCATCTTCGGTGGTATTCCTCTTTTTTCCTCGTACCAAATCAGTCAAGGAGTATTCTCCTTCGAGTCCCTAGTACCACAGCATGTGTGAATTAATGGCTATCGTCACACACCATTGGACTGCTATCGAATCTAATTCTAGCTGGGGCAGATGGTTCATTATCTCTGTAATTTTGAGCAATGAACTCCTCAAAAGTCAAATCTTGCTGATAAGACAAATTGATTCCCTCTGCCGAAAGTTTCTTTTAAATCTTCCCATTGCTCGTAGCGGCTCTCACAATTTGTTTTTGCCTGGAAGATACGTGCAAAATAAATCAAGGGACACGTACAATGGATTCAACTCATTCCAGGTCAGCTGGAATTACGTTCGATATGAAAATATTTAGCAATCACTGGCTAATGCATTGATTTATCTTTAGGGTTTGAAAAGAAGCGATTCGTTGGTACGTCACTTCCGTTTATTTGCCAACAAAGGTCGAATCTTTGCCATCGTTGACCAATGATAAGAGAGCTTAGTAGTTCAATTCAAAGATCAAATTGTGCACCATAGAATTTTATACACAAGAAAGCTGGATTGTGAATGAACAAAGCCAAAAAAGAGAGATTATTTCAATAGTGCAGATAAAAAACGAGGAAATTGTGTGTTTTTTTCTCTTGTTCGGGTGCGGAAGCAGGAAAGCATGTCAAGGACCATCAACACATGGAACACTCCTAAACAAACGAACAAAGACATGGTCCATCTGGAGAAGTCTACCAGCACAAGCAAAAATGTAGTCGTGAGCTGACACCCTAAGAAAAAATCAACTTCAAACAAGAAGCAGCGTCGCCCACAAAAATAAAATGATTTAAGGATATTGTTCACTACACTACAAAAGCACAACTCCCAGCTGCCACCAAACGCTAACGCGTCTACGTGTACATTTCTATTACCACTTTCTTTAAAATCAAACGAACACACCGGATTTTACCTTCAAACAAAACAGAGATCAAACTTGCTTTCTCGCTCTTCTCTCGCGCAACTCACATCTGTCTCTCTCCCCGTCTTGTTAGTTTTTATTGCCTGAAGGATAATGGAACCGATCGTTTTGACCCAGTTGGCCACGGGTCTTAGTGTGCTAGCGGGGGCAGTTCTGGTCAAATCGGTTATGAACCAGAAGCCCATGGCTGGTCCGATGTGCTCATCTTGCAACGGAACGGGTCGAGTCGCTTGTCTTTGTTCCCGTTGGTCCGACCGAGACGTGGGTTGCCGGACTTGTTCTGGTTCTGGTCGCATGGCGTGTAGTAGCTGCGGAGGGACAGGTACTGGCCGGCCTATTCCTGTTCAAATCTCTATGAGGTCACCAAACCGCCCATCTTGACCCGGTTTGTGCCTTACAGATTTATTTTCGGGTCTGTTGTGGTAGTTAATATTGATCAATTTCTCGCTCTCTCTTATATTTTTATATAAACCTCTTTTCTTTTTCGATTTTTTCCCACCTCTGGAAGACATCAAATTGTAATATAATATAAGTTGAAGAGAGATACTTGAATGAATGGAGAGAGGGAGAGGAGATGGAAGATTAGTTGGTTGTAACTTGTAGTGACTGTATTGAATTTATTGAGCACTAAAATTCTTATACAATTTGATAACTGGGAAGCTTAAAGTAGTTGACTTTTTGTTCGCTTGTGATGTTTGGTATTGATTTTGTGCCAGGCATATAGTTTCAGTCGTTAAAGTTTATACTACGTAGGAATGTTTCTGTGAAGTGGCATCTCATAGGAAATTAATCCACTCCAAATCTACCAATCTTCGAATGATGATTAATATGCCTTTACCAAATCCATTTGTGTCGTTTGGTGCCATGATTTCTGGAGTACGACTCAGCCAATTTATGTGGCGTATCATGTATGAACTGGATGCCAGGCAAGTGGTGCGCTTTCCACTAAGTAAAAAAGTTACGAGTAAACCATAGGTAATAGGTTGGAATTAAAGTGTTGGCTTTTCGAGTCCTTCACTAGAGGTTTATAGGATAGTTAATTTGAAGTTTACGAGGTGCATGTAAGTTAACCAAATACTAATATTAATAGTAATAAAAAAGTTACAACGGTATAATATGCTCGACCAAATACTAATACTAATAGTAATAAAAAAGTTACAACGGTATAATATGCTTGACCAAATACTAATACTAATAGTAATAAAAAAGTTACAACGGTATAATATGCTTGTGGGGTGTGAGATAGTGGTAATAATTGATTCCAATGCTCCAGTATTGGCGAAGCAAATATCTTGCCAACATTTCATCCAACCTTTACTTCGTGGTTTCTGGACACAACAAATTTCAGATTTCTGAACCCCCTTCAGGATACATGGTGTTGTCATCATTCTCAAGGTGCACCTTGCTGAACGTCTAAGAGCACTTAATTTATTGTAACGTGGCATGAACTGGAACTTGATTAGGCCTTCATGCAAGGCACATCAAGTCGGTGAAAGAACTACCCTGCCCTTGAAAGCTTAATTTGATTGAGAAGTGGGTTTGTTCTTCACATTACATCAAAAAATTTATATAAATTCTCACGGAGTTTGCAAAAGCTTGCAGTTTTTTTTACTGATAGTTTTGACGTGGATGGCTCCATCATGCACAGATTTTGTCTGCGTATGTAAAATTTGTGTCAAAGGAAACTCTTACCATGAAAATGATAATAATATTTTAAAAAATCTACCCTTTTCGTGTTCTCGAAAAATAGTAGTTTTATATAGGTGTTTAAAAGTGCGGTGCCAATAGTTTTTTATAATTTTTTTTATTTAAAAATTATATTAACATAATTTTTAAATTATTTTTGATATCATAATATCTAAACAACATGAAAATACTATAAAAAATAATTAAAAGACAACAAATAAATAAAATAAAAATTCAATGTTGACTTTTTTTGCATGTTAATAAATTGTTGCAAGTCTGATAGGCGTATCTTCTAGATTAAATGCTGAAATTACCTTAATATTGTATGCTTGTTAGCTGGCACCCAAATGGATGTTGTAGTGAACTTCAAGTAAGAATCACTTTTCGCCTGAAAGTAGCCGAAATAATAAACAAAAAAAATCAACAATGACTCCTTTTTTAAAAAAGAAGAAGAAGAAAGTGAAGTGGAAGAGTTTGAAAACGGCCAAATGGCAGTCTTAATCTTAATTATTCTTTGCTTCCGGTGACGAATTCTGAAGTTATCGTGGCATGATTAATAAATTAGAATGAAAATGGCGGTTTCGGTCAGACATTATGCGATGAAAGATTGTCCATGGAGATGTTTGTATCATAGAGTAGTGGATCCGTATAGCACTTCTGCATAAAATCTTCTGTAGCAGAGTGCTATAAAATTTGAGGAATGGTTCTGAAGATGATAACTGGGAATTTCGTAGGATGATATAGTTGATGTTTGGAGGGAGGGAGAGAGTCGAGAGATTAAGTTCCTGTTTGGTTTTGTGGTGCTAACCATGTTCCAAAAAAAACTAACACATGATCGTTTGGTAATGCAAGGAACGGGCATCAAATCATGTCAATAGTTCTTATGGCCCGAAACGCGTTCCAACCAACGTTTTATTTGAAGTAGTTTCAAGTAGTTTTTTTCAACTTCTTGTTTCATTCCACTGACAAAGCAAGTCAGCATGTGACTTCTTTTTTCAAATTTTATTTTCAAACGCCCTGTGACTTCTCAAACCCATCTTCCCAAATTGCAAACCCATCTGCTCCCTTGCAAACCCGATAAAAATACCCAAATTAATCATGTGAGTTTTTTTCATTGTAAGACAATTTTACTTGACCTATTCCTTATATTATGAACATATGATTATTAATAAAATATATATATATATATATATATATATATATATTTACTGCGGTTCAAAATAAACAGTGAAGTGTTTGGTTAAAATTATGGTTGAGTGTGGGGTTGAAAAAAAATAATTTTGTGTGTTTGGTTACCACGTTTTGTATGTAGCTTTTTATTTGTGAAATTACTATGAAGGGCGCGCGCGCACACGCAGACACACAAAAAATAAGCAGTGAATTGTTTGGTTAAAATTATGGTTGAGTGTAAGGTTGAAAAAACAGTTTTGTGTGTTTGGTTACCAGGTTTTGTACGTAGCTTTTTACTTGTGAAATTACTATGAAGGGCATACACATATTCACTGCTTATTTTAAACCATAATAAAAATATTTTTTTTAAACTTTTTTTTTTTTCAACCTCAACTAAAATTGCAATAACAAACGGATCCTAAACGAGTAGAAGAGAAGAAGAACATGTGAAGTTGCAACCTAGAGGGCAAAGCTATATCCCATAGACATGGAAGATGAATACGATAACCTGCCAATAGCTTTGTTAGAAATTCAGGGATTCTCCAGAGAACTGAACTTTAGCTCCAACTTCACAGTGTAAGCTCTATTCGTATAATGAAGATGGCTTGTACTACACGGTTAACTCAAAACAGAGGAGATGAAAATTAGATTTGAATTTAGACGTTGCCTTTTTCAAAATAGTTTTATAAATATCTCAATAAATAGTTCAATTTGTTTTCCCGTTTTGATGTTGTGTTCTGCTTCTTGGCATCTGTTTTGTTTTCAGCGATTGATTTTATCTCCTTTTAATTTCATTTGCACATTATCTTACCATGATTGTTGTTCTAATTTCCTCGTATTAGATTGATTACTGACGCATTAAGAGTTAAATGCCATGCCTCCACCCACTATTTCAAAGCTTGAAACTAATAAGATTGCTTTCATCGTGGTTTGAGGTTTGAGTCCTCTCATTGTTAATATAATGATTACTGGAGACTTATATAATCATTAATTTTAGGATCCGTGAAATTAATTAAAATACACGTAAATTAACTATAAATAAAAAAAAATTGATGGATTGGCAGTGAATGAGAGCCTTGGCAATGAGCTCTGAAGTTAATGGTTGCTTTTTTTTGGGGAAGGTTTTGCTACTAGCTCAAATATATTGGTGACATCTAAGTCCAACGGGTGGTTTTTGTACATCGCACAGCACTCTATGAGAAATCATAACGATCAGAGACATTACAAGTTACAGTGATGATACCAAGGTTGCTTCGACAAATACTAATCTTTCAAGAAGGAAGCATGTTCACCAGCGTTTCTCACTTGGGGGTGAAAGCCTGAAACATACCATTTATAATTAGTAAGCTCAATTTAAAACAACTTGTTCTTGCTGCATCATTTACAAATCACTACAATTGTTTAAAGTGTTAGGGGTGCACTTACTGAAAAAACGGTGGCATGACCAGGATCTGCAAGGTGAGCAAAGAGGTTGTCGATAGGACCAGTGCCAGTGTAAATGTGCTGGAACCAAGCACCCATCACTGCCAACATAGCCAATCTTCCATTCTTAATCTCCTTTGTCCTCAATTCCTTGATCTTCTGAGGAGAACCGCTTCCCCATCCAAGCGGGTCAAACCATAGTCCACCAGGGTAACCAACATCAGTTCCAGTGAGCTTGTTGTTTGGGAAGATAGGATCAGTGTTAACACACCCTGGCTTGATAATATCTGCCCATCTCCTTCCTTCAGCCCAGCCAATAAAGAACAACTCGACAATGAAGAGGGTGGTAGTGTCAGTGAAGTATTCTTGTTCTCCAGCAGTGTACCATGAGGGGGTGTTCAGGATGCCAATCTTTGTTAAGAATTCTGGGATGAATATACCAGCAGCACCTAACATTGCCCATCTGCAGTGAACAAGTTCTGCTTGCACATTCCATCTCAGAGTTTCAGGATCAGATCCTGTTTCAGACAGATTACAACATGCACAAGTATTTCATGATTGGTTATATTGAGTAAACGGACAAGACCTGATGCTTAAGTATTAGCTCTCACTTACCAAGACCTAGAGGATCAAAACCAAAGTCTCCAGGGAGGCTGCAGCCAAAAACATTTGAACAAAAATTTAGGATGCATAGCACAGCACTTGAGTGTTTTCATGAATGAAAAGAAAGAAAGAGAGGTTTGGGGATAAAGCACAAGTCTTTAACTGACCTTCCATCAAGCCATGGAGGAGGGGTGCTACCTGGGAACCAGATGGGTCTATCAGGATCAGCTGCAACACAAACTGTAACTGATCGAGCTGCAGTTGGTGCTGTGTACTTTTTCAGTCTCAATTTCTTCCCACTAAGAAAAGAAGCCTTTGTTGACCCAACAAGGGACCCAGTCTTCTGGGAACTGCAATATTTTTTTTACGTGATTCACTTCCCATAATTGTTTTTTCTTAAAAGAAAAAAAAGCTTGCGTTATTTTCCGGCATCTTGCCTTGTATATCAATGGTTCAAAATTCAAGTGTAATTAAGAATCAATCTAGAATGAAGTAGCACGATCAAACTTACTAGGATGCATTGAAAAAGTTTAAAAGGTCACAAAACTAATAGTTGTTAATAGCATCACTGTAGATTGTCTTTATGGGATCTGAGACTTGAGAGAGAACTTGCCTGGAAGAAGAGATGGAAACAGCTGCAATGGCAGAAGAAGCACAAACAGAAGCCATTTTTTTGGCCAAAAGATTTTCTTCCAAAGCGTTTGTGCTGTGTTTTAATGGTATATGGAGGTGCGTTGCAAATCTGTTAATGTATGCAGGGGCTTATCTTGAAGGATAGGAGAAATAATCTCTAATTGGCTACTTGATTGCCATGTGGCATGCAGAATCTGATATCAAGCACCTCTACCTCCACTTCTTTCGCTCACATGGATGAATCAGAAATCGTTGGCTCACATTCACTGTCATGTGAATCACATATCTAAAAACCAATTGCCATTCGGGCCCATGGTGTCTCTTCAAGCTGCCAGAACTTGATAATAGATTACAGGTGCCACGATGCAGATGCTTCACATAGAAGGATCTCGTGGAGTAGGATTATGAATGGGCTCTTAGAATTGCCCATTTGCTAGAGAAATGTATGGCCCATCGTCAAGTTCATATAATTTCTGTTGATAGCAAACCACAACTTGGGCCTCCGCTCACTAGAAATAATCTCAGCCCATTATGAATTAGGAAACAAGATAGAAACACATTGAAGCCGCTTGTGATCCCCCAAATCGGTTTCCTTGGGCCTTATGGAAAAGCTTCTCTTATCAGAAAAGAGAAGGGGAAGAACAAAAAAGAAAGGCACAAAAAATCCAAATCACGAGCCCCATTGAACCCCACTCAAAAACATATATCAGCACTCCATATTTATTTTTATTTTCGAACAGGAAGTTACATGATGCCACAACTTGGTTCTTATCTTCTTATCCGTAAAATCATAACCCATTTGGTATCATAGCTTTGAAGCTGGTAAATGTCAGGTCCACAGCCACGCACAAAGACGCAGTCTTATCTATTTTCTACCAACTTGTCCTTGCAAGTCCAAAGTAGAAAAATCAACCAATTTCCACTTGTAACAGTAGCTGTAAAACACATTCCGGAAGTTATATTTTCTGTCACGACCACTTTATATATATATATTGAAATTTAATTCTCCAATATGGCAGTTATAATTTTACCACTTTCTGATAAGTTCGTTTTCAGAAAATGGAACGGGGAACACCGACTATTTTGTCCAAGAGCTGAAAAAAGTTGTTCACCGCAAAATTAAATTAAATGGACGAAGTGGAATGATGTAGCCACATGCCACTGGCTTAGGATCGAGGCTTAGCAGAGTGGAGTTGAAAGCTGTATTAGGCTCCGTTTAGCAACCCCACTAATCATCTGTAAATTGCTGTGCAGAATAAAACACCGACCTGGAGATCCGTTTGGTAGCCTTGCCAACAAAACTTGTCGTGCTTTTATTCAAAATTGAAAACCAGGTTTTCACATGCTTGCCCACCACAAAGCAAGATCTAGACCTTTTTAAGGAAGCAAATGGTGGTTAGAACATGGATATGCAAAATCCCAGTAGAAATAAATGCTTGAGGTCTACCAACCTTATCAACGCATGTTTGATTGTATTCGGTAGAAATAACTTGGAAACACACCTCGGATCCACTTTTTCCATGCAAGCATGTGCTAGCTATTAGTACTGTAATTATGTCTTACAAGAATTATAGCAAGTAAACAATCTGCTAATTATGTCAGATGAGAATTATCACAGCATGTAGCAGCCCTTTAAAATCTCTCCATCCCTATCTTTTTTCTTTTTCTTACAGGACATGAGAAAGTAGGGCCAAATAGCTTTCCATGATCATTTCATCTTTCAGGTCCCTTTCGTTGTACCTTAGTTGCGGAGTCAACAAGCGAAGATGCAGTCCTTGGCATGATTGACTTGCGAGGGGGAGAAAGAACAATGATCCCTATAGTAAGTTATGTTCTGAAAGTACTAAATAATGGAACATTTGGTTGTTGTAATGACTATAACAACTTCGCCAAACCTCTAAAAAGTACGATTATTGTGTCGGGTTTTTTGCTTCTCTTTTGGCCCCAAAAAACTTATCATGGAGTTTATCAGTTTATGTACACTATCATCATCACATTTTCACATGCTGGAGGTTTCTTAGTGCTCATTAGATTATAATTCAAAGAGGAATGGTTGGGTTCCATTACTGACCCAGTCTCTACCAAATACTGCTAAAAATGGAATTGCTGAAATATTAATCTTCTGTTTTGGGGGAGAAACAGCCCTGATTGCTCTAATTAGGAATTAAACATTATATGTCATCACCTGATAGCTGGGGTTTTCTGCCTTGATTTTGCAGGGTAGGCTATAATTTTGAGAAGTTATGGCATCACCATTAGGATCACGTATATACATCGTAATTCTTGCTCCAGATTTGGCAATGGATATAACGCGAACACTTAATGGTGGGCATGGAACAAATTAATGTCACGGAGAAAGGACGGGAGTAATGAGATTTCAATCCATAATAATTGAATTAATTAGAAATTGTCTAAAATCAATTGATAAGGTTTTTAAATTTAAACTCAAACAAAAAAAAATATTAAACTTGACACAAACATAAAAATATAAAAAAAAAATCAACAAAAACATATCAAACATAAAGGAAACTAATAACATTCATCAAGAAACCCAACAATGTGAATGTCAAAACGGACGAGTTTTCTAGCAATAAAAGATATAGTTGTGTTCGCAATCAGGCACACATTAAGAGCATGTTTGATATTGTGATTGTGATTGCTCTTGAAAGTATTTTGCATTCATAAAAACATCAAAATAATATTTTTTTTTATTTTTAAAAATTATTTTTTATATTAGCACATCAAAATTATATAAAACCACTAAAATTTTTTAATTTAAAGTTGAAAATAAATAAATAATTTAAATTTTTCAAAAAAAATTAAAACGCAGTGCCAAACACCCTCTAAGAATCATAGGTCTAATGGTTTTGATATCACTCAAGCATCACAATTTGACAAAAATAGGTTTCAGTTTAAAATTAAAACACTAAGGTTAAAATCCAAAAGCAAGTGCTAATAATGAATAAAAACATTATATTATTCAATGATAAGAGCCTACAAACACACAGAAACCATGATTTGATTAAAATAAGGCTTTAAACTAATACTTAAGACAATATTTAGGGTGTGTTTGGTATTATTTTTGCTTTTGTGTTTGAAGTTTTAAAAAAAACAGTTTCAAGAAAAAACATTTTTACTACGGTTCAAAATAAATTTTGAAGTGTTTGATTAAAACTATGGTTAAGTTTGAGATTAATGAAAAACAGTTTTAAGTGTTTGGTTACCAAGCTTTTCATATTGTTTTGAACTTGTGAAATTCTTTTATAGCGTGTGTATGTGTATTGTTTTTTAAATATTTAATAATTATAATAATAAAATATAATTAATAATTCAAGTAAATTAGACAGTTATTTTTACTCTCCCATCAAACTACTTGTAATTTTATCACAAATTATAAATTCATATGTGAAGGCCCCTGCGATCCCGGAACAACATATAGTAAAATATCATCTGAAACAAAATTAGGATTACAAAACAAAATTATATTGTGATCTTCTTCTAATATTTTATTTATTCTAATTAATTTTTAGATTATATATATATATATATATATATATATATATCCCCCAAGACTCCCCATATATATATATAACAGACCCCTATATATGTGTTTTTGTGTTTGTGTGTGTATCCTACTCAAACCCCCCAGCCCCTCTCTCCTCACCGCACGAAAAACAGTAATTTACTACTTTCTTTGAATCGCAGGTTCTCTTAATTTTACATGTGGGGTCCACATCTTTTTTCACATCTCAAACCTTAACCAAACACTTAAGTTCCTGATTTTTTTGCAACTAGAGGTTGCACCATAATCCCAATCACCATCTTAATGAATCAACACCAAGAACAGTGCCTATAATTTACCTGGAAATTGAACAATTGGACCAGAGGCTTGAATATGTTTCAAAGACCTTTAACTTAATCCTTTTCAACTTCAACAAATGACTTTTTTTCTCTCCAGTATAATTGAAACAAAATTGACTAAATTGAAATAAAATAAAAATAAAATCATGATTTCAAAATCATATTAATAACTCAAAACATAAGTCATGAATTTTGAAATTTAACCCTTACAATAATTGTTTCTTTGATCACTCTTAAATTATTAATTGTGTGTAATTTAACCCTTTTCGAATTCAATTTTCAACTCTAGATTTAAATGTCTTTTTTACTTGATTCCTTGGTTTATAATTTATTCAATTAAATTCCTGATTGATCAATCAAACTCTTAGTTTTTTTCTTCTTTAATTGGGCCCTTCCATGTCTTATGAATAATGTATCAGTTTGATAATGCACTGAAGAATAGAGGATCCAAGACTAACCCCTAGCGACTCTTATAAAAGAACAACAAATTCAAACTCGATTTAGAAAAATGATCAAACGATAATGGAGTTTACCTTAAGTAAGGTGCATTATGGTGATATATCTTGTCCTTGCAAAGCTAATTTTTTTTACTCAAAGTCTTGTAGAGAATCAAGTTTTCTTATAACTATAATACTACATAACGACTATTGAGTTCTATAATTATAAATTTATTATTATAGTTAAAATCTTATATTTAACGCTTAGAGGCAAACCTGTCATTCAATGTCATGTACATCATGATACCGATCATGGGCTCGGGCTACCACTTTGGAGCTCATTGGTGGCATATTGGGCTTGGGAGAGGTAACAATAACTCATAGGGATTTTTATTTTAATCTCTTGGGTGGTTTATGGTAAATTAATTTAAGTTTATCACAAGTAATATTTCATGATGATGAGAATTATGTCAAGATCCTTAATGATGAAGCAGAATGAGTTTAACAATGTAATAATTCGTGATCACTGCCGTTAAAAGAAATGTTATTGCCAGCCAGGAGGAAGAAAGAGGACGGCCATATTATTACCAACAATCAAATTTCTAATAATGCTGGCACATAAAAGACAATGCAGGGACTTAGAAAAGAGTAGATCAAACAGTACCTTTTCTTGTAGTTTAAGCAGCCAACTACTCCCGATCTAGCTAAAACTTGAAAATCCTAGTCTTATAAATTTTACATGGTTGACTTGGATTATATGGACAAAGCACTTTCAGTGAGATGTGGTGTAGAGTTGAAGTATAAAATATGATGACTTTCCCGCTTCTTAATTATTCAATTTTATGTTTTTTATTTGGCAAATGGATGTCCCGCTCCATAAAAACCTCAGTTAACTTAGCCGATTTAAAGGTAACAGGTGAGGTCGATTTCATGAGAAAGTTTCGCATTTTGTCTGGATCTCCACATCTTAGCCACAGCCCATTTCAATAGAGCTCTCTTGTGCTCAATTATTATCACGCATGCTTGATGTTTACTTCATCGGCACCTTCATTTTTGTGATTTAGTGTCACAAGCATCGTCAATTATAACATATTAGTGTGACTTTTGTGATTGCAAATCATAATCTACAATAAATTATAGCACTAGTTTAATAATAATCTGAAGTCAAATACTTTATCCACAATATAGAACTTGGAAGTAACAAGGACAGGTTGAAATTAAACGTATGTCACGATTAAGAAGCTAATAATATTATAACTTCAGCTTTATCTTTCAATTACAACAATGATGACAAACTCCAGGCATGGTAGCCCATATCGAGTTGAATTATGTACTTATCATATGTAGAACCCTAATTAACAAGATTAATACAATGACCTGGAGATATGTATGCCTCACCTAAAACCAACCAAGTAATATCCCTTAATAGAGTTTATATAATGGGGATTCGATCATTTGTCGATTACTTTAACATCATCTCGAGACTGAGCACATAAAAGTTCAGACAATTACTATAGTGGAGCTTTCGGCTTATTAATAAATCATTTGGTGAGAAAGCAATCGTGATTCGTGACTGATCACAGGTCTCCGATCGTTGAAACTTAGAACTTCCTTCTTGGCCATTTCTAATTCAAACAATGGGGTACTTTCTAATTTTCAAACAGAGAGGATAGGCTGTGCATAACTGCGAAAGGAACTTGCCGGTGGAGGCTTGGAGCTTCTCTTAGCTTGCTTCTGAAACATTCTCGGTGAAACTTTTTTATCACCACATCAGGATGTCTGGCTGGAAAAAAAATCTATGAAATTCTTTAAAAAACAATTGCGTTGGCCCATTCTAGAAGAAAGGTAAGGCAAGCTCCAAGTCTCCGTAGGAGGTTCAAGTTTTGAAATTGGTGAGCGGGATGAAGGAACGAGTGAGACCTAACTCTTTACATTTGTAACGAAAAATCTAATAACTCTGTATGATACTTCGGTCACGATTAATCTCTAGGATAAATAACTCAATGGTTAGTTAAATTTGACGTGATCAAAGATAAATTGCATGAAAATAATAATTAAGAACATGTTATAAGCAGATTGCATATTCATATAATAATCAGAGTATATATATAGTTGACAAACTATTGCAGAATTATGAACAACTTAAACCAATCAAGCAATTATTCAAAGAAAAAAAGGAAGCACTTACTAAATTGAGTAATAAAAATTATGTACTTGTTTTATAAACTTAAAAAAAAAACAGATAAAATGAATTAATTTTACATGTGCTAAAAAAACAAATTTTTAGGCTAAAAATTAAGAATCATATATGGTTTAAGCCCAAAACTCTCATAGGCTAGTGTATCTCTCCCATCGAAAATTTCGGTATCCCACATGTCAAATTTCACTTCTTAGGTCATTATTGTATAAACCAAAAGAGAATTTTATAATATTTTAAAAAGTGATCGAGGCTTTAGGTTTGAAATTCTATCATTTAATAACTCTTTGAAATCTTTTTCTTATTCGATCGTTATTGTTTTTAAACATGTTATTGTTACAAGCTAAAATACTTGTATTTAAGAACAATTTTCAACAAAATCTTTAACTAAGAAAATACGAGCGGATCCAACATTTAAATATGTTATTAATCATGTTTTAAACCAGATTCCAACATTATGTTTGCTATTAAACCATATCTTTACTCAGAAGATGCTGAGATTTCATCTATAAATAAGAGAACAGAGAATATAGTGTATGTAGAGGCTGAAAAGAACATATTCCACGAAAGGAGTGGGGGGTTACAGATTAGATACCGACCAAACATCATGGTTTTGTTTTTAACACGTCCAATGATGCAACAATGGCTTGCTGAACCACCTAATCCAAACCCTTTCATTTTCAGAGCAAGAGCATAAGCATGCCGGTGTTTTGGACGGCCATATGTTGTCATCATGTTTGTGCATGTTCGATCGCGGTCAAACTAAATCAGTATAATACTTTTAAGCATTTATTCATAATTACGATGCTTCTATCAGACAAAGAATTTTCTCTGGTTTATTAATTCAATGTCAACTTAGAAAATAAAGCCATATTGTGTTAGATTAAATGAAGCTCGCAACAATGACGTTGAAGTTGTTTCCTCCGTCAAGATACATGCATATGTGAGGAACAATACGAGCCGCGAAGGCTATTTTTTAAACGCACTTTTTTTTCTTGGATAATGATTTCTCAACTCTGCTTATGCAATTTGACAAATGTTTGTGGTTTTTCTTCTTATTTTATTTCTTGTGTTTTTATTTTATTTTTTTAGAGCTTTGAGGTTTCAAAGCACCTTTCTTTTTTGCTATTGACGTTGATCTATAAAACAACAGCTTCATTTAAATAATAATTTTATACAAAGTTCCTTTTAAAATAAAATTCAGTCGAGGCCAGATATATTTAAGCGCCGTGTCGAAGAAAGCTAGATGAGGTCCCGCTATATTTATTTAATTTTTAAAATATTTCTTTGAGGTATAATTTTGTTAAATTTAAAACTTGTATAAATTTATATTATTTTGTATTTAGCTTTTGCTAATTAAAATACTGGTCAATAAAAATTTAATATCATGTTAAAAAAATATTTCATTATGAAGTTAAGTACTCTAATATATGGTTTATATAATTTTTTAACACGTACATTCAAATAAAACCTATTTAATCTTGAAAATTGCATGAATACATGCTGTTATATATTTATTTTTTATTAAATAAAACTACTATGTCAAAAAAAACAATTTAAACCAAGAAAATTAATTATTAAATAAAACTCAAAATATAATTTATATAAGTGTCAGGCATTTCAAATATTCAATTCTAAAACCAGTTACATCGGAGGGGGATTTAAAATTAGAAACTAAATTCAGCTGCGGCTTGGCATCTTACGTACGCAAGCAGGCATTGTATCGGTCTGCATGAGTAATGGAGTTGAAATATTTATAATTTATAATAATATCTATTTCGTAAGTATATAATATTAAAGCTCTATTTTTGGACGCAACTGAAAAGAGAAAGAAAGAAAAAAGCACAAGCTACAGAAAATTCATTTGAATTCAGGGTGTGGGATTTCACACGTCTTCATTTGAAATTATTTATTAGACTGTATTTTTAACATATATATATTAATCTAAAAAAGATCCAAAAAGAAAAAAGATTTTTGTTTCGGAAGATGACTGGTCATAGTAACTATGAACGAAGCAAAACTTTAATTTCAAATATACAGATAGAGTAAGAATAGTGCCCTGATCTCTCGATTGAATACTCTCGGAAACTTACTTCACTTACTACGCAAGTAAAGGGCATTTCATGAATCATGGCTGCCAGGCAATAAGCAAATTAATCATGCTAATTCACCTTGGTTTTAGGTTTTGTCAACTTTCGACCTTGAAACACTTGAACAACCCGCAAGTTACGTCTACTTATCTTGCGGTTAATTTGCAGTGTTCTTAAATAATCATTGTTACGTCTTCCTGGCTATCTATACATAGAAAAATTAGTTCCTGGTGAAACACACAGAGGAACCTCAAGACTAGTCACACATGGTGGGCACAAAAATCATAGATATAAATAGAAAAGAAAATAAACAGATCTCTCCTCTCTTTTTTTCTTTTCATAAACATCATGGTGGCCTGATGATCTGTCTTATTAAGAAGCTGTTTGGCGCCGCGTTTCACCCGCCGCGCCACAGCTTTTGATTAAATAAAAAAAATTTAGTGTTTTCATATTATTTTGATGTGCTGATGTTAAAAATAATTTTTAAAAAATCAGAAAAATATCATTTTAATATATTTCAACACGAAAAAAACTTTTAAAAATTATTGCAACCATCCTCCCAAACACCCTCTAAACCGTGCTGCACGTTCAAGTTTCAACTCTTTCGACAGCTGCATAACTTTTGCATACCTTACTGGTGGGGTAAAAGGCTGTAGCTAATACGCACTTCTGCTTCAGTAAATTACAAAAAAAAAAAGAAAAAATAAAGAACCCTACTTTTAATCACTTAGGCACTGATTGAGGGAGGTATAGTGAAAAGAATTATTTAAAATAAAAAAAAACTTGACAGAGAATGTAAGTTGTCTTCAAAATCACTCAAGCAATTGGGCCAGCACGTGCGCTCGCTCACTAGGATTCTACACAGCACCCGAGGATGGAAAGGGCAACTAATTAAATTAAATTAAAAATAATTAGAGTTCCAAATACGTTAAGCAACAACGTTAACTAGTTCCCTCTGCTTGATCCCATTCATGGTTCGTTACGCTAAATTCTCGCAAATCCCCACTCATTCAAGCAGGTTTAATTAGGAACGAATGAGAAAACAGAAGTTTACGCTACCTAGAGCTGCAATATCAACTTGTAATTAAATATTTTGTGTGTTAATCACATCCCCAATTCGCTTTTGGGGGCAGCTAGCCTTTCTCGAGACACTTTTTTGCAAATTGTTGAAGCATTCTACAAATCTTAAGCTTGTATCATAGATCAATAAATTGAGGATCACTTCTTACTTGAATGTATTCGAGGGCGAGAGAGATGGGGCCTTTTTAGTTTTCTTTTACTTGAAAGAAATACTTGATTGCTAATTACTACTTGACTATTATCTGGGATTGTGTTTAAAACTGTGTTTAGGTGTGTTTGGTTTAAAAAAAAACATCTAGTTGATTTTTTTTATTTCATTTTTATAAAGGAATTTAAACGTAAATAAGTGAAAAAAACGGTGGTGAGTGTTGCAATTCTCTTTCAATGGTGTAGGATATTATAATCATAGATTTGGTTAATTAATTAGTCATCAACCGAATAGAAATACAAGGGTTGCAAATTTGGAGGGTAGCCAGTATCCTGTCTCCTTGTCGTATCCTTAACGTGAAGGGGTCTGGTTCAACCACTTTAAAGGACTAGGATTAATTACATGTTTTGCAGAACTCTCGTGAGCTTTAGTTAGGGTTCGGTACCGCCCATGCATTCACTTTAATGTTCTGTTAGGAGATCAAGAAAATTCTCAGCCATCCTTCCATTACTTTATATACGATTTTAATTTAAAATTTACTTTTAATGATAACCATTAGAGTGGTTACAATTGATTGTTGTAGTTTTTTTATTTAAATATTATAATTATTTTATATTTTGGTAATATTAATCAGCTATCATTAATTATTTTAAATATGAGTGGTAATAGATAATTAAACTATTCTCTTATGTGTTCTTTGTTTATTTCTTGATTAAACAAAGTCTCATTATATGTATTTTTATTATAATAATTTAAGTGAAATTTAGAATGATTAAAGATTTGTAAATTTTTTGTAGCGCCCAGAAATTCCAACAAATATTGTATTTTGGAAGAACAACGTATTATATTTAAAATATCATTAATCATGGAAATTGTTTTTCTCTAAAAAACAAAAACAAAATCATTTTTTTAAGGTTAGTGAGGTAGTTATGTTCAACTGAAAAGGTAAATGATATGAGTTGTTGGTGATACGGTACTTGTCGTGTTGACATAATTTGGAGAATGATATTGTTTGAACGTCAAGGAAATCTTTTAATAAATTATATCATTAAATAATTATTTTTTAATTAAACCATTTTATGAAAGTATTTACATGCTTGTTTTCATCTCATGAACTTAGAGAGAATTTCTCTCGAAGATAAGTCCCCAATATTTTCATTTGAAAATATAATAAAAAATATTTTGAAAATACATTAGAATAATATTTTATTTATCTACAAAAACTTATTTATGATAACAGCATCACATTAAAAAAATTAAAAACACGTAAAAAAAATTTAATATAGAAAATTTAATTTATTTTAAATACCTTTTACACTTCATGTCACATCAAAATAGCAACACAAATTCCTTATTTTATTGTGAGATCACATAAGAAACAAATAATTAACAATTTCATTAGTGGTATTTATTTTTAATTATAAATTTAGTATTTGTTTCTAGAATTATGATGATGCGAAGTAGATTTCCAGAAATGTCCTGATAATTACATTATACTTAATTAAGAGAAATGTTTGACAATATATTTTAAAAAATTATTATTATTTAAAATTATTTTTTTATATTTTCATATAAAATAATTTTTAAATAAAAAATATTTTAAAAAAACAATATCAAACATACGCAGAAACATGCTAAGTTCAACGCGATTCTACCCCACGAATCTATCAACGGTGTAAGGTGGGAGAGGAAGAGGTTTGCGTTCCACCCACTCCCCATCTTAAACCTTATCTATTCACTACTACCATTATATTTTTTCATCCAATCTTTTTCCAGTGGAGGAGATTTTTCCATATCAACAAAGGTTTTCTTTTCACCCACTCTTCCCCCGAATTTCTAAAATCCAAGGGGCTAACGAATCCTTATTTATGCATTTCAAATCCACCATGCAGCTGTCGTTACTCGATTGGATCGATAAATGATACTCTGAAAAATCCAACCTCCAATAAAAAACGAGAAACATGGCTCATGAGAAATTGATTGGTGGTGATAATAATTATTTTTCACTGGAATAACGAGAGGAATACATTAGTTCCGGTTTAAAATTCTGTTTTAAAAGTTTTTTTTTAAAAAAGTAAAATATTTTATTTTTTATTTTAAATTAAAAATTAGATTATTTTTATACATTGGTGTAAACAATAATTTTTAAAAAAATTAAAAATATTATTTTAATATATTTCTGAAAAAATCTTAAAAATAATTTTAATTACGGTTATATATATATATATATATATATATATATATATATATATTTTGCTCCATATCGAACAAAAAAAAACTAGTTATCTGTCTATTTATTACTATTACTCACTTTTTTGGTTGAAAAAGCTTCGAAAGTTCACTTACCATGTACGTAAAGGCAAACTAGCAGTATTAGTCTGTCCCGGAACTAGGAGGCAAAAAGCAACTCCCTTCTTGCTTGCCCGGTCAATTAAGCAGTCAAGACCGGCTGGGGGCGCAAGCTGAAATTCCAAGAAAACCCTCACATCATGTTAAGAAAGCAATCTTTTCAGAGGATGTTTCTGTCCATTTGAAGAATATTTATGAGCTTGTTCTTGAAAGCTTTTACAGACAGCGAGAGAGACAGAGGGAGATATAATTTTACTGTCAATGAGTAGTCACGTAACTGGCAAAGAGACAAAATGCATCAAAGCGAAGCGACAGGTGTCGAAGTTAAATTACAGTGACAGAAAGAAACAGGCAATGAGGTGGCGTGCTGATCAACTCCTTCGAAAGTTTCAGATCTGTGAAAGAAAGCAAACACTCCTCATGTAAAGAATGGTCAAACCCCCCTCTGCCAAAAAGATTTTCTTGGATAGCAGATGTTAGGGTGAGCATTCGGCTAATTCAAATAAAATGTAGTTGTTTTAGAGAATTCTTTGAGCTGTCTAATTTTATTTTCAGGTTTTTAGATTCCTTGAATTATTCAGGTCACCCAGATTTTGAATTCATTGTCCTGTTAATCAATAACCCAGATGAAATTAGTTTGGGGGAAATTACAGGGCCGTTGATTTTAAAATCTCATATATAAATAAGTTTATAAATAAATTTTGGTAGTAGAGATATTTTTATTTTATCTGAATTACCTAAACTTTATTTCGGATAATTCTTTGAATTCCTCATTTTTAAAAATTCTCAAGAATATATCATCAAAATTTGCTGGGATGCCTTGAACAGTACTCACCTTAGCAGCAAGAGCCAGTCACGTCCCATCAAGTAGAACATGCGCATGCAGTGACTTCAACGGCTATCCACTTGGCTCGATCAACCCAAGACAATCAATAAATGTATGAGAAGGCCTTCAAACCACCGTGGCTACCCTTTTTTAATTTTATATTTTAATCGTGGTCAAAAAAGGAGTGTGAGATTATCTATTGGCTAACTTAAAGAGAGATTTTCACGTCGCAACTCGCAAGTAAAACAAAAGCAAAGCTGGCTTGGACCATACTCAACCATGGCATCACGTGAGCAAGCATGCAGCCCCATTTCTCACATCAATAACGAGAGGAGAAGGGAGGGTGGGACTGATCATTGGCAAATGCGTTAAGCAACATCGTCTGCACTGTCTACTGAAATTCTCGGTTTAGATTTTAGTCAGATTCTCTAATCTACTTAAGTTATTGATTCTCTTACAAGTTTTTTTTAGCTCGATTCCTTCAAGTCCCAACAAAACGGGAATAAGGAATGGGAGATATGGACATAATTTTTACGTCAGGGGGTGAGCTTGTTATCATCCTACGCAACCTCTCCAGCCTCGTCTTCCTGCCTTGTAAACAAAAATTATGCTTCCGTGATGTGCTACTTTCTTTAAAAAATTAATAGAATTCCCCCGACGTTCGTGGGATATTTAAATCTCGATCAAGGCCTTCATTTTTGGTTTGCAGTATTCTTTTACATGAGTACACGAATGTCGAGTTATATTTTCTTAGCTCCAAAAATTGATATTCTTACAAAAACATGATATTTTGCATATCATAAGAAAAAGTGAGATCTAGACCATAATCTTTTGAATTTTCATCTCAAATGATCAATAAACCACACCCATGAATCAATGTTTTTCACGTTGTTCTCTCGAATTCCAGATTATAGCTCGCAATTACCTTCGTTGCTTAATTCCCCTATCTTATAAAAGTAAAAAAGCCACGCATATTTTCTGTTTATAAGAGTTACTTTTTACGCTTCATTTATGTGTTGTCTCGATTGTATTTCCTTTGATGCTAATAAATATATTTTTTTTCCCCGAGGATCACATTTAATTATACTGAATTATTATTATTTTCCGAAAGGAATACTGGTATGTTAAGCATCATCAGCCAAGACATGACAAAGAAAGTATGGACCTTGTCTTCCAGAGACAAAGCTCGATAAATAAGAAGTTAAACTTGGCTAAACAATGAGCCTCTGAGTTGGCATTTTTCTTGGTTTGTACTCCTCTTTAAAGTTTGACTGCTCCATTAATCATCATGTGAAAATTTTGAAGAACAAGACCAAGCTCTGAATTATAATTATGAGCAAAAACAAGACCATCCACTAGAACATTACTGAGATTGAGAGAAAGCAGTTCTCCCAACACTCCTTCAAGCGTTGAAGCTTCATCCATTGCTGGTGTAAATAATCCTCCAACTTTCATGGCAATTAACAACACCATCAAATTGATATTCATTTTTTAAAAATTATTTTAAAAAAAAAAATTGAACCTCTATTTTATATATAAAGAAAAATGTATTTCTGACGTGTCAATACCGATACAATTATCACATATACTTTTTTTAAAAATCATTTACACATATTTTATTGATTGAAATATACTTAGAAAGCTGCTGGGCTATTTTCCGTGGACATCAGATTTGATGTGTTTGATGATGAAATGCAAAATACTTGTTCAAAATAGTTTTTAATTAAAAATATATTAAAATAATAGTCTTATAATTTTTATATCGGCATACGATTTACCTGTTTGTATTTCATGAGTATTACAGCTCATCAAAAGAACAAGATATTCTAGGTCTTGTCGTCACTCGAGATTCATGAATTGGAGAGTGCCTGAGTAAGAATTGGAGAAAATGTCACAGCGGCCAAGGAGGCGGAGCCCTAGGAAGTGGAGAAAAAGCAACAAAACAAGCGGGGAAGGGTGCCCGCTGACTAGTGCTTATTGCCGTGCTGTCAATTTAGTTGACCCTTGCTGTGCTTGAACCATGTCATTCTCACACCGCCAGACGTTTTGGTTCCCGTTTTGTCTATCATGCCAAGGAGAGGTATGTGCCAACACAGAGGTCAGCAGGAGGCCTTAATTCAGCCACGTGCCGAGTGAAGAAAAGAGCCGCATACCGGACATAGGGAACCACCACAAACCTGTCTCTAAACGTAGGACCAAAAAATGGCACCACTTTTTTGTAGCGGTCACAGAAGAAGGGCTTAAGAGATTCTCTATGCCCTTTTGTATTTTGTGTTTTTATAGCGTGTTTTTAAAAAAGAAATCGTTTCAAAAGATTTATATTATTTTAATATACTTTCCACCTCAATTTATTCTTCAATTTAAAATGTTTGGGTTTAAAAGCAACAGCTGTCAGGTTCATTCATGCTTATGGCGAGTGATTAAAGTAAAATAATAAAAAATTAGGAAAACAGAAAGGGTAGAGGATTAATTTGGGCTCAAAAGAAAATTAATTTTAATTGGTTGTTAAAGTCTTCAAATCTCAATCTACTTAATTTCGTATAAACCTTTTCATGAAATTCGATAGATCAGCTTGATTTGTCAGAATTATGATCTCTTCAACTAATTTAATGGCTTATGAAACTTATTTCCATTCAATATCGTTTTCATTGAAATAGGTGTCGGGTGACATCCATAGGTTTTGGTTTCTGCTTCTCCCCCTCTTCTTTACCGTGTTCTAACGCCATTTTATTTTATAGACAGCTATAACGTGCACCCGATGTGGTGGGCTCTGGCTCCCTTTGCCTTTTGCATGCAAGCATGTTCCTACTTAACGTGTGATATATCTAAAAAAACACCAGGCACAACTCGAAAGAAAGTGTACGTGGATTGCCAAGTGACGTTAAATCCAGATAAAAGACGAGTAGCCTTTTCCGAGGTGTACAAACTACAAACTACAATGAGAGATTCACATTCTCTCTTCAATATTATCCTGCCTCGCCGCTACTCGACAAAGCTAGCTACTTCTTTCTCTTCTATCACCTTCATGGTTGTCAAACTCGCGAGTCAACTCGTAAACTTCTTCTCAAAAAAAGCATAAGAGATGCGAGAGGAAGAGAGTGGGAGAAGGGAATTAAGGATTTAGGGTTGGGGGGACCTAACTACATGGTAGTGGTCTAGGGAGCAAAATTGCTGGAGCACGGGAGAATGAAGAGTAATGATTTTAGCAAAAAAAAAAAAACAATCTTATTAATTTAAGATAATAAATAACATTAATTAATTTTAAATATAACAACCATAAAAAAATATACAATTACTTCAAAAACATAAAATAAGTAGTTTAAATTTCAAATCTTAAATATTGTGGGTCTTTTAATTATATTTAAATTTATTTTTTAATTTAAATATAATTAAAAATAATAATTTTATTGTTGGAGGGTTTTTTAAAAGCAATTATTTAATTATATAACTTATTCTTATTAATACTGATAATCCTTTCAATAATAATGTTTTTAATTAATGTATTAAAAATAACAAGAAAATGACGGTCATGAGACTGATTGTAATTTATATATCACATCAACAAAATATTTATTTTTAGTTTGTTAATTTTTACCTAATGAAATTCTATGGACATAATTATTTTGTAATATATTTTTCAATTATTTTGAATCATGCATGAACCTTAACTAATGAAGTTTTATGGTCATAATTATGTTATGTTATATTCAGAAATATCGATTTTACGATCCGATTTTTCAAAACCCCTTCCATTTCGTGTCAAAATCGCGATTTTAACAACCTTGATCACCTTTGCTTCCATATCCAGAGTATCTAGCAAGGCGTCTTATCTTGGGCGAGGGAGGGTATGTCTATGATAATGGTTGCCCACCACGTGTCGTTTGTCTGAAAGACTGGTCCAAATTAAAGCTTGAAAATGTCTCCAGCTACAAAACCCTTGTCAACGTCAACGAAGTTATATGGAAACATCTAGTAAAGCGCGCGTTCGACTTTATACGAAAGATATCGATCGGGAGCCACAGCAATCAGTTTTATATTTATATATGTGTACATATATATATATGCACTAAATTAGGAATAATAACCATGCATGATTTTGTTAATTTTTATCCTTTAACTTGTCCGTATATATGATAAAGATACCATCCACAAATATGCTTGATCATGCAGCGGACCCCTGCAATTTCAACATGTATTTTAAAGTGTTTTTTGAATCCTGGCCACGAATAAAATATCCAAACGCTCCCTACGTGCTCCGTAGCAATACTGCAAGTTTTCCTTGTATATGATATATTATCCCCCAACCAAACCCGCCCTCAAAGCTTTTTTACTTTAATCATTCACCATAACCCTATTGTTACTTTGAACGCATAAGTTCTGTGTTAATAATAATTGTTTTTGTCATATATTATTTTAAAATTAATTAGTTTATACCACAATCAAGACACAATTTCTATCTATAAGATTATACTCGCGTGTTTTTCACAGCACTATGATACATTAGATAACATCAACACTAATTTTGAAATTCGAAATAAAAAGAGTGGAGAGAGAAAACGAGTTTGAGTATTAGAAAATAATATAAATTATATTATAAAATTTTATTTTTTAGTTTAAATTTTTAGATGAAATAGTATATTAATATAATATTAGAGCCTTATTGATTCAATGGTTACGAGTTTAAATCTTACTATCTTTGTTGTATTTGATTAAAAAAATGAAACAAAAAATAATATGGATCTATGCAAATTTCAAGTCAAGAGGACTTTTACTTGAAGAAATATATTAAAAAATAATATAAATTATATTTTAAAATTTTATTTATTAATTTTAATTTTTAAACAAGATAATTACCCCACGCGAGTGTCTGCCGAGAGAGAATATGGAAAATGTGGAGAAGATAATTTAGCAGGGATACATCGAATTATGACTAAAATTCATCGCCTTAAGAGACGAGAGACAAGAGACGAGATAAAAATAAATAAATAAATAATCAAGAGAAACTTCTTCAGAGATAGGAGGATAGATGTAGTGGGTGTTTGTTTTTGTGGTGCAGCCGGAGGTTGTAAAAAAGCACTCAAATATAATGTTTGGTTAATGGTTAAAAGCACTTAAATTGCTACATGGGCCCACAAAAAATTGAAGAAAAAGCAGGTTAGGGAGAAGCAGCTATTAGCTGCTTCTCCTTGCTTATCTCTCGGTCTGCTTTCCTTGCTTTTCTAATTCATGAGATTACATGAGATTTTTGATTCGGAGAGGGGGGGTTCCTGGAAAGTGTGTGTGTGTGTGTAAGGGGGTATTTTTTGTAGTGTTCAGAGTTTCTTGCAACGTGAATGATGTAATGTTTTTAAAATATTTTTTTTATTTAACGCTTTATTAAAATCATATTTTTAATTTTTTTAATAAAAGTGTATTAAAATATCTAAAATTAATAATAATTCAAAACTAAAAAAATCCATGAATTTTTAAAAATATATGAAATAAAGACTTGAAAAGTGAAAAACATACTTTTATTATTTTTCTTTCCCTTTCCTTTTATTTTCCTTTTTAAATATAGAGATGAGTACTTTTCAAACCTTTTTTTTTAATCTATTTAAAAAAATACATAATTTTAATTTAATAAATATTAATGTCATGTATGATTGAAATAAACCGGATAAATTAAAAATAGTTCGTATTTATTATAATCTTTGGTGAAAAAAAAAACAATGATTATTATTTTTAATTTAAAAATTAATTCAAAAAATTATTTCATGATGAAATTACAAGTAGTTTGATGATAAAAACAAGTATCTAATCTACTTGAATTATTAATTTTATTTTATTATCATGATTATTAAATCTATAATATTTAAAAAACAATATGTGTGTGTGTGTGTGTGTGTCTATACCCTTTAAAGTAATTTTACAAGTTGAAAGCAATATGAAAAGCTTGGTAACCAAACACTTGAAACTGTTTTTCATTAATTTCAAACTCAACCACAGTTTTAACCAAACACTTCAAAAATTATTTTGAATCGCAGCTAAAATGCTTTTTAAAAAACTACTTTTTTTAAATCTTAACCACAAAAACAAAAATAATACTAAACACACCCGTAGTCCGTCTCTGACTAGTTCTAGATATGCTCACAAATTAAAGAGAAACTCTCAACGACCCTGCCCTCTCTCGCTCTTTCTCTTGTGAATGTGATTTGATTCGTTGGTTGGAGATTGAAACTGCATGATATTTTTTAAATTAATTTATTTTAAAAAAATACTTTTAAAATACTTTTTTATATTTAATATCAAATAATTAAAAAACATTAATTTAATTCTTTTACAATATAATGCACTTTTAAAATGCATTAAAAAAACAAAAAAATATCACCCTCATAAACATTCACATGAACAGTGCCCCCTATTACAGTAGAGCGGCCCACGACAAAAATAATAATAATAAAAAAAATACATGTCAAGTTATAATTGAATACCATCTATTTTTTGTTTTTAGTGCATCTGAAGAAAAAAAATTGTAGTAAAATAATATAATTAAAAGAAATTCTGGCAAAAAAAACTTTTTTTCGTAGCTGTCACGATTGAAATCTGGGCAAGATATAGGACAGAGAAAAAACAAAGAATTTGTTTTTTTAAATACAATAAAAATCTGATTATGATATTTTTGGAATTATCAGAAAAATCTTCATAAATAAATTCAGTAATATATATATATATATATATAAAAATCATCAAAATAACTCAATTGAATCACACTTAACTCCAAATAGACAGATACAAGTAGTAACTCTGCACCGATTGTTATAAATTTGAGATTAAAAAATCTATTTTTCTAGTTTCAAATTTGAGTTTTATCGATAATTATTAAAAATTTATATAATTATTAATTTTAAAATTTATAAAATTAATTAAAATATATATAAATGGACTCGAATACCCATATTATTTTAAAAAACTAGCTAGCCCTGTATACTCGAGCTGCAAAATTGATATAGTCTTATCATTGATAATATATATATATATATTAAATTCATCCCGTGAAATAAAAAAACCATACAGTAAGTGTTGTTATTGCAGCTTTGAACTGTATCTTGTTTTTTCTCCTCTATCTTGCCTATTGAATAGTTTTTAAAAATATTGTTATTGTGAATGACGAAAAGCTAAATATATTGTAATATTTTTCGTGATTGTCTTGCAGTGTAATTGAAATTATTTTTAAAATTATTTTTTTATTAATAAGTATATTAAGATAATTTTTTATTTAAAAAAAACAATTTTAATGTCAACGCAGAAAAATATTTTTTTTAAAAAAAAGAGTTTTTCAATCATAATATTCATGTCTTTAGAATCCGGATGGAAAACACTCAATAATAGAACCAGGGTTATCAATTCCGTTCTATTCTGTCCGGGACGGTCAAAACGTTCCCAACCGTTAACAAAACCGAGACGAAACGACGTCGTTTTCATCTCGGTTTTAATTCCGGTCCGTTCGGGAAATTCCGGCCGGAACGTCTCGGTTCCGTTCCGGCCTTAAAATCTTCTTTATTTTGATTAATTTGTGATTTTTTTTTTAATTTTGTTATTATATTTGTTTGATTTTGTGTTTGTATTGTATAATTTAAAGTTAATTTATCTTGAATTTTAATTATACTTGTTAAATTAATATTTTAATTTTGTTCACATATATATATATATATATATATATATATATAATTAATTAATTTTATATGAATAAAAAAATCAAAACGACAACCAAAACAATATTGAAAACCTTGGATAGAACAGCCAAGAAAAAGAATTTCATTAATAAATATATCAAGGTAATTTTTTATTTTAAAAAATTAATTTTAATATCAACACAGAAAAATAATATATATTTTTTTAAAAAATAAGAGTTTCAATCAGAATATTCATGTCTTTAGAATCCGGATGGAAAACACTCGATGACAGAACAACCAAGAAGAAGAAGATGCACCAAACCAAAATCTACAAACTGTTGTTAACCACCAAAAAAATAAAATACTGTCAACCTCATAGAAAAATTATCAGTACAGATCAATAGTTGAAATGCATTAATCGATGTCATGTCATATTTTATATTGCCGGCCGGCCAAAAATGACGCGAGTTTCAGTGGCGTCTTGAACAAAGGGCATCTTAATCACAAACTGAAAGAAGAAGAAGCATATCCTTCGCTTATTATTTTCCTAACACGATTATTCAATGGATCAACTCAGCAATTAAAATCCTGGGTTTGGATTTGAAGGTCTTGGATTCAGATTCTGAAATAATGGAATGGGATTTATGAAACAGAGGTGAACCACCAGCCAGATACCCGTTAGCCAGGAGATGAGCCTTTTAATTAACAACCTTTTCTCCCTTGATATTGCAGACATCTTATAATTAATTAGCCAGGCAATCTGCAGGACATGGTTTTGTGGCTGTGATTGTTTATATATTGCTTCAGCCATATTCATTTGGACACCTCGTCGGGAAAACAGTAAAGAGGACCCCGTCATTCGACGACCAAGAATTTCTAGCACGAAATACAGAAAATGAAAACAATCTTTTCAGTCTCCTGTGATTGGTCGTCGAGAAAGCACATTCAGGCTTACCACTTTCACAAGTAATCGATGTAATTTTGGCGTCCCTTTTTTTACAACCTAAAAATCGGCTACGTTGATTGCGGGGACCAGCCGATAGTGTCCATAGCTTTCCGCAGATTGGCAGCAACAACACGGCCCCCCGCCCTGTCCCTCCTTTCGACTTTCGGAGTGAAAAGGGGGTCCCATCGACCTTTCTTCACATTGTGTATTTGTTACTGTGTTTTAATTTTTTTTATTTTAAAAGCTCCCCAGTTTTGCTTTTTTATTTCCGGTTGTTTGGAAGTGTAGTTGTATTTGTTTTTTAAAATATTTTTTATTTAAAAATATATTAAAATAATATTTTTTATTTTTTAAAAATTATTTTTGATATCAACACATTAAAATGATCTAAAAATATTTAAAACACAAAAAAAAATAATTAAAATTTGGCCAAACGGCCGTTGAGCCGCTTGGCCAAACAGCCACTTCGAGAAGGAGCTGTTTGGAGAGAGGGAGAGGGCAGACAGGTGGGTCCCTTGTTGTTTGACATGAGTGGTCGACATTACTCCTTGCGATCCACGTCATTCTCAACTTATCCACACCTTTCGCTAGCTTTAGTCTTGCCCATCCTCCCTCACCCAACCATTCAAGTTCATCATCTATGATCCGATGAATACCTTCGCCCTTCACCAAGGTCACCACCCTTTCCTCTCAACAATCCTCGTGTCTTGCTGATGAGTCGCCACGTGGAAAAGTATGCGGCGTCATTCATTGTTTTGTGGAACTGTGAGAGACAACTACTGAATTCATTCAATCAGTTAACAAAAAAAAAAAAAAAAACCTAGCAATCTAGTATTCGGCGTGCATTAAGTAGAAAACTATTTTTTATTTTATTTTATTTTATTCTTATTTCACAGCTCTAGAAATAATTTAGCATCAAAATTAGTTATTAAAAGATCTATTATTTCCTTTCCATGATTTTATCAATATTTTTATAAAATATTGATATTAAAAAAACTAAAAATATTGATATTAAAAAAACTCGAGCTATTACAACCAACCGTGACTTTAAAATAGCTCTTGAAAAATAGCTCTGAGAAAAGTCTTTTGAGGTGTAGACACCTTGGCGTTGTCGCTGTCGCGAGGCCATTTATTTTCATAGTTAGCAGGCATCTCTAATACCAAACTCCTTGATATCATGTGTTTATCGTTGGACGGCATTGACATTCAACAAAATAATTAATTTAATTTGAAAACAATTACAATCCCACTATATATATATATATATATATATATATATATATATATATATATATATATATATTACAACACAAAAGCTTATGGTTATAAATAAAAAATATTCACATTGTTCTCTAAACTATAAACTACATACGAGCATAAAACTTTTTTGTGAACTTATACTACTTTTTACTTTTAATTTCATAAAATAAAATAAAGAGAAATTCAAACACATCAATATCTTATTAATAAAACTCTAACATCATAATAAAAAAAAATTTTGATTAAAAAAAATTAAATCTATAAATAAGATTCTAGAATATAATTTATATTTTTTTTAATATAATAATTATTAGCAAGAGGTTATTGGATTGAAAAACAATATATACTTAAATTTATAATTAGAGAAAAAAATAGGATTGCAGACCAGAAGAGAGAGAAAAATATGATCTACACCCCAGTTGAAATTACGAGAGAAGATGTTTTAAATTTTTATTATTTCGATGGGGGGTGATGGGTTTGAAATTCAAGCCGGAGGTTCGTTGAAGCAATTGTTTTGATGGTGTATTAAAAATTATTTTTTAAAATTATTTTGAAAATCAAAGTAACACTTTCAAATTGATACATAATTTATAATTTATTTTTTTGTTTGTTATTTTGTTTCAAAAATAATTTTTTATTTTAAAAAAAAAACTTATTTTCATGTGTTAATATCAAAAATAAATTTTAAAAATAAAAAATATTTTTATAAGCAAGCTTAATTAAGCCTAATTACGACATGCAACTTATGGGTAAATATATTTTAAAATTTTATTGTTTTGATAGTGGGTGATGGGTCTGAAATTCAAACCGGAGCTTGGTTTAAGGAGGTAATCGTTTTGATGGTTTGTTAAAAAATGTCTATTATTTAAAATTATATAAAATAATATATTTTTTATTTTTAAAAATTAACAAATAAAAATATTAACTTAGATTTCTTTCGAAAATAAAAATAAAGAATCTAGGAGATGGCGTTGCAGCCCCACTTACAAACCGGCAAGATTTCTAAGGAAACATCGTCGAATGTTTTTATTTCTCTGTAATAAAATATTGAAGAGAACAGCTAGGATTACGGAACTGCTTATCACCAACGTCAATAATTCTGATGTGACTGGAACTGTTAATTTTTACGGCAACGTGACATCAAGCCGACTTTTTTACGTTCCTTCTGCGACTACAAGTCCACACTGACAGAACTCTCATCTCTACTTAGATTTTTATAAGATTATATTTCTTTTCCAAATAGAACGTGACAATCTTAATGCCCGCGCGACGTGGAGCACAAAACTATTTTTTAAAAGACCACATATTTTTAAGGAATTAAAAGAAATTTTATAATAAATTAAATATTGATTGCTTTAATAATATAGTGAAAAACAAAGACCAGGAATATTATTGAAAAAAACAAGACAATTGTTTTTCAAACTTTGTTAATTCTTTAAATTGTGATCCGGACAGCTATATATAAAAAGGTTATGAAAATTAAAAATAAAAAAAAGCGAGTGTTAAAATCATAAATTAATAAAAGTTTACAAGCTGAAAGTCAAGTTAAAAAGAATAAAAACATTTAAAAAATCAAAAGAATGGACGCAGAAATAAAAAAAAATTATAAACTTGAATTGAAGGAGAAAATTAAATATTAAAAAATATTAAAAAAAAATAAAAAATATAAGAATAATGATCCAATCTAAAACATCATAACATAATAAAAAATACTGATTTTTTCAAATTCTTTTACATAAAAAATCCTGAAAATAAATTTAAAAACTTATACACTAGACAAATCAATAATAACTATGTAAATAAATAAAAAAAGAAAAGTCATCAAAAGAAATCTGAGAAAACTAAAAGATAACTGTAAATAATGTAACGAATATATTTTTTATAAAAATAAAAGAATTAGGTCATGCCTTTGAACCGTCAAACAGCTTCTCGCGGACAGGCCTAACCATGCAAACGTTTGATTGTCTTTTAAGAGAAAAGCTAATATAACAGGTAACATTTTTTTTTATTTTTAAAAAAAAGGTTGTCGGGGAATCCTTATAATCCAACCATTGTGCCGACTGAAAAAAAAGGGTCCCATGTGTTTTTGACAAATAAACTAAATATTATAATTTTTTTTAATCATTTTTAAAAATATTCTCGAGCTCAAATATATTTTTAAAAATAATTTTAAATTATTTGATATAAAATCAACTATTTTGGTGATTAAAATGACTACGAACAACAAGTTTTTATCTCTATAGTAAAATTCGATGAGTCCAGTTTTTTAAAACTTGGAAATCAAATTAAAAATTAAAAAAAATACTCTAACGCACCGTGGTGTGCAATGAGGTAAACAGTAACTCCAAAAATACATATTTTGTTTTGTTTTAATAATAATTTAATTCATTAAAGCAATAATCAGGTAAGAAATAAGACCAGATGATTCCGAACCGATCTAATTATGTGATCATATTAAGACAGGTTTTTAACTTTCAAGAAACTTAATTTAAATATTATGAATTATATTTTGCTGGTAAATAATAAATCACTTTAAGTTGTTCTCAATATTTATGATAATTTGGATATGATGACATTACTTAATTTCCCCCCTCGGCGTTAAAGAATTTTCCTGGTCTTATTTTGATTTCGGATCCTCAATTGCAGTGTTGGCGACGAACAAATTCACCGCCTCAGTTACATGAAAGAGAAAAAAAGCAGCTACTAGTCTTTAAAAAGTGATTGGTATTGAGATTGGAAAATATTTCAAAAAAAATATTTTTTTATATTTTTATATCATTTTAATGTGATAATATTAAAAATAATTTTTTAAAAAATATAATTTTAATAAAAAATAATTTAAAATATAATTTCAATTAAATTCTAAAAAAACACGTGTTAATAATTTCTATTTGACAGCATATACGCAAGTATAGCGAGAATAACAAGCAATTTACTGTATATACGTTAATTTTTAGATAATATATATCTGCTAGAGAATTGATAAGAGATTTTATTAAAATTTTACTTAATAATTTTACCTTTTTAATTGAAATAATTCTTAGAATATTATTAATTATTTTAACAGATATTTATTTATTTACTTTAAAAAAGTAAGTTTTTCTAGTTACAAGTTTCAAACAGGTGTCTCCACATTCTATTGGAGATAAGGTGTTGGAATTTCTTTTTTCCTTGAAACAATATACGATTCTTTGTCTCTGCATTTCTTTCCCCGCATAATTCTCCCGCATTGCAACTTTAAATTTTTAATTATTTTATGGGAAAAGGCTAGCTTTTTTTTACTTTTTGTCTCTCTTGACGTTGGATAATTTATTTTTTAAGTTGTCTAGTAGTTGCATGTTTGATAAAATAATTGATAGTATTTTTTAAAGTGTTTTTTTATTAAAAAATATATTATTATTTTATAAAAAAATATTTGTCATATCTATTAATGAAAATGATTTAAAAATACCAGAATAATTTAATTTAAAATGAACAGTAAAAATAATTTTCTTTATTTTTTTCAAAATTATTTTTAAAAAGTAATATCAAACATAGCTTAATTATCCCTTCTGACCGCAACAATTTCACAACAAGACTTTATTCTTTTAAACTAAATTATGGGTTATGACAAAATTTAAGCAGAGATTTTTATTTTAATTTGAGTACAGTTTCTTGAATGAAAAACTTATATTTTCTGTTGAAGACTTGATCAAATGATTATAAATAAGAGGGGTAATTATAATTATACAAATCACAAGGTTTGTTCTTAATTTTATTTTTTATATTTTAAGCAATTAATTTTCATATATTGTGTCCACAGGAGATTCAAAAATAATAAAAATTAAATTAAATTAAATTAAATTATCCCTAGATACAATACAATTAATCACTGTCTTGTAAATTTTATTTGTCAATGCCTTCCACTTCCTTCGTCTCCTTCCCTTCTCAATTAAGATTTTATGATCGATGAGAATTAATTGAGGTTCTGACAACATATCAACTTTCAAATAAATACACTGGAGGAGCTATATAAATCAAATCTCGATCCAACTCTTTCCGCCAATCATAACGTCACAGTCGACTTCTACACCCCTCGTCGTGGCCACCACGAGCATCTTGCTCCGGATGGTAGATTTGGGCCGCCGCAAGAGTTGGATCTGCCATTTCTCCTATTCTCAGAACAGTAAAACAATTGCTTTTTGAATTTGATCTACCTTGGACGAGATAAAATAAAGCTGAATTAAAGTATTTGTGGGCCCGTATCTGTGCTTCTTTTTCTCATGTAATTTGAGATTTTTATTAAACTTCTCCATTTTTAGGTTTTGCTGATCAAAGTTGGAAATAAATGATATTGTTGCTTGTCTCTGAACTGAGGATGCCACAGCAATCATCATGATTTGATAAACAATCAGTTCTTGAATCAGCAGCAGCAGGAAGGTTTGTCACGCAGGAATAAAAGATGGGTACATATGCCTGTGACAATTGGTGAAGCTTCAACGGCTTTTGGGGCTGAGTTTGATTGCCTTTTACCTTGCTTGGCAGGTGAGGGAGAAAGAAGAGAAGGCTGTTGCAGCAGGATCTAGTAGCAGCAGCGGTAGCTCTGGGGCGGCGGTGTTTACAAGGTGGGTGGTGGCGATGCATGAGGGAGAAGGGAAAGGAAGAAAAATGCGGGGATATTCGATGTAATTATCCGTAAAGGTAAACATCCGGACCCTGCAGTGTAGCAAAAGGTTGGCAGAGAATTCACTTTTACCGTCGCTATGAGGACATTGAGATCTGAAGTGGACTAGAAAATGGTAAACATGAGGTCCATAAGACCCCGCCAAAAGTGTTCATCTACTCTTGTGCTGCTTGTTTTTTAAAACTTTTTTAATCGACTTAATTATTCTAGCGATGGGGTCACGCTTGGCACGTGCTGCACCTGGAAATTAATTTTGGAGTTGGAAAGAAAAAAAATCAAGTATTGATAAATTATCTCCGTGGCTAGTAGGTTAGAGTTAAAATCTTATTGCCCGTCTTTATATTTATACTCAGTCTAGCTAAAATAACTAAATAAGAGCAAACATCTCTGGTTTATTTAATTGATTGATTTAATTTTAAAAATACAAATTTAACAAAAATAACAAATAAAAATATCATGACACTATAATTTTTAAAGATGGATGAAAAACTCTACATTAAGCAGCATATAAAAAAAATAAAAAACCCAATCTATAATTAAATAAATTTTGAAGAATAAAACTAGAAAAAAAATATATTAAGTGAACCCTTTAAACCTGGGTTGGTATCTAAAATTCATAACTCATGAAAACTTGAACTGGGTCTCAAACAATAAGCTCATTTTTTTTATCAATTTAATACTAAATAATAAAATTGGATAAAAAAACAATTTAGAAAAAATATAAAACATAAAAAATAACAAGAAAAAAATATAAATATCAAATTACAAAAGGCAATGTTTAACCATTAAGTAACTCTGTATACACCGCTTAAAAAACACGGGTTGTTTGTTAAATTACTAAATTACCCTTAAACAAATTTGACAAAAAAAACCAAGGAAAAAAAATACAAAATACCCCTGGAAGTGGAGGTAAAGGAAAATCAATTCCTAAAAGCATTCAGGATATTTTACTGTTTTTTTTTTTAAAACTCATAGGTCTAGATCAAGGTTGTCAATATCATTCTGATTTTTCTATTGGTACAAAACGTTTTGATTTTGGAGCATTTCAGCATGTCATTTCGGAGTTGTACTGTTCATATATATATATATATATATATATATATATGAAAAAAGTTAAAACATTAATTCAATAAGCATAATCAAAATTCAAGATAAATTAACTTTAAATTATATAATACAAACACAGAGTCAAATAAATATAATATCAAAATTAGAAAAAAAATTCACAAGTTAATTAAAATAAAAAAGGATTTTAAGGCCGGAATGGTACAGAGAAATTCCGGCCAGATTCTTGTCGAAATTTTTAGAACAAACCAAAATTAAAACCGAGATGAAAACAATACTATTTTATTTTTATTTTTTAATAACACAGAATATTTTGATTATTCTGACCAAAATAAAATAAAATAATATTTGACAACCCTGTTCCTACTCAAGAAAATTGATTCCAAGTGCAACGTAGTTATTTTACCATGAGTAAAAAAAACACGGCATGACAAGTGAATACCTATAAAAATACCTCTGCAGGCTGTGACTAATTATTTCATCTGTTTTGAAAAGGGCGAGTTAAGTTTTTTTATTGTGGACGGGGGCAATATTTCCCCCATATATTTCAGAGTTCTTTTATTAATAAAAAGAGCAGGTTGTAGCAAGGCTAGTAGACACGGTTCGGCTGATGGCCCGGTCTAGTGCTTGGATTATTTCTAGACCCTATCCTGGTTAATAAAAAATAGCATTATTTCATTATATTTTTTTAAATAAAAATAGCATTATAATTTAAATTATATATTTTTTCCCAGTCAAATTTTTTATCTTCTAATCAAAAGAAACTATACATGATATTATGATTAAAAAAAATTTAAAAATAAAAAACTAAGATATAAAACATGATGAAATTATATGGCTAATCCCATATAATCGACAATATTTCTATCAAAAAAATTATTCTCATGGTTTCTCAATCTAATAAAGAAAAACTTGTGTAGAAATATCAATAAAAGAGAAAGTGATTGGCTGATAACTATGAAAAATATCAGTTTTTGTGTCAATAAATTCAATTTAATGATAGAGATTCAGTTGGAGTGTTATCTGATCTTTATTTTTATATAAAACGATAAATTTAGACTCGAGAAATCTTATCAATTGGAGTTGGATTATGTTTTTGACTTATTTTCAGATATTTAACGAGTTTCGTTAAATATTATTAATTGAAAAATATTTAGATAATTAATTTTCAGATTTAAAAATCATCAACTAATATATATATATATATATTGGAATATTCACTGTGATATGCCAATTACTACACATGTATCATGTCCAATGTTATACAATTTGTTCTTTAATGTATTTTTAGTTTTTAAAAATCAATACTAATACATAAAAACTATTTATATATAATTTATTTTTTAAATTGCGCAGACAAGCACCTTTTAAATTAATAAACCTTGAAAAGTAAAAACAAATGGGATTTCAAGTCACTGCTTATCCATTTGCTGTCCTGTCAGCGACCATAAATAGTGACTCGCAATGCAGGGAGAAAAAAAAAGGGCGACAACAAATTATTAATAGTCAAGGAAGGAAGGAATAGAGGGAAATCTGAGTGAGGAGACCCTGTTCCTGCCGATCCATTCTGTTGACCCTACTTTACCGGATTTAAATCAAGGAAATAGGAAGCACTTAGTGTTGATCGTTTTTTTTTTACTTTAACCGCCAAACTACTAACCATCCGAAAATGTGGATCTTAGCAACAGACGGACCGGAGGGATAGTGTTGTAATTACGACATCCACACACCCCTCTCTCTCTCTCAGTTTGATTAAGTAAATAATAATAATTATTATTATTTATACAAACCAAGTCGGTTGCTGTCGTCGTTGTTGCTGCTCTCCTGCCTTGGATTACCTCCCTCTCTTTTAATATATATATATAAGCTCTAATTTGGCTTCCCGTTGCTCCCTTTCTCTCTCAAAACCAGAGAGACAAGAAAACCAAAATAAAAACAATGAGAACAAGGGGAGGGAATTCTTATCCTATAAGAGGAGTAGCAGTAAACGCTTGTAATACAGCAGCGGAGAAGAGTACATCGTCAACTAATTGTAAGAGAGGAAGACCAGATTTTACAGCCGGAGAATATATGGTTTGCCGGAAGAAGAATCGATTAATCCCGACGGGAAAAAAAGGAGAGACTGATTTGTTTGAATCTTTACCCGATGATCTTGTCATTTCTATTCTCTGCAAACTTAGCTCTTCGGCTTCTTGTCCTTCCGATTTCATAAACGTTTTAATTACGTGCGTCCCTCCTCTCCTCTCTCTATCTCTTGGGTGTCTCTTTTTGCTGACCGTTACACTTGAGATTTGACCGGAAACGGTTACAGTTTTGTTATTCTGACGGTGAAACGACAGGCGTTAATTGCTGAATTAAGCTTTTGATTGAAACTGCAGGTGCAAGAGATTAAATGGATTAGGCCTTCATTCACTAGTATTATCCAAAGCTTCTCCAAAATCATTTGCAATCAAAGCCAAAAAATGGTCCGATTCCGCTCACCGGTTCCTCAAACACTGTGCCGATGCCGGAAATGCCGAAGCTTGTTACACTCTTGGCATGGTAATTATTAATTAAATTAAATACAAGTTTTTTTTTCCACGCAAATATCTTCGCTCTCGAAACACAGAAAAATCAGTGCTATATTATCAGAAGGTATTGATTGGATTTTTTTTATTGAATACAGATTCGGTTCTACTGTTTACAAAACCGAGGGAGTGGCGCTTCTCTAATGGCAAAGGCGGCGATTAGCTCGCACGCCCCCGCACTTTATTCACTTGCTGTTATACAATTTAATGGAAGCGGTGGTTCCAAAAGCGACAAAGACCTCCGAGCCGGCGTCGCGTTGTGTGCACGCGCTGCCTTTCTTGGTCACATCGATGCCCTGCGGGAGCTAGGCCACTGCCTGCAAGACGGTTATGGAGTCCGTCAGAACGTGACTGAAGGACGTCGTTTTCTCGTCCAAGCAAACGCGCGTGAACTCGCGGCTGTCTTGTCTAATTCTAATTCTGGACTCCCGACGCGTGCTTGGCTGACGTGGAGCCCACACGCGCACCCTAACCATCGTCATCCCAGTGAGAATGGACCCAGCGGCTGTCCCTTATTGAGTGACTTCGGGTGTAATGTTCCAGCTCCTGAGGCTCACCCGGCCAGTCGTTTTATGACTGAATGGTTTGCAATCCGGGGCGGGTCTACTGGCACGGGACTCCGTTTGTGCTCTCATACAGGTTGTGGGCGGCCCGAGACAAGAAAACACGAGTTTAGACGGTGTTCTGTTTGCGGAGCTGTTAACTATTGTTCACGCGCTTGTCAAGCTCTTGACTGGAAGCTGAGACATAAAGAGGAGTGCGCCCCAATTGAAAGGTGGGTGGACGAGGATGGTGAAGGCGGGGATGGCGCCGATGGTTTTGGAGGGGATGGCGATGATGTCATGGTTGAGAGCTAAATTAAATCTAAAAAATGGTTAGCTGTGGAACAGGTAGAGAATGACAGTAACGGCAGAAACTGTGCGTTTTATCGGCCACAAGAAAACGAGGTGACTGAGGTTGCATTAATCCTTTTCCTGCTATGTTTTTTAAGGTTAGTGTGACTTTTTATCTTCTTTTATTTGACGGGGTCGTTTCAATGGCGCACAGGAATTTTGTTTCCTCTTTTGGTTTCTTGTATAGAGAGGGGGTTATATCGGAGAAATCAAGGGCAACTTTTGTTGCTTTCCTTGTTAATTTTTTTATGGGTATCAAGGCTGTCTCTTATTTTCCTTTTATTTCTCTGTTTTTCCTCTTTTTTTGTACAATATTTCAACTGGCATCGGTAATTTATAAAATCATCCCCCGGAAAATCTCTTCTATCTTTTTGCTGATTTATATGTTTAAATTCTGAAAATTGTTCAAGGCGGCCGAGTGTCGTAAACAATCATTTACGTTTATCGATCTAACTAAGGATTACTTCTTGCTTGAATATTAATGATCTAAAAGATTCACGCTAAGTTTGTGTTCGGTCTTGTCCATGATGTTTATGCTTCTAAATTCTGTAGGCCAGAAATGATACCGGCAGTCTGAAAAGGGCTGGCTACGGTGGTCGTGTTTTCATTTGTGAAACTTGTATGGATTGAGTGAGCTTTATTTTATTTTTTTAAAGAACAATATTAGGTACAGGGATGGGATGGGATGAATAACCAGACTACCACGTGTATTACATTTAGCTTTGAGGTAAAGGTAATGAATTCTCAAAGAGATTAAATATTTGAGAGAAATTTAAAACTTCAGATTAACTATAATAGATGGTGGAGTCTTTTATATATATATATATATATATTCAATTGAAAGAGCAGCAGCAAGTTGTGTGTGAGGTTGGATCGGATGAAGAGCTAGCCAGCAACATGAAAGGATTGTAGGTGACTGATTATTTCTTTTTCTACCAGTGCTATTTTCTTTCATCTTTTTCTAGCTTTTTTTGTGGTCAAAAAGCCAAGCAACATCAAGAATTTGACCCGGAAAAAAAAGAAAAATGTAAAAAAAGAGAGAGAAAAGAGTAGTGGGAGACATGCATTTTGCGAGTGGAAGAAGTGGTTTGTGTCCAAAGCGTTGTGCTCTAATCACACAAGAAAACCATTATATTCAAAGAAAAAGGGCATCTTTTTTGAGGGGGGGTGCCCTCGTTCATTTGAATTTCTCTGTTTTATCAACATTGCACTCGGGTGGGACTCAAAACTAGGTGCTTTTTAAATAGAAATTCCAGCAGTGGCAGAAAGCTATTTTCTAAAGCATAGAACCTGAGCAGGTGATGATGAATGATGAAACAGATCCAGCATGGAATTCTTTTTGATGGGTTGATATTGTGTACTGTGTACTCTACTTGTTTATGTACTGGACAAGAACGTGGTATTGTATCAGCAAACGTACTAGAAGAGGAAGAAAATATATCTGGGATACTTTTATCCTGAGTTCTCAGTCACCATGTTAAGCCACCTCAGCATGAGAGGTTAGGTTAAAGGGTGCAGACCAGAAACATCCTCCGTCTTTGCCTTTGTCTATTGCCTAATGCAACTGTGACGTCATAGGATTTCCCACAAATTAAGTGCGTCTGGAATCCTTTTGGCATCTTATCGCCACAACTCCCCGCCCTTTCCCTTTTAATGTCCTCATAACTGGCTCCTAATCCACTTGCAATTTCCATGCACATATATGGCTGCCATATATGTAATTGTCTATATATATATATATATAATTGTCTTTCCAGTGTTATTCTATCAACTCAAGATGATCAAAAGAATATTTTGCTTTCGGCACAATAAATCTTGAAAAAATATCCAAAATACCTTGTTTCGTAAATATTTCATATCATATAAACCCTAGACACTCTGCATCAAATATTCTTTTTACTAGTTTTAAACAAGCAAATCAAATTACAAGTATCTTAAAATCAATATACAACAATACTAAGAACAATTACTTCTAACATCTCCAACATATTAGCCGTCACCAAAAATATCTAAAATAATCTGAATGTTTTATGGTTCTATAATGCTGAAAAAAGAAATTGTTTTTTCACAATTTTCTCCAACAGCGAAGTGAAATACTTACACACACACACACTCACTTAAACCCTAGCCCATATGCAAGATTAGAAGGTTAGTTGTTCGAGGTGAACATGATTCGACCAATGTTCTTAATTAGAATGACCCACCCGGGTTGGTTGACAAGATTGCTATCAATAAACCAACCATTAATTAGGAATTTATTGGTTCGTTGACAATGAGGGCTTAATGTATCTGTCATTAGAGAAGAAAAGGCAAGAAGCCGTCTAGTTATTTTGAGGGCTCTGCTAAGGCCCAAGTCCAGTGCAAGAGGGCTAATGTTGATCCAATGGAAGGTGGTTTTGAATCCATGGGCCAAGGGTAGAGGATGTCTTCGTGAAGGCTCGAGAAGGTTCAGCAGCGAATAACTGCAGGGGGGAGCTGGGCAAGGTCGAGCTCCTTGGGCCTCGTCTATGTTTTGATAACCAATGGGCTCGCTTTTCTGAGAAGGAGATGGACACTCAAAGAAGTTCGTTTTGAAAAGGTTTTATTTTTTCAGAGAGTATACCAGGAGCAAAAAAAAGAAAGAAAGAACTTTTATAAAAATAAATACCCAGTATTCTTGAAACATGCAGCCGCATGTGCATCTATAAATATTTTAAAAATATTAAATTAATCCCATAAAAAATAAAATAAAAAAATCAATAAAAAAGATGTGAGAATGGAAGTTCAATAAAGCCGATTATACTTATTACTTAGCACAAATTCTTAGGGTATGGATTTAAATAAAAACAATTATCCAAGGGTTGATTAAATCTTAACATGATTACATCAGCATTGTAGATTTTACAAATCCCTTTATTTGTATAACTTTCTTTTCAATATATAAGAGGTCAACATTAAAGATACTGACACGAATAAGAGTTTATTAATATCACTGGACTTCAGTGAGCATAAATCCCTGTAACATGATAAGCAACTCCAGCTTGTACTCGTTCAGTCCACTGCAATTTTATTTTTATTTTTTATTATTTTTTTTGTAAATTGCAAAACTAAATACAGATAGCAATTGGCGTTCTCATTATTGGGCTTGCACTTCCACTAGGGACTGGGTTTAATCGCTGCTCTCTTTTTCTGAGGCCCATTAAAAAAAAAGGAGTGTTATGGTTCCCGAAGCAGCTGACGGGGCTCCATCGTGTGGTGGATTTCTTTCCTTGATCAAACATTTAGCAAATAACAATGCTAAAGCAATCAGAAGGATATGACGTCTCTCCCTCACGGGAGAAAACAGGGTTTTGAAACCTGTAAGTACGTAAAGTATTTTTTTTTAAAAAAAAATATTTATTTTTTAAAATATAATTTTTTAATAATTTCATATACTAATATCAAACAAATATTTTTTTAAAATATTACTTAAATACATTTCTAAACAAAAATTACTAAAAAAATTTTAACAACACTTAAAAAAATCACGAAAGCAAAGGTAATGGTGCTGTTATCGAGAATAGAAATAAGAAGCCGCTCTTGAACAAGTCTAGGTTTCGAGAAAGGGATCAGACACCAAAAAAAAAGTGAATTTGCACACGTAAAAGAAGGGAATCCATGATGATGACCAGGATGCATATACCCACCTAAAATCAAAGAGCTTCTCTTCCCTAGACAGTTGAAATGATTACCCACCGCATCCCATCCTCTTGGTTTCGACGAACCCTAATCATTATAAAACACAACCCCCCCCCTCTTTCCTTAACTTTAGCTCCTCCATCTTTCATCATTACTTTCTCTTTTACCAACCCTACACCCCTTTATCCCTCCAATCACCCTTTTACCCCCCCCCCCTTTATTTTTCTAGCTAATTATGAAAAACGACGCCGAATGTTCGTATCGCAGCGATTAATTTCTTTGTTAATTATAATTATTAAACCCCATTCGAGGCAAGACCTGGGTTCCAGCGGAACATGGTTAGATTAAATTTCTTTATCAAATTATATACCGGTTAAGTTTTCTATTTATTATGAAGCCTAATTTAAATCGAGCTTTTAATTCGGTTGAGCAGTAGGTGGACCAGGTCCAGTCAGTAGGTTTTTTATAGTACTAATTACATATACTAAGCCTATACTATTTATCCTCCCTCTTCATTTCTATGTTCAGAACCGTGTTCAGCAGTCTACTTTATTGAAGAAAAAAAGCAGATTTGAGGACTGGGACTAGTGATTACAGATTGACAGGTCATGCAAGAAAATATATTCAACGATGCTCGGGCCAACTTTTAACCTCTTTCAGAAAACCCATATTTACTCTGTACATTTTCGAAATTATTTTCAATAAAATTATAATTTCGAATATTACGACAAGCTTGCTTCGAGAGGATTTTCAGGTGGCTGTGTTCACGTCAAAAACTAGACCTCGCATTAATGTTTAAAACTCAATTATTATTTGGCAGAGCCGCCCACGCTAAGATTCTCATCCACGTTGCGATAGCTTGAAGCATCAATGTAACTCCTATTTTTTTTTTGAAAAAAAGAGCCTAACAATTCAATTCAAAATCTTTTCGATGGATGTCCTGCGCACATTCTTATCCGGTGGGGTGTAAGAAAATTAATTTAAAGGAAATTAATTCAACGATCAAAATGGAGCTCAAATTTGATTATTATTTTGCATTAATAATCTGTAACATCACCCTGGCGCCAGATCGACGTTTACTTGAGCCCAGATATTTCGTCTATAACCTTCAATTCGTAATCATGAGAGGAAAATTAGAGATGAACCTAACTGTAGAAAAGGAAAACAATGGGGGAGTGGTACTCGTTCAAGCAACAGCAATGCTTGTCTGAGCAGTGACGATATGTTAGGTCGGAGATGCATCATTTGCCACGAATGCTTGCTTTGTTCTTAAGAGCCAGGATGCCTGTGACATTTTACCTGTGAACTGTTGACATTAGGATTAGGTAACAGAGAGTGCTGGAACTCGGAAGTTTGCAGCTGGCTCCACTGTCAGAACAGGGCAGGTCTCTGGTACTCCATGTATAATCATGGAATAATTAAATTTCATGAATATTATATGCTTACCCACTCATGAACTGCACTTGGGAGCTGCCCCCACACGGTAGTCTTTGATGATTGCTGTTTTCGGCACGTAGCTACTGCCTTTTAGCAAGCCCAGCTCACTGGATTTTTCTTTGTTTTTTTTTTAAAAAAAAACTTATAAAATTGAGTTCATCTTAATTAATTTTATAAATTTTAAAGTTAATAATTATATAAATTTTAAATAATTATTATATTAATGATTATATAATTTAAATCTTAAATCATTAAAGGAATAAACTTCTTGATCCCCAACCCTTTGCTTTTATTTATTTTGAATAAAAAAAAAACCTGCTATCATCCCTTCTGGTTGTTCAGAATACCTTCAGGTAGATGATATACTCTCAGATAGTGGATGAAATGTAGGATTCTTTTTTGTTTCTATGCAGTTTTGCTGTGTCGGGGGAAGCAATGCCTATTTAAAATGAATTGTATGGGATAATTATTTAAATAATATCTTTTTGTGTTTGGTATTGTGACGGTGAGGTTTTTTTAATTAAAACATATATTATAAATATTTTTAATTTATTTTATACATATTAGTGCATCAAAATCAATGAAAAACATCTATTTTAAAAGCGTTTTGAAAAATATAAACTCATACAATACCAAACACGCAATGCCAAGCAGGACAGGCAGGGTATTCCTAGAATTCAATGCATGTTACTCTGGATCCTCATCTACTACTAGATAGTTTACCAACAATAAATGGAAAAATAAAAATAAAGGAGTCCATCGAGGGTATTTGCGTAATTCTAAAAAATCAGCATGAAAAGTGGGGGGGACAATCGTTCGGTGTGCGTGGAACGAAGAAAGAAAGGAAAATTAAAGAGAGCGAGAGAAGATGTGTGACCTCAGCCGTCGATTTTCTTTTTGCCAATGAGTAAAAAAGCTTTGGTCTAAAAAAGTTTTCGGGTTTGGTCTTCTTGACCAGCGACCGTAGCAGGCCGTGTTCACACTCAGCACACGTGGAGCACTGGCCCAATAAAACATTCTCTTTCGTGGAGGGAATCAAGTTGATTTTAAAGTACATAGTTTTATAAATATATTAAAATAATATTTATTTTTAATATTAATACATTAACTTAATAAATAAATTTAATTTAAAAAAAAGTTATGACGCCTTATCCTTTTGTTCCAATGCCTTTTACTGTGTTGATAAGAAAAGTTTTAAAAAGCTATAGGAGTAGAATTATAAAATTCAAACTAAAATAGTATAAATGAAATACTGATGAACCCTTAAATAAAAAAACCTGGCAGTCACCACCAACCAAATCCAGGCACCAAACAACAAATAATAAAAAAAACAACATTTAATAAGAAGAGGGTGTTCGAGATCGTGGTTGTTTTTATTTTTTAAAGTGTTTTTTTGTTTAGAAATACATCAAAATCATATATTTTTTTTAAAAAAAAATATTTTTGACATCAGCACATCAAAATGATCTAAAAATACTAAAAAATTTTCATTTAACATGCAAAAAAAAAAAATTCAAATTTCAACAATAAACTAGTTGCATCACAGTGCCAAACAGGCATGAAAACTAAGGGATGGATCGAGAAAATATTTGAGATTATTTTAAAAAGTGATTTTTTATTTAGAATTATATTAAAATATTTTGTTATTTTTTATAAAATGATTTTTGATATTAATAAATAAAAATGATTGAAAAATATTAATTTTTTAATTTAAAATAAAAAAATTATTTTTTTCAAAAATATTTTTAAAGTACCATGTAATTTATTCTAAAAATAAAAATAATACATTGCAAAATCGGTGAAAGAGAGTCTGATGTGTTTAACATGGTGCTATTGTTTTTTTATTTTCTAAAAAATAATAAATAATATTTTCATGCTTTGAGATTGTAATATAAAATGTTTTTTTAAATATCTTTTTAAAAAAATATATCAATATCTTAGATTTGTTTTAACATTGACGTGTCAAAACAATATAAAATGCTAAACAAATTATCAATTTAGATAGTGTTAAACATTATAATAAATATTATTTTTAATTTTTTTTTAATTAAAGATGTATTAAAATAATATATATTTTAATTTATCTTTGATATTTTCATATTAAAATAATATAAAATTAAATATATGAATTTCTTTTGTAAAATTAATTGATCTGTAGTAACGAACACATTATGAATGCTTTTTTAAAGTAAAAATTCTTTTTAAAAATACAAAAAAAAAAAAAAATGTGGTCGCCAAACACGCCCGCCCTTCAGGAGGACAGAGAAGGGGGCGGGGTTGGAAATAATCACACCACGTTAAAAATAAATAAATAAATAAATCGGTTATAAAATGGGCCAGTTAGTCTCTGACGTGTAGAAAGCCCAGTGGCTAACCCAAGCAAAGAGCATCATAAACACTACACAGAAGTGAGCTGAGCGAGAAAGAGAGAGCCAAGGTGTGCGTGGGAGGGGTGTAGGTGCTGGTATCGGTGTCTGTAGTGGTGGTGGCCGAGTCCGCCGTGGCATGGAAGGAGAGCTGGCCATGCTTAGGCAATTCATTGGTCAGCTTCAAGACCTTTTGAATCTCCACGGTTCTCCTCTTCCTCCTTTTGATTCTCTTCAACTCTTTCACTCTCATAACCAACAACAACAAAATCACAACATCGGCAGCAACAACAACAACAGGTCTCTCTTTAGATCTATTTCATTTCCCGATTCTTATTTCTTCCTCTCTTCCTGCTCCGTTTTCACTGTGACCTAACATCTCCTACTTATTTTCAAATTTCACTCCATTTGTGGCTTAGGTTTTCTGCTTCGTTTTTATTTTCTCTGTTTTAAGGTTAATTTATTATTAGTAATATTTATCATTTGGTTTCTTCTATCAGATTCTATGTGTTGCGAGTATGGTAAGTTAAAGTGACCTTTTCAGGCTTTCTCTTTTTGCCGTGTTTTTCAACGGAATGTGATTTTTATCTTCTTTTTGGAAATTTGACTGTTAACGTTTTTCTTATTCTGTTTTTTTTTTTAAACTTCTTACCATGTTTTCGATAATCAAGGATATATATATTTTTTATATAGAAATATCTCCTCTTAGGCTGTCCGATTGTTTAATTTTGATACAGACAGTCTCATTTTTTCTATTTTTTGTTCATTTTTTCTGCCCACTGCTTTAAGAAAGTTTTTAAATCTGTTGTTTGAGAAAATAGAAATGGTTGTCTTATGTGATTATTATAGTATTCATGCACTGATCTGTGGTCGATTACAAATATAGGAGGATATCGGGTATTGAACCTCTCATTAAATTCTCTATGGGTCTGGAAATCATGGATAAATTGTGCCTTTTTTTGCGATCGGTTTAAGAATTTAGCCTAATCACCCCCTCATGTTCATATTTTTCCTACGTAAACGATAAGATGAAAGAATAAATGAGGGGAATAGAATGAATTATCGATAGTCACTGTCTCTCCAGCATGCTCCTCGAGTAGCATGAGTTAAATTATTGTCTTTGAAAAATCACCAGGATATTGTTAATTTTGTTTCCTCTTTATTTGTTTAATATATATCCGGATATGCTTGCAAACGAGGTCCTGTTATAGCTAACAGCCACAGGAAACTTTGTTTCCCTTTTGCTGCTAAAAATTTTCCTCTCCCTCTCACTTGCTGCATGTGAAGAGATTCTTGGGTTTTCCATATTTACTCTTGGGGTTGGATTGTGACATGTTATTTTGGTTTGGTCTTCGTGTAACAAAGTCATCAAAGCTGAGATGCTAGGATTTGAAATATGAATGATTGCCCCATTAGAGTAGCATCTCCTGCAGCAATCAACTAAAAGTGCTTCTGTGATTTTGTTGCGCGATTAAGATTCGCACTGAATATGCACTAGTAGGTTATGTGGAAGTCATTCTTGGGAGCTGCGATTCATTGCTTGTGAGGAGCTGTGTTGTTATTATTACATGTTGGGTTCGGGTTTCGCAATTTTCCTGGTGCTATGGCAACAACATTGCGACCACCAGGAATCAGAGTCTAAAGAGCAGCCAATTCATGCCAAAAATTTCAATTTGTCCCTGTACAAGTTCCTAATCAGGGTAGAACTAGAAACATATCTGAGTGACAGCCTTTTCATTCAGCCTACAGTGAAAGGCATCGAGTTTCAGGACTGTAATGCCTCCCCATAGGATTTCCTGATTAATCTAATTTGCATTCTTTTTGTGCAAAAAAATGACAATATTACCTGTACTATCATGCTAATACATGCTAGCCATATCACTGTCAATAATCTGACTTCCTGGGTTGATATCGTCATTGACAAGGGAAGCTTCTATGATATTGTTTAGATTAGGGCTGGTAAACACTACAACCACGGTTTACGCCCAGGAGAGGAGTTTAATGTTACATAAGGCTGAAAGTAGGGAAATTGATTTGAGATAAGCCTAGGATCTTGCAGATTATAGCTGGCCGAGATTACTAGTCTAAATCCATTTTAAGCTTCTTTGGACACCTCTGGCAGTTTAGAAGATCTAGTTTCTAATTTCTAGCACCATCTTCATTAGTTCTTATATGCTTGAACGTGGTTTTTTATTTTATTGGAGGGGGTGCTGCTGCTGTGTAGGTCACAAGAACTGTGCTCAATCCATTTTGATGGGTGTGATTCTTGCTATTCTCTTGTTTTCTTTTAATTTTTGAAAATTTAGTGGATTCACTTCATATTTTCTTGTTTCCTTAGCCAGTTAAGAATTGCTCAAGTGAATTCATGGTGGGATCTTCCTTGTAATAATCATGGGATATGACTTCCGTGCAAGCTCTTCTTCTGTTGTTTTCCCCAGATGATCCTCACTCTCTTCATGATATTCTTGTCTTATGTTGCTTGTCCTCATCATTTTTAGCTGATGAATCACTCAAATTTCCTTTACCTGTGGTCTATTCCTCTTATATTTCCTAAATAAATTTCCATATGAATAGCATCTTTCCTCATGAATAACAGTGGCAGGAATGCCCCTACCTTGCAGTGTCATGTGGAATCAACTTCCTTTCCCTCACAATAGCTTCCTTCCATATATCTTTGGTACTGTCTGATGTTTTCATATAATGATGTTGTCAGCCAGTAAAGCTTATGTTGCTATCTTATGCTGCATGTGGATATGCATACACGAGCAATATATATGGCATGAATTTATTTTATAAGCAGTACTTTGGTTAGATAGTATATGCAAGCAATGCCATCCTCTGCTGTCTAAAACAAAAAAAATAACCATGCCTAAAATCTTCCTATAGAAATGAAAACATATAAATATACATATGTATGCTTTGGATTCTCTTTTACCTGTTAATGAGATCTATATAGTAGTTGTTTATTTGGTTGATACTCTTCAAGTTTACCCCGCTGCTCCTAACTTTTTCTGTCAACATGGACAGCAGAAAGTGAAGAAATCTCTGGGTGTAATGATAAAATAACATGCTTGATGTTTATTTTAAAACTTCTTGAGTTAGAGATCTCAAGATGTCAATACTGTGTTATGCTATATCTGTTACCTCAACCATCTTTTTGGTTTTTCAAACATAAAATTCTGCAACTTTCATTTGGACTAAACTCGTGTGCTTTAGTTTGAACATGGTTATCTCTGCAGGTTATTAGAAATTTGCTTGACCAGATATTATTCTATCCATGCATGTTTTAGCTCAATTTGTATTTTCATCCTCTTTGTGCTTATATTTTGTTTAGACCTGGCATCTGCTTATATTTTGGTGATGATTTTTTATGCTGAATTTATTGTCATGTGCACTAGTAGCATCAGGTACTGTCCACTGAATATAATTTTGTCGCTCATTTACAGATGTTGTTCCCTCAATCTCGATGATGGCTCAACAGATGATTACTGTAGTCTTGTGATGGGGGCTGGAAAATCTGGAAGTTTCAAGATGCTGGAACCTTGCAAGCCTCCACCCTCCAAGAAACCTCGCAAGGAGCGGAATCAAGGGAAATCACTTGGAACTACCAGTTCAACTGAGGTCATGCAACAAGAAATTTGGAAAGAATTCCCTGAAGACCTTTTTGAAGCTGTTATTGCTAGACTTCCAGTTGCTACATTTTTCCGCTTCCGCTCAGTATGTCAGAAATGGAACTCCTTCCTTGACTCTCAAAGTTTCTCGCAGCATTGTGCCCAAGTTCCTCAGGCCAACCCCTGGTTTTACACCATAACTTGTGAAAATGTGAATTCTGGAGCCATGTATGACCCTTCTTTTAAGAAATGGTATTACCCAACTTTATCTTACCTACCCACAAAGGCGATAGTCTTACCAGTTGCATCGGCAGGAGGTCTTTTGTGCTTTCTTGATATCTGTCATAGGAACTTCTATGTCTGCAACCCTCTGACTCGGTCTTTTAAAGAGCTGCCACCGAGGTCAGTGAAGGTCTGGTCCCGTGTTGCTGTGGGTATGACTTTGAATAGCAATGCAGCCAGTGGGGGCTACAAGATCTTGTGGGTGTGCTGTGATGGAGAGCATGAAGTTTACGACTCACTGAAGAATTCTTGGACCCGGCCAGGAAGCATGCCCTCTTGTATAAAGCTACCCCTATCACTGAACTTCCGGTCACAAGCAGTTTCCCTTGGAGGTACTCTTTATTTTATGCGATCAGATCCTGAAGGGATTGTGTCCTACAATATGGTTACTGGGGTTTGGAAGCAATCTATTATACCAGCCCCGCACCATCTGAGTGACCACACACTAGCAGAATGTGAGGGTCGGATCATACTTGTTGGCTTGCTAAAAAAGAATGCAGCCACTTGCGTGTGCATATGGGAGCTGCAGAAGATGACACTCTTGTGGAAGGAGGTTGACAGAATGCCAAACATATGGTGCTTAGATTTGTATGGAAAGCACGTTAGGATGACTTGCTTGGGCAACTCAGGTTTACTCATGCTTGCATTAAGATCAAGACAATTGAACAGGCTAGTTACTTACAATGTGGTGAGCAGGGAATGGGTCAAGGTCCCTAGTTGTTTGGTGCCACGTGGGAGAAAGCGGCAGTGGATTGCATGCGGCACTGCCTTCAACCCATGCTTGACTGCTACAGCTTAGCCTCTTTGCTTTTCGTGGCAGCATTTGCATGTTGGTGAAAGGGGGATTGGATTTTATGGCTGCAAGCTTTTGTTATTGTATTAATGAAGCAGATGATACCTGAGGTTTATGAATTACATCTTTTCATGTACAAACATGTTGACCAATAACTCTGAATTGAAAAGACTTGCGTTTAAAATGGAATTTCGCAGCGTAAGGTTTCTATTTCGTTTTAAAGTAAAGGCTAGTTCTTTCCCAATCCCAGGCTAATGATAGTTTCCGCTGAGAATTTACATCTGATTAATTTCTCTCGTAACATTTGCGAGAGCTATTTGTCTGCGCAATGCAGACACAGCAAGAGATGGAATTGAAGCTTTCATTAGTAAGAAATGCCATTGAAATCCAATTTTAGCGTGTACCTGATGAGAGCTTAATTTCCTGCAATCGGCCTGCCATCTTACTAATGAGATGTGCCTAAAGTATTGTTTTTAGCGCTCGTAGAAGCATATAGTTAATTTACATGGCCTGCCGTCCTATCAGTTTCCACCTCAGGAATTACACTGAAGATGCAGCAACGTGTTTGAGGCACAAAGCAAATACCGTAGGAAAGGTGTTTGAAAGCGAGCCTTGCTAAAAAGCTGCTCCATGGTTTAGCTTAGAAATAAAAGGGGTGTGCACATATGAGATTCAATATTCCTCGGTAATTTTTTTTGTAGGTCTCCATGCTATTCTCGATATGAGCCTCGCTGGGAAAACTGCAGCCGGCTTCACTGGCCTTCATCTGGCCAGGTCAGAGACATGAATGGCAGACATTCCTAGCTTTTCGACATCCACGCTAGCTCTCGGACATTCTGTTCAATGTGATCCATATTCCAACTCTGATGACCGTCAAAACAACCAGCTGTCCAAAATGCAATTGCTGGAAGCTGACATAATAGTTATCATCGGTAATATCACTTCTAATAAAGTTCACAGAAAAACCATGGCGAGGGTTGATCCCTCTGACGAAGTCCACTCCAGCCTGACTGTAGTGGCTGGAGGAGTGACCCCAGGCCTAAGAGAGGTCAAACCAAACCAAAGCCAGTTCTATAAAACAGCTTCAATAGAAACACGGAAACATGCAAGACTAAAATGGTGAATTTGATTTGAAGCGCAGTGTTTTGTCAAACAATATAGTTATTTAATACAAGGATAAACATTGATCTAATAAATGTATTCATGTCTCCTACATGCTACTAGAAATGGGAACCGAAACAACCAACCATCCGCTGCTGCCATTGACCAAATCAGTGACAGTTCATACCTTGCCTTCGCCTGTCGCTGTCCTGATTATCTGGAACAGAGCTGTTACAAACAACAAAGAAAACCTGATCAATGACTAGGAAGAAGATTTTGGTTCCTCGCAACAGAAACATGCAGGCATGCAATAACCAATTTATATCACTACTTAATTTGTAGAAGTAAAAAAAATCTTGAGCCAACCAAAGCAAATGAAGAATATAATATGAACAAAAGGAGATCACATCGTAATTATCAAGCTTTTGTTCGACCACAAACAAATGCAATAACCCACAATGGAAAGGATATCATCCCTATTTTCAGGACAGGAAAATTGTAAGATGACAGTCGCAATCTAAACGCGGCAAAATTCCATATATACAATTTTCAAGATCCATATTCAATTATAGCAGAATGCTTGCTACGTTTGATTACTGGATTTAAGAAATACAAAACAACTATGGAATTGATATCCAATCATCGTCACAGAAAACCTCAGCAAGTTATAAATTCAGCAAGTTTAATTAGATTAATTTAAAATAAATCTACAAATTAAGATTTCAGGACTGCAGGATTTGTTGAGAGAAAATCATGAGCATGTTTAAAAAGAATAAATGAAAACTTACACACACGATTAAAAGAAGGTTAAATGAAACGAGGCTTACATGATCCAATGACAACAAAGATGAAGAATCCAAGGAGAGCAGGACCAACAGTATTGACCCTTCCCTTTTCATAGTTGTTTCGGGCACAGCTTCTCTCTCGGCAATGTTCTTCTCAAATCTATCGATTTTCCTCGCTGCAAGATGCCCGGATGTATTCTGAACATTAAAGCAGTAATCACAATAACACAAATCAATCCTCAAGATTTTTCATAACCTCGTCAAACTAAAAAAATACAATAAGCATAACATCATTAGTGATGTACAGAAGAAATGATCAAATTCTAACCTTATTAAAATAAAAATTATACAGCTATTATTAATTCAAAAAATTCTAATATCAAAAGAATTGGCCAATTAGTCTACCATGTGCATATAAAAAAAATGACAGCAAAATCATAACATGAAAAATAAATTATGCAGATAAGGTCAAGTCAATTATCTATCATGTTCCTGTTCTAAATCGAAATGAATAAGATATTAAACAAAATACACAGATCAAAAACCCACAAAACATAATTAACATATATATATATATATATTACAAAAATACAAATTACCATGATTACAACAGTGACCGACATCCGGTTGCCAGAAACGGTCACAAAGTTACAGGTGATTGGCTCTTTCCCTCTCCAGCGAGATTTTTCTCTTGGCTCACCCTTTCATTCCCCTCATTCTCCACAATCTCTTCTTCCTTGACATCTACCACAACCTGAAGAAGTTCTGGTGGAGTAGCTGCTGGATCCAGCTCCCGACAACCTTTCGGAGCATTTGGACCTTCTTGACCCGTAAGCAGGTATGAAGGAACATGGTGAGAAAATCGAAACATCTCTTCCTTTGGGATCCTCCTGACTTCCTTGAGGTCCAGATGCTGGTGAAACACTGTCTTGAAACCAGCAACTTTTACCAAGGGAGTAACAGCTACACCTAGTTCTTCACTGTAGTCTTCAAGTACCTCCACCATGTCATACTTGTGTATCATCTCATCTGCTGTTAGCTCGTTCCACTCTGGGGACCAATTCCGATAAAGAGCCCATACATCTCCTTTTCTGGGATATATGTGAATCACCCCGCGTGTTCCTTTTGTCCACCTAACCTTGTGTGAAAAGGAATTGAGTGAGTTATAAATCTCATATCTGCCCACTCTGAAGTCACCGCAGGTTTTTGAGAAGCCAGAACCAACCCAGTTTAGTGGACCCAGTTCACTATTAGTTTTTGAATTAAGCCAACTGATCCGCATTTTGAATGGATTCAGAGAAATTACACTGTGGATCATAGCATAATATCGAGGCATCCCATCATCAGCATCATATGCAGCCCACACCTGGTTTTCCTCGAAACATCTTTCAGTTCGGTCTTTATCAAAATCATGAAAATCAGGATCCGGGACATTTATTGACATCGTCTCCAAAGTTTCAGCATCTGTTTTCCCACCAGAAGTGATGGAAGTTTTGATGCCATCGACTCCATTTTCCAAATCTATCGACTCAGCTGACTTGTTTCGGTCAGGCATGTCAGGGTTTGACAAAGAAATCCCCCCCTGATCGATTCCTTTCTCACTCCCAGCTCCCTCTTTGGCTGGAGACTTGGCTACTTTAGCTGACTTCCATTCATTTATTTTCATATGAATGTTTTTCTTTGCCTTCTCCATTAGTAAGGTTTGAATTTCAGATTGGGAGACATCCCTCGTGCTGTAGGGCTTCGCAATTCCATTCACCTTGTTTTCAGAACTTCCCTGCCTAAATCCAGTTACATTAGCAGTGCCGCCAACTCCTACACCCATCTGATTTGAAAACATATTTCCATTGTTACCATGGCCAACATCTTCTATGCCTCTTCTTCTCTTTGCAGCATTAGAATACACACTAGAAGATGCATTAGACATCTTCTTTGAGGCATGATTCTTTCGCTTCAGAGCCTCTTCTCTTTTTGTAGCTGCCTGAGCTTCCTCACGCTCTCTCTTCACCTTTTCATGTGCCTGCTGGACCACACTTGCAGGTTGAGTGGCAGTTGAAGCACCACCAGCTCTAGAGAAAGGGCCCCACTGAAAGTTGGCCTGATTATTTGAATCAGGGCCACTGGATCCCCCTGCTCCCACATTTGAAGAGTTGACACTACTCCTTCCAGAATTCGATGTGTGTCTGCTAGTGGCAGCTTGATGGTTTGAGTGCTGCTGCTGCTGAAAAGAACTCCACGGTGCAGCTGACCTAGAAGCATGTGAAGGCGGGGGTGGCATTTCGATGGCTAAAAATGGCTCGTGGCAATTAGGACATAGGAGCTTATGATTAAGATAGACTCTAAGATACTCATATTGCATCTTGCAACCATGACAAACAGTCCAAAAGGTATTGGGTTTTGTCTTATAAGATGAAGCAGGAGTTGAAGAATGCCCAGTCCGAGGAGTACTTTTGTGCGTCTTCACATTTGATTTAGTGAAATTGTAAGACCCATTGGACCCTGGTTTTGCTGATGAACTACCAGCAGCAGAAGTTCCCTTTTGAAATACTTTGCCATTTCTTCTCTGGTCATATGCCACCCTCTTGGTTTTATCAGACAATAAGCTCCATGCCTCGGATATACACTTAAATGCTCCATCCGCTCCAATAGACTTGTTTTTATCAGGATGGAGCATAAGAGCCAGTTTCCTATAATGTTTCCTCACTGTCTCTTCGTCTGCTTGCGGATCTGCACCAAGTATCCCATACCAATCTGCTTCCCCATTTATTTTGTTTTCAGCAGCAACATACACATCAAGTGTGGCTAACATCTGAGGAATGCCTTCAAGTCCAGGATACAAATTCTGAGCCTTCAAAGCAAATTTCTTAGCCCCTGCAATGTCTTTCGCAAATAACTTCTTCTCAGCAATCTCTTTGGCCCTAGTGGCCTCATCCTTGTTGCATTCCATTTACGCTATCACTCCTTTTTTTTACAAAATAATAGCACCAAGGCTGGTTTCAGATTTATCAGAGTTCAGCTATCCACTGCTCCTTTGTACAGATTCTGATTAAACGAATTACTATTACCATCATTATCATCAACATTATTATTATTCAGCAATCATTGACTAATTCAAATAACAAAAACTAATTGACCAGATAGTCTATCATAAGAAATGAAAGCATAAATCATAACATGACATAAAATCTTAACAGCTTAGATCGGTTCAACTATCTATCATGCTTCTGGTTCGAAATCCGATCGCATAAGCTATTTGAGCAGACAGAGAACCCACAACTCTCAAAGTATATAAACTACTACCTTTTACCATTATCACAACAGCCAAGGAGATGCCGTGGTCGGAAATGATCACGAAGTTAGAGCGAGTCCTGCTGTCTCCTTCTCTGGCGAGATAGTTTATTGCCCCAGCCTTCTTTGTTTTTTCCTCCTTCTCCGGCGAGATAGTTTATTGCCCCTGCCTTCTTTGTGTTTTTTTCTCCTTCCCTCTCGATCGTCAGATTGTTTTTTTTTCCGGCTGTAAGAAAAGATTAGATGAGGACATCGTATGTGAAATACAAAGTGTTGTCTTTTGACGGGGCATCTCCGCGACCATTCAAATGAAATCCAACGGCTTACAATTGCTCTAACCATCTTGTAACCATATAAAACATTAACACAGATCTTATATCGGACAGCATCTTATCCATTGAAAAATATATCAAAATGTGATCTCAGCTGTCCACGAATTCTTATTTTATATATATATATATATATATATATATATATATATATATATATATATATATATATATTTCTGAGTGCCACAAATATAAAAAAACAAAAAAGAGAGGAAAAACCTGTGCATTTAATGTTAATTGACCTTTTCCAATGATAGCGTTCCCTTTATTGGACAGAGAATTTGTTTCGATAGTACTATACTCATTGAATGTTATGTTAATTACCGGTGAGCCTTTTCTGTTATTTTTGCAATAAATCACGCAAACCTCTTTTAAAATTAAACACACCAAGATAAAGTAAACAAATAATCACATAGAAAGGGTATAAATTTTAAAATAAACAGTTTAAAAAAAATATATAGAAATTAAGGCTTTAATTTAATAAAAAAATCAAAATTACAAGAAAAAATAGGTCTAACAATGTTAGGCCCAACAATGACCCATTAATCATGGGCTTGCATGCTGGGTCTAGCCAAATCCTGTGGGCTTTTATTAAAAAAAATGTTACATGTTAACGTGTCGTCTAAGAATCCCAACTCCCAAGAATTTATCCATTATCGTTGCTAGAAAAACAGGATCTCAAATATTTTGACAAACAAACTTATAACTAACCCAAAACATCTAGAAAAAACATCTTAGAATCTTTTTTAAAATAGTTAATGACCTTCAAAAACATACACAAAATCCAAGGTTAGTTTGAAACTCAAAATCTTTTCAAGCTTCAATTATTATTTTTTCCATATATTTTCAAGGTAAAAAAACACCTCGTCTAAACTCCTCTCATTACATGAACCCATTTTGGCGATCATGATTGTCGAAAACCACCATTTTATCACTCTCCATCAAGATTATCAAGTTCATGATTTTGACATGAAATGAAAATCATTCTGGACTCGAATAGTAAAATCAAAAATCAAAATCATATAATCATACATTAAATTTTATCGTACAAGAATCATAAAATTGCAGCTAAAATCATGTAGATAGAAAAATCACAAAATCATAAATAAAATATTTCTGAATACAATACAATGTAATTATAGTCATAAAATTTCATTAGTTGAGGTTCATATGTAAAATAACTTTAAAATGCATTACAAAACAAATATGTTTATAAAATTTATTAGGTAAAAACTAACAAATTTAAGATGAATATTCTACTTGAGTGCTACGTAAACTAAAATTAGTCTCATTATTGTCATCTTTCTCGCTATTTCTAGTACATTCATCAAAAACATTACTATTGAAAGGATTATTAGTACTATTTGGTATCAACGTCGATATTGCTAATATCAGCTCCAACTGTAATAAATTATTTTAACATAAATACATGAAAATGATATAAAAATAAAAAATAAAAAATCAAGTATAAATTTTAAAGTTAATATTTAAATTAATATACGAGAATAAAAAATTATATTGTCTCATAGTCTTACGTGTGCATTTAAAAAATACTTGTTTTTATTTTTATTTTTAAAGCAAGATAGAGGGAGGGAGGGAGGGAGAGCCTAGCCTGGGGGCAGGGACGACAAGGCAAGGGCGGCAGAAGAATTGATAATATTCGTGGGATCATAAAATTAAACCGGATACTGATTTTTATCTGATTTTAACGGGGTTCAAATTTTCTACCCCATTTAATCATTTTTTGTTGTTTTGACTTGCAATATCATATGATTTTGCAAGTCAAAACAACAAAAACTCATGATTTTAACAACAGTGCTCCACATTATAATTCATGAACTCTACCTCTTTCATCTTATAGAAAAAAAATTTCAAAATAGGAGAAATAAAACTCAATATCAAAAATGATTTTTTGAAAATTAAGAGGATTACTTACCTAATAGACAAACAAATATGGTGGTCTAAAAATAACTTTTATAACAAATTTCAATTATATCACCTATTTTATCTATATTTTTTACTTTAGTCTTATGTCTTTCAATTCAACTCTACCATCTTAAAAAATGTGTAACTAAGTGATAATTAAGGCTAAAAAAACTATATCACTAAAAATAAAAATTCTAATGTGGAAAAAATCTCTCTAATCCGTAATATTATGCGAGAAGCTGGGCAATAACATAAAAAACTGAGCTCTTTTGTAATATCGTATAATTTCACGGGAAAATATAAGATATTACATGTTCTTTTTCACTTTAATCTCATGTATTTCAATTAATTTTTTTCCATAAAACAATATGCAACTGGGTGCTAATTTAAATTAAAAAGGCTAAATTAAGTAAAATAAAAAATTGATAGACCAAAATAAAAATTAAAAAAACTTCTATGATCAACAGTGTTATGTGTGGAGGTGAACAACAACACCACTAAAAATTCAGCTCTCTTAATATACTGCATAATTTCAAATAAAAAAATATAAGATATAAAAATATGAATGATTGAATAAGTAAAAATATAAAATAAATTTGTTTCTAGATAATATTAGTTTATTTTTATTTTTTAAAATAAAAAATATAGGAATACATGTTTGGACTAGTCTAAGACCATGCTAGTATATAACTGCTGCAATTATTTAGCAGCTCAATTAACCATTTTATATTTAAATTGAACACACTTTTAAGTATAAAATAGATAATTATCCCCTGTTAAGTTTGTGCAGATAATTTTTTTAACATATAAAAAACTTTAGCATTGCTAATATTTTTTATAATAAAAAAATGCAAGAATTCACATGATATTACACGATTATCTAGATAGTCTAATAATAATTTGGATGACAAGTAAATATAGTTTTATTTAAAATAAAATTTTAAAATTATATTTTTTTAATAAATATTAAAATAATAATATATTAGATCGATTTGAGTCATTCTGAGTTAACTTGTCAATCCACATCTCAAATTATAAAATTATGATGATCTCATATAAAATAAATTATAAAATTTAATCCTTAATAAATCCAGTATAAAAAGATGAAACTAAAAACAATTAATTAAAAAAAACTTAAAAAATAATACTCGTCAACATGAATTAAAAGGTTTTAAGATTGTAATAATTGAACACCCAACGTGCTTAACGACTCACTCTATTCTACTGATTGCTGTCAATAACAGTTGCTTTTTTGTTGAAGATGGTAGTGATTTTTCAAGAGATTGATATCATGACTAAGGGGATTTGCTTGCCTTTTCTTCTTTTTATGTTCCTGGATACAGATTCTGAGACCGGTATTCAAGAACATGTAATCTCTCTCTCTCTCTCTCTCTCTCTCTCTATCCATCTCTCTCTCTCTATATATATATATATGTACATCTTTAAAATCAGCTAAATATGTGTTTGTTTCCTCTTAACATGATGTTTTCGGAGCTAATTTCGGCAAGAGAAGCGCGAAGAGGATTTTGTAGATAAATGTGGAGACACGTTTTTCATAGTTGCAGACAAGAACATCGTCCGAGGAAAGCTCGTTATATTCATCAAATCAAAATGTTCAGTTCATCAAATTCAGTTCGCCCGGGGAAGCTGCTGGTTGCTTCTCTAACTTTCACGGTGACAGCATCGTGGTCAAGAAGGGTCGACATGCAGCAACATTTGATCAAAAGTTGGCCATCCCCGGCCAAATTCAGGGCATTCTGTCAAAGCCATTCACGTTCCAACTTTGATGACCGTCAGAACAAATACACTAATAGCATCTCCAATAAAAAGTAGTTAAATTGATAAATAATTTTTAAAATAGTATAAAAATAGTTTTATTTATTTATGTGTATTTTAATGGTAAAAGCCATTTAGTTGAATTATTTTTTCTATATCGTTTTAAATATAATATAATTATTTTGTATATAATATAATTATACAATTAATTAATATGAGTAATTTATGGAAAACCACATGGAGGGGGGAAAAGGCTAAATAAAACACAAATTCCACAAATAGCAAGGATAAGAAAGAAAAAAATATTACACACCAACCCAGGGGAAAAGAAGAAGAAAAAGAGTATTGATGAATATGTATTTTATAGTTTTTCTTTCTAAGTGACTATAAATAGCCGATGAACTAAAAAATAATTATTTTAAGTATTCAAGTAAGATGAAAAAGTTCAATAAAAATACTAAAATAACAATTTTTTACCTTTGACTCTTCTATAGTTATGGCATTGAAGTTGCTCTAAGCAATAGTAATGAAGAACTTGTCCAAGCTTAAAATCATAGGTTTCTGAGACAATAAATATCAGCTCTAGAAAATTAACTTCTATAGCCAATGGTGATGCATCCAAATGAGGTTGTTTATTATTGGTTATATTTTCACAGCTAGGAATATTTTTTCTAGTTTATAATTCTTTTATTATTTTTCATGTTGTATTTAGGCTTTGCATTATCCAACAGCTTCGGTATAATTCAGCAATTTTTTTAAAATTAAGCATGGCTGGTTTTTTCGATCCCATTTACTTAGACCGAACCCTAGCCCATTATCTGTCTGCGCAACTAAGCCCAAGAAATGTCAAACCCAAGCCAGATTTCTAAAGCAGCCTCAATGGAATTACCATGGAAGGATGCAAAATTAAAGTGAAAAATTGAATTGCAGTGAACCATGGTGAAGTGCAGTTTGGTATCAAACATTGAAGTTCTTGAGTACACTACTGAGGATCCGATGATCTAGTAAGATCATTTCCCTCTCTCTCCTACACGCTCACAGGGAAAAGTAAACGAAACATCCATCCGCTGCCGCTCTCCCAAAATCAGTGACGGCTTAGGCCATGCCCCCGCTTGTAGCTGTCCTGATTATCTGGAATAGAGCTGTTACAAACAACAAAGAAAACCTGATCAATGACTACGAAAAGATTTTCGGTTTCCCGGAGACAGAAACATGCAAGCACACACTATCAATTGAATTCCTGATCCAACCACAGCAACGTAAATAACATGAATGGAAGGAGAAGACATCATAATTTTCATGTTTTTTTTTTTTTTTATCACGAGGCAATGCAAATGCTGCTAAGGACAATAACCCTTCTATTGTAAAATGACAGTCTCGATTTAAAAGAGGAAATTTCATTATTGATGACTTTCAGAGGCAATCGCCAAACTCCAAATTCAATTCGAAAACACAGTGCTGCTATGTTTGACAACTACATTAATATGGATTCGATAATATCCAATTCACCATAACAACAATCTTCAGCAAAACATAAACAGAGCAAGATTAATCAATTCCCAAATTAAATTTTCAGGACTCCGAGATTTGTAGTGTGAAAATCACAAGCGAGCGTGCCTAAAAAGAATATATGAAAACTCATGTGGCTTACATGATCCAATGACAACAAAGATGAAGAATCCGAGGAGAAGAGGACCAACAGGGTAATCCTTTCCCTTTCTGGAGCTTGTTTCGCCCACAGATCCTCTCTTTGTAACCTTCTTGTCAAATCTATCGACTTTCCTATCAGCAAGACGCCTTGATGTAGTCTAAACAAACAACAAGTTAACAATCACAAAACTGCAAATCATTCATGCATGTAATCAACAAACACAATTCTAATATTTCAAGGAATTATTTACCACGCAAAATAAAAAATCATAACAAAAGAGGAACTTTTGGAGATCAGATCGGCGCAATTATCCATCATGTTAAATAGATCACGTAAGATAATTAAATAAAATGCAGATAAAAAACCACAACTCTACATGTATAGATTAATCTTTTTAAAAAACTATCACTACAAAATTGCTAATCACCATGGTTACAACAGGGAGATCCGGTGGCCGCAAACTTAGAGCGAAAAAACGTAGCACGACGTTACAGGGGAGTCTCTCTCTCCGCCGAGATTTTTTCCTTCGCTCTCCCTTCTATTTCTCTCCTCTCTCGATTTGCGTTCGATATTTCTTTTTGGTTGTGGGTGAGAGAGAGTGTATGGATATAGCTAAATAAACAACTTAGATGACAGTTTCCCCGGCCGTTACGTCACCTGCTTTCGGTGATTGGCTATATCCACGCCTATCGATTACGTGTCAATTTGTTATTGGATTTTAATAGGTGGACGTCGACAAGAGTTTTGGGTTGAAGTGGAGTTTGCGTTAGAAACGGTCTCGAATGCTTGTACCTGTGTCTTGACCACCAAAGAAGAGCCTTTCAACCGGTTTTATCAATTATGACAATAAAAAGTCTTATTAGCATTTATTTCCAAAAAGTAATCTTATATTAAACTAAAGATCATTTATTGAAGCATAAAAAAGTTTTTTTTTTTAATAAATATTTTATTAATACATGTCTCAAACAGCATCGCTTTAATTTTTAGTAAAAAAAAATCTATCGTTGAGATTTATAACTTAAATATTACTCTGAATTAGGGCTTACAATTATTCTTCTAAGAAAATATAAGTTATTTTTTTAAGTCTGAAAAGCATTCCATTTAATTGTAAGTTATTTAAAAATAACTAATTTAAGAAAAAAACTCATCAAACATGAGGAAATATTCTCAGCAAGCAAACACGTTTATCAATCGTGGAATTGTATGTATATCGGATTATTTACTGACAATAACTTTCCGTAGAAGAAATTGTAAATGGTGATGATGATAATAATAAGGAAACGTGTTAGAAAAGGTCAATAGTATTTTGTAGGTGGCATATCAGAGGCTCGTTGTCAATTTCTATCGCCATCAGTCACATCGTGTCAAACCATACCTCAGTAACGTCCAAAAAAGATAGAGAAAAGAGGAGCCGTTGCCACGTAACGAGTATTTCATTATCACTCACGCGGATGGCGGGGTTCGCGCACATGGGATTGCTTATGGGATGCTTTGCTGGCATTTTCCTTTGCCTAGAAAATAACTTCACGCCATCAACTAATGAAAGAGAATAACAGTAATAGTAATTTAGAATAAAAATAAATTGATCAAATGAAATCCAAGCCTACCATTAATGGACACCACCATCCAATGACAATAAAATAGTTAATAAGGGCTGCAATTTTCAGCAAGCTTGAAATTAGTAGTTGCTGTTGAAACCTATAGATGAAGGTAACATTTATAAACTCTCAGTGCATTCTCAAAACACTAGAGTCTTGTAGTTTTTTTTCTCATAGCAGAATTCCATCCTAATTCGGATTTCCAAAATAATAATAATAATTCAATCAATAACCCTTTGATATAATTCACACCCCATGTTTGGATTAACAGTGAAAACATACTATGACTCTAATTTTCACAATTCGAGGGAATTAGAGACTAGTATCTCATAATAATATATTTGTCAATATTTAAAAATTTTCCATATCAACCTGAAGGCTTTGTTTACAAACTTGTTTTGAACGAGTGAAGTGGACCCATGTTAGATCTAAGGCCCAAGGGCCTAATATAGAGATCAAGGCCTACTGACCCGGGCATGGGAAAAACTAACTGCTTGAACTTGGAGCTTATAAAGTCCCAGCAAATCCCCAAATGTCCACTCCTTCCCAGCAGCGTGGACTTTACGTGTGATTAGCAATGGGAGGAGTGGGATTATCAGTGATACTCTACTCTCTCTCGCGACATGTGTGTGTCTTGTTCACCACGTTTGCTGTGATGTTTTGACAATGTTATTGAGAAGAAGCTGTTTGGTCTGATGCTGATAAGATATATCTTAGAGTGGAGGCCGAAGCGCGAACCAGGTTCATTACTTTTAGTTAAAGGATTGAAGTGGTTTGCAGAAAGTTGTTTTGCTGCAAATTACATATTCTGTGAAGACGATGACCTTTTCAAAATATTTTTAATGTATTTCTAAATTAAAAACTTTCTGAAAATCAACCGAAAATCACCACAGTCGTGTATTATGCTCACACTTTGATTGCGATTTCATTTTTGATTTGAATATTTTGTCTCATAAAAAAAAACCCTGAGTATATCCAGAGAGAGAGAGAGAGACTCCCCCCCCGGAACAATTTCAAGGACAAACATTTCACATCAAAGTGAATACTGGTCCTTAAATTCAAACTTCAGAATAATTTATCGTATGGAGAAAGTGGGTATGGAAATTTAAGAAAATAACTCAGTCAACTTGCATAGTACCTGGCATTATAAAGATGATTTCAGGGACTGTTTAGAAATTTTATTGTGGAGACCTTGTCTGCTTTCTCTGATAATTTCCTTCTTTTTTCGCCTTTCTTTTCTTTGTTCTTGGGAGTGGTAATTGTACCCGCTTCAATGAAAGTCCTTTTATATCTCACCAAAGTGAAAGTGGGCATGGAGAAGCTTTTATCCTTGTAAGGGTTGAGATGAAAACGGATAAAAAAATTGCTGATTTATTGATACAATATCCTTCAATCGAATAAACTTTTATTGTTAGTGGTGTTCAAACGAGGTGCTTAATTGTTTCCCAGAAATATTTCAATATTTCACACGATATTCCTGAGAATTTGGCATGGAGGCTGACATAACGGGCTTGGTGTTTGGAATCTGCAGTGCCCATGATGAGTCTCCCGGCGCAGTGTTACAGCTGAAACTGAAACTTAGCCAGTGTTATGATGATTGGAAAGGTTACTGGTGTGTGCGTGCAAGGACTTGTTCGGCAAAACCAATGTGTGAAGCAACTTAATTGCCAAAATATTTTCATAGAACATCATACAGAAATACGTGCACTCCAATAATTAAAATAAGTCTTGCAAAACCAGATTATTTAATTTTTAACTCAGTTTTCTGTGTTTTTATGTTTTTGATGGGTTATTTAATTTCTTTTACATAAAAATGACGAATCAGTTATTTATTTATACAGATTTTTTTTTTTATCTTAAAAAATAGTTTACGAGAATGTTCACAGGATGATTTTCAAGTAACATCGGGATCCATTTTGCATCGTCGCCAGTGTTCCCTCAATAATTTTCAAATGTCACATTCCCTTACCGTTTTCAATGTAGCAAACATTTACATTTTTCAAAGGAAAGTTGGCTCCTTTCACTTGCTGAGGATTTTTACCAGTGATTGATAAGACTGTTTTTTGTGAGAGATGGGAATTTTCCTTGATGTTTTGCCAACGCATAGAAAGAAGTGTCTAGGAGCCATAAAGCAGGGAAACCTCCACTTACAGATTATCCCTGTAAATGAACTTGACAACTTGGTTCACACGTTACGTTCGATACTTGTTCTGTTAACATTTTGGATTGGTAGGTCCAGATCCTAAGTGCTTGGCCATGATCCTGATGCGGGATGGTGATGTTTTTTCTCCTCTTACTTGGTGCTGTTCATCTTTGTTTACCTTTTCTTATATATATCGAACCCAACAACGATTGAAACAACCATTTGCCTGGCTTGCAGATTGTGACCAGCTTGGAGGACCCATTTTCATTTGGTAGCAAAACATTTCAAAAAGCAATTTTTATGGATTCTTTGATCATCGATAGCCACAGGGTCGAGGGGCTCACAAACAGCGTTGTGCGCTGGCTATGTACCACGCCTTCTGTCAGCAGCGAAACATGTTACTGGAAGAAGAAAAGAGTTTTTTCCTTCCTTCTTTGTACTGCTCGCAGATGCCATGTAGTGCGGCTTTTCTGTCAACTAAGTATTTATTTAAATCCATCTCTTTTTCCACAAGTTTAGACTTGGTGGATGGCAGTGCTTCTGTAACATTACGCTTTCAAGCTATAAACCTTGCGTTTTTTTCATGCTAATCATGTGTTAGGAACAGGGATGGACGTGCGGAATTAAAAGCCAAACAATGAATTAGGTATGCACACCCTGCTGGAATAATTAAACCTGGGATGCTGTCATGAATTGCTTCTGTCAAAAGTATGAATTACTATGGAACATGATTTGTAAAAGTGCGAGTGAATCGTTGACAGATTAGTGGTCAGAATAAATAAATAATAAAAACAAAGAAATGCATGGTGCTAGCTAAGGCATGCATGAATTGCGTGTATAATTCGGCTATCTTTCCAAACAAAAGAATTTAACCGGCCTCCCTTTTCTCTCTGGTTTTATATATGGTCTTGAAAGCACTTCAAAGATGTTTTCCTATTTATTTACCACTAGCTACTAAAACCAACCCGATCTTTTCTCGCATTCTCTCCTCTTAGCAAACAAGGGATTTCGTGTTAAAAACTAAGGGATTTGATCTAGGTTTCGAGTTCCTGGAAAAATGTTCTTCAGAGGACAAAAGGTTCGATCACCATTCAGAGAACACCTCTCCATTTTTTAACCTTCCGTAGCTCCCTTTTGATTTACCCTAAGAGAAACAAGAAGAAGAAGAACTCCGCCGATTTTGAAATTAAATCGGAAACAAAGGAATTAAGAAGATGGATAGACATGGCTATATTTCAACTAGAATAGTTTTGTTTAGCAAATAAATTTCAGAAAATTAAATGCACCCTTCGAGTAACGGTTGCTGTGCAATCCGGGTTTGTGATGAACTGTACAGTCCTTGCATGGGGTGGGAAACATGGGTTACATGATAATTATTGATATAAATTTAAACTGACATTTTATTAGAAAAAAAAAAAACCAAGATGGCTCGGGTTCTCAGCATAGACACAGAAAACATGGTAGATTATAATAGTAAAATAATCATTAATTTCAAAATAATTAAGCCTTGCGTGGGGTAGATAATATTTTCCAATGGGTGAAAAGGTCCTTAACGATTTGGACAGGGGCAATTATGTCTTTGTAACTTTATGTAGCAGAACGTAATCAGTTGATTACCTTACAATCAAAATTTTGTAAACATGGTTTCTTTTTAAAAGCAAAATTACCGATTCAACCTTGCCTCCCAGCAAAAAAAACGAAAGAGCATAAATGGTCTTTAATTTAATTTTAATAGAGCTACGCTTCATCGTTGTTAAATTTGTCTTTTTAATATTTTATTTAAATTTAATTAATTAATTTTATTCTCTAACATTTAATTCTTCTGTGGAGTTTATGGGCTTAGCCCAGACATAAAATTTAATGAGTTATAAATATGAGAGATTAACACAGGTTTATAGAGTTTAGACAGGAGTGCTTGAGTTTCTTTTTTTTAATCTTTTTATTTATTTGTTTTTATCATGTAATATTTATTTATTTGCTTTCTATATAATTATTTGTCATTTTAAAAATAACACGTATTATCTTAAGTTTTTTTTTATCTTTATTAAATTTAGCTTTTTAAAAAGGAATTCTATTATAAATATATTTATTTTATGTTCTAACATTTAATTAGTCGGATGCTGAACTTTTTAGTTGAGTCCAATGTAGAATTTCACAGATTGCATATTAAGAGATTAATTAAGATTTAAACCAAGTTTAATTATTTTTCTAAGCTCGTAATTTTTATCATCCTGCCATCTAACTAGGCTTCAGATAAAACTCATCAATCATATATATACCGTCCCCAATCTTCATGCACTCAGAAGACCATTTATTGGAGGATCGGCACCAATCCTGGATTCTGCTCATCCAACTTTCCTCCCCGACGATTCCTTCACACGTGTCATCTTTCTAAAGCCCATGGCTCATGATTGGTAGTGTTACTGGGGTATGGCCACCAGGAAAAAAAGAAGCACCGGGTGATCGAACTATAATGAATTGTGATCGTGCATGCGGTGTCTAGCTAAGCAGGTTCGTTATATATTATCGCATATTCATTGTTTAATTCTCTGGCTCGATTAAAGTAGATACTTTTTTTTTTTGTATTTTATTAGTAGAATATAATTAATAATTAGTCGGTGGTTAGCTGCCCCTTTTTTTCTTCTCTTTTTTGAAGGAGAGGAATAAGGTTGGCAGATTCCCACCATTGATCACGTGTGGACATATCGTTATCGCATAAAAATTTAATGGGCATGTTGGTCCACAATGGAAAATGTTCTGTGAACGAATATAGATGTCACGATTAATTACTAATAAATTAAGAATTAAATCCCATTACTTGTTTAACATCCCCAACCCTCTCGTTCCATCTGATTGGATCTTTCCATTTTCGGAACCAGCCAACAGCCGATGGCGTGCCGCTCGGAGGATCATTGTAGGGCCCGGGAAGAAGCCGGCAACCTGACGGGGCTTTGCAAGAATTTGAGACATTAGAGTAGCACGATAGAGGGAAAAGATTAATAAATAAATAAAAAAGGGTTAGATAAAAAGAGAAACCTAATTAGGAGTACTGATGAGATGCTTCCGTGGGAACTTTAAACCTTTATTTGTTCTTGTTTCTGACGGAAGCGTCAGATCAGCCCTTCTTCCATGCTGTGATGGATTCTGAAATGCCGCAATTCCTGACGTTTTGGTTTGTTTTACGAACCAGAGACCTGACCTTGTTTATTTACTTGGTTCGGTTGTGACGCGTCCCTCTGCCTTCCCTGTTTTTCTTTGAAAAACTGCTATCTAGTTATTTTGTCAAGCCTACTCTTGTTAATGTTATTATACTAATCTCACACTTTTTACTGATCTCACGAGTTAACAATTATATAAATTTTTAACTTAAACCTAAAATTACAGGAAAATAAACTTTTTAATATCAAATTTTTATTATAAGTTATTTATTATATTATTTTTTATTTTAAAATTTTAATTGTATGGCATGAGATTTACATGGGTCTGACCCAAGCTTTAATTTGGTAGGTATTTTTCCCTATAATCAAAATTTTTATTTACAATTATCTCTTGATTTTCTAGTTTTAATTCTAGTTATCATTTATGCTTTATTTTTATTTATTTATCAACACACATTTCTCGATTTATTTAATTACACGTGAACATAAATATTTTTATTTCCTTTTATTTTTTTAACAACAAAGACGTGTTAAAATAGATGATATATATTATTTTGTTGAAAAACTTGATTTAACAACTAGACATGTCAAAATTATCATAAAAAAAATAATATTATTTTCAGATAAAGAATACTTTTAAAAATCACTCATCACTTAAAAGTAAAAGTTATACCGAACAAGCTTCTTTTTTCTCTCCCTTATGTGTTACTTTTATGACAACATTTCTTTCAACTAAACATTGTTGTTATCGGCACTGTAACGATAACCACAAACACAATGAAGCTACAATTATAGCCATGATCTAACCTACGGGACAAAAAGATTCTTAAAGGTTAAGCTGTGATTATAGCCTAGCTTTGCCCAGGTTTCTGGCAAGATTGATGCATGCAAATCCCATAACATTTCTTAGGTAACGTGTTAGCTAATGTTTTTTTAAGCTTCTTTTAAATTATTTTTTATTTAGAAAACATTAAATTAACAATCTCTCTCTATTTTTTTTTTCATGTTTTTGATGTGCTAATATTACAAAAAAATGGGGAAAAAATATTATTTTAATATATTCCAAATTCAATTTTTCAGAAATGTCATACACCACATTATTAAACACACAATTGAAAAAATATAAAGCAACTTTTTTAGGTAAAAAAAAACTATACCTCATAGTCTAGATTAGTGCATTCATTAAATAACAAAAAAAATACTTTCACTTCTTTTTCTAAAATTGTAAATATCCATATTATTAATGAATAATTTATTATAGATTAAAGGACATTGTTAATTACTGTACAATGAGCGGGCTCTGAGGGCAGCTCGGAATATGTAACATGAAACCCCTCGTCCAATTTCTGAAATGGGAGGGCATTTGAAGGTACCAGTTGCAGCGACGAAGGGTAATCTGTCTTCAAGACTCAAATTGCAGTCAATTTCTTACAATGGGAAATAATGTCTTTTTCTTGCAATCAATTCAAATAAAGATTATTAATTAAAAAATAGTGCTGGTTTATTTGAAATTTTTAATAAAAAAATTTCCTGATCTTACGACTCTATATTTCATTTATTTATTTTGTATAAAGTTATTATGATTTTAATAATAAATTTGACAAATAACCTAAGTTGATCAAAATGGATATAGTAACTTGTCATTTTATCATTTAAATTAGATATCAACCTGATTTTGCAAACTTAAAATATGTTTTTACAGATTTTTATGTTGTCTTTATATCTATTAAGTAGATTATGTCATGTGAAATAATTTTTCGTACAATTTATTCTTAATTTTTTTCTCTATAAAACACATCAACGACAAAAGGAAAGACCAAGAACCCACTTAATATATAGAATTAACCCGAGAGTTGGTCAGCCAACATTTATGCTCACACTAGTGCCGGGAACATTATCAAATTATTATTTGATTTAAAATGTTTGCGAATTATAAGGCTTTACTGATTATTTCATTCGTGCTAGAGTGCGCGCGCGTGTCATGCTTATTTTTCTTTGGTTTCTCTATTGTCTCCTTTCATTTTCAAGAAACGGTGACCTACAATGGCATGGACGTATTCTAAAGGATTGCGGTATTATTAATTTTTTAGTTCACGATATGAATAGCTAAAAGATGGTGGATCGTGGGAGACATTAATACACCTGTAAATGTAGAGAGTGGAAGAATGTGTTCGTGAGGGTTAGGTTCGTCTTCTAGATTAGGCTTGTCCTCTAGGTTGGATGCTCATTTTCTTGGACGTGTCCGAGGAAAAATGATCCTTTCCTTGGATATAGGTTGGGTTCTTTCCCTTGGATGTAGGTTGGGTTGGTCCTTCCCTTGGACGTTTGGACGTTTCCAATAGAGAATGCTCATTCATTTAAACATGCCCAAGAAATGAGGGTCATTTCCTTGGCTGAACTTATTCGTCTCGTGGTTGATCTCAAAAGATGATGGTTTTTTAGGCCTTTTACATTTGAGTTTATCAATGATAATATTGTCAAAATGTATCCTTGTGTTTTTTCTCAACAATGATTTTGATATTTATAGTAGTTAATCCTACAAATAAATTAAATTATATCATGTCGTGTATTTCAATTTTTCAGGGTCAAAACTAAGAATGTTTATTGAGCACTAAGCATTGTTTGTTTTAGTGTTTGGATATGTTTTAAAAAATTGTATGACTCAAGAAAATATTAATTAAGTTGATATTTTTAGTTAGTTTCAATAATTTTAATTTGCTGATATTCATAACAAAAATATCTTTTTTTTAGTGTTTTTCAATGATTTTGATGTGTTGATATCAATGATACAATTAAAATATAAAATAATATTTTCAAACAAAAAATAATTTTAAAAAACATCCTACATCACACCACCAAATATATATTAAGATAAACCTGGAGAAATTTCAACCAAGGGAACACGTAGCCGTGCGTCAACTCTAGTTTACACGTTGAGAGGGACGCAAATTTTGAAAGCGAGGAAATAGTTCAACTTCAACCTTGTAGTTGTTTACTATTGTTTAGGGTTTAGGTCTTTTATAAATGGATAGAACTGTCCACCATGTTTGCTTATTTTCAGAGAGGTTTTACTTGGACTTTTGATTAAAATGTTTTTGAAAGCTGACACGTAATCCTACTATAAAATAAGTTGACGAACGTTGTCTTTTGTTGGTCCGGACAATAGAAGAGCATCACGCTTTCTACCTAATGCTCACCTGTTGCCGACCCTCGACAACTATAATAATATTAATTATAAATTGCATAGTTGAAGAATTTTTAACATTGAATGAACTTGGCCTTTTGAATCTAGGTAGCAGGTTAAGAGATTCGAGTAAAATTAATTTGTAAAATAAAATAATATTGTTTTTACTAACCTGATTTGGACTAGACCTCGCTTAAGCAAATCATGAAGTTAATCGGGAGCAATTTGCTCATTATTTGCACAATCAATTATTCAACATTATATTCTTTCGATTATAATAAGATGCTGTGAATAGATAAATTAATTATTAAATTATAATTAATATTTTTAATAAACTTACAATTGCTAATAACAGCTATTATATGATGGCCAATAGTGGTAAATATTTTTTATATTCATCAAATGCGGATGATGAGTAAAGCATGGCCTTACAAAACAAATTATCATTATTGTCTGTGTATTCATGCCATTCCTCGTCATATGGACAGCCATTGAAGTCCTCATCTTTAGACAGAGTGTAGAGGAAATTGAATCTGCATCAGGATGGATATCAATGGCATGATAAATATTAAATCATCTTTCAAAGTCTCCTTTTGTTTTCCAACCAGTACTGCTCAAATCAATCTTCTTCTTCTTCTTTTTCTAACATGTGCATCTAAAATGCCAAAAATGGTGGCTCCGGTTTTGTTTGCCTGGTAAGGAAGATGATGACGTGGGTCTTAGTTAACGCTTGCTGGTTGTCAAGTGAGAGAGAGATAAAGGGCAACAAAAACAAGCGAGAGAGAGAGGGAAAGAAGATGGAAGATAATGGGGGCTAGGTTTTCTTTTTCTTTTTTATTTGTAATATCACAATGGTAAAATTGTGCTTGAAAACTTTTAAAACAAAAAAAGAATTTTAATTTTAAAGAGAAAATATTATTATTTTATTTCTCTTTTGATGTCAACTGATCGAGAATATTTATATACTTGTGCATAGAGAATAAATAATAAACTAATAATAACTGTATTGAGTATTAATAGTAACTAAAATTATTTATCATAGTCATTAGTTATATTAATATTACTGTAAATTTTCTTCCATTTAATAGCAAAAAATAAAAATTATTATTATATTTAACATGGAAAAAAATCTCAGTCAACATGAAACATGTCGGGTATTAGAGATATCACATTTTTACTTTCACTTTGCTATTATTGTACATATAAAAATCTTATTGCGGCGCAAGATATATCCCCGGAGCATTCCCACAATCCCACCAACAGTTATATTTTACAAGCTAAATGGGAAAATATAATATTTATTTATTTATTTATCGATTATACTTGTTCTTGACTTTTAACAAATATGATTCGGGTACCTATATGATTTTAACATCAAACTAAAACATAAAATATTGGGTTATATATTTTGTTACACCCATATATATACCTAATCACACACAAGATTTATATATATATCTAGTCCACACATGGCTGAACCTAAAATATAAAATTTTATCGGATTATATGTATTTTGACTCAACATATAATTTTATTTAAAGATGTTAAGTTTGATATTTTACAGTAATATATATATTTGAAAGTTCAATTTTAATATCTTATCAAACCAGCACTTGAGTTTTAATGTGGAGCTAAACCAAAAATATAATTTTAGTATCATGCAAAACTCTTATGTATTTGAAGTCATATGTATTTAACTCAATTATCTGAGCTCATGGATTTGGGCATGACAGTCTTGACCTTTGTGTTCAATGTGTAGCTTAGTTGGTGCTATTAGCATTCACTTTTCAGCCATGCCCACGCAGGCTGTAAACTTCACAAGCAAATGAGATCAATAATACAATACATAGGAAGCTGTATGTGTTTCGAAAACAAAAATGTGGTTTTGTTTTAAAGGAATTCTACATCTACAAGTAAAACCTCTAACCAAATACTGGCCATCAGATTCCAGAGCATAATAGATCAATACAATAGACATAATAACACCTCGAGAGGTTCCTTTCATGATGGGTCCTCTTTTATCTTTCATCACCTACTGTTTTTCTTCTGACTCCGCTATGCCAATGTTAAAGAAGCAGCAGGGCGCATCTAATGGGAATTTCGAGCAAAAGATTGGTGTTCTATTGTTTTGAGCTCTGAACAATTCTGGTTCCATGCAGGGACATTTTAGTCAACATAAATAAAGTACAAGCCATACAATCATAAACACAAGAGTTAACAAGTTAGCTCAAAAAACAAGAAGTTAGCGTGCTGAAGCTGTCCACTCGAGGGGATGATAGCGATGTGAAACTCAAAGGGAAAGAAAGGTAGTGAAAAAGCAGTAATTTCTGCAAAAAACAAATAAAAAAACAGTGATTTCTGCTTGAGTGGGACTATACCTTTTATGCCCTTAGTTTGTTTTATATACACTTTGTATATCATAAATATAATAAACATTTGCAAGTCATTAAATGAAAATGAGTACCCTTGTCAATTTTATTTTTGTGAAATTATTTTTTTGGTATGGATAGGGCATGCTAGCAGACATTTTCTACCAGGCTAACATTCCTGATCTTTATTTCATAGATTCTTCTTTTGTTATTGTGTACATGAATAACTCACTCTTGTTACCTTCCTTTTCTACTAGAGCTACTAGAACCAAGACTTGTTGTACTTTTCTTGTCCTTACTACTTCGTGCAATTACTTCTGTGCATAAACTTGGTGATAACGCTGCAGAGTTGAGATTCAAGTCTTAAACAGTGGTTATTGATTTTCTTCTGCTTATTGTTTTGAGTTGAGTAATTTGTGATGACCCTCTTGTCAAACTAGATTTTCTTGTTAAAATCTTTTTTGGGTGCTGGAGTTTGTGATTTAATAGAAGCTGAATTTCGAATCTTTGTTAGGCCTGGTCCATTTCTTGTTCTGGGTTTCTTTTTCTTTTTTTTTTTGGTTGGTAGTTACCAGGAAATAAACCATCTAAGTTCTGTTTTGGATTAGAAACCCAAAGAATCCTGGATTCTTTGGTTCTTTTTTCTTGTGGGTGTACATGTGAATTTCTTGTCTTGTTCAATATTGGGCCCTCTTCTAGCATTCAAAATCTGAAATTTGTAGCTGTTTTGATGGACAAGATAGCATCTGTTCCGAAACACATCTCCTTTTCGAATTCCACTAGTTTGTATTTGAATTTCGTGTCAGGTGAAGTTTGCTAACTATTCTTCATTTAATTGTGTATCTTCTTGTTCTCTCAAGAATGGATTTCTCTTGATGCTGGGTTCTACTTGACAGTCTCTGTAGATTTGATAGTGGCTCCTTTTCTTTCTCCCTATATTTTTTTTCCCACACTAGGATCAGATAGTCAGTAAGACCTACTTAAACCTCTGTTACTGTTTGTAGATATCTCGTGTTCGTTACTGTTTTGGATGAGTTTACTTCATGTATCTGGGTTTGGTTTAAAGGTGGGGCATCTACTTTGGATGCTATGTCGCTGGATTGTATCGGTAATTTCCACGAACTGGTTCATCAATGGTGGAATCTTGGAGACCCAGGCTTGTTTGCTTGGTGATGGTGGAAAGATGTGGCTCAAATGCATGGAGAAAGTTTCAGGGAATAGTTGCAAGATCCATCATCACTACTACCAGTATATTGGTTCCAAGAGAATAAGAAAAACATGGTGGAGAAAGCTTTTGGTCGCATGGATAGTTGGTTGGATCACTGTCTCTGTATGGATCTTTTGGTACATGAGCTCACAAGCTTTTGAGAAGAGGAAAGAAACTCTTGCGAGTATGTGTGATGAGAGGGCTAGGATGCTACAGGATCAGTTTAATGTGAGCATGAACCATGTGCAGGCCATGTCCATTTTGATCTCAACATTTCACCATGGCAAAAATCCTTCTGCGATTGATCAGGTTAACTAGATCTCCTTCAACACCTCGCAATTCTGAATACTAAATCTTGTAGAGATTGATAATTGTCCTAGAAGTCCTAAACTGGCTTACTTCTTGGTTTATTCAAGAAAGTCAAATTGTTTAAAAACTAGTGTTGATCCATTTACTCGCGCAATTTGATTAATCTAGGTTTTAATCACGCGGCTGCCTTTAGTATATTTTATAATTTTGGCGCGTAGTTTTTTTATTCTAAGCTTTTCCTTTGATTGGAGATCAGTCCATGGTTTTAATTTGGTGAATTTATTTGAAGTCTCTATCTCATACTGTCAATGGTTTAATTCAGAACTAGATCTGGGTTCTTTTTATCTATCATTGGTATTATCTAGTCAAAATAGAAACTGACTTCTAAATTGCAGAGGACTTTTGCGAGGTATACAGAAAGAACCGCTTTTGAGAGGCCCCTCACAAGTGGTGTGGCATATGCTGTAAGGGTGCTCCACTCTGAAAGGGAACAATTTGAGAAGCAACAAGGCTGGACTATTAAGAGGATGGATTCCTTTGAACAAAACCCAGTCCACAAGGATGACATTGCTCCTAAAGCATTGGAGCCATCCCCAATTCAGGAAGAATATGCTCCTGTGATCTTTGCACAGGATACTGTTGCACATGTGGTTTCCCTTGATATGCTGTCAGGAACTGTAAGCCTTTTTATTCATTCACAATTTCAGAAATGTTTATTGTGGTTCAGTTCCTTGGCTAATCATCTGTTTCGCAAAAATTATGCCAATGTTTGCTAATGGGACACAAAGAAATACCAAGAAATAAAAAACCTGGTGATGACTTCACATCATTGTTTTCCCTGTGGCCTACCTTGGCTAATCATCTGTTTCGCAAAAATTATGCCAATGTTTGCTAATGGGACACAAAGAAATACCAAGAAATAAAAAACCTGGTGATGACTTCACATCATTGTTTTCCCTGTGGCCTAATAATTTTGGTTAAGCTATTCTTTCAATTCCTTGGGAGCTGCACTGCTGATTTAAATGAACTTATCTGAGACTTTTTGCTTACATCCTTACCAGGAAGATCGTGAGAATGTGTTGCGTGCTAGAGCATCAGGAAAGGGGGTTCTAACCGCTCCTTTCAGGTTACTCAAAACTAACCGTCTCGGGGTTATTTTGACATTTGCTGTCTACAAGACAGACCTCCCTTCTAATGCAACTCCAAATGAGAGGATTCAAGCAACTGATGGGTATGATTTTAGTCAACTGTGAATCTGACTGGAAAATTTACTTCTTCACTTTATTTTCTCTCTCGATAATTGATCAAATAAAGAGTTCAGAATTGGTGTGGGAATTGATCCTAAAACTGATTGAAATCCAGAAGCAAGGGTGATGCATGAAAATATTAAAACTGTTTTCCTACTTTGAGCCAGTTGTATGGAAAGAAAAATTTATGTTTGCAAACTTTTTGTTGCAAGGATGTCCTCAAAATTATCCTCTAATAATGGGCTTGAAAATATAGAGTTGCCACTGTAATGAAATATATAATTAATAAGCACCTTTTCTGATATTCCCAACTCCAATCAGGTACCTTGGAGGAATCTTTGACATCGAGTCACTTGTTGAGAAGCTACTTCAACAGCTTGCAAGCAAGCAGACTATCCTAGTGAATGTGTATGACACCACTAATCAGTCCCACCCTATCAGCATGTATGGTTCGAATGTATCGGATGATGGGCTGGAACATGTCAGCGCCCTTAATTTGGAAGATCCTTTCAGAAAGCATGAAATGCGCTGCAGGTAATCAGTAAAATCTCTCTTTTGTTGAATGACATGAGACTCAACTTGTGTCTGAAATAGGCCTCCCTATTTGATTTACTGCACTACCATACCACAAAATACCACAAAAAGCTCTTTAATTCAATAAAAATGATAGTCTTGTAGTATATTGATATGGTGAAAAGGTTTGTCCAGATTTTTATGTAAGATGTGCATATGTCATTATTATTTGATAGACACGTTGAACAATCCTTTCATCTGGGAGGAGCTAAATCAATGCCGTAATGTGCTATATTAGTTGAAACAGTTGCGTGAGCGAGTTTTGTCTTTCAATGCAGATTCAAACAAAAACCACCATGGCCATGGTTAGCAATAACAACATCAATTGGCATCCTTGTGATTGCATTGCTTATTGGGTACATATTCCATGCAACTATGAATCGGATTGCGAAAGTTGAAGATGATTACCATGAGATGAAGGAGCTTATAAAACGAGCCGAGGCAGCTGATGTTGCAAAATCTCAGGTATTTGGTATTTCTATTCTGCTCCTTTTTTAGGTTTTACTCATTACAGCATGCAGTACTCAATAACTTTCAAATTGCTGTAGTTTCTTGCTACGGTTTCCCATGAGATCAGAACCCCAATGAATGGTGTTCTAGGTGAGTTTTGAAATTGTTCATCACTTGTCCAATATAGGGAACAATGCAAAGTTCATGTACTCATGACCGTACCTCTTCTTATATTTCAGGAATGCTGCATATGCTTATGGACACAGATCTAGATGCGACTCAGCAAGATTATGTTAGAACTGCACAAGACAGTGGAAAAGCACTAGTCTCACTTATGAATGAGGTTTTGGATCAAGCAAAGATTGAATCTGGTAAGATTGAGCTTGAGGCAGTGCAATTTGATTTGCGGGCAATATTGGATGATGTATTGGCACTCTTTTCTGGTGAGGCTCATGAGAAAGGGATTGAGGTAATTTATGTTTCCTGAAATGTGTTACCTGGTTTCCTTTGGCCCACACTTCTTGTCTCTGATCCTTATTTGGTTCGTTTTCACTGTTTATTGTCTAAACTTTAAATTTTCATGATACAAACCGGTGAGAGAACAGTTGGCAGTTTACGTGTCTGATGGTGTTCCTGAAATGCTAATTGGTGATCCAGGGAGGTTTCGGCAAATTATTACCAATCTCATGGGGAATTCAATTAAAGTAAGTACCCAGCCATTTCTTCCTTTAATTTTCTTTGGTAACGAATAAATTTAAATCTGTAAATTGATATGCAGCTGTGGTAAAACTCATTTAACTGAAAATTTGGGAAAACAAACAGAGGTATAGGAGAAAACAATATGCCACAGTGTGTTGCCATGCAAAGCAAATTTATTTTGAGATTTGATATTGTGCCTCTTTTTACATTAAAACTCTTAATGTTAAGGCGTAGACTTTGGTCATCACTTCTTTCTAGTTCAGGCAGCTGGATTAGCTAATAATATCTTGCCCAGTGATCCTGAAGAGATCTTCTCTTTGTGCTTGCAATGTTAGGTGGGAATCAGCCCCCTTTGTGACAATTTTTTTTAACCTTTCTTTTGAGGAAGAGTGGAATGATGAAATATTGTGCCTTGTCTTTAGGGTTAATGGGAATTCTCTTACAAGTATGGTATCCAAAATTCTAATGGGCTCTCCTAACTTATGATCTTTCACCTATCAAAGAAAAGATATGCAGATTGATGCTTTCTGTTCTCTCCTTCCAGTTTACAAAGAAAGGGCACATCTTTCTCACTGTTCATCCTGTTGAGGAGGTGATGGACTCAATAGATGTTGAGACAGAATCATCATCAAGAAACACCTTGAGTGGTTTGCCCGTTGCTGATAGACATAGGAGCTGTGCAGGTTTTAAGATTTTCAGTCGCGAGGGCTCAAGTCATACTCTCTCACCATCGTCTTCTGACCTCGCCAATCTAATAGTGTCAGTTGAGGATACAGGGGAAGGGATCCCTCTAGAAGCCCAACCTCGTGTTTTTACTCCTTTTATGCAGGTTGATCCATCCATTTCCAGAAAGTATGGAGGCACAGGCATTGGCCTGAGCATAAGTAAGTGTTTGGTTGGGCTTATGAATGGGGAAATTGGCTTTGCTAGCATACCAGATATTGGGTCCACCTTCACTTTCACTGCTGTATTTAGCAATGGCTCCTTCAATTCAGATGACTCCAAGCAGCAGAAGCAGAGAATAAAAAACCAATGTAACACAACACCTTCAGAATTTCAAGACATGACTGCATTAGTTGTTGACCCCAAGCCTGTTAGGGCCAAGGTTTCAAGATATCAGATCCAGCGGCTAGGAATACATGTTGAATTGGTTTCTGATTTAAATCAAGGTTTATCTAGTATAAGCAATGAAAATAGAGTTTTCAAAATGGTCTTCGTTGAACAGGAAGCTTGGGATAAGGATTCAAGCATTTCAGCTCACTTTGTCAATGACATACAAAAAATTAACTTTGGGGTTTCTCCAATACTGTTCCTTTTGGGAAATTCTCTCAGTTCTTCCAGAACAAACACTGCAACTTCTGGAGCTTATACCCTAAGTGTAATAACCAAGCCCCTCAAGGCGAGTATGCTGGTTGCATCTTTACATCGAGCAATGGGTGGGAATACGGGCAATTCCCGCAATGGAGAACACCCCAGTTTGTCTCTTTGCAACCATCTTATTGGAAGAAAAATTCTTATTGTAGATGACAATAGAGTGAATCTCATAGTAGCTGCTGCTGCTTTGAAGAAGTATGGAGCTGAAGTTGTCTGTGCAGATAGTGGCAAGAAGGCGATCAAATTGCTCAAGCCACCTCACCAATTTGATGCGTGCTTCATGGATATCCAAATGCCAGAAATGGATGGGTATGTGATACTTCATGCCTTAAAAATTTTAATGTTACTTTTCTTCCGGTTCATGGTTAATTTATTTGTATTTATATATCCCAAAATATATTTGGTGCTAATTCTAAAAGCAATGCCCTTTCCCTCAGGTTTCAAGCTACAAGGGGGATTCGGGAAATGGAGTCAAATGGGCATATACCAATACTGGCAATGACTGCCGATGTGATCCAGGCTACATATGAGGAATGCCAAAGATGGGGAATGGATGGGTATGTTTCCAAGCCATTCGAAGCTGAACAGCTTTACCAGGAAGTTTCACGTTTTTTACATCCACCTTCCACTGCGAATTTATAGAGAGAACTGCTATTGAAGGCTACTGATGACAGGAGCTCAAGCACCTGTTCTCCAGGCTTTGAATGGGCTGGGAGTTCTCCTGAACAGTGAGTGTCCCATTTCCCAAAGTCGATTCTTGATTTTCGTAGTCTTGCATTGAAAGATTTTTCTTATAAAATTACTGGAAACACATTTTTTTGCATTTTCAAAACCTGAAGCACACCTTCCTCATTTGTTCCTCGAATGCTTCATTATAAACCTCAAATTACATCAGCTTAACTTCCTGTTCTGCATGATGTTTCTCCAGGAAAATATTTCTTTTGTTGCGGAGTGTAAATAGAAGCCATGATTGACTGGTTGGGCTCTTGTTTTCATTGATTGTTTTACGAGCTGCATAGTGAAGCTGGTTCCCTTTTCCTTGGAGGCCTCAATTTCTAGCTGTCAGCACAACTCTTAGAATAGGACGTCGAATTCAATACCACTTTCCATTGGACGAAGAATTCCATTTATCCGAGTGTATCATAGAAAACACGGAATTGCATCTCCTCCCTATGAAGTAATAAATAATTGCTGACAAGCCGAAGAGATCTCTCTTTCTTCGTGGGCCACGATCGTGGCATGGATATAAGATTTTGCAGGAAGGAAAGATAGCTTCTTGGCAACAAAGGAGAGAATGCTTCTTGTATAGTATCTCTTTAATAAACATGTTGATGCATACCATGCTAGGTTACTTCTTGTTTGATGTGGTTTCTAACAGTACCAAAAGCTCGTGCTGCTAAGAATTGATGTAACTTGAACAGAGGGACATTCTAAAAAATTTGAGTGATCTCAAGATTCTTGTCTGCTCATGACATTGGACTCGCTTTATTATTGTTTCCGAGAACATGTCAATCATGGCCCATGGCTCTGTTCTTTGTTGGTCAAGTACTTTTTTATTAATCGGAACTTGAAATGTTCGTCTCACTTGTCTAAGTGATAGATGCTCGTCCCAAGGTTCAGTTCCTTCGTTGTATGCTTTTGATGAACAGTGCTAATCAGTTTCTTAACACTGTTCATCAAAAGCACAGTGATTCTAATTGTTTTGGTGTTAAATTAAAAAAACATCAATTTTATATATATTTTTAAATAAAATATATTTTAAAAATATGAATATAATAATTGAGTTTAAGAGTGTTTACCACCTTTGTGAGCCAAAAAAAAAAAACTAATTAAACCAAGAAAACTGAAAAAGAATAATTATGAAAAACCAAATCGTTAAAAAAAATTCAATTAAACCGATCAGATTTAAAAAAAAAGTTCTTGTTCTGTCCTGTATTGATTTTTTAAAGTTAAAATCGGTAAATCAAAACTAAATAGATTTAAATTAAAAAATATATTATAATTATTTTTTTAATTTTTTCGGTTCAATTTAATTTTATTTTATTTTGATGAAATAAAAAAAGAAAATATTTAATTAAAATAAAATAAAAATCAAAACTGTTTTTCAGTTTTTTAGTTATAAAAACTAAATCAAACTAAAATCAGTTGATTCAAATCAATTTTAAATATTTTTTTAATTTAATTGTTTGTTGTTTTAGAGATAAAAATCGAAATAACGCAATATGTGCCTCCTAATCTACAGCACAAAACGCAAAGCGCTACTGTTTTTTTTGGTTTTAGCGATGGGCTGGGCCCACCATTAAAAACTAGCAGCAGAAGCTTAAGTTTAGATAAACACATTTTTACATTTCCAACCAACTCTCAATCCTAACCGTCGGATGATCAGATAAAATCAAAATAAAAAACCCCTCCCCTTCCGTATCAATTTCGCCCTCTCTCACTCACTGTGAAACGAAGAGAAGAAGAAAGAGAGGGGGAGAGTGATAGGGTAACAAAAAGAAGAGAGGAATCGGTTGGAATGGATCCAGACCAAGTAGCAAAGGCATTTGTTGAGCACTACTATTCTACGTTCGATGCGAACAGAGCTGGATTAGCGAATCTGTATCAAGACGGTTCTATGCTTACTTTTGAAGGACAAAAGACGCAGGGATCCCAGAATATCGTTGCTAAACTTATTGCTCTCCCTTTCCAGCAGTGCAAGCATCACATCACCACCGTCGATTGCCAGCCTTCTGGTCCTGCTGGTGGCATGCTTGTTTTTGTCTCCGGTAATCTCCAGCTCTCCGGAGAACATCACGCTCTCAAGTTCAGCCAGGTATTTCTTTTTAACCTCTTTCCGAGGTGTGCTTGGATTGATCTGTGGTTTAAACAGATTTGATTCACGATCTGATTGAAACTAATTGTTGCTGTTAGGATCTGAATTATTATTTTTTTGGAAATAATAGAATTTTGTGTTTGTTTTCTAATTTCTTTTTAATTATTTATTTGTCTTGCTAGATCTAGGGTTTATTTGTGTGCACCTTCTACAAATCTCCAGTTATACTATTGTATTTGTATCTATTTTATGCGTGTGTAGAGACTTAAAGGCCTTTCAAGTTCTTGTAATAGCGAGACCTGAAATGTTTTTTTTTTCTAGGTACCCATTTTTTTTTTGCAAATATTTTTTGGCCGGGCAATTTCTTAATGTTTATTCAAATTCTTTGAATTGCTGTCTGATTTTCAACCAAGTGCTTTTTTCCTTGTTTCCAATTTTTGCTGAAGTTTTTTTTTATTTGATATATATGAGATGCTTAGACACTCGCTTTTTCTTTTCTTTTAAAGCTTGTTGGGTGCTCTACCTTCGACAATTTCATAGGTTACTATTCATTTCATTCGATAAAGCTTCAAATGATTAAATCTCTTAGACAAGGGCAGTTAAACGTTGGAGTGAATGCTCTAAAGCTCACACTGAATCTCCCAACTCTTCGTGTTCTTTTGAGTGTCTTGATTTTGTTTCTTGTGATGAAACCATTTTGATGAATGCATGTGCTGTCAGAAGCTCACTTTTGAGTGTCTTAAGAAGCCCACGATGTTATTAAGGTGGTTGTGTTGGATGCGTTTTACCAATTTTGTTTGACATCTCCCTGCCAGTGAACTACGGGGAGGTAGTCAGGTTTCCACCTGTCTTAAGGTTCATTGTTTATGGTTTATATAATTTTGGGTCCTAAGTGCATACTCTTAACTAGCTGATAGACATGCATATGCTTAACATGTAGAGGACGAGTTCTCCTGTAAGTGGGTTGGGCTCTCTAATCACGTGTACTGGCATCTATCAGTTTGGTACATCTGAATTCCTCATGCATTTAATTTTGAAGGGGAGTGTTAACTTAGCATATGATGATATGACACTTGCCTCTCTTTTTTGGTCCTTTTTCTAGCGTTGCTAAAATACTTGGTGGTGGTTATGTTGCTCTATGTGATCTTTAATTCTTCTGAAGTTTAGTATTATGGTGTATATTCCATCATTCACTTATTTCTTATCTGCTATTATGGGGACCAAAAGGTAAATATTTCCTTTTATTCTCCTAACTAAAATTTCCTGTCCTACTTTCTGCTCTCAGATGTTCCATTTAATGCCAACTCCACAGGGAAGCTTTTACGTGTTTAATGACATATTCAGGTTGAACTATGCTTGAAGACAGGAATGGTCACTCCAAATCTAATGTGGTCATAATGTCAAGGATTAAACCTCTTTCATGATATCTGTTCATTTCTAGGCATTTTAAAAGAAGACTGGGATTTTTGGTTGGTTTTGTTTAATGTTACATTGTTCCCAAAGTTATGGATTGCTATATTGTGGTCGGATGAATTGGGAAAGATACTTTGTTGGATTACTGTTTAAAGAAACTGGTGTTGGAGATTTCAAAACATTCTACTGAAAATTGAATTCAAAATTTCATGGTTCGAAGTTTCAGATCTTGCTTTCAACAACTGCCAGCTCTTGCTACTGAAGTATCCTTGATAACTCAATAATGGGGGATGTATCCACATTAAATTACCTTAGTAATGCTATTGTTTCCATGTGTAGTTATCATGGTGGTTAGCTGGGCGCCATGGTATCCATGATGGGGCAATTATGGACCCAATTGGTTAGTCAGATATGAAAAAATTGTTGTGATGTATATGTTCCCAAGGCTCCAGATGCATTTTTCAATTTTCGAATCTGTGATAGCCTGACCTGATTGTCAAAGCAAAGGCGTCCTTATAGCCGAAGCTTGCTATTGCAAGTGCATTGCTGTGCTTCATTTCGGCTGTAGAGCTTATTGTTTTTATGATCACTTTTCAGCTTGTTTATAGGCGATAAGATACTGAATTTTGTGTAGTTTTACCCCCACTGCGGTGCTTTAGATGTCTACTGCTGTCTGTGGCTTGTTCAGTATTCCAAAAAAGCTCTGGCGCTCCGCACCCCCTGCATTCCAAAACATCGAAATCTGGTATTACGGTCAAATAAATATGATGTTGGATTAGCGTTTCTGGATATTGAACGTACAAAGCAGTCCTGGTGAACCGGGAAACTTCAATTTTCCCAAGTCAATGTTACCTAGAAGATTTAATTGTTGCCTAACGATGGCTGGAGCCATTTTCTATCCCACTGCTGCCAATATCCACAAGTCTTTTTATTGTTTCTTTACAAAAATGGAACATGGGTTTGGCTAGCTTAAAACACTCGATGTTGATTATTTAATGATTTTCTTGATGTAGTCACTCTCAAATGCATCTTAATTATGCAGTACAGCAGCAGCTCGCTCAGGAAGGAGCAGGCCTTTCTTACATTTTAGACGCGATGAGAAGTCATGTTTTACATTTTGCTTTCCAAAATCTCAACCCATGTAAAACAATTCAACATAGTTTCCTCTCCCTGTAAATGCCTTTGCTATTATACCTGGTTGCCATGAAGACTGTTAACAAATGGTTTCTAGAAAATCTGAACATACAATTACAATAATGTATCAGATAGGCAGAGTTCTAGCCCTCAACTTTTGATGCACTCGAAATTTTAAGAGTGCTTTCCACCATTAGAACCTAAATCGATATGTGGAAGCTCTGGGAATTTTAAGAGGAGGAACGTTGATCTTCTGACTGCTGTTTTTCTGTATCTTGATCATCGACTCTGGGACTTTTCACCATCCCAGTTAACATGCTTCCAAAGGATTTAAATGGGTGTCTCAACCCATCTTTAACTTTCAAAATGAGGGACACCTCAGATACCTGCCAGGCAACAGTGAGGGCAATCATCACTGAAAGAAGGCAATGAGTAACAAAATTCTGCCTCCTCACTGCTCTAAGCTCTTTCACTATCTCTTCAGCTGCAGCATTTCCCCTGCTGCCACCATACGCAGGACCTTCTTCCCCATGTTCTGACACCGCTTCACCGATCGGAGGAGAATTTACATCCTCCCTTGCAGATGATAACTCAGAGTGCACAAGTTTGGCATCATCCCCTTTTAGTGATCCCAACTGTTAATGCATACGGGACTGGCTACGTTAATTCCAGTGTTTCTATCAAACCAAGACAACGAGACATTGTATGAACAGATTACACAACCAAAGCTAACCGATCCACCATATCTAAATCTATTTATTTATTTCTCCTGTGTTCAAATATACCAATACGAAAATGAAAGATGTTATTTCAAGAAAGTCAAATCAGACACGAGAAATGATTTCAAAACTCCTCTAGAGAGATATTCTTACCTCAGAAAGTAGCTTGGAGAGAAGCTGATCACTATCATCGGGGAGGAGATCATCATCACAAGAGGTTTCTTTGTTTCGTTTCTCTGCTAAGAGCTTGATTGCTTGATCAACCAGCTCCAGATTTTTGGCTGATTCTTCCATGGCTACATAGGCTGGGCTATGAATATGGCATGGATGGGAGGAGAAATGGCAAAACAAGCCACGCAATGAATCTAGTTCAAACCTTGTAACTGGAAGTTTATCTTGTTTGAGAGGAAGCCACGTGGCCTTGTAATCTCTCAAAATGACAACCATCCAAAGCGCGCTGACTACTACCCTTTGCACTTAGGCCAACAATTCCAAGCGACACAGATCTACTCGCGAAGCTCCAAAAACATCAATTTCAACTGTTATATATTTTATATTCTTTTCTTCAGACAATGGCCAAGATCCTCAAAAAGGTGAGTTCTTCCATCTCAGTGGCTTAGTTAGCAAGATGGCCAGCGTTACCATTGAGACTTTGACTCGTGAGGGAACTAGGTTCTTGTACATATCTTTCATCACACCTTTAAGTGCCTATTTGGCACTGTGATCTAATCAGTATTGGATCAAAATTCAAATTTTATTTTATTTTAAATGATATATTTTTAGTATTTTTAGATTATTTTGATGTGCTGGTATCAAAAATATTTTTTTTTTTTAAAAAAATATCATTTTGATGTATTTCTAAATGAAAAGTACTTTAAAAAACAACTGCAACCACAGTCTCAAACACCCCTCGCATCTGACATTTTGAGTATGAACCAAGTTATGCCCCCTCTTAAGCCAGATCAATTAAATTTATTAGGCATTGAAATTTATAAAAAATTTAAAATTATTTTTATGAGGTTATTACATATTCATCACTTCATCATAAGTTTGACTTGAATTTTTTAATTCTATTAATTAACATTTAATTAATAAAAAAATAGATTTCATGATTTATTTTGATCGGTTTTCTATCATAGTTATCAAACTCAACCTAAGAGTTCAATAGCCAACAAACCTAAAAAAAATGTTTTGATTTTTAATATTATGACTTTTTTTAGTTGAAGTATTTACACCAAACAATTTTCTTATTTCACATTAAAAAAACACTTTTTTTTTATTTGGACATGAATTATATAACTAATGGGTTTTACAATCCCATACTTGAGAGTTAAAAGTTTTATATTTGATAAAATTTAATATGCGATGATGACAATCAATAACCAATAAAAACGCATTAGTCTCGTGCCCATACTTAATAATTTATTTGGACCTTACCTTTAGTACATCTTGCCTATTAATTGATTTATTAATCTTGTTTAAAAATTATCGTAGTATGATGATCTAGATCTCAGGTTTGATAGGATTTAACTAGGTTGAACATGATCATTTTTTAATTGATTTTCTTGTTGCAATTTTATCTTTTAATATTGGATTTATTAAAAAATTGAGTTTTATAATTTGTTTTGATTTATGCTTTATGTTTTTATCATTATCTTATGACTTAATATGCGAATCGATAAGTTAACATGGATTGACCTGCAATCTAATATATTACCATCTTAATATTCATTGAAATCTCATCTTAAATATTTATTTTGATTCAAATTATATTTTATCAATTATCCTAATTATTTTTAAACCCATCAAGATAACCAATTCATATCAAATTAATTCTCATATAGTTTATCCAAATTATTAATTCTAACATAGTTTATTTTTTTCTATTAGATAAAATATTAACAAAACCAAGATTTTTTCTTTAACATGAAAAAAAAAATCACAATCGGAGCACACTGGCGGGCAGTTATTCAGTGTCATCTGTAACCAATGATAAGGCTTGAACCTAAAAATCTTTCAATATCGTAAGTCAAGTCCATTCCTCTTGTAGTAAATCATGAGTTGGCTAGCCCACGCGTTGTGTTTGGCTTTTTTGATGTAGCAAATTGATTAAATATTCAACCTGTAAAGAATTATTTAATTAGTAGATAGCAAATTGTAATCGTTAAATTCTATTGTAGATTTATTTTTTGTTGTTTGTATCGAATTAATTTATTATTGTTATCGGTTTAAGTGTTTGGATAATAATTTAATTGACAATTCTCAAAATTATAATCGATAAAATCTATTAAAAATCAGTGGATTGTATTTTATAGCCAATTTATTAATGAGTAAACTTGCTTAAATATTTTATTGATTTATTTAATTTGCATGTTGAAAAATTATAATTGAATAATTTTTGGGCATGTTTTAATTGTTCTTACAGTTATTTAATTGGTGGACGTAAATTTGCAATTCCTAAAGGCACACCAATATATTTTTTATATATAATCAAGGTGTCCGGATCAACTTACACATATTAAGTTGTTGATATTAAATAAATATTAAAATATATAAGTAGTCTCACATATTATAAGAAAAAAATTATTACAAATAATCATTATCATTATTTTGAATGTCTTATATACAATAATAAGAAATTTTAAAACCTAACAATATTAACAAAAAACAACTAAAAAACTAAATAAATGACAATTAAAAAAAATATTAGTGGATTTTAAAAAATTATTTGAACGGAAGAATAAAATTTTTTTTTTTTTGAAATGATCACAAAGAGAAATTAAAATGTAAACATTTAAAAAAAATAACCTTAATAACAGTGAAAATGATAAAAATTAGTGAGACCATAATTATTGTTAGAAAAGAATATTCCATAATTTGTTTTTACTTTCATATTATTATATTAAAAATATTTTAGAACAATGATATTAATTTTATTTTTTCAAAAAAACTTAGGTCATTTATATGTATCAAGGCTCTAATATTAAATAAATATCAAAATATGTAATTAGTCTGATATATTTAAAAGAAAATAAAACTTACAAATAATTATTACTATTTTTATTTTGAATGTTTTATATGTAATAATTAGAAAATTCAATGCCTAACAATATTAACAAAAAATAAATATTATTATATTTAAAGAAATAACTTAACTTGAAGAATAGAAAAAAAATAGAAATAATAACAAATATTATTTTTTAAATGATTACCAGTATAAATTAAAATTTCATCATTAAAAAAATCTTAATGATAGTGGAATTAAAAAAAATAGAAACAAAAACTAAGAGCATATACATATAAACATGGATAGAAATAAGAATGATGTAAGAAATATATAAAAAAAAAGAGGGTTTTTTTCAAATAGTAATGAAAAGCAAAAACCACAAGTTAAATAACTATTAATTATTGTTTGAAATTGCGATCTCCTTTAGTCATTCTAGAAAATAATAGTCATGGTGTTCGTAAGTTGACTCGGGTACCCTGATTATAAAAAAAAATATGGTCACGGGGATTACTCATGACGTGTGTAAGCTGTTCTGGACACTCTGTTTATCAAAAAACAATATATATGTGGGTGAAAAAACATGAAAAAAATATTAAAAAAACTTGAGTCAAGAGATAAAAAAAAAGTATACATGGAAAAAAAATTATGGTGTCCGTAAGGTAGCCTAAACATTCCCATTCTAAAACAAAAAAAAATTGTATAATTGAAAAAAAAACAGGAAGAAATTTTTCAAAAAAAAGTGGGTCTAGGGATTAATCGTGGTGCACATAAGCTAACTCAAACACCTCGTTAGAAAAAAACAGAAGCCTGGTTTATAAAAAAAGAAAATCACTTTTTCAAACAGTGATGAGAAAAAAAATTGTGGTGCACTTATACTGACCCGGACACTCCGGTCATGAAAAAAATTGTAAAAGTGAAAAAAAAACAGGGAAATAAATGTTAAAAAAATGGATTCGAAGATTAGTTGTTGTGCACATAAGCTGCGATGGATACACCAATTAAAAAAACAAAAGAAAAAAGCCCGGCTAAAAGAAAAGAAAAAAAACTAACCTGGACACCCTGGTTATAAAAAAAATGGAAAAAAAGGTCTCCATTTATGAAAAAAATAAAAATGAAAGCCTAGTTATAAAAGAAAAGGTGTAAGGGGAAAACACTTTTTTAAATAGTAATGAGGAAAAAAATCGTGTTGTGCATAAACTAACCTGAACAACCCTGGTCATGAAAAAAATGTATAAGTGGAAAAAAAAGAAAAAAAATATTGAAAAAAAGTGGATCCAAAGATTAGTCGTGGTGCGCATAAGCTGCCATGGATACCCCGGTTCAAAAATAAAAATAAAAAGTTTGGTTAAAAAAGAAGAAAACACCTTTTCAAACAGTACTGGATAATGAAAATTACTATTAAAAAAAAAAAAGAAGCCCAATTATAAAAAAAAAAAAAAAAAAGTACAAGGGGAAAGTACCTTTTTAAACAACAATGAGAAAAAAAAATCATTGTGCACGTAAACTAACCTGGACACCTCGATCATGAGAAAAAAAAAAACAAAAAAAATATATATATGTAGAAAAAAAAAACAAGGGGAAAAATATTAAAAAGATGGATTTGGAGATTATTCGTGGTGCACGAAAGTTGCCACCGATGCCCCGGTTTAAAAAAAAACAAAAAAGAAGCATGTAAAAAATACAATCACAGTAGATCATGCACCCCGGTTCATAGTGGATTCGGGTGTGCGTGAATAGGAAATCACCGATCTCTTTTAGCTCATTTATAGTAAATTGCCCGCACTGCGTTGTGGGCTGATCAAATATTTTTTTTATAATTATTGGGATTAAAATAATTAATAAATTTTGTTAGTTTAAAAATAAAATATAATATATACACATGCAAAGTTTTATATAATAAAATACATCCTATTATAGCAACAACAATATTGAAGGTTTAACATTTAAAAATATCATTATTATTATTGCCTGTTCAAGAAAAAAAAATTAAATTATTCCAAGGAAAAAAAAACTCAAAAATATTAATAAAATAAATCAAGAAAAATACTAATATTATAATTATAATTATTATTATTGCATGAATAATGGAAAAGTAAATTTAATAAAAGAATAAAAAAGCCAAATTTTTTTAACAAAAGAGCAAAAAATAAAAAATATTAGCTAAAAAAATTATTTGACGTGAAAATAAATAAAAAAAAACTAATAAAAAACCAAAAGAAAAAACAATGGAAAACATATAAGAAATATCAATTGTTAAATGATTATAAACACAAAATTAAATTTAAGAGCAAATATTTTGGAAAAAAAATGTTATCTCAACAAAAGAAAAAAAATAAAGATTAAAAACCAAAACTAAAGGCACACATATATATAAACATAGATAAAAATAGAAGCTATTTAAGAACTATAAAAAAAATAAAGGAATTAAAATAAAAAATCAAAAGTATAAGGGTTAGAAACAAAACCAAATATATTATCAATTTCAATCAAATGAAAAAAATTAAAAAAAATCAAATAAAGTATAACATATATACATTTAAGGTTTGATAAAATAAAATATAGTAACACATTATATTATAATAACAGGAACATCAAAGTCTTAACATATAAAAATATTATTATTATTATTAGTAAAACACTAAAAAATATTAAATTATCCTGACAAAATCAAAATAAATAAATAAAAACTAATAAAAAACAATCAAACGAAAAGAGAAATGGAAAAAAAAAGTCAAAAAAAAAAAAAACAAATGAACAGAAAGAAAATTGAAAAAAAAACAAAAAACAAAAGAAAAAAAAGAGAATAAAGCAGGGTTAATTGGTGTGTGCTTGCGCAGGGTCGAGCCCTGAACTACAGACATTTATTGGTTTATTTTCGTTAACACATTTATAAATAGCATTTAAAAGGGGAGGAGGCACCATACTTAAATTACATTTGAAATACCACAGTGGCACCCAATCCACAGTGGATTTAAGAATGCATGAACAATGATTCCCGGAGCTCTTTTAGTTTTTTTGTAATTCATCGGCTATACCTAAATGCTCAACAAAGAACCAGAATGTTTGATCCCAATATGCCACGAGATCAGGAAGTACGTGCCAAGTTTCACGAGATGATGCAAGTCCATTGCAAGGAGAGTGAAATTGATTCGAGATATGTAATTTGCTTTATAATTCATCTTTCAATATTTCCCATTAATTCTTCATTTTTTTATTTTCTCAGTTTAACAACCAGCAGGGAAATAATTTACTACTCAAACTACATCAGGGCTCTCAACATGGTCATGCATATATAAGAGGGTTAGAATGATGACTTTACACATTGAAGAATTTTTATTGGTTTCCAGGAGAAAATAGAAACTACATCAAACTCACCAGGGACCATTTACAGCACTTACAAGCAGCATCTACCCAATCAACATGGGATAATGCGCTCATCATTCTAAAGACTACTGTGAATGCAATCCATTATACGAGGCTGAATCCACAACCCTCCAACCCAAATTTAAGATCAGTCAACTAGAGTGAACATCGGTCAGTACAGTACATCAGAAGCTGCTTCTCCTAGAAATGGTACAGATCATTTTCCAACTCAGTCCCATCAACCTGAGAAGTAGATGCTGCTGCTCCCCTGGTGCCACCAAGTGCCGCCTGCAAGAATGGTTGATGAATTCACAAGCTAGGCCAAAAGAAATAAACATGTGCCCAGCACAGAAACACTAAAATCAAACGGTGACCCTCTTGGGTTAGCGCCCGTTTGGCACTGCGGTTAAAAGTGTTTTTTGCTGCTTTTTTTTTTTTTATTTTTAAAAACCGGCGGTTTGGTGTTTTAAATCATTTTGATGTGCTGATATCAAAAATGATTTTTAAAAAATAAAAATATATCATTTTGATATATTTCAGCACGAAAAGCACTTTAAAAAGCAACATCAACCACACTCCCAAACACCCCCTTAATCATGGAGAAATAATAGTGTGAACGATTATTTTGTTATAATTTTATGGTTGATCCAAGATAAAATGGCAGAAACAAAAAATTTATCCACCCCTTCAAACCTGCTTTAAATTCTCAACTGTGTAATTTGTTTAAAAATAACATTTTCAAACATGTTATGGGATTTATCAAATTTCAAGAACACGCATGAAAAAGAACAAAATTACATAATTGTTTCTTGATAATACTATCAATTGCCTGTTCAAAAAAATCCCCTCAATTGCCCAATCAAATGATGCTTAGATCTAAAAGGCTTAAAAAACATATTAACCAGTTGCATTAGAAAGCAGACATTAAAATTCCATGTGAAGTGTAAACACTTTTCTGATCTATTTACCTTAGCTTTGCGGTATTGTTCCAGCATCCGATGATATTGCAGACGTGCATTTGGAGACTTCACCATTGATAGCACTCGCGAGACAGCCTCATCAATAGCTCCATCTACTTTCTGTTTGCGGAAAATCTTGAGAATATCTTCATCCTCACTTTCATCAATGGATTCCATCTCATTTCGGAAACCTCGCAAACCGATTCCTTTACGTCGCCACCGCAGTATTGCCTTATCTAGAATTCCAACAGCCCAACATATTATCTTATAGTTCTTCCTAATCTGATAGCCTCTCACATGAGCCTGCAAAAATAGTAAAAAAGTGCTCAATCCAGGATGCATCACTCATCAAAATGAACATATGCTATATACTACATGTATACACGAGCTGTTTACATGCTGACTAAAGCACACTGTTCATGATTTTATTACATCTTGCTATTTTGAAAAACAGAGATGAAATTAGATCTGTGGTGAAAAGCACCTGTATCTTCACAACTTTCTGTCTAAGTGCTAGAAAATCCCTGCGGCCTTTCCATCCTCGATATTTCTTCTGGATGGATAATGCAGCTGAATTAATGACATGGGGATTACTATGAAAGGCCAGCTTGGAGATAGACGAAAGCCCTTGAATGTCACCAACACTGATACCATACTCATCTAGACTCGTAGCTTCTCTCTGTTGTCGCTTTCTGAAAGAATGTGCACGGAAAGCAGATTGTATTCGTGCAGCTGCCTGAGCTGCATTCCGCGCCGCTGCCAAGGTATCTTTAAGAGAAACCTCATCTTCATTGTCAGTAAAGCTCTCCTTTGAGACGCTCTCTAAAGTTCTCTCAGCTTGAAGCTCAGCAGAGCCTTTAGAAAGCTCAGTTTCCTCCAGTCTGAGAGATGAAAGGTGGCTAGTTAGTGCCACCTCTGAAAGATAACCTGCAAGTCCCATGTACCCGCTGGTGGCAGCAATGGATGCTGGGGTTTTGCCAATTGGATCTTGTGGACTGGGATCAGTCACAGCCCCAGCTGATGCACCAGAAGCTAAAAGGGAAGCAACCATTTTTTCCCTGTCACAGAAAATAATGATCACCATTCAAAAAGTATTAGGCAATTAAGAACAATTTTGTTATGAGATTTAATACATTCTACATCATGACCTAACAACATCATCTGTAATTATTTTTTGTTTTAGTTCATTTGGTAAATTGATGAGTTAAAAGTTAATTCTGCCATTCCATCTCTTGCTCTCTCAAAACCCGTCAACTCTATCTTTTCATGAGCTCCAAACATATTTTGGAAGTTACAGGTATATAACTAGATGCCCTTTCCTTTTGTTGAAAGTATCCATGGATATTTGAGCTATAAGTTGCAAGACTCTTCTTTTTCAAGACGAACAATCTCTACAGCCAAAATCAGTATATAAAAAACTATGAAAACACTTCAGGTTTCAAAGTACCTTCCAAAACGAGCAGCCCAGTGGAGAGCGGTCCACCCATTAATATCACGGAAATTTATACTGACTCCATGACTGAGAATTGGGTTTAAGGCCCACTCAAAGCCTAACCCAGCAACCATGTGAATGATCCCTTTCTCTTTCTTGGATAATGAACACCCAGATTGATCATGTCCTTCCTGAGACTTGGAGGAAAGCCACTGCTGCAGCTTGTCATTCAGAAGTTGTTGCAGAAGCCAATCAACTGTCATGGATGAAGTTCCGCTGCCAACTAAGAGAGCCTCTATGATATAACCCCATGTATCATCATCAGCCTTCAATTTTCTCAGAAGATGAATTCCCATTTCTACACGGTCTCCTCTCTGCAAAGAAAAATCAGACAGAAGCATCTGCACAAATCTGACAAGTAACAATAGCTCTTCTGGACTCTTAGTATCTTCTGTCTGGGATAAGTTACAGTGAGCACAACTACTATTTTTAGCTCGGTACTCAAAGTCTCTGATCTCACTGCAGGACTCCCGATTGCCAGAAGTAATGCAGAGAGTGACCTTTCCGGGTTGGTGGGGAGGAGAATCACAACGAATGACACCTTCTTGAATGATTTGAAGAGGAACCTCAGTGTCACCGAACATGCACATCCAAGAAGATTCTGATGGGTCACAGAGAAACAATCCAACAATGATGACCTGCATTGAGAATCAAGGCTTGAAATTTTTGACTTGAATCTCTCATTTGAGATCTAAAAAGAAAAAAAACTCCTCAAAGCAATGCTTTAGAGAACTATTTAAAGAATAAATATTTCATAAATATTCCTGTGGAAAGAGTCATACTGAACTTGTTATAATATCAAAGTGACAGAAGTCCATTGGTGCATCAGGAAGGTTTACGAGATCCTTACTGTTTAGTTTGCAAGTGAACTGGTAGTTCAGAGAAGGTTCACCAAAACATTGAATTATTAGGAAGGACAACTGAACTTCCAGTAAATATTCTTATCTGGTTTTCCAAATAGTACCAATAAGAACCAGGGTTGGGATTGCTATCCATGAAATTTTTAATTACTCTTAGCCTAGAAAGAGAGTGCAGCAATCTATTACTTAGAATTGGCATCAGACAAGCATAAGATGATTCTGGTCCTGCACTGATTTTATAATTTACTGGCACGCGATCATGGAGCACATGCTACATTCAAGTACCTCAGTGTCCTTGAATATATAATCATGTTCTTGTAATTTCTTAAAACCTGTCTTCAATGAATTCAGGAACCAATTTATCCAGATCATAAACTAGGAATAAGTTAGTTATAAGGGAACTCGTTTCCTCCATTTCGTTCTACCCTGGTGAAGAATGAGGATGATTGCAAATAGGTTGTCAGGTAGCATAAAACTAGTCACATCTCACAAGACATGGTGTGAGATGGATGCATCTGTAAAAGCATAAATGCAAAATGAATGGATGAACACATCCAGAAACAAGGAAAACTGCACTATCAAATTATAGGTTTGTAACACTGCACTGAAGGAGCAGCCTGTTTTTACATGCATATTAATGAGTTTGTACATTCTTTAAACTACACAACAGTTCCATTCTTGGAATAATACTGCCATATCAATGAATGAATAATGAGAAATGTTGTAAAGAATAGCAATCATTGCATCTGATGACTCATACCTTTGTAACCTCGGTGGCATAGCCCCATTCTGGGGATATTTCATGGATAGTAAACTTCTGCTGCTGTGCAACTGTCAAATTTGAATCTGCTTCAATGGGCATTCCAAGATGTCCTTCGTCATATAGCATTGCGTAGTAGTTGGAATTGTTTTCATGTGTTTCTATCACAGAAGAATATGCAGGGAGTTCGAAATTTTCAGCTTCTTCAGGCAGCAACAGAGAAGCTGGTAATATAAAAAATGTTAAAGCTTGATGCGAGATGCTGAAAATTAAAATGCCAATCACTATCAAGGGAATAAGATATCATACAGTTTCTGACATCTGGTTCATTGAAATTTATCCAATAAGAGTTTTCTTGCTCCTGAGCTGGTTCTGTACTTAAAGAGGACTTGCGCTTTTGCTGTTGAGAAATAGAGCCATCCATCAACAATACAATCATAATATAAGAGGATATCAAAGACGTAACAGAAAGCTATATGCACATTTAGAGTTTACATATATTTCACCTGGTACTCAGTGCATGATGATGTCTTATAGGACTCAATCACTTCAATCCAGGGAAGGGGTTCTTTACCTCCATCTGTATAATAATGTGAATATGATTGCTGGTAAGTGCCACTATCACCTAAAAGCCATTAACAGCTATTTATTGCTTCCTTTCCTATTATATATTATTTATATATCAATGAAGAAATGAAGGCAGATACCTAAACAAAAACTAAGTATATCTCATAGTTTCCATTGACAGCACCGATGCAAGAACAGGCATGAAGTAACTCTAGCAAGGAATGACTAAGAATTTCCTAGAAGTGTTTTCAGGAGGTAGCAACTTGATGAGTAATGAAACTCGGTGCCTCGACCATCAAGCCTCAACATCTGATGACATTGGAAATTCTTTTCCCTTTTCAACACAAGTGCAATTCTAAAATAACTACAACATACGCTGTAAGAAAGACGAGTATCAGGTCCATGTTCTCAAATTTAAATTGGGACATTTACAGAATCAGAAAGATGTACATTGTATTCACCTTCCAATCACAATTCTAGTATTCCTCTCAACCATTTATTGAACATAATACCAAAACAAATCCGTTGGACTTCATCTGTGAGGGAATTTTATTTTCCCTTATTTTGTTTGAGTGTTATGGTGAGAGTTTTACTCACAAACTGTCTCTCAAATAAAACCTCTTCTGTAATCTCTGGTATGCCTCTCTCTCAACAGGTAAGATTTAAACCACAGATATAAGACAATCCAGCCATTTAAGACCACATGAGCTAAGTCATAGAAATTAATAAAACTGAAACCCAGAACAATAGCAAACGAAGCAATACACTCAAGAATTGGACTTGAAAATTTTTTATGCCAGAGACACTGGATAAAATCAAATGAAACTAAGGAAACAACGTCAGATATAGAAAAAGAGACACTTAACAATACTAAACATGACATAAGGATACAAATGAAATGAATAAGGATACAGATGAAATGAATCAAATGAAATTAAATGCAGCCAGACATAATGCAACATTGATAAACTAGTAGAAGAGTACAAGCACCGAATAAAGACACAACAAACCTGCATCCTGAAAAGGTGCAAGATTGTTTCTCTCTAGTTGCTTTTCAGCAGGTCCACCATAAGATTGATAATCAGCAATATACTGTGACCCATGAAGTAAATTCTTCAAATGGTCCTCTTTGGAGATGTTACTTACATATTCCAGAATTTTTGTATCATTTATGGCTCCCTCTTCATCACCAAATGGGCCAATTTCATTGGCAATGTCCTCATTCAAACTCAACTGCTCTTCCAACCTTCGCAAAAATTGAGTAACCTCATTATTATCAGAACTAGTAATCTCTGCTGTCCTATCCACCCCATTGTCCTTGATGCCTAATCTAGAGCTAACATCGACAGATGCTGGACTGGAAAAACTCTGATATGGTTCATATACACCACTAATTGCAGAGGTAGATCCTCGAGTTTGACTAGTATTAGTGTCTGGACTACAAGATAATATGGGTGTTAGCTGTGCAGCAGATCCAGGAGACGGTTTACCCTGTAGACATAAAAGTGCATGGTGACATTAATTTGCAACTCATAGCAGGCTGCAACATTTGACCAGAAATTATTTGATGCCCAACCTAAGGACTGCTAGGCAGCTAAAATAGAGAGGTAGAAAGTGATCAGTCGAATAAGCATGATAGGAATAACAAGGTCATGTATTAACGTTGGAACAAGAAATTCCACAGAACTTGATTTTTTTTGCATTGGTCCTAACAGCTCACCTCGGTAATGTCTCTATAATGGACAAGCACGATGTGCTCAAATGCCCTGCCAAGAAAGTAATATGTCAGCAGATATGACCCAAAACTTACCATCCATTCCTTGCTCATTAAAAGTGAGAGCTGTTAAAATGGCCTTGATAGTGTGGATAATGGTAGATTAGCTTTCCTATATTTTGCATAAAACTTACATTTCTGCTTGCCTCAAAAGCTTTCAAGAATATGAGATATTCTCTAAGATCACAGCACATCATGAAAGGAAACAAATAGTTGCATAACAGTACGGAGTATACTCACGGGTCCAGCATCCAATAGCTGCGTCTTTGAAAATTTTGGTTTTGCTCACCATGTGCATAATAACAATTTACAGCCTCGACATTTCCAACCTAATCATGCAAGTAAAATGTCAATACACAGAACTCCATGGACTTTAAGATAAACACTAAAGGTGTTTCGCTAAACCTATCCAACAGCCATTTTCACATTGTAGGACATCATTCTAAAGCACTCATCCTTATAATCAATGCATCTGATACTTTATACTATGAATGGGATCGGTAATAATATACTTGAAAGAAAATGATGAAAACTACACAAACAAGCGACTGGTGTTGAAATAATGTGCCAAGGAGTTGAAGCAATACACAAATGAATATTGAGATTTAAGGCTTTGAAATAGCACCTTAAGCCTTTCATGCGCTTCTCCAACACTTCTTCCATCCTTCTTCTTACGCCAATTATGACCATCCTTTCTAAAGAACTTAAGAACCCTCTTATTAAATAGAAACAAAGACCCACCTGTTCAACAATTCCATACTGTTAGTGATTAATTAGTAGTAATTTTCAATTATAAATAATAATAAAAACATATATTACTTACTGGTTGGCTTTTGAGGTGATTCCTCTGTGAACTGATACTTATCATGATTCTGTAATATAAAAACCACTTCAGCTGGTTTCAGCCACCGCGTTTGTGCTTCTTCAAATAGACCATTGATATCATACCCTGATTCCATTGCAAATATCAATAATAATAATAATAATAATAATAAATAAATAAATAAATAAACAAACACTGCTGATAATCTTAAGAATATTATCACAGCAATTCATTTTAAAACAAATAAATAAAAACCTTACCTGATGGCAACATGTTCGGATTAATTTCTCAAAAAAGAAGAAGAAATTAAGCTAAATGGAAGAGTTGCAGACAGAGGACCAGAAAAAGTAAACAAAGAAAGAAAGACTTCACTTTGTACTCGATCATGTGAACCGGAGACTCTAACTTATCGAAAACAATTCTACGGGAACAAGAAACAGGAGGCTCTGACTAGCAAACCGTACTTACGGTCTGGATATATCAATCCTGGACCGGTTTCTTTAAGCTTAAAACTGGAAGAAACGAACGATGAACAGGGGTTGGAGCTTTTTGCTAAACCGTACAGAGAAAAACGAAAAAACAAAACACGACAGTAAAGGAAAACTTGGAGACACTGGAGGAAATTTTCTAGTGTTTCGATTATACACAAACCTCTTGGCTGATGCTGTTCGAGCCTTCGAAATGTTTGCCATTTGTACTAAACTAGCCCTGCGTTTTTCACGAAATAACTAGATGAGCCCAAGCCTGCAATTTGACGTCATAAAAAACAAGAAACTATGACGATGTGGCCTTCCCAATATAATATTCTCGTGCTAATATTCTTATTACTGAGCTACCCCTCACTCGCCCAGATACAGAGAAGTCAAGCAAAGCTGTTTGTTTATTATTTTTAAAATTACGAGTTTAATTGTAAAATTATATAATTTATGATTTAATATGTATTTAACATATAAAATTAGATTAAGAATTTGAGAATTAGTAAAATTAGAGTTAACTTATATAAAACTGATAAAGTCTATTTGATTTTACTAGTTTACTAAATTTATGACATGAACCAAGTTGAATTAATCTTAAAATATATTTATTAGTTTTATGGGATTGAATATACATTTCAAAGTATACTTCACATCTTACTAAATGTTACATGCAAATACTAGAAACATTAAATTATGTTATGGTAAATTTTCAAGTCAAATAAAATTTGACAATATATTATTTATTTAATTTGATTAAAATTATCAAATAAATCTTATTAAATCTATCAAATTACATATAATTGTGATGTTTGGGACATATATGCAGCCACACGTAGAATTTTAATGCCTTTCAAGTTGAGCTGAAAACTAAATATCCCAAAGTTTTCAACTATAGATGCCATGCTCTTTAACTTATTCAAGCAAGAGAACGGCATCTTTTAAATAATGATTGAAAATTAAAAAAAAATGTGAGAAAAATTGAAGATTCAAGTTAGATAATAAATTTTAGAATGAGAACTTTGTGTTTTTTATTTATTTACTCAATGTTTAATAATTATTTTTATTTTTGGTTTATTCTGGCATATTAGACATTATTTAAAATTTTATTTCATTGTTGAATTTATGATAGTTAATAACTATTCTGAACTCATCAGTTCTCAATTCAATAAAGGTTTGTTGGAACTTGTCGTAATAGGACAATCAAAGTTCTGACATGTTCCTGTAGATTTTTTACTATTCAATGATTTCTTTTTATATTGAAATTTTTTATTATGAGATATTTTTTATTTCTATGTTATTAAAAATTTGATTTATCTTTTTTATTTTATTTAAATAACTAACTAATATTTTTAAATAAAATTAATAATATATAGTTATCTAAAAGAAATTACTTGCATGTTTATAATCAAAGTTGATGTTGTATTTTTTTGTTTTTGTGTAATAAAAATAATTTTTTTGATAATATAGACTGTGTTGTTGATTACTGCATCCGAGTCTACTCTCAATTTAGTAATTTAAAATGTTACTGAGATTATTTTTAAAAATATTTTTTTGTTTAGAAATATATTAAAATATATATTTTTTAAATTTTTTAAAAATTATTTTTGATATTAATATACAAAAATACTAAAAATTTTAATTTAAAATAAATAAAAATTTCAATAATATTTTTAAAATATAATAACAAACAGTTCGTTAAGTCCTGCACCCGTTGGTTTCCACTATAAATCAAGGGTGTTTTGGTTATTGGACTGCTCTGTACAGTGACAAATTGACAATCTAGTAGATAACAAACATAGTGGTAAATGACAATGACTGTTCTCCAATGGGTATGCTGGGAGGTGGTGGGGTGGGGACAGCAAATAGACAGAAGCATAAACGCTGATCTAAAGATTTTTAAAAATATTTGAAAAACCAGCACGTGGTCAAGATTCATTTTCTAGCTCTCCTTTTTTTTTAAAATATATTTATTTTTATTTTAAATTAAATATTTTTATGTTTTTTAAATTATTTTTTATCAAAAATAATATTTAAACAAATAATAGTAATATTTTAATATATTTTTAAATAAAATATTTTAAAAAACAACATAAATAACACTTCCTAGCAGCAACTAAGAATACTCAAGACCTGTGCTTGGCCATTTAAGGACAGAAATTTGATCACAGTCCTGACTTTTAAGGGCCGGCTAGTCCAATCATAGATGTGCTTTGCATTCGAGGCATCCTTGTGTTCATGTTTTAGATAACCTCGTATAAGTTTTCAATATTTAATTCGATATAAACATGTTAGAGTCCTATCAAACATGGATTGATGGAAATGTATATTTTTTTAATATTGAAAGGATTTTTATTATTTTAAAAAAATAATTTATAAAGCTCTTGTTTAAACTCTTGACGACAAATGATTTTCCCTGCCAGTCACCACGGAGGCGAGTCCACCATGCTTCGCTCTATCAAGTCCACGATAACTAACCCGCCCTAAAACTAGGAGTAGTATAGGTTTACCGAGTTAAACTCTTCTTGTTTTTTAAATAGAATAGCGTTGCACTTTATATATTAAGTTTTTAAAAAAAATTAACAAGATTTAACCGGTCAACCATCAAGTTAATTTTTCTTTAAAATCAAAATTAAATTATATAAAAATAGATAAAATTATATAACTATTTCACAAAATACAAAGCAATTGACTGACAGGGTGGGACAAATTGAGAAGTTTCCATGTCTTCCCTACCAACCAATTTGAAAGTGACTTTGAATTGGAATTGCGATCGTGTTTTCATGGCTTTTATATTTTAACCACCACTTGAATTTTTTTAAGCTTGAAAGGTCATTATTAAGAAAAAAAATCGTGAATACAACAATTCAACATAAATGATCTAGTTGAGCCCGGTCAATAGTTATGATAATGAGTGATTTTATATATATATATATATACATATATATATATATATATATAAAAGAGCTTATTTTGATGATTCAAGAGTGATTTTATAAAAATAAAAAAGCTACTAGTTTGGATGTTTTTAGAGCCAGATTTTCAACCCGAGACATATATAAGAGGTTCTGGTAAACTATGAGAACGGTCCAATGTGTTTCTTTCACTACATGTGCTAGGACGTGTCGTCAAATATCTCCTTTCTAATTTGACGTCGTATAATTTATAATTTTATGGTTGTTTTATAGATTTATTTTTAAAGAAAAAAATTCTGATAGGGATATTCTTAATACCATCACTCCTGTTAAATCCTTATTTGTTGTGTAATTAAACTTGAAATTAAGTAATTATATGAAAGAAATTATTGACAAAGTCAATAGGATTAATATTACGGAGCTAGGAATTACTTACGGGATTAGAGAAACAAAATATTCCTCTATCTATGCATGTTTTAATTAAGCAGGACCTCAAACATCATTCGTTACTAAACAAGACACAATTTGCTTAGTTTAAAAATCTATGTTGATGGGGGCAAGACTAGTCAACTCCAAGCTTGGTTATTGGAGCACCCTTCAAAGTCGATGTCCACATTATTCCCTTGACTTCCGTAAACACACACACACACCAAAAAAAAAAAAAAAAACACCGTACGTATTATATTATCTATCTATACATGTCGTTTCGACACTCGACTGGCGGGCAGTCCTTTCATTTGCTTGGACATGACACATTCGATAACATGTATGCGTTTGTCTATTAAAGATGTACATGATAAAGAAAGCAAGTGTAGACAACATACCTAAAAGAAACATGATTGGTGAGCAAGTTATTCTTATACGAATTGTCGCCTGGAAATGATTTCTATAATTAAGTGCCCTTTTATCCACAAACTTTTTTAGATATCAAGAAATGCATATAAATACAAAAATTAAAAAAAAAACATGCATAAATCACCTGTATTAACTATGCATAATTATATTTATGTTACATTAATCTTAAATTATCCGTGATAACATAAATACATCCAAATAATATATATTTATTTATAATCTATTTCAATAATAATACATCGTTTTGTAATGAAAACATCGATGTATATTATTACAACTTCACATAGACGAGAATTACAAGGATATGAAAATAATATATTTTAATAACCAAAAAAAAAAAAGAGGAAGAGGAGGAAGAAGAAGAAGCTGGTGTGGTCACATGCCGATAAGACAAACACCACCAGTTTAAGAAACGAGATGGGGGTGGTGGGCAGAGAATCCAAAATGTGACTTGATTAACAAGTGCCGCCCCACTTAGCAATCCCTCGTTATCTCCCTTTCCATCCATATAAAAACCCCTCTACAATTCTATAATTTTCACTGTAGTTTTCTTCTTCTCTCTGCCACAAACTCAGTTCTCCACAAAGAAAGACACAGGGTTCAAGTCGAGAAAATAGCTGAGCCAAATGTCAGACTGGGATCCATTGTTTGTGGCTGTGGTGCTGTTTATCCTGTTAACTCCAGGGCTTCTGTTTCAGGTACCGGGGCGACATCGGTGCGTTGAGTTCGGCAATTTCCAGACAATTATGGTGCACACTCTTCTCTATTTTGCTCTCATTTGCGTTTTCTTGCTGGCTGTCAAGGTTCACTTTTACCTTGGTTAGAGCTAAATGGTAATGCAATTGACTACCCCCCAAGTAGAAAAACAAGATCAAGTGTAATAAATTGAAGATTTTTCCGGGGGTTTGCTTTTCTGTCAAAAACTAATTGAAGTCTGAAAACAGGAAAAATAAAAAGAAAAGTAAATTAAATGATCATTGAAGTCTGAAAAATGATTGGACCTAGTGACCCTACTTAGTTAATTGAATAACAGGGACAGAGCTGGACCCACTGGTATGAAAGCTTACAGGTGCTGGTGAGAATGCATTTATCCATTAAAGCCGAGGCTGGAAATCAATTGCATTTAAAAAAAAAATTAAAAAACATTTTCTGCATTGTTAAGCAACTGATGAGGACAACAAACTGGTAGGAGTATCTCAAATTTATTTCTTCCTTCCAACCCAGAACTCTACGTAATAAAACCCCTTTTTCTTTCAGCCGAGAAGCTGTGATTTGTGAATCAAAATAAAAGGGAATCGGGAAGTCACATCTAACCGCAAAAGTATGAAATCTCATCTTTGACAGGCATTGATGAGGACCCCGTCTAGAAGCAAAAGATGCGTCATGTTTTATTCTGATGAGCTCTGATTAGCAAAGTATATCAAATTTCACTAGTAAACCTGCCACGTCCATTGCTTCAGCATCTCTACCCAGTGTGCACTGAATGTGATGTTGGAGTATATTATTTGCTGCTAGACTTTTTCTCCGTTGATTCTTCCTTTCTTTACTTCTTTTTATATATTCGTTTCGTTCTTCCTCGATTCAATAACACCACAGGTCAGAGATCAGTACTAGATCACCCTTGTACCTTCCCCATACCAGAAAGAGTTTGAGATCAGAGCTGCGCAGTTTGTGCTCTTTCTAAGAAAAAAAGATGGCAGACTGGGGGCCCGTGGTGATAGCAGTGGTGCTGTTTGTGCTGTTAAGTCCAGGATTGCTATTCCAGTTGCCGGGGAGGAGAAGAGTTGTTGACTTTGGGAACATGCAGACAAGTGGAATAGCGATACTGGTCCATACCATCATCTTCTTTGGTCTCGTCACCATCTTTCTCATTGTTATTGGTGTTAACATTAACACAGGATAGCCGATTAAAGCATTTTAAAAAATCTTTTCTACTTCTTTTTTAATATTCAAGTTCACCCTCGGATTTGCCCTGATCTCTTGTATTGTGTCCGGCGCTTTCCGTGGTTGTCTTGTTTGTCAAGGTTGTTTTGATAGTCTCTGTTATTGCTCTCGATTTCTTGTAATTATGCTTCAGTCAATTGGCGACTAATCTTTTTCCTTGTCCCGTTGAGTGTTTCTTGTTTCTTTTCTTTTTGCTGAGAGAGCTAGGTACCTATGATGATTTTGGCTACTTTTGCTTATTAGCACTCTTTTAAGAAATTGATAAAATAACATAATTCTAAAAAAAAATATACATGAAATAATGCAGTTTGTACATATTACGAATTGGAAAACATGATATTTTACTTATCATTATTTATAAACGTGATATTTCAAAAAAATATAAATTGAAATGAGCTGCACAAAATAATGATTAAAGGAGAGGATAAATAATATATAACAAAAAGAGAGTAAAAAACATCAAACATATATGAAAGCTGTGATGATAACATTATTATCAGTATCATAAAAAAGATCTTAAAGAAATAAATTTAATAATATTAAAAAAGGTCATTGATGATGATGATGAAATATGTCATGATTTTCTCCAAAATATGATCATTGATAAAAAAAAATTTAGTGTCATAAGCTTTGCCTTGATATCTTTTTTTATGGTTCCAATGGTGTCAAAATTGATATCTTTTTTATGTTTTTCTCTTGTCTCTCTCTTCTCATTAATTACAATAAGGACAAAATATATATTAAAAAAAAAATCTTGAAGGCACACTTGGGCTTTTATTATGACATCATTAATATCATAAAAAAAAGATAAATACAACATATACTGAGCAACACCAAGAAATATCATTAATGATGATCGTGGTGGGTCACACTTCCCCCTAAAAACAAGTGAAACACTTGGCATACACGAGTATATAATGTAGTACACTCCAATAATTGTTGATGACCTTTCTTTGTTGTTAGATTTATTTCATCAAGATTTTTCAAGTGATATTAGTGTGATTGTAATTAGAGATTTTACATGCCTTTGAGATTTTTTTCTCTCTATACTCTTTCCTCCTCATTATTTTCGTAACCCATCTCACAATTTATTTTAATATATTCAATCATAACGCACGCATACAACATGTGTTATCTCACCAATTATTTTTCAAATTAGGTTATTTTGCCAAAATATTTTAAAAAAACACATGCTATTTTTTGCCTTTTTTTTTTTCAAATCGGACATGTCGTCTAGTTTTTGTTCATTTTTTTTTTGGCCTGAAAAGATTCAGTATTAGAAAAAATCAGTTTTCTCCGAAACTTCAAGAAAAAATTCCAAAAAAATTTTAAAGGTCATTTTAAAATATTTTTGGCCTTTTCACATGTTGTTTTAACAATTTTGTTTAATATCATATGATAGATTTATGTTGTAAAATACAAACTCAATATAAAATACTTGATTTTATTCAAGATTTAAAAAAAAATTGTTTTCATACATATGAACATATCCTAAAAGTTTTATGAGTATATTTTCATAAAAAATGCATATTTCTCATGTTTTAAAAATAATTATTGTAATTAATTTATGATTATTTGTACCAAATATCTAAAATCCTTCACCAATTATTTTTTTAATTAATATTCAAAGTGTTAGGATTTAGTTGTAGACTTTAATAATTAAGAGTGTAAAACTATATTGTACAGTACAACCCCAGATATTATAGATATACGAGAAATGGACGTGGTGCTAAAATTTGAATTTTAAATAGTAGAAAAGACCACTAGAAATAAAATTTTAACCTAGAAAAAATAATCAAACAACAATACAATTTAACTTTAAAAGGGTATATTTAAGGTCATACATCTTTTTCTTGCTTAACTAGTTTCTTTGCCTGAACTCTTGCAAACCATTGACTTTTTTAGTGATCATAATATTAGCTAGCGATTTCTAAATTATATAATTATAATTTTATGATTATATGAAAAATCTTTTTTTTTTTTTTAATATACTCAAGAAGTAGACATACCGTTCTTGTAATGTTTGGATACTGTCAAACCTAACATGAAATTTGTTTTAACCTAATTGAAAATACACATTTATATCATGCAAATATGTTTGTGGAATATGTAGATTTTTTTTAATATAATATGTCTCTCTCTCTCACACACACCTACCTTAATATTAATATATAACACATATATAAATAATACTTATCATTTAATACACACATTTCAAATATATATATATTAACTATTTTATTTTTATTGATTGATAGATAATTATACATAATAAATACTCATTGAATACCCGAAACCTGATGAACATTTATGAATATATAAATTTCTTATTCGATGGATAATAGATTGGTTATAGATATCAAGAAATCTAACTTGTGGAAACGCAATACAATCCCTACCAAAAATTAAAAAATAAATAAATAAAGTAATTGATTTTCTTAAACATAATGAAATAGTAGAATGGAACTTGCAATTTTCTTGGAAGAAAAAAAAGGAACTTCCTGAATTCAAATTCAATGATAATATAAGTGTAACCCATGATGAAAATATCCCTCCCTCGTAGCACAACAGTTAAGCTACAATTCATTCACTTCATAATATTTTATAAAAATAAATATATACTAAATTAAAATAATATTTTCTAAGGGCAAATTGAAGACCAGCTTGGCCTATCATTCAACGAGGAAAGAGAATGGGGAAGAGCAGGTCGGTTGCGTGAGAGGTTAAAGCAAGAGAAGAAGATTCTTGTTGTCCTAAATGATCCATGGAAGAGACTTGATCTAGAAGCAATTAGGATTTCATCAGTGTTTATCCTGTGTAAACTTTCAATTTCGGTGGGACTTACACCACAGACAGTGGAGAGAAGCTTCAACCTGTGATCAAATCAGATAAAAGAAAGAAAAAAGATAGCCGTGATCAAACTCTTAGCCAGGGGAGCGATATTTATTATTTTGCAGAAGGTTCCGTTCCATATTTCCATGATTTTATCTGACTTCACAGAGTAACCATGCAATAATGCACGAATTGACCAGAGCTAGCCGCCTGCTTCATCCCCGCTCCGAGGGGCCACAGGCACAGCTGACCTTATCCCTTTGGATTTGTCTCTTCTATCAAGAGCTAATGCATGCATATGGTTCTGCCATGGAGCAACAAACACAGAAATTAAATTTGAAACGTAATTTGCTAAAAATTATCTCAACTACAAGATAGCACAGCTGACCTTATCCCTTTGGATTTGTCTCTTCAATCAAGTGAGCTAATGCATGCATATGGTTCTGCCATGAAGCGACAAACACAGCAGTTAAATGTGAAACGTAAACCTCATTTTCTCTCCTTGTTAGATACAAACAAGAAAACAGAGTCATTATCTCCATCATCTCTACTTCCTCGTCGGAATTAAATATGGCCACAAGACAAAGGGTGCAGATGAAATATGGTAATATCGTAATGCTGATAATTGTTTGAACAAATAGGAATTAAATATCGGAAATAACCTGGGAACAAATCTCCCATTTCTTCCCATGAGTAAAAACTCATTACACACTAGTTCTTATAACCTTCAATGTTCACCATTTCTACTTGATTAAAGAAGCCATATCCACAAGTTTAAGTCATCAGGAAAGACAGAAATCCACAGTTCCTGCATCAATTTTTGAAAAAGCTGGGAAATCTCATATATGTATATTCCCGTGTCTCTGGTGGCAACACCACCAACTGGAACATTAGTGCTGCTCAATAATCCCGTACACAGTTCAGCTCTCTGAACCCCATTGCATTCACAAAAGTTTCCATGCTGCGATCACAATAAAAGAGGAAAAAGGATTAACATATATGTATATATATATATCTGCGTTCTCCAAAGGAAAGTATAGTAGCACAAACGGAAACAAAAGTAGAGCGAAATGGATCATAGAGAACATGCCATATGTATCATATTCCCATAAGTCAACTTCCTATAGTTCTGTGTTAATTGCAGAAAAAGGCAGGATAACTGATGCCCCTAAAATACTTGTCAAGTATTTTTAATTGTTCCAAGCAATTCTGAATTTTCCTGGATAAATCCTCATGCAGTATGAATGCGTGAGCTAGGTGTAACACCATGCGAACACATCTTAATTGAACTTGAATGTGGATGAAGCTCAAACTAAAGTCAAATTTTACTCACCTTATTAAAAAATGTTGGAGGTGTAACACAAGCTTCAATTTTTTTCCATTTACAAGACATAATAGCCATCGCCTAACAAACTCTACCATTTACAGATTTGGAGGTGCTTTGAAGGCTACTCAGTACAGATTTTCACGCCTTCACGGCACCCAATAAAATTGTGTCTTTTGGTTGCAGGATGAGACAAGTAGGATTACAAATTCTTCAACAGCTTAAAATTTGGTGAACATACAATAGAAAAATATATATACGCAGTGAAAAGATCAGAAATGGGATTATATAGTCTCTTTGCACTTGAAAGATCCAAATTCTATTTCCAAGATGAGATTCAAACAGCAAGCAGAAGACATATTTATGAGGTGGCAGAAAATTTTAATCTGCGGAGCAGGCAAACAAAAAATACCATAAAACAAAATTCACTCTTTGCCTCCATAACCGTAGTCCCAAAATAACAATCACCCTAAATTTAACTTAAACCTAGATGTAATACTGAGTTAACCCTCATTCGTTCGATAGTATGTATTATTTAGTATCTAACCAGCATTCTAATGTCGAGTTCCAAATAGCAGCAACATATTAAATGGAAGATTGCAAGGCAGGCAGCAAGAAAACAGGTTTTCCAGTTCCTTTTACAGAACATATTCCTTAGTATCTAACCGGCATTCCAATGTTGAGTTTCAAATAGCAGCACCATATTAAATCAAAGATTGCAAGGCAGGCATCAAAAAAGCAGGCTTACCAGAATTAACAGATAAATGGGATGCAATGTTACATAATACAAAATGATAACGTGCTTTAGAGAGTCAGTTCAAGAAATCCTGTCCATCTAAGCTTCAGTCGTGTGAGACACGAACAAACGGAAAGAAAGGGGGGAATTGACTGTATCCACGAAAAATCTTGTATCCAGCATCGTTTCCAGAATTCCAAAACAGAACTCATGTGCATCGACGATTTGAAGCTAAGAAAAATTATGGATAGTTCGACCTTATCTATCAAAATAAAGGCAAGGGTGTGGAGGATTTTTTTTTTAAAAACAAAGACCTTTTCGGTTTAATTAGATAATAAAAATTCAATCAGCATAAATATTATAAACATATAGAAATAAAAATCTGCTAAAGACATCCATGTTCAATTTATCAATCTTCATGATCACCAGAAAAACCCAACCTCCACCAATCAACACATATTCAAGTCCAAAATAGCAAAACACAGCTACATGAATTTCACAGTCAATATTCTACACACCCTTTCTCTTCACCAATCACGGCCTTACACAGAAAATAAATAGAGAGAGAAAAAGAAAATGAGAAACCAAAAATACCAGCAAAGATACCTTGAAGATTTCATGAAGTTCAAGCGTGAACAGACAAAAAAATAAAGAGCACATGAATCGTAACGGATTAAACAGAACAAAACAGGGAATTCTCTTGTAATTACCAGGAACCTCCTTTCGAGTAGAAGAGGGAGGAGCCGTGGCGTGACAAAGAAGAGAGCGGCCCAGCATGGAGATGGTGGAGACAATCCCGGCAACATAAAACACCATAACCAATCCAAGAACCCAGGGCATCAACAAAAACCCAATAAAAAACGTCACCGATCCACATAGCATCAAAGACAACGACATCCCTAATAGCAACGACGCAAATCCTGCTGGCGTTATCTTCGGCAACCGCCTCCTCACCGGCGTGGCGGGTAATGGAATTTGCTCCGAAAACGAGATCGGTGTTGATGAACGGAGGAGACTGAATACTAACGCTGATAGCTCGTCAAACACGCGAGATTGGTGATCTTGATTCTGTCTTCGCATCATATTTTTCGATTTCTTGATTTGATTTTATTTTAAAGAAAACAATACTAACAGGAATTTTGAATCTTGAAAAGTTGACGAAATTTTATCCGTCTTGAAAACGTTGGAAGTTGAGGAATTTTAATGCTGACCGCGATTTTGGGTTTTCTCTAAATTCGAGACAACTGGATAAACACAGAAACTCTCAAGTCTTATCTATTGGAGAAAAGCTTATCAGAGGTTTGTCAGTTTTTAACTGCTGAGGTTGAGTTGTAGGCAAGTTTTGTTTGTTTCTCAGGAAACTCTGGCGAGAAAACTGAATAGAGAAAAGTGTTGGACGCGGCGATGGATGGAACTGTTAAATATAGTTTGGTTATAAATAATTTTGTTTGAAAACATTTTCAGTTCAAGAGTTTGGATTCAGAGATAATTTAGAGGCTTGGAAGGTGTATGTATTTTATCCCTTTTCTCTGTGGATTGTGTTCTTTATTTAGAAGGAACCCCGCTGTATACATTTATTTAGAATCTCTACACACCAGTCCTCTAATTGTACCTCAATCTCGATTCAGTCCTCCAATTTTGTAATCTTAAGCGAGATAGTTTTATGTTGTAATTCTCATTTTCAGAAATATCATATGCTTTCAATCCAAGTTCAACGCTTTCATATCTCAATAATTTATATTACAATTTAATGCATTATAATTAAGCAGAGTGGGAACTATATTATATGTTTTTCCACTATCGAGGAAAGACTACGTGCACTTTTGAAGGGGTAAAAGATTTCTTGATAGCCGAATTGCAACATTTAAAAAATTCCGAACTGAACTGGAATCATACTGGAGGTTCAAGGACTACTTCGTAAATTGTCCTACTAATTCATTCAAAGACGACACCAGAGTGACAGGGCTACACGTTGGTCAAGCGGCACGATATGTGGATTGGATTGGAGGCAACTTACGTGGAGTCAGATGACGTTGGACGTTATCTGGAAAGGATATTCACGGCCTCATGTTAAAGCGCGCGGGTAAGATCTCCGGATCTGGCTTCGGTTAATTGTCGCTGATCAGTAGAGGATTAACTAATTTTGTACAGTTTTCTTTTTCCGGATATTATTATCGAGGTTGTCTATATTATTTGGTTTTTTTATTGGTATGAAATGTTTTGGATAATTAAAATTCAAGATAAACTAATTTTAAATTATACAATACAAACACAAAATCAAACATATTTAATCTCAAAATTAAAAACACAATAACAGGTTAATCAAAATAATTTTAAACATAATCTCTAAAAAAAAAAAAAGGGATTTTGAGGCCGGAACGAACAGAATAAAATTAATAACCATGATTATTACAGCAAGTTCCGGTCTGAAAAATGCTTTGTCCGGAATCGCACGGCTTGTAATTAATATTATTTATGAGAAAAAAACACGGACACCGCCAATTAATACTATTTCCAAACTATTTCTCAGTAATTATAGAAAGATTAGAAACACACTCAAGGGTAATTGTTTTTTTAATATGGTTGTTGTAGTTTTCAAAATTCTTTTTATTTAAAAATATTTCTAATTAATATTTTAATAATAAAAAGATATTTGAACAGAATAAATATCTCCAACTAAATTATTAAAAACTTAATCGAATTCACCATAACTAAATTATTAAAATAACATCTCCTTCTTCACTTCGGCTTGTAAGACATTAGAAATTAAGCTTGAAGCCTTGATAGGCCTAAGTCAACCCAACGAAAGGTCTAGCCACCTACTACTTTTATGGCTCGGAAGAGACTGCTCTTTTATTACAGTTTGGACCCAAAAAAAAAATTGAAATGTAAGACATTATTATATACAGTTGGAAGTTTTTTTTTTCACTTTGTAATTAAATTTGATATAACAATTTAAATCTTAAGAAAAATATTTTAATTTTTACTCCGCTCAGCTTTAAATTAAATAGTTTTATAGTTGCTTCAACGTAACCTTGTCAACTGGTTAGAATAAAAAAATAAAGAGGTTAGGTTTACATGGTCAACACATTAAATCAGTCATTTGGGTTATGAACTCTGCTAAATTAAAATTAGTTTAAACTTTAACTTGTTAAAAAAATATAGTCACACAAACTCTTATTTTTTATTAAAAAAAATACATAGATGATAGATCATATATGAAATTTGAACAATTTTATATCTACTATATGCTTATTTGAAATTATTGCTGGAATTGTTTTTGAAATTATTTTTTATTCAGAAATATATTAAAATGATATCTTTTTATTTTTTTTAAATTTATTTTTAATATCTAAAAACAAGTAACATGTGCTTGGAAACGAAGTTATTAACTAAACAAGTTTAAAAAAAAAAAAAAAACATCAAACTCGTTTACTATTTTACAATTTCTGACATGTGTTTGGAATGGGCAGCAGGAGGAGTAAAATAAGTGTTAGGACATTAATCATTGCAGAAGAGAGACCGCTTTACTGAAATTGTAGGCCCCATACCATGAATATATATATATATATATATATATAAAAAAAGTTTTGGGTGGTGTAAAATATACTTGTGATCGAATTTAAATAGTAAATCCACTCATGCATTCACAAGAAGATGCTCACAACCACCTCGAATGAATCCTCTTCTTCATCCAAGTCTTGTTCGTAATATTATTGTCCCAACTCACCAATTACATCATTTTTGAAGTTGTATAGTGCAATTATCAAAAGGAAAAAAAATAGTCGCAGCTTGCTTGAGATGGAATATTTCAGAATTTTGGTGCACCGACCCAGTCACGTGTGTGTGTTTCAAGACAAAACAATAATGACAATAGGTTAGTCAACTTAACCATAGTCAACTCAAATTATTATTCTTTGATTTTTCGAACAATTTTTTTTATATATAATTTATGATCTGCAGCTACATTATTGCCCCTCTAGCTACATGATTTTCTCACTTTTCTTTTTTGCTGGGCTATCTTGGTAGGTTAGCTTTCGGGTCAAATTGCATTTCCTTTCTCAATAGTTTTCTTATTTAATTGATTTCTTTTTGCTAGGTTCTTATTTATCAAGTCTTTTCTTATTTAATTGATTTTTTTGCTAGGTTCTTATTTATCAAGTCTATCACGTCACAAGTGATAGGTTGATTGAGTTAACCTGTTTTTTTTTTTTTTTTTTTTTATCTTTTTGCCTTAAATTATTTTCCCTTAAAATTTATTATTTTTGCACCTTATTTATTTGGTTATTCCAAGAGCTTGATAAAGTTTACCCAAGTTAACTCTATTTTTTTATTAAGCTTTTGTTTTTTGCTTGATATTTCTTTTGATTTTTTTATCCGAACTCATAATATAGATTGTAGGTTCATCAAATTAGCGCAATTTGACCGAGTTTTTATTATTCAAAGTTATATTTTATTTCCATCTTCAATATTATGATATTAAATCTTAAACTTCACTATTTTCTCTCTCTTTTTTCCTGAGAGTCTGCCCTGGATAATGCTTTTAGTAAATTTAACTTGATTTCTCTGACTGAATGTCATTTTCTAGCATTAAAAATACGTGGCCTAGTTGAGCTAAGCCTAAACAACAACTTTATTGCTTGGGATTGCAAAGCCCAAACTGCATCTTGTGCTGCCTTAACGCCACTTGGGCTATCAAAATGGCATGGGTGGCAATACCCCTGTTGTTTATACATGGAAATCAAATCTGCAAGGATAACACCCTTATTGCAGAAAATTTTCTAGCAATTACATCCAGGGAAGCCAAAACCAAGAAGATTTTATAGCAGGAGGTTTTTAGATTTAAAATTTTAATTTTATTGGATTTATAAGGAGATTGTTATTCTTATTTTTAGATGGACATTCCAAACTTATGATAGATGAGACTCAGATTCAGGCAGTTGGATGGCATAGATTAGAGACGGGAGAAGATAGAAAGGATAGTCTTTAACAGTGACCTTGTTCTTCTAGATTTCTCCTAGTTAATGAATCTTATTTATGTACCTGGTAAATATTTCGATGAATTAGTCAACCATCTTTTCAAAGATAATCCACTTTTCCTCGTGTTTCCTGATGAATACTAGTGCAAGCTCCCCAAGTTTATTTACTTTTACATACAATGAATGTCAACGGAGGCCATAGAATAGAACGCGGCCAATGAAGGAAAAACATGCTTTTGATTTGTTGGAAATGCTTGGAAACAGAGTTAAGATGCCTGGCAGCGTGGAGGAAACTTACTAAACATCGGCTCGAGTAAGATCGAGAATAGATGCATCGGCACTGGAGATGCAGCTCTGGAAACAGAGGTAACTACTAGAGTGTCTGTTAAATTGCCACGGATGCAGTGCTGCCTTGCTAGATAAACATACAGAGTGTTGTTTGTTCTGGAGGATGACATAAAGGGTGATTCACCTTGCCGTTTGAAGTTTCACCGCCATTCTTCATTGCCGCAATCTGCAAGTAATACAATCAACCCCAACAAAAATCCAGTATGCACCTGCTGAAATAGATAATGGAAATAGGCTACTTGTAAACAGGAGTGAGTTTCTGGATCATACGCAACCTGTTTCTGCAGCATTTGGTTTTCATCTTTCAGCATCTTTTCCTGGTGAGAGCAAAATGTATTCTTCAGAAAAGATAAAGGTACCTAATTAATTCTGTTTTCCAAAATAAATAAATAAAATGAAAAGAAATCTGATTCTGACATTGCTTCATTCAAGATGAATGGCACACAAGCATACAGCGCCTGAGCGCACATTTCTCATCATGGTGAACATTTTAGCAGCTAAACAATGGAGGGTGCATAGAAAAGGTGGGATTTCTTAATTATGAGCAAGGTGTTTCGGAGGCTCCAAATCCAGGAAGCTGCTGGTGGTCCTCTCTATCAGAATGCTATTTAGGTCAAAATCAGAGCTGCTAGGGAAAAACGAGGATCCTAAGCTCACGAGATCTTGCTGTGTCCACGAAGGATGCTTGCATTGATTGCAAACAGAAACATAGATATTGCATGAATATTTTCTAAGCTCTCTTTTGGTGTTGGTGGTTGTAATTCATGTTATAGATCAAGTATTCAGGATAAAGCTTGATTCCAAAAAGGCATGGTTTGGTGGAATTATTGGCATGATTTTCCTTTCCCAGGGTTTCAATTATAGATTTTTTAAAACGTCGAATGGAGTGACATGGAAAATTGAATAGGGTAATATGCTACTCAGAATGACATTCGACAAGCAACACAGAAGCAGTAATAACCCGACACACTTGCATACCTTGTCCTGGAGAGACTTCACCGATTCCAGCATCAGTTGCATCTGAAAACAAGTAAAAAAAAATGATGAAAAGAGCAGTAGTGAGACTTTACGAGGTGGCATAGTTGTGCAGGTGAATGAATGTGCCTAGAAATTCATCTATAGACTAGGTCTAAAATCCTGGAACGGAAAACGAACTGGTAATCGTGCAACAGATAGTGGAATGAAGATAGAGTGTTTCTCAAAGTTGATATCAGACAAGAACTTCCATCTAGTTCTTCCACTCAAGGTAGCTAGTTGGACACGTTTTGAGTTCTGTTGCTTGCAACTTGGGCTTGTGAGCTGTGATCGCTTATATAAATGGTATTTAGTATTTCAGTAAGAATACCATGGATGCTCTCTGAATTTCTCACCTTTACTTCAATTACATTGGGTTCCTATATACGTTATTTTTTACCGGATTTATGAGCAATTTCTAGAAGAGTTTATGAAAAAACTTGGAACTCAGCTAATTTCAACTTCACTTCAATTGCACTGCTGTTTTCTTGTATTTTATTATTCATAAGCGTGACACCCTAAGCAAAGATCAAATCCAGAAAAGCACAGTTCATCAAGCAGAAAACGGTGCAAAAACCAAGGAAGACAATCTGATATCCAAATGCTCGTCCAGCAGAAACGGATTAAAAACGAAAAGGGACAAGAGATACAGATGACCTTTCTAGCTCTGACACAAGTCAGTGCAGCATCAAGCTGCGTCGCTTGTTGCTCAAAGTCACTCAAGGTCTGCTCCCCAGGACATGAACCTTCAAGGTTCCTGTTGACAGAATACAGGTCAGTAGACCACCTGCACTTTTATGTTAACCAAGTACACAGAAAGTTGTAAGAGACACCTTTGAACTATCGGCAGTAGCTCTGCAGGTGATTTTAAATTTGCGTATTCACCAAAGTATGCCTGCTTGGTAAATAGAAGATGTTTAGCAGTTGGTTCCATGCCACAAGGAAATATCACTTTTTTTTAAAAAAAAAAGAAATAGAATATTATACGTCCAAAACTAGAAAAACCAAGCCATGAATTTATTTTACTCTCCAAGGTTTTTGCTCGTGCAAGTACCAATAAATCTAAATTACAAAAGCGTCGCATACCTCAGATTCATTAGCACCTTTGGATGAAGCAGCCATCACTTCAAAATGACTCTCGTACCGCTCGAGGATTCTGGCTATACTGAAGTGCATAACAAGGGGACAGCGTTGGTAAATAAAATCAAATCTTTAAATAAATAATATAGTTATAATGGATATTTATATTTAGCAAGGTGGCACAATTGTGTCAGCGTGGGAGTAAAATAGAGTACTAAAACACAACAATAATAAATTACACCAATTATTAAATTGCGCTCTAGGTTCGTTTTTTTTATAGGTTATTGGCTAACATTAATTTTTAACTCTTTTGAACATCATTCTTAACACTAAAAAGTTTTTTTTTAATCAAATTATATTTTTATTCATTAGTAATTTTAAATTCATGTCACTTATAATTTAAAAAAAAAACATTAATAGTGAGTAAAATTTTTTTAATAGCTATTTTATTTAACAGGTGATTATATTTAAATTTTAAAAGATAATTTCATTTTATTCCATTATTTAATAATCTAATTGCTTGATAAACTATTACTGTAATAATTAAAAGGATACTGGTAATTATTCATGAGTACCTTAAAACCACTACATTAAAGATTATATTTTTTTTCTCATCAACCACTAAATGCGCCGTCAAATTTTTCTCTTTCAAATTATGTTGATTACGGAGATCTTGACAGACACCGCAGGACAGACAGCCGGGGATTCTTGACACAGCACTTGCAGAGCATTCATCAGGTGTGGTTATAACCCATGAAATGAGAGGTTTGTTTATGGCTCTAAGAAACTGAACTAAAACTGTAAAAACCAATCTATTCAACTATTTGTGAGAGACTCCAACCAGATGAATAGTGCTTGGTTTTTTATTTATCAAAAAAAAAACTCCGAGCATTAAGAAAATCACTTCCAGACACGACACCGGATGAGAACAATGTATTTGCTATTCTGCTGAACACAGAAAAGAACCATTGGGCTAACTACTTCTGGTTCATTTTCTTACTGAAAAGGGAGTAACTCAGAAAATTTTGAACACTGATTCTCGTATTTTTCTGGGACCTTCAAGAAACTGAAGTCCCGGAAAAATCCGTTAATAAATGACAGCCCCTTATACAGATGATAGGCTATCTTTGGCGACTTTGCCCGACAGGAGATTGGAGTGATCCCGTCTCAAGTCTTTCTAAAACGGTATTTACATGCAGATTTGTTTTCACTATAAGATTGATATGAAGACTAAATAGTAATTTATTTACTTTTTGAACAATGAAATGAGTAAGAAATAAAATTTATAAGCCTGGTGTCAGGAAGTTTTTTACTATTTTCACCTTCAAATACACAATAAGATAACACAAGTACCCATTGAAATAAATAAATAAATAAATACTTTTTTAACTGGCATGTAGGAGCTTTTTAGTCCTTTCTATTTAAAAAGCACAATATTAATGTGTGCTATTGATTCCAGTGGTCAAAAACATCCTTCCATAACAGTGTTGTTCAAATTATCTCTACAGCTCCCCCTTCAGTCATGCAGATTAATTGGCAGATGACGTTGAGCTTTGCATTTCAGAGCATTGAGGATCATCTGCACTATTCGTTATATTCAAGCACTGTCACTCTACACCATTGTGCTGGTTCCTATGTTCAAGTACGTCTTCATTGCTCTGTGGGCCAACGACAACGGTGATGGTAATCTAACCAAAATCTCATTAATTTATCAAGAAGATTCCCAAATCATCGAAGTTGAATCTTGGCCGCTTGACCATATATACAAGTCTAAAAATTTGTGTAGAGTTTTCTGAAATGATCTTTATCATCCGTTTCTGTCAAAGTTGGTGATAAAACGACCAATTCACATGGGATCGCTGTATTTATAGTTCATTTCCTCAGAAAAATAGACGGGCACAGGTTGATGGTGGGTTTTTCATTGAAATTAATGAGAAATGTCAGTTTGGACTTCATTTATAGCATTTCCGTCACCTGGTATATTGAAGGAATTATTGGAAAACGGAAAGCGCCCAGTTATGTGATGCATGCCGTACATGTTATTTGCGAAGATTTCCGAATAATGAATCAATGCACTCGGATGATATGATATGCATGTATGGCTTAATCATATAACAGTTTGTTTTTTATTATATAAACACGTGCGGCAAGTTTATAGGCCTCCTAGTTTTTGTTTTTTACTTCTCAGAAAGTCTTCGTACCGTCGAATAAAAACCAAATGGGTGAATGCTTCTTTCATAGTCTGTGTTTCACATGTTTATGCAAACTTTTCTACTTGGTTTCCGCGGGTTGATATGCCATGCTTGTGAAAATAGATACTTTTTTTTTATCAGTTAGACATGAACTTGTCGTCACTAGACGAGAACTTACTATATAAAAGACTTGGAAGATATATTTATAGATTGGTGAAACATGTCTAGACTCAAAATAAAATCCGATCACGTTATATTAGAATGATGACTCAAGATGACTACAATAGTTTATTTAACCATTAGATTACGCTCAAATTTTTACAGGAGGTTATTTTCTTTTCAGCAGCCACGAAATTGTTATTCAAACCGCTAGAAAAAAATGGCCTCTAGGTACGTATTGGTTTGGACAATTTTGTTATTTTCCTTATTATTTTCAGATATCATACATTTATTTTGAATTATATGATTGTTTTCTTGTTATTTTTGGATTTTGTTTTTGTTTTTTTAGTCGAGGTAGAGTTTTTACCTTATTTAAGGCTTCATAAACCTTCTAAGAAAGAGATTTGAGAGGTCTTTCTTCGCTCATCACAATTCATGTGTTCTTTGTTTTTTTTTTTAGCTTCCGTCATATATCCCCTCTAAATTTTCAAGCTAGCCCCTCAATTTATTTTTCTTTCGAATTTCATCACTCATGTATATTTGAATTAGCTCTTAAGATTATACCATTTTTTATATTTCATCATCTTTCAATTATTTATTTGTCAGATTTCATCCCTATTTTCTTTATTGTTTGTTTTATTGTAGATTGTTTTTAATTTATTTATTTTTATCATTTTCACCCTATCTCAATTTTTCTATGAGATTTGAACTTTATTCTTTATATTGATATTATTTATACTTTGATGAATTATTAAAAATGATATTTTTATTTTACTTTAAAAGATTTTATCGAGTTTGCTTTGTTTTTCAGTTCTTTTTATTAAGCTTGTGTTTTTTTAGTTTTACCCTTCTAACATTTATTTACTTGTAGATTGCGATCCATTATTTTTTATTTGTAGAATTTCTCACTAATCTTGAAACTGAGCAAGGTTATTGGAACATAGTAACCAAAAGGTCTTGGAACAACCTTAAAAGAGCAACATCGATAACTTCAAAATTACTAAGCCTCCAAATCTTTGGCTTTCCTAGTTTATTTAGATTGATTTTTTGATATGTTTAAAGAGTTATATACCTCTTAGAGATTCATACAATTTGAAGAAAAAATATTCATTGATAAAATTACAAATCAAGATTTGTGCGCTGAGCCTATTCAGCATAACTCTATGTTGCCTATACTTGTCTTTCTTATATTGTTTTAGTTTACATTGATCAGTATTAAAGCTTTGCATCAATTGGTATCAAAAACCAACAACGCCTGAAGGTTAATTGTTGCGTGCTTAACCATGATTGCAAATTTGATAGATAATTACATGATTCAAAAATTTGTGATAAAAAACATGCAAAGATAAAATGTTAAATTAGTTCATCAATTAGAGATGGTGAAGAGCTTGAGGAAATCTGAAAAGTGATCATAAATATATGACATATTTTGAGAACTCGTATCAGAGACATGTGTATATATAGCAGACAAATTCTTGATCAGGATTTCAAGTGTATAGTCAAATAAATATGGGCTGATATTCTCAACCATTTATGATATTTATTTTCATGATTATTATGCTGATAATGATACCATCAATAACGATAGTAATATCAATGATGATTTCACCAATGGTCCTCGTTGATAATATAGAGGTTAGGTGCAAAAGAACATGAAAGATATTCATCCAAAGAAAACTATTAATTTAAGTTATATTTTAATCAATTTAATTACAAGTTTATTGTTATCACAAATATTTGCTAATGTATTATATGGATACAACACATGTTGATGAAGAAGTTTAAGATTAAAAATTCTTTACACTAGAAGCACGAGTAAGAAATTATTTGTTAACCGATGATTTTCATGCAAAATCTTATATGAAAAGGTTGACATAAAAAAAATTGAATGCCTCTTTGAATGCTTTAATAACTAAATTTGAAATAAAGTTTATTTGGTAACATGATTCAAATAAATATAATCATAGATATCAAAATACATATATAATAATAAATAACCCAATATTTTTTAGTGTTTTTAATTTTATTGCATAATACTTATCGAATATCTGAAACTAAAAACTTAGAAAAAAATTTAGAGAATAAAATCTTGATAAATATGTCAGATAAATAACCCAATATTATTATTTTTATTGCCTTTTTTAAGTATTTTTTTAAAGTTTTGATAGTCAAAGCAGTGTCAAAGAAGTTTTCACCCCATTTGGTCCCATTGTGTTTACAAGTTAGGTGATTTTTGGCCCAACTTTTAAAAATAAAAGGGTTTTATGGAGAAATTGCTTTTAAAAAAAGGAAGTAGATAATCCCAAATAGTAGATAAAAGCTAATTATGAAAAAGGTATTATCTTTAGTATTCTTTTCTTCATGAGAATAACAAAGCCAATTAGATCTTAAAGAAACTTAGTCCTTACTTACTCTATATTCCTTTCCTTAATGAGGAGTTTTTTGAAGATATAACATACAGCCTTGTTGATAACATATATTCTATTAATTTTATCAGTGACCCACTTGACGTTGTGAACCGAACCAAATTTATTTACCAAGAAAAGGAAAGCAATCAAGGAATTGTTATTGGCAAACCCAAGTTAACATGTGAATCCTTGACCTAGAGATATATCAAGATTATGTGTCTATCATGTGTCCCAAATCATGAGATCAAAGATGATTAAATAAAAAGAAATTGATGATAAATAAAAATTAAAAACCAAAAATTAAATATAAATCAAGATATTTAATAGCATAACACAAGTCATTTACCTTGTTGTGTTTAATAAAGTTTTTTTTTTATTAAAATCAATTTGTAATATAAATTGACACACACATTAAAATTTATTGAATAAAATAAAATAAAAATACCATGTAAGATTACACATTCAAAATATCATAAAAATAAACCTTATTTAATTTTTATGAACTGTACAAAAAAAAAAAAACTACAAATGAATCATATTAACTTCATAAAAACATAAAGATAACCATATAATTTATAACATAATCGTTATTAAAAAAAAGGCAATAAAAACTACATAGACGTGATATTAATTAAAAAAAAACTAAAAATATTTTAAAAAGACAGAAAAATATTAATTGAAAAAGAAAAGAAAAACTCAAACACGTGGGGCTGCTATTTATGTGAATCATACCTGATAAAATCGAGGAAAAAACGATCAAAATAAAAGATTAATCTTAACGAAAAGACTAAATTAATCATTCAAAAGCATGAGTGCATAGGTGTTTAAATCAAATTAAAAGTTTCGGCAAGGAGTTCATAAGTTCTATATCTAGTATGGAGACGCCCATGCAGCAAACACAAAACACACAAGGATTTTCCTTTCAGCGAGAGGAAAGTTCATCATGTGACGGCTAGAGTGAGAGCTAATAGAAACTCAGAATCCAAATCTATCTACCCGACGACTCATCGATTAAATAGTTCATCAACAACAGTAAACATCTCGGTTAAACAATCGATCGGCAAGTTAAATTACTACAGAACATTGACAATTCATGCTGCGTCGTAAGCATGGAAAAAATATTGATCGCTAAAACAGGGGGGAAATATGCATAGCCTGACGTCAAGAGTCTATCAACTATATAAATCACTATTTGATTAATATACTCAGTTTTTAGAGGTGAAGATAAGTAATGATAACACCAAATTAATCCGTGGAAAATCACCAAACTAAACCAAACAAATAAACAAGCTAATTATGTGCAAGAACAAAGCGAAAACAGTTTATTCATATCTTAATAGGAAATCAAGGGACCTAAGAATGAAGTTTTAATAAACAAAAAGACTTCGAAAAAAAAAACTTGAGCTCATGAACAAACCCCAGGCTTGATTTGGATTCTAAAGCAAACGGGGAAAATTAAATTTCGGAAAGAGTTTGGTACCTGGCAATGCTGGAGAATTCATAGAGCTTGCCTCTATTTGAAAAGATGAGGAGAGCTACTTGGACGTCACAAAGAACAGAGAGTTCATGAGCTTTCTTAATCAATCCACTTCTCCTCTTCGAGAAGGTAACTTGGCGACTGATCTTGTTTTCGATTCGTTTTAGCTCTACTTTCTTACGACCCATTCTCTCAACCTGTCTATCTCGATCGATCCAAATGTTCTGACCTAATTTCTATCCTATTTTGCATTATAACCTTTCCTCGAATGAAGACAAATAAAGTATAACTAAGTTTATCCGTTTGTTTCGTATTACTTTTGCTTCGTGGTCGATATTTTTAAAAAATAATTTATAAAAAGTTTTTTAGTAGTAATTAAAATAATTTTTAAAATATTGAATTAAAACTATAGTTAAGTTTGAAGTTAATAAAAAACAGTTTGGAGTATTTAAATATCAATTTTTTTATATTATTTTCAACTTGTGAAATTATTTTAAAGGGAATAAACACACACACATATGTGTGTGTGTGTGTTTATTTAAATATTGTATTAATATATATTATTTTTAAATATTATAGATTTAATAATCATGATAATAAAATATAATTAATAATTCAAGTAAATTAAATACTTGTTTTTATTATTCCATCAAAATACTTGTAATTCCTTCATGAACTAAATTGATAGATGAAGACCTTTACAATTCCTAACTATTATTTGATTGAGGAACAATATATGATAAAATATCATTTTAAATAAAATTAAGATTGCGAAGAAAAAATTTATTGTGATCTCATTTTAATATATTTATTTATATTTTCATTATTTTAATATTAAATATCTATATCTATATATGTAAAATAAGTACAAATACTCTCAAATAATCCCTCAGCCCCTCTTTTCATCTCCCAAATATTATAGATTTAAAAGTACCTCCCCTCTTTCCAGCAGCCTCCCTCTCCCAATCAAAAATCCCAAAATCCACGTCAACACTCGAAGAGGAAAAGCAGGCCGAGAGAAGCAGCTAATCCCTAACCTATGTTTTTCTAATTTTTTTTGGATCCCATGTAGCAATTTCAATGCCTTTTGCACTTAACTAAACACTAGATGGGGGTGTTTTTTTACGATTTCCGATCACATTACAAAAACAAACACCTTCATAGAGGTGGACGTAGTTTATTGTGATCATAGTTTTTTAAAAATATTTTTTTATTTAAAAATATATTAAAATATTTTTTATTTTTTTAATATTAATACATAAAAATAATCTAAAAATATCAAAAGATTTTAATAAAAAAATTATAAGAAATATTTTTTAAAATATATTCGATGTTTTTAGCTCGGAAATAATAGTATAATCATGACTACATCCACGTTTCTAAACATGATATTAAATAATATAATTTTTTATATTAGATAAATAAAAAAGGAAGATTTGTACCGGCAAGAAAGGAGAGGCTCTTCCTCAAGTCGATCAGTGTAAGGCCCAAAAAAAACGAATTGTCTCCATTCGGGCAAGGTACAATATAATACGTGAGTCAGCAAGAAAATAATTTAAATTTGTTGTTTTCAAGAAGAGAGTTGAGCAGATAAGTTAAAATGGTGATTATCTCCGCTCAAAATAGAAGATAAAGTTGAGCAGTGAGAAGATAAGTCCAGCGTACGTCTTAATGTCTACAGGCACTCTAGTCTCTACCTCACTCGTACATCTGCTGTGGTTGATATTTACTACTACCAGGAATTTCAAAAAGTAAACAGCCGACAAATATGTTTGATGAACGTGCCAGAAGCCAAACGCTGTCACGAACGAGGGTGTTTTTAATTCTGTTTTAAAAGTTTTTTTTTTGCAAAAATCTTATTTTTTTACCTTTTATTTTAAATTATTTTTTTTAATATTTTAATATTATTTTCATATACAGATATAATAAATAATTTAAAAAAATAAAAAATATTTCTAAATAAAACATGACTTTCAAAAATAATATTAAGCACACTCCTACCTTCCGCAAAAAAAAAAAAAAGGGTCTAGAGTGTTTGCTTAACAGATTAATTGCTTCTGACATTTCGTTTTATTTATTTTAAATTATTTTTTTAGTGTTATAATATCAAAATATAAAAAATATTTTGAAAATTAACCTTATTTAAACTAACAGACTCTGAGCTCATGTTTTTAATTTTGATTCAAAAATGTTTTTGATTTTTTTTTTGTTTAAAATTAACTTTCTTTAGTATTTTCAGTTTATTTTAATATACTGATATTTAAAAAATAAAATAAAAAATTATTTTGATTTATTTTTTAATAAAAAATATTTTAAAAAATAATTTTAATCACATTTCTAAACAGAGACGGTGCTTGTTTGACACTATATTTTAAAAATATTTTTGAAAAAAACTAAATTGTTTTATTTTTATTCTTATTTTTTTGATATTTTTTATATTATTTTAACATGATAATATTAAAAATTATTTAAAAAAATAAAAAAAAATATTATTTTAATATATTTATTAATAAAAACAAATATCATTTTCAACTGGCTTGAAGCCAGAGCCATGGAAGCCAGCATCAATCACAACTTAAGAAAACAAAGAGACCAGCCCATTAATTTGAGGCCCATGGAAAACTGCCCAAAGCTCTCCCTTGAAGGCAAAATAGTGGCCAGCTCTTAGCTCAAAACCCCATGAGCCAGTTACCACATGCATTTCTCTGCGAGGCCCACCAAACTGAAGTGGATCTCTCACTAATGACGTCATTAAGTTATCAAATTAAGAGAAGGCTGTAATAAACCGAGCAAGCACGTGGATATGCTCTCTTTTTTAAAATGTCTTCTATTAAATAAAACATGCAGTTCATTACACGCGGAAAACGCTAAGACCCCAAGTGTGGGGATCCAATTGAAACTTTCTTATAAATCAAAGAGCTAACTATTGGAGGAAAAAATAATTTAGGGATCTAATTGAAAAATGGAGAACTGATTAAAGACTTGTATGATATTAGCCTTACAAATATTTTTCCCGTTTACTCTATTTCATGGAGTTAATTTTATATTTATAAAATAAATGATTTTTCAATACATTACTTCTTACGTTTTCTGCTCGAATTAACATATTCAATCATCAACATTACTTAATATTATATAAAAAGATGTGCTGCAGAGGCCGAAGAAATAGGAATCCTACGTCAGTTGAAGAGGCTACGGGAGGAGCACCGTCGCTAGAAGCCACTTGTCACGGTGCTTCACGTCTTGCCTCCAGGTCAGATACTGAGAGATTCAAGGGCTTTGCTTTTAACAGGGCATCAATCCAGGCGGCGAGTTCTGTACTCTGGAGTCCGAGTGTCCGGCTCTAAGCAGAGTTACCCACCAAAAGCATGAAGCTTGAAGAAACTCCACGCACAGAATCTGAGATTGTATACTTGCAGTGCGGCCTCCAAGCTTACTGTTTAAGAAACTTGATGAATGTGCTAACAGGGTGACCATGTTTTAAGATTATTCATTCTTATCACCTGTTTCTATTTTTCCTTTCTCGGTGACTTTTTCCTGTCGAGAGCAAAAAGTTATATTTCAGCAAAATCAACATCTAATTCTGGGTGGCGGATTAGCATACCAAGAAATATTAATGGCACTCTACATTTTCACCCTAACAGATTGCTCTTCTCTCTATAAAAGTGGTGCGGAAAAAATCAACGGGTAGACTGCTGATGATCGAGACCACCCCTGATTCTAGCACAGCTGTTCATGTTGAAAGACACGAGCATTTCACCCCTGCACAAACACGTACGGGATACAGTCATCCTGGAAGAGAAATATTGCGCAAGAACAATATATATCTTTATACCAAGACAAATAAAGCATCCAGATAACATGCCCTGATCATGATGTTCATTTCTTACTGTCGCAGTTCTTTATGACATAGTTAATTTCTTGCCCTTGTTCGACTTTATCTGAAACTGTTCCTGGCTTCCTGCGGGCTGGAAGGCATTAAAATGATGATGGCAAAGGCACTTTAGGAGCTCTGCTTGTAATCTGACAAGGAAACTATACAGCAAACAAGATGAAGAGTAAACGGTTCCGGTTATGGTGATGCCTCACCTGCGGCATTGTCGGGGAGCTTGTACTGCAGAAATTACTGGGAAAAGGTTCTGGGCTGGGATTGAAAACACAGTTGTCTCCATGTCTGCAACTATTGCAATCACTGCGTCTAGTTCCCCTAGCTCGTTCAAGACACGAGAAAATTATTTCGTCGTATAGCGGACTGCAATAGATGAGAATGTAGTTAGATTAGCACAAAATATTGTTGGATGACATTCAGTTTGCATCTAAAATTAATATTTGAACACTTGCTTTGATATATAACTTAGCTTGCAAAAAGGCGATCCTATAGCGATGCACATGATCTTACCTCCCAAATGCACTTTTCCTTTTTTCAATTTAGTCCCTAGATGTTTTAAAATCTCTTATATTTAGTTCTGATTTTTTAATTAAATTTTTTCGAGGTTGACTGTTAACTAAACTGTATAATTTGTTTCTTTTTATTTCTCTTTTTTATAAGATTATTATTGTGTCAAACAAACATCTCGATATTGGATTTATAATTGATTTTATAATTGTATATTTTCTTAATATTTGGTTAAATGAAAATGATTTTGATGAAAAACTAAGCTATTAAACTTTGTAAAAACTAATATGGTTCGATAAGTTTAATTTTTATTTCAATGAATATATTTTTTATTTTATCATTTCAGTTTTACAATTTGTTTTGTTATGTTTTTGATAAAATTATTGTGGTCTAGCAAAAACCATGGTATTGTGTTATGCTTAATTCTACGAAATTTTTTTATTGTTATGTATTAATATAAAGAATTGTTTTTTTTTAAAAAGTAATTAATCTTGATGGATTTTATGACTCAGTTAGAAGGTTTGCCATATTGATTTGGGTTATCAATTCACAGGTTTGACAAGATTACTCATCAAAGCCAATATGCTTTAGTTATTTTAATTGATTTATTTTATTTTATTATTCAAAGCCAATATGCTTTAGTTATTTTAATTGATTTATTTTATTTTATTATTCAAAGCCAATATGCTTTAGTTATTTTAATTGATTTATTTTATTTTATTATTCAATATTGTGTTGAGTGAGAAATAAATTTTATGATTTATTTATTCTTTCTATAGGTTTATCAAGTTTTCAAACAAATATATATTTTAATGTTGATGCTTCATATTGCAAGTATGTATTTTTATAATTAAATAGAAATAATTTATATTTTTTTATATTATTAAACTGAGAAGAATCCATAACATGCATCTCATGGTGACTATGGTCAATCTAATATGTTATTCGTATTAAATTTTTTAAAAGTTAAATTATCTTTTTATAATTCATATAAATTGCTTTTAAATTTAACCAATTTATATGAATCAGCTTGAACATGATTTAATTGAAAATATAAGCTATACAAAAGAAATTTCTCATACTTTTGGTATGTTTTTATGTTTAAAAATAATTTGACATAACAGGTAATAAATTAATATAGCGTTAAGAGCATATCCACTACAGCAATGAATATATTATCAAGGACAGTTCTAGAGATCAAAAGCAATGACGAGCACCAAATCCCTGGAAATCAGCATCGATTAAAAAAAAAAAAACGATTTTTGAGCAAAATAATAAGAAGAAAAAACTGACAGTCATAGGAAAGCAGAGACATCGATCCAGGACTCCAAGAGTTGTCTGACAAATACAAACTATGCACAACAAGAAAACTATCTGCCAGATATTGTCTGCGCAGTACTGATTTCAATCCTAACCTTTTAGGTATGCGTTCATCTTTCAATTTTCAGATTTTTTTAATTAAATTTAATAACTCATTTTAATTCATTACCACTCATGATTCTCTATTTTATTTTAAATTTTTAGTTTACAGTTAGACTTTTAAAGACTAGAAAACATATATATATATATTTATCTAATCCAACTTACAGAGATTTCTACATGGAGAATCCATAGTGGGCTACAATTTCTCTCCCTCGTTTCCATTTTTCACTATACATTGCTCGAGTGACCGTATCTTAAGTTACTCAGAATAAAGTTTTCACCCCTTTGTAAGAGTATCAATGTATGAGCACATGAGCCATAACAATTGGTATCATAACAATTATTTTCAATGTTGAAAATTCATTAGTCCTTATGGATATTATCATCATATCATCTAATTTCTTCATAAAATCCTGATATACTCTCGATCAATATTGCAAGGCAATATCACTCATGTAACAAGCCATGAAAATCTGGGAGGCTGCATGCAACCTATGAAAATCAACTCTCTCTATCGGCGATTCTGCATGTCAACCCTCTATGTCGTTACAGGTGATGGCAAGGCCCGTTTAAGGGGAAAAGAAGATGATGCATCAGCTAGCTCCACTCATCAGGAAAGAAAAAGAAGCTTACAAAACCCATAATTATAACGAGTCAGGCTCACTAATTTCCAGTGTTCTTTTCCTATTTTCTACATAATTCTTAAACCGCAAAGAACATCATGAGAGTCAGGTTAGGATAAACAGACAGATAGAAACACATTAAAAGCTGGAGTATCTTAATTATGGTCTTACATACAAAGGAGAATTATTCTTAACTTGAAAAAAATAAAAAAAAGCCTGCAACTGCTAAGTGCAAAACGAAGCAGCGCAATGCTTGCACACGCCACATGAAGCACTACTTGCACTGTTCCTACGGTGCAGTAGAATTATGATCATATAGACCACCTAAATCGTTATAACTGACTGTTCATCAATAACATACAAGATAAAACACAAACCTGCTGATTAAATATGGGAACCATCTTGTTGACGAAACGAATACCATGCATGGCTGAGAATGAGAACCATAGCTAGTCCTCTTATCATGCTAACCAACCTGGCATGTAAGTAGTCATACTTGGGCCAGCAGTGACCATTGTTATATTTTCTGGTTGATACCTGCAATTCAGAATAAAATCGTTGTAAGACAATCCCCCCTCGTCACTTAACTTTTGCTCTAAAACGTTGACAAGTGATTCTATAATGTTGAAACGATGGCTTCCAGAAACATAAGTACATAAAACAATGACATTATCACTTTAGTTTCTTCTTTTTTCTTTTCTTTTCTTTTCTTTTTTTCCGTGACCAGCATTTTATGTATCCAGCCGAAAGGCTGAAAAATAGTACGGATTATAGTTAAGAGACTAGACATACCCCATTTGTAGTGTAGGTTCACACTCCAAAGCATGAAAAAATCCATCACCCTGGGATTGAGCTTGTTGTCTAGCGTACTCCACATCTTCTGCACTTGGATTCAACTGGAGTGAATTTAATTGGTAGCCTTCCATCAACTGCAAAGATAGCAAATAAAACCACCAATATGTCATCATATTCGGCTATACTTCGTAGGGGAGGCCAAATCAATTGACTAATTTATGTTCAATCTGTGGAAAGGAACTTAATGCTTAACAGTAATTTCGATTTCAACTTAACAGAAACTTCTTTATTGAATTAATTTTAGGGGTTCTTGTTTCTGCACTAACTTACTTCCACCTAAATGGAAAAGTAACATACCCTTTCTTTGAGGGACTTGTTAGCTACATTTAGCATGTGTTCCTGCATGTAATGTTTGAAGTTAAATAGAAAGTTCTAGGAAAAGGAAATCAATAGACAACAAGGAAGCTTCTGAAGTTTCCATACCTTATGCTGCAGGTCATTGAGCTGATCCAGCATGTACTGGGTCTGTAGAACAATAAGAGGAATTATGAAATTGAGATATATACTGCCGAGTGTCAAGTGCTTTTTTACATATAAAAAGTACTTATTTGTGTGCAGTGAAGTCGAAACATCCAAGAGAAGTTTTAACTGTAACTGACCCTGCTCTATATTGTCAGAATTTAACTTATTAATCAGAATGCTAAGTATAGTCAACTTTATAATATATAACCACATCCTGCTATCTTCAAAATGTACTCGTATAAAGTACCCTAGTTGATCTGATCTGCTTCAATGACGAATCAAGTTGCCTTTCAAGTGATTCTAGCTCTTTGCTGCCTAGAGGGCCAAGTTCTTCTCCCAAAAGATTCCTGTAGTTCGATGGCAATGAAAAATTTGATGATATCAAAGGTCAGATTTCAATATTATTTGTGCATGTAGATAATGTCACTTTCTAATGAGGATCACCCTTGAAAGACTACATTTTAAAAATTGCTGCTTAAGGCATCCTCACCTCTGGGTTCTTTGCAGGGCTTCATAACGTGCTTTAAGCTTCAGATATTCCTGCTGACTACTGAATTCCTACAGCCAAAGCAGTAAATTCCATTTGAACATGAATGATTCAAAACATTTACAAGTTATGTTGATAAGATTTGCAGTGCATAAATGCAACTGGACTATCAGTAATCCTTGAGGCAGTAGCCATAATATCTCATCAAAATTCATAGTTTTCAATATTATGGAAGCTCCAAATTAATATAATACTTGAGATTACTTGATTCCTGAACATACATGCATACATATATATAGTTGAGAAATGTGGTTTTAAAGATTTTTAGCCGCTATTTTTCTGCATTTTCGTTCCTTATTCTCTTAATGAAGACAGACTGTAATTTTTTATGGATAAAACCGATCTTTTTAGAAAAAATAAACTCGTTTTCTTCAAATTATATAAAGAAAAGGGACATTTTCCAGCTACCAAAAAGTAAGTTGTTTACATTCCCTCATTTACAAAGATGACTTCAGTCGTATTCAATATTTATGAACCAGACAGCAGACATGCGTTCTTTTTTAAAGTTGTTTTTATATGCCAGGAGAGCATTTTTCCTCTTATCTAATAGCACCAAGAGAGGTTGATTCAACATTGTAAGAAAGCAAACTTAGTTGTTCAGAATCTAGTTGACTGAAATAATAATGATTACTGGATAAATTAAATGTTGGTTAGAATCATCACAAAAAAAAAAAAAAAAAAAAAACCTCAAACATTTTGGGTTCTGAATCACAATCTCAGAGGCATCATACATCTATCTTCTGTGATAATTTTTGAATTTTTATTCTTCGTTGTGATATTTATTGCCACGCAAACCTGGTTGTTTCTATATAACTTACTAGAAATTCATACTTTGGAAGATTAAATAAAGAACCAGAAGAAAGAGGGAAAATCAAAGAATATAGGAAAAGGGTAAATTTGCTTACCAGTGCTTCCCTTGCAGACACATTTGGCTCTGGTGCTCCATAATTGCACTTCTGGTACCTCTCAAGAGTTTTGAGCATGCTGACCAACAATAGCAACAATCGATAGATTTTAAATCTTAAAATCTAACCATCAAGATTGATACAAAAACTGTAACAGCAAATAGAGACATGTACGGGGACAGTATAGCAAGGATCTATTTTGAGCATAATAATCCTTTTGAGATAGTGTTGGTTTCTGGTGAAATTTTCTTACTTTTCCGGTTCAAGATTCAATGAAAACCCATTTACATTTTATTTTGTCATTATCTCAACAAATTTATTTTGAGATTGGATTGCAACAACAAACAATTCACAAGGGGAGAGAGCCGTTCTGTAGTGTAGTTATGACATGGTATTTCAATAGAAATATGCCAAAGTCGAGTCAATGAACATAAAATTGACCAACATTTCGCTAGTGCATTTTTTTTAAAAGAGTTTAACGAAGTATATGTGAATAAGTGGTTTGTAAAGATCTTAAACTAATCATTGAAATTTATTAATTATGAATTGATTACATTTCTCTATTTAAACAATCTCTTTTCCAAATTCTCGTTTGACCCCTACATCAACTTGAGTCCTTAAATACGAAAGAATCTTTAGCTGCTAATTTTTTCCTGGTTCTTATGGTCACACAGAAGCATAATGCACACCCTCTTCCCAATTACGAAAGAATTTGGTGATGTTTCAGGCTGAATTTTATACATAAATTGGGTTGTGGAGAGGTATGGTCATAGCATTGATGGCATGCGAAAATGGGAGGCCGAAGCAATTAAACAGCTAATAACAAATATTTGGTGACAAATGATGATGATTAATTTGAGCAATAAAGTTTTAAAAAGAACAAAGATTGAGCAAAATGAAAAATGATGATGGAAAGTTGACTGTAGAAGCTTCCTTTAGAAAATTGACAAGATTGAGAATAATGCGGTTCTATATTTTTTTCTATCACAAAAGAAAATAAGATCTGTAATTTTAAGATGAAAGACAGAAGGCTAAAGAGATGGGAACAAATTAATTAAGAGGTTTAATTTTATGTATTTTTTGAAAATTCTCTTAAGCAGATCAGTAATCATTCAAGAAAAAACACCTTATAACCGGTCCATTCATTAATTCAATAGAAAAAATGCAAGCCCTACTTGAACAAATTAGTTAATTAAAAATAATGTCTTGACATAAATAGTCAATTGTACAAGCAAAACCCTAAGATAATTAAGAGCGTAGAATGTAATGCTGGACTAGAATTTAAGGGCACTAATTACTGTACTAAGAGAAAAGGGACCTCTAATTAGGAGGAGCTTTAACATCCTGTGGATATTTGGATTGGTCACTCCAAAGATACAGACTTCGAGAGCACATCACAATTAAGATAACTTCTGATTTGAATGAGAGAGAACAATTCAGTATACCGAAAAGAGTGAGAGGACTGATCATCTGTAGATATCGAAACCCTAAGCAGCTTTGGTAAAGATCAAAACCCTAGATGTCTCTATCAGTTCATGTGATTGGAAATATTCTCTCTCCACTGAAACTGAAAAGAGAGAGTTGAAGATCCAATGGGAAGAATGGAAGCTCCTATGTGAAAAGACTGATCTGAAGAGAGAAGAGGAGAAAAAACAGCAGTCATAATGTCCCATTCTTATTGATTGATACTGGAAAAATTGTGTCTTTACTTTTTTTTTTCCTTTTTAAAATTAACATTGAAAACTCTGTGAGGTAGTTGGGAAAAAACCTCCAAAATTGAAAATGTGTTAAACAGAAAATCAATGAAGACTTGGACTGAGAAATATAAAGGTAAATTACAGGAAAACCCTAAGCTTCATAGATTGCAAATGATCAGAGAGAGAGAGGGATAGCAAGATCAACTAAATTGCAAGCTTTCTCCGCTGAAAACATCAACAACTCGTACAAACTCTTGTTTAACGAAATCAAGTAGATTGGAGTTTTGAAATGAACAATCTAAGACCAAATTAACCTCAAAATGGTTAAATGAAAAAGGGCAGCGCTTTCAAAGATTAAAGAGGGAGAAAGAAGAGAAGATTGTTTTTGATCTTATGTAACAACCATGATATGTTGGATCCTGAAGAGAAAATGAAAGGAAAAGAATGTTAAGGAAGACAAAAGATGAATTAAGACTATGGGACACCAGAGAATAACATTTTTGCTTGTATAATTATGAAGAAAACAAACTCCATGTTGCATATTGCTTGATGGGTCTTTCGAGCAGTTGGAAAAACAACAGATCATCAAGTTTGTTACTTTCAAGAAGAAAAATGAACACGGAAATGGAAAATTCAGAGAGTAAACGTAAAAGGAAAGGAGTTGAAGAAAGGTCATAAGACTTTGGGAGCTAAGAAAAATTGTATGAGTTTGAGTCAATATAACAGTAGATATAACGTTTATCTCTTTTTTTTGTGGTTTTCCAGTTGCAGATCTAGCATCAATACCAACACAAACACACTCTACCTGCTATAAACGCCGAGACATTCACAGAAACGGAAACAAAAAGAAACCAACTTTTATTTCCCTCTCTCTCTTCAATTCTCAGAACAAATGCTTAAAAAACCCAACACTGAAAACAGAAAAAATCAACTTACCGAGCTCTGAAAATCTAAAGACAGGTTTCAAAACAAGAAACAAAAAAAAAAAGGGTCAAAGAAAATTTGAGCGAATCTAGCTAGCTAAGAGAGAGAGAGAGAGTGAAGGAAGCTGAGAGAGTTAAAAGAGCGAAGCTTTTGTGTTATTTTTTTCCTGTGTGTGTTTGAAGGGTACAAAAAATTGGTTTGTTTTGGTGATACCTTGAGCTACTGCAAAACTCGTACAGCTTTCCTCTATTGGAGAAGATGATGAGAGCAACCTCAGCATCACAAAGAACGGAAAGCTCATAGGCTTTCTTCAAAAGTCCATTCCTTCTCTTTGCGAATGTTACTTGCCTGTTGATCTTGTTCTCAATTCTCTTCAACTCAACCCTACCTCTCCCCATATCCTCTCTCTCTCCCTTTCTCTCTCAAGAATATAAAATTAAGTCTTTCTTAAGTTTTAGCACTCAACAGATCCCAACAGGTCTCCACACATAAAAGTATGGCCCTTTCTTTTATATACTCGCTCTCTCTCCAAGCACCAGTAGCTCCTATCTCCTTAGGATTATTTATTTGTTAACGCAGTGCATCACATTAACAAACAAATGCTTAGACCCTGTTTGTCTGCACCGTACATATAAACACGCGTTTACTTTAGCAATGTTCACCTTAATTAATTTGTTTGAAATCTCATTAACACAATTAATCAACAAAATAAAAGGTAAGACCTCTCTCAAAATACTTTACCTCTGTTTACACCGAGATTACTCTTCTGCTAATACTCTTTTTACTAGAAGTTACTACTTGCAAGAATAATAGTGCGTGCGTGTGTGTATGTATGTACGTATGTATGTATAAAAGGATGGCTAAATGAGAATGATATACCCTATAAAATTTCTTAAAAACAAAATCAATTGCTAGGTTGCTTACAATGGACGCTAATTACACTACTGTTTTTTACTTCAAGTATATTGCTGATAACACTACATCGCTGCTCAAAAAGCTACAAAAGCTGCATTGTACCTACCAGCTACAGTGGCTTTGAATTTTGGTGGCGTGTGATGGGAGAAGTTGGGGGATTGGATGGACGGTGGAGAGCAAGTCCAGATTGGAGAAAGCAAATGTACCTGACGAAAAGAAAAGGGATAGTTGGGGTATTTGAGGAATAAATGTAGAAGTGGGAAGGGCAAGCGATACGTGTCTAAAGATTAAGTGAAAGGACACCTGACTATTTTCCGGTTTGGGCAATCATGTGAATTAACCTTAAAAATGATTCATTCCTAGTTTCTTTGGTTTTACCATCATGTCCTTGCATTCACTTTTGTGGTTAGGGTTTGCGTAAAGGTCTGTTTGGCTGTGTTGATCGCAGAACCGAAGGGACCAGGGGGCGAGAGTGTCGAATGTTAAGAACCAATTAAGGGGTCCTTCCCTTCTCGCTTTCGCTTAGTCAAGGGCGCTGACCTTGCTTCGGCCTAGCGCGAGCCGAACCTGCCCGGATTTCCTTTGTAAAGTCAAGGAGAGTGAGCAGTTATTACCAAAGTTTGTAACTGCTCTGTAATGCAGGCATGTTTCTTCCTGTATTTTAAAAGATTTAAAAAAAAGTTGAATTTTTATTTTATTTTACTTAAAAATATTTTTTATATATTTTTATATGTGAAATCAAAAATAATTTTAAAAAATATAAAATATTATTATGATATATTTTAAAATCAAAAATATTTTTAAAAATAACTTTTACTTCCTCCTTGTGACATGACTACTACTTAGCTGTGCATTAAATATTCGTTGGATGGCTTCCAATACGTGCCAATCGCTTATTTATTTTTATTTTATTTTAAATACATACATACATACATACTATTTTGATATATTTTTTAATAAAAAATAAATAAGAATATTTTTTAATATGATTAGACATCACATCCTAAAAAATATATTTTGTGAGTCCAGATTAATAATAAAATCTTAATTGTTTTAGACTCTTATGAGGAATGCATACTTTAACTCAAATCCAATACTTACTATATAAATTATAAATTTTTTTATTATCACATCATGTATTTTGGATACATTCTATCGGAATATTCCTAATCACTTTGATTTTTTTTTTTTAAATACAAAATGTATAGCAACTCGGTGATAAAATTGTTGGCGGAATATTGCATTGAAAGAATAAACGGAGATAAAATTTATGATGGGAAAAAGGTGGTAAAAAATGATTTTTAGGGTCAAATATTCTGTTGACGATTCCATCGGAATTGAAAATTGCCGATGGAATAAAAAAACCCGATGAGTTATTTTCTGGCATTAGTATTTCATTGTCGTTTCTGTCGGCAATTTTCAATACCAACAGTATCTTTTCTATATGTCGACGGGATATTGTGCCAGCATTTTATTTTTATTTTTCTAATAGTGAAAAAAGCATAATGATAGACGTAGCTTTAAAATTGAAATTATCCGGTGCACTTTGGCTACAAATCTAGATCTTCGTATCTATGAAATCATCTCTTAAGCACATTATTCTACCTCACGTACGTATAGCAATACGAACAACTGACCTCTACATATTCATATTTAATGCGTTAGATTACATTCTCGGAGTCTTTAATCGACGTTTATCAATTACCATACTAGGCCATGGTTTCTACAAGTGTTCGACCATGACCAGCTGACCAAATCACGGTCGTGAATCCTATCCCCACGATCTTCCACGTCATCAACTCCTCTCATCGTGGATCTCCCATTGTTTTAAACAAAACAAGTGGCGCCAAAAAAATTCATCAGAGGCAGTGTCGCATAATATTTAGAGCACTCTCATGACCTAGCTAACCTAAGAGTCCAAACAAGCGTGACCGCACAGGTTATTAACAATATTATGTGACGCTTGTTTTTAATATTTCCCCATTAGCATTAATGCTTTCATAGACTCAACGTAGAAAATCCAGCCAGTATTAATCTTTCTTTTCATAAAATGAGAGGATCAAAACAGAAGGATTGGACTAAACTACCTCGTTTTAGGGAAGGGTTATTATTAATTTTGAACATTAAAAAACCTATCAAGTTTAAGTTTTATATAATTGTAATTACAACCAAGTGATGTGTGTGTATATATGTATGTATAAATATAGTCCAAGCTTTTCCAGTACTCCCTGTCTCGATGCATATCCATTTCAGGTCAAGTTTGTTTGTCCAGGCAGAGATTTATGATCGGGAGATTGATCTATAGTATTTTTTCTGAAATTAAAACAAAAAAAAAACACTCCTGGATACTATACGACATACATTTTTAACTTATATATATATATATATATATATATATATATATATATAGAGAGAGAGAGAGAGAGAGAGAGAGAGAGACTAATTAAAGGATCAAGGTGATGTCATCAAGACGAGCCAAATCATCACAATCTTGTTTATGTGTTAGAAGTGGTTGTTGTGTCTACGACGTACCAACAATTTGTCCGGCTCATTGGGTATGGACTTGCATGTGTGGTTAATATTTCTCAGGTTTAGCTTTGAAAGTTTTAGATTTTTATAGGTTTTCAACGAGTTTACAATTGTGGGCAACACTTTTACGTACTCTTTGCACCCCCACAACACTACTCATTCAATGGGATTTGGAAATTTAATTAATTGAGAGCAGTATAATTACCGTCTTTTGCATTCTGTGATAATTTGATTGTATCGTGGTCTCAAAAATATATTAGTTTTCAAAAATAATGAACATATATATATATATGAATAATTTTATTTAGATACGAGGAAACCCCACCTCTAAAAAACATGCCTGTTGGAGTAGGAAGGAGATATTCCCGACGAAAAAACTTCCCCTAAAAGGAAGAACCCATCGCGTGAAGAACATTGATATTTGATTGCAATGTCGACCAACTTAAACTAAGCCTGGTTGACTGGCCTCTTTTGACCCGTAACAGAGGTCACGTGATTGTGAAGAATGTGGGAAATTGCCGCTTCTGTTTAGGGGATAAAGAAAAAAAATCTCCTTCGACTAGCTGTGATGCAATGCATCAGTTGCAGGTATGTAACACATGTTTTTATTTTATTTTTAGATTTGTATTATTTGAAAAATATTATACTGATATTTTTTAATATTATCTGATAATTCTGATATATTAATATGAAGAAAATACTTTAATATATTTTTAAATAGAAGATGGATTTAAAAAGCAGCGTCGCAGTCTCAAACCTCTCAAATATACCGTGGATGCGCAAGGTTTTGACAACTGCCATGTACAAAAATTTTCTTGCTATTTTTTCTTTTTATTTAATGATAATAAGAGCAAAATTAAGACAAAAAAGTGGAAAAGGTAAGGTCATTAGCTCATTAACACGAGTATGAGTACGGATAAAGACATCATAAACAAAAAATCAAACTCGCCATCCAAAACTCCCCATTTACACACTCATCCCTCTTCTATCAAGAACAGTGATCAAGTCATTATCAACTTCAAAAAAATAATTACAATATTTACCATCATGCATGAATGATAGTGTAAATCCTCAATATCAACCATAAAATTTAAACATCATTATCTTAATTTATGAATAATTTTATTTTAGATACGAGGAAACCCCACCTCTAACACAGATCGCAATCTCTGTATCATCATGCTATGTCTCCTAAAGACTTAATTTTATGAATAATGTTTATTAAAAAAATAAAATCTGGGCACTACATGGGTATCAACCTCAAATACTCTTATTTTTTGCACAATTATATGCAAGATGCTTATGCTTATTTTGAATACCATATGCGTATTAATCTCAAATTAAGAGTGAACATATTGTACACAATTATGTGCAAGATGCTTGTGCTTGCTTTAAATACTAATCACTTGGATATGAATTCGTGTCAAGATGTCGGTAGCTAAGGTTGTAAATTTGTAATCCAGAGTGACTTTGTGCCTATTTGATGACAAATTATTTTTAAGTATTAAAGCTTTGTTTGTCCTTCTCTAAAATGTATGAGCCCAAGCTACACAAGGGGTTCAGGAAGAAACATGTTCGATTACTTAATTCAATACAATGTCTGATTCATGGACGGTTTTATATGTGTACACGAAAAGAATTTTTTTTTTTTTTTTTAATAGCACAATGCCTTCTATCCATTAGAGAATATTCTCTATACTCACTTTGAAAAGGGATAGGTAGATGAAAAATAGAAAATCAGAAGATATAGGAATATGAAAAATATTATTATATTATTTTTATTCCTTTCTGCAACTGGTGTTTTTCTTGCTTTTAAAATGATTAAATATAATTAGTTATTCTCTTAACATCATAAAGTTTTTCTTGCCTTACTAGCTATGATTTTTTAGTTATATATCCCTCCACGACTCCGAGCTTAGTTAGTTGTTTTATTAATGGCATGAAAGTGGACTTTATATATTAGCATTCCTGTCAATAATAACATTCGATTTGAAGTTTTAGGACTGAAAATTACTTCTTTTATTTATTAATTTGTTATACTAGAATGCATTTTAATGGTTTTTTGGTAGGTAGATATTAGTTATATGACCCGTGTTTTGCCGTGTATTAGATAATTTTATGTTCTATAAAAAAAATTTATATTCGGATTTTTTCAATGTATTTTTTTAGCAATTTCTTCTAAAAGTGCAAATAAAAAACATTATGTATACACGTAATAAAATAAATCAAGAATTATGTGTGCAAAAAAATTAAAGAGTGGTACAAACACTAGAAACCCTATCTCCCTTTTTTTTCTACCTTCCTCGTACATTAATTTTAATGTATTTAAATTTATGGGAAGTTAGAGTCGGCACCGCACACCCTCCACTAATGTATATCTGCATACTTTTCAGCTATCAATTGGTGTTCAAGACCACTCTAATTCTCTATGTAGAGCTAAAGCACCAATTTCTCCATCAATAAGATAACAAAGCATCGTAGCTAATTGATAGCATTAACATACACAGCAGCTAATGACTTAAACTCTTTTGAGGTATTCTTTATCATTACACCATTCTTTGCTAGGTGAGACGACATTATCGATGTCTATAAATAGTATAGGGTCATCAGGTAAACATGAAACATTCAATAGTTCAACCATTTACAGCACTCAATTTTTAATCTAAACATTGTACTTCACTCAATTTTGTTATTAGATTCTACACGCCTTGTTCTATGATGGATTGGTTAGATTCAGCCGAGGTTAGGAGGACATCAAATTAGACCTATGAGATATACTTTTTAATTTTAGTATTTCTCTTTTCATTCTCTATTTGTTTTTCCTATCTAATTAGGATTATTTTTCCTTTTTAGTTAAGGCTGGTGATATATTTAGATTTGACTATCGTCATTTAGTCATAGTCTTTCACCTTTCATTTGATCAAGTATGCATAATTTATGCAATTTCACTACCTTCTCTCAAATAATTGCTTTCTTTCAGAATACGGAACATCAATATTCCGTCGATGTAGATGCAGGACTCTCTCTCTCTCTCTCTCTCTCTCGCACAGATGGATATCTTGGCTTGAGTTGAAAAGTGGAACATTTCGGTATTGGAGGGAGAAAACTCTGATAAAGTCTCCATAAATCGCAAGCCACAAGGCGGGGGACCCATGTATACAGTATCGATGACAAAAGCGAATCCGGCATGGGTTCACCTAGAAAGCTCAGTTTTTTTCTAGCACTGTGAAGTGATCCAGTAACACAAGGCATGCCCGGTGAACTTTGTGTATCAGCCAGGCAGTAATGGCGCAAATCCTGTGCTTGAACTAGCTCTGTGTTGATTAATGTAGACAACCGAAGATGGGGAGATCAGTGCTCACCATCAGCAAAATCGTACATGGCATGCAAAACATGGAATCATCAGCTACGACTTTTTCTATTTTGACAATATATAGGGGACTTTTAGGGGCGATTGGTAACAGGATAGGAGCTCGTAATCTGGAAACATATAGCGGGGCTAATCATGCGAGTTAACTGGCTAGTATTTTATTTTTATTTTCTCATTTGCTTACAAGGAAAAACTCCACACCAAAATCCTCTCGATAACATTCAATTTTTATCTTGTTTTTTAAAAAAGAATATAACCTTTTTGTTTTAATATTAGCAAGTTTTAGTACAATCCCTCGTGCTTTTCTAAAGAATATATCCTTATTATCATAAAATTAAATAAAATTTATTTCAGAAAATTTTTTTTTATCAAGCCTACTTGATACATGATTTAAATTATAAATTTAACAAATTAGCCCGGTAAATTGAACAAGTATCAAGCATACTTGGATACATAATTTAAATTGTAAGTTTAGCAAATTAGCTCGGTAAATTGAACAAGTCATCAGCAATACATGCAAATTTCTTTTATGTTCTATATAAAAAAAAAATTAAAAATAATCTGCAGCGAATTGTAAGTTAAATACCTAGTTTACTCTTATTCTTTGAGTAATTTTACAATTTATAAATTAAGACATGGCTGATTATTATAGTTTTCTTAATCTTACAAAAGCTATAAAATGAAAGATCTTCATGTATAATATAAATTATATTTTAAAATTTTATCTAAAAATTGGATATTTTGAGTTGAGATAAAAAAATATAAAAAAAAATTTATATTTATAATAACTAAACAATCGAATCACATCATTTATAATTTGACTTGTGTGACCGGCTGAATTGTTTGACTTGTGTGACCTTTTATTTGACTAAAAATGTTATTGAATTTTTTTTATTACTATTTGTTTTATTTTATACAACTTTTGAAATTATTTTTATATATAATTTTATCCTTTTAAGTTTTTTTCCCTAACAAATCTAATCTTTTTTGTATTATTTTCTCTAGTTCAAATCTATTGTTTTAGTTTGCAAGATTGTTTAGATTATTTTTTAATTATTATTATTATTATTATTATTTCATCTTTTAATATTTAATTGGGGAAATATCTGGCATTTTAGTTGAGTTTAAATCTAAAATATTTATGAAATTGACACAAACTTCCTTGTTTGTTTTCCTTTTTTTTTAAGATTTAATTTTTATCTTCCAACATCTTGTTGTCTTTGTTAAATTAAGTTTTTCAAAAGGATTTTTTGTTTTTAAATTACACTAAACTAATTGATTTCATTCTCCAACATTAAATTTTTTTAGATATTTAACTTCTAGATTGAACTGAAGCCACTATTGTACTCCGGCAGGCTTTGTAGAATACCTGACTTATATAAAACAGGTCTCTAGTTCAATGTTAGATGAGATTAAGAAAGCTAACTTTAACCCTCTTCATTCATGTTTAAGAGTTGATTGAATTTATTTTTCAAAAATATTCTTTATTTTAAAATAATATTTTTAATACCAGTACATCAAAATAATCTAAAATTATTAAAAAATATTTAATTTCAAATAAATTTTTTTTTTTTTTAATATTTCTAAAACACAATAAATCTAGTTCAGCTTTTCAAAAGCTGACTCGTGTCCAAGTTGAACCTCAACTGGATTACACGATTCCCTAATCGAAGATAACTGGTTGGTGAAACCAATTTAATGGTCCACCGGGGACCAGGAAAATACAGTGGAAATCCACTAGTCTAGAGGCGGTGAAGTGGGCCACCTCAATAGCATATCAACGACAGATTTCATTCCATTTTAAGGTAAACAGTATCAACGTCAAAAGTTATGGCACGTGGATTAGATACTGATTCTGGACACATCTTTAAGGAAGTCACATCGGTCTAGCGGGGTTGGTTTTCTGACCCATAATCTAAAGTCTTTATCCCTGGCAACACTCAACCAGTTCCAGCTGTCATGCATTTCTTTTGTCCAGGTGCACCATTCTTATGATATTGGGATTGATTGATAAAAATATTATAACCGTCTATAGGTGTTGTCTTTAGGTTGATGATCAACATCACCGAGAGAAATTGTAAATGATTAAGAAAAAAACATATCTAATATGCATGGAGCATGATGCATGTGCACACTGGTTACCATTGGTTTGAAATATGGCATCATTCCTATTCCTGAAAATTACAAGTGAAGTTAATTATACAAGTAGCAACTATTAGTAAAATAAATAAATAACATTTACACTAAGATACGAAAGACATGCAACAAAAATAATGTCGTTAAAGAAAAGTTATTAATAATTGTTTGAGATTTAGATTATACTATATTATCGAGTCACGCTATATTACAGGTTGAGTTAATTTTTTCTTAGACTTTGATAAAAATATTCACATATTGCTATTTTTTAGTAAAAAAATTAAATTATACTGGGGTTGACTGGATGCGACTGATTAACTTTACAAGATCAAAAACAACTCAATAGATCCATAAAATATATTTTGACTAAAATCTTTTTCAAGAAGACATCTTTTTTTAATATTAAAATAACATCATATTGGATTGACTCTGATCAAGTTGGGTTAATATGTCAAATTCATGACCTAGATAATGAGACTACGATAACTCTGTAAAAAAAACAAAGAATAAAGTCTAATTCAAAACTACTTAATGTTAAAAGATAAAATAAAATAAAAAGAACCTAAAAAAATATTAGTTAATTTGTGAAAGTCATGATTTAAGTCATATGATCGAGATAACCTCGTCAAAAGAAATTTTTAAACAAATTATGGTATGTAATTCTTAATCAGTCTCATATTAAAGGATGAAACCTAAAAATAACATTAAAAGATGACTCGAGTCAATTCATCAAACACATTACTTGGATTATAAGACTGAGATAACCTTCTAAAAAGAAAAAAAATATAAAAAAAATACCTTGATTTAACCCATAATAACTTTTCAAATCTATGACTCTAACCATGAATCTAAGATAACTCCATTAAGAGAAAATTTAAATAAATTATGAATTTTAATTCTCAATTGATCATGTCAGACCCAATGCTAAATGATGATATCTATAAAAAAAAATAACACAAAAATAAGTCAAATCAATATGAATTAACCCATTAAATACTATTCTCGGATCATCAAATACAATTCTCCTATCAAGACAAAGGATTCTTCGATTCTTAAATCATTAAATATAAGACAAAAAATAGTGTGTATGAGATAGAAAACGAAAAGGTGTGGAAAGAGTATGTATGAATGTATAAAGTCGTGGCGCTTTAGCACATTTATTTTTTGTTTTGTATGATGGTCTTGCATGAACTCATGAATAGAAATTATACATGAGAATTATTGATTGAACTAGTGTATATATATACATGTTGAAATGTTAAATTGCTTATTTACATAGTGATATCAGTTACATATAGACTTTTTTTCATGATAACTTATTTCATAAAGATTGGTGTAATAATAAAGAATAATTCATACAGAAAAAATAACAAAAAATCAAAAAGAAAAATAGGCCTAAGTATACAGGCTTGATCTGGTTAGCCAACCCTTTTAGTTTTAAAAAAGCCTAGGCGTATGGGCCTTTCAGCCTAGAATCAAATATCAAAGCTAAATTTCTTGACATAAGCATATTTTTTCTTCTAGATTGGAGGAAACCCGACCCTCTTTATCACTCTATAGGTATTCTTTACGAGTTCGGGTTAAACGATTAAAACTCCGACTGTTCTAGGCTCTTACAAGATTAGTATGTCCTAACTTGAACCTAGGACTTGTAAGACAAATCTCATATTCTTTGTCATCATACCCTGCCCTTAGTGACGACATAGGCATGCCATCCCTTATTTCATTATAAAAATAGAACATGCGATACAGTAGTTGTTTTTACTTAGATTTTAGCCACCTTAGTGGTTGAATGATTGGAACTTATGATATTTTTACATATAAAAGCTTATTTTTCAACTCACTTCTAACCTCAAATATCACTAAAAACACTTCAAACACCTTGTTAAAAATGCATGTGACCTCGAACAACCTAAACATTCACCAAGAAAGTTAATAGATAATCCAAAACTAAAAAACTAGTCGAAAAGCAAATAGTATATATGATAAATTTTTTATTATCAAATGAAATCCGTTAATATCAAAATCAACTTTTTATATGGTCAAAATTATGTCAATCAAGACCTTTTCTTTTTACTACTAAAATCCAGCTTAAATAAAAACTAGAAACTAGAAAATAAATGTACGGGGAACGTGAATTGCAAAAGGCTCCATGGTGCAATTCTAAGAATAAGTATTTCTTAAAATAATAATAATAAATGCCATAGTGAGTGATGGTGATATTGCAATAATAAACGGTTCACCTTTTACACCAATAATTTTAGTGCCCACTTTACATTCACTCCAATGTTCAACCCCCTTACCCACATCGTACCACGCACATGGGAGCAGCAGTGCATGAACAGCGACGTGCACATCGTCTTCTGTTAATTGTTAGGCAAGAGAATCGCATTAAAAGTTCAGTTTATTAATTACCAGTTTCAGACAGCTTACATGTATTATAATTAATTTTTAGAGAAAGAATTCAAACTCCTGACACAAAGGAAGAGAATTGATCCTTCCTCCGCTAGGACAAGTTCAGTTTATTGCCCTGTGCTCTTCACCCATGAAACCTATTGCATTCGCATGAATTATTATTTTTAAGATTTGTTAATTTATTCCAGATAAATAAATTAATTCAAACATCTATATCAATAAAAAATTAACATTCGTATCAAATTAAAATATTCTTCTCGCTATCCAAATCAAAAGCAAAAATATTCTTAAAATATTTATCAATTCCTGATCTCAAAAGCAAAAGGAACCACTAATGTTTTTGGTCCCTTTTATAGGTTTTGCGTGATACCAAATTTAGCTCTTAAAGTAATCAGTGGTGTGTAATTCTGTTTATTTAAAGGACTTGAATATCATCATTCCTTGTTACCTGCGGTTGTTAATCCACACTTGAGTAAAAGAACCCTAATTTTTTTCCTGTCTCTGATAAGAACATATTTAGAGTAGGTCCCCTGGTTCTAAACATTAATTAATACCTGGATGTATCAGTTTTGCCCAACAGTGGACCAGTGTCTTGATTCTTGAGGTTAAACAATTCCACTTCCGGGTTGAAACCACGACTTAACGAACGTAATACAAACTCGTTGGCCCCAGGTGGTAAGAAATTTCAATCTGAATCTACCTACTTCTATTGAAATCCAAGAAGATCATACAGGCCATGAAAGTTAGCCTCCGAGCTAAAAAATGGAGGAAGAGAAGAAGTTCAGATAAGATAAAATGAACAGAGAGCCCATTAGAGGGATGCAAGAGAAAAGAAGAAGAAAAGAATGTGCATCTGATTTGAGCTGGGCCCTTGAGAGTTTAAATGGAGCACAGAGTAGCAGTCCATGTACTCCTTTTCTCTATGCTTCCGTTGGTGGGTTTACATCTCAGGCCACAATTGGCTTTGTGTGAATTTGGTGGTGGTGGTGTTTTCGTGATTATAGATTTTTTAAAAAAAATATATAAAAATTTTTAAATATATTTTCAAATAAAAATTACTCCTCATACTAAACACAGAATAGAATTTCGCCAACCTTAAAAGCTTAGATTCCCGATACTGATGTGAATCAAGTTCATCTCAAGGAAACTTACCTCCTTTTCCGTTTCCTGAAAGAAAACGGCAACATTTCCACAAAACCACTACTGATAAAGTTTTCCATCTGCAGATCAAATAAGTTTCTGTGGTATATTTTGATAAAATGTTCTGGGTCTACGTCTAAATAATTAATTGGTTAGCTTTATTATATGTACGGGAACATGTTCTTTATCCTTATAGTTACAGCTCATTATCTGTGAAGATACTATTAGGCACTTATTCTGATCAGCTTATATATTTTCTAATTGTTCATCCACTTTGATTTTGAAGACTGGCTGTGCATTTTTATATACTATGCTTCCGGATGAATTAACCACTCCAATGCCTATTTTGTGGTACGTAAGTAGCCATAATCCACTCCATGGTTAGTGTTGAACTTCAAAAGAAAATATTTTCCACTTTCATAATCACAATTACATTTGAATTTCTTTAAAAAATTCTGCAAGTAATGTAGAAAAATTATTACAGCAATAAACTATCTTACGAGTAAAGAAAAAAAATATTTTTTAAAAAAAATTCTTTTGATTTCTTAAGCAAACTGAAAAGAAATGAAGACTACCTGAATATTTTTAAAAAAATATTCATGGAGAATACCATAATTAAATATGGATTTTCTTGAAAATAAATTATAAAAATTAATGAACCTACTGGTCTGAAGAAAATATCATAAAACTTCCTAAAGATGAACTTGTAGGCACTTTTTCCATCGTTTTAACTTCGAAAATCCTGTGTTAAATTTTCATGTATATGTACGTAGTCCTCCACGAGAGCATAACTAGGAGCCTTAATTTCATGCTGGTTGAGCAATTCGTTCCCTTCCATTTTTTTCACCATTTAATTTGTTGATGTTGCAGTATTATTTTTTAGTGAACGTGGACTGCAAATTTTCTGGCATATAAAACTATAGATGAATAACAAGAGAGACAGCCATATACAGATACAAGGAAGGACGCAAGCTAGCTGCATGTATTATTTAATCACTGCCATAATTAAGTGTGTGAAAGAAACGGGTTGATCTCAGACTCAGTGATCACTAGGGAGTAGTTCTTGCTACATCTTACAATGCCTCCAACTCAGCTCTGTCAAGCTTGAATCGCTCTCGAACAAGTGAAATGTAGGTGGCAGCTTTCATGTCTACATTTTCGTCACCACCAAAGTCTGGAAAGCTTCTCACCTTAACAGTGGAGACCTTCTGGATTGATGGAGGGTTTGCGTAATAGCTCTGGCGAGTGGGGAAATCTTCATGAGTACACGTGCTTGGGCTAACCTTGCTGCTATATTGCACTGGCTTAGAGACTGGCTTGGTGACTCGAAACAAAGACCTGACCAGCTTACCTCTCACGAACCCTTGACTTGATCCTCTGTGTTTTGCCTCCATTTGTTGTCGAGCTAGTGAAAGCTAGTAGGAGGTAAATGTGCTACAATATTTCTTGCCGATGTTCATTCCAAGGAGGCATTTGCGCTTATATATAGATATAAACGGCACTGCTTTGGGCGTCCGATTCTAGTCATGTAAAATATACCCTCCACTTTTTTCTATATATATATGTGGGATCGTTTTCCTCCTTGTGGTGATTTCGTGTCTTTTGATTGGGCAATAAATGGCCAAATTATAGTGCAATGGCCTTTGTGTGAACTGGGCAAAAGTGGCTTTAGATAACCATGAAACATATTGTTGGCCCACCGCCCATTTCGGTCCAAGATTTTGAATGAAGGGTTTGGATTATATTCCCTAGCACATATTGAGCTGCTTTAATTTGAATTATTTGCCAAGATACGGATTATGGAGAATTAGGAGTCTATACTTCCCTGCCAAACACAACAATTAAGAAGATATGGGCTCCTTCTCTTTTATGTTTGTGTGTGGAACTCTATCTGAACAAGGCATCATGTCGTTTTTTTTGTAAATATTTTTTGTTCAGAAATATATTAAAATAATATTATTTTATTTTTTAAAGATTATTTTTGATATTATTAATCTATATACAATATCTAACATGCCTCTGGTAGGGCTCTTCAACTTTGGACCCTGTTGTTATCCTCCGAATAAAAAGCTTTGAGATTTATGGTATATTACACGGTGATATGATTGAGTATAATCCATCTTGAGACGGTCCAAAGGGTGTGAATCAATGGTAAATTGGTCAGGCGTGTTTGAGCATAAAAAACGAATTTATCGCCACTCCAAGGACGCAGAGATACAGTGAGCTTTTTGAGGATCCACGGTGACTCGCTCAACCGAAAGGAAACCGCCCTTGTCTCTTGCATGTCTTTTCTTCTCGAGAATTCATGAACCATGACATGATGATATTTACGTGTTCATGCTTTGTTTTAAGGTTTTTTCTTCAAGGGACTTCCCCAGCAAAGAGAGTAATTTCCGTTGTTTTTACAGGGAAAACAAAGTCACCACGGTCTGGCATATTAAATGGATTTGAGTGAGTCTATATAAATGTTAATGATGTTTCAAAGTCAAATATGCTCATGAATAAAATCTTTTGTGTGTTGAAAAGTGGATAATCATGTATCCATGTAAATATCTTCTTCTACAAAACTAAGAAAGAAGATTGCGGGTAGAAAGTTCAAAACCTGCAAAATATATTTTTTTATGGATTTTTTAGACTTTAATTATAGAATCAATGATTTATTAGTAAAGGGTTGTAATCCCAATAACAAAAGTATTTGTTCTTGTTTTGGTATGAAAAATGTTTTAAGAATTAAAGAATCAATACATAAGAGGAGAAATTGTGAATCATTTACTTTGATGGGATAGGGAGTATTCATAACTTTTAAGCCTTATCATACCTCTTGAATAGAGATATCAGAAAGTTATTTTCTTTGGTTAATATTGATGAAGAATAAACATTTCTTACATATATTAAAGGAAAAACAAATATCTCTTACATCATATTAAAATAAGATAAAGACCTCTTACATAATATTAATGGCGATAAAAATACGATATATCCTTTGAAAAATTTTATTCACCTAGGGTGTAAAGAGATGAGTATTTATGACATTAATATTTTATGTAAAAAAATTATAATAATAAACAAACAAAACCTCATGATCCATGAGTCATGGGGCCTGTAATAGTTGTCAAACTTATATCCATTTAAATTTGACATGATATCAAATCCACATGCAATGGGTTTGATAGGTTTTTAAATTCATGTATGTTTGAGCTCAACGCGTAGTTAAACTAGAAAATATTGAGTCTGACAGCTCACTAGACTCATATTTATTTTACCATAGTGCATGGTTGATCCCAGAGATATTGGGTCTAGCAACTTGCTATACCCATATGTACTTGGGCTCAATACATGGTTGAAACCAATGATATTAGATCTAATACTTTGTCAAATTCATGTTTATTTTGACTTAACATATAGCTAAACCCGAGAGGTTTAAGTTTGAAAGTTCATAAAGACACGTTTGTGTTAAGTTTAGTGCATGGCTGAACCCAAAGATATTAGATTTGACAGCTCACTATACTCATATATATTTGTACTCGGCACGTAGTTAAACCAAAGAGTGTTAGGTTTAATTGCACATCGCATTTACGTTTGTTTTGGGTCAGCATGTAGCTGAACGAAAGGTGTTGAGTTTGATAGCTCGCGAGATTCATGTGTACTTAGACTTAGCGCGTAGCTAAATTCTATTATGTCAAACACGTTTAACAAATCATCAAACCCACATCTATTAAGGCTCAGTGTGTAATTGAAACCAATAATATTAGGTTTGAAAATTCACAAAATTTATATGTACCAAGAGTATTAGTACTTAATTAAGTCATGAAATGAAAAAAAAAATCCCTCGAAATCACCCGTTTTACATTTTCAAGTGCTTGTTTTTATAATCTTTATTGATAAAATGCATAATTTTAGAGATCTTGATGAGTTCCCTTCCTTAATTTCATAATTTTATAAAACAACTATATGGAATTTGGCATTTTTGTTACATATTTTCAATATGTATTGGATTTAAGGTTGAAATTGAAAATTTTTAATAATGTTGAGAGTAAAATTGATAATTTGAATTAGTTAAAGGGTAATATTGTAAATGAGCTAATGAAAAGGGGTGTGTTTTTTCGTGTTAAAAATTATTGAAATCTCTACTAGCTCTCATTGCTGAAAACACCTTAGAATATAAAATTGATGCAATATAACTGATAGATATTTATAAAATTAAAAACAAAGCATTATTGAAGTTAAAATTCATAGAATACATATAAAAAGTAAGTAGCGGATTGTTGTTTTGGAGACTTTGAGTCTAATCATCACTTTGTGTCATTGAGACTTGTTCAAAACTTGCATAAGTTTCTTTTACACACACACACACACATTCCAATCCCTAAGATATAGTTTCATTCCTGTATTCTGTAAATTGACGATTACATCCTTGTAAGCTCCTTTTTACGGGTCTTGGCTTATATTTCTTGCTCTTTTGGTCTTTATCACTTTGTTTTGTAATTGAATTTGCGAGTAGTTTAATTACTTTCCATGTAAATTTTATCAAAAATATTATACATGATAATTTAATGATTCAAGTTTCAAAAACCATGGTTGATTTTAATTTTAAAGTTAAAAATATAATATTAAATATATAAAGTGCTTAAATGAAGCATATAGATATATTGGACTCGCTTTTTTTTTTCTTAGTAAAATAAAAAAGTAATGATCCATAAAATGCTTTTTTATTTGGGCTTACCAATATCAATAAAAAAAAAGTTATAATTGATGAACAATCAATTTAATGTATATAATTTGTAAAGTATTTATACATATAAGATTTTAGATTAAATAATTTAATTAATTTGAAAATCTTTGTATGTTAATTTGAAAATTTATTATATTCAAAACTCTAATTATATTTAAAGAAAGAATTCGGTCAAATTTAGTAAATCAGTCATAACAACACGCAGTCAAGTTTGTCTAGTTTACTATAAATAGATGTCTACATATGTGATGTAAATAGTTTTTTTGAAAGAAATTTTATTTTCAAAGCAAGGTAAGCAAAAATAATTTTATTAACGTGGATATTCGGACTAACTTACATGCACCCCAACTAATTTACTTAAAAATAAATGTCGGCTATGCTTGTAGCTTTTATAAAAGAAATTTGAGATTTTGTATTTTTAAAGTAAGTTAATCAATTTCATTTGGGTTGATTGTTTTTCCAATTAATATATATATATATATATATATATATATATTTTAATATATATATATATTTTAATTTTGAAGAGATTGGGTGTTGTGTTTCGGACTGTATTGTTTTTATACATATAAAAACAGTTTTCTAGTGAAACATTTAAATATTTAAAAATATATATATATATGTTCCCTGTAGCACGTGTATAAGATCTAGAAGAGACAAAAGTTTTGCAGTCATCGAGTCTTCGTATTCGAGTTAGGCTATGTCACTGTGTGTTTTTGTTTTCAAAAAACATATTTTTTTTATTTAATTTTTTTTTAGTATTTTAAAATTATTTTAATATATAAATATTAAAAATATTTAAAAAATATTATTTTAATATATTTTTAACCAGTAAATAAATATTTTTAAAACAACTCCATGATATAACACCAGGCCCCGTATATAATCCCAACCAAAAAAAAAAAAGAACTGCCAGGTCATACATCAATGCATTACACGGTCTAGGCTGTCTGATCTTGAAAAAATTAATACAATTGCAGAGGTTGTCAGAATTGTCCTTGGTTCTTGGAACAGATTATATCAGTATTTAACTATTTATTACTGAATTTTTATTTTTTTAGATTATTTTCAATATGTTATATTAGAAATTTTCTTTTAGAAAAATATATTATTTTTTATATATTTTTCAATATAAAAATATTTTTAAAAACAGTTAAAAAAACCCGGGGGGGAGGGGGGAGTAATTCATCGATCAGTAGTGTAAAGGTGCGTTCCCTGGGGATGGTTCATGTCTTTAAAAGTCACAAATTAGTTTATTTTTCTTCTTTTTTAAATATCACTGGTCAAAATAATATTTTGCATAATTCTAGAAACATTTTTAAGAAATAACATAGATTCCCAGGTTTCATTTTTATTTATTTATTTATTTTACAAAAAATGTTTTAAAACAGTCGTGGCCATTTAAGAATTTTGAGGTTATGTTATTTACAACAGCAGCGTAACCTCAGAATTATGCTTGTATGCGAAAAGTGCTATTTTTTATATAAAAAAAACTCATTAATTTATAGTATAGTTTTGGAGTCATGGTCTGTGTTGGAAATTGATTTGTCCAGTTCACATGAAAGTTATTGAGAAGTGACAAGACTCTGGCTCTCACTGGGTGGAGGTAGATTTGGGAGAGATTTTATGACCTTGGAGTCCAAATCGCACTAGAGTCTTAACATGAGGTGACCTGGTAGGCTGAAACTGAGGACACACATGGCTGGGGGCCAAGAAGTTCTGTTTAATGACATTGTCAGTGCAAGCATTACCTGTGGAAGAGAATGCAGGAAAATTAACTTACGATGCAAAAACACATAGTTAGCTGCGTTTTTAGCAAATTCCCTCTAGTTAGCTGCGTTTTTAGCAAATTCCCTCCAGGCTTTTTCCCTGGTAAGCCTGGATTATAATTCTTTAACTATAGATTGGCAATAAAAACGAATGTTTCCATAGTCAGTGCGAGCTTTGTCTTGATTTGTGTTAAAAAAAAAAGGTGTCACCGTCTTTCTTTTGCTTGTTTCCAAAGTAAATCAATTGCGATTTTGAGAAATTACTAGGAGAGGAAGATGCGCCCCCATCAGGTCAGAAAAAGGAGTTAAGATCAACTATTTCCATGGTGCCAGGCAACAATTGCGGTTGCCCTCGTGTCCCGGCACTCGAACTGTTGACCGGAGTACAAAGGGAATGAAAGATTCCATGGGCAAGCAGCTACATGACATTGGAAGAATTCATGTTGCTTGAGGATAAGCTGAATCACACAGCATCTCTTTCTCAGACCTTTATATCTTTTTTCTTTTTTTAAAAAAAAAAAACATTTTGAGATCCATACTCGTTCGAAATCTTTCCTTGGGTATCAGATAGTATTATATGTGATACACAGACAGTGCCTGTTAAAACGCAAAACCTAAAATTCAATTACATCAAAAAAGTCTTACAGAATTGCATCCACCATTGGCGTGGCCTTCCCCCCCCCCCCCCCCCCTCTTTTTTCGTAGGTACATACATTTAAAGTCTAAGAACAAAACAATACATGCGTGCACATTACAATGTTGTCGGTTCTTAAAAAATACCAGTTGTTTGGAGTGGTGATACAAACAAAACGGAACTTCTTAACAATCTCAGAACTCGGAGCAATAAATTCTTTTATCGATCACATTTGGATCCGTTGGGGAGATTGGAAACAGAAGTGGCATGTACTACTTCCACGAGAAGGAAAGTGTCTGGTGAGATCCACTTGCAGATAACCCATCAGGCCCGATCAGAAACATACGCTGACCATGGGGGTTGGAATTGCTGCTCCCGTCAGATATTAAAGCAGGTCCTACTGGCTCACTTTCCATTCCAAGGGCATCATTATAGTTCAAGCTCGGGATCAAGGACTGCGCAGGAGGGTTCAGGTCAGGCTGCATTATGTGGCTCAAACCAATCTCCCGATTCTCAGATGGCGGAGATGACAGAAGAGAGAGAGCACGGCTGGAGTCTATTACTCGGTTTAACCCATCAGAGAACATTTTCTGGCTGTTGCCAATATTTCCTAATGTGGAATTCGCATTGAGACGGACAGAATCTCCAGGAAGTGTGGAACTAGTGCCTTGTGAAAAAGGGAACTGCTTTCCTCCTTTATAGTTGGAAGACAAGGAACCAGGAAAAAGACTTTTTCTGCCACCGAAGTTCATCGAGGATTGACTAGCATAAAGCATAGGATCACTCTCGGCTTTTGCAGCTCCAGTCCAAGCAGTGCTCATAGCACTGGTTGAAAATATTTGAGAGCTACCGAATTGTAGATATCTAGTACCTGCAGTATTGCAAATCAGTATGTTTCAACAATGTTCAACGGTTTTGGAGTCCTGAATTTTTTTACACTATATGACAAACTGTGTGCTGGGAAAGAGACAACTCTCCAAACACAAACACAACTTCTCAATTTTAAAATTCAAACCTTGGTTGGAAAATATCCTTGTAGAATTCATTGAAAGTGAATCTGGCTGGGGCTTCCTTCGACGCCTATTATGTCCATCAAGTCGTTTTCTGCAGCTTCGCTTTCCCTCATCAAACTCCCCCAAAGAATGGAACCTGTGAAAAGGAGGCATCAATAGCATTAATATTTTGCACCAACAAAAGAAAACCGTGACCAGAACAATTTCTTTCTAATAATGGGTGACCGATCCTGAAAGACCATAGGCACAATCCCCAACCTCGAGGGTATGGGTGTGGATAATAAAGAGACAGCTTTAGCCTAGAACTACATGGATTATTAAGCTGCCAAACACTATCAGCAGCATTCGACAAAGTCAATAGCGCAAAATATTTTCACGGCCAATTAGCTTGCATAAACTACGCTTTTATCAACCAATCAGTTTTCTTCCACTAGTTAGTTCCTTTTAAACCTCTTCCTAACAGAAGAGTGGCATTAGTAGGATCGCTTTAGGCAATCATACCAAAACAAACTAGTCGTTTGATCTTATTGTGTCAATTGGATGGCAAATAGGAAGCATATCCTCTGAATTAATTGTGAATGGACCTTATGCAATGCAAAGAATGATGGTCAACCAATAGAGTCTCACTTGTTGAAGCAAAGGATGTGAGTTAACCCCGATAATAGTATTATTCCAAGGTTAATATGTGTTCATGCAAATTTATGAATCTAAAAAAAAGAAAAGAGTTTCAGACTCAACAGCAAGCATCTGGAAACAAACCAAGCCAGGCGAACATGAAGACAGAATTCTCAACAATCACAGCATACGGCAACTTCAACAAAAAGGATGCTGCACTCTGATTTCATTCTATTAAAATCAACTCCAATGAACACAAAGTTTAAAGTTGTTAGAATTCAAAGAGCTCCCTGCATTCACAAGCATGCTAGTTCTCACCTGCTGCACTGCTGGCAAAACCGTTGTTCCTGGCCTTTAATAAAAACATGGGACGACTTGGAGTGGAGCTCACATACTTTATGTCGCCGATGGTAATCCCTGCATTTGCTAAGGTCTGAAGTGCATCCATCAACCAAGCATGAGGGGACTAGGGTTGCATTGTTAGGTGTCCTAGCTCTCTTAGATGATCCAGATGAAGACGACTCCATTAAAGAGCCCCCGGGATCCTTATACTTGTCCTTGAAATTACCAGAATTGCCGAGGTTCAAGTCTACTGAACAATAGCCAGTAGCGTGAGGTACCCTTAAGCTGCTAGACACAGTAATTTGAGTAAAGTAAGGAGTGCTTTGTTTTTCCAATTCAGCTAATTCCCAAGGAGTCTTAAAATTATAGCCCATAGAGCATCCTTGTTTTGCAAACGTGTTTCACTCTTTCTCACCCTGCAATCAAATTCTTCTCCGATTGATCCACCAAGCCAATTATTACACACAGACCGTAATATCAACAGACAACAAGAATAAGGATCGTAGAAAACTGCCAAGCATTTTGTGTTTGAACATAATATTCCCGGACAAACAATTAGTTGGTGGTTTACTTGTAGATAAAGCAATAGCTTCCATCTGTTATCAGAGGTCACAAGACATGGTGTCCACATCTATATGGACCAGATGCAGTTAATTGGATAAAGAAATAGTAGTTGTGGTTCAAAATTTGGAGGAAATAATTTGCAGGAAATGAAAAAGGGCCACTATAGTCATTGCACTTTAATAATAAAGAGCTTCAATGCTATCAAGAGACAGGATGCCTGTCACATCATGGGAGTCAGCACTCTCTTCCCAGCCACAGAAAAGCCTTTAAGAAAATTTCTTTTCATTGAAAAACAATTTCGCATATTATTTTCTTTCTTTTAAACAACGGGAAAGCAATCTTCAAGTTCATTAATGAACATAAATTTACGAGCTGGTTACAGGCAAGTATGACTGCATCTAATTGCGACAATTATTATAGGGGGGAGGGGCATGCCTATAACCTTCCAACAAGTTTTTTCTTTCTAGGCAAAAGCTGTCAAAACCACTTTTTCCCACATGTGTCCCTGAGACTTTGACTGTTTAGAAGTTACTATTGTAGTGTGTGCCTTCTTTCAATGAATTTATTCTCCTTGCAAGCAACAGCGAGACCAAACCAAACCAAACCAGCAAAAAAAAAAAAAAAAAAAAAACCATTTTTAAGCTATTTGGATTATATAGCTAAAACAAAAGGCATAAAGAGCTAAAATGATCGGTTTAAAGGAAGAGTTCAAATTTAGAGATGGGTACCTGAAACAAAAATCCAGTCTTGATAACCTCCAGGCTAGTAGAAATCCTTAAAATGAGGCCGCAGAGGATGGAAACTGCCGGTTGAAGTACAAAGAAGCCAGAATTCAGAATCTAGAGCAGTGTGGAAGTAGTGAGATAAAGAAATTGGCAAGGGTAAACAAGGTGAAGAAAAACGACTCCTGTTGACTTCACAGCCAATAAATCTCTGGCAACAGCAGCACCAAATAGTGTCGAAGGAGGAAAAGAGAGCTTAGCTTTTGCTATCTGCTAATGCATAGAAGCAGGAAAAGAGAGAGCTGGGGGGGAGCGGTGTTTTTGTAAGAATAATTGAAAGTAACATGGAAAGTGGATAATGTATTCAACTTTTGGAAGGGTTATGTTTACAGAAAAGGAGAGCCGAGGAACTGGAAAGGAGACTGCGTGCGAAGAGTGAAGACTTGCTTTTGCGAAGCCTCTCCCTCTTCCTTTTTTAGGCCTGTGGCTTTGTGGTGAGAATAAAATAATGGAAAAGAGATTTTAGAAAAAACAAAATAGAAATAAATAAAAAAAGAGTGGTGAGGAAAGGGACAGCGTGTTGTTGCTTTCAATTTTGAGAGAGAAAAAGTGAAAGGCAGTGGGAAGGAAAGGTGGGAGTAGTTTCTTGAGTTTCTCATTCCATGATGTTCCTTTGGTCTTGACTCTGATATTTTTTATTTTTTTAATATTTTTTTTATTTTTTTAATATTATGGGAACCCCTCCCACACAATTGTCTGGAGTTTTTATGGAAATTAGCATCGCTATTTTATTATAAATTATGCATAATTGATAAAGTTATAAATGATATTTAGTCTTAATTGATTATTATTAATGTTGTTTTTAAAAATATTTTTTTATAAATATATTAAAATAATAATATTATTTTTATTTTTTAAAAATTATTTTTAATATCAATATATGAAAATAATCTAAAAAATTAATATAAAATATAAAATAAAAATAATTTTTTTCAAGTTTTTTTGAAATTATTTTTAAAATACAGTATACTTTACTATTCACATGTTATTATAATGTATATGTGGCATGTAACCATTTAAATTATAAAATGGTATGAAAATAATTTAATTGAAAAATAGAGAGGAGAAAGAAATTTTTTGACACGTAATAAACTTTGATGACGACGAGAACACCTCATTAACATAGACTAGAATAAATCACATGAGTAGTCATATTTTTGTTATTATCGTTAAATCTTTTTTTTTCAAAATATTTAGGACAATATTGATGTCGTTGCTGTGATTTATTTTTGCTCTCTTTTCCCTTTTTAATTTAATTTTTTGCAAATCATTTTATAATTTAAAGTGAACATTTTGTATATTATATTATTTCTTTAATTGTGATACATAAATTAAAACTCCGATTAATTGTTGCCGTCTTTTCTTATCCGTTGGATTTCGATTTTCTAGATTAGAAGTCAACCCAAATCTGGACACAAGTGCTGTCTTGGTTACTTGATAGCACGTTGTTTTTGACCTTCCTCGCTGCCAGGCTGATTTTAGAGGCTTGGTCGTTTTGAGAGTCGCTCTCCATGGTGTTTGCTTAGAAACTGCGTGTAAGTATTGGATAGGCTAACAGCTGGGAATATTGAAAATTACCGCAAGATGTCATAACAAGAACATGCCATCAGGATATGTGACTGTCTAGCACTGCTGTCAAATCAGAATTTGATTAGTTTTTTTTTATTTTAAATCAATATATTTTGATATTTTTAGATTATTTTGATGTATTGATGTTAAAAATAATTTTTTAAAAATAAAAATATTATTTTAATGTATTTCAACACGAAAAAGCACTTTGAAAAATAACAACAACCATATTCTCAAATACCCCCTATATCTTATCAATAAATGAAGAGGGTTATCCTCTATGATATCCTACTTTGAGTCCTATAAGTTATGTCTGTCATCTTTATGAGTTTACATTATTATTGGATTTACAAGATATTCAATGGACTTGAAGAATAATTAAGATTTGTATAAACTGACCCGGATATCCTGATTATATATATATATATATAAAAAAAAAAACATGCATGCATGTCTTTTCTATTTAATTTACGTTATTTTTCCAACAAAAAAGAACACAATATATCAACACAATTCTACAAAAAGCATCAACTTTCCTAATGTGGAGACAATTATGAACAGAGATGTAATCCTTGTTGAAAATTAGAATGCAAGAACTCGTGGACCCTTTGCTAAGAAAAAAACCAGCTGGGTATTGCATGGTTGAAAACAAGACTGATGATATAATCAAACATTTTAAATTCATTTTGATGGTGAAAGGTTACTCTCAGGCCCATAAAATCGATCGCACAAAGATATTTTTATTTATAATTGAAACTGATATAATTTGAGTCTTATTATCTTTAACTATAAACATAGATTGGATCTAGCTTATGTACTGAGTATTTTCAGTTAGTTTATATATGATCAGATAAAGCAACATACAAATACAATTATGTTTCTTTTGATAAAACTAAATATTAAAGTTAGGATATGGTTTTCTCTTTAAATATAAATTGTTAAAGCATGAATGCTTATACTAGTATTGAAGGTTAAAGTTGTAGATCATAGACAATCTACTTATTATTATTTATCTTCATGGTTGACAATCTTATTTGAGAAGTAAAAAATAACTAAGAATAAATTTAGAGATTTATCTATTGGATTTTTTATGAAGTATTACAAGAAAAAAATCAAGTATTGTTAGTGTATTTTCTAAAAAAGTAAATTCAACAATACAAGGATTGATATGACATGGTTTGGTTGACTCGGTAGGTTTAAAGAAAATCTAGATGGCCAATAAAAATATAATTTAATTCAAAAAATAAAGATGATATTTTTTTTAAAAAAATATACTAGATTGATAATATATTAGATTGTCTTAAATCAACTTAAAATTAATTTTCTAAGTTATGCTACCCAAGTTATAAGAACATAATAATTTTATAGAAAATAAAAATAAAAAATATTAAATCAATTCTCATTAAACCCACACTGAAGGGCGAAATTGAAAACCAAATCCAACTAAAATATAGGCCAAGTCAACCAATCATATCTACTGTCATAATCTATTTCTGAGTTATTCTCTAAAATTTACTCGAAATAAAATAATGATAATAATAATAATAAATAAATAAACAAAAGATGTCGATGTTGGTAGAAGAATTAAGTTGGCAATTTTTAATAAATTTGAGAGCCCGATCACACATTTGTTGTGTCGAAAAATGGAGGAGAATGCAAATTAAAGGTTAAAAAAATATGATTTTTAGATGAAATTGCATAAAAATTAAGCTCAAAGATATAATTATATTTTAATAGGTTAATTTGAATTAATCATAGGCTAAATTAGAGTTTAATTATGTTTAGAAATTAATTTAGAATCCAATTAAATTATTTTAATGATAGCTTTTAATATTTTTTGTAATTATTATTAGTATATTATATATTTTTTATCTCCCTCAATGAAAAAAAATCATAAAAGTAATTTTCCTATATTGAAAACAGATGTAAGCAAAATCAATTGACTCATGAATGGAATTTCCGATCTCAATCAAAGCTGAGCTCTTAGAAGAAGCATCTGTCATCCTGCCATAGGTTAGGTTATGGTTTCATTGCAGGGGACGCGGCTGTGCCTAAAGCTCCATTATCAGCGACTATTTCCATTTTAAAATACGGATAAAAAGCTGGGCCCTACGGCTCTGCCTCTGCTTCCCAGTGGTTTCCAACTTTTGAGCTCAGACTCTCATCATAACTTACTGCTTCTGTCAAGGAATATCAACACTATATTTTATAAACAGTTTGAGGATTTTTTTTAATTTTAAATTAAATTTTTATATAATTATATCAAAAATAATTTTTAAAAAATAAACAAATATTTTAATATATTTTTAAACAAAAAAATATTTTAAAAAATATCCACGGCCGTTCCGCTCCGTGAATTATAACGGACAAAAAGCTAGGCCTTTTGCATCAAGGTGGTTTCTAGCTTTCGAGTTCAGACTCCTATCATAGCTTATGGAATGTTGGAGTTCCATCTCAGTGCTGACGCTAAGAAAATAGTAACTTGATCGACAGAAATGGAAACATGGAATCACTGCGATATGCGAAGGTTTTCTACGAAGGTTTTCTATGAAGCTTACAATAAGAATAACTCCCTTGTCCTAGAAGTCCCGGAACTTTTGACATATAGTAAATTTAATCCCTATAATTTAATTCTGGGCTCGACAACCCTCACATTTTCAATAATATTAAAAGATATGAGATATTAAAAGATCGCCACCACTTTCATCGGACTTTTGTTTTGTTTTATTTCATTTTATTATAAGGGCGAGGGTCCCTCTACGAGAAGAGACTTAAATAATACACACACACTAAAAAATGTTCATGTGTTTTGATTACAGCCACCAACTATTTCAAGCAAGTGGCCAAAAAGTTGCTTTACATTTCATACCATAATAGCAGTGCTTTGGCAACTCTATTAAGGAATATTCCATTCCATTAATATTTTATTTGCTTTTCGTTACTTGTTGTCTTTGACGTTTTCCAGTCATGCAGCATCATAGCATAGAACAGGGTAAGACCCAAGATTGAATTAAATAAACAAATACTGTTGTGCCAATCGATCTCCTTGCCAATTAACAATCTTCTCGGCATTTTAAATGCAATTTAATATTTCCAAATGCTGCAAAAACAAATCGGGAATCAACCCATTTGGTTTCCAATTTTAAAATGGAGAGATTTGATGTCGAAACTAATGTAACGGGGGCATTATATAAAATAAAATCAGTTGAATTATCAATTGAATCAAATCAAACACTATAATTAAATTTAATTAGTGTAGAGAATTCATTCCAAATAACCTATAAATTATTTTATATAAATAGTATTATGTTTTAGTACTATTATATATTGTTATAATCAAATATAACAAAAAAAAAAAAGTTATTGGATACAACATGAATTATATATAGATATTTAAATAATAATAAAAAAATTAGTTACTCTAGAAAAACTATAAAAATAAATATGTTATTTATCCTCAAATAATATTAATTGTAAATCCTTCGTGTAAAGTGAAATGATAATTCAATTGAATTTCAAATCTAATTCAAATAACTAATTGATATGATGTTGAGAACAAACATACTTTAAACATACTTTAACACACTACATTTTATAATGTTTAAATTCAAACATTATTGATAAAAAGATAATAATTACACCTTGAGAAAAATCTATCACTGACGATGACGTGTTGCTTGGAGCAAATACTAGCTTAAAAAATGGCTCCAATTCCACATCTGCTTCATTCTTAAATGCTTTACAGTAACCGTCACTCAACATGCCAGCACCCTGAACATTTTTGCACCAGCACCACCAGGTCAAATGCATTCTACAATCAGCATACACTAAAAATAAAAGAAGGAAGATCTTGACAGCACAATTGGGTAGCCTCTGACAATAATAGACAATCAGCTTGGGAGACACCATTTTGGTATTAGCATCCTGGAAGGCCTTCGATCTTTAACATGAAATGAGGTGTTGCTTATCCTGAGGAATGCAACACCAAACAGTTTTAAGCCAAAAACTATTCGTACGTGAAAACAACGAAAAACAAATCCCCCATCAGACTGAAGAGGTGAAGAGAGTTCCATTATTGTCTCGCATAATTCTTTAAAGCAGAAATTATCATTGGTGTATTTCTAACCTAAATTGTTCTTTTAAGCAGAAAACATCCAAGTACCTTGTTTCCCCCCTTTCGCCTCTAAGATCCGCTATTCGTATTTCTAACCTAAATTGTTCTTCATATTAACCTTACATCATAAGCATCTCTACAAAATTCAGCACCATTACGGTATTTGTGTTAATAGGGCGGCTCCTACCACCAAGCAACAACCAAACTTGAAGCATCTCCCAGAGAAAACTAATTACAGCACAGGAGTAAAATGATTTTCGTTGGAAAATATCATCATGATTGCTGTTTACTTGAACTTGTTTGTTGCACTACACTGTTTATTGCGCTGCGCGTTCTCATAAGAAAAGCTGGTTTAAACCAACTCGTTCCATTACTTGTTTCTTCTGGTGTATGGATACCATTTGAAGTCCCAAGGCTGCTAGCAACCTCAGCCACTCCTGAAATCCCAGTACTTCCCTGAAAACGTTTCATTACAGAATTTAGATTTCAAGAAAATATATAAATAAAATACGGATGTAAAGTGCAAAATGAAATCCAATCTTAACCTGCTGAATGGAGGCTAATGCAGCATTGCGTGGGAGCCTTTGAACCTGAGAAAGGAAAGATCAAGGAAATCGAGGTATTATATTCTTAAAAGTGCTGGGAAGAGTTTCAAACAAAACACAAACTGAAAAGGGGGAACATCAAGCTAACTCATAGCATGGAATAAAAGTCATAAAGCAATTTTTAAAACTTATACGACGGATTCATGAGATTATTCTTGGACCGGGAATCAGGGTAAGTCATAACATATGAAAAATCATTAAAAAAATTATCATTGAAGCTCACTGAATTTATTTTGGCCACAAGCAGAAGAAACAGAGTTTTCAAAAGTAAACAAACCTCTGAAGATTCATTCAAAGCAGGAGGAGTTGATGGTTCACTTGACGGAGCGGGTAATGCCCCAGCCTGGTTTATAGCAACACAAAAACTAGTGAAAACGGTAGGCACTAGAAACCATATTTGGAACACGCCAAGCACTTTGGCAATGCTATTTTAAGCATAAAGACAATGATTAGGATAACAGAAAGCATCATTTGGCCTGGGCATGTCCAGTAAAAATAATCAAATTCTAATCTCAAACTGATCTCCTCACTAATCCAAAGCAAGAGAAATGAAACAGACATTATCTAGCTTTTAAAAATATAGGTATAGTGTCTCCAATAACAACAACTACCTTTGATGAGAATGTTAGCCGTGAACTGGAAGCTGAAGTCTGCAGAATTTTTGTGGAGCTTGGTTAACAGTAAGTCAAATAACAAAGCATTGAAAAAGCAAGAAGGAAACAAAAAGATGACAACATGCCTGGACATTCTCTTCAAGTAAGTTGTTTTCCAAACTGGAAGCATAGTCACACAACCTCTTTACTCCTAGGGTTGTCAAATCCTAAACAGATGTCAAATTAGATAACAGTTACCACAGGTTGAATAAACAAATCATTTCTGACAGCACTGCATATGATGTTGATATAACAATGAAATAAATAACAGCTACCACAATTGAAATAAACAACTCATTTCTGATAGCATTGCATATGATGTTGATATAATAATTACCTGTTTCCCTTCAATTCTGCTAATTTTTAGTTCCTAAAAAAAATCAAATAAGTCATTGATTTCACATCCAGAATGAATTTTAAAAATTGGATGAGTGAAAAGAATTATTAGTATCAAGATTAATCACCAATGTTTCAACAGCATCACGGACATTTCGAACATCATTACCGATACTACTTGAATCTTCTCGCAATTCAGTAACCTACATGTGTCAATATATATTTTATATCAGTATCACTTCAGCACTAACAAATTAACTAATATCTAGGTTAGACCCACCCTTTCTTGAGTACTGGCTGTTAGTTCTGCAATGGCATTCAAATTTGTGTCCACGCCATCTATCTTTGACGATAAGTGCCTCCTGGTACTCTACAGACCAAAAAACATGTATTGGAATAAGAAAGCTCTAATTTCAAAATCCAAAAGCAAAATTAAACATTTCAGCACTTGTTCTATTTCATTTAAAAACCAATAAAAAAGTTCAAAATCTTACCCGGATTGACCCATAAACATCCTCTAGTTGTTGGCCTATAGAAGTGCAAGCATCAGATAAACTACGCCTGGTTGCAAACATCATATCAGGAAGTTTCCAACCCTGAAAATATACATCAATTATAAGATTAGAGCATCAGTCAAACCAAAGAACAGGATGGAGCTCAAGACATCAACAAGAGGTATGGTGAGAATGAACTCCAAGTATTAACCAAGGGCTGAATTTGGTTGTATGACACTTCAAACCTCAAGAGAAGAAAGATTTTTTTAAGTATTAATAATATTAATTAGATCCTTATGGTATATTGCAATGTTTAAAAAAATGGTGCCTATACACATTACACCAAAAGATCAATAGAGAAAGGAAACCATTACCTTCCACCAAACATAGCCATATCCAACAACTATCACCACAACAGCTATACCATATTTATTACCACCTGCATGTTATAAAAGTGTCAGAGAACAGTCCAAAATACGTGCATAATCAAAGCTAACATATGTTGCAGGAACTTGACCAAGATGAATAAGTAGCAAGTTGCTGCTTATATAGAAGATTGGCACTTGATATCAAGAATAAGAACATGGTCTAAGATTTCTCAAGAGATTATACAGAGATGAAGTTGCAAAGAGATAAATAGCATTCACGTGCAGAGATGCATACAGCAAAGACAAAAATTTTATCGTTGTTTAAATATGAAACAACAGAGCATACAGTTGAGGATCCAGATACATTTCAAGGATGTAAATTTCCTAAATTGGATTGAAAGGTAACAAACAAGTAAATGGAAACTCATGTTCACAACACAGATGTACAACATCATAAGACAGCTTCAATCGATGGTTAAAATGTGACTCTTTCACAGCATACCATTGAGAGATGAGGTACTTGATACAGTTCAGAGATGTACATTCCCACATTAAAAATAGGGAGATAAAAAATGGAGTAAAAGAAGGGCATCCATAGGCACATAGACTTTTCAGGTATATTACAACATAGAAGGACTAGCAGCACCACTCCCCCTCCAAGAAAATTAGAAATTACAAGAAACATAAAAAAATCTATTCTGTTGTTCTGTGTCATGGGTTTTTGAAAGAGAAAACTTAAAACTTTAACAGAAAGGAAACAAAACTCAATAGTATATTACACTTAAACTGAATTTTTAAGAATGAGTGACAGAAGGCATTTATTTTAGTGTATTTCACATTTCTCAATGTGACAATCTAGTGTGCACATTCAGCAATAAACTTTTTCAAGCAGACTGTTGACTGGAGTGACAAATCAATACAACGCAAATATGGTAACTATGTGAAGCAGACTGTGATTCATGGAAATCCAAGTTCCATATTACAATTGGAGTACATAACCTCATCACGCTTTCAGTAATTTTTCAAGCAACAAAATAGGCTCAAGTTCCACCTTGACTAGTCCAGTACACAGATGTGTAGTTAGAACAGGATGGACACAACATTACTCATCTCCTGTTTCAGATGCAAGAGAAGGATCAAAACCCAAACCTGTCCCATTTGCAGTTACAATTGTGACAGGTCTACTTGATGCCAGCATTTGCAGCTCATTTCGAAGGCTGGTTACCTGCAAAACATGTAACTAGTACTCTCAATCCCTAACAGACACTTCAACCTGATGCACATGAAAATTCATTTCCTGAAATGATGAGTACATATAATTACAAAAGAAAATTTGAACAAATTAAATCTTAAACAATAAAATTAGATCCAATGAGTGACTGTTTAAAATCCAGACATCACCTGAAAAAAATGAAAGAAAGATGAACGATGTTTTGTTCATATGCAATAAATCATACACAGTACAGGTTCTGATGTTTCTTCGGCTGTCCAAACATATGTCAGGAAAGAAAGTGTAAAAAATAAATTATTTCCAGAGTAGGAAGCAAAGCAAAATGAGCTTTTCTACTTTTACCCACAATCCTATCCTGTCACTTAAGAGATTTTTACTTTTCCTACCAAATTAAAAAGAAAAAGAAAAAGAAAAGAATTCCCTGTCATGAGAGTAAGATTTTAAAGAAGATTTAGTTTAGTCACTTCAAAATGCAATCAGTCATTACCAACAACACTATCAGTTACAACTGGATTACTGGAGTATCTTCTAGAAAGTGCAAAAGCAAAATCATTATCAATTGAATTGGATTAAAAGATAAAAGCATGTAAAAATGTTGAAAGTTTAATTTGAAATGGTGAGAACTTATAAAGAACCATAAAATTAACAAGCAAACCTGAGCCATCAAAGAGTCATTTGGAGGCTTGCTAGACTTGCTAACTGATGAAGTAGAATCATCTCGTTTAAGTTGCCTGAGAGCAATCTGTGTTGGAAGATAAATCACTAGCAATCAATATGAAGCAGACCAAGAATTGCAGAGAATTTAACAATACATTTTGAATCGTGTTATAGCCTTCTAAAAGACATAGGTAACGAGAATAAAAAAAGTATTTGACAAAATATTTTATCCAGAAGTCAATTAAACAATGGTTAATCAGTGGCAACAGATGCTACAAGCAATGTAGCAAACCAAATTTTATGCATATAGCAGAGCTCAAATAATCAGGGCTCTCACATCACAATAACATTCAAGTTGTATTGCATTCAATGAGGTCTTACATTAATAGAACCCAAAAACTAAACAAAAGACAAAGATTGTCTCATAAATGACTCAATCATAAATGATTGAATTGAAACAATGCAAACCTAAGACACGAGGTTTTCAATGCACTCCACCACAGACACTGAAAAATGCCAGTAAAGACAAGCGATAAAGGATTAAGAAAAAATCACACAGAAGCATGTCTAGTAAAGATAATACAAAGTTAAAGGTAATAGGGTTGATGTAATGGATCATGACCCAAATGTTAAGACATAAATAATAGAGATACTGCAAGCAAGTCTATTATCATTACTATCAATGAAGATAAACCCCCAAATATTCATATAACCTTTTGCATTTCTAAGAGATCACAATAAGTCATAAAAGTACCTTGAAAGCTCCTGAAACAAAACCAGAAACATCAGGCATGCGCCCCTCTTTCGCAAGAACTGAGCCAAGAATACCTAAAAAACAGAAGACAACTAATTAAGAAAATTATTTCTACAAAGCATGGCTTTGATTTAGGTAAAAAGAAAACATCTGAAGGTACAAAGGAGAGAAATTTGCTTATGAAGGCTAAGATCACACATGGACATTCCTATTCCAGCCTAAGATACACTAGACAGAAGCATTAGACATGCATAACAGAGACAAAGTTATTGACTATCAGCAAGGGGGTCAATAAGGCAGTTGATATAATGGCAAGAGGTGGATAAACAGGCTTCCTATGAAAGCTTGATCAGGACCTTGGTGATAGGTTTAGGGGTATGGAACAATCTAGAAAGAATCAAAGTGATGCCTAGTCTATTAATAATCCCCAACCATTAAAGTACCCTAAGTGAGTGTTCCCCAGCAGTCCGCCTATTCCAGAATCATATTTCTCCAACTAAATAAGATATGGCCCAGCTAACATGAATATTAGATTGTAGAAACTGGAAGTTGTTGCCCCTCAAGAGCGCATATTTTCACTTTTTTTTCTTTTTTGCCTACAAAGTGAAGGCCCATACTATTCCACTTCAAGGTACTACATTTGTCTAATTAAATACCCGATTGCTAACTAGCCCCACGTTCTAGTATTATCCCATCTACCAGTGGCAAGATAAGGGATTCAGGCTCATTTTTTTCTGCTACCATACAAAGCCAAAAGCTTACATTCACTTCAAACACAATAATACTCATCAGTATTAACAAGAAGCAGAATCAACTTTAATAAGTATAAGAAAACACAGAGATAAAGAGAGAATTGTAGCTAATGTGAGCTGCACGGTAATTTCACTGCAGATCAAGTATGGCCGATGACATCGATGCAACAGGAAAAAAAACCTTGACCAGACAAGCTAGCTCAGAATCTCACCAACTCAGTGTTGCAATCAACTATAGAGCAAAAGAAAGCAAAAACACCAAAAAGAAAAAAAGAAAAAAAAGTCCCAACTTTATATCAAGTGCCCAAGGTCCCTAACACTACCAAAACCCCTCCCTAATGTAATCGTACATACAAAGGCACTTGCTTCGTTTCAAATGTAGAGCTAACGAACAGCATGGTTCACAAACAAACAAACAATCGGAATCTAGGGCTTACCTCAGAAAAACCTAAACCTCACTCACTGCTCCACACATCCCAAATTAAAAACAAACACAATCAAATCAATTACCGACTAAAATAAAAGAATTAGTAAAAAAGTTAATAGGAAAATTAGAAACATAAAATCAAACAAATTTAACGGACCTGCACCGACGAGAATAGTTAACTTGCCGAGTGGAATAGCCATGGACGGATAGCCACTGATAACTGTAACAATAGTGTAAGAAACAGATGAATTTTTTTTTTAATTTTGATCTTGAATTAAAAGAGTGCTAGCAAGATCAGAGAACATGATTTTTTTGGGAGTGAAAAAGCGAGCATTTAAGATTGGAAAGCAAGAATGATTATATGTGTGTGTGTTTATGCATGTGTTGCTGGGCTTTGTCGAAACGGGCTTTTGTTGCGGAAGCGAATCAGCTATTCATCGACGCAGCTTGTAGCTACGACGCAACCACCCATATTTGTTGATCGTGTTGCCTAATCCACCTTTAATTTCGGATTCGTTTTACAACTTTACCCCTTCACCATCTAATAAGCGAAAATACCCCTCTCCTTTTCATTTTATCACGAGAATACACATTGTTTCTTGTCGTCGACTTTCTTTTTTTTTTTTTTCCCTTTCGCTAGCGGGAACTGGAAACTGACCTGGGATTCCGCGAATCAGGTGTTTGGCTCGTGTCGTGTGTTCTTGATATTTTATTGTGGGATAACATTTTTTTTCTTATGAAAAATACCCTTTACATCTGATAAATTAATTAAAATTATATTTGCTTGTAGAGTTTTAAAGCATTATAAATTTCATTTACATCCTCTACCGAACCTTTTTCTTCTCCTCCTAAGCACCAAACTTAACAGCCACCATCCCTCCCCTGTGATCCCTCGCCGGCCACCATTTCCAAACATAAACCAACTGAACCCCATAGCCACTGCCTTCACCAAACTCCAGATAAACAAGGCACAGCCGCAACATCAAATGACTCGAATCTAGGGAGCAAAAAAGCTCCAAACCAACAGCTCCAAGCCGATGGTATCAGATCCATAAAAATGCCATCACCTTACAGATCAATGCAATGTTAATTTTCGCCACAAACTAACAAAGCGAGAATGCAGTGCATATAAAAAAAATAGAATTCACACCGGCAAGCTTAGCCAAAGTATTCTCCCTCGAAATCTTAACCCAAGGAAATTGCGATCAAAAAAGCCCTCCCTGAATAATCCATGGATTGCATCATTTATATCTAATGCTGACCCTCGTATGGCCCTGAAAAAGTCAACCCAAATTACATACATGTAACTACTACCTATTTGCAAGAAAGAAAGGTAGCAGGACCAGCGACGTCGATTTCAGCCATGACTCCAAGGTATTTGGGAGTCGACCGGTGGTTCATAAGACCTTTATACATGATAGGTTACGCATGCATATAAAAGATTGTGTGTGTGTGAGTGTTAATTTGAGGTTTAATTTTGTTTACTTTCTCGTTTCGTGTAGATGGAGTGTATAATTAGGTAGTGCATGATTGTTATTCTTGGACATCGAGAATGAAAATAAAATAAACAAAAATATGTTTGGTTAAAGAGAGAAATATAAAATAAATTTATATCTAAAATAATTTTAAAATGAATTTCTATATCTTCAAAACAAAGGATATAGAAGGGACATGTTTTCATGGACAATATTTTTTTATTCTAGAATATTCTTGTAAAAAACTTTCTATTTTAAATTGTTCTCTGTGAAGATAAAAATAATTATTATTATAGTTTTAAAACTCGATTAAGAGTCAATTTAGAAGAAGAAAAAAGCATGGGTCATTGATCGAGACTTGGTTCATGGGCCAAACCAGCTTAATTTGAATATAAAAATAAAAATAGTTATTATCATGTATTTACGGTTTTAAAACTCTATCCAAGGGCCGACATAAAAAAACACCTAAATCGCAAACATGGTTGATTGTTAACCCAAATCAATGTAATGAGAATAATAATAATTATTATTATGGTTTTAAAACATGATTCATAGATTGACTTAGGGCAAAATTAAGATAATATATTAAGAGAGTCAGCATGGATTGACTTGAGCTGATATAAAAAAAAAAATATTATAATTATATTTTTAAAATCCAATTCAATGATTAATCCAGAGCCAGAATCGAGGCATGAATAATAATGATCAATATAAAGATAAAAATTATTGTTCTCATAGTTTAAAACTCAACTCAAAAGTTGAATCAATGCAAGAATTAAATCACAGAGTTAACTTGGATGACCTAAAACTTTTTTAAAAATAATCAAAATAATTTTATTTTGATGATTTTTTTTTTTATATATCTAGTTGACAAGAGTTTTTGAACCAACCAAGTTAAGTCAATATTTATTTTATATTTTCTTAAATTCAAGTTAGTCCAAGCCCCAAGCCGACCTAGTTTTAAGCCAACTTGTTATGTGAGTCTTTATTTTTTAACTATAGTTAAAATAATAGTATTATTTTCAGCACTCCATATAATCTAAAAAAATATTTATTTTCTAAAAAAAATATAAATTTAACAACAATATATATTAAAGATAAAATATTTTTTATATCTTATTCACCACAATCAATACAAAAACAATCATTTTGTTTTGTACATTATTATAAAATATAATTTTATCTCCGTCACTTTTTATGTCATCTTCATTATCTTTATTTCTTCTATCCTAATAGAATAACCAATCGCTATCTTAATATATTCTACAACAATAATTTCTTCTATCTACCTTAATGCAGGGACTTAGTTGCAAGGAGATGAAGAGTAGATTTGCATCTGCCTCAGGATATGCTCAAAGTTATCAGTAGACTTTTCAATCTGATGAGAATGCGTTCCTTCATAGGTTGTCAGCACGACTCCTTCATCCTGAGTTGATCTTTGAACTTGCTTTTTCACGTTACACCCCTGATGCGTGCACCGATAATAGCTTCTGCAGACAGAAAACAAAGGAATTGTTTGTGATTAAGGTCAATTGAACAGTGTTAATTTAACAGAACATCATGGAGATCGTGCAGTGATTTGCTTTCACCAAACACACAGAATACCGGGTCCAAGTTCTTCCACCTCAAGGAAGCTCACCTGTTAATTAATAAATACTTCTTCAATTTAATTAAAATATTCATGTATCCATCATCCAAATTATTAATTATTCCAGAGCATTTCTTAATCACAGAATATGAATTACTTCCCTATCGCTGGCCACTTCAACCGAGGCAAGTAAAGCGAGGAGTACATCGTTTACGTGCTAACAATTCACTAAATTGTATTAAAATTTAATATTTGATACGTAACTCCTGGAGAGATGTCGAGGGAGTGCTTGTGGGCCTTGCGAACGATATTTTTCCTTGCTACAGGATCGAATTCCGGACACTTGGAATTAGCATCCTCATCAGCAACATGAAGCCACCCAGGCTAAGTATTATCAGAGAGAATAAGCCATTCTACTGCAAATTCATTTTGGAACCATCAGGTATTGAGCTTGGATCGCGAGAGAGGAACTGTGAAACCAATGAGACAAATGGAGAAGAGCCATAAAATCTTCGGGCCCCGCCAAAAATTCCCAGAAATTGATAGTTTCTAGCTCTCCAGGTAGTGTCATAAACGGAGTCACATCTGGGATTTTTTCTTGGATCATTGTGCACAAGAGATGAACACCATCTCTGGTACATTTTTTTTTCTTCAGTGGGATAGTTACCACTCATGTCAAATATCTACCAAATATGTAAGTATGATCCATTCAAGCACAGATTATTCTCTTTTAGTAGTCTAGCCATAATCATCATCACTCGTCTCGAAGAGTTGTTTGTGTTCAAGAAGATGCATGGCCTTTGCCTTACACAAGAGCTTGCACACAAAGATAAATATCATCTTCAATTTTAAAATTTAAATTATTGGGTCATGGATCTCTCTTATAAGCATCTATCTTTTCTCATCAGAAGATAACTATTAGTCATATGTGCAATCTAACGGTTCCTAATATTACACCTTCCAATTTGTTATTTCACCCTCTGCTATATGAACACCCCTCGACTGAAATGATAAAAACGACAAGGTCAATCTCCATCCAAAATGTTAAGATTATGATACAGAACTAAATAGTAATTACATTTTTAACTAGTACTTCGTATTAAAAAAAACAATTTTTAATAGGTTAAAGAATATATTAAATATAATGGGACATTGTCTAGTATTAAAAACAAGTGTATTTTTATAGGGATTATAAATAAACCGGTTACCCGAATTGGACCGAACCAAAAATATACAAGTACTATGAAACCCCTCTATCTAGTGGCTGTTTTTTTTTTTTTATCTTTTTTAAGGGACAAAATTGTTATATCATAGTGAAAATATAGTAAACTGGTGAACCAAACGAACCAAAACAGCCTAAAAAATAAGTTTTATTATTGTCATCCATAATGATTTGTGTCACTGCGAACAACAACTAAACCATATCCTGGTTTAGCTTTTAGATAATAGGTAAACACGACATGTTTATATTTAAGTAATTGTTTTAATTTAGTTCAAAATAAAAATTTATATTTTAAAAAAATAAATTTAATAATGAGCGATGAATAAAAATACTCGAGAAAATCAATATTATTTTTAAAATTAGTAAAACATCCTATCAAAAACAAATAAAAATATATAATAGAGCTCAATATTCAATGAAACAAGATGTTTAAAGATAAAATTAAGAAAACAACACAAATTTATTTTTTATTAAAAAACAAATAAGCCAAGCGAATCCCTTGAACCTAGGATAATCTTTAAAAAATTTAACCTATTAAATCATAGACCAAACTTAATCAAGAAGCCCAATTCAAGGTTGACAGTAAATTTTTTAAAAAGAACGTCAATTTTGAAAAAAAAATACCAGTAAAAATTGAAGGATAAAATTGTAAGAAAAAATATTTGTAATAACAATATCAAATAAAATAAATCAAAATCAAAAGAATACGAATTAAATTTGATAAATTAAGAAATAAAAAGAGAATAAAATTGAAAATAAATTTTTGATACAGTATATTTCAGCCCTCCGAGAAAAAAACTTTTCTAACTCTTCCATTTTTAAAATTGATATTTATATATATTGCCAAAAAGAGAGCTCAGAAGATGAATAATTCTGCTAAACTGCATTGAACGACATATAGACGGAAAATAATTGCTGAGACTTTTCAAATATATAAGATTTAAAAATACATGGTTTTAATACCCTGTGTTCGTTAGTAAACTGATTCGTGTGTGCACACACTAAGAAAATAGTGGCACTTAATATTTTATAATTTATATAGTAGCGTGATGGATCCGATAAGAATATTCCATGTTATTATTTATATCCTTCTTCCTCCATGACTTCACACTCACGCACTTTAGATTAATACTCTAGCTATTTCAAGGCATCGTTATTTTAGGTGACAGTAGAACTAGATAGCTCCTAGGCGAGAGAGACTCTTCCATTGAGCGGAATTCATTGACTGCCACATCAACTTTTTTTCATTGGCTAGATCAGAACTCTTTCTACCATCATAATTGAGTGATATTTTCTCTCGTCTCTTAGGACTATAAACTAAAGGTAAGAAATTGAAATGGTGAGATGTTTAAAGACTAAAAGGTTGTAATTTAAAATGGATGACCAAAGTGAATTTCTTGCCTTTTTTATGGATTGTCTCGTTGTTTTGCACTTTGATCCCTTTTATTTTAATTATGTTTTTTTTTCTAATATTTTTGATAAATTGGTGATGAATTTGGGTGTAAAAAGATGTGATTAATTTTTTTTTTTCAAGAACTAATTTATAAAAAAATTATTATGAACCCACACGATTTTTTGGTAATATATTTTATATATAAACGCAGGAAGACAAAGTTTAAGTGCGAAAACCAGTCCAATCTCATGAACAGAAATATAGAGAGAATCCATGCAATTCACCCTAGTTAAGCAGCTTGCAAAATTGCAAGTAGCAACTAAAACTTAATTGAGTAAATTAAAGCAAGATGTTCGAGCAAGAGTCAAAAAAATATTGCAGGGAAGTCATCCTTAATTTTCTCAGATTCGGCAGATTTTATAACCAAACAAGAGTTTTTTCTGCAGAATGTTTTGCTTGAGAAAAAAAATATGTTCAAAAGAGTATGGGTTATGCCATTAAAATACTGAATTAGTTGACTTAATTATATATGTTGAAATACTTTAAATGTGTTGTATTGAAACAAATTAAAGAGTATAGTTAATTATAAAAAAGAAAATTAAGGAGTGTAATTACCTGGGAAATTTGCTGTTCTTCACTGCCTTTTGGCCATACTTTCTCCATCTATATCCATCATCAAGTATATCAACTTGGCTCCTCGTTTGGAAAGCATGCTTAGGCTTTCTTATCTTCTTCTCTCCCCTTTTCTTCTCCAATCTCCCTTCACTTTCGGACCCAACAAAGCCTCTGTTTTGGGAGTTGTTATCAACATTCAAACTGGTTGCAGGAGCTTCCATCTCTCGCATCAATCCCAGAAATCCATTCCCCTTGGCGCCTTCCAAGTCAGTAAGAGCATAAGAATTGGGTGCCATGTTCAAAGACACGGGGGAAGCCGAAGTGGTTGTTGAAGAAGAAAATGGAAGAAATAACGTGTAGTTTTCCATGAAAGAGAGTAGAAGGAGCTGGATGTATAAGCTACTTGACTGGGTATATCTAAATAAAGGCTGGATTGATAAGGCGGCGTGCTTAATCTTAGCCCCCGGTTTTCTTTTCTTTTAACGTGGGTGTCCAGATAATTTGCACACCTCGACTGACTAATTAATCGAATTTTAAAGTTAATAATCTTATAAATTTCTAATAATTATTATATTAATAATTATAAAACTCAAATATAAAATATATAAAAACAATTTTTTTAATTTCAACCTCTTATCACTTCCCTCTACTGGACGGTTAGCCCCGGCTTTCTTTATCCTAATTTAGATGGCGTAAGCGAGACGTAAGAGATTAATTGAAATTAAAAATAGAAATGCAGAGATTATTGGGAGCACAACTCCCAATAATTTATATTGGGAGCCGTACAGCCGTGCAGTGTTGCGAATCAAGCTATTAAACTTTTAATAACCACATATAATATCTGTAAGAAATTATGAAGAATACAACGGATATTATATGTGGTTATTAAAAGTTTAATAGCTTGATTCGCAACACTGCACCGCTGTGCTTTAATTTTAAAAATATATTTATAAACACATTTTTATATTATTTAATTGAATATATTTTTAAATAAAAATATTTCAAAAAATAATTTCATCAAGCTATTTTAACTCCAAAACACCTTATCAACACCCATAAATTATTTCATCAACTTTAAATACTATAAAAGTAGTTTAAAAACCTAAAATTAGACCAAGTTAACCTTTTTTTAAAGATTGAGGATGAGTGTTTTTTTTTTACAAATTAAATTTAATATTATATTAAAATACACTTAATTTATCAAATTAAATTGAGGATAAGTGTATTTTTAAAGAATGAGGATAAGTGTTTTTTTTTTTAAATCCAGCTTTCCATCCATGTTTAACGTTTTTTTCATCTCATCTCTCTTTATTTTAATTCCAATATTAACTAAAAAATCACAAACAATTAAATTTTATCTAGATGAAATCATACTAGGATTATCAAAATAAATTCTTAAAAAATAAAATAAATACACAGTGTTTTGTGAGTATATAAACAATGTCCCAGCTATATAATAAAAACACAAACGATTTAGAATGAGTTATAAAATGGGGTATCCAGAACTCAAGAGCCAAGGAGAAATGAGTGAACAAAGTGGACAGCACCTATAAGCTCCTCGTTGTCCCCGGAACGAGTTGCTTTTTGGACGGCGATGTGCAGTGGTTGGCTGAGTTAACAGCGAAAGGCATCCTATGTGATACGTACACTTCGAGAAGGCATGGTTTTTTAGCATGCAAAGATTGACAATGTGTGAGCAAATAGATTGGTCGGTCCATGTATTTAACACGAAATATTCTACTTTATATATTTACGTATATCCGGAAGGGTTTCGCTGAAATGATGTCAACCATGAAGTTTATAGCATGTTTCTGGTCAAATATAAAAACGTTATGCCCTCAGAAAAATAGCAATAAGACTCCATCTCTCGATGAATTTTCTTTATTTATTATCACGTGACTCAACCTCTTTGAGGCTTATGAAAGATTAATAGCCAAGAGCTGAGACAAGCTGCCATGATTTAAGCCATATTTTATTCTACTATAAGAAAAAAAACTTATAAATATGTGCCGTGCTATGATCTTCGAACTGGTAATCATATTAAATGCTAGGGTTAATATTCACTATATTAATATTTAACGGGTCAAGGGTCAGTGGTTTTGAAAAAGCAACACTGCAACTGTTGCTAATCCAGGCTTGTTTGATGTTAATTAATTACAAGATTAATTAATAATTATGTACGGCAGCAATTGTACTTCATTAATTATCAGATAAATTTATGTTGATTTTTTTTTTTTTTGAAACGGAGCTCATGTATACGATTGGCTAGTCTGGGTCGGTCATTTTAAGTGTAACCAGTTTTGTCAGTAAGAGAATATGTTTTATTGTATGATAAAAAATGTGTCGAATATTATTTATATTCAACGAAATATTTTTTTAAAAAAAATGAATAGATAACCCGTGATAAAAAATAATGAAACTCCAAAAAATTACTATCTGGTTGAAAAATAAATATAATGGATTTTTAGAATAAAATAAAAATTATTTTCTTACAATAATTTTAAGCTTTATCTGATGGAAGTAGGTACAAAAATAAAATAAAAAATAATTTATATATATATAGTTTTTTTCAAATCAAGGTATTGCACAAATGAAGTGATAATAATAATTTGGAAATTAAAACGCGACGCAAACCTTGCACAGAAGCCGCCCACATCTCTGCGCTGCAATAGAACCAGCGTTGAAGTTTCTTCAAGAATGACTTTTCCGGTTCAAATTTGCTGACAAAGCCTTGGCCTGATAATTAACCCATCACATCATCATTTTTGGATGGGGTTTTGGACACGTGATATTGACTGATTTTTAAAGTATTTTTTATTAGAAATTATATTAAAATAATATTTTTTTATAAATTATTTTGAAAATGCACGTCAATAATTCAAAAACACTATTTTTTTAAAAAAAACTTATAATAAATAAAAAAATATTTTTTTCCTTAAACGCTAAAACAAACAAACTTTTAATATTATTAGCCATGACCAAGATTCCTGGGACCTCATTTCTTTGCTGTATTAATTATTATAATTGCGTGACAACGCACTTTTATTAACAGTATATTTGGCTCATTTTTATCGGGAGTTTAAAAATATACATGAGCAGTTGATATTTGAGAGTGTGTACGAGGTTATTTTTTATTTAAAAATATATATATATATATATATATATATATATATATATATATATATATATATATATATATTTGACATTAATATATTAAAATATTTTTTTAATATAAAATAATTTAAAAAAAGAACTCGTAAAACGCTGGGTCAAACCATCACCAAACCCAAATTAACAGTAAGTGGATTGTTACACGAAGATAGCATTGAATAGTAGTAGGTGGGGGAAAAAGACAATTTGACTATCAGTTTCATAACTTCCATAAATCAATCATGTTTGATAGTATTTTTGTTTTGAATATATCAAAATAATTTTTAGATTTCTCTTCCAATATTGTTAAATATTTTGTTTGGACCAAGTGCTCTTCTTCTTCTTCTTCCATAGCAATTTTTCGACATGTTGAAAAAGACTTTGTTTCTTCTTGCACTCGTGTTAGAAGCAAGAAGCTGGTTGCTTATGATGCTAATAACAGTACAGTCATGAGTTAATTTCTAGTGATTACAAAAGTGTACAAGGTATTTGTGCCAGAACAAACCCAGGAATCGTTAATTATAAAGCAATCAGATCTGATGGTTGTGCAAACAGGATCATATATAAGAATATTGCGATTTTGAAGCATGTCATAAATATTTCATACCAGCTGTACTGCCAAACATTGCCATTTCTATCTTGAAAGGTGAATAGAATAGGATGCGCATGGTAATAATTATTCGAGTTTTTTTCACGTAAGGACAACAGATTACCAAGAACACTGTTCTGGTACACACTTGGAGAACCTCTCATGAACTTCTGTTTCATTTTTCTTTCAACACCCCAAGCTCCTGCCCAAATATAAAGCTAAAGTGTTGATGTTTTTGTCATGCTAGATTGCTCTGACATAAGAATTACCTGCTACTTGGCCTAATATTGATACCATGATATTGCAGATTGTTGGATCTGCACCTGGGTTCCCTCATGGCATCATTGATCCTATTGAGGTAAGTGATCTAAGTACCTGCTTCAAGGATAATGGCACACATTCTATTTTCTTAAGTTAATTAAATTTATCATTGTTTGGTTTTGCTTTTTAATCCCCAAAATATCAAAATTCATTCTGTAGGAGCTTGGTGAATTGGCATGTAGCTATGGCGTATGTCTCCATGTTGACCTTTGTCTCGGTGGCTTTGTATTACCATTTGCTAGCATGCTCGGGTTCCTGAACAGTTGTTTTTTCATTAGTGATTTTTGGTTGGTGTGCCATTTTTGCTTTGATCCCAGAGACTTATAATTGCTGCTTTGTTTATACAAAATCTGAAAATATTTCTAATTTGTGGTCCTCTTTATATTTATTGAAATTTACACTGCCAAAGGTTATTCTCATGCATGTGAAATTCTCCCGAAGGTTTTTGTTTGTGGCGCTATTTTCTCTTTAGGGCATGGTTGAAAGACCTAAAATTGATAAGCTAGAATTAGATTCCCTATAATTTACATAACAAATTAGCTTGGCAAGAAAGGAGATTCTAGTATTGTCCTTTGAATGCCTACAAATCATCTAATTCAAAAATTTAAGTTATCAAATGAAAATAAATAATTTTATATAAATTCATTATTATTAATTACTTGATTAAAACTCATCATTATTAATTACTTAATCAATAGAGTGCAATTGATTAAAGATCAATTAATATTGAGGTCATGGTTAAGCTCCAAGTCATTTAAGGTCACACGAAAAATATTTCTTGTATCATGGAATCATCTAACTTAAAAGTTTAATCTCTTGTATAAGACCCTGAAATATTATTTATATTATTTTCTAACATATCCCTTCAAGTGAAAATCTTTTGGGCTTGAAACTTACACAAGCCCATATCATTTTATGCTTGATTTATATCAAATAAAATGAGTATAGTAGAGATTCAAACTCATGACTACTGAATCAATAACATTCTAATATCATATCAAGCGGCCATTTCATCTAACAATTTAAATTTTTAGATAAAATACTATAATATAATTTATATTATTCTTTATCAAAGAAAAAAAAGAGTTATCTTTCTTGCTGGAAATCAGACAAGGAAATGCATTAACCGGTGCTTATCGAGCGATATTGCCCTAGTTAGAGGCCTTTCTGCATCTTGGACTAGCTTTTCTTCCTAGGTCTATGCAAAGCGGCTCATCCAAGGTTCTGCTATTCTTCACCCGGACATGTGACTATTTTTGGACTTGATTGAAAGCTGTACCTGCCTTTAATATTATTCTAAATGTGTTGCATCTGTCTGTTGTGTGCTTTATAAATTTTGGCACATGGTATGTAATATCAGACAGTCAATTGCTCCATTATCTGTCTTTGGCTTGGCAAGTTCAATCTTTCTTCGATTTCAGGTACCCAATTCCACCTTTTGATTTTTCTGTTAAAGGAGTCACCTCAATATCAATGGATGTGCATAAATATGGACTGGCGCCCAGAAGAAACAAGTGTAGTTCTATACAGAAATCATGATATTAGAAAGGTGAAACTATTATAGGTTTGTCTGCAAATGATTTACCATCTCTCTAGTTTCGAATTTGATGAAATATATTATACCAGTACTTTTAGTTTCCACCATGCTGCCTGGCATTGTAGAACTAGTGTTTAATTCCTGCTCTTTTTTTTCCTTTTCCTTTTTTTCATTTCAAGCGACTGCCACATCTTGTTATAAGATAATTTTTCCTGGATCTCAAATTGAAGACCGCTTGCATTGCTCAGATATTTATTTAGTTGTTCTTCATTATCATTGATTCCGAATTGCATTAATCTTGCATCACTCACTTTGTTAGTACAGAGCCATATCAAATTTGTTGCTTGACTTCTGAATTTTATGTTTCTGTTGGTGGTTCTTTTGTTGTAAATTCTTTCTCATGTGGGTTTCTTGTGATGGCATCTTGAGATGGGCATGCTACTGAAAATTTGTGCGCTGGGCTTTTTCCCTACAGCATCAATTTGTTGCTGGTAAGTTTTATTAATCTTTATCAAATAAATTATCAGGGAAAATGAGGGCTGATTTTTTGGTTGATTATTCTCAAACTCACATTAGTAAATTATCAAATGTCTGGGCCTTCGTAAGCACTACTAATGTGGGGAAGAACAGAGTATCAAGTTTTTATGCAATAGACTTTTCTAGCTGGCTGTTGAAGCCTGTGTTTCTGGTGCTCTAGTTGTGTTTTCTTTGTGTCCTTGCTGCAGTGACTGAGTGGTCAGGTGGGCTCTATGTTTCCCCAACCACTGCTGGAAGCAGGCCTGGGGGTTTGATTGCTGGGGCTTGGGCAGCATTAATGCCACTAGGATTAGAAGGTGCTACAATGTATCTTTCCCTTGTTGCCTATCCAAAAGTTCCCTTGAATGCTTGTGTTTAACCTGATTTTCATCACATTCAATAGGGTAACTGGAAAACACTAAAACAACAATGGAAGTGTCAAAGAGAATACAATAGGTGTCTGTGTTGTTTGTACCTCCATTTTCCCACTCTTTTGAGTTGTAAATTTGTTGAACCATTGAAAATGAGTCATTCTGTTTACAGGATCAAGGAAATACCTGAGTAATTTATCATTGGAAGGCCAGACATGACAATTGTGGCAATCGGTTCAAATGATCTAGACATATTTGAAGTCAATGATATCATGACATCAAAAGGCTGGCATCTGAATGCATTGCAGAGACCCAACAGGTAGGCTGCTTTTTCTTCTTTTTTTCCCCAGAAGAACTGTGTTCTTGTAGGGCATAATATATGCATGGTCATCTCACGTTCTCATTGACCCCGTTAGAAGTTAGCCACTTTGGCAGCAAGCTATTGCTCCTTGATTTGAGGCATAAGAGAATGCAAAACCTTTTTTTAATAGATTGATTCTAATTGTTTGTAGTGGCTGGCATTGGTTTGTTTTCTTTGTATTTCAGTCTCATAAGTTGCTTCTGAGCATGCATTTATGAGCATTTTTTTTATACACTTATTACAACTTTTAACGTGGTTGAATCAGCATTCATAGCTATGTTACCCTTCAACACGCACCAGTTTTTGAGGACTACCTCGGGGATCTGAGGGAATCTGTACGAACTGTAAGTTATTTTCACCAAAGGGGCTATCACTGTAACTCAGCAATTTTCTTACCCTCAGGGATGCTCATGTTGGCTTTCGGAGGTGTTAGTGTGAAGGATCTTCAGTTAGGGCTTCATCTGTTTGATTTTTCATTTTCGTTCCTTTTTCCGAAATTGTCCAGGTAAAAGAAAATCCTGGTCCAATAAGTGGAGGCCTTGCCCAGATATATGGTGCTGCTGGGAAGATACCGGATAGAGGAATGGTTGGGTAATTGTTGGTAAACTACATGGACAGTACATGCTGATGACATTTCCATGTCATAGGAATCAGAACATGTCGGCGAAACCTATAAGATGAAATTAAACTCCACTGATCAACATTAATTTTATCCATATTCACCTTGCATCGAATTTTAAGTGTGTGATGTTGTGAAGGCCGGATTCTTCCTAAAGTAATTTAATTCTGGATTCTGGAATATGCATAGTGAACACTCCTCTACCGGACAGGGAGTTCCACTTGAACAGAGCGTTCTGGTTGGGGTCCTTTAATAGTCTATGTAGTAGTTGACAGTGCTTATGGCATTAGCTACTAGGCAACGTTGTTCTCGTGAGTTGATTGAAGTATAAGGATCTCCTTAGTTCCATATGTTTTCTCCATTAACCAGCCAAATACAGCATAAAAGCATCAAGCTCAGGGAACTGTTGGTTTCCTGTTGTCCTAAACCCCGTTCCGTGGCCTATGATGTTTGGGCCAACCTATCAACAGAGATTAATAAAGTTGGGACCAGGGAGTCATTGATATACTTAAAAGTATTTCCATGCAAGCTTGCCTTCCACTTCGATACAAGTCCAATTACAAGTCAATGTGTACAAGTAGACTGGTGCTAATATCATTTCTTCCATCCAAGTTTCTGAGAGGCATCCCCTTCGCTGCATGTTAACTAGAGAACTAGCGAGGTCTGTGAATTGTCTTTTGTATGTGTCATTTTTCAAAGTGGTTTTTGATGTAAACACCGATGGGAAGCGGGTCTGTGCTGGGATAAATGCGAATGGGATCCTGTATTTCACAAAATTAGGATGTACTGATGGATTTTGGGTTATGGAGTGTGTTGAAGTTTTACTCGTGAAATATGCAATTTCACTGCCATGATGTTTTCTGCTCATGGTGAAATATCCAATACTTGGTGTACTCTACGATACCCGACTTTCCCTGGGTATCCTGCCCATCAACTATTATTTACGTATCTTTCATGAAAGAGAGCAAATATCGTCCGTCTTGGTCAATCTGGTTCATAATTTGCTCCACTGTTTTGGATAAGTCGCCTGTCAAATCATTCCTGCATGAAAAAGCTCTGGCAGGTCGAGGCTCACCTACTGGTACACGTTATGATTCCCAGCTCATCTGCAGTCATGGTCGAGGATGATTTCTGGAGGAGCACTTGCTTGCCTGAACGTGTTTCCAGTGAACAAAGACACAAGATTACATTATTCACCAGTTAGGTTTTTAGATTCTATATGATTCTCACCTGCTGGTACCCGTTATGATTCCCAGCTCATCTGCAGTCATGGTCGAGGATGATTTCTTGAGGAGCACTTGCTTGCCTGAACGTGTTTCCAGTGAACAAAGACACAAGATTACATTATTCATCAGTTAGGTTTTTAGATTCTATATGATTCTCAGCTCATTTGCCGTCATAGTCGAGGATGATATATATATATATATATATATATATATATATATATATATATATAAACACTTGCTTGGATACCTGAATATGTTTCCAGTGGAAAAGACAGAACAATCACCCACTTGCTTGGATATCATCATGCATCAGTTGGGTTTTTAGGGATACGCCAACAATCACCACCAGACTAGTCACAATAAAGACTGATAGGGTAAAACTACACGCAATAGGCCAAGACTTAGCTGGACTGCAGCATCTGCCTTATCTAAGCAAATTAGTTAATTCTCTGTCTTTAAATAATTAATAAATTTTACTAGTTTAAAAATAAAATATAATATTTATATATATAAAATTTGATATAATAAAATATATCAATATATTTTATTATAATAATAATAATATTGAACGCTTAATATCCAAAAATATTATTACTATTATTGCTAAAAAAATAAAAATTATTAATTATTTTGTGAAGAAAAAAATCAAAAACATTAATAAAAAAAAAGCAAGAAAAAAAATATTAAAATTATTATTATTATTATTGCATGAATAATAAGAAAATAAATTTAATAAAAAAATAAAAAAACCCAAAAACTTTAACAAAACAATGAAAAAAATATTAGTTAAAAAAAAAATCTTTTGAAATGAAAATAAAATAAAATAAAAACTAATAAAAAAATCAAAAGAAAAAAAGGAAATAAAGAAAGAAATATAAATTTTCAAACGATCATAAACACAAATTAAAACTTAAAACAATTTTTTTGAAAAAAATGTTTTTTCAACAAGAAAATAATAAAAATTAAAAACCAAAACTAAATGCAAATATATATAAACATGGATTATTTAAGAGCTATAAAAAATTAAAGAAATTAAAATAAAAAATAAAAAACACAAGGGCCGAAATGAAAACTAAATATATTATCAATTTCATTTAAATAAAAAAAATTGAAAAATCAAATAAAATATAACATCTATACATGCAAGTTTGATATAATAAAACACATCAACACACCCAACATGAATATTAAAGCCTTAGCATCTAAAAATATAATTAATATTACTACTAATTTTTTTTTTATTAAATTATCCAGAGAAAAAAAATAAAAAACATTAACAAAAGAAAAGGTAAGAAAAAAACTTAAATTTATTATTATTATTGTGTTAATAATGAGAAAAAAAATCAATCAAAGAAAAAAATGTCAATAAATTTAATAAAAGAGCAAATAAAAAATAAAATAAAATAAAATTATTAACTAAAAAAATGATTTGATGTGAAAAAAAAAGAACAATATATATATATATATATATATATATATATATATATATATATATATATATATATATAAGTAAAAAAATATATAAAAAAAAATTATAAAAACAATTACCCCCACCATATTAAAGCTCTTTCTTATTCTTCCAGCCTGACAATCAACATTTCTTTCGTCTCCCCATCTCGTGCGCGGTCTAATGAGTGTAAGCTCGAGGGGGGGAAAACGACCAAAAAAACATAAAAAGGTCAAGTGACAGATTTGAACTCGTGACTTTTTACTCAGAAAACAAACACTTCATCTATTGAGCTACGTACATTTCTTCAAATCTAATAGTGAATAAATAAATAAAAACCAGTAACCTTATGAGCTAAGCAAATCAAACCGAACTAAACCGAAAACTGAACAACATTATTATAATTCATAGTGATTTGTCTCATAAGTTACAATAATTAAATTGTGATATCTTTTAGTATATGGGATAATGATCGCCTGAAATATAGTCCTTGAACAGTTTAATACAAGTAATGCATGGATTCAATTCTTATTCTGCAAGACCATGCCCTTGATATTAGTTACTCACAATAGTAAGGTTTTCTTCTTTCTTCTGCCTTTTCTCCCTAGGATGTTTTTATGATCCTAAAAGCTTAGTATGGAATGGTTTTGAACAACAATCATTAATTTAATGTGGCATTTAGTTATACTCTGCACTTTATACCAGTTACATGGTATTGTTTTCATTGGATCTTACCATTCAAGAGTTAATTTGCTGTAGATCTAGCACCACTGCTAGTCATTCCTGTAAAAAACCTTTGGCAGCTTGAGCCACCTTTGTCTGTAGTGTTTTGGCTCATGCATGTGAGCTCTTTGTTTGGGTCGATCTATCATTTGCAGTTCATTTACCCAGAGAAAAAAAATACATGAAATTTAACTTGGATGATAACTGAAATATGTCCACCACAAACAGATATACCTTACATTACATAACAATTACTCAAAGGCATCTGCTGTAAGAACTGCCCTTTTTATTTATTTTTCCCACTCAAGTCCTTCATAACACTATAATCTCACTCCCATATTACAAGCATCAATCATCTATAAGGACATGTTTTCAAACCCATCATTTCTTCTTTCTAATTGAAGACGATATTTTAAAACCACACTAGACTGCTTCATTTGCCTTTCACAGCTCCAACACCAGGTCTGCAATGCACAACACACAAAACTGAATTAGGACAGTTACAGCTTCTAACAAAACAAGCACCATTACCAGTCATATGATGCCTGGTACTGTTGCTAAAATTAGGTGATCCATGGCCTGTCCCTGCACAATGCTTGGCAATAACATGGAAACAATCAATGAACTAGCACTTGAAAGAAAGTAGAGCAGAATCTCAAAAGATCCTATATATAGTCAAAGAATCAGAAACTGATCCCGGCCATATTTTCCAGAATTTGAGTTCTAAACAGTCAAGTTGTGGTCACAAAAAGGTTAGTGAACTAGTACTTGAAGAAATAAGGCCATTTAGTTATCGTTCTATCAAAGAGCAGTTCTGGAAGGGATGCTTACAGTCTGCATCTGTTTTAATCCAGCATTCCCTGCTTCCATTTGAGTCACAGCCAGTGAACATGAAGTGGGGTGGGTTAGATTGACTCTTGAAGCGCCTTATGCTCCTCTTGGAAAGCGTTCGGGGAACTATGGTGATATCCTCATCCAGGAGCATCTGTCCTTCATTGTTGTTTCCCCCATTGTTGTTGCTCTTCTTATTCTCGGTTTTGGGGGCCTTTTTGACCTTCCTCGTGGATGTTGAGCTTTCAGGATGAACTTTCCTGTGGAACATGTGTAGGATCTGCACACCACACATCAATCAGAACTTGACACCTAGGATATTGTACTTATTCAGCACAACAGAAAATATGCCGGGATCGAAAAATTTGTTCGGTAAATATACATGAACCAGGAAAAATAATAAAATATAAGGGTTGATCTGTATTTCTATCTTTTTTCTTTTCTTTCTTTTTTAATGAGGTCATTTCATGAAATTTTGAAAGTAAGCATTATGAACTTGGTGAATGGCGTCATGTTTGCTGAGTTTATTTTTTCAAGTTCATTAGATGGTCCGCAGGTCTCAAATAAAGCAACAGTGGCAGTATTCTATATTCCCTCATCTTCCAAACCTCCCAGCACTACCCAGGGGGATTTGAACTTGGAATTCTCAAGTTGGTATACTGATTCTATATTTTCAAATCAGGGTTTTGGCTTAGCAGTTATGATATCTGTAGACATACCTTGTGCATTTTTGTTTCTGCTGAAGCAGAATCAACAGTTGCTCCTCCAGCGGAAGTAGAACTCCTAGAAGAAGCATGGAGCAATTTCTTCTTCAGAATCTTTTTCATGAGATTCACGGATGATTTATCAGCCTCCTTCTCCACGCGCTTCTCCTCCCTCTCAAATTTAACCCCATAATTTTCCTCTGCTATTTTTGTTTTCTGAAATAGCTCGCCAAGCGTTGTCCTATGCTCCTTCTTTGCCACAGGTGCTGTATCTGACATTTCAATTGCTGATCCAAATAGATATCCCTGCAGAGGACAGACTGCATTGGAATCTCGCCCTTCCATTGGCTTGCCACTGAGTGTAATGGTGCTGCCATGACTGCTTCTCCCAGCACTGACATGACTGTTTCTTCCTGACGACTCATTGCTGCAATCTTCTGCCAGAACCTTCTCCAACTCATCATTGATAAGCTTAAGTTCATTCTCTGTCACTTCAGTCTCTTTCTCAGTTATATTCTCAACAGAGATGGGAAATGTTGGTGTTGACGGGTCAGCGTTGACTGGCTCCGAACCAAGGGTGCCAATTGCCAGAAAACCATGGAATAGTTCGGATATTGCAGCTGAAGATTCTTCTTCATAGTCTTCTCCTTCTCCTTCTTCTACTTGAGCTGCTTCTAAACCAGCAAAAGATTTTCGAAGTTGCTCTTTCGGGGCTTGCCTAAATGTTCTGCTCCCATAGTTCGGTTTAGTGTAGTATTGCTGGTCATCAAGGGACGGCTGTCCTACAAGGTAATTGCAAGGATTGCCTGACACACACACGCAAAAAAAGGAGAGAGTTAAATGAATATGATTCTCATAGTGCATTTTGGCAGGAATCCAATCCATATGAATTTGATTCTCATAGCATTTTGGCAGGAATCCAATCCAAGGTCTTGGTTCTAACCATATCGCGTTAAACTAAGGTACAAATTTAACGAGTTTTCTGCTTTCGCATATTTTTTAAATTGGTTTATTTCACTAGTGTCCTGTGGACGATAATCAATTCATGATAGCATGCAGCATGGAAAATTATTGCCTTGGCCAAAAGTCTGGAAATATCTCTGTTGTATTAAGCTCATCATTTTTGCTTTCCTTGGTGGACGGTGGTGGCTAACTACCTTTGCTGGGAGACTAAAACGATCCTGAAATTCAAGAATTTGTCTTCTGTGCAAGTGTATAATACAAGTCATGCATCAGAATCTTTTCGTTCTGCACTTACATTTTGCCTCTCCACTACATGTGGATAATCTTATATCAACCCAAAAATCTGATGCCATCATTTCCATGTTCATGCCTGTATTTGAAATAGGGAAAATAAAAGTTGAAGATACCTACCACTAGCAAAATCCTTCAGTGTTTCACTACCATTTTGCCGAAGCTTACGGTGCATCCAACCTAGTAACTGCAATAAAGTGGGATTCAGAAATTAGCTCGATAAGCATTGAGAAAGATCAACACATTTCTATTTTTCACGTGCACAGTAGACTTACCTTCATCCTTTCTCTCTTGAGAACTTAACCCTCAGTTTCAATCACTTGATTGTTATGAAAGGCTAGGAGAGGAGTCGCATTTCATAATTACAGGCCCAACTGTTTATGAGGGTGGCTGGAGAGAACCACAAAGATAGTTCCAAGATTTGGGTTGGGAATTCTATGTCAAGATCAAATCATGACGTCAAAATGGACAGTGTGTCCTGGACTTTATGAGCAAATGATTCTGTACAAGCCATGTACTCGTTTGGGAGTGAGGTTGATAAATTATTTTGCGTAGACTTCACTTTGATCGCTAAATCTGTAGCAGTGTTTTCACACCTTTGAACATCTTATTTGTCACACATCCGATCCGATAGACCTTTATTTGCAGCAGATGCATTTTATGAGAATTGGCTGTGTTAGATGACCCACGGACCTTTCGGATTTGACATGTTTGCACACATGCAACTTCTGTATGTTTCAATAACACTTCACTGTTGCAACATGGTATTCTACTAGGTATTTCGTGGAAAGACTTCAGCCTCAGATGTGAGGACCGAAAGGAATATCATGTCGGAGTTTAATGAATTCAAGGACATTCTGACGAAGAAGAACTCTTCTCATTGGGGCACGATAAGCTGAAATGTCCATTGTTTTCTGGTTGCTCGACCCCAGGGTGGGGTATTTTTATGAAGGTCCCTTATCAGATGAACTATGATAAATTGTGATTATCTTTAATAAATATCTTGATACTGAATTTTCTGATCTTAAATTTGCTGCCATGTTTTGCAATTCAGTAAGCAACTTGATCTGCATAGTAGTTGGAAAGCCTGGAGCACAGGAATCACAGTCATGACTAAAATCAAAAACCTTTTCTTACTTCTGGTACCATGGCCAATTTGTTGGGGCTATAATAACTCGTTTTATTTCCTTGTACAGAAAAGAACTCCTCAGAGCATGATCTTAGCTTTCGGTTATATGACCCACACCGCTTCCTGGCAGTTTTTGCTGTGGATGGCCAAGTTGCCATAGCTACTTTTCAAGTTGTGTTTTTTCAGAGTAAGCGATCGAATATTAGAATAATATATTACAATCATTAGACATGTTTTCTTAGCTTATTTGCCAGTTTCCTATGAAATACTGGCTCTGCCCCACAAGCTACTTCATTAAATCCTGGCCTTATAAAAACTATTCTAGAACATGCTCTTGAAACTTCAACTCAATTGAACAATTAAATTAAAAATTATTTATATTTTCCTCAGAAAATTAGTTTAGCTCGTGCAGAACTCTTCTTAAATACGCGCAGTGCCTCAGCAGCACTCAGACCTTGCTACCTTTAGTTGTGTTCGAGATAGAGGGTAATTTGTTTATTTGCAAATTGGAAATACTTGTTCAAGTGGCCTGCATGTGACGCATAATCTCTCTCTTTACATGGCGGCCACTGCAGTCCTCTCCCAGCCTGTACTGGAGGGATTCTATTCTCATCATCGTTATGCAGCTGAAATTACGGTTAGAATTTGGGTGTCATTGATATAGATTAGCCTTACTATTTGAAAATATTTTGTTGGAGCACTCGAATGTTGAATTGGTAACTTGTGCATTCATGTGTCTGTCTTCATTTGTGCTTTCAATTACATCACCAAAATTTTCATTAATTTATTTTAATTACCCCTACTGTGATGTATGTGGTCATGTATAAGAGCATAGCTATTCAGACAAGCAGAATGCAGAGTCCATGAAAGCTCGCAGAAATAGGAAGCAAACCATGTGTAGGCATCCAAATTATAACGTCAGGTGAGTTTCTGTTCCATCCTCTTTTGGTAACCAACATGAAACTAGAATACGAAATCGTGGAACAACAAACATGAGGGGAGCCAACTCTGCAGGAGACGCTAAAAAAGTTCTTCCATCCCCTCTTGACATTTTCCTCTCGTCAAGTCTGGACACACAGATTCCCACTGCGATACGAGGGCGAGTCGGACCACGAATTACGATGGTGTTTGTCACTATCCCAGTAAACTCTCATTTTCGTAACAACTTTGAAGACGGTGGGGCTAGCCTTAATTTCTCCATCTGTTGAATAGTATGATCTTTGCCACCATTTAGCAGCAAAGAATATCAAGTAAACAGATAGCGTCAAGCAAGTAGTGCTGGTGCATAAGGGGAGTCATGAATGAGGTTGACTTCACACCCTTGCATTCTTGCTGGAGTTTTTGATTCTAAGGGGTGGTTGAATCTCGACTAATCGAACATATCACAGTACCGGATCAACGTCGACAACTTCAATTATGGATAGTACCGAATGGCCATTTCAAGCCTTACACTTGTAAGGTCATCGGTTTTGCGCAAAATGCAGGCATTAGCCCAGTCATGGCTGAGAGCGACGGGCTCTCATCAGCCACAATTAGCAAACACTTTGAGACAGGACCCATTCTATCACCAGCGATCTCTATGTTGTTCTTGGTTTTCTAGACCAGGGACCTTTCGAGCATGTCTTGGATGGTGTCAAAGGGATTCATCGTCGATCAGCACCTGCCTGATGCTCAACATTCATATGCTTCTGAGATGAATAAACCAAGAAAGAGAGTGACAGATTCTGGTTTTCATCATGATTCAATCCAGTGCTGTCACCTTCGAGTTTGTCTGGAAAGCTTTTCTGTGAGTCTTGGTTTCAGGTTAAGATTGAATCTCAAGAAATTATTTCTATTTTGGATTAGGATGTTCGTTATTTGTAGTGATTTGCATGATTTAAGCATAATTTACATTTCAGAGATTTATAACCAAGAAGTAATCGCACCACATATCTGGAGGAGATTGTGCACACATTCATTTCTCAATGTTACTACACTAATTAACATGCTAGTATTTCTTCAGCTTAAACAGAACAATAATTCATTCGCAGCTCCCTTTTATTTTTTGTTAAGCTAGTGGGCAATAGCTTGATACTGTTGAAGTCGCTTGTAATTTGGAAATCTAGTCTCCCTTGCTATTGGAATTGGAAAAATCTTGTTTTCTAGCTGAAGATCCATTGAACCATAAAAAGCTTTTTTGTGTTTTGGTAGCAATGTTAACACGCTCCTAATGGCAGCATCCATAACCATCTGTGGGACTTTATATCGAATGGAATATTTTTACAAGTTAAAGCGCGTTCTTTCTCCGGCTACTGGGTCTAAACTTTACAGTTAATTGGATTACATTTACAGTCATCGAAAACAATCCACAGTCTCATCATAGGAGGGTGGATACCATCTTCTTTCTTTGTTATTATTATTTGTTGCAAAGCCTGGGGAAGCTAGGAATTTTTTAGGGGGGGAGGATGAATACGCTGAGATAAAAAAAAATCATTCACATATATAAAGAACGTAATTTTAAATCAAATGATGTTTAATCCTATTTAACAGTCCGATTTTAGTTTCTTCTGTGAGAGGATATCTATGATATCCTGTCACATGATTATACTTTCATGAATGGATCTTATCAAGTATGGAGGGGGGGGGACGCCATTCAGTTCTTGTTTTTGTATCATGCAAAGTCAAAAATAAGAGGACTAATGCCAGAGATGGTTGAAATATTACTTATCGTTTCTAAACATAATGTTTAAACCAGTCTTAATCCATCCCATCCTGATGAAAGAACCTATTCTTTTGTCATTTCATTCACTGTTCATGGATCTGGAAATGTAACTACTGACAGGTTCTTAACAAGTTCAAAGATCAAAGGAAACTTGTCCAGAAGTTTCATCAACTTTTTCCTCTTTTATTCACCCCTGAATCAATGCTGCTTGTAGAATAACTCCAGCTAGCTTAATTATTTAAGAAACACACACATGACAAGTGAAATCCTCCGAGTCTCGTTGAAGAGATGCCAGGAGGAATAGTTGAAAAACAATACGACTTGACACTTGGGAAACTACTAGGCTCGATTAGGCTCGCTTGCCTACAAGAAACAGGGCCGGGTTTGGTGCTTACCGGTTGCATTTTCTGCACCCAGTTGCTGTCAGGTCACTTTAGGTCGATCGGCTCTCAATAAATGACATTTTAATTTCAGGGGAAGAAGCTCTATTGGCGCAACATCTCATTGTAAGATGGCAAAACAATCCTCGGTATTATTTTGGTTACTTTGGAAAACGTTGCTTACCAGAACCGCCTCTGTTTCCGCCATTCTCTCGGAGCTTTCCCCCCTCATCTCTCTACTCTCTAGTTTTTTTTATCCATGAAAAAAATCCCATTTTGCAAAACAATTTTCAAAATGTCCAAGACAGAGAGAATACAAGAAGAACCGCTAGTGTTATTCTACTGCGGGTATAAATCGAGCTTCTGTTCAAGAATACTTTTCATTTCTTTTCAAATTTGAAAATGTATTCTAGGTGCTTGAAGATTAACCTGTAAGAAATATCAATGATCTTTCACATGCATGACCTCATAAGAAAGTAAATTTTGTGTTCTCAATGTTCTGCTTTTGCGTGGGGGATCCGGGGAGGGGAGGGGAGGCACCAAGCAATAGGAAAGCGCGCATCGTCAAAATTATATCAACATAAAGCTGGGGAGTTTTGTCATTTTCGCCAAAAAGAAATGATTGGTGATGACAAGACATATTGATTTTTTCGACCAATCAAGTGCCACAATTAAACAGTTTAATTATAATTATGTTGAAAAATGTCTCTAAAATTAAGCTCTTCAACTTTCAAAATGAACGAATTGATTACAAGTGTAAGTTACCATTTGTCATTGTATTTTTAAAAAAATAATTTTAATTTAATTTTTTATTTTAAATTAAAAAAATAATGATTTTAGATCATTTTCATATATTGATGTCAAAAATAATTTTTTTAAAATAAAATCATATCATTTTGATATATCTATAAATGAAAAAACACTTTAAAAAACAAATACAAATATACTTTTAAATAATGAATAAGTTATGAATTGAACTTAAAATTTATATGGATACATGAGTCCAGTAAAACAACAATATTGTAGTTAAGGATTTCGATTATAATGGTAATAAATTAAGCATTTTATTCAAAATTCTAGCCCCATCAAATAGTTGAATAAAAAAACAAATTTGTGCTAATGTGTTTTATCAAGATGCATGCTAGATTTTTTTCAGGTCCCCAAACCTATAAAATCTTAATAATTAAATAAATGATATAATAAATATAATTGCTCTAAGAATAATAAAGATAATGCCCAGTCAGAATATATATATATGGGGTAATAAAGTAATCATGAAAAACTGTTATAGTTTCCGTGCTTCTGTCAGATTACGAAGCAAACAAAATGGAAAGGGACAATTGTACCGCTACCACTGGAAATATAAATGGGTTTGTGCTCGCAGATGATGGGACCCAGCCCATAATATGCCCCCCAATAACCCGAATCTAAACGGGGATAAGGTTTGTTTCGCATTCAATTATTGTCCCCGAGGACAACCAACCCTCAGCCTATGGGTACCCTTGTGGCCCAAACGCTGCCATGACCGCGATAGGATCACCATTTCCTGCCCTTTCCAGTGACCGAGAGAGGGAAAACTTTTATCAGAGTTTACCGAAGAAAGACCGGCACAAGCTGAAAGCTACAAGGATCGTGCTGGATCTGAACTTGAGCTCATCGTTTGAGACATCAAAACAAAACAAAAAAAGCGCGACAAGAAGAATCAATTGTTTTGTAAAAATTAGGAAATGGGGTGAACAGTTGGCTGGCAAAATCTGTCAATCATGTAAAATGGATTGCTATTTCTCTGATCTATGATCAAAGAGCCCTCCATGTAACTAAAACAAAACTTCTCACTTTATGCTCCTATCAAATGACAACTCCATCCATAAACTTGGGCTGTAGGCCGAAGCGTGAGGCAAATCTGCAACTTGATCACGCAGATTCAAATGCTATTGTGGTTCTAAAATTAACTTTCAGTTAAAGATGATTGGATCCTCCGGTGGGAACTACCATGTTCACTTAGATTTGGCAGTCATTTTCTAGGTTGGTTGATCATAACACTCCAACCATCAGGGGGTAAACAGTTGCTTTCGTGGATGCCAGGCGAGGTTCCTATGGTGGACAAACGTACTTTTCAGTCCCTCCCGGCCCTCCTTCATTGCATCAATAAATAAATGAAACGCGGAAGCATTCGAGCAAGGCCAGAAACCAAGAGGACAAGTTGTAGCATGATAGCCCATCCAAGTTACTATTGTTATCTAGCATCGTTTAAAAATAATAACAAAACAACATGTTATCTTAAAAAAAAAACGGTGTAGTTTTAAAGTCAAAAACAAAATTTATATTTTTTAAATTTATATGTTGTAGTCTAGGGAGGGCAGTTTGGGGTTTTCATTAGCTTCAACTTTTGCAAGGGTAACCCTTAAATCAAAGAAAATAAGGACACCTAAAACCCAAATTAGTGGGGCAAAGAGCGACCATTATTACTTGTGTGGATTATAAAAACGAAAAGAACAGTTAAAAGACATTGCTTGGAAGGATTAGCAGGCAGCATAAGGGAATAAAAAGAAAGGCACGCTCATTACATAATGAAATCCAAGAAAATGGAGCCCCGAACAAAATAAAGTAGAATCCATGTTTCATGCATTTCCCTATGTCATCAGTTTATTTATAATATGTGTGTGTGCCATCTCAATTCTCCAGTAAGTAGCTCAAAAGCACATTTTATTGGCCTACCCCAGGTAACTATGCTGGCCTAATCACAATTCTTAGTTCCTACGCAAAGAGATTAATCCATCCAAATCAAAAGGATTATCAACACTTTTTTCCGGGAAACTGACTTTACGCCGGCAAGTTTATGTACTTTCCAGCAATATCACTGATCAAAGATAACAAAAAAGAGAGCTATTTTAAAATAGTTTCCATCGGGAGGGGGCATCGTACCGATATATTCTACCGTCAAAAATAAAACAGATTTCTCTCCAAATTAAAGAAGAAAAGAAATTGTATTTATAACAATTTCTTTTCTTTTCTTTTCTTTTCTTTGGTAACTTACACATTTGGACTCCAAAGATTCCATAAACGAGAATTTAGTAACCCTAACACATCCGGTAATACCTTCCTGGCCAGACCCTTGTGGTGGCTACACACCGCGACCCCATGATTCGCCGCCGCCGCCGCCGCTGCAGTCTCCTCCTCCACCGCCTCCTCCGGCACTTCGTCATAAAGCTTGACACACTCTTCCATTTCCTCCCTCTCAGCCACTTTCTCAGGGGATAAGCCATTATCCGCAAGCCCAGCATTGACACTGACAACATCAGCGACGTAACAAGAAGAGGAAGATTCATGGGTAGTACTATTACTGCTCTCCAGAACCGGTACCATTTCGGGTTGACCCGGGTTATCAAGAACCGATTTTTCAGCGGCCCGACGACCCACTTTGTCTCTTCTTTTACCTCTAGTATGTTTCCTTGACATTTCACCACTGGCCAAGTGTTCTTCAAAGGCTTCAATAACTTGATGAATGAGTTCACGGTTAGGAGAAGAGTCCCACCTGAACCAGTAGCTTCTGTAGCAGTCAAAGCAATCACAATCAAATATAGGAGCTATATGATTACTGTTCTTGCTATTATTGTTGTTTTGTGTTTTCTTGGAGGATTTTTTCTTGGAATCTTGAAGGGAAGAAGATGGGTTATTCGTGGTGGTGGTTTTTAAGGACCTGGTAATCATATAAGCGAGAACTTCACGGTCTTCAAGTGAAAGAACAGAAGCTAGAGCAAGAATGGCAGCAGGTAAGAGCTTGAACACAGAAAGAACATCTCTATCTCCATTATCACCAACAGACGAAGAAGATGATGATGGAGAAGGGTATACTTTACCCTTATTCTTTATCTTCATTTTTCTTTTCTTGGTCTCTTTTGGGATTTGGTTTGATTTATGAGGTGGAGTGACTGGTTGGCAAAAGTGATTTGATATATATATATATATATATATATATATACACTGATATTTGGTGTGGTGTGAGAGAGAGGCGGTAGAGAGAGAGAGGGTAGGGTTTGTGTTGTTTTGACTTGAAAATCAAGGCAGATAAAGGATAGGCGTCAGAGATCATCAAGGGAAGAGGAGGAGATCACAATTTCTTTTATTTTTCCAGGTTATTTATGCCATCCTTCGCTCTGGGTACAATATATTTTATTCATACGCTCCGTTGTGAGCGCGTGTTTTCCATGCTGTCAAAGTGTATTAAAGGGTAAAGTTTATGGAAGGAGTTAATACAAAAACATTATTTGGATACTTGTAATAACTTAGATATACTTGTGATTATTTAGACTGTTAATTCAGGGTGACTTCTGTCCCTGCTCGTACATAGCTGTTTTAAGGTGAATGCGTGCATTGAATAAAATTATAAATGAATTTTTTTAAAGTATTTGTTTTTATTATTTTTTATATATATTTAAAGGGCTTTTTTTAATTAAGTAGGGGCAATCTTGTTTTATTTTATAGGGTGTAATCAACAAATATATATTATATATTATTAAATTGAGGTCGAGTTATTAAAGTGTATGTCAGGGATCGTTTTTGCACTGGAGTTTCAATGAAAACTGTTTGTTTGTTTTAAATTATCTTTTTTTTATTTTAATATGCTTGTATTGAAACTAAATTTTAAAACACATTAAAAAATAATTTATAATATACTTTCCAACATCTCTTGAAATACATAAAGAAACCATAAGGTTTTAAAATTATTTAGAATTATGTAATTTAATATAAAAAAAACATAATAAAATAATATTTTCAAACAAAATTATGAACATATATAATATTATGAGAATGTCATTATCAATCTCACAAGTTCATTATATTATTTGATTATTTTGAAATTTTAACATAATATATATAAATATGTCAAGAGATTCCTAGTAAAATTTCATCTCAATCTAATTATCAAATTAAAAAATATGATTAATATTGTAAAATTATTCATTATTTAAAAATAAAATACTATTTGGACGGAACAAAATAAGCAAAATAGAATGGATGGAACGAAATTAGAAGTTCTAGCTAAAATAAGAGGGATGATTTCTTCCTTTCCGCAAATAACAAGCACTTTTGGAACGAATCAAAATTTTAGACGAGATAAAAACTACACCATTTTATTTTATTTTTTTAATTAATATAAAATATTTCAATCAAAATAAAACAAAAATAAAAACATTGATATATATATACATACACATTGGGGTGGGATTCTTCATTATTTACATCACACCTTGATTATAAACAAAATGGCGAGCTAAAAACAATAGAAAAAATGTTGTATTTTCACACAATGATGTAGAGTCATTTTCACGTACTCTCATTCATTCCTTGGTGGAGGAAAAGACACTTCTGTCCCTGGGGAAGCAATATATTGTCACCGCTTCTATTTATCGAGCTGATGCGAGTGGCGGAAGCAACTTGGCCATCACCTCATAGCCACGGATCGTACAAACTTTTAAATGACAGCGCGAGGGCGCTGGCCTTGCTGGTACGGTTTTTTATGTATTTACATTTCATCCAAAGGTTAAGATAGTCTTTTCGTATCTTCTGGGACCAAGAGCACAGAAAAAAACATAAAAAATAAAAATTGACTCGTGTCTGGTATTACCGTAATTTTTACGCTTTTAGTTAAAAAAAAGAAGAAGGTTTAAGGTATTATTTGATTTTACTGTTCACTGAGGAGCTGATTGTAAAAATAAACGGGTTATCGAAAAAGTAATAAATTATGTTTTTTATTATAATGTTTATACTTGAATAAAATATTTTTTATTAGTAGCATGTTTATTTTAAAAAAAGAATAAGTCGATTAAATTAACTTTATATCCATAAGTGCTATAATTTTATTTAAAATTTATGGATAAACCGAATGATATTTTAAATATAATTTTAGTTTTATACTGAATTCTAATTAAAATTTAAAAGAAAAATAAATATATACAAAAACAACATAAAAAATCAAGTGTTTTTTTTTTTATTAACTTGAGTATTTGTATCAACTTGCACGTCACGAATGAACCTGCCTAAAAGTAAAAAAAGTATTGGTCACTAGGTTCAAACCGCCATCCCTTCACCCCTTTCGGCATTTACCCGGGTAGGCCCCGCTTATCTCGAATAATTTTATAGACCTGACATTAATAATCATATAAATATCTAATAGATATAAAATCAATAACCACAAAACCTAAACTAAAAAATACAAAAAATAAATCTTTTCATCTCAATTAAACTCTAATTAGTTCTAAAAAACAAGGGTATAAATTCTTGAATATCAAAAACTCATTTTAAATTTATTTTACATGAAAACACCCAATAAACATTCTAATTATCTCATTAAACTAGTTTTTAATCTCAAAACATCATTTAATAATTAGATTTCATAAAAAAAAAATCAAGAAGTCCAGATCTATTTTTGGCTAAATAAAATTTTCATAATACCTCGGTAATCACCTTTCCTGGGAGGATAAATCTTCATACCAAGAACAGCTGTTAACCAACCTATATCCCTCTCTCCTTTTCTTTTCATCTCTTAAAACTCAAAGTGACTATTTGGGCACCAATGTTTTTTAAAAGTGTTTAAAAAAAAATGTTTTTATTTCAAATTATTTTTTATAAATCTTTAAATCATTTTAAAATAATGTTGATATTAAAAATATTCTTTTAATATATTTTTAAATAAGAAATAATTTTAAAACACAGACAAAAACAAACGCCAATTCTCGTTTTTCTGCGCCTAGTATTTTGGCCTTTAATAAGAGAGAAGGCTAGTCTTAGCTTTTCCTGGTTTTTCGCTGAAAAGCAAAAGCACCCCCTCGATTGCTGTTAGTTCTGCAGTAGAATCTGAAACTAGTAATTTATTTATGGGCCGGGCCTTTCCTTTTTCGAGTTTGGAATCTGTAAAATTCAAATTTTCCATAACAGCCACAGTCATCAGCTACCTTGTCGTTCAGGGAGAAAACTGTAAATTAGCTACCTTAGAACGTATTAAGTAAAGTTGTTTTTTAAAATAATTTTTTTATATACTAAAATTATTTTTAGCCGATATATTTAGAACGGAAATGCTTTAAAAATGTTTTAAAAGGTATAAAATCAATTCATTATATTGAAAAAATTGAATAAACTAATTTATTTCGGATTAATTTGATAATGCTCAGTAATTTATATATATATATAAAAAAACATTATTACCCACTATAGTAGTTATTTTTTTAGAATAACCAAACATTTTCTTTGAGAGTGTTTTTCTTATGTTTTTGTTAATTATTAAAAATTATTTACTACTTAAGAAACACGAGAGAATTAAAAATAATAATTTTTAAATTTATATGATTTTTTTTTTAAATCCATAAAATAATTATCGCTTATTACTCGTGGACGAGGACTACTCTCAATTTTTTCGCTAGAAAAACCTAGACAAGTAGATAACTAGCAAATATATCAAACGTCTTACCTCAAGCAACTATCAAGACTCGTCCTGTACGTAAGCCAGGGACATTATACAAGAAGATGCCAAGTAGAAAATGCAATATGGAATAGGTCAATTATCGTTAAAAACAAATAAAAGGTCAATCAAGAATTTTGACGTGGGCAATCAAAACGTATTGAATCGAATCAGTGTGGCTTCTGGCTAGCTTCCAAATCCTTGGTTTTCTCTAATGGTGAGCAAGAAAACATTATAGGAATCGCTCTTTCATCTCTGTCCCTATCAAATTGCCCCTAGATAGCAGCATGAAAACCTCCTCTCTTGTTTCGGGGGCGAGAACGAAAAACCTTTTTTTTATGAGAAGAGGCAGTGTGGAAAAAGGAAAAGCTGTCGCCAACAGAGGCTGTACATGGTCAAATCTTCCCTATAGCGGGATACATCTTGCAGATTCAGGTGGCAGCTTTGAAGGATATGGAATCTCCAATCTCAATTCTTAACACCACCATTTTTTGTTATTCCCTTGGTTATGCATGGGCTGGGCACAAAATTGCCTATTAAGAATGTGACCTTATTCTATTTCGAGAGCATAAGCAGCCAAGATATCGATGGATGCTTCCAACTCCAAACAAAAATTTGCAGTACTCAAGAATCTAAGATTTCGTAAATGAAAGATTATAAATGGTGCACAGAACAAGGAAAATTAAGATTCCTATTCCCACTAATGTCTCTTAACCTCTCATCAATCAAAGAATTATGGAATATTGTTGAGTGGGGGATTTAAATCATGATTTTCAAGCAAAGTTCCTATAAAACAGGCTAATCGGTGCTCACTCGTACAATGGAATGTGTCTAGAAAAGATAAAATATACGTTGTCATCAAGACATGGCTACTGTAACTGGCTTTTATCATGTGTGTGCATTTGGACGCTTTGAACACTCCAGAGAAAACAGCTGCTACGGCCCAATTTTTCAATAGCTAACTCGAGGGCACAAATTTCCCTCATGAAATGGAGCTCGTAAGAGAAGGCTAAACTCTTGAAGAATGAGCCAAATATGCCGAATGATCTCTTTCTAAAGGGATTGCACGGGCTTGGTTTGATGATACAAGTTCATTCACATACATATATACTGCTATAATTTGCCTATTCTAGAATATAGGTCGTATATAAATAGCTTGCCCGGCCTCTTGGAGCAAAAGAGGAATAATTCATTGATTTAGCAAAAACAGCAAGAATAAACACAACAGTCAAGACTTGCAATGCTCAAGTCTATGAGATTAAAGAAGAAATAAAAGTCTAGTTGCTGGTAAGAACATGTCCTTTTTCAACAACAACAGAAAAAAAAAACTTCAACAAGTAAAAGAACTGCTCCAAGTCTTAGGATAAACAAACAGGAAGAGCTAAGCAGCTTTCTTCTCTGCAGAAGATTTGGATTTGTTCCCAGCTGCAGAACGCTTGTCCTCTGCCATCTTTGATTCATTTTCATCCCTCTCTCTGAAATAGATCTCGAAAGCCCGTGGAAGGAATTTCGGAATCAAAAAGAGAAAAATATTGACAGAGAAATATGCTAGATTGGCTACTGCTAGACTCCTCCCAAACCAATACCACGCAATATCCTGAACCAGCCACATGAAATGTGTTAAGCCAATTAACTCTCATCCGAGTTAAAACTAAATTATGGAAAAGAAATAAGAGCTATTTACCTTTACGTGAGCATTTGCTGGTAGAGTTTTGTTAAACCACACATCATTAATCCAATCAATGATGACAAAGATCCTCCTGACCGTATAAAGCAAGGGCACTAATGCCCTCACAGGTGGTGAAAACAACGACAGACCACTTATTATGTTCTCAGTAAGGATCTGAAACGAGAGCAAGAACAAATGGGGTGTTGCTGACCGGACGGCATGATCATCACCCCTTGCGAAACCGCCCAACACATAGGCTAGAGGCAAGAAAAGCCCTAGGGTTGTTCCCAAAATGACGTAGAACCTAAAAACTCCGCTTCCTTGGAAAATTTCTGATGAGGTTCTGCCATATGAAGGGAACGCAAAACGAGAGAGGGCTAAAAGATAAGCAGAGGTAAAGGCTGGGAAGACTAGATCAAGAACCGGGACAAGGCCACTAGCTGAGAAAACCATGATAAAAGCTATCAGTTGAAGTTCTATAGCACGCAATGATCCCATTACACCTCCAACCACAGAATTCTGCTGTTGCTGTTGTTTGAGGGGAGCTTTTTGCTGAGGCTTTGTTGCTGAAGTTGTGGTTCCATCAGGTTCACGTGGTGGAGTCACAGCGAGAGAGACACCCGACATTCCTCCTTCAGCTTGGTGTAAATTCCTCTGTATTACAAGTTTGTTAACTCAGAATAAGAACAGGGCATGCAAAGAAGGGAAACAATTAACATGTCTTGAACAAAACTAGCATAAGAAAATGATTATTTGTACATAAATCAATTAAAAGTAGAGAGGCTGACCCTGGATTTATTAAAAAGAAAAAAAAAACAATTATTAATATATGATCAGCATCCTAAGCTACAATTGGAAAATTATCCATCCTAAAAGGTTAAGGTAACTAAAACAGGCTAAAAAACATTAACATTACTGACATGCAAAGCAACTCACACGAAGATCAAAAGTTAATATTCATCTGATAAAGATAGCGTTATTTTCTACACTCTGAAGAAACAAAATGAAACCACGGAAATGATACAGTACATACAAAACAAGCTTAAAACAAAGGGATTGCTCCTTCAAAACCAAGAAGATAGAAAGAGAGATCTTACAGATAAAAATGCAAATGAAGGAATCGTTCAAAAGTATGGTCGCCGAATAGAAAGGATCATGGATGAAGCATGGAGTGGATTTTGTTGTGTTATTAAAAATGCAAAGCAGCGCTGACTACGCTGCATGTGTAATGGCCATAACGTGCCAGGTGGCTGCTCTTAAACGTGGGATGCTGTGAGCTTTACACTTGCAAAGCAACTATTTTTAGGGTGGATTCGAATTGCTGTTCCAGGGCTGGCTCGGGACTGGGATAACCAAGAAGATCTCAACACGTCCCGACTATTTTTTCCCATTTTTCCATTTCATTGTCCGTGTTTTCTTAGAGCATCTGCAGCGGGGATGCTATCCCCGCATGCATAAATTAAATAATGATATTTTACCTGTTTTTTGTGTTATGTTGATGCTGTAACGGGGATGCCATTTACAATGGTAAAATTGGCATCCCCGTCCCGAGCTGCTATTTGTAGCAGCTTTTTATATATTATAATATATTTATATTAAAAAATAATATAATTATATAAAAATATTTATTTTTATTTATAAATAACAGTAAAAATTTATATATAAAATTAATAATTATATTATTGTAGGGTTTTTTAAAAACATTCATTTAATTATATAATTTATTCTTATTAATTATATAATCAATGACATAATTAAACTACATATAAAATAATTTTACTATATTTAAAATAATAAAAAAAATAGCTCTCCAAAATGGCTTTTACCATTAAAGCACACATCAATAAAAAAGCTATAAATACACTATTCAATGAGCTATTTTAAAGATTTACCTCTTCAAAATGGCTTTTACCATTAAAGTTGCCCTTAGAACTGAATAGCCATGAACCACTATTCATCCGAAGTGACAGGTTTCATTTGGACATGACTGTAACACGATCGTTCGTAAGAGTAGCAGTTTAGCCTCTTTCACTTCGCTGGGAGGACATTTTCATGGGCCTAGTTTGAAAATCAGTTCTCAGTTCATTCCGTGCACAGGCCAGTAATAGCCGACAGGTCGTTTGCATCTGTTTTTTTCTTCCCCGCCCTCCAGTGAATATGGAGCTCTGGAAGGGAAATGGAGTAAATATGATGTGACGACTAGAGTTACGTGAGAAATACGATGTGAGATTAAGTTTTTTTTTAATAAAAAAACTCGTCTTTAAAAAAAAAAATATTTTACAAGATCTATATAAATAAATAAAATTCATCTTATCTCATACTTTAATAAAAAATATATTTTTTTACTCAAATTCAAAACATGTTTTGCACATAATGCAATTGTGTTATAAATGAGTGGTATGTTTGATAACGAGAGCATTTCAGAGTTAATTGTTTGTGTGGAGACTTTGTGGAAATGCAAATAAATAAAATGAAAGGTCCCCTTTTATTATCCATAATAACATGATTTTTTTTTCTTGGAAATATTGTAAATATAAAAGCGTTTACACAAGGGTTTTGTTTTGTCTGTGCATGTTGACTTTTATAATTGTAATAAGAGTGGAAAAGTGCACTTTGATAGATGAAGTTTTTTATTTTATACTTGTAATCTGGTTTTTCAAGTTTTGTATTTTTATATTTGAATTCTCAAAAATTATTTTGAAAGAACATTGTTTGCCACATTCAAGTCTTATTAGTTGAAAAAATTACCAATAATGTGTATAGAATGTGTGAAGAAACAAGCATAAGAAATTACTAGTCGAGATACATTAATTTTTACTATAGTTATTAAAATTATTTTATTTTATAAGTCAGACGAGTCAACCAATCTTTTGTTTTTTTTTAATAAAAAATCAATGGGTCAATCTAGGTTTCTAAGTTGGTCAACTTCCTCTTTATTTATTTTTACGAAACCTAGTAGTGTAGATAGAAGCAAAGAATAATAAAATTTGTCACAAGTATTGAGAAAATCCAAAAAATAAAAGAATAATAATAATAAAATTATCTTGAAGAGTGAACAACTTTTATAGTCTGTTTCTCGGCGTTGAATTAATTTATTTCCATGTAGAGTTTGAATACATGAAAGATATTTCATATAAAACTTGATTTTTATACAAATTAATTTATTTACCTAGTAATTATTTTTTTAAAATAGATGCAGTCCATAATTTTTAACACATTGACTTTAATTATGCATAGAATACTACTCTACTTGAACTAAAAATGTTCATTGACCTTTTTTTTATTTACTTTATAATGTTTTTCTTTTTAAGACCATAGTTTTTTTTTTTGATAAAAATCGGGGCAAATAAGCCCTACTAGATTAACCGGGGAATAGTAGACCCAATCAGGTCATAGTACAATAAAGTGTATAATCCTGATGGCGGATTCGTTAATACATCAGACGGTCTATCTAACACATCTTTATTTAGCCCATAATTAGCTAACCAATCAGCTACACAGTTGGTCTCTCTATAAACATGAACTATTCGAACCTCCCAATCTCTATCCAACATACCCTTAATCTGCATGGTTAATGTGTAATTTCTATCCATGCTCACTGTATCCCCATTAATAAGACCAATTACAACACGAGAGTCAGACTCTAAAACCACATTTCTGTATCCACTATCCCATGTAAGTTGTAAGTCTATGTAAACCGCCCATAATTCAGCTGTAACCGATGAACATATCCCATTATTCCTTACAAATCCTGCTATCCAAGAACCCATGCTATCCCGAATTACTCCTCTAGCACCTGCCACACCTGGATTGCCTTTACTGCACCCATCTACATTCAACTTAATCCAATCATTCGTTGGATAAGTCCAACCGACTGTTGAGTCACCTTACTGTGGCTCCTCTCTCCTATACCATTCACTTGAATATTTGCAGTATCTAAAACCATTCTTCTTATGGCTAAAATAGTTCCATACCAATTACCTTTAGATGAGCCAAACACTCTATTGCACCTTTCTTTCCAAATGTACCATAAAATTATGCCGAATTCCAGTGGCCAATTCATACTGCTTGCATTTCTTTTTCTGATGGCCATATTTGATATCATCCATGTATACCAATTTTGGCTGAAAAAAAGATCTCTTTCCTCTACCTTGATAAAGACCTCCCATATCTTACGGGCTTTGGGGCAATCTCTCAAAGCATGAGTTACCGTTTCCACTTCATGAAGGCAATGGTTACACCATCGATTATCTGTCAGTCGTCTTCTCCATCGCATTTCATTTGTCATAATTGAATTATGAGCCACAGTCCAAAGAAACAATTTGATGCGCTCCATTCCCTTCCACTCCCATATAACCCTCCAAATGGGATCATGGTCCATTAATCTCCTGTCCTCTTGAAGCCTATAAGCTATTTTTGTTTTAAACCTGCCATTTGATGATTGGTCCCAAATCATGGTGTCTTCAACCATATCCTGAGTAGGAGGAATATAACCAGCTACTCCCATCACAATTTGCATGGGGATTAGGTGGGCAAATTCTTCCCATTTCCACTTGCCCCTATCATCCACCATATCAGCCACTGAGTAAGTAAGTTTATCCACCGGAACCTCCCCAATTATATGATTTAAAAGAGGACCATAGCTTGCCAACCAACTATCTTTCCAAAACAAAATATGTTTTCCATTCCCTAAATTCCAGCTAGTATTCTGATGCACTGTATGCCATACCTGACAGATTGCTTTCCATAACACTGAATCCCTCGGGTTAGCAGTCGGGTGATCATCTCCGCTATTAGGCTTCATATATTTCTCCTTTAAAAACCTCACCCACAGGCTATTCTCCTGAGCTACTCCCCAAGCTAATTTCATTACAAAAGCCTTATTCATTTTCTTCATTTTCTTTATTCCCAATCCACCCTCTTCCTTAGGCTGACACATCCTTTCCCAATTGACAAGATGAATCTTGTCTCTTCCTTCTCGATGGCCCCATATGAATCTTCTACATATCTTTTCTATCTCATTACATGTATGCTTTGGAATTACCGCAGCTTGCATTGAATACAATGGGATAGTTGACAACACAGATTTACATAAGGTGATCCTTCCTGCTAGAGATAGATTGTTAGACTTTCAACCAGTTAAATAGTTGTCAAATGTTTTACATAATTATTTTAGGAATTTAATTACTGAAAAATAGACAAGTAAAGCAGGGGGATGAAATAACATGGTTACAGTGTTGGGTAGTTATTTAAACCTTGATTGAACTATGGATTTTGAACAAGTTCTTGAACTGCACATATAAGTTATTTCTCCGTACATGATTTATAATTATTTTTTAAAATTATAATTTATATCTTTTAAATTATAATAATAAAATCATAGCCATAAATTTGCCATACACACTGGCAGAGAGAGAGAGAGAGAGTTGCCGCCTTTCAACCTTATCGATCAATGAGTGGAAAATTTTGAAATACTTTCCAGGAATAAAGTGCCGTTGAGGACATTTAACGTCAACGACTACAACAAAATAGGAAAAAAAACTAATAGATAATCCCACGTCATTTTTTGACCGTTGCCTTGAATGCTCACACCATTTGTAACGCGCTGGCCAGAAGCCACACACACGTGGCCTCTCAAGGACACTTGATCACCCTCATTGGACAGCCAAAAACAAATGCCCCCCACTTTGCTCTTCCCAGACACGCCATCCAATCCTAAAACATGCCAGCTTAGCGTCACCAACAACTGCTTCTAGCGGAGCATAGAATAATAAATTCATACAGGCGGAGAAACCACGGATGCAGTCCTCCAATTACACATGTAATTTCATGTGAATTTCTTACTTTCAACATTAAGCAATCTCATCATCAATAAATTACATATGCTGATAACAAGTAGTACCAAATAAACAAATAAAATCACTTGTATTGCAGTGATTTAGAAAGAATTATATAAAATTATTTAATAATCATTATTAAATTGTTTCAAGTTATTACGATTTTTTCAGTATAAGGGCTCATGATGTCTAATAATTGATGGATTAGAGCATTTGCATCTGAATCTTAGAACTTTGGAAGCTTAAGTCAAAAACATTTCTATTGTTGAGGGACTGATCTATAGTTTCCCAAACATGTATAGTATAATATTTCTGTCTCAGGTGTTGGCCGCAATGGTCCACCGGCTTAACGTCAACTCGTCTTCTCTCTTCCCTCTGCAACTCTCCTCTTCATAGAAGAAGGTAAAGGGGAAGAAAGAAAAATCAAGAATTTTCTGCTCTTGATTTAAAGAAAAAAAAACAGAAATTTGAAACAATGGGGAAGTTGTTGTGCGATTCAACAACTGTCGCCGAAACAACATTTCAAACACCAGCTTCACCGGTTGTTCACCGGAGGGACGATCCAAAAGTCACCGTGGATCATTCAGAACAGACTCTAACTATCTCCGCACAGACCACGTGGGAGGACGTGATTGGCTTGGAAGACCAGCAAAGACGCTACTTACAGAGGCTCCAATCCAAAGGCGTGCTATGGAAGCATCCCAAGAACGACGAGTCGTATCCGGTGGTGGTATTCAAGCTGTCTCACGGGGGAGACGTTTCGGCGGACGGGAACTGCCTGTTCACCGCGTCGCAGAGAGCGATGCTGGCGAGTGATATGGACGCGCGGGGGTTGAGGAGGAGGACGGTGAGGAGGTTTGTAGAGGACTTTGGATCTGTGAGTGGGGAAGAAAGGGAGGCGATAAATGATGCTATAAAGCATATGTATTCTCCGGATCTGAAGAGCGGGTGGGGGATACATGTCGTTCAAGAGGTCAAGCTCTTAGCAAAAAAAGAAGATCGTGTTGCGTTGGATTCTGCTATTGGCGAGCTTGTTCTCTTAGGGATGCAAAGGTGATTATCTCGCTGTTTCTTTCTCTCCTCCTTTTTTGTTTTCTGTGTCATCTATTTATTGGATCTGTTTGAGTTATTTTTCTCCATGTCCAAGAAATGAAAAAAAGAAAGGTTCTTTAATCTTGTTATTAGTTTAAGATATGAGATTGTAATTCTGAAATTTTATGTTACATTGTTTTCTTGAAAAAAATGGAGGGTGTTATTGAATGGATGATTTTGTTGCAGATGAATGTTTCTAATTCTTTTTGTTTATTTGTTTCTTAACAAGAGAATAAAAATGTTAGGTTTTTTAGCTATTGTAAAACGAAAAAAATGAAGTATCAAGGGTTTCGGCAAAGCTTTTTTCTAGATCTGTTTGTTCGTGGTTCTTAATGGAAGTTAGGGGTTTAAGTAATTTAACATGAATCGTCACTTTTTAAGTTCAAGATTTTATAATGGAAACAAAAATAGCTTTTTTTCTAGTTTTTCTTTGATTATTGATTTTTGAAGAGCGAGGTGTGTTATTGAAATGAAAGGTTTTATGGCAGATAATTGCTGTTGTTTCTGCTTGCTTTTTTATTAGAGTTTATTTTGTGATTTGAAGAGAAATGGCAGCAGAGTCAATATACAACGAGAGGTGTGTAGCGGTGAATGATGGCCCGAGTTGGGCAAAATACATGTCGATCTCTGGTTCACACGATGATGAGTATGATATCATCACTTTGCAATATACCGAGGAAGGTTTGTTATCTATTGATGAGAACAGGGAAGGTCATGCAGCTTTCGGTGATGATATTGCAATAGAGTTTCTTGCAACAGAGTTCAAGCGTGAAATATATGTGGTAAGAAACTATTTAAATTTGTTGTTCTTCTCTGTTTTCTTGTTTTTTTTAGTCAACATAACTATTTGATTGTTTATCCTGTTTTTGGTCATCGAATCTTTACTCCTTGTTGTGTTGTTCTGCTATGTCAATATCATGGTTAATTTATCGAATCTATGAGAGTTTCAATTGTAATGGGTTGTTTTTTGTTCTGATTTAGCTCTCTTGTTCTGCTCAAACATCTTACAGGTGCAAGCACATGGATCCGATGCAATGGTTGACGAAGAAAATTGTGTCTTCTTTCTCCCACATCGACCAAGGAGTGAAATTTGTGAACCCCCCTTCTTTCTCTTTATGAAGGGAACAGGTAATTAAATGGTCAAAAGTTCAGGATATTCCATGAATATACGCTACACAAAAACAATTTACGGCACTAGATTAACTATCTGGTTGAATTCTAGCTACTTTAGTAGAATTAAATTTTCATTTGTATACAGGTTGGTGTGGTGCTGGAGCTGATCACTACGAGCCTTTGATTGCTCATCCATCGTCACTTATTTCACAGGAGAAAGTTGCTGCAGTACTTTGATTGCTCATCAATCTTCACTTCTTTCACAGGAGAAGGTTGCTGCGCAGTACTTTGAGGGAATGTTTTGAGACTTAAGCTGGATAGGAGTAGCCGCATTCTTTTTTTCTCCATAGTGCTCGGCTTGCAATGTTGCCCTCCTGATTTTATTCCTGGATCATCAGGAGGGTAATGATTGCATGACACTCATTTTTTTGGTAAGATCATTTAGCATTGATCGTTTGACTCGCAGGTTCACTGAGCAATCTTGTAGTATTCGTAGTTGGTTTTGTCGGCTTTTGTTTATGTTGTTGAGTTTTCATAGGGTGGCTGGTATGATCTGGTGCATTTCTGTCCACAGCTGGAACAGTATCATTCTCTTGTATCGTAAGCTGGATCGATTCTACTCAATGATAGAATCTACAAGTGATTTTTTCCCCGTCCCATCTTTAGCTTGACTGATTAATTTCATCTTTAGCTTGACTGATTAATTTCATCTTTAGCTTATTGTCATCATAACTCAGGCGATGGAAACGAAGTGAACAAATTCTGTGACACTGGATAAAGACAAGCTGAACCGTGTCTAAATTGGCTCAAGCACTGTTTATTTCCTTAGCCAGAATATTGCTCTACTGGCCCTTGCGTTTTACTTCCACAGAAAGTTGTGTGGATAAAAAATAAAGCTCAGATATCCCCTCGATTCTGCAAGATTCAGTATCGCATGAATGGCAGAAGATGCAAAACTATAGTGTGATATTGCGTGATGTCGCAAGACATTTTAAGAAATGCAAAATAATTATAATTTCTCCTGGCTAGGTACTGTAATAATTCACTGATTAATTTGTGATTGCAATAATCAGCCTCAGAAGTAGGTCCTGATTATTGGTCTAATCAATAGAAGAACATCGCACTGATTCAAAGAGAAGTTGCTTTATCATGAGTAAGAAAGTTGAGAGAAGTTGATTCAATTTCTAAAGGTATCTCTTTACAGCCCTCATGCTTTTGCTAAGTCTCCGTGAAATTAATTGTAATCGGAGACGAAAGCATTAGCTTTTGCATGTCACTTTTCTTCGCATTTGAAATCGTGTTTCAACCTTTTCTTTTTTATTAAAAATTATTTTTTAAATATTTTTAGATTATTTACATGTGATTTTATATATATATATATATAAAAAAAAAAAAAACCGGTTCCAAAACACGCACTAACTTCTGTATGAAGCATCTTAATTCCTCTTTCCCCCGACGGGGTAAACATGGTTCCTCGGGGAATCTAAGAAATTTTCCAGCTCGCAGAAGCAAGCGTAAGCCAATTCGTTGAACCTACAAGACTCTTCAAATTAAAATATATCTTCGAGAAAGGAAGGTTGTACCTGTAGATTGTTCTTGTTGCTTGTAACTTGACATAATTAACCCCTCAAGAAGGTTGGCATCCATAAAAATCACAGTATCTACCAAACCAGATCCACCATCCACGCATGATTTGATTTGATCACCTCATCCGGTAGCTTCTCTTCATAAAACCACTACTATTTCCTACCAAAGTGACTCGAAACTGGTCAAGCTTTTAAACTTTTAAAATTAGAAGTGTATGATGAATGGAATTGTTATGCTCAAGTTTCTGGTAGCCTTTCTAAGATTTAATATTACTGTAGCTAGCTAGGGTTGGGATTATGAGCTAACAACTAATCCCTAGTATTCTATGCACCAAGCATGATTGTTTTAGCAATACATACCTGTGCAATGAACTCGATCGTAAAACCAAATTAAAACTATAGAAAATATAATCAATCTAGAAAACCTTGTATGTGGATGAGTCTCTTTTGTGATAACAGCCCTTACTGTGGTAATTCAAATGTCAAGGAGGGCATAATATTTAATTTAGGTTTCTCATCTATAAGATCAAAGCATGGCCATGATTATTAGTTTAGATACTAAGACTGTAGATTGTGCTAGGTTTTATGAAGGAATCTTGCTTGGCCCAGTAAAAGAGTTGCCGACGACCTAGAACTATTTTGACGATGACCTTTGCAGCTCCTTTACAAGTTCCTTTAATGTCTCCATTCAACACATGTGCAGCCATCTGCATGCTTCAATTATAGAAGGAAAAGCATAGAAAATACATGTTCATTTTCACACAATTTTCAGCTGTTCAAAATCCTAAAAGCAAGAAGAAGAATTATGTAATTCTTACTATCGGTAACCTTTTTCCCTTCTTTCTTATTTCCCTGTTGATCAATAACATAGACTGAAGCTACGATGCATGGAAGTAAATGATTTTTATTTATTTTTAAAGTAAAATGTGGTTGTAAATTAAGAAAGAATAAATAGCTATCAGTTAGATATCACGTGCATTTCTTGAAAGAATATGCATACCATATTCAGGGGCAACGAAATAAATCTAAAAGATTGAGAGAAAGAACGATTCTGAGCAGGGAATTAAGGATTAGATTTCATAATAATAATAATAATAATAATAAAGCATTTCAGTGCAATAATTAACTGAAAATATATAGCTCGTTTATAACCATTGTTAAAGGGATACTGAACCGGTATACCATTTCCACATTGCTGTATAAACTACATGCATGCATTGCTTGAACTTTTGGCCTAGTTTATATTTATCCCATGCCAAATTGCCAATTGGTCTGATTTCGCAGACTGGATAGTTGAATCCAGAAAGTAGTTCGTCATCACAGGTTGCTGATGCTAAACACATATTAATTAAAATTTTAGATGGAGTGTTCAAAACCATCAACAAAAATAGTGGAAAGCAATGGAAGGCTGTAAAACAAAAGCTAACAAATAAGCACATTCTCAACCTGTCAAGTCTTTTTCACAAAAGTAATAATTTCCTATACACCTAGACAAAAATGAAGTAACATCGCTTGAATCCCCACCAAAATATCCTCCATCACCCCCCGGCACTTTCCCTTTATAAGTCCTTGAGTCCACCGCTTCATTGGCTGTCAGATGTGAGTCCTCATCACCAATCAGCCTTATCTAACTAAGTTCTCCACAACTTCCCAAAAAACAAAACAAAAAAAATCTCTAAACTCGATCGCTTAGAAATTAACCCCACTGATCTGCTTGTTAAACCTGTTTCAACAATGGATTCTATAAGAAAGGCTAAAAAGATTCAAGCTATGCACAGTTTCAGGAATCAGTTTTATTACAATCTCATGTTTCATTCTGTCCTCGCCTTGACATGTAGTTTGCTTTGTTCATCTCCTCTTTGGTTCCCCTCTCTATATTCATCCATGAAGAATTCTCTGTTTCTATCTCTCCCAAATAAGCTTTCTTCATGCTTTGGCCCCAAGTGCTTGTTTATACTAGTCAATGTCATTGTTGTCTTTCTTGTTGGGGAGTCAAGGCTTGTTGGGTCACAGCGATCTCCAGGAGGCGAAATTTATGATGAGTACTTAGAGAGGAGCAGGAGCATTAGAGGAGTCCCAACACACCAAGACGAGGCAGACAAACAGGAGACTGATCAGGACCAACAGACTAATATTCAAGCTAAAGAAGCTGTAGTGAAGGAACAAGATAAGAAGGAAGTTACTGAATTATCCAACGAGGGAGGTAAGGATGTTCATGAAGAAGTTGAAGTAGAAGATGATCCGCACGGGGAGAAGGAAATACTTGAAGAAGAAGAAGGAGAGAGTGGGTTGCCTCCGGAGGAACTTAACAGAAGAGTTGAAGAGTTCATTGCAAGGGTTAATAAGCAAAGGTGGCTTGAAGCCCAGTTTTTAATCTGTTGAAAGACATAATTATAGGATTCAGTACATTTAGTTAATTTTTGTGGAATTAGTCGACATCCACATTAATAATAAAAAAAATATAGTTAATAAATCCATATAAATATTGTTTTTCTTATTGCTGTGGCCATTGTTTTTGTTTCTTTTTGTGCTCTTATTTGGTAATTATTTATGTAAAAACTTCATCTTTTTATGGTAATAATTCTCAAATTAGCTAGCATGATTTTCTTAAAACGTAAACAGTTTATGAACAACGGACTCTTCATTTTGAATTTGTACTTTTCAAATAAATAAGTAAATAGCAGAGAGAGAGAGAGGGAGAGAGAATAAAAAACAGCCCTGTTGCTTTATATAGAAACACTGACATTTATTTGATTAATTGGTCATGGTGCATTTGCCATTTTGCATCCTCGCCCGTGCTCTGCTTTTTCTTCTTTTTAAGAAAAAAGATGGCAATGTGAAGGAAGATTTGACGTTCTGATGGGGGGAAACGACATGGTTGGATGGGGAATAAAACATATTATTATACTCATATATTATTAATAAAGTTCGCAGTACTTGAATTTTTTATCCCAGTTGCAACTCGATCCCAGCTGGGTTCCATGATTTTTTTTAAGCAAAGGAGCTCGATTTACATAAACTAATTTTTCAAATTGCCACTAAATGTCTCGTCTAGGAAAAACATCTCTTTCTTTTTTTCATAACCAGTTATCTGCATCAGCTTACATATATTATAATTAATTTTTAAATATATTGTAAGTACAGTAAATAAATAAAATATCACAGGTAATAGGCGTGATGGTGGGGTTCTTCCCCTTGTGTAGAGAAGGGAACCCAGATGAGGGACGTATACATAATGCTCTTCGCATCCTGAATTTTGCTGGTTTGCAGCAGAAACAGTAATGGCACAATGTTATGTCTGCGTTTGAAATTGTATTGAGGTGGGGGGGGGGGGGTGGCTAGAAATATATTGTCATTGTGTGTATGTTTAGTATATCAGCTTAAATTATTTTTTAAAATAATTTTTGTTTAGAAATATATTTAAATAATTTTTTATAGGAATACATTAAATCATAAAAAAAAAACTCTCAAAATAATTAATTAGAAGTAAAATACAGGTAAAATCAGAATTTACCATTCTCTTAAACACTCAAAAGTCACTTGTTGTTGGATTCAAAGTACTTTATTTTGTTGATAAAATAATTGGGACGTAAAGTCGGAATAAAATAACCCACAACAACACAAACGAGTTTAAAGACTTTGACAAAAATACAACTGACTATAGTAACTGGGAAAAGAGTGTATATTCTCTGTTAGGGAGTTTATACTTTATTGTATTATGATTTTATTAGATCTATCATTTCTCATCCAATTTAGAAGGGTATAATACCCTGATAAATACTAAAAATAAAAAGATAATATTTTTAATAAAATTGTCTTCAAGCATATATACATAGAGAGAGAGAAAGTGTATGAGTTTTAAACTCGTCATACTCGTGTGTGTGTAACTTTGCCACTTGATCCAAGCAATTTTTTTTTAAAAAAAAATGATTGTTTTAAAAAGTTCATATATGCATTTAATTAAATAAATTGAAAATTATTTATGCAACCAGAAAATTATAAACTCAATTCTTAAGCAAGAGTTAATCGATCAAACTCGTAATTCAAGTAACGAACTTAACCAGATCAAACAATATTTTTTTTTTATCTAAAATAAACACATATAAAATTGGGAACCAACCACATACCGACCAATTAGATAAAAATATCAAACTAGATTATGTTGGACAATAAAAATTATTAAAATAATAAATAATAAAATTAGAGGGGAAAAAACATGAAAAAAACAATAAAAAAAGCCCAAACTTTCAAATTTGGTTGACCCGAAATATACATGGTCTCGAGAAAAAGGTCTGGGTGCCCGGGCCTAAAGCAGCTCATGCATTCGGGTCTTATTATTATCACCATTATTATTTTTACTTTCTTAAGGGGCATCAATCATCTCCTAGATATTTTTTTTTTATTTTTTTTAAAAAGTAGGCAACTCGTCGCCCAACTTGGCCAGAGTCTAGAGACTTTTGATTGTTGGAACATTAGGCGATGATGTTTCAAACAAAGAAAATAATTTCCAACCATAGTTTAACCTAGGGGAAAAAAAGCCCTAAACACCCTGAAAAATATATTCATAAACTCAAACAACCAGACAAAGGACTTTAAAACCCATGATCAACTCAGAACCAAAATGATTTGTGGGCTCAAATCTACCATACAAGGCAAGTTTAAGGGGAAAAACACGCATAGGATAAACTCTCCGATCTAAAATGAACTCATTAGCACCAAAATAAATAAAAAAATCATGGTCTTAATCGGTATAAACGATTATTTTTTTTCTTTTTATTGCTGGAATCCGACCATTTTCCCTCTCTTATCTATAATCAAGATTAAAAAAAAAAAGTTTGTGATCAAAATTTATCTGGGCTCCATAAATTTGACCCAAAGTTGCTTCTATGTTAAGAAAAAGAGGAGAAGAAGAAGAAAGCGAACGATCAGATCAGTTTATATTGATTAATTTATCAATGCCCAGCAACGTGCGAGGCTGCCACTTAGCGGACGGTGAGAGTTTTGCCACACGAGGCAGCAACAAAGCTCTAGCTTTCACTCAGGGATTTTATCCAACACATGTTTCAAGATAATTATATGAATGGCTGGCTGGCTGGCAGTACTTTTATGATTTTTTGTAAGAGATTCCTGGTGTCCTTTTCCCCACAGCAGCCGGCTTTATTGCCTGTCTCGCAACCATAAATCTTCTAACTAGGTCTTGAAATATTGTGTGGTCTAATTTTATATATTTATTTTCAAATTTTATGCTTATTTGGGTTTCTTATGTTTACTTCTTCTTGTTTTTTTTTGCTTTATTTTTAGATAAATAAAAATATGAATTTATAATTCAAGTTTGCCAACCTTTTTACCATTCAAATCTATTCTTCTATGATTGTTTTTGTATACAAAATAATGAAATAATTGTGTAAAATATTATATATTTTTGTTGCGAATTTCACCTTGCAACCTCTTCTTTTAAACCTTGCTAATTACAACTTCTATTTATCCATCGATGAAGTTTGCAATTGCCTCCTCCGTCAAAGAGCTAATTGTTGTATTTTTAAGGTTAGGAGATAAAACCACTTTTTAGTAAAAAATACAATTAGAATTTATTGAAACCTCATCAGGTCTTCCCCAGTAATTATACAATAATATTATTTTCACTTATGTTATTGTGGACGATAAATATTTTTTTAATATTAAAATAATATATTGGATAAATTCTAGTTAACTTGTCAAATTTAGTATTGATATTAAGATGATATTAAAATCCAATTGCAAATATCATTCATGCACAAAATAAATGTTTTTTTGGTCACTATTTTAATGTTTTAAATAATAGAGATTCAAATACAAATAATTTACCACTTTAAAGATACAAATCAAATTACTTCAGAGACATCAAATCAAGAAAAGAATTTTGTTTGTTTGTTTAATTTTGAATGATCATTTTTAAATTAAGTTTTTCTAACCCTTTAAATATTTTTTAGAAATTATTTTATTATCAGATTTAATTACTATTTTAGACATGTTAGTTTGCAACTCAAAAGAAATCTATAAAATTAGTTGGAGGTGACCGTATTATGTTTTCTAACTATAAACTTCATTAACAAGTTTAAAAATAAAAGAGAGTTTTTATTTTGTTTGTTTGTGAAAAACTAATTTTTTTTGCAAGGACAGAGATTATAAATAACTTATTGAAAATTAATTAACTTTGTAATGTAATTTATATTACCCAGCTTATTTCTCAGTATTTTTAGTTCCTGCATGTGTGGCTTGCTCTATATAAGTATTTTATCGACTATGATTTTTTATTTTTTTGTAGAGTTATGTTTGATCACATGATCAAGATTTACCAATGAAATGCATGGAGAGAGGTGGAGAGCGTAGATGTGAAATTTGACATCGCGTGCAACAAATTAAGGATACATTTGGGTATTTGAAAGTTGTTACGTGAGCAATTAACCGTCTTAATTGGATGATGGGTTGTAAATTGAAACTGGGCCCTGTCCCAACTCTTGTGAAGTTGAATTTTTTTTGGAGAGGTGTACAGCTAATTAGGCTAAGATTATCAGGCCCTTGTTCTCCCTTGATTTGGGCCAGGTATCCATTAAGCCCATCCATGGGATCCTCAACATTTTATCTGGGAGCAGCAAGTCCAGGGAAACCAACCAGCTCGTGACCTCGGCTATAATCTCTTCATTTTTCTGATAAGCAGCCTTTTGCTATTTTGTGTTTTTTGTTATCTAGGTTTTAGATGCAGCAGCGTTTTGATGAACTCCACCTCTAGGTCTAACCAGTTTCATGAAAGCTTGATTTACCGAAAGGTGCTTTCAACTGGGTCTATCATCGCTGAAATTCTCCATTTTCTTGAATGATCTTGCAGAAAATGATTTCGACACTGTTTTCCAGTCTTCTGGGGGACAGGGTCAGAGTGAGGTATGGATAGTACACGGTCTCCAAAACCCGTTCTAGCTGGTCGAGGTTCGGGTTTGCTATGGATATAAATTTCAAGTTCGGGTTCGGGCACGAGTAACACCCCGCTCCACTCGTGATAACCATGACCATCGGTGCTGAAGTTTAAAACGCAATGGTCGTCTGTGCAGAATCCCCATCTTCATTATTTTTTAAGGGAACTTCAATCTTCTTCGTGGCTGCCCTTTGAGGCCTTTGTAGAGCTACCCTTCACCTAATTGGCTCTTATTAGACTCTTATAATAATATGCGTTTGTTTACGTGACTTTTTAGTCTTTTATATATATAAAAAATAATAGCATGACTGACAAATATTGTTTATTATTATTATTTTCGTCTTCGTTCTTTTAGTTTTTATTTTCTTTTCAGTTTAAATCTCGAAGTAAAAATTGTTATTTTTTTAATTTATTTTTTATTTCGATTGTAGCTTTTATTTTTTAATTATTATTTTAAAATTTTCATTTGTAATTTATTTTATTCTATACTTCGACATTTTATGTTATAAGAATGAAGCTTCATGGTTATGTCATGTATAATGATTCTAGTATGAGAACCTGGGCAGAGGGTTGACATCTTCTTCTTTTCTTTTTGCTTAGAATTGTTTTGTCCTCGAGGATCTGGTAGTTTGCAAGAAGAATGAAAAAGAAGATCCAATTTGAAGGAGAATAAGAAAAGACCATAAATATAAATATAATTATGATTGTTTATCTAATTTCCTTTCCAAGTTAGCTGTGTACAAATAAATAAATTATTGATGCTAATGATTCGTTTAATCATCTATTATAATGAGCACTTCATGTTCCGTTCAAAATGGACAAGATAAAAAATAGTTCGATGATATTAAAGAATACTATTGTAAAATCTTGAAGATATATGATTATTCTTGGAATCTAAAGATAAAATTAAAGATGGATGGTCTATTTTTAATTTTCAAAATAAAAAAAAATATACTTTATTGAATATTATCGAAAAAAATTTTATGGGGTTGAAATCAACAAGATAAGTATCGTGTAATGATATAGCTAATTTTTTTCGTAACTATATAGGATAAGACCAGAAGCTTGTATCTTTTAATTACATAGTAAAAAAAAAACATGCCTTACCATGTAAGTATCTTATGGTGATATAGTTATGCAACGTTTACCATGGAGTTCAAGACTAAAGACTTTTGTTTTCTTTGAAGTGGGCTAGAACATGATAGAGAGAGAAATAAAGCCTCAAAAGAGGAGCAAGTTATGAAGATTTAAAAGATTTTGATTAAGGAAACAAAAACATTAAAAAGATGAAAAACTCTAACGAAAATAGAGACATAATCTTTAAAATTAAATATTATATCCACCAACCATATCTCAATCATTTAAACATCAAAGTACAGTTCAAACTAAAATGAGTTATCTATCGAGGATTAACCACTCCCACTCCATAAACTTTTGAAGAATGATGGAAAATAATATAGCATGCAAGATTGAAGATGGTTTGCAAACCAAACTCATCGATAAAAAGTTCACGAAAGAATTATGTTCTCGAGGGTTTTTTTAATATCTATATCACATGAGCCTAAGAAATTGTGAATGATATAAGAATATATTTTTTTGCTTTAAACTATGTCATGACTTATAAAAATATTCTAAAAAAACAGGTCAAATCTTATACAAATCTTCTTTTTTTTCCACCGCCACTGTCTCTTTTGCCCCATTACCAAGGAAACATTCCAGCCTTTCACCTTCCATTGACAAACAAAAAAACAGTCCTCCTCCTCCTCATCTCTACCTCCCAGCCGTCCATTCCCATTAATAAAACCAAATATCAACACAACCTCTTTCAACAGTGCAGTCTGCAATCGCCATCCCAGCACTGTCAATTTTGACGAAGTCTATACAAACCCGGCATATCAGCCGTCTACCCTCAACAAAAACAGCACCTCTAGACAACCGACGTCCATCACCAAACGGACCCGGTTCAATAACCACCCGAAATACCAAAGTCAACCACCCATTCTCCCATCGTTATCTTTCTCTACTGTCAATTGACACTAATATCACAGACCCAGTCCGTTCGGGTTTCTAGCCTCTAACCGTCAAACACCCGTCAGAGAAAATTCCAAGAAACTTAAGAGTTTTTAGTTCAGCTTTTCTTTGGTACGAGATCGAAGAAAAACCACATTGGAAAGGAAAAGAAACGAAAGTCATGGATGAAAACAAAAACAAGACAGCGAAATCCTCAGGATCAGGGGTCGTCCAAATCTGCCACCATTCATAGCTGTGCCCGAGGTCTTCTTGAGTTTCAAAGGTTGTGGCACATTCCTCTTCATGGATCTTCTGGGCTGGTATAATTGAATTTGTTCTTAATTGGCGAGCACAGAAGGTTGAACTCGAGCCTAGGAGCCAGTTACAAACCGAACCCATAGTCACCAAGAAAACCAACCCAGGAGCTGACCCAAAACCTAACCCGAAAATCACAAGTAAAAAAAATAGTGTGCGAGATTTATTCCTGTTGTTTTTAAAACTATGATACTCATATCTCCATCGTCCATTAATTTAAATTGTCAGAATTTTAAATATAATTTATATTATTTTTAATAATTTTTTAAAGTTTTTTAAACTCGAAATTGAAATATATTTTATATTTATTTTTTTATCAAATAAAATATAAACAAGATATTTGTGGTAAGGTTAAGTTATTAAATTTAACAAATAGAATATAATTGTAAGATTTGAAATCTAATATCATATCACCAAAACATTTAAACTTAATATCTTTAAATATATTTTTTTAATATTCATATTAATAAACAAAGTAATTTCTTTTAACATATTTGTGGTCATAGATGGGGTGTAAAAATGAAGTCTCGTTGTGCTAGATATAAATTTTTTTGGAAATATTTATCTAAATTTAATATATATTTAATCTCATTGCAATTCTAAATTAGAAAAGATATCAAGAGAGCATTCATGACATTGAAAATTCAACAAGTGTGGCCTGATTATTTGTTTAGGAGTGTAGTTCAAGTTATTTTTTAAGTGTTTTTTGTTTAAAAATATATTAAAATAATTTTTTTAAAAAAATATTTTTGATATTAATATATTAAAATGATTTAAAAATATTAATTTTTTTAATTTAAAGTAAAAAATCAAAATATATTTTTTTAATTTTTTCTAAAAATATTTTTAAAACGCAATATCAATCACCTCATGAGACTAAAAGAGCTTACTGGTAAAACAAATTAAATTTATAGGTTTGAATCCATAATAAGTTAAAAAAAAAAGTTATGATATATTTTATGTTTTTTTTTTACTTTAGTATCCATCTAACTAAAAGTAATTTAAATAATTTACCAATCATTTTTCCTTAAAACACCTTTCATGCATCTTATTTATTTAGAAATAGACAATGTAACCATCAAATCAAAAAACAAAAATAACTTGCAGAGACTTGAAAATAAATACTTGAAAGTTCATTTGAAGAGATTCATGCCCATTAAAAAATCAAAATGATCAAAGTCATTTTATTTTTCAGATCAAATCAAGTTAAAATTTCACATAATTAAGCTTTCAGGTTCCTGTGAATAATATTTGTTTTTTATCAAGTCAAATTTCTTATCAAATCAAATTCAATTAAGATTTCACATGCTTAAAACTTTCCAATTAATGTAAATAATCTTCATCATGTCAAATTAAATTCTTAATCAAGTTTAATTAAGTTAACATCTCCCATGGTAAAAACTTTTGAATTCATATGCATGTCTTCTTTTCCAAAATAATATTCATATATGATTGTTAATAAGATAATTCGTATGCATGAATTTCAAAAAGAATTTTTAATTTATATTGTAATTAAATTTAATATTGTAATTTTAATATTATTTTATTATATTTTTAATACATGAAATTTTAATGCGCATGCAGTTAATAAAAAAGCTTTTCAACAAACAAAAGAATCAAATTGAGAAGACATTTGTTTTTCTCCTCGTCACAGTATCTCTTCAAAATCCCAATTGACCAGGGGAATTTAAATCGCAACTATATTAAAAACATGACTCAAAATAATAATAGTTTATTAAAAAACTTTATTATTTTTTTTAAAAAAAAATTCCTCAAATTTTCTTATAAGTTTGACATTTTCTGGAAAAAAAATTATATAGGAGAAGAAATTAGTTAAATTTTCTTCTCCGTTTCTCTCTCTGTAAAAACAAAAGCAAAAAAAGAGAAACAATACAGGTGTTGTTTAGCGAGGACAAAGCAGCCTTTCGGAGATCTCAAGGGCCTTACCCTTTACCCCTCGACGTTTCCGAAGTTTTTTTAAGGCCCCAGTCATCACCATCATCAGCTACCTCAAAACCCATCTCTTTGATTCTCCCAGAACACATTCACTCTTTTAAAACAGAAAGCTGAGAAACTGTTATCTTTCTAAAAACATGGCTACCCTTTATTCGACGACATGTCGTTCCCACTCATATTCTCTATTACCATCGTCGTCTTCACCATCAATTAACGGGCAGAATCATACTCAACGACTAAACTTCTCTTCGTGTATTGTTAAAAGGGCTTTACCTGCTAAGGTTTCTTTTCCTTTTCGAAGAAATTCTCTTTTAAATGCGGTTCTCATGCAAGATGGTTAGTCCTTTCAGTTTTATTGTTCTCATCTTTTTTCTGAGAAAAGATGATTTATTTATTAGCTATATGAATTCCTTAGTTGATTTATTTGTATATTGTCTAACATGTTTGGTTAAATTGTCCACTCGTACCGTTTTGTGTTTTTTGATTGCCGAATGTTTGATTTATCTTCTTTTTTTTTTTAAATGCACAAGATGCCCTTTAATCTGTATGGTTTCAGTTGTGATAAGTTCTATTTTATATTTCTTTTTAGAAACTGAAAAATAATATAGACGTCAGAGAAAAAGTCAGTATTGAAAAAGTTTCAGTATTTTTTGTGTGTGAAAAATGAACACCTATGCTGCCTTGCCTGTTCTTATTTGAATGGTAACTGATTGTAGGTGCAGTGGCCACTGCAGTGAACCCAGTTGAAAATGAAACTCCTTTTAAGAAATTGAAAGATGGGTTGTTGTCTTCAGCTCCTTCAACTGAGGAAATGAAAGAAGCAGCTAGTTTTGATGTAAATAAAGATAAGTCGACTGTCAGTATCACCGTGGTTGGAGCATCTGGGGACCTTGCAAAGAAAAAGATATTTCCAGCACTTTTTGCTCTTTATTATGAGGGTTGTCTCCCAGAGGTTCAATTTTGGATTTTTATGTTATCCGTCTACACTTGAAAGTTTGATTTCAATACTTGATTGTTTTTAAAGTCATCTTCTTGAGTTTATGATCATATTCATATTCTAAGCTGTGAAGCTATTTGGTTGCAGCATTTTACTATCTTTGGTTATGCTCGGAGCAAGATGACCGATGCCGAACTTAGAAACATGGTCAGCAAGACCCTTACTTGCAGAATTGATAAGAGGTGATTTTAGTTCTTTCTTTTTTGGCTGTGACACTAAGTTTACATGTTACAAACTCATGTGATTTATTTGGAGGTTGGGGCGTGATATGTATTGCTGCTTCTGGATTTTCAGGGAGAACTGTGGTGAAAAGATGGACGAATTTCTTAAGAGATGTTTCTACCATTCTGGTCAATACGGTTCTCAGGAAAACTTCGCTGAGCTAGACAAGAAGCTGAAAGAACATGAGGTAATGGACATCTGGGCTTGCATTGTAACAGAATGGAATCTCTCCATTAGTGGTGAATAACTTATTGGTGCTTGGCATGTAGAAAAAACATTTAACAAAATTCTTATTTCCATTCGTGGTTTGTGGATAAAAGTGAGGGTTTTCTTGATAAGAATATCACTTTTGACTAAGAGTCAATTGGACATTTTGCATTACTGTTATCTGTTGACATTCCTAATAAGGTGCATAAACTGGGCTGGATGGGTGGTTGGGAGGTTTTACACTTACGATATTTTTATGCCAATACCCAGATTTTGTGCGCCTTAGCTTGTGCTAAGTGCATATGCTGTATCATATAACATATTCCTGGATCACTATGTTGGTTTTACCATTTACCTTATCCAGGCTGATTGAAAGAGGTTTCGATGTAATTATGGTTATAATTGTCGGGGAGATGTATTTAGGAATCACATGAAGTATTGCAGTGCTTGAAGTATCTGGTCATTAATGTATGGGTCATATGATTTGTTCAACCAGTCACTGTAACTATGGGTGTTGCAATTGTTGTTGCAAATTGGTGGCATGTTCATATTGCAGGATTTAGCACCATTCTTCATTATCATTTTTCATGATTTCATCTTTAAACTATAATTATCATTGTGATTTACTATTTTCTGTGGCTGGTGAACTATGCAGCAACTGAGATCTGATTAGCAATCATCTGTTGGTTAGAATATTGTAGAATGCCTTTTTTTTCTTCTATAAGGTTAAGATAACTAGAATGGGGGCTCTGTACAATTTTCTATGAAAAGAGCATTTATATGACCTGATTATGTTCGATAATGAAATTTGCACGTGCAGGGTGGGAGAGTTTCTAATCGCCTCTTTTATCTATCAATTCCTCCCAACATATTTATAGATGCGGTAAAATGTGCAAGCTCGTCAGCTTCATCTGGTATTGGCTGGACCAGGGTCATTGTTGAGAAACCCTTTGGCCGAGATTCAGGTTCCTCAGCTGCTTTGACAAAAGCTCTCAAGCAATACCTAGATGAAGATCAAATATTCAGGTAGAAGATTTCTAAACTTAATCAGCTTTTATCAAGGGACATGGAGCACATTCTAATCAGATGGATATTCCTTTTTTCAGGATAGACCACTATCTGGGAAAGGAGCTTGTGGAAAACTTGTCTGTTCTTCGCTTCTCTAATCTCATTTTTGAACCATTGTGGTCAAGGCAATATATCAGAAACGTACAGTTGATATTCTCTGAAGATTTTGGCACTGAAGGACGTGGAGGGTACTTGGCATTCTGAGATGAGAATACAGTTTAGGTTCTCCATTCTATTTAAGAGCTTATGGCTAAAATTTCTGAATTGGTTTAAATTAGGTACTTTGACAATTACGGAATAATAAGAGACATAATGCAGAACCATCTGCTTCAAATACTAGCCCTCTTTGCTATGGAAACACCTGTCAGTTTGGATGCAGAAGACATCAGAAACGAAAAGGTAATTGTTACTTGCTTGAATGTGAGATTTTAGCATGTTTTTGTTTTCTTTATTCTTAATTGCATAGTACTGCTTACTGGATTGCAGGTCAAAGTTTTACGATCAATGAGACCTTTACAACTTGAAGATGTTGTTGTTGGGCAGTACAAGAGTCACACAAAAGGAGGAGTTACTTACCCTGCATACACTGATGACAACACTGTCCCAAAAGGCAGCCTAACCCCAACATTTGCTGCAGCCGCGCTCTTCATAGACAATGCAAGATGGGATGGAGTGCCTTTTCTAATGAAAGCTGGCAAAGCATTACATAATAAGAGGTGAGCATTACATGCTACACTGATGACAAAATGTTTCAGGCTGTTAGATGCATGCAACTAACCTGTTTTCTCAGGACCAAGCAATAGGTGTAATATATGCAATTTACTTATTTTCTCAGTGCCGAGATAAGGGTACAGTTCAGACATGTGCCTGGCAACTTATACAACCGGAATTTTGGAACGGATCTTGATCGGGCTACAAACGAACTTGTTATTCGGGTGCAACCAGATGAAGCTATCTATCTGAAGATCAACAACAAGGTTCCTGGATTGGGAATGAGATTGGACCGAAGCAATCTAAATCTTCACTATGCAGCAAGGTAAAATTTTAGACCATTTGAATCGTTAGACCATTGGAATTGTATGCGTGAAAAGACTTATTTATATGCAACAAGGTTTGTTTTAACACAATTGTCTTGTTTGCAAATCAACTTGGTGGCGCATTTGTAGATATTCAAAGGAGATTCCAGATGCATATGAGAGGCTTCTGCTGGATGCAATTGAAGGTGAAAGGAGATTGTTTATCAGGAGTGATGAACTGGATGCAGCTTGGGCACTCTTCACTCCTGTTCTTAAGGAGCTTGAAGGGAAGAAGATCATCCCCGAATATTATCCTTATGGTAGCCGGGGCCCTGTCGGGGCTCACTATCTTGCAGCAAGATACAAAGTCAGATGGGGGGACCTTGGTATAGAGCAATAACTCACGGGGAGGTTTTTGACGCTTATAGCGTATCGGGATAAGAAGAGCATGACTGTGATTTTGCTGACATTCGTTAGGGTGCTGAAATTAATATTCCTTATCTAAGTCGGTTACGAAAGAGTTCTTGTATATGAACTCGTGGGATACAAGGAGCATGCTATTTACTGGTTCAAGCAAAGCAGCCCCCCGCCCCCTATTTTTTTCCTTGCGTTGCCATGTATTGTTTGTTCTTCAAGAAAATAAGAAGTTGAATTTTAGTAGTGAACACATTAGATATAAAACACTATTCATTAAGTGTTGAGCCGATATATTTTTATTTTCCTTTCCGGGTTAAAATTTCGATATCTAATTTTCATCACCGCTAATTTGAAGTAGATATATTTCTCTTGGTATGTGTGGTGGTCTTGGTCTTTGATAATAGAGGAAAGAAAGATTAAAGCGAGAGAAAAACAAGTTTTTTTTTTCTGTCACGAAAAACGATGATCTTGGTTTTTATATGTTTAGAACTTGAGATTGATGATAAGAGTTCTGTTGATGTAAGTTAAAGGCCAGGACATGACCGAAAAAATGAGATTAGAGTAAAACAATATAATTGAGTTCTTGAATTTAATTTGATTTTTTTAGCTTTATGGGCCTTTTTATTTGATTTATTTGGGTGGGCCAGTGACAAACACGGGGCATCAAATTTGTAATGATCAAGAGTAAAGTTTATTTATGTAAAACATAAGAAATAATAGACAAATCAAAAAAATATCTTCAAAACATTAAATACATATAACATAATTAAAAAAGCAATCACCATTTTTAAAATATAAATAAACGATCTAAAAAAATAAGAAAGAAGGGATATCCTACAAGTGTAAGGTGATAAATATTTCAATTGTCAAGAATAAAAAATAATAATTGTTTTTCCAGAAAAAAAGATCACATCATAAGATTAAAGGTAAGATTAAAAAAAAGAGAGTTATAAATAGACTAAGTGTAAATCGATAAATATGCCAAGTGTGTAGAAAAAAAGAGAAAAAAATATTATTTTTTTGAAAAACAAATAAAAACTTATCATATTATAGTAAAAAATAAAAATTATAATTTTATCACCGCTACAGTAAAAATAAAATTACAAAATTGCTATTTTTACAGTATTTAACCATTTTAGTTTAGTATATTGTATAATAATCTTTTTGAAAAACAAACAAACGAAGTACTGGATGCATACAAGTAACTTCTTACTAATATTATGTTACTAAATGACGAGTAGAATGCATGGCTGGTTAATTATTGGTTAATATTTTATATAATTAGTATTGAACCATTAAATTTGATAAAATTCATATTTTATATTTTAAAAACTTCATATATATCATATTAAAATTTATATGATCTTATTTATATTCTCATATGTTGTTTTTATTTTATTAAGTTATTTGAATCATATCAACTTAAATATGAATCTAAATTAGCACATGAATTTGTTAAAAAAACCTGTACAGAATTTGGCGCTGTTGTAAACCCACGCACCCCTGATAAGTGCATCGCGGCTTGCAAAAAAGTTCTCAAGGGACAGTTTCTTAGAGCTACAAAGGGAAAGTCTGTGTGTGTTTGTTTTGGCTGGAAATTGAGAGTGCTTCAGCTTTTAGGCATTGATGTGGCTAGGGCAATAATTTATCAGTGTTATCCTATATTTAACATTCGTGAGGGCTCTTGCATCCATTTACTTGCTGAGTTTTCATTTGGATAATGAAGAATATGTTTGACAGGACACAGACCTTAAAGTTATTTTGTTAGCATCCTACAATCCAACGTAGATCATATCGATTAGGGTATCGTGTCTGCTTCCCCTTAACACCAGTAGATATGGAATCATCACGGTGGTTGCAATGTCTAAGATTCAACGTTAGGTGCATGTAGATGTGTTTTTTTGTCTCTATCTTTAACGCTAATTATAATTTACTTCAGAGGCCGTACGTCTAATTCGTTGCAAGAGACAAGCAAAGGAGCGAATAAAAACAAGGTGAGAGAAATTGCTTGTTTAAGGTTTTAAATTTAAGATTTGGGGTTGTTAACATGATTATTAAAAAAAAATATCATTATTAATTTTAGAATTTAAGAAATTAATTAAAATATATGCAAGTAAATATCAAGCTAATAATATAAAAAATAAAATGAGGTGAGTGCAGTTTCTTCCCTCACCCTATTTTCAACCGCCTACAAAAATCTGAGGCTGTCCCTCCTATAGAGAGCCTTTTCATTTTCCACGCACATGATTGACGAGGAGGGAAAACATGTTCTATGGTCGATGCCCTCGAACTAGTTTCCTTATCCTAAATTCAAGGCTAGCTTCTGTAACTAGGAGGTATAGGAAAGACAACGAGGCTTGTTCATAGATTGTTACTGTTGAGAGGGTCGCTATGATATTTGATCTTGTGAATATGTGTGTGTGGATTAAGGATGAAGTTGAGATACACGAAATATATGGATTAATGATCAGGATGAAGATGAGATGCACAGATCACCGCCAACTTCAGTGGACCAACATAATAAAAGCAAGAAACTTGACTAGCAAAAGACCAGCCAGAACCATAGTATGGAGTTTGAGATCTGCCATGAAAACTTCATTTGTTTCATTATTTTTCTAAATATGGAGGCGATGGACAAATGGTCAAGGTTTGGTTTGTTTCCTTGGTTCTCATGAGTATTTGACTGATGGCACCGTTCTGATCACAGAGATAACAGTTTTTTTCAAACGGATTTTAGAGGTTCGTGAGTTACGAAAGAAACATCTTGAAACCTACTAAATTAAGCTGAGTATTTTATGATAAAAGCTTTGAAGTTAAGTGAATTTGGTGATATGTCAGTAGCAAACTTTTGAAGGCTCGCCCAATATGTTCCCAATATGGGCAGCAGCTATGGTAAAAATACTGCATGCACCAAAACTTTAATCATGGTCTACCCCATCATCATCAATCATCATCTGGTTTCTCTTCTACTCGCGGGAGTCTATCTTACAGCTGGGATGAGATTGACATAAGCATTAGCTTTCAAGCTTCAAAATCACGTCGGGAGGCAATTTGAGGGAGGTAAAATAATTCCCCTAGCGAAGCAGCGGGGAAGTTAATTCAAAGAAATGAAATATATTTTTCCTCTCTTGATGGGTAATTCAGGCCAAATCAATTATTTCTGCACTCCCTGCTTCTTTTTTTGACCAAGGATGTCCTTGAGCGTATTGGATATGAAACTGTTTTTGACAGTGAAGCCTTTCAAATAAATACACTTCCAACAAAGTGAAGGGGTAAATTTTAATATATATATATATATATATATATATTAAAATTTATTTTTAACAAAACATAAAACTAATTTAAAACAAAATAAAAAAAAACTTGAATAAAAAACACATAACCTAAATATGCATTGATAATGTCACTCTACGAAATTATAGATGCCCTCGGTCAACAAAGTCATTTACATTTGTAATGACATTATTGAATGGAGTTGTTCTTACTAATTATGGAATGGCAATATCTTTGGGCCACATGGACTAGTTTTATTGAATGGTTTTTTCGAAATTATTTTTCAACCAATCAGATAAATTAAATTGTTGGTTTTTTTCTTTTCCTTTTTAGAAAATGATTTTACAAAACATTTTCCTGTAAGATTAGCATTATTTTTTAAAAGTAAAGATCATACATCATTACTTGAGAATAAATAGAACTCTTATTTACAGATTTCCTGTATGAACTTCTAAGCAGCATACGAGTCTCCGAACTCATTAAATTTCACCAAGACAATCTCCATCTCACGCATACACACTACACACAAGCAATCATGCTGGCTTGTCAGGAAGATGGAACTTTCTGCATAGCCCATGTTTCATGATTGGCTCCGAAAGCTAAAGAATTGAAGGGTCCACTGCATTTGCTTGATCCAGAAATTTGACTCCTAGATTCAAGGACCCACTCATTATCTCCAGTATCATATCTCATGTCCACGGGACCTGTAAACTGTTATCTTCACTCTAAATTTCTTCTGCTATAATAGAAAAAACTCAGTGCTTTCACACATGCACGCTGCCCATGAGTGGACTCCCAGACGATTGATTTCACTTATTCGAGGCACAATTGACGCTCTGATTGTCACAAGTCCAACCACGTTATTTTTGTCCTCGACAAGAATGCAGGACAGGACGGGACGACAATTACAGGGTGAAATATCCAATTCTAGTGAGATTTATACCTTTGACATTCTTCTGGCATTTTTATTTTTTTCTGGTTCATTGCCCTTCAATTTCATGTGACTCTATTAAAATACGTTATTTATTGCTATAAATCGTCGTGTGGTGTCCAAAAAGCATAGCTGCTGTGAGAAAGGCACGCCTCCTGTACTTTCTCGAAAGGCAGATACTTGGTAGTGCCTGGCATGTGCATTGTATAAAACCAGTGAAATTTATTATTCAAGTTGACAAGCATAACAACAACCTTATGTGTATTAGGTCCAGCCCAAATGTCAATTGCTTAGGGAAATAATGATAGCTTTCAGATCATATAGCAGCTTTTATCCTTCAAAACATAATATTTTAGTTGATGAATTAAATTTACCGACTAATATAAGATATGGCTCGGTCAGATGAAAGAGAAAGGCGGTTGCCCTAATCATTCTGCAGTAACTTTAAGCTGAAACTTTTTGACATTTTTATTTTGATAAGGTTGGAAATTTCAATCTTTGAACATGAAGCCAAATATATTGACAGATGAGATTGAAAGGACAGGAAAGTATATGCCCTTTCGAGGTCACCTTCTTCAATCAAAGAGGCTCTTGTTTTCCTCTGTTCCCATGGAACCTCAGGGCCCAAATCACCATCAACTACAGGTGCCCTCTTTTTTGAATCCTCCACAAAAAGCAAGCATGCCAGAGAATAACATCAACAACCATAACAAGCATCCTGCTGAGATCAAGGATTTCCAAATTATGATTGCAAACAGAGATGATAACAAGAAGCAATTAGCACCAAAGAGAAGCTCCAACAAAGACAGGCACAAGAAAGTGGATGGTAGAGGAAGGAGGATAAGGATGCCAGCTCTTTGTGCGGCGAGGATTTTTCAACTGACGAGAGAACTTGGGAATAAATCTGATGGAGAAACAATTCAGTGGTTGTTGCAACAAGCAGAACCATCGATTATTGCTGCAACTGGTACTGGGACTATTCCTGCTTCAGCTCTTGCAGTTGCAGGGGCCTCTGTTTCCGAACAGGGAAACTCTGTTTCAACAGGATTGCACGCAAAAACTGAAGGGTTGGGGCCCGCTGTTATTGGGTCCAGAGATAAGACTAACTGGACCATGATGAATACAAATTTAGGAAGATCTAATGTGGCAAGTGGGGTCTGGCCCTCTGTTGGCGGAATAGGGTCAGGGTTTGTTCCCAGTTCTGATCAGTCAGCATCGCATTTTGGAAATGAAAACTCCAATACTTTACCAAAATACGGGTTCCATGGGGTTGAGTTTCCAAATATTAACATGGGCTTAATGAGTTTTTACTCCATGTTTAGTGGCACTAACCAGCAATTTCCAGGCTTGGAGCTTGGACTTTCACAGGATGGGATGTTCAATCCTCAAGCTTCGAGCCCCTTCTACCAGCAGATGGTGCAGGGCCGTGGTGTCTTAAATTCGTTGAATGAAGAACAGCAGCCAGAGCAGCCTCCTGATAAAGATGATTCCCAAGGATCAAGGCAGTAGAGATATGAGATTAGAGGAGTTGCCAATGGACGAGTATCTATTAGAAATCAGTAGAATTAATAGTAAAGCGTATAGATCCATATTCTCTTGCTTTTGAGGACAAGAAATTAGGGCAAGACTTCATCAGCAGCATTGTCATCTAAGTCTGCTTAAACAGGTGCTTTTCTGTCCTTTTTTTTTTTTTGTCTTCAGTTCTGTCAGTGAAGATAACATATTAACTCCTCTCATTTAGCAGTACCAATAAATAATATTACAACTTCTAATTTGTCATCTGCAGGTTGGAATTTCAAGATTACATTTGGGTTTGTTTCACGTAGAATTTTGGGGGGGTGTTATATCACGAATGTTGTTGCTACTAGATGATCAAAAGAAGAATATTTTTGCTACTGTTAGACCTATAAGTTTCTGTATTTTCTTGCCTGTCTTTTTAAGTTTTGATATTTCTCTGAAAAACACAATTGAGTGGTTTATTTCCCTGCTGAAATAACAAATACATTTCTTGGATTTTCGCCATGAACTCTGAAGGATCTTGTCAAATCAAGTTCTCTGGTGTCTTTGGCTCAATATTAGTTCCTGTATTGACCACAACTGAAATGGCGAGCTGGTTGGGTGGGATGTTATCATACTTGAAACATCTGAGCCATCCCTTCAACTAATTTTATCTTTGGTAAAAGGATAGAAATTTTGAGCTTCATTTTCTGCAGCATCCCGTGGCTACAATTTATAAATTTCCAGTCTTTAGCATAGCTCTTTCATGCCGGTACAGTCTTAAATGATTTAATATTCAGGTTCAATGCACATTTCCTTGCAACACACTTTTCCCCCGCTGAATCTCTCCTTGTAATTTGGCACTCCATGCATGTTCCTTCTTCTCCAAGGAGGGGAGTTCCCGTAAGTCTTCACACGGATTGACAAAAATGCCTCTGCTTGAGTGATTGTCTTCTCATTAACTTCAGTCCTAAGGAACTCAAACTTGTGGGTATGAAATTGATGTTATCTTCCTCAGCAAGGTGGACAAAGCTCACCTCTGAAAAATTGATGTTATATTAAAAGGGTCATACCGCTATATGTTTTTTTCATTTATTAAAAGAAAACATTATTTTTACATAAGCATCATTCCCCTCCCAGGTTTTGTAATAGTATTTATAATATCATTTGGTCCTGGTTTTCAGGCCCGTAGGCGAGCTGCTGCTTTATTGGGCTAAGAGCAGGATCTGGCTTCTCAGGCCCGAGCCTTGCCTGATTATTATTTTTAATCTTTATCTTTTAAGAAAATAATGTGTTGTTTGTGTGTATTTTTTAAAATAAATTTTGGGCTTCTTTTTTTAATGATGTTGTGATTATTTTAAGATTATATTGGGTGTTTACAGTTTTTTAGAAGTAGGCGCGATCCCTTAGTGATTATCTCTTAATTTTATGTAGATTAAATTTGTTTTTTTATAAGATTTTTATTATTTATTATTCAATAAATTTTATATTTTTTTATATTATAAATTTATTTTGATAGAGAGACTCATTAAACATCATCAGGTAAATTACATGTTTTGCGATGTTAGATATCTTGATTTTTATTTTTGGCTGGTTATTTCAATATCTTTTTTGTTTATAGTTGATGAATTTTTTTTCATTGTTCTACATTGTGGTTATTGATTTGTTTAAATATATATGTGTGTAAATTTTTTCATTTAAATCAAATATTTTTTTAGTGTAAAAAAACACGTTGAAGAATTTTGTATGTTTATTTTTTTAATTATATTTTGATGTCTAAGATTCGATGCTTATTCTTGTAATATTTTCTTGGACCTTTTATAAAAGTTTCTTTGTTTCTAGTTTAACCTTCCAATCCAAGTTTACAATGCTTTTTTTTTTTTTTGTCTTTATTCTTTTGAATTTTGACTATTTGTTAATGTATTTTACTTTTTTCAATCTATCTCTCAAATTTAAAATTTATAGTTACCCTTTAATTTATTCTCTATTGCAATTCTAACCCTCTTTTTTATTTTGGAATTTTTTTGTATTGTTTTCTTTTGTGATTTTAACCCTCTTGATTTTTTATGCAAAGTTTTTGATCTTATTACCCGGGTCATGGTTTAATAAATTAACAGTAATTGATTTTTTTGTCTTATTTTTTCTTAGAATCATATTTTTATCTATGCAATTATTCTATTCTCAATTTTTTTTTCTTTGTTAACGAACAAGATCATTGAAATATTTTGGGATATTATGAAGATAAATTATACAATGCTATTGTTGTTTTTTCTCTTTATTTGCCGTCACTGTTTTATTTTCTAATAATATTATTAAATTACCCGAATTTTTTAAACTTATCTGAGCCAATTACTTGGATATTATGTTTTTTTTTAAATAATAATATTTACATGTTGTTGATTTTTTTTTATACAATTAAAAAAAAGTGACTCACGCCATAGTGCTGAGACACCTAACTAGTTCAATTCTAACTATGCAATGGTGCTACAAGAAGCACCACGCGGTGTACCTTGCAAACGAACACACTTCAATAATTTTACGGGTTTTAGATTCCGTCGTCTCGCCATATCCTTTTCCTTGTCGGATTCTAAGAAGAAGTCAAACAATCTCATACACAGAACGGGATTTTCATGGATTGCAGTCTTGGCCCACGACGTGTTTTCTTTTGTTGATGGGGCTGCCGAGCATGAATAGTGGTTGAAAATTGGCATGAAAAAACAAACCTTTCACAAAACCAAATGGACGGTCCGATATTTGAACTAATAAATGTATAGTAGAAAATACATGTACAATGAATTATTATGGAATGCGAAATGTTTGAGTTTGAGAATTTGCTGCTTAGCCAGTGAATTAAAAGTCTTTATAGATATTTGTGATGTCAAAAACTTTCATGAAAATCAATTGATAATAATATTACGTTAGATAATAATATATATTATATTTTGAATTCTCACTTAACAATTTAAGTTTTTAGGTGAAATATTTTCTTATCATGGTATTAAAGTCTTATTGAACTAGATATCACGAGTTTGAATCTCATATTCTATTCCATAAAAAAATCAAACATGAAATAATATAGATCCGTGCAAGTTTCAAGTTCAAAAAACTTTTACTTGAAAAATATATTAGAGAATAATATAAATTATATTATAAACTTCACCTATCAATTTAATTTTTTAAATGAGATAGCTATTTAATAAATTGTTAATTAGAGTAGCTGATGAATATCAATGATACGTTGGTTATAAATGATCATAAATCAAGGGAAAAAAAACAATAAATCACATAAAATATGTTGCGTGGTTGTACTGTTATTATCGATCAAAAGATATTAACGATGTCTCCTACACAATTTACATAGAAAATCTTATATATGTAGCGTGCCATTTTGAGCCCTGCATGACATGAAAAACTGAAAAGGTGTGTTGCCGGCGGTGGATACTTCAAGAGATTTCAAAAGGCAAACCCTGGAACCAGTACGCCGACAAAATTTATTACCTTCCAAAAACTACAAAACCAATCGGTGCGAGTGGGGATTTCAGCACAGGGAAGTGGCCAGTTCGGGTTGTGGTCCAGTCCAAATGGGTTGCTGGACCACTTAAGGATAAGCTGAATCCAGTCCATCAAGGATGATGACGCGTTAGCACGTCACTAGCCATAGTATGTTTTTGTTTTTACCGTAGGTTTGATTCCACGGGTGCTTTTCACGTGATTTTCTGTGCAACTCTTTCGTGTTTTTTAAATATAAAAATACTTTTTAAAAAATCAATTTATTTTCTTATATGTTACATATACTTTTAAAACCAGTTCCAAACGCGCTTTTTTACTATCCAAACAAGCTGTAAAGATCTAGCTCTAGAACCCACAGCCACATGCACGCTGATTGTTAATGGTTCTTGGGATTGTAATTGTTTTCGAGTTATTTTTATTTAGAAATATAATAAAATAATATATTTATTTATTTTTTAAAAACTATTTCTAATATCATTGTATTAAAATATTCTAAAAATAATGACAAGTTATTTAAAAAAGTAAGAACGTTTTCTACAAAAACATTTTTTAAACACTTCCCAGCCACAGTTATGCTTCCATCTCATTGCTTGAAGTGGCATTGATTAGCTGATTAAGAGGATATTTTACATTGAATTCCAGAAATATTTTTTTAAAAAATAAAAATATTTTATTTAGATTTTTATTTTAAATTATAATTATAATTTTTTTAATTTTTATGTGTTGATATTATAAATAAATAAATAAATATTATTTTAATACATTAATAAATAAAAAATAATTTAAATATATTTTCAAACAATCACGAAGTTAATGTAGAAAGTGTTTGTTTTTATGGTGCAACAATAGGTTGTAAAAACTTTGATAATTGAGTGTTTGATTAAATTTGAAAAGCAAAATTTTAACATGAAACCTACATAATTATATACCCTCAATCGGAATTCGACATTAAACAAGTAATATCTGCTTTTCAATTTAAGTTGAGGGGCGGGCCAGGAGGGAGAGAGTGAGGAATATATTATTTTATTATATTTTTTTAATAATTAAATAATCTAAAAATCTAAAAATTTAATTAAAACATGAAAGGATATCATAATATAATTTTTATCTCGTAATTCTAATTTTGTTTCAGATGATATTTTACTAATATTATTTCTCAATCAAATAGTCACAAATTGCGGAGGCCTTCACGTATGAATTTAATTCATGATAGAATTACAAGTAGTTTAATGAGAGAATAAAAAAAATATTCAATTTACTTAAATTATTCATTAAATTATGAAATTATTATTAATAATAATAAAATATTTAAACATACATACATACATATATACATGTGTGTGTTTGACTATATCTTTTAAAATAATTTCATAAATTGAAAATAATATAAAAATTCGGTAACAAAACACTTTTAATAATGATTTTTTATTAACATCAAACTCAATTATAATTTTAATTAAATAATTTTAAAAATATTTTAAATAATTATAATTTTAATTAAATAATTTTAAAAATATTTTAAATAATAATTAAAATGCTTTTAATAAAACAACCGTGTGACCCATGGGTCCCGTCTTGCCTACACCACCACTCCCTGTCTAGTCATCAAATAGAAAAACGTGTGCAAAGTCAGATGGGATGAAGCAGAGTTATTTATGTGAAAACTTTGATGTTAACTGAACATTTAGGATGCAACTCGCTTCTTCTTCTTCTTCTTCTTCTTTAGGTGACTACGTGTAGTTTCTAAATTATAAGAATATAAAAATGCATCTGGTAAATATACGAAACCCAAATAAAAAATATACAAGGAATGTCAGTTGTAAGGAATTTCTCTGATATATGGCCTTAAATGACCTCAGAAGGAGCTGAGGTTTTAGTTAATAGCCACGTCACCTCTTTATGTGAAATATACACACACGTGTGTGTGTAGCAGAAATCATTAGCTTTTCCCACTTATTGCCAGTGACCGCTGACTATTATTGAATATCACAGGCCATGGCCGCCCCATTTGCTTATGAAAAAATGGCCAGTCCAAAGTTGTAAATTTACACGTATTTTTATTAATTTTATGGACCATAAAATTAATAATTATATAATATTTTAATGATAATCATATTACCATGCATTCAAATCTAAATATATAAGAAAACAAACTCTTTAATCTAAAACTTTTAAAATCGGCTGTTAAAATTAATATGTTAAATCATGTAAAGGAAGAGGCCGAATAACGTGGCTCACTTGCAAGTGGGCCTTGTACAGTCATTTCCTCCTGGCTTGGCACGGAAATCGTCACCTTTGCGGTCACCTCTCCACTTCTGATTTAAAAATACAAAGAGTTTGGTGAGGTTTTTGGTACAACTCGCATGAAGGAAGCGCTGATGGAATGAGACCCAACTTAAAAGAGTAAAAGACTTCTTTAACTATATTGTGTTCGCTACGAGTTTATATTATTTTTTTATTACAGTATTTAAACATTGTAAATATGTTTTAATAATAATAATAAAAAAAACATTAAGCCTGGCTATGATTCCGATCAACTAAACAAGATAACTTTATTTAAATCATAGAAATAACTATAGAAAACAATAAAACACTCACGGTAACATGAGGAAAAAAAAACATTTATTCAAAAGCAAAAAAAAGTAATTTACTTTATTTTGCTCAATGAATTTTTTTGTTAAAATAAATTTGTAATAGAAATCAACTCACATGTAACTTTATTGAATAAAATAAAACGTAAAAAAAATAATATCCAAGGTCGCATATATTAGAAATATAATGAAAAATAATTACGTAATAAAAAAACATTAAAAAAAATTGCATGTGAATCATATTAACCTCTTAAAAAAATATAACACACCTGGTATAATTACAAAACCAATAGTTATCTAACAAAATAACAGGGAAAGGGCATTAAATAAATAATAAATATATCATTTATGAAATAAAAATTCAATGCAGGATCAAATATAAACTAGCTTGAAATCATGTAATTCAAATTTCAAACATTGGTAAAAATATAAGAATAAACTAACATGACGTGATCAATTTAGTGAGTCCACAAACAATATGAACTCCTTATAAAAATATAATTTAATTTCAAAAGAATACTCAAGACAATGTTTTTATAATAAAATATCGTGGTGGCAAAATATTGGATCAGTACAAATTAACCTAGATTAACATTTCAAAACCCAAATCATAAAATCATGACAATCCCAAATAAAACAAATAAAAACAAACTATAAAGCTTAATTATAAATAATTTATTACTTAGCAATAAAAATGGAAAAAACTCAGTAAAAATAAACAGTAAAATTATAAATTTGAACAAAATTATAAAAATATCATAGGCAATCTTGCATGACATTTCTAAACTTTGATTTTTCTAAAATATTAACCTTATATATAAAAATATACAAGGAGACTCGTCTTAAAATTTGAGTTTGATTCAATAGTTGGATTGAGAAATCAATATCATGAAGCTCTATAATTTTTAAAAATAAACAGCATTATTTGGTTGAAAACAAACCAAAATGTTTTGGCTAAAATTTAGATGAAATTTTTAAAATGACTTATAACCGAGCAAGATGAGCATGTTATGGTCTGCTTAAATTTTTAAACTCGAATGAGAAGTATAGGATATTCTGAACAAAACATGCCAAAATTGATATATTGTCTAGAACTATAAAGCATGAGCAAGCATGTTTGGGCGCTGTAACTCGAGCCAAATTGCATGTTTTTTTTCAAAAATATATTGGATAATTTCTAATCTACCTTCAATGTTTTTTTTTTACCATAAAAGGTAACTTTAGCGGTTGAAAACTTAGTACCAGATTTCTAGATCTAAAAAGCTTTGAATCATGCATCATGTTTTTATTTTTCATATTTAGTTTAGGAAATTTAATTTATTTTCCTTTCCATTTTAGGCCCATTACTAGTACAAAATAAATTTCTCTAGTTTGCCTTTCAGCTAGATACTTCAAGAATCGCTTGTAAAATTTTAAGTTAAGTTTTATGTGTGGTGGTCGTATTTGACAAAATTCTATGGGTTTTTTATGCTTCTTGTTTTTATTCGTATTGGCCGGTATTGGAGCATTATAAAGATTTTAATGATCTCGTTTATGATAAAATAGACATGGATTGATATTCTCCATCAATTTATGATGTTTATTTTGTTAATGACTATGCTGACAAAGATAGCATAAACAATTATAATAATAACAATAACAATGTCATCAAGAGTGTTATCATTGATAAAATTAAGATTGAGTTTAGAGATAACATGAAAGGTACTAGAAAAAATAAAATTGTTGATTTAGGTAGTAATAATCCTACAACGATCTTTTTTATTATGATTTTACTATTTTCACCAATACAAATTTATTTAAGGGTTGTATGGATATGACATATGCTGATAAAGAAAAAGAGATTTGCAATTCATTACCCTATAAGCTATAAGAGAAATTTGTCGATTCAACAACTTTTTATTCAATGCGAGGAAAGAAGATAGATTGAAGAGTTTTGATTAGACATTTATGAGATCAACACCATAATAATTTGAGCTTCTAAAACAAGTTCTTTTTGACCCAAATAAGACTAATGCAATATGATTTCAAGGTTAAAATATTTGTTTTATTTGTTATTTTTATTCCTATTTAGCTTAGAAAAATATTTTTTTTTATCATGTTTTGCTCCTTTTATTCGATCCAAGAGCTTTTTATTTAGTATTTGCATTAAACTAGTAAAAATAAGGGTGTTTAGTTTACATCCAAGTAGACTATTTAAAAATATATATATAATTTCGAGTTAGGGATTTTGTGAGTGATCCCTATTTGGTAAAATTATGTGTTACTTGTTTTTGTTAATCTATCATGTGTGCGCGCACGCGCGTGTGTGTGTATTCAACAATAAAATTCTGAGTTGGAGATTTTATGAAATTACCCCTATTTGGTAAAATAATATATTACTTGTTTTTGTTATTTTTGTGTTATTTTTATTTGCATCACTTAATCTATCTTGTTTATCGAATATCATTAATGATAAAAACTAGCTTCATCGAGTTTCCCTCCTAAAAATGAATAAAAAAACACTGAAATTGAAGTTGTTGATACTTGGTAGCCATAATTTATCCATCTAAAAATGTTTGTTCTCCTTTTTCAATAAAAAAAACTTTATATCTCTTCAAATGATATTTAAGGATTGAAATGTAAGAAAACAATAATTACCAAAAAAAAAAAATCATATTCCCAAAGAAAGGGGCTAAATATGGAAAATTTGAGGGACTAAATTGAATATTTCCATGTCTTCTGAATAGTGCATGCTAGAAAAGAGGTTATATTTTGTTTAAATGTCAATTTTATTCCTTGATCTCTTAATTTTAATTTCCAGAAGAGCATAAGACTATTTTCCAGTAAAATTGGCATGTGATTAACGGGTTGGAATATTTATTGGTAAACTATACGATAAACAAATATACAGATAACAAAAAATAAAGTCATGCCAACATACTCTGAAAGGGTCTTATTGCAGTGAAATAAAGTGCGACGCTCAAGATGTAAGAATCCAAAAATCCAAGGGGCCCGAGGGGAGAAATTGACTGCAATAAATAATGGAGTGAAAGAGGAATTGCAATGGATGAATCATGTGCAACCCTAAAATCAAATGTTCATCAACTCTCTAATCTCCAATTGCACAAGAAACCGGCACGGTGAGTTGACGTTAACTGCAGCCATCATTGCGGCCTGCTCTTCATTGTGTTTTTCGATTCCTTCCTGCATGTTTAGAAGCTTGTCTGTCTCCAATCATATTTAAACATCGTACATTAAAAAATTATTGCCGGTTAAGATCGTGAGATCAAATCTGTATCGACTTCTTTTTTTTGTTTTGAGAAAATCGTCCTATAAATAGAGGGATGTAAAGGATTTAATTTAATTTAATCTAATTGCGTGGAAAAAAACATAATACTTCACCTCTTATTCAGACTCTGTTTTGGCATTTCATTTGAAAATCGATTTTGAAAAAAAATATAATTTTTTATTTTTTATTTTAAATTATTTTGTTAGTATTTTTATGTTATTCTCTTGTGCTATGTTAAAAATATTTTTTTTTAAAATAAAAAATATCATTTTAATATATTTATAAATAAAAAACATTTTAAAAAAAGAACCTCACCCACAAACAATTCCATATAGTCACTTAATATCAATTGTATTGTTTTTTTATTCAACAGTACATGACAGCTCTGGACGAGTTTGTTTATCAATTAAAATAATTCCTTAAAAATATATTAAAATTCAAACCTTGAAAAATAAAAAGGGCATTAATTATTAAATTAATGTTTAGTGTTATATCACGTTTTCCTGCCAAGAGCATGTACCGCTCCCACCCATGTATAATAATAATAATAAGAACAATACTCCACAACCAAATACCAATATAAAATTGAAACAATAAATAGCTGTGATTCATTAAAGAAATCGGCACCCACCAAATAAATATAATAAATTGAGAGGGAAAAGGTGAATCGATGTTCCCGCAACTAGCCAAACCAATAAAATCCGGGGACGGTAGATCTGAGAGAATTGAATTGAATGAAGAATCTAAAATAGAACGACAGCCAGAGGGAATCCAACAGGTTAGTAGAATCCTGCTAAATAAGGAAAGACTGCCAGGGAAGAGAGAGAGAGAGAGAGAGAGAGAGAGAGAGAGAGAGAGAGTAACCCTGAAGCCAAACAGGATCCAAGCAGACATCTAAATAATTAAAGAACAGCAAAATCTTGCTAGATTTTCATGCGAGCCTGGGATGGACCAAAAGTTGTTTCCGGCCCGTCAAAAGACTGCACCTACACCCCCTATATGTTTCCCAGGCGAGTAAAAAAGATGAAGGAAAACATAGAGGAACCTAGGCGTGTCATGTCTCGTGTATTGCATTCTATTGTGCACCACAGCAACACTGTAGTCTGTAGAAAGTATAGACCACAGACAAACCCATCAGCAAAAAAGAGTCTGTCTCAAATAGCGTGCAATGATGGTAAAAAAATTAAGATTTTTCTTACGAATCTTAAATTCGAATTATCTGAAATAATAGTCTTACAAAAAATATCTAAACAAAATTAGGGTTTAATCGAATAAATAAATATTCTAAAAAAAGGGCAAGTAACGAACATATTGACTACACTTTGAGCCGGCTTGTGAAAGGAAACTCATCCACAAACACAATACAAACTCATAGAAGAGGAAGACCTAGTGTTCGGAGGAGGGGAGGTGCGTAGGCCCCATGTTAGCAGATGACTACAAACCTGGATGGCCGTGTCCCGTGCTCTCTCCTCTTATCTATCTTTTTTTTTTTTTTTTTTTTAAAGAGGGGTAGTCGTGCTGTTAAATGTCAAGTTCCTCCAAAACTCCTCGTCCAACCCAAGAGCCAGCACCACCCAACCAACATACAACACACACGCACCACAACATAACTCAGAATCCAGGGGTACAAAACACTGAAGACTGCGAAGAAAGTGCGCCAACAATCCAAAACAAAGCCAGCCCATTTCTCTACGTTTCTGACACCCACACACACCCTCTGCTTTGGTTTGTAAATCTCTCCTTTTCCTCTTCCTCTTCCTCTTCTTGTTCTAGTTGTTACAGGGAAAATGGACTGTTGGTCTCCTCTTACAATGGATGACGAGTTTGAGAAGCTTGTAATTCGGATGAACCCTCCAAGGTGAATTTACCTTTCGTTTTTTTTTTCTTTAAATCATTTAATGTGTGAGTTTCTGTTTGAATTGAAAAGGGTTGTTATGTTTTCTTGAAGTTTTCACTCCTCGAGCTCAAAGTTTGGATTTTTTTAAGGATTTGGCAATATGTGTGTGTTTGTGATATTGTTTTCAGTTTGTGTTTAATTTTGCAGGGTTACAGTTGATAATGCTTCAAGCAGGAAAACCACTTTGATTAAGGTGTTTATTTGAATCATTTGGATGTTCTTGGTTCGTTTCATGAGGTTAAAGTCCGGAACTTGATTTTGTTTTGTTGATAATGTTCAGGTTGATAGTGCTAATAAGCGTGGTAGTTTGTTAGAGGTGGTTCAGGTCTTGACTGATTTGAATCTTATAATTAGACGAGCTTACATTTCTTCAGATGGAGAATGGTTCATGGATGGTTAGTTTTGGTTCTTTCTTTACATTTAACTTTGGCGACTCTTGAATTCAATTAATTGAGGTTGATCTTCTTGTTTAAAATGGTTCTTTTGCAGTGTTTCACGTTACAGATCAACATGGGAACAAGTTATCCGAGGATGATGTGGCTGAGAGAATTCAACAGGTAGATCTGCTCAACTGTCCTCCATTTGTTGCCAGAATTGGAAATCAAAATCATCTCCACTATACTCGTTGTCAATGTGAAATCACAAATGGAGCCCGGAATTGTTTCTTATTATAAGAGACTTTAAAGCATGTAACTTTGATTCTGACCGCATTTCTAAATCTGTTACGCCTTAGCTCCACCAGCTGCCCCTATTTTTTTAGCCTTTTCACTCCCTGTCCTTAAATTTTGACAACAATCAGAGATCAGGGCTTCATTTTTTGTGTACATTTTTAGACCAGAGTAACACTATTCTCTTTTAGTACCGGTTTACTTTAAAAAAGGAGGTGCAAGAACTCAGAAGTTTAGAGAACTGTAAATGTCACAGGTCAAGTTGTACAGAATTCCAAATACAGTGAATTCACCGTACGCTTCTTTTGTAAATAAAATCCTTTCAATTAATTATTCTCCTTAGTTTCGTTTAAGAAGATAAATGAAAGGAATAGAGAAGGAAGAAATGGTGGTTGTTATTTCGTCTGCACCATAAAGTTTTCCAACAATATATTTGGTGCCGTGTGAGTTTCATGCAATGCTCATGAATTAATTTACATTTCACAGTCATTGGGACCAAGAGGGCGAAGCTTCCGGTCTTTGAGACGGTCAGTGGGTGTGCAAGCTGCTGCAGAGAACACAACTATTGAATTGACTGGAAGAGATCGACCGGGCTTGCTTTCAGAAATTTTTGCTGTTCTTACTGACCTCAAATGTAATGTGGTGGCCTCAGAAGTCTGGACCCACAATTCAAGAATGGCATCTGTTGTTTACATCACAGATGAGGCTACTGGACTGCCAATTGATGATCCTGATAGGCTTACTAAGATCAAACAACTTCTCCTATATGTTCTTATGGGTGATAGAGATAAACGAAGTGCCAATACAGCTGTATCTGTGGGTTCCACTCATAAGGAGAGGCGGCTGCATCAGATGATGTATGCTGATCGTGACTATGACATGGATGAAGCAGAATTTGGATCGGCAAGCGAACGGAAGCCTTTTGTAACAGTGGAGGATTGTGTAGATAAGGCTTACACTATTGTGAACTTGAGGTGCCCTGACCGGCCAAAGCTACTATTTGATACGGTGTGCACATTAACTGATATGCAATATGTAGTATATCACGGAACTATCATAGCTGAAGGACCGGAAGCTTGCCAGGTTATTCTTTATTACCTGAAGATGCGTTACTAGTTTTCTGTTTTGCGGGCTTCAACTGTGCTTGGCCCGAATCTAGGCCACCAAAAGTCGGTTTATATTTTCATTTTTTCTCATTGTCAAACACCTTATTTGTTTGATGCTGTTGAACTTGTTGTTCTTTGATCATCATATCTTCTGTTCTTTTGGTCGACAGCTTTGTTGTTTTGATTAATCTGTCTTTTTCACCAAACAAATGCTTTTAAAAATTGCTACACGGCATCTCATTTGTTTCTTCTTGAACAGGAATATTTTATAAGGCATATGGATGGATCACCTGTTAGTTCCGAAGCAGAGAGGCAAAGAGTGATCAATTGCTTGGAGGCTGCTATTAGAAGGAGAACTTCTGAGGTACAATTATGCACAAGTGTGATTTTGATGCTAGTTCCAAACTTGTCATCTGACTAGCATTTGATTTATTGAATTGTCTTGATGCAGGGTGTAAGATTGGAACTTTGCGGCGAGGATAGGGTTGGCCTTTTATCTGATGTGACTCGCATTTTTAGGGAAAACGGTCTTTCTGTCACCCGAGCTGAGGTTACTACCAGGGGTTCCCAGGCAGTGAATGTTTTCTACGTCATTGATTCGTCTGGATATCCGGTTAAGAATGAAACAATTGAAGCGGTTAGAAAAGAGATTGGCCTGACTATACTTCATGTGAATGATGATGCTTACTCAAAGTCCCCGCCGCAGGAGCGCAGTTTTTTCTCTTTGAGTAATATCTTCCGATCTAGGTCGGAGAAGCTCCTCTATAACCTGGGTCTGATAAAATCATATTCTTAGTAGCCCAATAGATAAACTAGGTTGTCAGCAACGAAAATGTTGGTTGTTTGGCTTAGTCACACAGGTTGTTCCTTAGAGCAGTTCAATTCCTTGTTGATCTTGGGCGAGGCATTAAAGTTGCAATCAAATTTGAATTTGTAAAGCCTCTTGTAAGTATCTTGTTCCGGCAACCTCGTTCCCATGTTGCATTGTAAATACTGTTGTACTAGCTTAAAAACATCATTCAAAATGCAGCATTGAAACTCATTTTGCCCGATGTTCCAAGTTATGATCGCCGGGATTTGCTTTCTGGATTCTGATGCCACATAAAGACTCATCTAGCGCAGGATGTGTTGCAGATTTTAATATACATTTAGAGCTTTGAATCTGAGAATGGTGATTTCCATGAGAACAGCCGTGAATTATTTTGGAATATTTCCTTTGGTCTCTCTCTCTTAGCATTTGGCTGATTAGCCAGATCATGAATGAGAGCAGAGGCTAGACTGTTTGAGGATTCTTCCCCTGAAATCATGATGCAGATGGCATGCAAATATATCGGTAGGGTGTTTTGCAAGTACTTTCGCCTGCAACGAGTGGACAAACAATGGCGAGCCGTCATGGGACAAGGAATGTCTAAACAATGTATCAACTTCCCTGTATATAAAAACTAAGCCATCAAGATTGACTTTAGCTGCAATTCCGGATAAAGAAATCACCTGGTGCTCACTACTCCATGGAGGTTCGGTTGTGGTGGTGACATGAGAAATTTCATACCTTGTTTCGGCTTTCGGATATGTTCAGAAATATAGTTGAATTTGTTTTTTAATTTTTTTTATTTAAAAATATATCAAATATACTAGCACATCAAAATATCTAAAAACATAAAAAATTAATATAAAACAAAAATTATTTAAAAAAAAAATATTTTTGAAACTCCATAAATCTTACAAGTACGCGAGGGAAGGGAGTAAACAAAAATAAAAGAAAGGGGAAAATAATAAAATAAATAATGAAGTGCACAAATTCAGATCTAAAAACAAATCCGATATTTGTTTTTCAATTTTCATTATAAATAATGTCCCCAATATTCACTCATAGAGAAAGGATAGTTTAAGCACAAAAATCTCTTTTCTCTGTGCGTGAATATTCGAGACATTATTTATATTAAGAATTGAATATTTTATTATAGCAATTGGATAATCACAAATCTATAGCTTAAAATCATAATGGTGGAGTTAATTAATTATAAAAATATGATTTAGATTGATTTTTAAATTATTTTTTTGTTTATAAATGTATTATAATAATATTTTTTATTTTTAAAATTATTTTTAATATTAATATATTAAAATGATACAAAAATACTAAAAAAATATTAATATATATATATTTTTTTTCAAAATGAAGAGAATGACAAACAGACAGTTTGAAGATTGGTTTGTGACTCATTAATTATAATGATTTTGTACAGGCTTTAAGGATTAATAAAACAGCAGAAAAGTGACCGACAGAATCTCAACGGGGGAGGAAAGATGTCACGCAACTCCACGTCCCTCGCACGGCTTAATGTTGTCCGTCGCACATCTCTTTCCCAATTAGGGCTCTGATATATTATAGCTACATCAGCAACGTACACGTGTCAAGATAAAGATCAAAGCCGCCTGTCTACGTGGGGCTACCTTTCTAGTGTTGGTGGGTGCCAGGTTCGCCGTTTTGAAGAGGTAGAGGATAGGATATTTGGATGAACGAAATGGCTCAGCACATGGGTCACGTGGTTTAGATTCTATAAGATCTTTTTCGAAGCACGTGTGCTTTTTGCAGACAAAATCATTGTACAATGCCATATCATGTCATGTCATGTCATAATATTATTAATATATATTTTTTTAAAAAAAAACAGCTATCCCAATAACATAAATATTTCAACAGAATAATTTTAAAAAACGTGTTGAGAAATGGTTTACTTTTATTCTCTTTTAAAACACAATATTTTTTTTTTAAAAAAAAATAACGAGTAAATATATTATGTTTTATATGTATGGTATTTTAGCTAACATTAATTAATGTTATATTTTTTTTATCATAATATTGAAAGATATATTGCTATACAAAGGTAAGGTATGAGAGATTGAAATTGTTTTTCGTTTAAAAATATATTAAAATATTTTTTTTAAAAAAATTATTTTTAACATCAACGTATAAAAATAATCTAAAAACATTAACATTTTTAATTTAAAATAAAAAAATATATATATACTTTTTTTTATTTCAAAAACTCTCTTAAAACATAAACAAACAGCACCTAAAACTTTTTGTTATTGACTCGTTTTTACTTTCTATGCTAATTATCCAATATCCCCTAATTTATTACGTTTAAGACGTAAAGGACAATTTTTGCTTCTCTTCTCTAAACAGTATGGAGATGGAAAAGCAACCAAAACAAAACATTCAAGGATCCCAGCCAAACTTTTTTTTTATATATGTATATCTATATATATATATATATATATATATATATATATATATATATATATCGCAATCAAGACCGACATCACGTAGCTTAAGAAGGCACCACGTTTTCTAGGTGAAGCTCTGTACTATTTATTGGGCCTTTTCCAATGTCTCACATTTTAGAAGTTAAGGTATTAAGATAAACTGAATTACTCCATCATCCCAAGGCCCAGTGGCTGGTGGCCTCATTAAGCTATATGTATCCTGAGGCCATACTCGGGCCCAAGTCCATACTAATCAAGCAAACCCTCTACAGATCGGGGTCGCGTGTAATTGTCAATGCAGGCCGCTCGAGATCCCTTGGAATCACATCCCAAGTCCACTGAGAGCACTATGAAGAATGATCATCGCCCTCCCATCACAAGTAGAATAGCAATGAAGGACATTGTGGACGTCTGGATCTAATGTTGAAAATGATGTGCCTTAACAACCACCCGATAAAAAAATTTCTATCCGGGAAATAACTCTTTTTGCTCAAGCTTTCTACTGAATACAAGTGAACAAATAAACTTTTTCAGAGATTGATTCCACACTCGTTTAGACAAAAGCCCTCCGAAAGGGGCAGACTTCTCAGGTTCGATGTTGAGGAGAATAGAATAGATGGATAGAATTGATCAAGCTTCAGTCATAGGAAGCTCGCCACTTTCAAGGATCACCACTCTCTTTGTGGGACGGTCTCCTCTGTCGGTCTGTTGTGACTCGATCAATTTAACAATGTCCATGCCTTCCAAAACTTGCCCAAACACAACATGCCTTTGATCTAGCCATGGAGTCTGCCATTTCCCGTGAACATGCAAGCAAAATGAAAGCGTGTCAAGTTTTATAAAAGCAGCATAAATCTGCAAAGATTTGACCACTAAACTAGAAGGAATTGACCAATATATCACATAAGAAGCACTTGCAGAAAACAACCTGTCTCCATTAGTGACCACTAATAATCATGCTACCTATAAGAAATAGGTGCTAAGCCGATAGAAAAATGAAAGTAGCCTACTGAAAGAGAATGAAACTTCATTGGTGAAACTTGGTTGATAAAGAGCATATCAGTTACCACGAACAAAAAGAGTACGAAATGGATTTGGATTGTTAGAGTTGTTTCCAATTTTCAAGCACCTACATGTACTATCCACACACAAGCATGATCAACATGCAGTGGTTTTCAAAACATAAAAATTTTGCCTTCTTTATAATGGCCTTCATCACATGCAGAACACAGTACAGGCAAAAGCACCTGTGCATGGTTTCCAGAAGAAGAAGGGGACGACTGAGAAAATATTCCAATCCCTCACCCCTCTTGGGAGGTACAAAGTTCAACCCCATTTAACTACAACTAAAAGTTTGTACATTCCAAAAGCAGAATGTAAGAGATGGCTTCAGAAACAATGACCTATTTCCCTTGATCCCTTCCCCTGTTACACCTCCAATCAAGTAACCATAACTCATTATATTAACCATATTTTTAAGTTGTCTTCAGAAAGAGAGAACCCCCAGGGAAATTCATGGTTAGATATAGGCATCATATTCCTTCTTTAATCTCTATCTGAGATCTTAGTGTGCTCAAAAAACCACTAATGATAAAAATTCTCGGGTACTGTAACAATAGGATATGATGTGTTTATATGTACACCCACATATGTTCATGTCTCCACGCACATGCATGAGGAAAATGTAACTAATTGGAAAGGCAATTGTTTACCTTAACAGTGCAGATAAAAAATTGACTTCCATTGGTGTTGGGCCCAGCATTTGCCATACTAAGAACTCCTGGTCCAATATGCGACACTGCAAAGCATTTGATCGAGATTTCATAATCAGGCATGTGGTGGCACATTGATAAATATACAACATCGACCACCAAAATGTTAAAAAGACGACCAGGTAGAATCCAGGATGAATCAATCACTCAATAAACTCCAAACCATGAAGAGATGATCTTAGCAAAAACTCATTGAAATACAGGAAAATTTATGCTTAGGGACTGCTCAAACTTAAGACGGGGTGAGAGTGAGACATGGAGAAGGGGTCATCTGTCTTCAACCAAAGAAACTTCCTAGGCAGGTATTACAGTTAACTGAGCATGGGCTCCAACCAAGAGAAATAGTTAAATGAGAACTACCGACTTACACTTGAAGTTTTCATCCTTGAATGTGCGGCCATATATGCTTTTACCTCCAGTGCCCTGCAAGTATTTCCAAATACTGACAATTAGAATACATTACTCATTTGAAAACCTTTAGAATATACAAAGCTTAGAATATCATGGACAACATTCTTAACAAACACACAGAAACAAGGGAAACAAAGCATAGAAAATGATTAAAGAAAAAATTTCAAGGGTTTTAGAAATTGAATTGGACATCTTTTTAACCATAAACCCTAAAGTTAAATGGCGATCCCATCTGAACTAAGATATCCTTTGCAAAATAAATGTTGCCAAGAAAACTGGACAAATCATGTAAACTTTCTAACTAAACCCACAAGAGCGCAGAGATTTCCATTCATTTGACCCTTATAACTTGAACTGTAAAATGCACATATCCTTGTTCAACTTGAAAAAAATATTTACACACAGGCCACTTATAGCATTAGGTCAACACCCTCATGCGTTTCAATCACATGTTCACAACTTGAATAGTGATGAACTCTCTATATTTGCAGCACGGCCAGCTTATACATTGAATCCAATTTCAGAAATTATAAGTTTGACAAGTAAGCACCATGCGTTTCTGTAATGCATTTAAATATTGGTGCAGTTCTGATACATCAGACCAAGTGATGAAAAAACTTCATAGTGGTCTCTTATTTCATAGATAGTAAAATACTTCTTACAATAAACAGCACCACATTGTTCAATAGGAACTTGAAAGGTGGAACTGTTTGGGAGGTGAGAAAATTAAGGTGGAAATGAGACATTCAAGTTCCCATAGCATCAGCTGAAATTCTTGGTCTTTCACCCGGTTTAAGCCAATAATACTATTTCTAGTGAGACAATAAAAGGAGGTGAAAAGTTCCTTTAACAATGACAAAAGGCCACTAGCACTGCAAGTGGTACGTGTACTTGTGTAACAGGGACTCATAACTTGCTAACTAACAAGACAATATATTGAAAGAGGGCACTCACATTTCCTTTGTCAAAGTCCCCTCCTTGAATCATGAAATCTTTGATGACACGGTGGAAAGCAGAATTTTTGAAACCAAAGCCCTTCTCTCCTGATCAAAATACATAATTGAAAGCAAATTATAAAAGATTCAAAGCATTGATGTTAGGGAAAGAAAAGAGCTAATGGATAGTATAGATCCAAAGTTCATATGACACAACCTGTACATAAAGCACGGAAATTCTCTGCTGTTTGTGGCACATCATCACCGTATAACCCAATGACAATTCTCCCAACAAGCTTCCCTACTGGATTCCCAATCCCTATATCAAAATACACTTTGTTGGTCACCTTTGACTGCAACTCCGCAACCTGAAAATTTTACCAAACAAGAAAAAATAAAATAAAAATTAAGTAATTCCACATCAAAACCATCACAAAACGAACTCTAATATGCATTTCACACGGCAATTCAAATTTTTTTATCCCAAATTGGTTTCTTAAACTTTACAGAAAGTTGCATATATCTGTAAGTCCTAGAGATAATCGAAAGAATTCAAGAGAGTAAAAAACACAACAGTTCACTAAAATCTAAAAGGAACACAATATCCAGGTCTCAAGCAAACAATATCCTCGATCGATTGAACAGATAAAATCTACACAATAAACTAGATACATAGAGCAACCGGGGAAAAAACGGAAAAGAAGAACCCTGCAAAACCCCAAACCTCTGCACTAGCTCGAAGGGAGCTAAGAGCACGGGATTTCTTCGGAGACGAGGATGTAGGAGAAGCGAAACGAAGCGAGACCGGGAAGAACAAGCTCGATGAAGACGAGGAAACATTTGACGGCAACACATTTCTTCTGGAAAACTTCACTTCATGACATGCGGTGGAGCTTCCTGATTTTACATGGGACAAAGTATTTCTAGGGCTGAATAGGGAGCCCACATTTGGCTGCAAAGAATAAAACGGAGTTCATGCTGGATTAGTAAAAAAATTACAGTAAAATAGGGGAGTGCTTGGTCAGTGGGAAAATGAAAAGGAAAAGGAAAAGAGTAGTACAAGAGTTGTAAGAGAAGCCGCCATTGATGGTTCCGGCGTGATTTTCTGTGGTTTTAGTTTTATAGAAGCTTGCTAGAGAGATGATGCATTATACAGATATTGCGTTTGGTGTTAAGGAAATGACAAATGTGTCCTCTAAGAATCACCGGGGGTCAGGTGTGTCGAATATCCACAACCGTACCAACAACCCTTTAGCGGCCACCATAACCCCAAAAAAACCCTACCCTTCTCCTGCTGAAAACAAAAGGTCAACGGAAACAACAAAGATTGTATTATCATCGCTAGTCAAGTTCTTGGTATTTTTTTATTAAACCATAAAATTAACATTTTACATTATGCATTTAATTCGTTATTGTAAAATTAACTGTTAATCAACAAAATAAACTAAATAATATGGGCGGACTTCACTTTTTTTTCCATTTATATCAACTAATTAGATGAAATTAGATTTTAAATTGTAGTAAAAATATAAAATAAGAAAAAAACACAATAATTAAGACATGAAGATAGTTTTATGTGAACAAGTTTCAAGCATTTTTAAAAACATCCTTAAGAAAGAAGGTTAGACTTGATTTAGAGATTTCTCATTAAGTTAGTTTTTTTGTATGAGCCTTTTGGGTTTTTTTTTTAATTTTTTATTATTCAATATTAAGTTTTTATTGATTTTTATTTTTCAATAATGGAATGATTATACTTTTTTTTTTTATCTTGCACTAAAATAAAAAATCAATTCAAATTAATTGAATCTATAACCCGAGGGCAAATTTATCAGGCATTTTTTTTTTTTTTTTGCACATGACAAGTTGACAATGTCAGGAGATTTTTGCCTCCAAACATTATTGGATTATCTTGCATAAACCTAGAATTGCAAGGACTGAAGTTAATTCTTCTTAAAAGAAAACCACCTTTTTTTTCTAAACAGCGTCGTTTGGGAATTGTTTTGATTCTTTTGCGTGGTGCTAACATGATGGCATTGCCCGTCCTTTTGTGACGAGGTGCCAAGACGCCATATTTTTACCCTTGGAATCTGGTTCGAAAACAGAGTCATTGGCTCTCAACGCTCTCCTCCACCGCTTAACTTTCGTTTGCCTTAACAAACACGAAACAACACGTTTCTTGCCCCTTCAAATCCCCAACTCCAACTTCTTCACATTCTCCTTCTGATCTCTTCAATGCCGCTGTTTAACTCTAGTTTGACTCCTGCAGAGAGGATAACAATGGCTTGTAGCGCTTTTGCGAGGGAATGAAAACCGAAAAGAGCAAAGACACTTCTTAATTTGGAAACACTGATGCTAGAATTGCCTGTGAGATTTTTCTTGATGTCAAATATAACCTGTAGTTTTTCTAGGCCCAATGCTTTTAGCTTTTCTGTATGGAATCTCCAGATTGATTACGGCTATCAACCATGTTAGGTCAGCATACAAAATTATGATGAACACTGAATTATACTGTGCCAGCTTTTAGCCTCTTTTTTATAGTTCTTCGAATTTCGTGTTCAAGACTCTTTCACTTATTCTCAGTTATCTGAACTAGTTGTACAAGTGCTTCATACCTTATCATCTCTTTGAGAGTGGTTGAATTATTTTTGAAAATATTTTTGTTTAGAAATACATAAAAATAATATTTTTTATTTTTTAAAAATTATTTATTATATCAATACATAATGATGATCTAAAAACATTATTTTTTAAATTTAAAGTAAAAAAATTCTTTTTTTTTTCTTTCAATAAATACTTTTGAAATGTTGTGTAGTGCCAAACAGGGCCCAGGACAGTTTTTGATTGTGGTCCTCCTTACACATTTAAGTTGATGGCTGTGCAGAGGACATTCATCCTGTGTCGCCATCAGAACACAACATCCTTTTCAGGAACAACTGCAAACATGGAAAACCTTCAGAGGAAACAAATCAGAGGACATTCATTCTGATGGGTATGCTGATACTAGCCCTCTTCAAAATTTTGCCAGAAGCTTCCTTTGCCGCTAACATAACTTCTCCCTATTTTACAACAATTTGCAATCATAAGCATAGCACAAATCTCCATCGGTCATTGGGGAAAGAGAAGAATGATAAACAAAATGATGTGCAGCACAAAGTACCTCATTGACGTTCAAAATCTTCTTGTCCTTCATAATCCATTTGCCATTGCACATTACGGAGACAACATTCTCAGTCCTCATACTGTACACAAGGCTTGAGATGCTGCAGAACAGTAAAACAAACATCAATCCAATGAGATGAGTGCATTTATAGGCTGTTACACACAAATCCAATAGAACAAATGCTGCACTTCAGTGATGAACAGTTCCAATGGAAAAGAAGAAAATTAAACAGAAGGACTGTGCTGCAATTTCTGATGGCTGATGACCATGTAGATTACATGACCACAGTTACCAGGAACATGGGGCATTTCGGTTGTGGTACAAGATTCAGGATCGGGGTACACACAGGTCAATATGTGGTACGTAGGGGGTAGGCTTAGTAGGCACATGACTTTGACAGTTGTTTATAATTCAGATAAACCTCTAAAGCCCTAAATGAGCATTTCGATCAATGCATTTACACGTGATCAATCAAAAAGCAGACATTGAGTAGACGCTGGAGAAACTTCTTTACCCTAAATGGTTGAGTTGACATATATTTAAGGCGCTGAGAACATGAGAGGAAGAGCCTATAATGTTGCAAGAACTTCAAAGCTAATTTCATACCAGTCATGAATAGGAACCATGGACCATGAGTTGGGATGGACTATAGTGATGTCAGCCTACCAAATCAGGAAAACAAAGATTAATCATATCCAACTGCCTGAAAAGACATTAAAAAACCACGTACTTGTAGTTAACAGAAGCTAAATCTCTAATTGCAAGTTAAACGTGAAAAAGGAGTGAAGGGCAAGGAGGGTAGGTGGGGAGGAAGAAGAGCTAGTGATCTAACTTAGAATCCATTTGGGACTGCAACACAGTCCTAATTGGAGCTTTAACAATCCAACCTTTTTCCCAATTTCAAGGGATCCTATTTCATTATCCCAGAGCACTGTTTTTGCACCATTTATGGTCCCCATTCTGAGAATTGTTTCAGCTGGGAGAGCTGTAGGATCAGTTGTTCCCTTTGCATAAACTTCCCGTCCTTTGTTGATCAAAGAAGCTAGATACATCTCATCAACTGCAAAGAGAAAATTACCACATAAATTTGCAGTCATCTGTATTCCAAGGACCAAGGAGCATTTTGACCTTAGAGTAAATATTGTCAAAAATTGCTTAAAGGATGAGCTTAAAAATATTATTTTATTCTCCTCAACCTATATTATAGTTCAAAGGAAAAATATCTGACCATGTCTCCAATACGACCCAGGCCCGGACTTTTTTATTATGGTACAGGGCAAAAACCTTACTATATATACATGTAAGCATGCGACGAGGAGGTATTCCCTATTTCTTTCTTTTTTAAGGTCTGTCTTGGGTTCAATAAAAGGGAAACCAGAAAATGAACATGGCCAAACTTGCATAAAAACCACCACAATAACAGGAAACCACTGAACATCAAAGAAATGTGAGAATGGAAACAATAAAATCAGAAATCAAACAAACCGATGCTCATTCTATTATTTGATGGTGCCCCATCTGTTCCCAAGGAAACACAAATGCCGGAATCAAGCATCTCCCTAATAGGTGCAAAACCAAGCATTCTCATCGCAGAAGCAGGACAGTGAGATACTTTGACACCAGCTCTTGAAAGAAAACCTATCTGAAGGAGAAATGATAACAGTCAGATCACTGAGAACATGATCTTAGAATTAGCTAGAGACAAAAGCGTGGATCACTGATGGTAAATGAGGAACAAGCAGCAACCAGTCAACCAAGAAGCAAATATAACAAAACATGTTAGAAATCAAATATCAACCTCTAGCATTTTGCTAATATATTTATTACAATACTCTCCGTTCAGTGACACTACACATATCAAAATGAAAAAACTTTCTTTGATGCCATTATGGAAAAAATGAAAAATAAAATCGTTGGGAGTCAGACTAATCATAGCCTGCAAGGTAGCATGCTATATATGATAATCCATCTCTCATAATCTTCCCTGAAACCCAACTAGAAACTGCCATCTTGTTATGATTATTATAACATGTCCAGTTTCAGAAATTACATTATTACATGGATTTAAAAACTTCTCAAATAAGAACCAAAAAAAAACATGGAGAGTGTAACGATATAGAACAAGTTTATATCAAATAACTATTATAAACAATCTCTACTATCCTCTAATAAAAGCAAAATTCTCTAGAACTTTTACCAACAACTTCATTTAAATTCACCTATTTGCAAATTTATTGGACAATATTTATCTATTTTTTGATGCAAGGAAGGTAAACTGGTATATTTCCATGGTGTCTAGCAGAGAATTTGCGGGAGCAATTCACCTCAGTGTCGTCAACCCAAACTGTATGAGCTGTAAGTAAGTTGTTTTGAAGAAAGTTTATCTTCTCCAAGTGTGTAACAGTCCCGTGTTCAACTTTCCGATTACCCTTCACGAATTGATTCTCATAAGGTATCTCTGCAACATGCTAACAATTGAAAAGATTAGCTCAACCGATATCAACATCTTCTTTCTTTGGCATGACTTTCAACTTCTGAACCTATTAACGTTTCTCATAATGGAAAAGGAATTAACAGTATTTTCCATCTCCTTTAATTTATCATTATTAGTTTTTTGGAAGGAAGGAGAAACAGTCATAATTGTTTAAGTCCATTTCAAACACTCCTTGCAGTTGACATCTGACTTGAGTGTTGCATCCTAATTTGGAATAGATATATCCACAGTGTCACTATTATGAAGGCTATGCTACATGTTGAAACTGATTCGTGTCCCTATATATTCATATTGAATCATGGAATAACATCAAAGAGTCTTGTCACGCTAAAAATTGCTGTCTATTTGGCAAATTCCAGTGTATCTATACTTTCAACCCAAAAAAAAAACGTTTTAACAGTTTTCTTATAATAAAACATTTCAATGCACATCAATATCCACCAGATTATAAATCAGCATGTGATATACAATATAGATGTAACTCTAAGGTAAAGAGAAAGTTCAGTACCATGTGAATTCCAGTTTTCAGTTCCTGAGCAATATTTCTAGTTTCAAGAAGTAGGCGATCAGATGAATTCATAATTTGCCTAATTCCAAACCATACTCTAATGCGTCCATCTGCAGTATTATGGTGCTTCTCATAAAGCTCCATTTGAGACTGCCCTTGAAGTGAGAAAGCTGGCTTCAGTCGATGATATAATTGTTGTTTAGAGTAACTAGCACAGCAATTGTGGATATAAAAGGGAAACAAAATGATACTATACAACTGAGGAAAAGGATGAAATATCTTTGCATAGAGACTTGAACAAAATTGCAAAACGCAACAACAATGTGCTGGTGTGTGCCTGAATAAGATTTCCAAACATGACATTCTTCAAGGGATTTTGAAGCACAACTTCAATCCTAGCTCACCAGCAATGACAAGCCTGAGCAAAAACAGTTTTACAATAGTTCATGATCACACGTATCAGCATAAATGCTTGTCTTTGAGTGGGAAAATCAAGGACACAAATACACTCATCAAGAATCTAAAGTATGATTACAGCTGACACAACTTTGATCCAAGCTCACTAGCAATGACAAGCCTGAGCATTACCTATGTTACAATAGTTCATGATCATGTATATCAGCATAAATGTTCTGTGTTTGGGGGTAAATCACAGACACGAAGACACTTATCAAGATTCTGGTGGAAAATTAACTTTCCCTTCTTAGTACCAATCGCTCCTCCAAAGGAACAAAAGTGTAAGAGCATTAGAAAATGCAAAAAACCAAAGCCCATCATATATTAATCAATGGATTGCATTTGTCACTACTCAATCAACTCAACAAGCCTGGCAGTTCAGACATCAGTGCCGTAAATGATGCAAACATCAACATATCGAAGAAAAAGCACGATAATGAACTCCACAATATCAACTGAAAATTCAGCTTAATCCTCAACCTGAATACAGTCATCCGTAGTTCGCATAGCCCAAGATGTAGGCAAACCCTCGCCAGTATCCATAATTGACTCAGTTAAGCAGGCGCGCAAGCCCAATTTTTCAACAGCACGAGCCATTCCAGACACATACTGGCCCCCGGCTTCAGCAAAGCAAGTTACCTATATAAAATAATAATAGCAATAATAATCACAAACGTCACACTGAATTCCAAATTAAAAAGAAAAATTAAAGGACTTACACCAGAGTGGATGAGTTCAATTCCACAAAGTAAAGTTGAAAGATAAGAATCATCCTCGGTCATATTAGATTCATAAGGCCAAATACGATGATGCAACCATGTTATCAGATCAACATCGTCAGCTATCCCTCTCGCTAGCTGTTGCGATGTGTGCACGTGCGTGTTTATAAATCCTGATGTATCATGATTAACGGATTCGATTGGAATATATATAAATGTCAATGTAAATAAAAAAATAAATAACAGGAAAAAAAAAAGAGGGAGGGAGGAGTACCAGGAAGTAAGATATGACCGTTAAGGTCGATGATTTGGAGAGGGGGAGCGAGAGAGGAGAATTGAGAAAGAATATCGGAGGATTGACCTATGGCTTTGATTTTATCTTGTTCGATAACAATCCCTCCGTTCTTAAAGACCCGACTCTCGGGGTCCATGGTGACGATCATGGCATTGTGTATTATCGTCACCGAGTTGCTGCTGCTCTTCGTCTCCATTTCTCTCCCACTCTGTGCAGTGCTAGTGCTAAACTATCAGAGTTTGACTTCCCAGACAAATAGAGTACAGTAGAGTTGAACTGCATCGATTTCTAACGTTGTAAATTTGTAATCAAGATTGAATGCATAAATCGCACCGTTTTGCAGATATGCGAGGGTTTAAAAGTTAATTTAGTCCTTAAAATTCACGCCAATCATCACTTCAATCCCAAGAGATTAATTTCTGAAAGCTTAGCCCTTATAACTAGTCAATTATTATAACAGTTTATAATAAAAAATTGTCAGCATGGAACATGCATATAACCCAGAAACCAGCCTTTAGGTTACCTGGAAAGCTTCAAAGTACTTGTTTGTTACATGTGGGTCTTTAAGCAATTCCTCGCATGCCACTAAGATTAGCAGAAGCCCTGTTTGCTTTGATCTTTCCAGAAGCCAGACATGAGTAAGAAAAAAAAGTTAATAATTCTCCGTCAATTCAATTGATTGGTTCATTGTTAACAAAAGTTGCAACCTTCTAAATGGAATAGAAAGCCTCATGCACCATGAAATAGCAGCGCTTCTTTCTAATCAGCAAGTTCCCCCATGGGTATTCGATTTAGTATAAAATTGAAATAAATCAAAATTTTATGATTAAAATAAATAAAGCAATTTTAAAAAAATATTATATAATTTTGTTAAAAAAATTAAAAGAATAAGAAATGAAATGAAAAGTAACATATATAACAAATTTCATTTGTTAAACAAAATTAAAATAAATTAAAATCTACATACTAGAAAAATTAAAGGAACCAAAAACCAAAATAATAAAGACTAAAATGAAAATCAACATATATAATCAGTTTCAATTGAAAGATACAATTAATTTTTTCATATAAAAATTAAAATAATAATAAAAAAAAAAAAATAAATATATAGCAATCAAAAGTTTGAGGATCAAATTTGATATAATGAATAAAACCGATATCAAAAGAACATAAACTAAAATAAAATAATCATAAACACGAAGGGCTTACATGTATTTTCTAGCGACAGGAGAGAGAAAAAGGAGAAAAACATAAAAATCATTCATTGGTGATTTGCCGACCTCCTTCATACAACACGCGCCTCATCGGGAGGTAGAGGACATAACAACGCACCATGTGACATGGTGACCGGACCGGATAGTTTCCAAGGCCACACAACGCTGAACTTGTTGCCTGAAAGGTGCATGCGCGTGAAACACCAGTGGCTTATCGATACGACGTGCCTGAAATATTTCTAAAAAAATAATAAAAAATAGTAAATTACTTCTACACCTTTATACTCAACAATAGCCACGAAAATAACAGGTATGAAAGTACAACAACATCGCCAACTTTAAATCTTCATTTTTGTCTACTCCATAAGTGTTTATATAGTTTCATTATGCATGAATATATAAAAAACCAAAAACACTCCATACTATTTTTTTTTTCAACTTCCAATGATAAAATGGTTGTTTTACTATGTAAAAAAACCTAAATAATTTAAAGATACCATACATATTATTTGGAAATGTCAAAAATGATCCTAATAACGAGGGTTAAATTTTTCAAACTGAAAGGTAAAATAATAGTTTTATTGTTAGAATTCACAGTAATTTATATCTATGTACACAGTGAAATGCCCGTGCTCTTTTTTTAATATATTTTTTTTAAAAAAATCTATTTTAAACAAAATACTACTTAACCATACTTGAAAGATAAATATTGCTTTTGTACTTTGCTGAGGATTGTATATTTTTTTAATATAAAAAAATATGTAGTAATTGCTAATAATTTTTCAAGTAGATTTTTTTTTAATCATGTGATGATTGATCCAATATGACCGGATTAATTTGAAAGATTCGAAGATAACCTGAATTATTAATTAAAAATATAAGTTGATTTAAAATACACACACACACTTGTCATTCTGCAAGTCAACCCATGTTGAAATATCATGAAATACAATCCCCAATAAAAGCACCTTAAACACTTTGTCCCTTGGTTTAATTATGAATAACGAGGGGGCGAGAGGAAGAAAATCATACAAGTATAAAGAGCTTAACCTGGATTTATAAGGTTCATTCAGACTTTGATTGGAGGGACACGCAGTGACTCGAATTCTTTCCGATCTTTGAATGTAGCTTTTTTTAAATATATTTTTTAATTAAATTAAATTAATGACATGAGATGCTTGATTCATGATATCTTGTTTGTTTTTCAATTCACAACTCTAACATCCCGCGCGACCTCTTTCAATTATTAAATTCTTAGATTTTTTTTTTACTCCTTTCAAAATATTAATATTGCATAAATATATTTTTTTATTAAAAAAATTAACCCAATCCACAGCCAGCACAAAATATCTATTTAGTTGTTTCATCTGTCAATTAATAGGGAATGGATCACAGCACGGCAGGGTGACATTCATGGAGTAATCTCAATCTTCTCTATTAAATATCGAAAAAATAAAATTAAAAAGAAACTAATTCCAGATTTTAGACTTGGACGAGCGAATTATCCGCACGATGCACTAGGTTTTTTTTATCTATATAAAAAATTAATTAATTTTATACATGCTGTATTTTATTATTTTAATATTCAATGAGTAAATTATAATTGATAAAATTTATTAGACACGGATGTTTTTTCCACTAAAAAATGTTTGAATATTGCTATTTCTAAAAATGTTTTGATAAAATCCGTTAGAAATGATTTTTTTTATATATAGAAAATTGATTGTAAAATTGATTGCTCATATTGTTATATTAAAAATATTTTATAATAATAATAAATAGGTCTCGCATATTTATAAGAAAAATCATTTTTCTTATTTTGAATGTCTTATCTGTAATAATAAGAAATTTCAACAAATAAAAGTATTAAAAAAAATTCAAAAACTAAATAAATGGAAAAACAAAAATAAATATTTTTTTTTATTTATTTTTATATTTTAGAACAATGATATTTTTATTATTTTGAATTTTATGAGAGGTGATTGCGATAGTTTTATAAAAGTGTTTTTCAAATGTAATGAAAACCACAATTGAAATAATCATTTTTTTTATTTTTATAAACAATATTTTTTAAATATATAAAAAAAATAAAAAAAAAAAAATTAAAAAAGAAAAAAAACACCGGTAATGACCACGTGCCACATGGATACCTCTAAATAAAACCCACACCAAGCAAACATTAAGATTTATTTTATATATATGACATGATATATTTTTTGTTTAAAACTTTTATTTTAAAATTTTATTTTTATAAATTTGTTTTTTTTTCTACAATCGATGATATCAATTAGAGATGAATAACTTTATTTTTTGTAGTGAATTGGGCATTCGTCAGCGGTTGGGTGTTTTGTAATGGTTTGACTTATTATTCTCTTTTTTCTTTTTTATTTATTTTTTAAGTCAAATAATTTTTTAGAATCTAATAATATTTACGGTTATAAAAAAAAAAGCAAGGAGAAATCACCTTTTTAAACAGTAATGAGAAATAAAACAATGTATTTAATATAATATAAAATTTCAGTTTGCTTAGAGATGGAAAATATATTTTCTTCTATGAAGGTAAAAAAAAAAAAAAACAAATTAGATATTAAAAGGTACGGTGTGATTTTTTTTATAAATAAATAAAGTGAATAAAAAGTCAACTTTAATAACATGGCATGCGTGGTGGTGACATTCTTATTTTCCTTGGCTGGCAACATGGTCCATTGTTGATATTTTTTTTTTTGTCACATGTGTTTTTCTTCAATTGACATATATAAAGATATGAATTTGATTTATTTTTTTGTAAGAGCATGTAGTTTTTTTTCCTGTTAAAGTCTTGTAAAGTCTGAAAAGAAATGTTTTGAATATTCTAAACATTCATAAATATCCATAAAAAAAAACCAGGAAAAATAATAAAACTAAAATTAAAAATTAACGTGGAAAATAATTTAAAATACTACTTGAAAGGTAATTTCAAGGGTATGTAGGCACTGTTCATCACTGTATTTTAAAAAAGTATTTTTGAAAAAAATATATTTTATTTTATATTTTAAAATAAATTATTTTGATATTTTTCGATTATTTCCATGCACTGATATAAAAAAATAATATTTTAAAAAATAAAAAAATATTGTTTTAATATATTTTTAAATAAAAAATATTTATGAAAATAACACAAATATAATCTTAACAAATGAGTTTGGTACAAGAAAAAGAAATCATCACTGATTCAAATATTATCTATCTGGAATCCACTTAATAAATCTAACCTCGGTGCAATAATTAAATCATATATTATGATTATTTTAAATAATTTATTTGATATAACTGCCTGGACTATTTCTATCTATCAACATGATACATGAAATTATAAGATAATTGTTTTACATCACCAACATGCGTGGTGGTGACATTCTTGTCTGGCAACTGCTTCTTGAAACGGTCCATTGTTGATAATAATGCTCTACTTTTTTATTTCTTACTAAATTTCTTTGTCGCGTATGTATTTTATTTTTGCTTTTGCAATTGATCACTAAAATCTAAAATTAGATTTAAAAAAAACACGATTAAAGTTGTAAGAGTATATAATTCCTATTAAATTTGAAAAACAAGTATTTCAAATACCCTTATTTTTTTTTAAATTCGAGAAAACCATACCCCCCGGAAAGCGTACTTTGTGGACCCAGGTGAGTGAATAAAACCCCGGCTGTCCCAGGCTCTTACAAGAAGTAGTGCACGTCCTGACTCGAACTCAAGACCTACTGTGTAGATCTCAAATCCTTTGCCACCACGCCACACCTCTTGGGACCAAATACCCTAAACATTAATAAATATATAGAAAACAATAAATCATGAAAAATAGTAAAGCTAAAATCCAAGATTAAAAAGAAAAAATAAATCTAAAACTGAATCTAAGCAGCAGATGAGCCTGGCTATCTAGAATCCACCGTAAAATATTCCAAGTCCAATTATTATTCAATAATTGAATAACATTAATATTTTGAATAACCTCTTGGACCGCCGTTTCTATCCATTAATACGTTCCATGAAATGATCAGCTAATTATTACACGCGAGCAATAATAAAAGGCTAGAGAGAATATAATAATTTACATTGCTAAAACAGCCATGAGCCATGTAGTCAATACAAAAAATAATAATAATTCATAAATTAAAAAAGAAAAAGCATCGAATGAGTTCCGAAATGCGGAGGAGAAGGCCCGATTGCATGTGTGGTATTTTTTTCTTCTTCAACAGGCCATAGTTTTCTCCAGCATAAGCGATACAAACATGACATGCCTGATTGATTACTCCAACCCAAGGAATTATTTGTTTATTTATTCCTTTTGGATAGCAATGAACTAATTGCCACCTAAAATTTGCTGACATCTCCGATAGAAGTCAATTTTATCTTCCTATGAAGAAGTCAATTTCATGATTTGAGCTGCTGCGAGGAGGTAATCACTGGATAATTTCAACTAGCCTGTTGCATCTTGTAGCTGACTTAATTGATGCATTTGAAAAGAAATAATATATTTTATTTTAAATTTATTATTTTATTATTTTTATATTATTTTCATATGATAATGTCAAATATTATTTTTATATATTTTTAAACAAAAAACACTTTACAAAATAATATTAACCAGCACTTAATCATACCATTATTATAAGAGAACGAATATTTTATTGCAGGTCTTAGTCCGATGGGAGATATAATAAGATTTGAATTAGACATCCTGTCGTAAGTAATCCAATTTTTACTTGACGCTGAGATTCTTTAATGCAGGATACTATGATTTTGGGCGGCAACTCGCTGCGGACAGGATACACGAGATGTAACTATACTGTATTAAAATATATAAAAGGTGTTATTTTTACGTGTGTGAGGTGAAATATTTGAAATAATAATTAAATATTTAACCAGTGTATCGTAATAAATTAATCAATTATCATATTTATTAATAATGCAAAATAATTATTGGCGTGACTCATTCTACCAAATAGACAAATATCTGACCATTACTTCACTTAAATGGTCATCTGGTTTTGAAAGGAAAAAAAAAAAAACACTTTGGTCATTATAATCTTGTCTAACCCTAGCTTAAATATGAAAATAAATGAAACAAAGGAGTGAAATGAAAAAATTTAAATAAACTATATTAACAGGGTTAAAATGAAAAATTTATATTTCAAGTAATAAATATGATTATAATGAATTATCTTGATTAATAATTTATTTATTCCTTCCTTTATTCTCTTTTCAGTTGGACAAACCACAAATCATATTAAATTTAAAAGTAAATAAAAAAGTTATAAAAATATTTAAGATAAAATTTTAAATTGATACCATAATTTTAATTAAAAAATAAAATTTAGAATCTAGGACAAAACATGATCCCAATAAGACTTGATTTTTTTAAGTTAAGTGGTAAAAATGATGGCATTCATTATGTCCAATTTGAGCACGCCATGCATTTTTAGTATCTTTTTAGGCAGTCCTTTGTCTTTCAATTTTGTTTCTAACCAGTAAAAATCGAAGCAACTGGTGCTAGTTTTGCAATTAAAGGACACAACAAAAATAAAAGGGGATAAAAATGAAAATAAATAAAAAATAGAACAGGCATGTGTCTGAAGTCTGAACATTAGTTTTCATTGTTAATTCACACCCTTCCACTTTAATTTATTTTATTGCGCAAATAAGTTATTTGTCTTTTTAACAAGCCTACACGGGCCAAAGACAGATTTTTTTGTTTTATTTTAATTGTAAAAAATATTCTTGAATTAGGTTATGTGTTAATTGACATTAATTTATTTTTTCAAATAATTTTATAAACATGAATTCTTATGTTTAGATAAATATTCTGGAACTAATTTATATATTAAACAAGATTATTACTTTTTTTCTCCTAAGTATTTTAAGAGCACACATTGTATATTGCATTAAGAGGAATTCAACAAGTTATTTTGAATATTAAACTTAAAAAAACATATGTATGTGCAGCATACTATATACATTTTCAGCTAAATTACTCGTGTTTTCTAAAGGAGTAAAGATTCATATGTTTTTCTTATTTATAGTAGAGTAATATAGGAAAAGGAGGGCTAAAAAACTTGCAACCAATTAGTTGACATACTTATATACATGGGTGCGTGCGTGCAAGTTGTTTGTATAATTAGTTTTGTTTTCTTTTCCCTTGTAATAATACTACACTCCACTAATATTCAGCAGAATAATTCCCAGTTCACAAATTAAAATCAAACAAAAGCAGGCTCATGACAAGACATCAATATTAACTAGACAGCTTGATTAAACATAAATTCACATAACAGTAAGAAATCGTACATAGGTAACCTGGATATACTCTTATAGTCCTCTGCTTATCCTGTACTACTACTGTACATGATTTCATACAGGATAAGACACAACTAAAGGCTCGAGGATTAAACTCAAAGCTCACCTTACCACACACACTTGGAAGTGCTAATTAAAGTAGAAATTATGAAGATCGAAACAGAAACAAAATACTACAAAGATGATCCTAATCAGAACTATTTCAAAGCAATCATCCTAGATGGGCTAAGAAGTTGATAAGATCCATAGTTCTTGGCAAAGCCACGTCCCAGATGGATTTTGATGTCAATATTAGCGTCTTCAATGGCCATCAACACTCTGTAGAAGACATCAACGCTGCAGGGTAGTGTAAGAGGGCCTTCAGAGCTGTAACCGTACTCAGCCTCTGCTTCTTCAAGCAGCATCTTGAATAGTGGGTGGTTTGCATACTCGGTCATGATCACAAACCTCTGTTTCTGGGGTCCAACGTAGACCGAGAAGCAGCCTTCAGGTGCTACGCGACGTTTCCTAGAATGTTTTTGATCATGGTCGTCTTCGAGTGAAACTTTGATGTGTGGATATGATTTGCTCTTTGGTGTTAAAGAACGAGCCAGTCTCGATGTTCTGTTGCTTCCCCTGCCAATAGATTTGCATCTCTCCCATGTCTTGATGATCAGATTACCTTCGGTCTTTCCTTTTCCCTTGCTCACATCCATTAAAAAATATTGGTTTATGATGACACCAGCCACACGGAATTTGTACAGCAGGAAGTGATTAAGTATAGCGGAAGAGAAGTATGAATATTTTGGACTTAGGAACCACCACACATACCACCTCCGATGAATCGATAATCTGGTATGGAGTTATTACTCAAGACGATAGGAGAAAGAATGCTTTTGTTTCTTTAAAAAAAGAAAGTTAATCAGATATATAGTGGATGTTCAGGTGGGTTAACTAACCTCTATCATAAACCAAATAAACCATGACCTTCACCCTTGGCATCTTCGTGTTACTCATGTCTACTAAGCAGCCAAAAGAAGTTGCGACCATGCAAATTAGAGGAAATCACAGGAAGGAAAACAAACCGGAAGAAATTCTTTTGACTATAAAGTGGCACGAAGAGACGATTCAAAATGAAGCAGCAGTGCCCATAAACGTAGTAGCAGTCTATTTCAAGAATTGGAGAAGGGATGGAGAAAGTGATGGATAAAAGGATCAAATTTAAGGAGGAAGAAGAGAACGCCTCACGAGATATGCTCTCACTTTGCGTCTTCAAGGGGGCAATCTCGGCATGGAACGATTGTTACAAGCTCTTGCTAAGTTTACGTCGATATATATAGCTCACAAATGGGCTTTAAATATTGCTGAAGAGGCCCTCTTGTCAACGCAAGAAAGGTCCTTTTCTGTTTTGTCATGCCGTATTATGTTTGGCTTTTTTATTATCTTCGTTAGAAATCTGGCTTTCCATGATCCTTACAATGACATGAAGTGACTAGTTTATGTGAATCGAGAAATTTTCAGACGAGCGGACTCTCCGGCTTTACTCACGTCATTATGGCTACAAAAGAACGTCATTTGTGTAGAATTTGTCGTAAATAACCTGCTAGTACGTAATGTTTTTGGATCGAAGCTGCTAGTGGTCTATATATTATGATTTGTAGTTGCAGAATAATCATTATTATTATTTTTGTCAACAATGAATTGATCCCTAGCTAGCTAAAATATTGCTGGTAAATTCGTGGAGAAAGTTGAAATCCAATGGTGAGATGAAAGTGCTGAAATGATGAAACCTGCATCCGTGTGTAAAATCTATTCTTCGAAATTACATATCAAAGCTAACAGTTGTATAGAATCAAGAGTTTCGAAGGGATTATTTTATATAAAAATAACTATCGAAATTATTTAAATAAATTCATCAAATTTAAGGGGTTTTTTTTGGGGGGGAATTTTGGAGGGAGACGGGCAGCCGCCACCAGTCCCCTAGCCTTCCCCTACTCAAACCCTTTCTCATTCGTAGTCAATTTGGGTGAAGGCTCGACTCAGAGGCATCCTAGACGCTCGCACTTAAACTAGGCTAACCGAATCCAAATTTCATTGAGCTATCCAGGTTTGGGTGACGTGCATATTAGCCCAATAATCACTGATAAAACAAACAGCCTTCAACGAGAAATTATTGTATGCATAAGGCTGTCATTTAAAATTAAGAGAGTTTTATACATTATTATATTTGTCCATGTTATTTATTACCGTACATTATTAGCTATTTTAATTTATAATAATGATTTTGTTATTTATGTGAAATAAATTATAATGTACGTGTATTATCTACAATAATCTAAGTGTATCATCAAAGTAATTACACTATTCTAAAGAAATTAAAGATATAAAAAAGAATTGTTTAAGTATTACGCATTATATTATTTTATTCCAAGGTTTAATCACTAATCAACTCATAAATAAATTTAAATATAACAAAATAGAAATCTAGGAAATACATAAAAAAAAAAAAAAACATATCGGACACTGGCCTTAGATTTTTTTTTAAATTATAATTTTAAGATTAGATTTATTATTTCACTATGCTAAAAAAATAACTTGAATAAAAAATTTTACTCTAAAAAAACAATAATACCCCAATAGCAAATTTTTTTAGAAGAATAAAAATATCATTTTACTGTTCCAATCTGTATTGATCCGTGTCTTGGTACACGGTCAAATGCTGTTGGGATTATTATTTTATAATTCTAATTTATTTATTTTGCTAAATAAGTTTATTTATAAAATAGAAAAGAATAAATTGCCATGTCCAACCAGTGATTGCATCATCCACAACCACTTTATTAGGGCCACCGGTCTGGTCAATCATATTTTGTGGTTCACCGCAGCTCTAATCAGTGATGGTTTGGTAAGGTAGTTGTAATTATTTTTTAAAATAGTTTTTGTTTGTAAATATATTAAAATTATTTTTTTAAAATTTTAAAAGTTATTTTTAATATAAGTACATAAAATTATATAAAAATATAAAAATATTTAATTTAAAATAAATTTTAAAAATATTTTTTTTAAAAAAATACTTTTAAAATTCAATGTAAAATAATTTATTTCGATTTGATGGCATTAGCTATTAGCTAAAGAGCCTCTGCATCATGTGTTGTTCCACTTTATTGAAATGATCAAGTCCCTAACGAATCTTTTATTTTTGATTGACCAAGGGAAGGGTTTGGACTTCTTAAAATCCAGCACTTGGTTTCTCTCTCTCTCTCAAAACTGGATTTCTTACATGTATCTGACCATGTTCTACCTTGTTTTCTTGTCGCTGCTGATTCGACTTTTGGTTTCAAAGTTTCTTACATGCCCCATGTAATAATTACGTGCATATTCTAATGATGTGCAGCCTTGATTCAAAGTTTTCAGGGCAATTTGGTTTCTGGATTCTTAGGTTTCCTCGAATGTCGTCAAGAATGTAATACCAATCAAACACAATATTCTCGAAATTCCAGGGAACTTGAATTTTCAACAAGCCAACATTAGTTGAAATATCATTTCCTGGGAATATTTACTTATCCCCTGTACCAAACAATACCCTAGTTATGCTTGCATTTTGTTCATCACTCACTTGGAGTAACGGCAGCTGACTGCACTCTGCAGTAAAGGGAATCTTCTGCCGGTGTGCATATTGTGCAGCTGACTGCACAAAGCATATGAGTGTTTAAGAATAAGCTTGTAATACTCGTGTGTAGGTATCTTTCTTGCTTGCATGCAGGCGAATGGATGGACGAATAGTTGCATTTATAAATGCGATGTTTTATTTTGACAAAGTCAATAAAGATGTAATTATCTTATTTATTAAGGGATTGATGGGTCACATTGTATTTCTATGCTCATCTTTTTTTTTTTATCATACACAGAAGCTTCATATAATTATGAAATATAACATCTGAAACATAATCATTTGGTGGTAACTGGAGTAGATTATCATGGATTTTGGTTCTGAGGGCTACTGGGAGGGGATGGAGTAGATTATCATGGATTTTGGTTCTGAGGGCTACTGGGAGGGGATGGGGGAATATATGGTATCCAAGTTTTAGGATCTCTTAGATTAAATGCAGGCGGAGGTGGAGGTGCTAATGAAGGGATATTCGGTATCCATGTTCTTGGATCTCCTGGATTAAATGCTGGTGGAGGTGGTGGATGGAACAGAGATGGGGTTGGTGGGAGGGGTGGGAATGGGAAGGGCAAGGAAGGTGGGCTTGGAAATGGCAAGTAGGGAAAGGGTGGCAGTGGGGGCAATGGAGGCAGTGGGGGCAGTGGAGGCAATGAGGGCAGTGGGGGCAGTGGAGGCAGTGCGGGCAGTGGAGGCAATGAGGGTAGTGGGGGCAGTGGAGGCAATGAAGGTAGTGGGGGGAAATTAGGCAAAGGAGGCCATCGGAACCCATAGGGTGGGAAGTAAGGGAGAAAAAACTTCGAAGAGTCGAAAGAATTTTGCAACTCTTCTTTATGATTCCCACACGCGGAAATATTTTTTTTGGATGGCCTGTAACTCAAAGCATTCAAGCTGTAAATACAGAGATTATTCTGCTTAGACTTGACTGATATCTCGTTTGTCGAGATCTTTAAACCAGGAACGTTGCAGACTCGAGATGAGCTCCCTATCAAACTTGCCTGGCATACTGATTCAATTGCAAAGCCCTCCTCACAGTCAACACCATCAACCTCTGGTACTTCCAGCTTATATACTCCATATCTATCTGTTGTTCTGTTAACAGAGAACTCAATGTTCTCTCTCGTCTTAGGCGAGTTCGCTTTGAATGTACATTGAATATGAACATCCACACCTAATCAGTTCAATAAGATTGCCAGTAAAAAGATTTCAGAGATTTTCTCAACATAAACATAAGATTGAAGATTTTGTTTTATTTAAAAGTTCTAAATCAATGTACCTGGCAAGAAGTAGCTGTGCCTGGAGAAAGCTTTGGTTGAACAGGTATCACAGTAGACAACACCGACAACAGTGATCCGGGAGGTTGGATTGTTTGCTGGATGAGCAAATAGAGTAAGTGGGAGAGCAAACAAAGTTGCCAGAAAAACAAGAATGGTGATGGGAGCCATGAGAGCAGACATGGGAGAGGTAGGAAGAAGCTTCCACAAAAAGCACCTATTAGTTAGTACTTAATACTCCACCATCATGAAAAGCATATGTGATGTAGAATTATTCTATAGATCTAGAAAAATATACTGTGTAAGCATATAATGAGCCCGTGAGTAGTTTGGTGTTAGGACCAACTGTCATGGGAGAGCTAAAATGCTTTATCTATTCACTAAAAACAAAGACATGTGAAGAGATCTTTTGGCAGATTGAAGATTTACAACTCTGCCATATTATTTTAAAGATTTGGAGGCTCTATAATTTCTCTTACTGGAACAAATCAATACCAGGTAGTCCAAGGCATAAAAGGACAATATTGCAGCGAGGTAGCAGTGTAGTTTTTGGATGTTTTGCATGAGGCTGTGGCTTGTTTTCTGATCCATTATTCTTCCTCTCTTTTTTTCACTTTGCATTTTTGGCTACATTTCCAGCAAATCTTGACTATTAGATGAGACTCCGTACGCAATTTCTCTGCCATGCGCTGTTCCCATGACCAGGATGTTTGTTTTTACAGCACCCAGTTTGAGCTGCTCTGTTCAATTGGACGATGTTTTGCATGCGTCTCCTAACAAGTGAGAAAGTGTGCTCTTTGGAGTCTGGACCCGAGTTTAGACAGACTGTTATTTCAGGATTAAATGAAAACTCATCTATTATTTATTTATCTCCCTTTTTTTATTTACATCGTGATCGACTGGCTGCAAGCGCTTCGTTTAATTGGACCCAGGATTTGCGTCTGTCGCCAAGTCGAAAGTGCAGAGAACAAGCCCAAGCTTCACAAAGGAAGTATCCATTTGAGCTTCTGCTAGTAATGGGCTTGAAACTGTAAATGCTTCCTATTTTGGGCTTCAAGATGAGGACCACAACATCTTTCCGGCACCATTATCTGTGTTACATCATATTCAAGTAGTCCTTCAATACTTCACTGTGTTACACACACACACACACACACACACACACAGAGTAAAACAGAATATTTTCTACTGTTCGAAAAGGAGTGTACGAGTGGGGTGGTCCGGAAGGTAACTTCGACGTGGCATGAAGCCATTTCTGAGAGGGGGGGGGGGGGACATCATTTCATTTACACGTAAAGAGAGTGATCGATTTCATTAATTTCTTCCATTAAAGGAGCTGGAAGAGCTTCACAGTATAAGCTTTGATGATCACAGTCTTAGACAAGAGAGCTCAAATTAAGACAATTAGCAAATGTATTCTCATAGAAAAATTAGAAGAAAAAGAGTTAGGTAACTGTAACTAAAGTTAAACTAAATCTCTTCATTTTTTTTCCTTGCTTATGATAACCTCCATTGCTTGGACCCATTTTGTGATGTTAACCTGTAGAAAACTAGAATCAAAGCCAAAGTGCTCCAGCTTCCTTGAGGAGGGGCACGAGAGTTCCACTGATATGGGAAGCCATGACTCGGTCCATGGCACCAATTAGCTTCCCTCCAATGAATACAACAGGCACAGAAGTTGAATTCCCAATCAACCTCATTAATGCCTTCTCAATCTCTTTCCCTCTTGGATCATGGTCCAGCTCATAGACAGTTGGGTTCACACCCATCCCACAAAAGAGTCTCTTCACGGCATGACACATGCAACAGCTGCTGATACTAAATACCACAACAGCACTTCCTGATGCCAGCCTCGCAACTTTCTCCAATGGGTCTGATATCATGCTTGTCCTCATTGGCACATAGTAACCCCATGACTCAGCCTGGTGATATTGCATTTTCACAAAATTTCTTGTAATCCCAGAACAAAAATAACAGGAAACAACGAATTAAGATTTTGAAGGAGGCGTGAAATTGAAGATATTGCAAGAGTGTGAGAATGCTACGATGGATCGAATAGAGTTTGTTGGTGGTGAGGGGCTTTATATAGGAGGCGGGTGTTCATGGAGGGGCATGGCTGTAATAATAAGTTTGTCATTAGTTGTCGCAGCGCGTGCTTGGAAGATGTGGTTTTTCCTTTAAAAGGATAGTTGTCGGTATGAGGAGGACACCATGTGGCCCCTTCGAAGAAGGAAAGTGTTTTTATAAAAAAAAAATAATTCTTTTATTTTAAATTAATTCTTTTAGCATTTGAAATTATCATAATGTGTTGATATGAAAATTATTTTTTAAAAAACATAAAAAATATATATATTATTTAATTAAAAAACTATATATATAAAAAAGCATCGAGATGAAGTGTCAGGTTTAGAAGGCGGCTATTGAATTATTTGTCTACTGAAAAGAGTACCAGTGTGTACAAGTTTACCCTCCATCCTTTTAAAGCGAAAGAGGTGAAATTAATTCAGGCATTGATCAGAGACAAAGTAACAGGCAGGGTTGTTTAGACAAACCAAAGTCTGAAACGGAGATGTATAGACGGCTGTCTCCGTCCTTGTTGTCGGATCGCAGGATGAAAAGGTTTGTTTCTGGGACGTGAAGATTTCACGCATGTTAAGCCAAACATCAAGTCTTCATTTATTAGGACCAGATTGAATTAAAATAAATAAAATGTATATTGCATGCATGGCCAACATGATCATCCTTCTGAATTGACTTGTGCTGTTCAGTTTCGAGAAGTGCAATGGTCAAAGTAAAAAAAATAAAAAAAGAGAGTAATAGGTACGATAGCTTTTGCCTTTTGATCCAAAATAAAATTTGTCTAGAAAGTTGTCACATCTGGACATCATTGTGTGTTGTTGGTTTGTCTGATGCTCCCACTCACTGTACGTTGTCTTGGTGACCTAATTTTTTGATGTAATGTTATGTTCATGGACAGTGTATGATGTCTATTATAGGAGTATTGAAGATCCAGAGACATTAACGCCCACAGCTTGGTACAAACCTTGTGCAAAGAATCCATTGTATATGTATTAATTAAGCTTGAATTCTCTTCTATTTCCCTTTTCTTTTTATTTTGTTCATACCCTTCATCTTCTTTTTGAAAAAGTATCTTTTTTTTAATTGAAGAAACCTCACTTTTTTTTACTCATTTTTTATCTATTTAAAAACAATTAAAATCATAATTATTTCAAATTTTTATAAAATAAATATATCTTGATTTAAATTCAAGATCTTTAAAGCAAATTTTGAGCTCATACACATCATTTTCTTTTTGAAAAGTATTTTTTTTTACTTGAAAAAACCTTGTTTTTTTTATCATTTTTATCGGTCCAAATTAAACAAATAAAATTATAATTATTTTAAAATTTTATAAAATAAACATATTCTAATTCAAACAAAAAACTCTTTGATACCAAAACACATACCCTGAAAACTTTTTAAAAAGTATCATTACTGTGTATCTGGTAATCTCATTCGATGTTGTCCATGCATTCCATGAGCAAATTATCGAAAACAACATGTGATGAAAAGACATTGGAGAGCTCCTGTAACGTGTAAAATCACACTTTCGACGTAAAGTTTAAATAACGATAGAGATGCAATTATGTAAAGTCCATATGATACAGTGACTTTTCTTCAGGATACTGGTTGCGAGGAGGTGGAGAATGAAGCCAGCTCGTAACAATCCTTAATATAATGTGTTATAGTATATTTTTTTAAGAAATTCAAAGTATCTGCTAAGAAAACCAACGAAAGGCATAAAAGTTGTTCTTGGTTTTTTTAATTGCATGTTCTACTCTTTTAATTGCAAGTTGCAAAGCATTCTATGTTTTTAATCACAGGCTACAAAACATTATATGAATAACAATCAATTTCTTTAGAAAAAGGTGGTTAAATCTTTAATGGTGAATTAAAGTTTAAATACTTGTACTCTCCTGTCTACATATATAAGCATTCAAAAACATTTTAAATATATCTCATTTATTAGCTACGAAATTTTCTCCTCCAACGAAAACTTGTTTTAGCTCCCATGTGTTTTTTTCTGATCTGTTAAGAGTATTTTTCAAATCTTAGTTTTGTTTTTCTAAAGACAATTAATTAATTAATACGAAGTTTTATTTCCAAACAATCTTATTAATGCATTAAGAACATAGAAGAAATAAATTCTCACACATGCAGCTTGATTTGTTAATAAGTAATCCTCATTGAACATAGAAGACATGTTTTTGCTTAGTTTGTGCCACTATAATCCTCTCTCTCTCTCTCTCTCAACCAACCCAAAATCACCATGATTTTTCAATTTCATGAACCCTGAAATCACCAAGTTAATTTTTCAATGGCCTTGTTGCATCGCCCCATCTCATTGCCGCCGCCATCTTTCCAATACCAATTTCCATAAAACTCTCACCAATCTGGGGGTGGGGGTGGCTAGAAATTCTTTCTTCTACTTTATGGCAAATCAAAAGTTTCTCTGCCTTCGCTGACATGAGCACACAGTTTTGCTTCGTAAAATAAATAAATCCGAGCCAAGGTATTAGGAGCTTAGCTGAAGAGTGAGTCATGCATCCTAATATTTGGTGGGTTTCTCGTTGAAGTGCATTTGCCACTTGTAAGGAATAAAAGCAGTGGGGGACTGAGGATAAACAAATGTCGAATTGCACGCTTCTCTCTCCCTTTTTGGTTGTCTGAAAGGAAGCCGATAACCCCTGGTGTAGTTAATAAATTGATTCTCGCTGTTCATGAAGAAGAACAAATTTTTAGTTTGCGTACGTACTAGCCAGGTAACCTCTATGCAGTAGAGAATGGAAATGCATTGCTGTTTGCTAGCAGAACAATTTTTTTGTAATTTATAAGACGTGAAGATTGAAGGGATCATCCAGTACCTGCAGATTCTTTTGTAATGTCCACCGGATAAAAATCCAAAACAAAAGGTGCAATCTTATAACTAAAATATAATAATAATTGTAAATAATTTGATTTTTTTTCAAGCACATGTAAAGTGAACTATACTTTATAAAAAGAATTAAAAAAAAATAATAATTTACACGAGTAATTTTTCTTTCCCAGTATAAAGTAAAACCTGAAAGTCATTTTCACTATACTGAACAGCGCAAATTGAGCCTCGGTATGTGGAAATTGCGTAATGCGGTTGAAATACAGTGGCAAGTAAGTATCAATGCATCCCAATGTACGTAAGCTTGGGCTCAGTACATTCATACATACAAATAACGAAAGCAATACCGAGATCGAGGAAAAAAGGATAGAAAAGGGGAGGGGAAGTTTTATTCCTCTGGTGGTTTGGTCACCAAAAGCGGAGACAAAAAAGACAAAAAAACAGTTGCTGTGGCATCGACGACATCTGCAAAACCAAACGAAAGAAAAGAGGGGAAGGCGTGGCCTGAGTCACAGGCCTATCCAGGCGGCGCTGCTGTTGGGTACGGTTGTGCTGAATACCGGCGAAAGATGAGGATTTATTGGTGTCTCGAAATCTAGCTAGATATTAAGGAGATTCTCTCTTTCTTTTTTACCTTTTTAGCTCGTTACATGCACTATCATTTATTCTCTGCTTTTTCTCCGTTCACGGTATCTCGGCATGCAACAAGTTGTCTTTTTCTGTCGTATAGTTGACCTTCGATGTCTGAAGAAGAACATGGCCAGGCCATGCTTGATTGTTCCATAAAATATCCACCGTCAAAGGGCAGTTCAGCCAGTGTAGCGGTAATTTTCTGTCGTAAAAAAGTACTGGTAATTAGTAATTACATTTGCTCCAAGAAAAACAAGAAACAGTAATTATCTGATCGGGACTAACTCAAATTATTGTTCAATTATATGCCCGCTCAGCTAGTCAGTCAAAATTTTCACAGTAACATTCCGAAGTGTTTTTTTTAGCTCCTGTTGTACAGAGAATATGTTTAAAGTTATTTTTAAATTGTTTTTTTTATTTAAAAACATATTGGAATGAGTTTTTTTTTTATTATAAAAAAATTATTTTTGAAACCAATATAATAAAATATCTAAATTACATGCAAAAAAAACTTAATTTAAAATAAAAACATTAAAAAAAAATTGAAATGCAATTTCAAACATGTTAGTATATCTTGCTAGATATGCCCCAGGTTGAGTTTTTTTAAATGTAAAAAATATATTAAATTAAGATGTTGCTACCATGATTCGAAATAAAAAAAAATGATATATATTGTAAAGCATACCTTTAAAATGTTAAGATATTTGATATATATTATGAAAAAATACGCGATCAATTTTTGAAAAAAATCTCTAAATTTTATTTGGATAACAAATCAAAATTTATTTTACTTTAATAAAAATAAGATATAAAATATATTTTTAATTCATCTAAGAATTGAGATAATATTGAGATGTCATATAAACTTCGGGGATGAAAATAAAATTAAAACTCTCGATTAAACAGGACAAAGGGGTGGAGTTTGAAGAAAAATGAAAAAAGTGGGCCATGATTGAAATAAAAATAAAATATATATGGCCTACCTGAAATAGATCAAAGCTTTTAGATGAAATTGAAACAGCACTTAAACTTCAAGCGGCAAGTAGATAATTTAACATAATATTTTATATAATGGGCCCAAATCAAAATCAACCACTTCGTCTAGCTGCCTTAGGCCCAATGAGTGTTCTGTTCTTGCTCAAATGATAAAAAGAGAAGATAAAATTAAAAGGCATTGGCGTGTCTAAACTTCCACAGCTGTACAATCAAGTCTCTGTAAAATCCTTAGTGTGCACAGAGAGTTTTGCATATATATATATATATATATATATATTAAAATCCATAGTGTGGACAGTGAGTTTTGCATATTTTAACCTCTAGCAATTTTAGTTTTTTACATGATATAATTTAATATTCTCCCAAGGCCATGATAGCTCGAAGCTGTCGGGTGTACCTGGCTAGAAGATCAAAATAGCATAGTTGTAAAATCCATACATGATATAATAAAAATCATAAATCATAACACTGATATTGCTAGTACTAGCTCCAACTCCAACAAATTATTTTGACATCAGGACATGAAAATAATTTAAAAACATCAAATTTTTTTAATTTAAAGTAAAAAAAATTAAAAATTAAAAATATAAATTTTAAAGTTAATATAACTGATTTTTAAGAGTGAATTAGAACACATAATGAAATCTCTACTCCAACATTACTTGGGAAGAAAACAATCCATTCAATGACTCGATCATGTCCTCCTCCTGGCCATGGACGTAGGATTTCCATCAAACAATTCATCAATCAAATTCTCAATATCTTCAGGTTGGTACTTTATATACTTGTCTGGTTGTCTACCAGATGTCAAATACTGGTGGAACCTCCCCACAAACGAGCGGTAAGCCGGGGTCACCACTGCCGATACGGAGATCCGAAGCTCAGACTGAAGCTGCACATCACTCACCACCCATGTGCTTTGTGTCCTGTGTATCTCATCAAACATGGTGGAGAACATCTTGAACCTCTCTTTCAATATAGTCTTGGATAATTTCCCATTTACCATCAAACCATCATGGTTTAGACACTGCAACAATCTAGTCCACGTCTCTCTTGTATAGGCCTTGTGGTACTGCCTCAGATCGGATGATCGCTTTCGACACCATGTATCACCCATCATCTCATGAATTTCGTCAGAGCCTTTTATCTTCTGCAGAATGTATCTCCCATTATTCATCAGGAATATGCACCTCAATGCAGGATCCCTATACAGCTTTGATTTCATGTCAAGATTCTCGTCCAGCAAATCCATAATCGAATTCAATTGTACCGAAAACGGTGAAGTCTTTGGAGTCCCGTCATCGTTGGCTCCATTCTTAGTATCCAATTCAGGGCCATTTGAATTAGCACATCCTTCCATTTTCTGGTGCTTCTGAAACACTTGCTCTAATGTGTCTTTATACTCACAGGCGTATTTTAGATAATTCATGGTGTAGCGTGTCAAGGGGTGAACTGCACCACTCGGGACAGGAGTCCGGCCATTGTCTCTTCTTATCGAGTTCTCCAAATCACAGAAAATGCTAACGGCCACCTCTCCTAGGCGGCCTTTTGCAGCCCAGATCTCTGTTTTTAATTCTTCGTAGCATTCACTTGAACAAGTATCATCATCAAAAAATGGAATTAAATCGCGCAGTGCCTCATACATGTCCAAAATCTTGAATAATTTTTCAGCTGATCGTTTTGTTAATGCTATTGCATCTGAAAAATTGACAAACCTTACAGCAACTGCCAATGCAATATGGCAGAATAATGTCTGAGATATTGATGGATGCTCGGAAAATATGGAGCTGCAAAGCTTCCGCTCGCCCGAGAAGAGAACTGAGGAAGAATGCTTGATCACAGTGATCCACGTAGAAATTACTCCTTCCAATGATTGCCATTGCATCTTTTGTACGTCTTCAATGCTGATATTTTCAAAACCGAGCTTGTCCAATTCGCTAGAGATTGCATTTCTCCTTACCGTGTTGTAAACCATGCAACACTCACTCTCATAGCCTGATGAGATCATTGCTGTGGCGATTCTGTTCATTTTCGAGATTGCTTCTGATGCATATGCAGGGAATTCCACGTCTTCGCTTGATTTGGATTCTGGTATAACACAGTAAGCAGATTCCTGACGGTAACTGAATGATGCTTGTTTTGATGGCTTTGGAGATTTGAGATCTGCACTGTTACCCTGATTATAACTTTCAAGAGTTAAACGGAACTCACTGTCCAATAAGGACATGGCTAGATGCAGGATGGTGCTGGCTCTGTTGAAGCAGGAGGCTGTGGTGGAATTAGAAGGGAATTCGCCAAGAACATTTATCAACTTTGAAATGCAATTCAAAGATTCAATGAATGATGAGTCGTCTTCTTGCTTTTGGCCAAATTTTGCGTTGGAATCATATATGGTGATAATTTTTTGGACCATTTCCAACAATGAATCTACACAGTTTGGAACATCCGGGGGGTTGTTAGATGCATCATTTATCGTATATAATGATTCGAGAAATCGATCAACATCTTTCCGGACTTGAGGCAGGCTTAATTCCGGATCAGAAGAATGCTCCTCAGGGTTTGAATTAGGTCCACACTCCCCTGGATGCTTGCAATCAAATTTCACATGGACAGCCTCTGATTCAGCTCCTGCAGGACCTGAATTGTCATCCATTTGATTGCCATTTCCATTTCTTGAAAAACTACCAGATTTCTCTGGTGGGGGTTTCTCCATGAGGCCTGATTTGGCTATTTAGGTTTTTTTTTTAACAGGGAAGGTGCAGATAAAGGGAATGGACATGAAGAATCACAGCATAGGCATAACTAATGAAGGATCATTGTGCATTGCTGCTTCTGTTTTTTTCTTTTCAATGTCTTGCTATATTTTGCTTGGATGTGAGATTGGGAGTGGAGGGTGAAGGGATCTCGGTGGCAAATGGGGCAAGGAGAATTGAGGTGTGCCAGGATGTTTTAGTTTTCGAGGTTTTGACCGTTAATTTTTTGGCTCGTCTCATTAACTGTTGACCACCCGTTTGTGTATGAAGGTCGTGCTCTCCACTTTGTCTCCATGCTGTATGTTCTGTCGACATGTCGCCATACAAAACGTGTTCAGGAACATGCAAATCTATACAAGTGTCTTTCTTATATTTATTTTTTTTTCTTGAAAGAAAAAAAGATGAGCATGAGCCAAGGGTGTTTTGAGGACGGTGCAACAATTTGCCTGCATTTTATAATTCTATTATGATCTGCTGACTTCTGAGTATACTGTTTTGTTTTGGTGGCTGGGCAACCTTGCAATGGTGAGTGGATGGCCCATTGACATGGTCATATCTCATAGATGGGCTGGGTTACGGGTCCGATTCATTATAATCTCAATCTCAATCATGAGCCCATTTCGAAGTTTGATTCCCACTTCCACAGGGATGTGATGTCCCTAAAAACGATGAGCATTTCCCCTTTTCCGATGCTAATTTCCCGTTTCAAATCTCCTTCTAATAGAAAATTAACAACCATGCCCACTTCTTTTCTTTTCAAACTTGTTCTTTTCTGCGGAAACTCTGATTTTCTTAAACATAGATATGATTTTTAAGTCTTATTCAATTTGTTAATATTATCGTTATACCTGAATATACAATTATTTTGATTTTTTATATAAAGACCCTTTTCTATTTATATATCTCTTGTTTATTCTAGTGAATGCAGTATTTTTTTTATTGAAATCATTGTTTTTGTTTATATATATAACTGTAAATGCATTTTTTTTTTAAACCAAATGATTCGCAAGGTTATAAGATTTTTTTTATAGGCTAGAAAAGTTAAAAGAGTTCAAATTAAATTTAGAAAGTATCAAGACATCATGATTTAAATGAGTTTTGACTTTAAGGTTGTGTTTATTTCCTAAAATTCATTTTTGGAAAATTACTTTCCAAACTTTCCTGTATTTGTTTGTTTTCTGGAAAGTTGGTCAACGGAAAACACTTTCCAGTAAAATTTAGAAATATCATTATTTTCTGATTATATCAAATTTGATCCTCAAACTTTTGATTGCTATGTATAATTTATTTTGAATATTTATTTTTCAATTCCATCTCTTAAAATTTAATTTTTATATTAATTTTATTTTTTTTTTATCTATCAAATTTGGTCCTCATTTTTTATTTTACTTATTTTATTTGAAATAATTTATGAAATGTTAATTATTATTATTTTAATTTATTCACCTTTCATTTTTTTAATTTTAGATTTGATCTCTATTATTTTGATTATTATTTATTTTATTTGAGATAATTTATGAAATTATATTTTTTCAATTTCATTCTCATTCAACTTTTTAATTTGTAAGATTTTTCCTCATTTTCCATAACACTGTCAAACATCAGAATTTACTTTTCAAGAATTTACTTTTCAGTAATTTACTTTCCTCGGAATTCAGTTTTCAAAAGAAAATCATTTTCCAGCAAACAAACGGGGCCTAAGTTCTATGTTTGACTGAACTTTAGTTTATTTAGTATCTTTTTATACTGTGATTAAAATTATATTTCATTTAGAAATATATTTTTTATTTTTAATAAAATTATTTTTAATATTAACATGTAAAAACATCCAAAAAAAAAAAATGATTTAACATCAGGCCCCGGACAAGGCTTCTAGGGGGTGGCGACGTTGGTTCTGGAAACCATTCACCACTGCACGAAACATGTCCCTTCCCTGACGCTGACTCCTCTCCAGGACGATAAATTTGAGCGAGTTAATTAATCGTAGCAACTTCAATTTGAATTGGGTGGGAACATGATGCCTCTTTATGCGTGAGTGTTTTAAGGGTGTTGGGGATGCTTTTAAAAAGTGATTTTTATAAAAATTTAAAAATTTTTATTTTTTAAATTATTTTAATATGTTAATATCAAAAATAATTTTTAAAAAATAAAAAATATATAATTTTAATATATTTTTAAATAAAAACACTTTAAAAAACAACCACAACTACAATAAAAAACCATCATTTATTGCCCCCAAAAGAGGTAAACAGGTGTTCAATGTTGTCATCAAGAACCTAGCCAGACTCATTTATTACCCGACCGCTCTCGCATAAAATGGTCACCGATCATCAATTAGTCACCGTGCCAGTGCAGACAACTTGGACCTGGTGTCCACCGTCCTTGGTGGCTAGTACAAGGCGGTGCACTGTACCGTGATCTAAATACACATCCAGAGAGGTTAAAGACATTATTCATGCAAGGATTAAAAGATTTGCGAGATCCTTCACTTCCCATTGCGTGATTTAAGGTTAAGATTATAATGGTCAAGAAAAGAGCACATCCACTTAGCCATCAAATTAACAAGAAATTCCTATGATCCAATCACCTTCAACTATACAAGGAGGCATAGTAAGCGGGCACGTTCTTACAAGTCAATCAACAATTCTAGTTTCGCGATGATGATGATGCGTTTGAAATCGAAGTGTGAAATTATGAAAAATATCGGTATCAATCGGTCAGAAAATATGAACAACCGGTATCTTTATTTCCTCCGTGTATTTAGCTCGGGGAATATGTGATTATTAAGAAAAAGCTAAACCGTGTAGTGTTTTTATTATAGCAACATTTATATTTTACTGTGAATTTCAACAGTGTTTTTTTTTTAAAAAAAACTCTCGATTACATTTTTATTTTCTTTTTTTTTTTCATTTTATTTTTTCATTATTTTTTCATTTATTTTTTTTCTAGCCTTTTTTTGTTATTATTTTTTTCTATTTTTTTTTCATATTTTCCCATTTTTTTTCCTGATTATACTTTTTTTTCTTTTTTATATATATAATTTATTTTGTATAATCATAGTATTTAGCTAGCTTAAACACACCATAATTAATCCTCAGATTCAATTTTTTTATAGCTTTTTTTTCCTTGATTATTATTTTATTATTTTTTTCCATGATTTTTTTCTAATTATTTTTCTTTTTCCACTTATATATATGATCGAGGTGTCCGGGCTAACTTAAATACATTATGATAAATCCTCGGATCCAATTTTTTGCTGGTTATATTTTTTTATTTTTCTACTATTTTTTTTTATGATCGGGTATCTTGACTAGCTTAAGCACGCCATAATTAATCCCCTTATTCAATTTTTTTTGTTATAACTAAAGTGTCCAGAGCAGCTTATGTGTACCAAGATTAATCGTTTGACCCCTTTTTTTTTTTTTTGCTAAAGTGCTTTTCTTATATTTTTGTTTTGTTTGCTTATATATTTTTTTATAATCACTAATCCCGAATTTGCTTAAAACAATAAGGATTGCACATAGCTTATCTTTTTTTTCATTGTTTTGGATAATCCCTGGATCTAAAAGTTTTTGATAGTGGTGTCCAGGCACCTTTCATGCAGACTAATCCCTGGTCATTTTATTATTTTTCTAAAAATTCCTTATACTTTTTTGTTCACTGATTGATTTCTGAAAATTTATTTTTTAAGCAATATCAATTGTAAATGGTGTGGAGAAAGCATTATTCCTCACACATAGTATTGTTGTTTTTTTTACCATTATACTTTTTTATATTCTTTTTTTTCACTTATATATTTTTTTTTGTTTTTGTTTTTTAACCAAGGTGTTTGAACCAACTTATGTGTACCATGAGAATCCATGAACCCATTTTTCTAAAGTGTTTTCCGTTGATACTTTTTTTCTTATACTTTTGTTTTGTTTACTTATATATAAGCCAATTTTTTTAAAAATAATATGGATTGCTACAATGTTTTTTATAACCATGGTCTCTCCCAACAAGCTTATATATCCTATAACAAAAGTTGGTTATAAGGGTGTATTGATAATTTATCAACCCATGCACATTTTAAATGGTGCGTGCGACATCGTAAAATTTTTAAAAATATATAATAATTTTTTATATATTCATTTTATTATGTAAAATATGTTTAGAATAATTTCATAGTATCATAGGTATTTTCAATTTTTTCCATTTTTGTGCATAGTATAATAATTATAATACCCTTAAATAAGACAAAAACCAAGAATTGTTAGTGAGAGGACTCAACTAAGACAAAACGAAAAAGTCACCCGAGGTAGTGTTTCAAACATTTTACATTTAATTATATATGCATAGGAAAAAGTTTCACTCTTATTTTATATCATCAAAGTTCAACTTGATATGTTTTTTTAATGCGAGTTGCATTTAATACAAATAAAAATAATAATAAAAATTAAATAAAAATCTAAACAAAGAGCAAAGATATATTGATACAAATAAAAAATTTAAAACTATCTTAGAATGACAGAAAAAATCAAAATAAAAGAATAAAAATTAAAATATAAAATTATTTATTAAATCTAAATAAAAAATTTTAATCCCTGCGACGGAACGCGGGTTTACGGCTCGTGTATATATATGTATATCACGTAAGTTGAGTCCTGAGTAATTTATTCGTGGGTGGGGATTAGATGAAGTGGAGCCGTGGAATGAGGAGGAGTGGATGCCATGCCACACAATATGCCAAGAATATTAGCAGTGCGTATGCCTGTGCTTCTTGGACTCTTCCTTTATGAGCTGTGAAAATTGTGGTCTCAATGTGCCCTTAGCGACACCCATGTGTTCTGCACTTGACTTCAAGTTTCATAACCATCACTCGTTTGGTTTTTGCTGGGGATTTCGCTAATAGTAACTATTATTTTCAAATATATATTACAAAATTATAAATAAAAAAATCCATGCTTGCATTTAATTAACTATATCAAGAAACAAAGTGCTATCTTTAATCTAGAAAAAATCTGATTAAGACCTGTTTCGAGTGTCATTTTGAAAGAAAAACAATCTAATTCACTTAAAAATAGGTTATTTGACATTGTATTTTTAAAATATTTTTTTAAAATAAAATTTTTGATTTTATTAAATTATTTTTTTTGTATGTTTTTAGATTATTTTCATATATTAATATCAAAATAATAATAAATATTATTTCAATATATTTTTAAATTAAAAATAAACTCAATTATACACTCAAATACAACCTCCCGCCGAGCTTTATAAATAGTCTATGTTTTGATATGATAGTAAGAAGTTTTTTGGGATAGCTTTTGCACCGCAGGTTTACTGCGGTGCATTATTTTTTTTTTTAATAAAAATATTTTTTTATTGTTTTAGATTATTTTGATGTGCTGATATCAAAAATAATTTTTAAAAAATTAAAAAAAATTATTTTAATATATTTTGGCACGGAAAATACTTTGAAAAGCTACCATATCAGCTCTCCCAAACAAGCACTAAATCCACAACTTGTTTTTTTTTTTAAAAAAAATAATAATTTGAATTTTGCGTGAATACTTAATAGTTTTATCACTTAAAACTAATGAAAAGACGTGATTGAAAATCTATAAAGACAATCTGGACCTACACGGTACAAAAAGTAGGTTAGGGCTCCAGTAAAATCATTTCATATGCATTGGGGACCTTTTCAGGCTCACCCAATTATTAAATTTAGATTTATTGTAGTTTGTACAATAAACTATTATTTTAATTCTTTGCTTGCAAGTTTATCTTTATGTTTCTAGAACATATATTCATCCATCTTCTTCTTCTTCTTTTTTATTGAAATCAAATATATTCATTATGTGGTTCTATTTTTTTTATTAATGATTATAATATTTTTAGATCATTTGTTTTTTAAAACATTCTGCAATCCCTGACCTATCTATACTTTAATATATATATATATATATATATATATATATATAATTCAAATTTTAAATATAATAATATAGAAATAAGTCCATTCCTATCATCCATTTTTTTAATTATTTTTATAAAATATGAACTCATGATTGAAATTTAGAGATATTTAAAAATAAGGTAGCGATTGCTTTTCAAATCTATTTTTAAAAAAAAATAATCAAAATAATATATTTATTTTTGAATATCAACATATCTAAACAATATCTAACAAAAAATTTTTTTGTAAGAAATACAATATCGAACGAGCTCTTTAATGCATATAATAAATTGTCCAAGTTAATTTGTTGGATGGAGTTGTCCCCTCACTTTAACTTCCACAGATTTCAAATAACAATAGAAGGCCATCACCACCACCACCGGCTCCCAAAGTCTCAAGACCATTAAAATATAAAACTAACTTTTGCTATTACGATCCCTCTCAGCGCCAAATTCTAGATTCATTAGAGCAGCAGACACGACACATAAAACAAATAACTCAAAACATCTGGTAAATTAGTGGTAAAAGTTTGAATCAGTAATAAAAATTTAAAATTTAAAAATTTATTTTTCTACAGTCTCATATTCAAGTTTTATTGTTATTAATATAATAACTATTAAAGATTTATATGATTATTAATTTTAAAATTATTAAGATTAGTAGATACATGTGTAAACTTATTTATATATATATATAAAAAAAAAAACGAACAAGAGAAGATGTCGTGGCCGACCATTATACACGACTTGATGGGTGTTTATTTTATGAGTGTGGCAGCGCTATCGCCAACCATAAGAAATTCACAGGCCTGTTCCATGACTGAAGCATGAGCATCCTTATAAAATTAATATTGTAGCACCACGGGACATGGTGCGAGTTAGTGTCAAGGTACGCTTACCAGGCAATAGAGTTAAACAATAAATAAATAATGACACACACTTGGGTTCCCCCCCTAAGTCATCTTGTCCCCGCACGTGGTCAATTAAACAAGAAATAAATAAATAATGGCAGCACTCGTGTAAACTAATGTCTAAGTGCGTGATTGCTATTATAACGTACGTATTTATAAGTTTTTTCTTTTTAAAATACATTAAAAAAAAATTTTATTTAAAAATATATTATTTTTTTATATAAAAAAAAATCAACATCAACCCTTCAAATATCATTTGATGCCACAATGTGTTGAGCTTAAATAAATATAAAGCTTGTAAACTATCAGGATCAACATTCATAGATTCAACTATGTATTGAACTCAAATGAACAAGGATCTTCTGAATTGTTAGACTTTTTTTTTTTTTTGGATTTAACTATGTGTATATTTTTAGCTATATTTTAAGAGTTTTTTTTTTTATAAAAAAAATGTCATTTCATTTTCTTTCTCGATAAAAATACATATTTAAGTATACGACAATATTCATATCCATATATAAAAAAATAAATCTTTTAGTATTTATATTTTTAGAGTCTATTTTTTAAAAAAATATCATTATATCTTTTTTATCTAAAAAAACGTTTTATCGATGGCGCCTACTAGCCTTATTGAAAATAAATATACTGCCTTTCAAAAATAATCAGTGAGCAAATGACCCTTCTCTTTATAATAACCCATTCATACCTTGTTCTGATAATAAAATATCGAGTTTTATAAAAACACTGCTAACGTTAGTTTTAAAAATGTCTCTAATATTTTTTCTAGCGGCAACATGTTATGTTTGAAAAAAAAAGAATAATTAATTTTGTTATAAATTATTTATTAAAATATTTTTGAATTATTTTGATATATTGATATCAACAATAAATTTTAATAAATAAAAAAAATATATTATTTTAATGTATTTACAGACAAAAACACATTTTAAAAAACAACTTTTTCCATAATATCAAACACTGTTTTTATATGTGATCGCTATATATATATATATATATATATATATATATATATATATATATATATATATATATATTCAAATGGATGGGTTTTTTTACTTAACATTAAGCATGAATAAAAATATAAATGACCATGACATTGTAATTAAGCAATTAACATCCAGACAGAACCTCTAAGTTAACACCTGTCATGTCTGGCATACTTTTTGAGCAAATCTGAAAAGTTTGATGCGGTTGTTTTAACTTTGATTTATTTTTGCTGGATCATATGATATTTTGCATTGCATGATTCGAAATGATACCCCCTGTTCCATTGAAAAAAACGACATCGTTCATATAAGATCACAATTCTTTTTATTGGAGATATCATACCTACTTCTAGAATGAAGATTTGCACGATGGAGGTTGAAATGCATCCATGGCAATAAAGATTGATATGAAAGAAGATTTTTGTCTGGGAATATGAATATAAATAATCTTTAAAAGATAGATAAAGCAACCTTCAACCTATATGCAATGTGTATGGTATTGTGTTACACGATATTTTTTAAAAATATGTTTTATTGAAAAATATATTAAAATATTTTTAATATTATCACATCAAAATTAAATTAAGTTAATATTTTGGGTGGGGTCTTGTAAGATATTTTTTGAATTTAGGTTAAAGTTTTATATTTTTGAGGTCTGATAAGATTTATTTTCAAGTTGAGTACACATAGATAAATAAGTGTACGGATATTTATAACCAAAAAAACCCTCTCTATAAATTGCCGGCAATGAAAAACAAGAAGAAGAAGACGAGCTTGCAGCCAGTCAAAAGAGATGAAAATAGATAGAACAAGGCTCGTCATTTTCCATGGAAATTGCTTGAAAATAAATAAATAAATAAACTATGAGATAGAAAAAGATTTGAGTGATCAAAGTAGAGAGTTTGACATGTCAAGGAGTGTAGAAGAAGTTTAAGAATTAAAGCGTGCTTCTAGGTGAGGAAAATTGAGTTCAGAGGAAAGTGTGGAGTAGAACTTGATTCTTCGTTTTTTTAGGTGAAAAAAACTCACTCCATCCATAATGATTCTTTGTTTTAATTTTTATATCTGTTCTTGGTTTGAGTGGTAAATGGTATTATATGAAGGTGAATTCTTGATATTGTGGTGATTTGAAGAGAAATTATATATATATATATATATATATATATATATATATATATATATATATATATATGTCAGATGGATTGGTGTACTTTTTAAGAGACCAATGTCTAGTTTTATCATTAATATGAGTATCTAAATTGGTTTAATTGTATATCGACTAATTTTATTGACTATAAAATTAATAATTATATAAATCTTTGATAACTTTTATATTAATATTTTTTCTTGTATATTTATATTGGTTAATATATAATACGGAATGAATGAATGATGTAAAAATGCCGAATGAGTCCTTTGATTGCAGAACATAAATTTTATATGTAATTAACTTGAATGCAATACTTAAAATTTTATATTAAGCTTTAGAATTAGTAATAATATAACAACCTTAATTATAAAACTCAACTTAAGATTTAGACTGGTTTAAATTTTTTAAAAATAAAATAATAATTAACTTGATCTAACCAAATAAAAAATCCGGGTAGACTCGTGCTTCTTAGTAAAACCCATTGATTTTTTTTCGCCAAAACAACGTTATTTTTTTTAAAAAATATTTAAACAATTAATAATTAAATAAAAATAGATTTCAACATACCACCATGGAAAAACTAGTTCTAAACTATTAGGACATAGTTAAACCACTATTTTCTGATTGGCTGAAAACATCAAAGTCAAACCAAGTCTTAATAACAACATGGAGAGAACTGATCTAATCAATAACTCAGGTTGACCTACGATCCGGTTAACTAAAAAAAAACTCGATCAAGACTTGTTATTTTTTTTTCCTTTTAAAATAATGTTATTTTTATTTTTTTGAGAAAATTAAGATAATATAAGTCAATCTATATAACAACGTCTAACCTTGTAACAAGTCAACTCTAGATGAGATCGAAAAACTAGGGGTGAAACAACGCGAGCAAGCAAAGGGTTCAAGTTTGTCCATTGACATAACTATGTGGAAAGAATAAAAGTTGCGTTACTGAATTACCTCCCGGACCTGTAAAACAAAGAATTCAATCTTCTCGTTACCTCCGTCAGTCCCGCCATTGGACCTTTCTTCATCAAGTATTTCGTCTGTTCATACCATTTACGTTATGATCTCGTAAAGAAAAACCAAAAGCAACACTGCCATAAAAATTTCTCTCCTTAAGCGGTAAGAATTTCTACACATACCCCCATAAAATAAAGAAATTGTAAAATTTAATATCAGTCAATGATAGACTAGAGAGGGGTAGAGCGTAGAGAGAGAAGCTATCATACCTTCTCTCTCTCTCTCTCTATAAAGTTGGACGTGTACAGTTATCTGTTAGAGTAGACACAAGCCGGCTTCTGTCTTCTTAGATTCTATACTCTCTCTCTTTCACTGCCAACAATTCCATTCTCTCGCTCCTCACCAGCAAGCAATGACACGCACCCATGAAAAAGCTTTTTCTTCTTGGTTCTTCATAAAATAAAGGAAAGTTTCTTCATATTCTCTCTCTGTTATCGCAATAGGTGTTACTTCAACTTCTCGATTCCTTACTTTGTCCTTTTGACTCATCGTATAGAGATAGAGAAGTTAAAATGATCCTCCATTATAATTCCATTCCATGATTCTTTTGGTGGGATTTGTGTGAAATATTATATTCAAGGGCAAAAGAAGAAGAAGAAGGCAAATGGTATTTAGAGCAATGAAATTCTGATTGAGTTTTGGATTGCATCTGTAAGTTTAAGGATTTGTGAAACGTTTTGTTATTGGATTTCTGGAGATGGGTTGTTTTCCTTGTTTTGATTCAAGGGAAGAAGAGAAGCTGAATCGAGAGAAACAATCTGATGATCTGAAGCAAACTTTGCCTACAGTTCCTTCTAACATTTCCAAGTTGTCTTCTGGTTAGTTCTTGTTTTTATATTAATCAATTTCTTTGCTTTTTATTGAATTAGCTGTTTCTTCAAACTTGCAATTGCTTGATCTGATCCGGTTACTTTCTGATTTTGCATTGTTTGTTTATATCACATCAATAACATTTGTTTTGCCTTTTCTTTTTAATGTTTTATTATAAGTACTTGATAAAATTCTAGAATGATAGACTTTAGATTGGTTCTGGTAGACCCCGCTGGGTTTTCATGCAGCTTGTAAAGAGTATTTCGTTCTTTGGTGAAAAAGGATCTTTTGATCAACCCGAGCATTCGGGTTGGATCTGATTGGTGATTAGAAGGTTGGAGATATTGGGGGTACTGATAACTTAATTCAATTATCAATTTGTCTCCTTGGAACCATCATTTGTTGGAGGTTCAATTCATGACCACTGCTATGCAACTGTTCTATTGATCACACTGAATTTGAGGACTTAAAATCTTAATCTTATAGTCTGGTTGAAAGTAAATGATTATCGATCTGAGTTTTTAGTTTTGATGGAATTTACAGGATCTGACAGGCTCAGACCAAGAAGCGATGGAGGACAATCCAAACGGCAATTGCCAAGTCCAAAGGATGCACCTGGTGTCAATATAGCTGCTCAAATTTTTGCTTTTCGTGAACTTGCAGTTGCAACCAAGAATTTTAGGCCGGAGTGTTTCATAGGTGAAGGGGGATTTGGTCGTGTATATAAAGGTTGTCTTGAGAGCACTGGTCAGGTAAATTCTTCTATTTGTTTTTCATCTGATTAACAAACCTATAAGCACTGATTTTAGACTACCTATTTTTTTGTCAATGAATTATCTTGCTTGAAATAATGAGAGGGATAAAGTATAACAACACAAAGATCTTAAGGATCCTAAGAAAACATATTTAAATTCGATACAAGACTGATTCCAAACTTAAGTACGATTTGTAATCACTTGCAAGTAAATTAAAGCCACTGAGCAACTGTATACAGCAGAAAACAACACTACAAAATCAGTTACTGTTAAGAGATATATGGCCAATTTAATCTATCCCTGGTAACCTAGACTCTGAAGTTTGTGGAATCTTATTTTATCTGTATGGAGCTATTGATATGCTACTATTCTAATGAGTCATCGTTGGTATCCTTTTTAATTACAGGCTAGTTAAAAATTGGCCAGACACCTACACCTTCAGTTTTTCTTTGTTGTTTAACTGACATTGAATCCATTCCTGGCTGCTGCTGCTGCTTGAAATAGATAATTTTTCTAGGGAAGGCAGCGGATGGGATTGATTTTGGTAACAATTGTTTTTGTTCTTTCTGCAAAGCTTAAATCTATGATGCCTTTGTGAAAGTCTGGCGGGTTTCTGGTCAGAATTTTTTGAAATTCCCGTTATACATTGATGGACTAACATGAGGATGTTGGCTTGTAGTGGTGGACATGGTTGGGTTTTAATTTCTACGCACTTACTATTTTTTTCAGGTTGTTGCTGTCAAACAATTGGATAGGAATGGCCTCCAGGGTAATAGGGAATTTCTAGTGGAGGTTCTCATGCTGAGCCTTTTACACCATCCGAACCTTGTGAATCTTATTGGCTATTGTGCTGATGGGGATCAGCGGCTTCTGGTCTATGAATTTATGCCCTTGGGATCATTGGAAGATCACCTTCATGGTAACATTCCTTCCATTTCTAAATTTTCAATTTTAATTTGTATCATTTCTCTCTCATTTATCGTATATCAAGGCACCCTAGCTCCTCTGCAGTTATTATCAGTGTTAAACCCAACCATTGAACTTTCAAAATTAAATTACTATACAATGACGAGTAATCAAAGTGATAGACATTCCAAAGAAAAATTTCAAACATAGGACCAGCTATGAAGCATCATGACCTATGTCATAGAGAAACTAAAAGGTAAGTTTTTTAATTTGAGGTTGGTTAAAGCAAAGACAAGAGCATGGTCATGTCTGGTTATTGGAGAATCTAGTAGGGACATCCTTGATGACTTGTTAAACCAATTAGCTTTGTCCACTGATTATGGTTAGAGGAGGTATCATGATCTCTCTTTCTCCTCCTGTTTCCTGGTAGGCGATACTGATTTTCTTTAATGAAAAACTCGGTGGTGGGTAGAAATCGTGATGCATGTTCTCTTGTCTTTCTATCTCTTAATTTTGTTTAGCTCATCTTTAACAGCATTGAAACATTCCATTAAAGTTGTTGGATTTATTCTGGTTTCTGAGGTGGATTTGATTGTCATTGAGATCATAGCATAGCCGCCAGTGAAAGTGGAATATCTTTCATCATTAAACTAGCATTTGATCAGGGTAAAATTTTGTTCAAATAAGTTAGTTTAGCTGTACATGCAAGGTTGTGCTGATTTCTGAGTTGATGCGCTAAATGAATTTTCATGTCTATACTTCATTATCTTAATCGACAATTTTATTTTTGAGATATTAGAAGCAGAATTTACTGCTTAGTGATGCTCATTGGCTTATCATCCAGATAGATTGACCATCCACATTAATATTTATCAACTCTCAACTCATTGGTTGGTTTCTTTGAATGACAGCTTCAAACATCAAAGATTGTGTCTGTAGCAATTTGAATAATTTGGAGTAGGAAAATAAAATTTATAAGGGACATGATGGTCATACCAACAAATAAGAATGCAGATGTTGATGCATGAACACGGCAGGCTATGGAAATGTCAAATGTGTGCACATGCACAGAAGCACTAAAAGGAAAATGACGTTTCATGCTTCAGATTTTAGGATAGTGACGTTTCATGCACATGCACAGATTGAAGTTAATGGTTGGTGTGCACTACAATTCTGGAGTTGCTTTTCACTGAAAATATTTCATATTTTTTGTCAATTAAATTACACATTATTGAGAGGAAATAATGGCTATTTATTTTATTAAATTCACTGTTGATGGATCCTTCTGCAGATCTTCCACCCGAGAAGGAACCGCTAGATTGGAACACAAGAATGAAGATAGCAGCTGGTGCAGCCAAAGGTTTGGAATACCTGCATGATAAAGCAAGCCCCCCTGTTATTTATCGGGATTTTAAGTCATCAAACATTTTACTGGAAGAAGGATTTCATCCAAAGCTTTCTGATTTTGGGCTTGCAAAGCTTGGCCCCACTGGGGACAAGTCGCATGTTTCCACCAGGGTAATGGGCACTTATGGTTATTGTGCTCCTGAGTATGCCATGACAGGACAATTGACTGTAAAATCTGACGTCTACAGTTTCGGGGTAGTGTTCTTGGAGCTGATAACTGGTCGTAAAGCAATTGACAGCACTCGACCACACGGAGAACAGAACCTTGTTGCATGGGTAATCTACTTTGACCATTCTGCAGTTTAGCCCGTCCTTGATTGTCTTTTACTCCCATACATTTTTCATACGCACGTGATAATTGTGTGTTGATGGAGGAGCTTTTACCATTATGTAGGCACGTCCATTATTCAATGATCGCAGGCGATTCTCAAAATTGGCAGATCCACTACTGCAGGGACGTTATCCAATGAGAGGACTCTATCAGGCTCTAGCTGTGGCATCCATGTGCATCCAGGAGCAGGCTGCTGCGCGTCCTCTTATTGGGGATGTGGTCACTGCACTTTCTTATTTAGCGAACCAGGCTTATGAACCTATTGGTGGTCATGGCCACAGAGGTTCAGGGGACAGGGATGAAAAAAGACAGAGAGATGAGAGAGGTGGACAGTTATCAAGGAACGAGGAAGGTGGAGGATCTGGACGCAGATGGGACTTGGATGGGTCCGAGAAAGACGACTCGCCAAGAGAAACTGCTAAGATATTAAACAGGGATTTAGATAGAGAACGAGCTGTTGCTGAGGCCAAGATGTGGGGAGAAAATTGGAGAGAGAAACAACGCCAAAGTGCTCAAGGAAGTTTTGACGGCAGTAATGGTTAGGTAGTACACAAAAATAATATAATGATGCCCAGCATCATTTTTCCTTGCCGTCTAGTTTCCTGCACTCCAGTCGCCGTCACCCACCGAGCGAAGAACATTGAAAATTTAAGCTTTGCTGGGACGGCCCATCCCGACAGCTTGCTTGCAAGGGATTTGGTGCCAATTTCTCCTTAGAACACCCTTCCCCTGTTTAGTATTCCTTATGTCAAAACATAGAACAAGAACATATGATAATGAAGAAAAGTATTATCTGAGAGTGTACATTATCAGCAAGGAGAGCAAGAAAAGAACAAGACGTATTCATAAAATTTTGAGAGTTAAGACGTCTAGGTTTCGTCTTGTTCTTGTAGGTTCCTTCCAAGCATAAACATTTCAGCTGTCTGTACACTGTAGTCTTCTTCACGACATTTTACCGACCATTGAATGTGATTTTATCGACTAATTGATGTGGTAATCTCGTGATGCGTTCTTTCAGTCTTAATTTGCTAGGGCACAAAACAAGTTTTGCATTTAAAATATTTCCTGTCAAGGTGAAAACGACTCGATGCAACCATTTAACAGAATAAATCCCCTTTCCCCTGTCAATGGCCGCTTATCAACCTTCCCAGAGCTGCTATTTACTGGAAGACTAGTAAATGTACAAGTTCTATCTATACCCTGGTCCCGGGTATAACGAAGGGAGGAAACCATGGCATTAACGAAACGTTTTCTACACGTGGCCTTCTGGTGGAAATTTTTTGTATGGCAGCCAGTGTTTTGTACGGCCTTCCCAAAATCAAGGGTTCATCAGAAAAAAAACAGCACGAGATTGGGCTTACAGGATGCTGCAAGCTAGCTACGTCACGTATCTATTTGCATAAAGAAAGCCAAAATGAAGCTGTATTGTCTGTTTCCAAGCAAGTTCTCATAAACATGTAAAACAAAATAACAGCATTAACATTTTGCATTGCTTTAGATTCATACATCTCTTATATCAGGTGGGAAGCAGACGCATCTCATTCATACAGAGTTCACAGCGTGAAATTAATGCAACTGGTAGGGGATCAATCGCATGGCATGGTCATCGGCGAGGAAGATTGTAATGGTTAAGGAACATCTCATTTAAAAGTTTAAATTTTCAAGTGAGATCCTAGAATATGATTTATATTATTTTCTTATACATCTTCTCAAGTGAATCTTTTGGGCTTGAAACTTGCACATACTTACGTTACCTTGTGTTTAATTTTTATTAAATAGAATGAGGGTAGTGAGATTTGAACTCGTGACTGCTGGATCAACAAAGCTCTGATACCATATTAAAGAACCATTTCACCTAAAAGCTTAACCTTGTAAGTGAGACTCCAAAATATGATTTATATTATTATCTAACACACATTTTCAAGTGAAAGCCATTTGAGCTTGAAACTTACACAGGTCCACATTATCTTATGCTTGATTTTTATTAAATAGAATGGGGGTGATGAGATTTGAACTCGTAATCGCTGGATTAATAAAACTTTGATACCATGTCAAGGAACTTATTCATCTAAAACCTTAAAATTTTAAATGAAATATAAAATATGATTTATATTATTATATAGCAGTAATACGGTCATAATGTCATAATAAATAAATACATTTAACTCAAACTACACATTCATTTGATTGGAGGTCATCGTGGGAAGCTTCCATGCTTTTCTCATTCCCCTTAGACTCCTCTGTTAGGTCAAGCTCCACGGCACCTTCATTCACATCAGGTCGAGCATCAACTAGATAAACTTCAGAAGCTTCCATGCTTTTCTCATTCCCCTTAGACTCCTCTGTCTGGTCATGCTCCACGGCACCTTCATTCACATCAGGTCGAGCACCAACTGGATAAACTTCAGAAGCCCCTGCCGTGCTTAGTATGACAATGCTCTTCAAGTTTTCAGCCGGCATCTTCTTTTTCTCTGCATTTCTGTAGATTCCATACAGCAGCATCTGAAGTGACCCCAAGACGAAGCCCAAGATGTTCGGAAGCTTCGAATTCACAAGGAAACAGAGAGATTTATTCAACGTTTGAACTTAAATGAAACAGGAGATTTTTTTTTTCCTGAAGTAATGCATGGAAATCACTTACAGCAACACACAAGTCCTTGATGAAAAGACCATAGGCAAACCACATGACAGCGCTCAACGTAAGGAAAAGTGACAAGGTGAACGGCATGAACTCAACGCTCTTTGTTCTAATGATCTGTTTCTACAAAAAAAAACAAGTAAATGATAGGTGAAAACATGAAGCTAGATAAAATTATGAGGTTGTAGTTCAGTACTCAGATGTTAAACTCACTAAAATGTTCAAGGGTGCTGCAAAAACGCATACAGAGAAGGCAACACAAAGCCAGCCAAGAGCCTTGACACGAATTGAACCACTTAAAAGAAAATTTGTAAGGAGAAGGATCAGCGAGAATAACCCCATGTTCATGGAAACAAGCAATTTGATTGTTGCGACCTGCATCCCGAAACTCAATTTATATCGTCAAAATGGATTATCAATATTCGAAGTTAAATCTTGAATAAAGCAGTGGTAGCAATTGATAAATCATGCATATATACCCAGCTCTCTCTTGTTGCATAAGCGATATAAATGGCAATGTATATGGTCTCTATGGCACATCCAAATGAGTTGATGGTGACAAGAAGAATTGCATCTTGTTTTAGCATTGCATAGTAGAGCCAAAGCATAGAACTAAACAATGCTACGAGATAAGGTAATGATTGGAAATCTTCTGTCGACTTTTTCCTTAAAATTCTGATAAATGTTGGCCTGTAAAAAAAGAAGAAGCTATTTAATATTCTCCTCATTGAATTTTAAGAACAACTAGCGAAGAAACATATAATGCACACTATATACATACACTGGAGCCAGGTACACCATGAATGAGATAAGGTTACCTGTCATCATGCATAAAAGAATTTTACCGATTAGTCAGCTAGTCATCCATAAAAATCAACAACAACAACATGGAGCAACATTTTGATGATCAGGGAAGGAATGGGCGAGCATAATCAGGATTGACAGTAAGATTTTTCTTGTTTTCTTTCTTTGTCCTTGTTTTCCTTCTAGATTTTTTATAATGTGGCAGGAGAAGATCTCTAACATACGACCACTTTCCTTATTTTTTGCAAAGGTTAGTTTCAGGAAAGGAATGGAGTACAGGTAGAACAATCATACCTTTTTGGTTACAAAACAATCATATACTTGAATAACGAGGAAGGTATATCGTAATTTTATCATGGAGTTCACATACATAAACTATAAGAATTAAGGATCCATTGGCATTATTACTATAAAAGCAAATAACTTTCTAGCTAGAAACCAACAACTACAAGTACATATAATTAGGACAACTAATTGTCATCTTAGCCATATTACTTAATTAGCATTATAATTGCGTGACAAAACGTTGAAGAAGAAGATGTGAGTAGATTGCAAATCTAGAAACTAGCTAACTGTTGACAATACCATGCACCTAAAGGAGATTAACTACTGAGAGGATGCTAAAGATTTGCAGTTGAATGTATCGATACAGCAAACAGAAATGAATAGAAGATCATGGCAAGAGCCAAGAAGTGTTTTTCTAATAGCGCTAGCAATATATATATATATACTGAGATGAATATTATGTAAACCAGAATAAAAAATAAGGAAGAAAGAAAAAAAAGGGAGGAAGTTGCGCTTCCTATTGCTAGCTTTCTTTCTTTCTGTATATCAGTATGCATTAATTTTGAAGCTAAACTCTTTATATTTTTCCTCATGTATAATATACCTAGGATGCCGAATGTAAATGCCAAAGGATGGTGCATGTTCATCACTGCCATCTGAACTTCCTCCTCTATAAATTAACACCAAACTAGAATTTCTCTATATGTGGAAACTAAGAAACAGAACAAGCAGAGGGCTCCAAGCAAATTAAGGATCCCTTGCCTTCTGTGTTCTAGAATCACTCGCCAACTAAAGCTCCCCCTTCTCTCAATGAGCTCATGCAATCAACTGGAGAGAGCGGATGGCCAGCCAAAGTTCTGAGCAGCCTTTATATACACAAAAAAATATTCACACCTTCATTTACATGTGAAAAATTAGACAGGGGAGTGAGCGTTTGGGAATCATTCTTGTTGCATGACAAGTGGAGAATGAGTAGGTGGCGTGGCCCAAATTCATTTTAGACGAATCACCTTTCCTTTTCCCACGTACCCTCCTCCTCGCGTGCTTACATCTCGAACCCAATTAATAGGGATGCATACAATTATTTTTTTATTTTAAAAGACATCTCATTTTACAGAGAAAAGCTTCACTCTTTGTCACTACGTACTTGGCTATAATTTTTTATTTGGAACTAATTAATTAATCAACAGTTGAATTTACTTGAAAAATATAATCCACGGGCATTTTAGATGCACTAGCGATGGATTACACATTGCACGCACCTTGAAAGAGAGTGATCAGATGAATTAATGAAGAAGGCGTTAAGGCTTTTACGTTACTAACATACTGCAAAGCTAATCCCTAACATGAAGCTTAATTCACGTGACTTCTCCATAGCTCTCTCTTTTTTTTTTCCAGCCGTTTCGATCTCTCCTCCCGCAATTCTTCTTCCCTCCTTGAATATTTCTCTCAAACGAAAAACAAAAGGAAAAAAGAAAAAAAAAAACACGCATTAACACGTCAGTTTAGGTTACACTGTTTCTGTTTATGTTCGATAGCTAGCGGTGTGGTGCGTGCATGCATATGCATGTTTTATGTATGCATTTAGGCTTATAATAAATGCCGTGTTATAGAGGCGATCTTGCTTTTCTCTCCTCCAATCCATCTGTTTTTGCAGTTATATCAGGAGAAAGCAAATGACAAAATACATGACCTTGCTGTCTCATAAAACAACAATGATCTGCTCTTCTTCTCTTTAATTATGCTGTTATTCTCTCTAGGGTTACCATTTATTTCGGGAATATGCTACGTTTATATTTAGGTGAGCTTCATTTAGCTAATTAATTAACCTGACAGCTAATTTGTGGTTCTCGTTAAGGCTAAGTGCACTCATTAACTAACCAAGGGCTCGAATTTCCTCGCCTGCCTATCATTTTCTCTATCAGGGTGCTATTTTTAATCAATTATTTCTATAAATAAACTCGAGGTTAAAAGCTTAGTCCAAGTTATATGTAAATAATATAGTGTGCTAGCTTAACTTTCAGACCCCACTAATACAAATCTAACTGTTTAATTATTGCTACTAGTTTACCTATTCGTCTTCACCAGGTACTCAAAATCTTCCTTTTCATTTTTTTTATAAAGAGAGAGGAAATATCTAAAATTAAATTAACGATTTGATCATCCTTTTTTTCTTACCTATGATGAGGAGTATGTGGTGTTTAATATTATGATACGCGATTTTTTTTATAAAAAAATATATAATATTTTGTTTTTGTTTTTAAAACTCGTGTATTGATCAAATCTTTTGAAAAATATTGAAAAAAACATCCATTTAATATTTCTGTAAAGACAGACATATTTTTAAAATACATGTGAAAATAAAAACACTACTAAACTGACGTTAATCCTATCTTTTGTTTGCGTTTTGATTTGAATGTAAGGGTATGTGTAATATTTATTGGGGTGTAAAAGTGCGTATAAAACGTCACCGTCTTTCAAGTCAAACAGTTTATGCTCTTCCGATTTCTATGATTGAAGGGGCATGATTGAATAAGAGAGATGTTAGCGATCAACGGAAGGTCTCAAACGATGAAGATATGTTTCAGACAGACAGCAGGAAGGATTAAAAAACCAAAGTCTCTGGGGCTGGCGACATTTGTTACATGAAATATCGAAGCATGTAATATGATCATACGCGTGGCATAATTGATTGCTATAAATCGATGATTTGAAGGCATCTCTTATAATAATTGAATGCAATCAGTATGTGGATTTTGTAATCATGGAGCATGGTCAAAATTGCTTCTTCTTTTTTCTCAATAATATTAAAATATTTTTAATATTATAAAAATACATGTAAAATAGACATCAAAGATGAGTTTCAGTCAAAGACAACTTGTGTGTATTGAGTGTCCCCATTTTCTCTAATACCATCCGCTGGTTTCAGCAAGAACAGAAGATCATTTCTGGAATGGAGATAAGGTGGTGGTGGGGCAAGTAAAGATGGGACGATGCGTTTTATGCTAACGTGGGGATAAATCGAGAAGCTTTTTAGCAAGATATCTTTTGTTTTCGGAGATAAGAAGAAGAAGAAGAAGAAGAAAAAGAAGCTGAATCCCCTAAGTTTAGAACTCTTATGATGATATGGAGATCATTTCATTACGTGCAATCTCCACATAAATCTTCAATTTATGTCTCCTCCTTGCCTCAATTATTTGCTGAAAAGTAGGTGTCCTTTGGAAAATAATTTTAATTTCATGAATAATCTCAAATAGAAAACAAATAGAGATCAAACCTTACAGATAAAAAAACAAATATAATAAATAAAAATTAAAATTGAGAAAATTACAAGAGAATAATAAATAGCAATAAAAAAATAAGAGTCAAAGCTAATATAAAAATTAAATTTCAATGTATAAAATTAAAATAAATATTCATAATAAAACATATGGCAATTAAAATATTGATGATCAAATTTGATATAATTAGCAAAGAATAAGATATTTTTGAGCTTCTCATAACTCTCTAAAAAGTTATTTCCACTAGAATTTTTTTTTTCATCTGACTGAAAAATATTTTTTATTAAATTTTTTTCTAATGATAAATAAACAAAATAAAAATAAAAATTAATCTTAAAAAAACCAATTTAAACACATTATCGCATTTTAAGCTCATTTCATAAACGGCACATCCTTTTTTTCCTTACTTTTAACTCTTGAATAAATGCACCTTGAGGTCACAATTACATCAATCATTGCCGAATCAAGGAGTTCTTTTTTGTCTAACAAAAACCATTGATTAATCTCGTTCTTTATATAAGACAATGCCGTCCACAACTCTTCCAATCAAACATCAACGCCTTAGCTCTCACGTAGTTATAGGTTGTTAGGTGTATAATATTTAATTTTTTAGTAGAAATTTATTAAAGTAAATGATTTTTTATTTTTTTTAAAATTAATTTTAATATCATTACATAAAAAATCTGAAAATATTAAAAACAATTTAGTTCAAAATAAAATAAAATAAAATAATTTCTTATTTTTTAAGAAACATTTTCAAAATAAAAAATAAACAGCATTACCTCTCAAAATAAAGAATAAACAGCATTAACTCTCAAAATAAAGATCAAGGAAACCTTTTTTTTAACCGAAACCACTGATTAATTTCAATCTCATTCAGATAAAGATTATCGCACGCAACTTTTCCAAAATGATATTTGGGAGTGTGGTTATTGTTGTTTTTCAAAATGTTTTTCGTGATAAAATATATCAAAATGATATTTTTTTTATTTTTTTAAAATTATTTTAATATCAACACATGAAAATATCTAAAAACACTAAAATATACTCATTTAAAATAAAATCAGTCAAACACAAATTTAACCGCAATATCAAATTGACAATAGAGCAATAACCGACCGCATTAACTCTTGAATTCTCAATTATTAATCAACAAAATTATTGTCTAATTTATATAATAAATGTATGGAAAATGGTCAAAGAGGTTTTGTGGTGTATTGGTTTGCTCTTAACAGAGTTTAATGTCGTCTCTAATTCTAGTTATCAGGGTTCGACTCCTCCGTTCATTTTTTTCTAACCCAAACATTAAAAAACGTCGTCGTTTATCTCTGGCCTTCTTTTTTTGTCTGAGAAATATGCTATCCTTTCCTTGAAATTACTTTCTCACAACCCAATCGAAAGCCAGAAATGGAGCACTACAAAACTCTCCAAGTCTTCCAAAAATTCCCAAGCTCAGGTGTTTTCCACTTAAATCTCAATCGTCCATCTCAGCGAAATGCCTTATCGCGTGATTTCTTCCCTGAGTTCTCGATTGCTCTCCAATCCCTCGACCAAAACCCTAACGCGTCGGTCATCGTCCTCTCCGGAACCGGCGACCACTTCTGCTCCGGTATCGACGTAGAAACACTAAACTCAGCCGCCAAAGATACCGGCGATCGTGGAAGATCCGGAGAGAGGCTCCGTCGAGACATTAAGTACCTGCAGGAAGCGATCACGGCGATCGAGCGGTGCAGGAAGCCTGTGATCGCTGCGATAAAAGGAGCGTGTATCGGTGGCGGTATCGATATTGTGACAGCCTGTGACATTCGGTATTGTAGTAAAGATGCTTTTTTCTCGGTTAAGGAAGTTGATCTGGGGTTAACGGCGGATTTAGGGACGTTACAGAGGTTGCCGGGGATTGTTGGATTTGGTAATGCAATGGAATTGGCTCTAACTGGTCGGAGGTTCTCGGGTCAGGAAGCCAAGGAGTTGGGTTTGGTTTCTCGGGTTTTCGGGTCTAAAGAGGAATTGGACGAGGGTGTGAAAATTATCGCCGATGGTAAGTTGGTCTTATCCTTTGTTGATTTTAGCATTTACCGTTATTATTAGTCGTAAAATACTAAAATTTAGAGGGTTAGGGGCATATGTTTCAGGTTTGCATATGGTGGGGTAGTTTGCAGAATTTCAGTCGGAACAATTTTCTAGTAGAAGTCCAGAAAGAATGTCTATGTTTTGATAATCGGCGCGATCCTGATTATCACGAGGACAGTTGGTTTCGAATTAAATAGCCACAAATCCAATGGCCATGATGGCTATTGCATTGGAGCAAAACCCGATATCTTCATTATAAAATTAAATGAAATTTTTGACAATGTGTTGATCTATGATGAATGATGATGCAATACATGCATTGTAGTTATCAAGTGAGTGTATATGAAACCACGTGTTTCTCTGTACGAGGTGGCTGAGCTATGTGAAAGCCGTAGCTCAGTTTGTCTGAAACTCGAGAGAACTACAAATTTTGTTGTTTTGGGTATATGTATGTTTGCATTAGGAATTTGGCTGATGCATTACGTAGGATTTTTGTTTGTGATGATATAATGTTTACCAATTTCTCTCTCTTGTACGCGTTAGCAAACATAACTACTCTCTGCATTTTGATGTTTTTTTAGTGAGTTGAGGCATTTAGGGGAAATGCAGTCACTGCCTCATAAATTATTGGTTTTGCCTGGCTGTAGCTTTGTTGTTAGTGTTAGCATATTACATGGCAACTGCCTCAGCAAACTTCACTTTCAAAGCGTTTAGACCATACATACAATCGCTAAAGATGATGTGTTGTGAGTGTGATTTTATCAGGGATTGCAGCAAAGTCGCCTCTTGCTGTGACTGGGACAAAAGCCGTTCTATTAAGAAGTCGCGACTCCAGTGTGGAACAGGGATTGGATTATGTAGCCACTTGGAATTCTTCAATGCTTGTGTCTGATGATCTCATGGAGGCAGTCTCGGCACATTTACAGAAAAGAAAACCCACCTTTTCGAAGCTTTGATCTCGTCTTCATGGACTGGAATACGTACTCTATTTTTTAATGATGATATCTAATAGAATAACTTGATGTATCTTGTCTTCATGGGTCGGGCTAGATCATTTTTCAATGATGATATCTAATTGAATTACTTGATGTATTATTCATCAACGCCACATGATGCATCATTTCCCGATCTTGTAACAAGATAAATACGTTGTTTCTCAACAGTTTATGGAAGTCCAGTGGATTCATCTTAATAAAAGCTCGCATTTGGAACAGTCAAAAATCCAAGTCAGTTGAACTCTAATTCTAGTGTTGGCTGCAAAAAATGAAAGAAAATCATAAGTCAATGGATGGCTAATCTAGGAAATCTAAACTTTGGATAGTTATTGCATGGCTGCAGCATAGGGAAATACGGACCATGTGGCCTCATTTAGTTACTAACAGCAGAAATTTTAGCTGGGTTTAGTTACTCCACTGTAGCAGCTTTAATGCGGAGGCTAGGTGTCCATCTCTTGTAGTTTGTGCAGTCCCGTGTTTTTTCTTTTCTTCTCCGTGTTTTTTTTTTTTTTTTTGAAGCTCTTTGAAATAACTGTTTTACAGAGGGAGCACGCAGCAAACTCTATCCCAAGTCACCCCTCCCGGGTTTGAACTTCAGACATCTTTGTAGGAATCCCAGGTCTTATCAGCCAAAGCATCCCCTTCCTCCTTTTATTTGTTTTGAGCATATTACTCCCTCTGTGAAAGCACTGTGATTTTATCTCGAATGTCGAGTGTTTGAATTTTAAGTTGGAGCTCAAAGCTCAAAGCTCAAACCTGTGAAACATGATCAAGCTTAATTTGAGCCTTCAAAGGTTTAATTGGTTTGGTTGCCTTACATTTCTACTCATTACCCGTCAAGCATTCCAGTCAAAAGTTTGATCTGATTTGGTTTGTTCGGAAAAGAACTTCGTTGCTCTCGATAGATTTATGTCCATAATTTGACCAGTTTGGTTTGATCTACCACCAAACTGAAGCAAAACATGGCGTGTATGAGCTACTTTTTACCAGGACGTTCTCGTTTCAAGAAAAGGCCATACGAAGTTCTCGTTTCAAGAAAAGGCCATAGGCCTAGATTGCTAGACCTAAAGCCCAATCACAACTTGATAGACCTTGATTTAATGACCACTGACTCATCATTATTCGTGCTGCTGCTGTTTATCATAATAAGTTTTTGTTTGTAAATGTGGTTAAATTGGTGTTTGATTAAAATTTTATTTTATTTTATTTTAAATAATTTTATTTTATATTTTTAGATTATTTTGATGTGTTAATGTCAAAAATAATTTCTAAAAACTAAAAAAAATAATTTTGATATATTTCTAAATAAAAAACACTTTAAAAAACAACCGCAATTACACTTCCAAACACCCTTGAGCAGCATATTATTGGTTGGTGAATCCCAATTCTTCTAGCATATTTGGTGCATCCATTATTTCCCCCTCTCCAATGTTTGATGATGGAATGTATCTCCACCCAAGAAAAAAGCTCAATTCCATGAGCTCAACGAAGACTTCAATTCCAGCCATGATGAAGCTTGCATAAAAGATTTCTTACATGCATGAATCCTGGGGTGTTTGAGATTAAGGTGTGATTGCCGGGACCCACAGCAAAAAACAGTAGTGTATTTTTTGTTTTTAGTGAGATTTTGGTTTGTAAATTAAAGTGATTTTACTTTAAATCTCAATCTTATCTTACCTTAATACTTAGAAAACTAGTGTTTTTTCCACTCATGTCGAAAATATTTTAAGGTAATTTCAGTAGTCTAAAACTACTTGATGTCTTTGAATCTCGCTCAGCATAGTTTGGGTCCAAGTGTCCCGAGCAAGGACAAAATATTCACGTAAGAAATGTATTGAAATAATTAATTTTTAAGATGTGTTATTTGATTATTTATTAAAATTATATATTTTTAAAATTTTGTTTTAAGAACCTCTGTTCGGGGCACACTCCCAAACGACAGTTAAGGTGATATTTTTAGTTCCTTTTTAACTCCTAAATATAGAAGTATATTTGATTTTTTTAAAAGTGTTTTTTTTTAAATATATCAAAATAATATTTTTTATTTTTTAAAAATTATTTTTGATATTAACATAAAAATATTTTAAAAAATTTAATTTAAAATATTTTTAATTTTTAATTTTTTTTAAATATTTTTGATATACAATATAAAAAAAGAGTATAGTGTTTGAACAGAATCAAGTACTGAATATTTGATGTTTTTGTAAATTGAAGTAAAATTGAACATGAACACCCTACCAATTTTTTTTAAAAAAAAATTAACGTAACTTAATTTTAAAAGAATGATTGGAAATTTGATGATAGTGACTTAAGTAATTTAAAATTTGTGGCATCTTTAGTATTCATTTAAAATATAATTAAGTTCTTGTGTCTAATTAAATTATTTAAGATTTAAATACATTCTTAAACATAATTAAATCAAATTAATCAATTAAAAATATAATCATATATTTGAATTTGATTTTTATACAAATTTATTCAATAATAATTTATTTTAATCTTGAATTTACATCACCTCTTCAGTTCTAATCATAAATAAAATACGATTAGACTCCTGATTTCATGCAAGACTTTCGATTTGATTTATTCACCATATCACTCCTCTCGTTATTAAATTTTGAAAAGAAGGGTTGAATTTAAAGAATAATCCAGAATTTAGTAATTACCCATCGAGATTAACTAAAATAAAATAAACTTGAGTGGCACCTATATACTAAGAATCATTATCCCTGTGCTTCGCTGATTGATCAACGGCGTTCTACCCTGTTTGGAGCCTACAGTCCATTACTTTTTTTCCTCCTGCAGTCAATGCTCGCATCTTGTTTGGGAATATACACAAGCCAGTAAATGCAACGTGCTTGTCGTCCACCATGCACAAACAGCTCCACGAGGTGCACAAAAAGCCACATCAAGAGCAGTGAACATTTTATATTCACATGGCGAAAAAGGGTAGTGCTTTTCCACTCATTTGCCATGTTTATAGACTTTGAGTTGCTTTCACTTCAATTAATTTGAATTATTAATTAAAACGCCATCTTTTTTTCTTCCTTCCGATTCCATTGAAATGAAGTGACACCTTGCTAATGCCTTGCAGCTGTGCAAAAAGGTGCTCGGCATCCAATTTGGATGGTGAAATCACGCTCTCCTTGACATTTCCTGCACGATTTATATCAGATGTCCTAAATTACGAACTACAGATGCCAAATGTTATATTATGCTTCAACGCCTATCTCCAGCTACAGTTCCATTGAGGTCAGAAAGCACCCAGATACGGTATTAACAAGCTTTAACCTCAGTTCCTCCTCCTCCTTTTCTTGTCAGATATGATCTCACAGTGCCCGAAATCTAATTAAAAAAATCAGATATGAATCAAACTTTTCATGTACACAAGTGTTCTTATGTAGAACAAACATCAATCTTTACTCTGATGACTAAGGTTATCGATTCTGTTCTAGTTAACGTTTTATTTTTCTTAATTAGAATGATAGAATTCAGTTCTAGAGCATTTTAATGTTATGTTACGGGATCTTGTGTTATGTGTGCGTGTGATTCAAAAACTGTCTCAACATACAATATTTCAATTCAAATTTAAAAATAAATAAACTTTAAATTATACACTGCAAATACAATCTTAAACATCTAAATATAATTTTTAAAATTTAAAATATTCTTGTATAGTCAAGATTCAAGACCAAATAACACTTTAAATTAAAATAACTCAACATAAATAAAATACTAAAATATTAAAAAAAAAAAAAAAGCTTTCATACAAAATAAGCATAAATCAAACATCAATGTTGATACCTTGACAACCACTATTTTCCTACCATTTTTATTTTTTGTGTTTTATTGAAATAAATTTTCATTTTTGGGCAATTCATGATAAGAAACTAAAAACAAATGATATTAACAATGATAATAATAATGATATCATTAAGAATATATAAATTTCTCTAGTGATGTTATGTTTCTTCTTTCATCATAGAATCTTATGATCAAGGGGTATGCTCACTCATAGAGAACATCACTTGGACATTGAAAATCAGATGTGACAACATATATAATAATAAATATGTGATTCTAACTATACATATTATTCTAAAGGAAAATATTCTAAATGTTTGCTCGAAATTGTGATTGAAATTATTTTTAAAATTACTTTTCATTTAAAAATGTATCAGAATGATATATTTGTTTTATTTTTTAAGAAATTATTTTTTACACCAATACATCAAAATAATTTAAAAATACTAAAAATTTCATTTCAAGTAAAAAAAATTATTTTTTTCACAAATATTTTAAAAATAAAATACCAAATAATCCCTAGACCTAGTACTTGAACTCCTTCTCTTCATGTTTTTATTTTCACACAGTATATTTGCCTTCACACGTGCACCTTAAATATCATAGGTCTCTTGTTCTATTATTATTTTTTGTGAAAGCTCAACCATTTTTTGTGAAAGCTCAACCTCACCCAAAAGAGGTTAACCTAGTCACCCCACTAGTCTGTCTAGTCAGGATACAATTATAGAAAATTCATATTATATCTAAGACAACTAAGATGTTTATAAAAAAAAAAGTAAATGATGATTTAACCGATTTGTATACATTGAAACTGAATTTTTTTTCATGATAATATTATATCAAGTCATTATTGAGATGATGTGTTGTTGTTAAGAAACCATCTCACCCGAAAACTCAAGTTTATAGGTGAGGCTTTATAATATAATTTATATTATTTTTTAACATCATCCCTCAAATAAAAACTCTTTGGGCTTAAAATTTGCATAGGCTCACATTACCTAGTACCTCATTTTTATCAAATAGAATGAGGATGGTGAGATTCGAATTCATGACCGCCAGGTCAATAAAATTTTAATATCATGTCAAGGAACTATTTCATTTAAAATCTTAAGTTTACATGTGAGATCTTAGAATATATTAAAAAATAAAAATAAAAATTCTTAACCTTTTCTCATAATTCAGATCTAGATAAAAATATGAAAAACAAACCAAGTCAAAGTTGAAACTTATCCTGTAAAGCTCTGCGCCTTGACTCCAGGGACATCGTGTAGCCAAGACGATTTTGCTGATAAACCGTAAAACTTCGTATTCCCAGCAGAATTTGACTAGAAAATTACATGGCAAAAACTGATCTGTAATCTTATTGGCTGCTTTCCTCGTCAAATCTTTCGTCGTTATTCTAATTCACAAGGTTCGAACTAAAACAGTGTCCTAAACTTCAGGGACATTGTCTACGTTTTACATTGGAACGAATCAAACCCTTCATCTAAACTTTGGACCCGTAAAATTCCTACTTTCAATCGGTAAAAATGATATGATCCCCTTCTTTAAATTTCATCATGTATTGATTAATCAGTAAAATAAATATCATATAGTGCTATAATTGGAAAAATATCTGAAATCACTTTAAATATCGATTGAAATTAAATGGCCAATATTACCAGAATTAAAACTAGGAGTTCGATTTGATTAGAAAAGGCACGCATGCCTTTCTATAATTACAAGTATTGTTAAGGATCTATGCACCATTCATTCGATCTCTCTACAATAATCTAGAAGATGGAGTCAGCCAAGGCAATCACCTCTTTCTACTTTCTCGAGCGATAAGAAAATGATGTCGTGAGGATTTTTATTTTTATTATTTCTTGCCTTTTCTTTTGTGCGCGGCCTTCGCCTGCCTGGATCTAGTTATTCTCAAAAATGGAAGAATTCAAGCCGCGGATAAACGTCAGATCTTCATAATTAGCTGCGTGAAATACAGCACAGGGCAACCAAATATAGAAGTTTTATCTGAAACAGAAAGGCTAAACTGGAGGAATGGTTATGGATGGATCAGCGCCATAGCAAAGACAAGTGCTGGATTATGAATCCAAATGTCTTCATCATCTACCAATGCATATCTACCAATGTCTTCATCATCTACCAATGCATATCTACCAATGCATAGATGGTTTAATTTTTATTAGGTAACACATCTCATCTGAAAATTTAAATTGTTAGATGAAGTTTTAGAATTTAATTTATATTATTTTTTTAACACAGTGATAGCCCTTTAAACTTGAAACTTGCACAGACTTATATTATCTTGTGCTTGATTTTTATCAAATAGAATAAAAATGATGAAATTCGAACTCATAACTATTGGATCAACAAGGCTCTCATATCATGTTAAAGAATTATCTTATCTAAAATTTTAGATTATTAAATAAAATTATAAAATATAATTTATATTATTGTTTGATAGTTTTATTAGGTAACACGTCTCATCTGAAAATTTAAGTTGTTAGATGAAGTTTTAGAATTTAATTTATATTATTTTTTTAACACAGTGATAGCCTTTTAAGCTTGAAACTTGCACAGACTTATATTATCCTGTGCTTGATTTTTATCAAATAGAATAAAAATGATGAAATTCGAACTCATAACTATTAGATCAACAAGGCTCTCATATCATGTTAAAGAATTATCTTATCTAAAATTTTAGATTATTAAATAAAATTATAAAATATAATTTATATTATTGTTTGATAGTTTTATTGTCAGGCATTCTGTAATGTCCATGACAGCATTAGTGCCTCGAATTAAATTAGGACAGCGGAAACAATAAGATAAATGAATAAAGCACCGCAGATTCCCAAGGAAGGAGTAAATTTCAAAATCAAAACTAACCTTCGCTAAATGGAAAATTCTATCCAATCTCTGGAGCCTTCTTAAGAATATGCTTTTCCTATAGAGAACCAACAAAAAAAAAATGTTTTTTGCTCCATGAGCAGCCCTTTAAATACCACCTCTATATCTTGCATGCTACATACCTCAAGCACCCTGTCTCAGAAACAAACCTCGGAATCCATTCCGTGCCCGCTCTTTCACTCTTGAAAGAAGAATGGCTCTAAAAGCTGTTCATGTCTCTGATGTTCCAAATCTTGATCAGGTCCAAGAAAATGCAGCATTGGCCCTCTGTTCTTCCCGATTGATCTCTGAATGTAAGCACCTCTTGATCAAGCACCGCCTCATCATTTCTTTCTTTAATTCTTGATCTAATTCTCTTTTTTTCCTTGTTTAATTGATGATGATGATGATGATCAGGTGTGAACATTGAGGAAAGTGATGACTCAAAGCGGGGATATAAATTCGGAAGATTTGTGGTGATGGGACATAGAGGGAGTGGAATGAACATGTTACAATCTTGTGATCGGAGAATGAAATCCATCAAAGAGAATTCAATTCTCTCCTTCAATTCTGCTTCCAAGTTACCTCTGGATTTCATTGAATTCGACGTTCAGGTAAAAGATTAATCAAAATTGTTCATCTCTTACTCTTAATAACCAACTTTGTTGGTATATTAATGTTATCACATGCATGACTATCTGGGAGGGACAACCGAACAAAATAAGAAAAAGCTGTCAGGTTGTTTCTGTCTCCATTCGCCTCAAAACTGACGCAGCTTTTCATCAACTTGTTTTCTTGTTCAAACGTCTGTGGCCGGGTTTGCTGGCCTGGTTCATTGGATTTTGTCTCTTCTTTCGTACCGTTTTAATATGGTGTCTTTGTCAAAATTACACGTCGCTGTTAGCATTCTGGTGATCTAGAATGCGGCTTCCACACCTTTGCCAAGGTCCATGTAAAGGATTTATGGCTTTGAACTGTCATGGGCTTTTGTGAATGCTTACCCATTTTTGCTACATTATCTTTTCAATCATTAAATCCAAGACAATTTTCCACACTTGAGATCAAAACTTGTCTACCCAAGACCTCGGCCCGAGACCTTATTACCCTTTTTTTTAATGTTGATTTTCTGTTTGTGCTTGACTGTAAAAATTAGATTCTCAATTGAAGGGTACTAATTAGTTTCCTTCTGCTGGTTTGTGTTGCCTTCTTTTGATTTACTATTAGTGAGCGAAGATCCTTTTAAAAGGAACTGTAAACAAAACAAAAAAAACTATATATCAACATATTTGTTGTAGGTGACCAAAGATGACTGTCCAGTCATTTTCCATGACAACTTCATACTCACAGAGCATAAGGTTAGTCCTTTTAAACCCTAGTTCTCTTCCCGTTGTTTTGATCATTGTAACTAAGCAGTTCAAAACTGATTATTTATCTGTGTTGGCTATTATTTTTCAGGGTGAGCTTATTGAGAAGAGAGTTACTGACCTCACTTTAGATGAATTCCGTTCATATGGACCCCAAAATGAAGTTGGCAGTGTATGAATCATTTCAGGTCTTGACCCTTGTTTTTAAACAAGATGTATATTGTTAGGCACTAAACTGTTATAAAATTACAGGAGGGGAAGTCTTTATTTAGGAAAACAAAAGATGGGAGAATCTTTGAATGGAAAGTTGAAGAAGATGCTCCTTTTTGTACACTACAAGAGGTTTTCCAGAAAGTCGATGATACCATGGGATTTAATGTTGAATTGAAGTTTGATGATAGCATAATCTATAAAGAGGAAGAACTAAAACATATTCTTCAAGTAATTTTACAGGTATTTACTCCTGCTTGTCTCAGCTTTTCGTTGTTTGTTAAATTTGATCTTCGCAATTAGTAATGGCTAATATGCACTAAAATCTCATGAGCTAGGTGGTGTTTGAGCATGCCAAGGAGAGACCTATAATTTTCTCGAGTTTTCAACCTGATGCAGCTCTGTTGATGAGGAAATTGCAGAGTACCTACCCTGTAAGATTGCTTTCTCACTAGTGTTTTCACTAAGAGCTGCACATAATTTCTTTCCTTGGGTTCAAATGAAATTTGGCCGCACGAATGATTTTAATGGTCTTTATTAATGTTGTAATCCAGGTATTTTTCCTTACTAATGGAGGTTCAGAAATTTACACGGATGTGAGAAGGAATTCCTTGGATGAGGCCATTAAGGTTTGCACAGAAGGTGGCCTCCAAGGAATAGTATCTGAAGTCAAAGCTGTCTTCAGAAATCCAGGAGCAGTGACAAGAATTAAAGAAGCTGGGCTTTCACTGATTACCTATGGACAATTAAAGTGAGAATTCCCTACTATACACATTCTTTCAAACTTGTAATAAATTCCCTGAATTTTGAACCAAAAGTTTTTCATCGATTTTAGTTTATCTTAAAAATATTTGCAGTAACGTGCCAGAGGTGGTACACATGCAACTCTTGATGGGAATTGAAGGAGTGATTGCTGACCTAGTTCACGAGATCACAGAGGCAGTCTCCCATTTTAAAGACTCTGCCACAGATTGTGAAGAATTGAGCATGTTTGCAGAGGAAGGGAAGATCCAAGTGAAAACAAAGTCTCGGTTTTCAAGTGAAGAGCTCTCATTTTTGCCGAAGCTGATATCTGAATTTATCCAGTCTTGAAAAGTGTTACATCGATCTGCCAGTTAGTTTAATTCCCATAGCACCAAACAACTTTGGTTTTGGAAAGGATCGATGTGTCCTTCCCTTCTTCTCCATGTCTTAGTGTGTACATTATTATATTCCTTTGATCTCAGGCATCATTTGTAACTTGTAGGTACAAATCAATCACCAGCTTTAGCAGCCCTTTCCATGCTAGAAGCTGTTGGTTAGACAATAGTTTTTTGGAAAGCTTTGAAGTTAAACCGCTTCAAGCTTTTATGTATAATTGACATGCGTGTTACTACCGTAGTTATGAAAATCTTCTTGCAATTTGTTGGTGATAGCAGAATTGATCGCAAGATTTTGTATTTTCTTATAATCTTAGTTCAATAATCGGGTTTTCTCTCAAAACAATGTCGTTTTTTTTTTTTGTATCAACCAAGGGACTAAACGCTTAAGAACACGAAACTACATGGAGGATTGACGGCCTATAGCAACCCCTAAAATATATGTAGATACAAAAGATTCGATATTATGATGCAGAGAAATTTTAGAAAATCAAATGTTGTATTTATAATTTTGTTCTTGATTCTTACATTAGATATACTTTTTTCTTTGAGATTTTTCTTCTGTAAATATTTAAGTTTAGACCTAGTATGAATAGGGTTGTTTAACTTAAATTTTTAGCAAATATTGATAATAAAATTAATTTTTTGATGTTTTTCCATTGTTATGGATTTTCTTGGTCTTTAAGAGTTTTGACATGTATCAAATATTTATATCCCTAATAGTTTTTGTCATGTGTTGTCGAATCACCATGATTAGAGATCGTAGTGGACGAGTTCATCATGGAAGATGGGTTCTGATGCAGAGGGTTATGCTTGAAGAACATTAGATTGGATGTTTTCATGGTGAAGGATGGTTTATGAATGAGAAGGTTTTGCTCACGAATGATATGTTGGATGTTTTCATGGAAATTTGAACATGAGAATGTCCCAACCTAAAGAAATTGATGCAAGAATTTGTTTTTTGAAAAATAAATATTTTATTAGCATTTTCAATTTTTTTTTTCTATATAATTTTGGAAGTCCTATATTAGCTTTAATTATTTCTTGGGATTTCCCCCCTACAAAGATTAAGGTTTAAACCAAGGACTCCGATAAATAGAGTTGCTTGACTTGTATTTTTAGCACCAGGTTTTGGACTGGACAAGGAGAGACCATGGAAGAAGCAGATAAGTGGTTCTCATTTTTGGAAAGAACATTATTAAGTTCTTAAAAAAAAATCTATGTATAATATTATTATCCAAATTTCATTGATTGTAACATGATTAATTTTGGCTAATGATATCAATAATGGATAACCGAGATGAAATGGTGTGATTAGTTTCAGCTAATAATATTTATAATGGATAATCAGGATTGATTGGTATAATTAGTTTCGGCTAAATGATATCCACGTCAGATAGTCAGGATTATTTTTTTGTATTTATATTAGATGTCCAGAATTATTGAGCATGGATATTGATGAATTATGATAAAAATGACATTAGTTTAGAGAGTAATTTCTAAATATACATTATGATTAAGACATATAAACCGTGTTAAATGGTGTGTTGAAAATGACTTAAAGATATAAAATAAAATATTAAAGGCAGAATTAAAGGGAACACAACAGTAAAAAGAAAATTATCTATATGATTTACTAGTACACCTACCAAAACAAATGTGCGCATTATTCCATATTATTATATATAAAAACCAATCCTTTGCTCACCTTGAACTTGATTCTCATAACCATAGCATGTAGAGGTTTCACTCTAAGTATTTTGAATATTCATGTACTATTAGAATTAGTTACCATCCAACATAACTAAGCATTAGTTGGAATTATTAGCCTACTCTTTTGTAAAAATCTTAATGATGATTGGGATTGCAAAATATTAATCATGGCATGTATGAAACCGTGTGATGTGTATACATTGAATGTAGATATTTAGTGCCCGTTTGTTTACGTGGTGCAAACTGTGTTTTATTAAAAACACAATTTATATCTGTCTTTCTGTGTTTGGTTTCAATTTTAAACGTAAAAATATTAAGTGAGTCCCATAAAAAAAAGTTAATTAAACGCCGGTCTAAAAAATAGATAATTGTTGCTTTTTTCCGCGCTGTTTGGGGAGGGATGGGGTGGGTGGGTCTCGGGGGTGTGTGTGTGTGTATATTTGGGTCAAAGGGTGGGGGGGTTTGGGGGGTATATATATAGGTCTGGGGTGTGTATATATATATAAAAAATATATAAATATACACCTCCTATATATTACTATAATCTAAAAAAATAATTACAATAAATAAATATATTAAAAAAATATCACAATATAATTTTTATTTTGCAATTCTAATTTTGTTTGAAATGAAATTTTTATATGTTGATCTAGGATTGTATAAGCTTTCACGTACAGATTTAGTTCGTGATGAAATTATAAGTAGTTTGATAGGAGAATAAAAACAAGTGTCTAATTTACTTGAATTATTAATTATATATATATATATATATTGAGAGAGAGAGAGAGAGAGAGACTTTAAAGTAATTTCACAAGTTGACAGTAATATATTCAACAAATATTATGAAATTATTTTATCAAGTAATAGTAATCAATATATATATATATATATATATATATATATATATATATATATATATATATATATATATATATATATATATATATTAAATTAATATTTCTTAGTTTTTTTTAATAATTTGGATATAAAGATGAAATATTTTAAAAATATTTTTAATATATTATTAAACAAAAACATGTTTGTAAAAAATAATTAGTATATTACTCTATGCTCTTTACAGTAATTTTACTAGTTAAAAGCAATATAAAAATCTTGGTAACCAATTACATAAAATTATTTTTTTCAACTTCAACCTCAATCACAATTTTAATCAAATACTTCAATGTTTATTTTGAATCATAATAAAAATAATTTTTTTTAAACTGTTTTTTTTAATTTCAACTATAAAAGTAAAAATAATACCAAACATACACTTAATGATTCTATTTTCAAGAATGGTTTACGCGTATAAGATTCCACAAATTTACAATCTCTAATTGTTGGTGTGCTGGAATGCATAAAAACAATTCTTGTCATTTCGGACCGGTTTTAATCGAATGATGTTTCTTGAATTGTTTCAAATAAAAATAAATATTTAAATAAATTAATTTATCAAGTTCACATGTTGAATCATAAAATAAAAATGTTCCATAAGTAGTTAAAACCAATTCTCTTGTCCCATCCCAGCACCTGTTCGATCTGTTTAACCTAACTTTAACGGAATTTATTGGACTGCATTTAGTAGATACCCTCTTTGTTCGCGGCCCATTTCATCCCTGGACGTCTTCGCATCAGAATGGGTTCCATCTTCTGACACGAGGCAATGAAGGTAGTCGTTGAAGCATTCATGTATTGGGAGAAAAAAAATACTGTTCCCACATTTGTGTTGGCAATGAAGGTAGTCGTTGAAGCATTCATGTGTGGAAAAAAATACTGTTTCCACATTCGTAGAGGCAATGAAGGTCGCTGTTGAAGCCCTCATGAGTGGGGGGGGGGGGGGGTACTGTTTCCACGCTCCCGGAGGCAATGAAGGTCGCTGTTGAAGCATCCATGAGTGGGAAAAATTACTGTTTCCACGTTCCTGGTGGCAATGAAGGTCGCTGTTGAAGCATTCATGAGTGGAAAACAAATACTGTTTCCACATTCCTGGAATCATGCGTTTGTAATGCATGGTTGTAGAAGAAGAAAATGAGTCAATCATGTTCATGTGGATGTGTTTTATATTATTTTTTAGTCCTTTAAGAGGCTTTTGTTGAAATGCCCAGGGCTAGCTGTCTTTGGAATTTGGATGGTTTTCTTTATTGTTCCTCGACAAATTTTCTGCTTCATTAAAATTATGTTTTTTCCCCTCCAACTTATGATGCTACTACAACGACTGGCATGTACTTGTTGATATGTCACCGTGGACGTCCTGGATCTTCTGTCAAACTAAAGGCATGGCTATGACTTGCCCAGGAATCAATATCTTAGAATCTTACAAGTAATCAGCTGTGTGTCTGTGTACATTAAGCTTGAGATTACAATTTAATAGAATGAAATTCCTCATCATCATCATCATCATTTCAAATATATAATGATTGAAAGAAATATTAAAATTCAAATAAAAAAATATAATATCATTAAATAACCATGGCAACATTTTAAAATAAGTAGATTAACATGTTATTATTTATAATTCAGAGAAAAGGAAAGGAAAATGGAAAGAACGGCGCATTGTTAGGTGTTTATATGAAGAATAAACAACTGAGTTGACACCAGCTCTTTTAAATGTACTTTGGAATACTTCAAGAGCGAGCTTGTGCCGGGTTTTTTTGTCAAATAAAAAAACACGATAACCAGCCAGGAAGAAAGGACGAAATTGGGCCCTGAATGAATTATGTCCGAGGCTAGCCCTGGACTTTCGATTGAGTTTAAGAGCCAGCCCAAGTTTTCCTAAAGCCTGCGTCTCTGGCTAGAGAGGAGCGATTTCATTGCAAGGTTTCTTGATTAATGAATCAGGGCAGCATTTCTTTCCCAGAAAGAGTGGTTGCCCGAGAAGCAACCCGGAAAGATGGAAAAGGGAAAAAAGTATAACAGATTTACTAATTCTCTTTTAAAGATGGGAATATGGGCATCTTTATACGTTAAGATCTATAGTAAAGCCAGCCAGTGTGCTCACATGCTCGGAGGCTTTTGAGGAAGTTTCTTTGAAGGAGTACTGCTGATATTGCTGCTTCACGGGATGCTCTCTCCCCCCTCACGGATGCTCTCTTCCCCCTCACGGATGCTTCATGGGATTCAAAGCTTTAAAATTTAATTAGCAGTGGGTATAGATTAAGATACTGTTTGAAAAAAAATGTAGTTGAATTTATTATTATAAATAATTTTTATTTAGAAAAATACTTTTAAAATGAATTTACAAAACAAGTGAGGATTTGTCACGCTACAACATTTGATTTGAATAAAGATTTATTTGTGTTCCATCGAATCTTGATTACTATGTTCAATCAAATCAATTAAGGAGAGTAATGATGTAGTCCCACTAAGTAAGTCGGGATTTTCTATCTAGAAAATATGTGGGTGTAGCGTATTGAACTTGAATGTTACCTAAACCGATTGGCCACCACTTGATGCGGCTGGTCTTTGCATTCTTTCTTTGACAATGGCTTCCATTCACAATAAAGTCAGTGGGAAATCTCTGCATGCTTACAAAAGTGTACTTCACCTCTTCAACCATGTAATCCAAAGTTTCTTTGCTTAAACAACTTTCTTTCCTTTGTATTCTCTCTTACAGTATGCTTAGAACCCAAGCATTAACAAAAGCTGAGAACAGATAATTAGGAGGAACAAGAAAAAACATTGTAGCTTTAATAATTAGGTCTGTTTGTATTGTTTACCGCAACAGTGTAATAACAGGTTTTGCTCTTTCATCCGCACAGCAAATTCACACTAGGATATTGAAGTCTTGACTGCACAACAATATGATTAAAATACTTTTGAAAATAAAAAAAAAAAGATATTTTTGAGTTTAGAAAATGGCTTTTTTTGTAATTATGATGTCATGCAAGGGGCAATTTTATCAAATATAAAAAACAAAAAACATTTAAAAAACACAGTAAAACAACCAAATGCTCTTAAAAATAAAAAATATAAAATTACAGTTGGGTTTTTTTTTTTTTTGTTTTTTCACCATCATTTTTTTGTTATTATTGGATAATCCTATAATCAATTTGATATATATATATATATATATATGAAAAGTGGGGAACATGAAGCTCCTTACTTGACATATCATGAGAGATGCTTGTGTTTAAAAATATCTTTCTATCATGACATTGAATATGTCATCACATCCTTTTCTATTAGAGTAAAAAAAAAGTTTTTTTTTTAATTCAAGAAAAACTACATATCTTTTTAAGTGTTCTTTTGGGGACCGGATTTAGTGAGGAACATAAGTTGGCGATGGTGGTTTAGTTTATCGCTGATAAACTTTCTCTTTTATTTTATTTTTTATCCCTTGAAAATTATAGTTTAACCCTTTTATTTTATTTGTATCTCAATTTCAATCATTTTTTTTATCTTGATTATTTTATAAAAGTTTTACTTCTTTTTCCTTTCATAATTTCACTCCAATTTGCAATATTTTGTTTTTGATCGTTATTATTTTAATTACTTTTATATGACTGTTGTTGAACCTGTTTTTATATTGAATTATCACCATTCAATAATTTCCAATGCAATATATAGCGAAACGAATGCAAGGCAGGGACACTGATTGAGTGACTTTGCACTGATGAACCAAATAAATTTCTATCTTTAATTTTATACAACCTTTTTCCTTTCCAAATAATTAAATAAAATGGAGGGCGCAACACTTCTCATGTGCACGCTACAGATGTATATACAAAGAAAAGTTTGCAAAACCAAAATTGCAAAATTCAAGCAATGATCAAACACCACAAGTTAACGAAAAAAAATAGCAACGATCAATTTCAGAATATAGTGCTTTCAGTTTGCTTGGTCGCGCCCGCCGGCCAGTTGCTAAAATGGATGGAACCCTGTCCGATGTGTCCCATCCTTGATCAAAGCTTACGTACGAAAGTGGTATAGACCCGTAGAAGATGTCTATTTCTTTATGCAATTTGTGTGGTCCTGGTCTGACTTTAATTATGTTCTTGATAGGGCACCCAAACCCTGTCTTACCTGTCAGTGAAGGAAGGCAGCTATTCCCTTTTTCTATTCCATTCTCTTAATTTAATTGACGTGATTTATCATATATAATGTATTTAATCGACGTCGACCAGTCTGCATACTATTATTACATGTCTTGCTGCCTATGATCATCAATTTATTGGTAGATAGAGGGATTAATTTGAAATAGAAATCATGGAGAAGCATATATCTCTTATCCTAGTTCTTCACCAACTCGGCACTCATTGATGATTTGCTTACAAATACCCATTAGCATTAAATTGAAGAAATCGTGCCCAAAAAACCTCCCTGCGAAAAAGCAATGACTTGTTAAAGGTATCGGCGTCAATATTGAACAAATCGACAATATATGCACCTAATTAGGTCAACTTTGAAATCCATTGCGACTTTGAATTTCTCAACCCTTGCTCTAGAATTTCATTTTCCATGGAGGCTTCTTTACTTTTGTGACCATCAAAATATTCATGTGTTGACATATTGTTCATGTTCATATATTTATTCGTTTATCATATGATTGTTTGCAGCTACTTTTAAATTCCATGGTGGCGTTCATTCGACTTTTCTTTTGTGTCCGGGGGGAGAATTGGAGTGATGAAGGCTCCACTTTGAACATGGCATATGATTCCTAAAGGGAAAAAGAGGGGGGCATATAATATAGAAATGATTGGTATAATGGACGTCTAAAGCACTAGCTATAGCTCGCTCTTCCACAACCCTAATTATGCTTGTTGCGGCTCTTTTCAGCTAATAATTAAACCACAAGATTAGCTTATAATGTTTTTGAAAAAAGATGAGCTTAATATAATGTTCTTGGTTCTACTAGCTATGCTTCACGAGAATCCATGTCTGAGCACTGTATATATATGAAGAGCAAGCGCATCCTTTCAAGCATTGAATAATGTCGTATTTTTAAATTTTTAGTAAAAAATAATTTGAATTATATATAACCTTTTAAGTTTTTGTATTAAAATAATTTTTTATATAATATCATGGTATTATTAATTAATGGGTCATGGATTTGAATTTCACAATCTACATTATATTTAATAAAACTAACCACACGAGATAATGATAATAATAAGTTCATTTATGTAATTATTAAACTCAAAATTTTTTTATTTAGATGAACATATTATAAACTATATATTATTATTTTTACCTGATAGTTAAGTGAGTGTTTGGCCCTGAGATGTTTTTTGCGGTTAAGGCTTGTCGCAGAGTCAAATCGTTTGGTAAAAGAACATACCATAGTTTTTATAATTGTGGTACCCACAAAATTGAGGTGTAAACCTTATTTTACAAAAGACATTATTTTGATGCTTTTCATCCAAAACACACACACACAAAGTACTCACCATCCTAAGTTATTTCTCATCATTTTGAGTCCCATGCATAACATGGAGAACAAATGATTTTGGCAATGAAAAAAAAAACATAACAAAGAGGAAGAAGACGATGGCACAATATTAAAATTTTGTAGCATAACCACTAATCAACAATCATCTTGGGCACATGCAGGACCACCAGCAGCTCCCTCTCTCTCTCAATCGCAGTTCTCTCTCAAAAATAGTCATGGATACAGCCTTCTCTCCCCTCCAGTAGTAGTAGTCATCAACGAGCACCACCAGCTGCTCCTTCATCATCAGCAACCTCTCTTCTTCAATGTAAAAATTTTGGAGCATAACCATTGATCAACAATCATCTTGGGCACAGGCAGGACTACCACCAGCTCCCTCTCTCTCTCTCGATCACAGTTCTCTCTCAGAAATAGTCATGAATGCAACTTTCTCTCTCCTCCAGCAGTAGTAGTCACTGACGAGCACCAGCAGTTGCTCCTTCATCACTAGGAACCTCTTCTTTTCACCACTCCAGTCTTCTCCCATATCTCTCGCGTCAAGTGGCATCATCAACCTTCCATCGCTTCTCCTGGCCACCACAAGTCACCATTTTTATTTTATAGTTTTTTCTCCCATCACTGCAACTTTTTATTTCAATATTGTTTTTACAAGTATAAGACTCTTGCTTTTTTACAAATATCCAATTCACTAAATCAATCAAACTAAGGGCCTGTTTGGGTGCTCTCCGGGATTGCTACTAGAGGAGAGAAGGGAGTTATTGGTGACTGTAGAGAGAGAGAACATCGGTTAACTGTAAGAGAAAGGGGGGAGTTGTGAGTGCTTCTACTACCACCGGTGATTCTTTTGCACACCGTGAGGATGTAAGATGGAGGTTGTGCCAATAAGAGAGAAGAGAGAGACGTGCCATGAATGCCAGTGAAGAGGCATGAAGTGTTTTTTCTTAGCTTAATGGCTTTTTGATATTACAGTTGTTGTTGTGGTCGAGATAAAAAAAAAATATTTTCATGAAAAGTACTTCTAATTGCGGTTCATAACTAAAATTGAAGTGTTTGAATAAAACTAAAGTTGAGTTTAAAGTTTAATGAAAAATAATTTTGTGTGTTTGGTTACCATACTTTTCATATTGCTGTCAAACTTGTGAAATTACTTTAAAGGACATACACACACATATATATAATTTTTTAAACATTGTAGATTTAATAATTATAATAATAAAATATAAATAATAATTCAAGTAAATTAGATATTTATTTTTATTCTCCCATCAAACTACTTGCAATTGCATCGCGACTAAATTCATATGTGAAGGCCTCTATAATCCCTTACTATTTAATTGAGGAAAAATATTTTATAAAATATCATTAAGAACAACATCCATGATCCACATCGAGTTTTAGGATCTCTATCTGCATGTTGTAGAGATATAATTTTAAGAGCAAACTCAGTTGTATGTTTCTGATTTACAATCAATCGAAAAACAACGAGGTGTGGTGTGAAATGAAGTGTCGTGCCTTTCCTTTTCACCATGGTTGATCTCTATCTACATATTTTTTATATTTGTTTAAATATGATTTTTATATTTTTTTTAAAATAAGACCAAGCATGTCCCAACTAAACGGGCCGACCCCGCTTTTGTCCCAACTCTGCTGGACTTGAATTGAGTTGAGAACAGGTTTAACCTAGGTGTTTAAAAAAACAAAAACAATGCGCTGAAGGCGTGAACAGTAGCAAGGTGGTCGGTCGACGATGACGAGAGGCTCACCTGTTGATATCGACTGGTAAAGAAGGCCGATGCGATTTTTCTTGTGATGGTAGCGTAAAGAATAGTAATTTATGGTGGTCAGAAGAAGCGTCATAAGGTTGTTGTTGCTTTTTTTGCTAGGACTTGCTGCTGCTGTTGGAGGTCACAACGAAGGTTATGGTGTGGAGAAGAAGTTGTCTGTGTTGAGAGGGTTGATGGTGGTGCTCTTCAGGATTGTTACTGGAGGAGAGGGAGAGAGCTATCAGTGACTGTGGAGAGAGAGAGAGTTGTGGGTGGTTATCATCGGTGATTCTTTTGTACTGCAAGATGGAGGTCGTGCTAGTGAGAGAGAAGAGAGAGACGTGCCATGAATGCCAGTGGAGAGGCCTGTGTTTCGCGCCCATGAACACATTTTGAAGCTGATTCTAAAAAATTGAGGTTCGACCTCAGTTTTGATTAGTCCCACAGTTAAAACAATTCCAATGCACCCTTACATATCAGGTTGGCTCTGCGGTAAGGCTTAACTACAGAAGTCACTGCATAGCTACATATCTACTAAGCAAAACCCCGCTATCGTGATGTCATTAGAATACACACACATGTGGTGGTGTGGGGTCCAATTCCGTGGTATTCAAATGCTTCCAAGAACGGCAATCGTGAAAAGGTTAATGAAGGCAAATCAAAAAAACGAGTAAAGACCCAATAAAGAAAGAAACAGGAGGAGAGGAGGGAAGGCATCAAACGAAAGGGGCAATATAATATTATAAAATAGTATTGATATGAGGAGAGAAAAAAAGATTGGGAAATTATTAGAAAAACGAAAGCGGCAATCGAAGACATTTTCCACTGAACAATATATTTTACTCACGACAATAATTGCAGCCTTTGACGTTTCTCCATTACTCCTTAAAACTCTCTTCAACATCCACACGCAATCTCCTTTGACTCTGAAACAAAAGGAAAGGATTGAGAACAGGGCAAAAAAAAAAAGCAGCCGCAATTTAGCTTACGAAAGCCAATTTTTCTTTCCATTCTACTCGACGCCCAAGTTGGCTTAGCTCATTTGCTGGCAGGGATCAGAATCTTTATTTATTAATTTATCCTGAGAGATTTCTTTTCTTTTCAATTTAGTCCTCGACATCTTCTTAGATCTGTGGAGAAAGTGTTTCCCTTCTCCATACGGAATGAGGCATCTTCATTTGTCAATGTTTGAGGCTCCAGTTTAACTAAATCTCAACTGTCCCACGTTAACTCGCACCTTCAACTATTATAATCCCTCAACCACCCTTATTATATCACCACTGCTACCTTGAGATGCCATTGCAGCAGCTATAAATACACGTAGCAGTGTCTTAATTTATTGAAGACACGATATCCTGTTCTTGAATGGGATCCGATAATCACTTCTAATAGTTTTGTTTAATTTCTTATTTTAGAGTTTCGTGCTTCAACTTCTCGGAGCATATAATTATTATCTCAACCGATTCATTTGATGGTTTTGAATTGGCTTTTGGACATTATTTCAGGACAACTAATATCGTACAGTGCATGTCTGTTGCAGAAACATCTACAGCATGTCCTTCCATGTTTCTTTGAATATATTATATACCGATGATCACTATCGTGAGATGTCAACAAGGTGATTAATGAAAAAACTAAGTTAAATACACACACACACACACACACACACTAGATGATATCATTTTTTAATTTTGTAAAGAATAAAATAAAATCGATCCTGGCCTGGATTTTACCCTTTGAGCCGGGTTTTAAAAAATGGATTCAGTTCCTTCAGCACACGAAGCAAGAAAAGGGATGGAGCTAATACAAGAAGGAAAATGCAATAAAATAAACAGAGTTAGGTTTAGAAGGTCACACTTGTCCTTTCGCTAGGATATTGATTCAAGAGACGGTCGCTCCAGAATTCCCCCATCTGATCCGAAATAGTGAAACAAGAAGATTTAGGAAATCTGGAAATGGGCATCTCTTAGAGGTGGCATATTTGTCAGTAACCCTGAATCCGACGTGTGTGTTCGTCGTTTTGGAAGCAAGCAGGTCCCTTTTCCTTATTCCGTCCTCACCCACCTCCCTCGAGGTCACAATATAATAAAATGACGGATATACCCTTTTGAAATCCAACCACTGAAGAAACCATAATACAGGACGAATGGACCCTCCAATACGCAGCGTTATTGTCAATCTCCATGACCCCTCACAAACAAGGCCTTTTTGTACGAAACAATCGAATTTAGTTGCGTGCACCTGGAATCGTATCGGTTGATAAGGTATTCTCCATTCAAGACCTAATTGGAAAAAAAAAATCAGAAATATAGGTGAGGTTATTTTTAAAAATATTTTTTATTAAAAAATATATCAATACAATGTCTTTTATTTTTAAATAATTATTTTTAATATTAATACATCAAAATAATATAAAAAATTTTAATTTAAAATAAAAAAAAATCAAAAATAAAACTTTTTAACACCAACAGCACCCACCAAGCTTAACTATCATCTATTATCCCAGTTTGTCAAAGCGTTAACATTACGCGCCACTATTGCCTCCTTCAATCCCATCTAGTTCCAAGGATTTCTAGCTAGTTCCAGCAGATTCTCTCGAGAGGTCAATTTCAACTCAACATATTAATTTACTTATTTTTCAATAAATTGAATCCACTTTTATGCAATACTTTGGCGTGGATTTAGTAATTAATGTTAAGCTCTTATGGATGAAAGTGGTGATGTCAATGCATGTGAGGATGCTTAGATTTCTCTTTGTGGATTTATATGCAAGAATGATAAAATGATACTGTAAATTAATTTGTAAGAAAATTATCATAGTATAATTATCATTTTATTTTCTAGTACATAGAATTTTAATTCCTAGACTCGAGGACATGCTATAATTTTCTTTGAGACTGATTGATATTTTTTAATTTTTAGTCGTTTCCAAGGTTTTTTTACAGGATAAAAATATGCTTTTATCCTTACCAGCAAAAAATAAATGGTTAACTAGTAGGAATATTTTTTATATTTTTATATTGCTATGAATAATAAAATAATTATATTACTCTAAAATAAAATAAAAATCAAGAGTTGTTTGTGGGGTATTTATGATATTTTAAAAAAATTTAAACATTACAAATATAAATATACCCTTAGAAAAAATAAGATTGTAGCTATGTTTGGATAATTTTATTTATTCTGTTTTATTTTTTTTATACAGAAAATTGTTAGCGGGTCTGGTAACAATTTTGTAAGCAATTCAAATAGCTCGTTGCGTGCTAATTAAGTTACATTTAATCGTGTCTATTATAGTAATTATAATTTACATTAAAATAGTTAAGTCTATAGAGTGAGCATGCAAACTCCATATGCCATGGACTCTTCAAAAATTCTCTCTCGTTGATTTCTTTGGTATCATTGTCTTTGTGCAACGACCATTAATTGTGAAAAATGGACAGGGGGTCGGTGAAGAAATTTTGTGAATTATAAGTGTGTTTACACACACAAACACGAGCAATCATTTTGAATCCAAAATCCTCGAGGAAGTAAACATTTTGCCTCGTAGTGTCTTCTAAATATGACATATTAGGTTTTACCACTTAATTAGTCGCATGCCCCCGAAAATATAGCGTGGTAGTAAAGAGTTTGAGATTTGCATAGCAGGTCTCGAGTTCGAGTCAGGGTGTGTACTTCTTATAAGAACCTGGGACAATTGGGGATTTTATTCACGCATTTGGATTCACAAAATGCGCTTTGTGATTTTTTCGAATAAAAAAAAACTTAATTAGTCACATTTTATTATTGCAATTAAAATCAGATAATTTAATGGGGATTAAGATTAATAAAAATCCCAATAAACCAAAACTTAAATTTAACAAGATTTTTTTTAAAAATCTTAAATTATTCAAGGGAGCCTTGGATTTATTTTTATTTTTCTGGGGCTCGGGTTCTGACAGGGCCTCCTCTAACTCACAGCGATGCTTCTTCTTTTTTAATATAGATTTCATGCTGTCTTCAATTACTGAACTCTAAAGAAACACTGGATCATGCAAAAGCAGGAGCATAAAAAGCAACATTGCTTTCCTTTTTGCAGCTAAAATTGCAGGCATTTGATGATGAAGGGATTGATTATTTTCCAGAGTATAATTGATGTTGTTTTAAAATGATTTTTATTTAAAATTATATTAAAATAATGTTTTTTATTATTAAAAATTAATTTTTATATCGAAAATAATTTAAAATAAAAAATATTAAAAAAAAAACAAATTTGAAATTCAATGTTAAAAGGTAACTTGAGAAACCAGCGGCTAGCAAAAAAATGTTCCCTTAACAAGAGCAAGACGAAGAAACAACCCACTAAATTGTTTGGGACTACGTGGGGGTAGTTTGTACTTTCACCTTTTGCCACCGAAGCAAAATTAGCTGGTGACCTCCAGCTGTATGCATGATGTAAGCTGACTTCACCCCTACGTGGCTTCGCCCCTGTAAAAAACTTTTCCGGCTATTATATTTTTTTATGAAAAGACCGAACTATCCCAAAGCGGTTACCATGACCGAATTGTCTGCTTCACCGTCCAAAACTTTTTAAACTTATTTACTTTGAAGGAAGCAATTAATAAACTTTAATTAAAAATCATTGGAAACCTTTTTCTTGTATATACTGGGCTCTATTATTTAGTTCACTTCATGCAATGCTCTTCCCTAAAATTCATTGGAAAATAGTGTGGTGGTTCATTTTTTATTTTAGATTATTTTTGAGATTGTGATTTAAAAAAATAGTAAATTTATTAATATTAAATCTATACAGACAAACTACTATATATAGATGTGAATGAAACCAAACTTGGCAATTTTTTTCAATTTGAAAAAAATTGCAGCAAATTCAACTTGGGAATTGATTTTAAAACATTATTTTTATTTTTTATTTGAAATTAATTTTTACGGTGTTTTTAGATTATTTTAAAAAATAAAAAATATTATTTTCATATAAATTTAAATAAAAACAATATCTAACAAACAGGCCCTTGTAGTATAGACTATTGACTTAAAAACGTTATCTTTTCCCTCAAAATTAAAACCATTAATTGCATTTGTTTCTTTCACGAGACACTTCTGACTGGTTACTGCTGAGCCCATCTGGTGGATAAGGAAGGGAGGCATCCGGCATCCATGTAGGGGAATATTTCTTTGCTAGCTTGCTCTGCAGAGCTACAGGCGACAGCACACTTTCCTCTCCTGTATTTCTTTGCTAGCTTGCTCTGCTTCTCTTATCATGTGAAAAGAAAAGGGCTTTAACAGCATCGGTTACCCCCACAGGTCGACCAGAACTAAGCTTAGTTTTTAGACTCGTATGGGGTTGGTTTAATTTATTATAACTTTGAACCCTTTTCGCAGAGAACCAAAAAAAAAAAAGTGGAAGTCTTAAACGAAGCAATAAATAGTGTCAAAAGAAAAGGAGTTTGAGTCTTTTTTACGCCAAACGAGTCGTCCATATTCTGAAAGACCCTCCTCCTCCTCCTCTTTCCCTCTAACACCCCATTACTATAAAAGAAGCCACACTTTCCCTCTCAAATAGCCACACAGCATTGATTCCGTCGTTCACCCTTTTCTCCCCTCTTTGCATCTCTTTCTATACTTTAATCTATCTTTAGCGCTCCTTTTCTTCTTCTTCTTGAAGCTCTTTGTCTGATATCCTCTCTATGTAAACTTTAATGGGTTATTACAACTATAAGAAGTGCGCATGAGTTCTTAGACTCTGAGCTATAATTGCGCAGCTCTAATAGCTGGTGGAGACATTTTTCAGCTACAAGCCACATACATATACAGTTTGTTTGTTTTTTGTTCATTTTGAAGTTCCTGTGAGGTGATTTCGTAAGGATATGGAGAGGCTTAGTTTTGTTAAGAATGGTGTGCTTAGATTGCCTCCTGGGTTTAGGTTCCACCCAACAGATGAGGAGCTTGTCGTCCAGTACTTGAAGAGAAAGGTGTTTGCTTGCCCCTTGCCTGCTTCTATAATCCCTGAAGTCGATGTTTGCAAGTCTGATCCTTGGGATTTGCCAGGTTAGTTATCACGATGCATAGACAGCAAGCACTGAAAGTTAAAATGGCATGCATGGTATATTTATTGTAGTTATAGCTAGGATTATTTGTAAATTTAAAGATAGATTTTCAATTAAAACCAAACTGCAATGTCATGTGGCGACCACACCACTTGAGTAACGAGGTTGCGAGAAAAATTACGGAGATAATTGCTACTTTGTTCTGAAACATGGCTTTGTGGTTCAGGTGATTTGGAGCAAGAACGCTACTTTTTCAGCACCAGAGAAGCCAAGTATCCCAATGGGAACCGATCCAACAGAGCCACAGGCTCCGGTTACTGGAAAGCAACTGGAATAGACAAGCAAATTGTGACTTCTAAGGGCAAACAAGTTGCGGGGATGAAGAAAACTCTGGTTTTTTATAGAGGAAAGCCCCCCCATGGCACTAGGACTGACTGGGTCATGCATGAATACCGCCTTGCAAGCACTGAAACCACAGCCTGCAATGCCCTGAAAAACAACTCAACTCAGGTAGACTTTTTACCGGGTACATTTTCTTTTCTACAAAGCTAATTTCAAAAACTTCATGTCAGATCTTTAAAACCCATTTCCACTGAGATTCACCTCTCTGTTTGTGCCAAGTACAATTCCTAAAAAAAAAATTGAGCACGTTTAACCGCTTGAATACATTATTGTTGCCAACTCTATTCATACTTGTGGGTCAAACTGACCGTTTCTGTCGAATTCTCTGCAGGGTCCTGTTGCGGTGCCAATGGAAAATTGGGTTCTGTGCCGCATATTTTTGAAGAAGAGAGGCTCAAAAAATGAAGAAAACATTCAAGCTGGCAATGAAAATAGACTGCCCAAACTCAGGACCACTAAGCCTGTTTTCTATGATTTCATGACTAAGGAGAAGACAACTGATTTGAATCTAGCTCCTTCCTCATCATCCTCAGGATCCAGTGGGATCACAGAGGAGGTGCCTTGTAATGAATCAGATGATCACGAAGAAAGTAGTAGTTGCAATAGTTTTCCCTACTTCAGAAGAAAACCATAGCTAGAATGCCCCTTTTAATTAGACTTCTGCTCCTGTATCCGTATTTAAGGGTTCTCAATCAGAATAGTCATCTAAAGCAATCTAATGCATGTGTCGTTAGGTTTCGTCTCTCTCATCTGTGAGTGTATGGCTATAACAGGAAAGGAAATCACAAGAAAAGAAAAGAAAAGAAAACCCGGCATTAACTGTTACCAGTAATGTAGAGAGGAAATATGGATGTCTAGTTGTCAACAAAGTTATATCACATATCGATATGTAATCAATCCCATAATTTCAAAGTTATTGATGTTTCTCTCCTTTTGCAAATGGAAGCGTTTCTTCAAACGATGTTTAAACAGCTGTTTTACGCTACTCCATTAACCTCGCAGAGCTGATTCTTTGTCTAAAAGGCACATGATTTTCAATGGAATAATTTTCAAAGTTATGAAAAAGGAAAGGAAAGAGATGGCATGTATATCTGATCAGAGTGGACTTTGTAAAAAGAAAATCCTTTCGCAAGAGCATCAGAATGCAAGAATGAGAATAAGATATTTGCACGAATATCACCTCCACACCACACACGAGGTTCCCCTCTCCCTTGTGGGAAAGGCAAAATTACTTGGCAGAACCAGATTCCATGAAGCTATATCAAAATGGATCAAATCTCCAAGGATTCTGAACCTGTATTAATTTCAATACCAGAAGAGAAAAACATATTCTTGCTACAATCAATATCTTTGAAAAATGGGTTGCAAATTTGTCCAGGGAAGCAGACATTCTTGAAATTTTTCTACGACATTTGCTGTGATTTGTCATATCCTCACCAACAACACAAGAAACGAAGTAGGTTTGTTGGTGTTGGGAACAGTGTTAACTAAATTTTGAATTTACAAGACCAGTAGGTGAAAGTACAAAGACTAAATGGATTCATAATATAGATTCTTGGGCAGAGGAAAATTTGGAAGTTCAGATGTGGTCCCTAAGTTACCAAAAGCAAACCCTATGAGCTTGATGAATTCATAATTGCGATTTCTTGCACCCTCACAGCAGTTAATACCCAGTTAAAACGTCCAGCTGAGGCAGCAATACAGCTCCTCTCAGTACAGGCTCGTAAATTCAAATCCTGCTCCCACGCCATCAAATTATAAGAGAATGAGGTTCCTTGTAAATGGATTTGTTGGGGAACACAGATCAGTTTTTAACTGACATTCTCCTTCTATTTCCCACCACGCAGCCACTTTGATTCGCTAATCCTGTGCTGTGTATTCTTATAACCTGTAACAATTCTTAATCAAGTAGGCTGTTTCGTACACGTCATACATGCACAGGCCAAAGACTTGGCTACGGTTGACTCCCTTGCTCCAAAAACAAATACAGCCTATGAAACGATAATAGTCATCCAATCCCTGTCGATCATACTCATGCCATTGTAAAATATAGAGCAAAACAAAACTTGAGAGGTAGGTTGTCGCAGCGCACACATACTGATATCATAGATGCGTAGATGGGTGGGCCAGAAACACTCCAAATGAGTGACAAGTGGACTCCGGACAGACAAAGGACGGCATATAGTAGCCTTATGGATAGTTAACCTAATGTCATGCAATAACAGAAGAGGAAGGGAGAAACAATTCTTAGTTAAATAATTAGAAAGCCAAGCAAAAAACATCTAGAAAATAAGCCGACCAGAGTTTCTTGTGACAATTGTTCAGCATCACCTAAGGCTGTTGGAGTCCTTCACGTCACTTTTTCTATGTATATTTTATTTTCTAGAGAGAGAGAGGGGGGGTGGATTGGGCTGTGGATTGCTGACTTGGGCTTATAATTGTCAATCACGTGGGGAGCCCGTCATGGTAGACCATACACCAAAAGCACCACTTTTGTAGCATCACCTGATTAGGTCAATCACATAAAGAAAGAAACCTTCCACATCCTGGAAAAATATAATACAGCGAGGGCAAGGGTGTCTCTATCATAGATGGGCAATTCTGACATTTTGAAAACACAATACCTTGCAGACAAGGCATGTGTTTATATGAAATTAAGTATTTTGACCTGTTCCAAAAACCAACCACTTTTTTAATGCTGTTTTGTTTGGACCGATTTAAGTTTAAAGAGGTTGCTTGGTATCTCTGCAACAAGGACACCAGCTATATTTTAGCCACCATCGAGTAATAAATATTATATGAATCTACCCTAAGAAATATATGCATGTCATGGGCCCCTTGTCGTAAATGAAGGGTCTGATGCCCCTCCCAACCGCACCAACCAGCAGCTGTGCCTATCCAAGATGGACCATATATCGTTTCAAGCCTCCACGGTTAATCTATAGAGGGATCCACAGCCTAAGAATCTCACAGCTAACAAGTTTAACCACTCCCGTTTGAAGCTACCTCGAGATTTTAAGATGGTGCTATATAGTTTAGTTGCTACTAGTTAATTATTTTTATTATGTATAGTTTAGTTGCTACTAGTTAATTATTTTTATTATGTTCCGGGTCAAATAAATATTTTTTATAATTATTAAAATTAAAATAATTAATAGATTTTATTAGTTTAAAAAAATATATAACATTTATACAGGAAAAAGATTTGATTTAATGAAACACATTAACACATTTTATTATAACAACAGCAATATCGAAGATTTAACATCTAAAAATATCATTGTTATTATTTTTAAAATAATAAAAATTATTAAATTATTTCAAGGAGAAAAAAAACTCAAAAACATTAATAAAAGAGGAAGTAAGAAAAAAAAATTATTATTATTATTATTATTGCATGGATAATGGGAAAATAAATTCAATAAAAGAATAAAAAAACCCAAAAACTTTAATAAAAGAGCAAACAAAATAAAAATTTTAGCTAAAAAAATTATTTTATGTTAAAAAACAAACGAAAAGAAAAAACACAGAAAATCAAATAAGAAATATCAATTTTCAAATGATCATAAACACAAACTAAAATTTAAGAATAAAATCTTTGGAGAAAATGTTATCTCAACAAAAGAGAAAATAATAAAAATTATTTAAGAACTAAAAGAACATATATATAAATATAGATAAAAATATGAATTATTTAAGAACTATAAAAAATTAAAGGAATTAAAATCAAAAGTATAAGAGCCGAAAATAAAACCAAATATATTATCAATTTTAATCAAATAAAAAAATTGCAAAAATCAAATAAAGTTAAAATCTATATATGCAATGTTTGATATGATGAAACACATCAACACACTCTATTATAATAACAGGAACATCGAAGCCTTAACATCTAAAAATATCATTATTATTACTGTTAAAACAATAAAAATTATTAAATTATCCAGACAAAAAAATCAAAAACATTAAAAATGAGAAAGTAAGAAAAAAAAATTATTATTTTTATTGTGCTAACAATGGGAAAAAATCATTTAGAGAAAAAACATCAATAACTTTAACAAAAAATGAAAAAAAAAATTATAAGAAAAAAAAATTGACTTCAAAATAAATAAATAAAAATAATAAAAAACAATAAAAAGAAAGAAAAATGGAAAAAAAATCATAAGTGAAAAAATAAAATAAAAAACACAAACAAAAAATGAAAAATAAAATATAAGCAATCCGCAGTTACTTAGAAACAGGCATGCAAGTTTCTACTGAGCTACAGGTCTTTTGTTATATTTAATTGTGTAAGAATATATAAATATCATAAAAATAGTGAATCAAATAAATTGAACTGAACAATATTGTTATAATTAACAATAATTCTTCTCATAAGCTACATTAACCGAACCTGATCTCTATATTGATAATACATCTGCAACAAGGCAGCTGGGTCACGGGCAGCTCATGCCCAGCGGTTAAAGAAATCAGCTTTCTTAAGTACTGAATTTTCTAGACAGCTGAGACTAATGGTCGATAATATTTCATGTTGTTGCCTGACAGAGAGGTTGCTCCATGATCCATGCTTTACAAGCTCAAAATGCTGAGCTCGTCACGGATAGGAGCATGGGAGAGCAACAACTTGCATCAGCCACAAGCTAAAAGATTCTTTACGAATAGATGCTGCATTTGCAGCCACAAAGTTCAGATACTTGACGAAGAGTAGCAGGGTTAACACGTTCCAACAACTGTAACAGTCTTAAAATGTCAAAATCTTCAATTTCTAGCCATATCAATCAGCTGTTATGTACGTAAATGACAGAAAAGTACGTGGTGGATGATCAATTTTCACAGAGCTAATGTGAGTTGCGTGTAAATGCAAACTTCAATGGAATGGGATGAAGAATCTCCTTAATTTCTCAAGGTTGAAATGTCATTGCAAGGGGAATTCAAAACTTTATTCCGATATGTTGATGTCAAAACCAGTGCTCTGGCCTACAGAAGAGGGACTCCGAGGGATTTTTCATTTTTTTTATTATAATTTTTTCGTTCGCTTTCATGCTTACACATCTATCTAGCCTCAATTTTCCTTCAATATTATACGGACCACCACATCTCATATAGCAGAATCGGTATCATCCACCCTAATGCTAGCCCAAGGGCCAAATATTCTCTAAGAAAAATCATTTAAGATTCCACCAAGCTTTCAAATTTAAAAGGGACATGGGATGAAATGCTAACAACATGTATTTAGAAAGCAACAACAATGGTATGAAAACAGTACAGTAATACAGCCAAGTAAAGTTTGAGGTATCACTTAGCAATATAGAAAGCTTCTTTTCACCATCTATTAGAGGTTTCGCATTGTTACCACACACAACCTTGTCACGACTTACTATCAGAAGAACATTGACTAATAAGTTTACACACCGGCTCAGCACTCAAGTTATAAATGATATGAACAGTGCAATAGCATAAAGTAAATATGCAACCTTATGCCGCAGTGTTTTATGGTCACATCATTTTCAACCAGTTTTACAGTCTCGTTGGCTCATTAAAGTTCCACAGACTGAGTTGAGAAGTTTATTACTTGATTTTGCTTGCATTTAGTTGAATGAATAAAACTCATGCTCGCCCATGATCATGAACTTCATAATTCCTTACAGTATAAGGATCGACTGGGCGTTATAGCTACGGGGCAAAAATGAAGCCAGAAATCACAAAATCCTGCTGGATTGAGTTGCATTCTTGCTTGTTTATCGAGTGAATTTTTGCTACTTCTGCAGTCACTTTCAGCAACTCCACCGGCACCAATGACCAAAGTTTATGGAGGTTGCCACACAAATCAACCTCCTCGCTTGTTTGATCAAATATTGAACACCAGAAACTAAATAAATTGCTCATGTCAAATCCCTTTTTTATTCAGAAAAATAAAGATTTTCCTTTCTCATAAACGAAACTTCACGTGGATGTTTCTTTCAGGTGGCAATAAGTAGATTCAATTACGAAGTTAAATTACGGGAGCAAGTGATGATCAGTCCACGGATAAAAAAGATTAAAAAAAATAAGCTAGCTGAGGAAATTACGAGGTGAGGCACAGGCACCTGAATCTTTCTTCTTCGCCATTAGTGCTCTCCTTGTCCCGCACTGCCTCTCTCTCCATCTCCCTCGAATCTCGCATCCGTCTGAGTCTATAGCTTACAAAGAGTGGGCCGTATGACTTTTTGCAGGTCGTCGGCTCTTACAATTATATGATGGGCCTTTGAGCCTACAATTAGCACTTCAGCCCATTCAATTAGTGGTTATGTTATCCATATACCTTGCCCTTTATTTTTCTATTAGCCGAATTAAATTAAGAAAGAAAACTTGTTCTTAATTAGACACTTCCCGTTGTTTTAAGGTCATTGGATTGAAAAAAAAGAGTAGAAAATGTATAAAATATATAGTTTTTCATATCTTTAAAATCCACTTTTTAAATAACTACTGCTTGCTTAAAATTAGGTGTCCCGTTTGGATTCTTAAATAAAATTAAAAACAAAAAAAAACTTATTTTTCTCAAACCATTTCATATATTTCTCTGGTATGATCGTTTTTATGTCCCTCATTTGAACACAAGATAAAATACTTTATAAATGGAAGTTATTACATTACCGGTCACGCATGTAACGAATAATAATCCTCGAAGGGTGTGGCGTGTTGGGAAAAAAAATTGAGATATACATAGTAGGTCTCGAGTTCAAGTTAAGGCGTGCATTTCTTGTAAGAGCCTTGGATAGCTGGGATTTTATTTACTCACCTGAGCCCATAAAATATATTTTTCGAAAGATATGATTTCCTTAAATTAAAAAAAAAAAAAATGGATCGAACAATATACTCTATACATTTAAAAGAGGGGGGGTCATTCGTGCGAAGTTCCCACTTCCAGTTATCAATCATGTTTATATTTTTAACTATCAAAATATTCTGTATGGTGGATCCTCGCAACCACGATCCAATCCTCGCCCTCCACGATCCAATCCTCGCAGAAAACGCAGCTGAGATGCAGAGAATGAGGTATAATCGGACGGGAGGGTGCGAGTGAGAGACGCGAGATTTTCAATTGCCGGCGAAGGAAGGTTTCAGACGCTCGCTAGCGTTGCACCGCCAAAACTTGAAAAAGAAATGATGGTGCCGCGTCTGAAATCTTTTCGAATCTTTCCTGAATTTAATGCCAATTGAAGGGATTGGGAGAAAATTGGTGAAGAGCTGATATGTTGGCTTTTCGTTTTTTTTTTAGAAATTTAAACTCCCATCATTTGAGTTTTATCATTGTTCTTGTATGTAAATAGTCAACCCCACGGGTTGTGGTGTGATGATTTAAAACTTAAAATTTACATAATAGGACTCGAGTTCGAGTTAAAACGTGTATTTTTTGTAAGATCCTGCGATAGTCAGGGTTTTATTCACTTATTTAGGCTCATAAAATATACTTCTTAGAGAGTGTGGTTTCCTCGAATCCAAAAATAAAATATATGTAAATAGTGATTTGATGTTTTTAGTCATAGTAATAGTAATTAGGCTGATGCTACACACATCTTTCTTTGCGTAAAAATATATCCAGGTGCCGCAAGCACGTTTCAAAAGATAAGGAAAGCAAATCGATCGGGTTATGGCCCTGACCAAGTTAAGAAAAGTTGATTTTATTTAAATTAGCTGATAAATGAATTGGCAAAGTTAATAAATGGACAACTTTTACTTAAAAAAACGATAACTTAGAAAAACAAATCCAGAAGTATGGAATTAGATAATTAAAAAAAAGAGACAAAAATACTTGATTTTAGTCGATTTGAGGTAGCTTGATAGACATATAATCTAAATAATAGAAGATGACTCTAACTCCAGTTAACCCATAAATTTTGTGTCCAAGATTATAGATTAAGATAGCCCTATAAATAATAATTAAGAAAATTCATAGTGTTGATTAGCATAAACTTTTCAAGCTCATAATCTAAGTTATTAAACCGGAAACACTATATATGAAAAAATCAAGAGCTCAGTCACTTATAGATCAAATATTGAATTAAATTTTAAAAAATATATATAAAAAACTTAAAATTAAAAAAATAGTCATTCAAAGAATAATAGTGAAGATAAATATTAAAAATAAATCAGAGGGCATAAACGAATATTTTATTGGACAATTATATTGAAAAAGAAAGAGAAAACAACAAAAGAAAAAAAATCAAAATTAAAAGGATGGTGACTAAATTAGAAGAAAAAAAAAAACAATGCACCATAAACTTGAATTGAATGATAAAATCAAAAATCATAAAAAAAATACTAAAAGGCCAAGAAAAAAAATCAAAAACCAAAAGAAAGAAAAAAATAAGAACAAATTATTTATGACAAATCATAATTAAAAACAAAAAAACAATTAACAAAAAAAACCAAAGATAAAAACTTGAAACAAGAAGAATATGGGTTAAAGTTGGAATATCATGAATAAAGAGGCCCAGCAGTGTATTTTTCAAGGCTGGAGATAAAAAAAAAAATTCACTCAAAAGTGTTCGAAGCATCTTCCACATGCTAGCTAACATGTTCACTGCATATGCCAACAATGTTTTCAAATTAATTAATATTTAATTGATGCAAAAAAAATATCTTTGATCACCATCAAAAATAATAATAAAAACATGAAGGAAAAGACCAAAAAGTCCTTGAACCTACAATTTATTTTTTCAAGGGGTGTACTTGTCAATTTAGTCTACAGAGCTAAACAAAAAAAGATATTTATACTGTTTTTTTAACATTTTATTTCGGGAGCCATTAAATTATTTTACTGTGTTTTAAAATATGAAAAATACAATTATATCGTGGGACAATTCTTTAATAACTAGGGCAATTTTAAAAAGATAGAAACCTAGTATTTACAGAAATATACAACGAAGATATTCTTCACATACTGTACAAGGAAAAATGACGTGTGATCGACCAGCAGTAGAACCTTCCTGGTCCCTATTCACGGCAGTCAATGAATTCCTGTAATCAATTTCCTTTCCTCAGCCCTCTACGTCGACTAAGAGATAAAACTGAAAACAATAAAAATCAAATCCCATGAGGTGAAGTCCAGCATACAGCATACCTTGAAGTGAACATGAAGATCAGATCTCCTGGCTTTGGAGGCCATAACATGAAGATACTAATTACTAGAAAAATAAAGTCTAAAGGACCAAATCTTCTGTATATTGAAAAATATAGGGGGCAGAATAAATGTTTTGCGTGAAATTCAAAGTTATCACTTATTTTACCGGCTCTTCTTACGTTGATCCTATGTTTTTCAATCCAACTCCTCCTTAAAACGAATATGCAAATAATTGGATGTTAATTTGAATTAGGGGCTTGTTGTGTAAGAAACAATTAGAGCAAAATTATTTTGATTGAAAATAAATACACTACCCCCCAATTCATAGTAATTTGTGAGGGGATGCATCTCAAACGGTAAAAATGCAATATTAGTTAGTTTTTTAATTTAATTTAATATGTATAAAAATAAAACACAACTAAATTTCATTTTAGAAAGGGATTAGGAGATATATTTGGGCAAGCCTTGCGTGTTGAGAGTTCAAAAAAGGTAGGATAATTTTGCGGATAATTCCAAGCGATATTTTCTTTCTCTACCCTTTTTTTTTTTTATCTCTCTTCTCCCCTCAAAATTCACGTTAGTAATTCATAAACCTAGAATTGTCCTCTTATTCATTGACGTTTCAACCTCGATTCTTATTTTTTTATCTATAATATTTATTATTGGTATTTTATTAAAATTTTGATTTATTTTCAATTTTATATTTGAATCCAATTTATAAAATGTTATTTTTTTCTAACTTGATCCTCATTTTTTGTTGCTTTTATATATATATAATTCGGGTCCTTTTGTTAAATTGATTTTCTTTTCAAATTTCCTCTTCATTGAAAAGCTGGTAGTTTTTATCTAATTTACTTTCTATTTCAAATCCTTGTTATTTCAATTTATATATTTATAGATTATTTTTCATACTTAGATTCTTTTATTTTTTAATTTTATTATTTAATATCTAATTAATTAAGAATTGAATGTCATGATTTTTTTCACATGGGGTGCTTCTAGTTTAATAACTCGAATCACAAGTTTAAAGAGTTTACAAGGTTTGATATCATTTTTTAGGACTTATTTTTTTTTTTTATCTTGTCATATGATTCTTTTTTGATAAAAAAGAGATTTGTGGTTTTTTTTATCAAGTTATCTCATTTTTATAATCTACATTGTGGATTTGACAGTTAATTCGTATTGACTTGAGTGTTTTTACAGGATCTTCCAGTAATTTTTTTGTTTTTAGATTTTATTCTTTAAAATTTGGTTCCTTTTTAAATTAATTTTCATTGTTTTCTCAGTACTGACTCTTTTTTTGGGACATCTAACTAGCATGATTTGAGTGGTGGGTTTTTATCACATTGCATGGTTTTGGTTTATCTCCTCGAGTAATTTTTTGTTTGTTGATTTTTTTATAGGTTTTATCATTTTATATTTACTTTTGAAATTTAGGTATTGTAATTTTATTTATTTAATTTATATTGGGCTATCTCACTTCTATTGCTAGAGCTATAAGTTTATTATGATAACTCAAGTTAAATTCGATAGGTATGTTTTTGCTTTTTTATTTAATTTATTTTTTTAATATTTGATTGGCTACATTATTTTTTACTTTAAAAAAAAATACTTTTTTACAATGTTATTGTTACTATTTTTTAAATTTGATTAACGTGGTGTAACTATCTTTCTTTTATATAATGTAATTAAATTTAAAATAATTTATTTAATCCAGCAGGTCTATTTTCTTCTTTAAAATACGCCTGCGATGCTCAGGCGTCATTTTTCTACGCAAAAAAAAAAATGATCCAGCCTATATTGAAGCGCGGATCCACAGGTGCAGTTTGAACTAATCCTAACGAGTTTATATTTACAGAAACAAAGTTATGGAACAGCAATGACCGAGTGAATTTGCTGCCAAGTGCCTGTTTGGCACCCAGTGTAATCGATATTTTGCTAAATTTTAATTTTTTTTTGTATTTAAAATAATATCGACTAAAAAACATAAAAATCCAGTACTTCGTACAAAACAAAATCCAGTACAACTGTTCAATGTCTGCTGCTCGCCCATCCACCTATCTCGACAATTCCACGTTGAACAGTAAACTTCGGCTTCTCAAACCCATGTACTTTTTTTCCACAGAACAACAAATTTCTATGACAATCACTATTACTTTGTACTTTAAACAATTCTTATTATATTTTCACTCTTATTGTAATTACAATTACCGTTTGCAAACCACAGTTTTTATTATTGCGGTGAGGTTTTTTTTAAATGTTTTTTTATTAAAAAATATACTGAAATTATTTTATTTTTTAAAATTTATTTTTAACATTTTACATTAAAATGATCTAGAAATGTATATAAATATTTTTTTTAAATAATGTTTATACACCATAAAACAAATACTATTATGATAAAATTGTGTTTCGTTGTTTATCACTATTCATTGGATAATTCATATGAATAGTATGATTTATTTTCATTTCAGTATTTAATATTTTTATTTACAGCTTCGCTATTCTAAATTACATCGTCACACTTTTGTATGCTAATAATTTTTTTTTTAATTTGTATTTTCTTGCATATATAAAGTGTTGAAATATATGTCGATGATGAATTAAAAAATTGATTCTGCAAAATAAAAATGTATTTTCAATTAAGAAAAATGTTCAAATTAAAAAGAAGTATCCCATCTCCTGGATATAGCATGTAAAACCTCAACTAGCTTCCTAAAATTTTAGTTTATCCATCTCATCTAGCCCCTGTTGTTTTATTATTTGACATATTAACCTCATATATTTGTGTTTTTAATGTTTAGTCACTCTATTTTGAAAGAAGAGCTAAATTTTTTTATGTATAAAAAAAGATATTCAAATGATCACTATACAACCATCAAAAATATTATTTTTTATGTCAATAAGCTTGTCTCTTTACAACAAGGTTCAATACAAATGGCGTTACGATGTGATCATGATCTAAATAATAGATTGAGATACTTCAAGCTTTTTGGGTTCATTTAATTTTTATGTTCATATAAATTAGAGGTTGTTTTAGGATTAAAATGAGTTTAATAGAACTTTTAAGATGTTTTAGAATTCAAATAGTTTGAGATGAATTTTTAGAGTTAAAAACGAGGACCATGAGAAATGTAGTGTCAAGACTGTTGCTCATTTAGCAAAAAAATCCTAATAGAAAATTTAGGAGTGTTCGAGATTGTGGTGGAAAATATATATATTTTTTTTATTTTTAACATAGTACATTAAAACTAAAAAAACTATTATTTTCAATTTAATATAAATTCTTGAATCCCTAAACACCCCGTGCAAACAACTATTTTTGAATTCCTTCCGAGGCGCGCTGACTTGATTTTCTTTATAAAAAAATGAATAATTTCTTGGTTAAACTTTAATAAATACCCTATCTTTTATTTATTTATTATATAGTTATTTTAAATTAACTTCTTATTTAAATTTTATTCATACCATCTCTTTTATTTTTCTAAACTATCGGTTTATTAATAGTAATGATTTTTTTAATTGTTATTTTTTAATCTCATCACGCTTTAAATAGATTATTAAATTTATATTTAATTTAAATGCCCTATCATCATCGTCATACTGTTTTTGTCCCATTTGAGATTAAAGAAGTTAATTTATTAAATAGATTATTAAATTTATATTTAATTTAAATGCCCTATCATCATCATCATCATACTGTTTTTGTCCCATTTGAAATTAAAGAAGTTAATTTATTATTCATGGTCAATATAAAAAACTGACACTACTCTCGATCCTCATGTGTTTTTTTGTATGCTTTCGATAGCAAATTTTTAGTTTATTATACAAAATAATATTGAACAAACAAAAATATCCTCAAAAAATTAGATAAATATAATAATTGCAGTAGAAAAGTCTAAATACCTTGAGGCCGAGAATTAAATTTTGTGAATAAAAGAAAGAAATAATAATTACACCATTAATAATTTATATTTATCACTAAAATATTTAGAGACCCGGTTTAGTTTTTTTTTTTTAATATATATATATAATTTATTTATTTAAAAAAAAACTGAACATATTTAATTGCGATATCCTGCTAAGAAACTACCAGGTAGGACCGGCACCTGCCATTCTTTTTGTAAGCAGTAACCATAGACAATCACCAGATGAAGCCCTCGGCATCGCTCACCGTCGATTCACCCTCGACGTTTTAAGATGAGATCGTGATCACAAATGAGATGATCTATATCTAAGAACGTTTGCAATGAGAATATTCTAACTCCTACAGAGAAAGTCACGGTTGTATTTCGTGGAATAAATGAATCAACGCTCAACAATATTGGCCACCAAATAAAATAAGCGTGCAAAGCTAATGTTACCATTATAATAAAAAAAAAACAATAGAAATCCATAGTAAATAAAAAAAGAAAGAAAGGAAAAGGCAAAGAAGAAGAGCAAGTGAAAGTGCTGTTGAGATCATCAGATCCTGCTCCAACTGCGAGAAAAAAATTTAACTAGTCAATTATAAAATCGTCGCCTTAAACAAGGTGCTCTTACGGTTTGTTTCCTTATCGTTGTGATTTATCGTTTATTTATCTTCTCCTAGAATCTAGGTTTTGAATCATCTCGTTTTGTTTGGGGATTTTAGTGCAGTTTTTGAAAGAAAGAAAGAAGATGCTGGGGATTTTAAGGCAAAAGGTGAATGCCGGAGGTTCTCCTCTTCTGGTATATATATTTTTTAAATATTATTGATTTTATATTTTTATTTTATATTTCGATTCATCTAACCTGTAGCTTGTTCATTTGTTACCCTCTTTCTTATTTTTTTGGGTTTGTGTCTAGGCTTTTGGACAGAGGATTCGCCCTGCGTTATCGGCATGGAGAGGTTACTCATCTGCAGCGAAAGAGGTAAATACAAAGCCCTTTTTCATTTCCCTTGTAATTTATAGTTTGCGTTAAATATCAGACATGCTTGGTTTTTCGCTATTGTAATTGGCTAAATTAATGTTTAATGAATTGTTACGACCGTTGTTCGGCTTTTTGTAATTTCTAGTCTTGCATGAGGTTTTAAATACTTCTTTTTTCCCCTTTGTTGGGTTGTGTAGTTCCGTTTTTGAATGTTGTTGCTCTCTCTTGGTTTATTATGCTACGTTTATCCAGAATAGATAAACTGATATTTTGCATCTGTTGATTTGATAATCATGCATAGATGACAGTTAGAGATGCGTTAAACACTGCACTCGACGAGGAAATGTCTGCTGATCCTAAGGTTTTTTTGATGGGGGAAGAGGTAAGAGTAACTTCCAATTTTTGAATGGAGTTCTTTTTTCCTCTAGTTTCATGTTTCAATCTTTTCTCGTGTGCTTTATGTTTATGTGAAATGCAGGTTGGTGAATATCAGGGTGCATATAAGGTCAGATTTTCTTGTCAATGATATAAATTTGATGTTTTTTCTTGTTTTTTGATATCCCTCTTGCTGATGTTCTATTTTTTCCACCGAAAAGTCTGATGGTCCATTCGCTTTGAATGTTTCATTTTCCATAGATAACCAAAGGGCTTTTGGACAAGTATGGTCCAGAGAGAGTGCTTGACACACCAATCACAGAGGTTGGTTTTATTGTTTTAATTTATTAATGCGGAATCTGTTTTTTTGTTTCTTTTATTTGGTGATGGTTGTTGGCTTACCACCACCTGCTTTCCTTACATGTCTAACAGGCTGGTTTTACTGGCATTGGAGTTGGTGCTGCTTACCATGGTCTTAAGCCTGTTATTGAGTTTATGACATTCAACTTCTCGATGCAGGTTAGTAGGGTTGCGTATTATATATGGTTTATAAATACCTCGAGGAAGGAGATTTTCTAATTCAATATTGGCAAATAAATGTTTGGGCACCAGATAGTGCATTAATTAAACATATTTTAGGGTGATGTTGATAAAGTAAATTTCTGTGATGTCTCAGATCTCTTTTGCTGCTAGTTCTACCGAAATAATCTTTAGTTCTAAATTTTGGCTTTTGTTGCAGGCAATTGACCACATCATTAATTCAGCTGCAAAATCAAACTACATGTCTGCTGGGCAGATATCAGTGCCCATAGTATTCAGAGGGCCCAATGGTGCCGCCTCTGGAGTTGGTGCGCAACACTCTCATGTATGGTTGAAGTGCTTTCTTAACCACCTGTCATTTTGCAAGCAGTCCCCCCCCCCCCCCCACTTTCCTTCTCATTATTTTGGTTTTAGAATTGATCATATTGATTCCTAGTATTTGATGATGGAAAAAGGGAATGATTATTGTTGCTCAACAAGTTCTGTCTCTCTGTTTGTTTTTGTGCGTGAGCAATTTCATTTTCTTTCCTCTTTCTCTCTCTTTTGAAACACAAATGTTTTGAGTTGACCTCACTCAGAGTGGCTCCACCACAGCTTGGGTGACAGTATGGCAAGCACTCCACTCTTATACTATAAAATTTTTATATTACTTGCCAAATTGTGAGAAGATAATATTTACTGTCCAGAGTAGTGATTGTAACTCAGTCAATTAAGGGCTAACTGCTCAATGACACTCCTTTTCAGTGTTATGCTGTGTGGTATGCTTCCTGCCCTGGTTTGAAAGTACTGGCTCCTTACTCATCTGAAGATGCTCGTGGTCTGCTAAAGGCTGCCATAAGGGACCCTGATCCTGTTGTTTTCCTAGAAAATGAGTTACTGTAAGCATCTTGACAAGTGGTGATCATTATGTTTTCCTTTTCTTTACATGATGCTTGATGTCCCATGTTGATCAGTCTTATGTAATTCAGATATGGTGAGACATTCCCTGTTTCTGCTGAAGTGCTGGACTCTAGTTTTTGCCTTCCGATAGGAAAAGCCAAGGTATTCCTCCCTGAAGCCTGAAAGATTATTCTTCTCAATGTTTCTGTAGTTAGCTGCTATTTCGTTATGCTTTTCAATTTTCATTTCTTCACTTACATCTCCCCTAAAAATTGTTTACTCTCAACAGATTGAGAAAGAAGGGAAGGATGTGACCATTACTGCCTTTTCAAAAATGGTTGGCTATGCTCTTAAGGTTTGTTACATGCTTCAAATGTTCTAAAACAAATATGTTTGTTAGCATCTGGTATGATAAATTCAGATTTTGCTGGTAGGTGCACTAGAAGATTTTATTGTAGATCTGAAGTTGACATTCATTGGGAAACATTTATTTTGGGGCTCCAAATTAGTATTGTGTGAGGCAAATGATCGACTACTTAGCTAAGTTGCTGCTTCTTCAGTAAATATGTTCTAAAAATCAACATGCTTGAATTTTGGTGCAGGAGTTATTTCCTCTCTTGTTGTAGTATTTTGCTACCACTGCCTATCAGGAGGAACAAAGATGACGTCTATAATAGTGGCTTGTTGCTTTTAGTGATTGGCGTTGCACTAAACTGATGGAGTTGAATTTGGGTGGGGTTGTGGCTGTTATTGTTTCTTAATTTAATCTTATCATGTGACATTGCATTATTATTTTGCTGAATTTCTCTGGGATGCATCCCTGATTGATCTTATGGTACTTATTTTGTGGTATAAATGGAATGTGTTTAACACTGATATGAAGCTATTTGTTTGGGGAATTTCTTGTACCATTTTTTTCCCCACATAGTTCATGTTGTGGAATTTTTTCCCCTTCCACCTTTAATCACACAGTTTTTTGTTTCACAGGCTGCTGAGATACTTGCGAAGGATGGAATCAGTGCTGAGGTAAACTGATCAGTGATAGTAGGAGAACTGCAAAGTCTCTATAGGTTTTAGCACTTTCAGGTCTAATGAAAAAACATAAATGATCTTGTTAGTGCAGGTGATAAATTTGCGATCAATTAGGCCACTAGATAGAAACACAATCAATGCTTCAGTCAGAAAAACTAACAGACTGGTGACAGTTGAAGAAGGGTTTCCTCAGCATGGTGTTGGTGCTGAAATCTGGTTCATATTCTTTCCACTATTATATTTAACTTCTCCTGCTAAATTATTCCCACATATGCACATAATCTGCCTTTTCCTGAGCAGTGCATCTGTTGTTGAAGAGAGCTTCGGTTATCTTGACGCCCCAGTTGAGAGAATTGCTGGAGCTGATGTTCCCATGCCTTATGCAGCTAATCTAGAGAGATTAGCTGTGCCACAGGTATGCTATTTCTTTTCTTTTCTTTTTTAGCTTTTATGTTTTTTTCTGGGTGTTATATCTCAATTCTTTCTGTCTGATCATTTTCTGGTGCATGCTGGAGATGTGCTATGTCTAAAATTCTACCAAAACCAATTGGTTAGCTAGATGCCTCAACTTCTCATAAAACTGAATCCCTCTAAAAATTTTATCAATGATATTAGACACATGTTTACTATTTTCTCACAGCGGAAGCTCTTTCCCCATGAATCCTTTTTCTCCAAATGAACCCATCCCTCTCTGTCTTCACTATTCAATCAGTCCATGCCTGTGGTGATTTTTTGAGCTATAGTCTTATGCAACATGAGCTTGTTCACTAAATATGGCCTTTTGTTTCTTTCTTTTTATAGCAATAGCTTTTTCACTCATTTGTGTGATGCACATATCAGGCTGGCTGCATTTTTGGGTTATTTATCTTTGGTTCTTGGCATGTGCAGGTTGACGATATTGTCCGTGCAGCAAAGAGAGCTTGCTACAGATCTGTGTCGCTGGCTGCAGCAGCTTGATGGTATACTCATTGAAGTTCTGAAACCATCTTAATTCAGGTTAGTTTACTGCTGTCTGTTTTTCATCATTGGTGATTTTTTCTTAATAGTTTCTTTTAACTCTTCACTTTCATAATGACAAACAATGATGCTTTCAGGAATCTCAGAGATGTACATGTCCCCCCTTGTAACTACTGGGGAGGAACAGCTCATTGAATAACATGGAGTATGTTGATGACAACAGGAATTTTTGTCTCTGTTTTGTTAAATTTGGTACCTGATATGAACCCGTTTCCACACATAAGCCAAGATTAAATTTACTTATTGATTTTTATAGAGTGCATTCTTTTTCTTGAAGTGTCTACTTGTTGATTTTTATAGAGTGCATTCTTTTTCTTGAAGGGTCTACTTGTTGATTTTTATAGAATGAATTCTTCTTCTTTGAAAGGTCCGTTGTGTTTTCAAGTTATCTTCATATCATCACTTGATTCCCTTTTTCACTAAGAGCTGAAGAATTACATGCTGTTTGTGACATCATCTTGAAGTTTTAGAATCTATCAATACATCTGTTTTAGAAATTAATGTGCTCTGGGTGCTACTCGAGTATATTATGTGATGTGCATGTATAAAAGAAGTTTCATCAACTTTTCTGTTTAGCGTTGTTAGAAATACAAAGATTACAGAGAGTCTCCGTGTAGATTAATACATGCTCTCCTTTGTTTTTTGTTTACACAAATGCTGAGTTAACCATTTACAACCCGCACTTAACCTATGTATTCCAAGATATTTCAATTTCTGGATCTCTACTCCCTCAAAAGTCATTCCTATCACTCATTAATCCATCCATTTTTGTACATCGGAATCTTAATCCATCCATTTTTGTACATCAAAATCTTGTGATAAACTGTGTATTGTGTTGTATGCTTGCTTGAAAATCATGTGTCTGCAGATGATCAAAATCAAAGTTATCTGACTTGGTAGGTTTAATTAAAGGCTGGGATGGTTTATTTGTTTTGTTTTTTGGTTTATAAAGGAGAGGCTAGAACTCAGACCTCTTGGAGAAAGGAGGATTTTGATGTTAGTTGAGATATAAGGCAGGCCTGGATGCTTTTAGTGTGGCGCATGGGGAGAGGCTGCCCATTTTGTCAGGTTACCACTGAATAGGATGTTCGCCTATCATTTTCATTTGCATTTGAACACTAAAATTTGCATCTTAGAGCATCTCCAACGGGAGTGCTGAGGAGGCAAAATAAAAAAATATATATTTTTAGTATTTTGTATTTTTTTTTTTTTTTTCAATGGAGAATCTATTTGGATAGCTAAAAATAACTTTTCCTATACAAGTTATAGCAACTTGGAACTAAAAAGTCATATTTTTATCTTGCCTGGAACCTGGTGTGTTACATGTTTCGCATTTATTGTTTAAAAGTGGTGACAAATGAAATTTTGATAGATTTTTTTAATATTTCAAATTTTAATTGTTGTTGAGTTTTTAATTTTAATTTTTGAAATTTAAATATAATTAAAAATTATATTATTAGAGGGTTTTGTAAAAATAATTATTTAATTATATAAGCTATTTCTATTAATTGTATTATTAAATTATATAAAAAAATAATTGTATTATATTTAAAATAATAAAAAAAAATTACTAAAATAGTTTGTAGGATAGTTTGTAAGAGTATATATCAATAAAAAAATTATATATATATATATATATATTATTTAAAAAATTACTTTAGAAATTTAACTTTTTAAAATAGTTTTTATCATTTCCCTTGGATTCCTTCCAAGTTGGCTATAATTATAGTCGTGTTGGCAAATGAAGCAACCTGTCATTTTAAATAAATAAGATCACTTGAATATTTTTTATATTAAAAAAATTAATACCATCTACGTAATAAGCGAATAGTATAATGTATAGTATAAAATAGAAAATATCACAATACCTGGCGAATAAACGTGATGGTAAGTAAGATATGGTGGAAAGGATCTTCGAAGTTAAAACTGAGGTTTTTTTTTACCCCCTTTTCCTGGAGCAAACAATTTTCTTCTTTTGCATTTAAATTGTCCTCTACTCTCCCTTACTTTGAATACATTGTACGAATCGGTCTTTCACTATACATGAAAGAAAATTACTAGTTGCAGCCACAAACTTCCGGCACCGATCGCTCTTTCATCACCGATGATGAAATCATGAAGGTAGCAGAAAAGTTTATCAACCGGCCTGTTGTTCGACCCTTCCCTCGCACTTCTTCAAGGAAAAAAAAGTTACTTATTCATCAGTAGAGAGACAGTAGATATCACACGCATTTGAAAATCACAGGCGACTGGGCGAGTTGCAAGTTCTTATGAAGTTATATGACGAAGGTTCCCTATTATTGATATGTGTCAAGTTCCTGATAACCAAACCGTAAGGCTATGAAGATCTGGGTGATTGTGGCACCCTTGGTGGTGGTGGTGGAGCCTGGAAGATCGGCCTTGATGCAGCTAACAGGCCAGTTCCTCCGTGTATAAACCTGCCCGTGATCATGAAAACAACACAAGCAGAATTTTTTTATATATATATATATATATTAGCCATGGCACCCGCACTTAATTGCAGGCAAAATTATATTTTTTTTAATGTTAAAAAATATTTATTATGTATAATTTTTTTATTATTATATAAATTTAAATAAAATAATAAATATGTATATAATTTCTGTGAATTGCAAGTTTTTTATAAAATATATAAATTTTAAATGGATATAAATTTATCTTTTTAGTAGGTTTCGATGAAATAACCAGTATAAAATTAGTAATTTTCTATCCACAAAAAAAAAACATAAATTAAAAATATATCTTATGTTATTGTCATTATTATTATTAAAACAGTTAAAATTATTATCAACATTACTGTCCAAATAATTAAAATAATATAATTGCCCTGAAAAATTATTAAAAAAAGCAAAAGATTTATAAAAAAAAGCAATAAAAAACAAATCACTAAAATTATCATTATTATTGTGTAAATAGTAAAATCATAAAAATCATTTAATCCAAATAACAAATAAAAATAACAGAAAAAAAAGGGAAAAAAAGCAATATTAATTTTAAAATGACTACCAATTTAAATTCAAATCTCAGGATTGAACCGATTAAAAAAAATCCCAACAAAAAAAACTATAAAAAAACTAAAAGTATAGATGTATAAATACGAATAAAATATATATATATTGTCTAAGAATTTAAAAAAAAAAAAACCAAATGAATTGATATAAAAAAAACTCTCCAATAATCAAATAAAAAAATAGTTAATTTTCTATCTACAAAAAGATGAATACATAAATTGAAAATCTATCCTTATTTTATTGTCATTATCATTACTATAACAGTTAAAATTATTATCAACATTACTGTCAAAACAATCTCAATAATTAAATTGTCCTGAAAAATCATTAAAAAAAAGCAAAAGATTTTTGTATATAAAAAAAAACCACTAAAATTATCATGATCATTGCATAAATAGTCAAATCATAAAAATCATTCAATCCAAATAACAAAAAAAAAAAAACATGAACAAAGAGAAAAAAGAAGTAATATTAATAGTAAAATGATTATTATAATAGTTAAAATTATTATCAATATTACTGTCAGAACAATTCAAATAATAAAATTGCACTGGAAAATCATTACAAAAAAGCAAAAGATTTGTATAAAAAATAATTAAAAAATAACAAATGAATTAATATCAAATATCAATAAAAAATAAATTAATATCAAATAAAAAATAAACATTATCCAAAAAAAACAAATGAATTAATATCAAATAAAAAATTTAAAGAATAAGGACCGAAATGAAAAATAACATATATAAAATTAATTTTAATTGAAGGATCAAATTGAAACAAAAAATAATTGGAGGACCAAAAATAAATAATGATAATTGCTGTCATTTTATAAAAAATCAGAAGAAGAGTAACTGAAATCAAACTTTATATATATTACCAATTTCAATTGGAGGACCAAATTAAAGAAATCAAAACATCCGTACCAAAAAAATTGAAAGAATAAAAAATAAATAAAAAATAAAAGATATAAGGACTGAAATAAAAATTTCTTATATGATCAATTTTAATTGAAGGGCACAATTGAAAACAATAAAACTTTCACTTAAATAAATCAGTAATAAAAACAAAATCAAAACCCTAGGGACCAAAATGAATTTACTAAAAACATCAGGGACTGGAGCTAACTTTGCGGCGACAAGAGAGAGAAAAGCGATAGCAGATAAAAAACCATCCGCCGCCGCTTACCCGGACATCTATGACCTCTGGTTCTTGTGCACTATTTTATCGTTTTTAAGGAGTAAAATCGATAAGCTACTGTTCACAAATTGGTAAAGTAAAAAAAAAAAAGAACACGTACACGCGTGAAACACAAATAAAAAATATTCAGTCCACATTGCATCTCCTCACAATGCAAAGTGAATAGGAAAAATACCACACGGTTTATATATATACTAGACATGCTCTCGCGCTTCGCCGCGGGCGGCACAATTTTTTTTTCAATGTAAAAAATATTAATTATATGTATTTTTTTATTATAATATAAATTTAGCTAAAATAATAAATCTGTACAGAATTCATGTCAAGTGTAAGTTTTCTATAAAATATATGAATTTAAAATCGATATAAATTTATCTGTTTAGTAGTTTTAAATGAAATAACCAGCATGAATTTATCATCATAATAAAAAAAAGCAAGAAAACTCGGATATCTGAATTATTCAGTTCACTGTGTTAAGATTAGTTCAATTTATAATTCAATTTAAATAAAACAAAAATAAAATATAAATTATGAAAATACCCATAATAATAAATTTTTTAAAAAATAAGTTGTTAATTTTCGATCAATAAAAACACGACAATATAGATTGAAAATTCATCCTGACGTTATTGCCATTATCATTGTTATAAAAGCTAAAATTATTACTAACATTACTGTCAAAAGAATTGAAATAATTAAATTGCCCTGAAAAATAAAAAAAACAAAACGAAAGATTTTTACAAAGAAAATAATAAAAAAATAATAACTAAAATTATCATTATTATTGCATAAATAATAAAATCATAAAAATCATATAATCTAAAGAACAAATCAAGAAATAGAGAACAAAAGAAAAACGAATAAAGGAAAAAATAGAGTAGAGTATTAATTTTAAAATGATCACCGATATAAAATAAAATTTCAGGAAAATCTTAAAATAATAAAATTATAACAATGATCTAATCCAAAGAACAAATAGAAATGCATAAATAATAAAATCATAAAAACCATATAATCTAGAGAACAAATAAAGAAATAGAGAACAAAAGAAAAACGAATAAAGAGAAAAATAGAGTAATATTACTTTTAAAATGATAACACAAATAAAATAAAATTTTAGAAAAATTTTAAAAAAAATGGAAAAAAATATCATTGTTATTAATGTCAAACACAATAAAAATTATCAAATTATCCTAAGAAAAAAAACAAAAAAATATTAACAAAAGAGTAAGTAAGAAAAACCATTATTATTATTATTATTATTATTATTATTATTATTATTATTATTATTGTGCTAATAATAAAAAAAATAAATGAAAAACTAAAAAAATAATTAAAACTTTAACAAAAGATATAAAAAAAATTTCTAACGTAAAAAAGTTATATGATGTAAAAAACAAAAGTAGTAAAATATTATTACAATAGTCAAAATTATTATTAATATTATTGTCAAAACAATTGAAATAATTAAATTGATACGAAGAATCATTAAAAAAACTCAAAATATTTTGATAAGAAAAATGAAAGAAGGAATAAAAAATAAAAGAGATAACAAAAGGAGAAAAATTACTAAAAAAAAAACAAAGGATTTATAGGAAAACAATAAAAAACTAACATTAAAATTATTATTATCATTGCATAAATAATAAAATCATAAAAATCATTTAATCCAAAAAATAAATTAAAATAACAGAAAACAAAAAAAAACTTGAATAAAGGAAAAAATGAAGCAATATTAATTTTAAAATGATTACAAATAAAAATTAAAATTTCCAAATTGAAACAATTAAAAAAAATAAAAAAATAAAAAAATAAAAGAATAGATGCATAAATATGAATAAAAAATAAACATTATTAAACAATTTCAAAAAACCAAATGAATTAATATAAAAGAAAAAATCAAAAGAATAAGGGCTGAAATAAAAATTAAAATATATAAAATTGAGAAAAAAAACTCTTGGGACCAAAATAAATAAATGATTATTATAATAGTTAAAATTATTACTAATATTACTATCAGAACAATAAAAATAATTAAATTACCCTGGAAAATCATTATAAAAAAGCAAAAGATTTATAAAAAAAATTAAAAAATAATCATTAAAACTGTCATTATTGTTGCGTAAATAACAAAATCATAAAAATCATTTAATAGAAAGAACAAATTAAAATAATAGGGAAAAAAAATGAAGGGAACAAATGTGCAATATCAATTTAAAAATAATTACCAACACAAATTAAAATTTCAGCATTGAGTCGAGTAAAAATAAATAAATAAAGGACAAAAATTAATTGTGTTTATTTTTTTTTATTATAACATAATTTTAGCTAAAATAATAAATTGAATTCATGTAAAGTGCAAATTTTATATAAAATATATGAATTTAAAATCGATATAAATTTAAATAAAGAAGCATAAATTTATTATCATCATTAAAAAAGCAAGAGAAGTTGGATATCTGAATTATTCAGTTCACTGTATTAAGATTAGTTCAATTTATAATTCAATTTAAATAAAACAAAAATCAAATATCAATTGTGAAAATACCTACAATAATAAAATTTACAAAAATAAGTTGTTAATTTTCTATCAGTAGAAAGACGAAAGAATAGATTGAAAATTCATCATGACATTATTGTCATTATCATTGCTATAAAAGCTAAAATTGTTACTAACATTACTGACAAAACAATCAAAATAATCAAATTGCTCTGAAAAATAAAATAAAAAAAGCAAAAGATTTTTATAAAAAAAAAAACAATAAAAAAACAATAACTAAAATTATCATCATCACTGCATACATAATAAAATCATAACAATCATTTAATCTAAAGAACAACTGAAGAAAAAGAAAAAAAAAGAATAAAGGGAAAAATAGAGTAATATTGCTTCTAAAATGATAACCGATATAAATTTAAATTTAAGTAAAATTTAAAAAAATAAAAAGATTTAATCATATTTTTAAAATAGTAAAATTATAAAAATCATCTAATCTAAAGAACAAATAAAAATAAAAGAAAACATCCAGCCATGGCACCCGCACCTTGTAACGGGCGAAATCATATTTTTTTTAATGTAAAAAAATATTTATTATGTATGATTTTTTTTATCATAGCATAAATTTAGAAAAAATAATAAATCTATATATAATTTTTATGAAGAGCAAGTTTTGTATAAAAGATATAAATTTTAAATGAATATAAATTTATTTATTTAGTAGGTTTCAATGAAATAACCAGTATAAAATGAGTTGTAATTTTCTATCACAAAAAGATGAATACATAAATTGAAAATTTGTCCTTATGTGATTGTTATTATCATTACTATAACAGTTAAAATTATTATCAACTTTACTGTCAAAACAACCTCAATAATAAAATGATCTGGAAAAACCATTAAAAAAATAACAATTGAAATTATCATGATCATTGCATAAATAGTCACATCATAAAAATCACCCAATTCGAAGAAAAAAAAAAGAAGCAAAAAACAAAAGAAATGAACAAAGAGAAAAAATGAGCAATATTAATAAAAAAACAATTCAAATAATTAAATTGCCATTAAAAATTATTACAAGAAAGCAAAATATTTGTATAAAAAACAATAAAAAAATCAATTAATAAAAAAAAGGGAAAAAATGAATTAATATAAAATAAAAAATTAAAAGAATAGGGGCCTAAATGAAAAATAACATATATTAAATTAATTCCAATTAAAGGATAAAATTCAATAAAATAAAAATTGGAGGACCAAAAATAAATAATGCAAATTGCTGCCATTTTATAAAAAATCAGAAGAATAGGGACTGAAATCAAACTTTGTATATATAACCAATTTCAATTGGAGGGCCAAATCAAAGAAATCAAAACTTCCATACCGGAATAATTGAAGGAATAAAAAATAAAAACAAAATCAAAAGTATAAGGACTGAAATAAAACTTTCTTATATAATCAGTTTTAATTGAAGGGCACAATTGAAAACAATAAAACTTTAATTTGAATAAATCAGAAAACGAATCAAAAGGACCTGAACTTCACCCTTACCCTACCCATAATTACAAAAATACCGGATGGGAAAGGACGGAACTGCCCCCGTCTCCTGTTAGCTATTTTGTCGTTTTATGCGCCCTTTTTCGTCTTCACATTGTGCAAAAAAAGAAGGAAAAACCGAGAGAGCCCGTGTCACTGTGCACTATTTTGTCTTTTACGGGGGCTATAGACATACACCGGGACACGATTTATATATATATATATATATATATATATATATATATATATATATATATATATATATATGACTCGCCTCGTCTTTAAGCACAGCAAAACTCTGTCATCAGATGTCGACAGTGTTGAACCCATGGGATATTGAGCAGTTGTTTCTCATATACTAAAATATAATTAATGAATTTCCCTTACAATATTTTCTGCTTATATTAGATGCTCTACTTAAAATTTTGTTGGCAATAACTTCTGGACACGTTAATTAAATAGGTGTTGACATTGTGTTTTTTTTTATTTTAATTTTTTTAATATTTTCAAATTATTTATATGATGTTAAAAATAATTTTTAAAAATAAAAAAATATTATTCTAATAAAATTAAAAATAAAAAAATATTTTTAAAACTAACCAACGGTAACCAGCGTGCAACGCATGTCGGTATTCAGTTTGTTTTGATTTTCAACTTCTCGAAGCAAGAAGTGACTTGAAAGACTGAAATTTCATTTTCTGAATATCCAGAAACTGAAAAGAAACAAAAATATTAAAAAATAGCCCGAAAATAACATTTGAAAACAAGATCATACAAAAATATCAAGTTATTGACATATAGACATATGGTTGTTAATTTCATTTTATTTCGACCAACATATTTTATACTAGTAAAAAAAAAAAAATGATATTGTTTTTATCTTGATTTAAATTCTATCCCACTTTAGATTTTTCAGTTAAATACCGGCCGAAATATTTCAGTTTCGTTTCAATTATTCTGTTTTGACCAAATAATATTTTTTTAAAATAATAAATAATTTTACATTATTAATCGTACTTCTTAATCCGACTGTTAGATTGAGATAAAATTTCACTAGGAGTCACTTGATATATTTATATATATAATGTTAAAATTTCAGAGCAATCAAAGAAGCGAGATTGATGATGACATTGTTGTAATATTATACATGCTCATAATTTTATTCAAAAAATCATTTTATTGTGTCTTTTTTTAGATTAAATTGCACAATTCTAAACAATTTTTTTTAGGTCTGAATTAATTTTTTTGAATTAATATATTTAATTATATATAAATATTTATATAAACAATACAATCCTGAAACACTACAAAACCAAAATATTTAGTTCCAATTAAAAAAACAAAACACCAACTGAAATGGAATTTACAACATTCCCAGATTTATTTGTTTAATATTATGATAATTTTTATTTTCTATTTGAATATCCTGATGTCAAAGTTAAAAATAAATTATAAAAATAATATTATTTTGATTAAATATTATCTCAAGACTAACAAACATAAGAATAATAATAATAAAAGAAAAAGGGAACACCAACCAAACACAATAAAGAAAACAAAAGTGAAGGTCGACGGAAGACGAGAAGATGCCATAAACCAAGGAACACGCGTCTGTTGACGACAGAAAGTCTCGAGTCTTTCGAGTTCTGGCTTTTGTAATTTTAATAATAAGAAGTGATAGGACAGGAAAAAAAGAAGAAGCAAAGCGTCGTGTCTCGTGTGGAAAGCTTTCAGGACACAACACGTAATTCATCATTCAAAATGACCATCCAGTCAATTTTCTGGTACTTGAACGCGGGACGTCGTTCTCCATTAATATTTTAAATTAGCTGGGCGCTGAAGTCAGTGTTAAAGCTTAAGCAACAACTCCTGCAATCAATTACCAAAAAGTGAAAGTTGGTGTACTAAAGTGTAATTTTCCCGATTCTTCTCTAACATCTTTTGACTTTGCTACCCCTCTCTTTCTATGTATCTTTTTAAAAAATATTTTTAATAACGGTGTATTAAAATAAATATATTTTTTTCTTAATTGTTTTTCAAAAACTCCCTGCTGTCTCTCTCCTCTGTATTTATGTTCCTGACGTCACCAGCTATATATTCTATAAATGGATTAAATAATAAAATTGGGAATGTATTGAGCAACAAGCTTTTCATTCCCATTTCCTCCTCCTCTACAGTTTCCATATATAATAGCTCTTCAAATTTGGAATTCAACTACAACAAGAAGAAACGAATTGAAATCAATCCCTCCCTCCTCGTCAAAGGAAATGAAATCATCTCTGAGGAAACTGAGAGGATTTGGTGCTTTTCACAAACATGGACATGTTGCTGATCATAAAAACCGAAGGGATCTTCTCTCTCTCGCTCAATTTGACGAGCTCGCTGAAGCTCATCGGGTACTCCTCTACCTCTCTAACGCTTGTTTGGTCGCCGAGACATCCACGGAAATTCATAAATTATTGCGTAGCTTCTGAACCTGTCAAACCTTCGTGAATCGCTTGTTTCCTTTCTTTTTCGCTTTGATTTCTCTTCAGCCAAACACGACCTAAAAATTACTCCCTTTTTCTTGCTTATATATAATTTACAATTTGTGTTTGTCAATTGCAACTTTTATTTGTTGTTGAATTCTTAGCTTCATTTGATCCCACCAGATTCTCTTGAGTTTGTTTGGATGCAATAATAATAAAAACTATAGCAATAAAGCAATGGTGGGGGAAGTGTAAACATTGAAGAATGATTAGTTTGGCTAATGAATAAATTAGCTGTAATTAATTAATAGTGTTGCAATGATGGAAAGTTAGTCACTTTATTGTGATCACTTGGGTTTCTTTTTCTTATAAAATCTTAGTTGCCTTTTGTTATTTCCAGGACATGCAAGACATGAAAGATTGCTACGATAGCTTACTTTCTGCCGCGTCCGCGACTGCCAATTGTGCCTACGGTACTCTTTTTCTTTTTCTTTTTCTTTTAATTCCTTTTCCTTTGATATCGCTATAAATATATAAATGAGGTTTGCAATTCTTTTATTGTCTGAGTATTTACAGTTTCACTAGCAGTATCATTTGATTGTTACTCTACTAGGGCAGTTCGCATTTCCCCATCAAGTTGTCTTTTCAGTTAATAAATGAAGAGTAAAAATCATATTCATTCACTGCAATTATCTTCTTCTTCTTCCTCCCCTTGTTGGAGGTTGAAATGCAACTAATAATGATAAAGTTCTGGTGGAAGTCCTTTATTGATAGGAGAAGGTGCAGTTAGAATGAATTAACTGCCATTTACTTGGAAAATGAAGCTTGAAATTTTTTAAGGCAGTGTGCTAGCTATAATAGCAACGTTATTTTATGATTGAAGAAGCCCACCTCCTTGTCGTCAACTAACATCCAAGGGAAACATTGCAAAAGTGAATTGTTATGGTTTACTGCACAAAACATTTAAAAATGGGATGGAGCTGTCTTCTCCTTAAGTAAAGCCTAAGTTGTTGTGATTTAAATATGGTATTGGTTCTGTTTTGGTAGCACTGGATACGGAGTTGTTTAGATCATATGAACCACATTTACATCATACAAGGAATACACAAGCTCATACACAAACTTGATGCATAACATCAGGGCAAGCACTCAATTTTATCATAATACTGGTGATACAATACTAATAATGGAATAATTGCCGACATGGATTCAGACCAATGGAAATCAGGCAGAGTGTTATAATTGCAAACTGCTGCTGCAGCATTTTTTCATTTCACACTACCACAGCCCATTACATAACCATTAGAGCTATCATGCATGTTTAAGATGGAAATTCCATGGACAACCCCAGTTTTGAGCCATTTTGTTTTTTGTCATTGATAGTCTCCTCCAGCAATTCTTCACATTCACTTTTAATTTTGTTTAGTAATTTCACCAAGATGAATCTTTCACTCCTCAGATTTCGCATCTAAACTAAACATCCCGGTGATAATTTTAAGATCTAATCCCTGATGGGTGTAGCTCCACTGGTTAGGTCTTAGGTTTGCTCCCTAGAGGTCACCAATTTGAGTCTCACAAACCTCAGGGTTACCGGAGGCTTACATGGACGTTAACTTCAAAGCTCGTGAGATTAGTTGAGGTGCGCGTTAGCTAATCCGGACACCCACGTTAATAAAAAGAAAGATCTAATCCCAATATCACAACTCACTTCCACATTTGATTTTGCAAATTTTTGGTCTGAGCTTAACATCAAAAAGATTATGTAGCACCTTGTATTGCTTTAGTGATAAGTATTTACTACAGTGTCCATTTGTTAAAGTTATGAAAAATACATGTTTATCACTTAATGTGATGCCTGGGATGTCATTAATGATTTAAATTATGCATCTCAATCTTATCCAAAGGACAAATCTACTTTGGAAGCTTGCGTAGCAATAGATTATCACCGTGTGAACAGTAACTGGTGGTAACTGGATTTGTGCACGTGACACTGCATTTCCAACATTCTAACTTCTTGTTGGCTTTCTGCTTTGGAGAACATCAGGCTTCACTGAATGATACTTTAAAATGAGTTCATAAGTGAACATCACAGTGTTTTAGGTGTTAATTGGGAGCCCCTGCATTGAAGGATTCCTTTTTGGTTTGTGATTCTAGAACACTCTTACATCGTTTTATCTTTCCTCAGAATTCTCAGAATCAGTGCGTGAAATGGGTGCTTGCCTTCTCGAGAAAACTGCTTCGAATGATGATGAAGAAGGCGGTAAGTTAATGAAACTTTTATTTAATTCTTTTCAGTCACTAGATATTATGAACAGATAGTAGGTGGCTTAATTTGCTAATAATCTTAATATTGGTTTTAAAAGCTAAAAGAAAATCACTAGCAGGGACTTCCTTTCAGATTTATAGTAACATCTGAGTTGCCTTTCATTCGTATAACTTCAGCAACATTTGCAACAAAGAAATAAAGTTAAACCTTCTTAATCCTTTGCTATTGATTTTTGCTTTAGATAAACATGCTTGCCTGAGAAGTACCTAATTCAGTCATTACATTGCTATGTTTGTACATACTATGGATCCAGAGACCTAACTAGAGTAGTAATTATATCCTTTTGTAAATATGTACTTTGGAAACTGTGTTTTTATTAATATCATCATTTCCTTAATTGAAGTTATGTTCAAAATTGATTCTGCTTTCTCTACTTAAGGTGCTAGAGAATATACTTGTGCATTTGACACCCAATCGACCATTTAACCTGTTTTTTCACCAGCTTTAACTGAAGATGCCGTTTCTAGTTCCAACTGACATGTATAAATTAGAACAAACTTTAGTGCAATGTTAATAATCGGATCTTTAATTCATTGAATTTATTCCTTAGGAATGTGTAGTCTTTTACATGTAGTTGCACTGCGAAAAGGAGACCGAGAAGCTGAAGTTGGACCTGTTCCTTTGCAGGTAGAGTCTTGCTGATGCTGGGAAAAGTGCAGTTTGAACTCCAGAAACTTGTTGACTGCTATGTGAGTTGTTATGAATAATATTGCAACGAATCCTGGCTCTGTTGTGGTACTAATTTTTTGTTTAATATTTCTAGCGATCTCACTTACATAAGACAATCATAACCCCGTCAGAGTCTCTTCTGAATGAGCTTCAAACAGTTGAGGTTAGTGGAACTTGTTTCAAGCTTCCTTTATCATCAGACTTACCTATAACCTTCATGTTAAACTATCCTTGGAAAATGCTTTTCTTAAATTCTCAATGACTGAAATCGGTGCTCATGCTTGCACGTTTTATTTTATTATTTTTACTAGGATAAATTACAATAACCCCTTGAGGTATTGTGAAATTGCAGGCACCGCTCAAAAGTTTAAGATTTGTCAAGAAAAACCCTCATTGTTTAATAAAAAAAATACAAAAACTTTCTTTGGTACCAAAAATGCCAAAACTTTTAATTAAAATTGTAAAAATATTGTAATAATTTTTTTAAGAAAAGTTAGAGAGAGAATATAAAATAATTGGACATGATTATCTTTTAGTACACGAATTATATTAATATCACTATTTAATTTCAGTTAATTTTGTTTTAAGTTTCTTTTTTAATATTCTCTCAAATATATATATATATATTCATACTTTGAAGGAAAAAAACCTTCTATTATGCCCAAAATGCCAGTGATTACTACTTAGAAAAGAAATACTTATATATATATATATATATATATATATATATATATATATATATATATATATATATATACATATACTTAGAAAAGAAAATATATTATCCTATTTAAGTATTTCTTTTCTAAGTAGTAATCACTGACATTTTGGGCATAATAGAAGGGTTTTTGTCCTTCAAAGTTTCATACTTTTGGATGGTTCTTGTAATTTCATAATACCTTAAGGGTATCATTGTAATTTAATCTGTTTACTATTATCCTGTATATGGTAATTCAAGCATTTTACTTAAGTTGCTTAAGACCTTTTTCATTCGTACAGGAGATGAAGCGACTGTGTGACGAGAAAAGGTTCGTGGTACTATTTGAAGCACCTTTATACAATTGCACCCACACACTTAAAAAAGAAAAGAAAAGAAAATTGAATGCCCAGAAATTTAAGATAAGTTTCATCTCCCTTTGCTACTTGGTCTACAGAGATGTATACGAGTACATGGTGAAACAGAAAGAAAAAGTAAGGGGAAAAAGTGGAAAGGGAGAGAGTGTTTCTATGCAGCAAGTACAAGCAGCTCGTGATGAATATGACGAGGAGGCTACTTTGTTTGTTTTTCGTCTTAAATCTCTGAAGCAAGGACAATCTCGCAGTCTTCTAACACAAGCAGCTCGGCACCACGCTGCTCAGGTTTATTCTTCCTCAAACATTCATTCATTCATTTATTTTCATATTGTTGGTATAATTGTTAACTATGCTTTCTTGCTTGAGAGCAGTTGTGCTTCTTTAAGAAGGCTCTTAAATCTCTTGAAGCTGTTGAGCCTCATGTCAAATTGATCACAGAACAGCAGCATATAGATTACCACTTCAGTGGACTTGATGGTGATGGGAGAGATGATGTTGTTGATGATGATGAAGATTATGATGATGCCATTGATGATGGAGAATTGAGCTTTGACTATGGACAAAATGACCAGGATCAAGAAATTTCCACACCAAAAAAGTCGATGGAGGTAAGAGTTCAATGCACTTTTCTTCAGCAGAGCCTCAACTTATCATTTATTTTCAGAAAGGCAGCCATTATGCTTTTTTCTTTATGATACTATGAATATCATTGCCTTAAAAGAATGAAATTTGCAAAAATTGCAAACTTGTGATTACTGGTGCATGAATTCAGAATTCTACGGATTGAACTTTCTGCCTTACTTGTTTATTTTGAAACTTATTCCACAGGTTAAACAATTCAAGATGATGTTTATAGTCATTATCATGATTTCCTAAGTTTTCTACCAAGCATAACCTCAACTTGCTGTATAACAGGTTGTGCAGTTGGATTCAGCAGGTGTTACATTTCCCCAAGTTGCGCCATTGGAGATGACAAAGGCAAACCTTCTTATTCTGGACTTGTGCATTCTGTGTGATCATGCTGTTTTCATATCCGTGTTTTGCAATTGTAGGCCTGTTAATGAGTGATCTGATCTGTTTGGCCAGGCTATCTAAGAACTCCTGTCCACTATTTCACCATCTTTGTATGGTTGAGCCTTTTTGATAATTTGTGTACTTGAAGTAGTCACCTGTCAAATCAATATGAAAACCTTAGCTTGGAGAATCTAGATTGGGACGTAATGCAATACAAGTCCATATTTCTGCTATCAGATATATTTTTATTTATTTCTATTATAGATATCCACTTGAACATGCATCTATAGATCTCCTATTTGAGTTGGGTTGGATGAGTTGACGGCTACATAAAATCTTTCACCCTTGCTTCCCATAGAGCACCCTATATATCTTGCACTATTCCTTCTCTAACATGTATGTTTGGTGTAATTTATTTTCTTACATGAAAAACCAGAACTTCAGATCTTTGACTGATGATGAGTTTTATACTTCTCTTTGGATTGCTTGCAGGAAAATCTAGAAAGAAGTTACAGGACATCATTTTCCTTCAAGGGAGAACTTAGGACAGGCACCCAATCAGCTCCTCTTTTTGCTGAAACTACATCTGATCCAGCTGGAAAAACAAAACAACTGACACCACCATCCACACGAAAACTCAACACTTATGTATTGCCCACCCCAGTGGACCTGAAGAGTTCAAATTCTACAGGATCTGGTAGCCTGGTTTCTGAAACACTAAAGACGAGTTTGAGTGGACGCACACCTAATTTGTGGCATTCATCCCCTCTTGACCAAAAAAAAAAGAAATTAGGAGCTGAAATGTCTAACAAACCCACAACTAAAAATTCACGGACAGTACTCAAGGAGAGCAACAACAACACTGCATCCACCCGATTACCTCCTCCTCTAGCTGATGGGCTCCTGTTTTCAAGGCTTGAGCCATTGGCTACTTTTGATTCTAAGAATATCAAAAGGTATGCCTTTTCTGGTCCTATTACAAGGAAGCCATTGTCTACCAAGCCGGTTACAGCAGAACATCCCCAATTGTTCTCTGGACCCCTTCTGCGAAATCCAACGATTCAATTATTATCATCCCCAAAAGCATCTCCAATAATATCACCAAAAGTATCTCCTAGTGCTTCCCCTACTTTTGTGTCCTCGCCCAAAATCAGTGAGTTACATGAGCTGCCTAGACCCCCAGTCAGTTCAACCTCCAAGTCTCCAAGGGCAAAAGGTTTGATTGGTCATTCAGCCCCGTTGTTGCCCAAAGGTCACATGCTTCCTGGTACAAGAAAAACATCAGGGTCAAATGTAGCATCTCAACTTCCCACACCTTCTCAAGTTGTCACCCGCAGCTTATCAATACCCTCTAGGAAGTTATAGAATAATGGTCGCTCAGAGTTCAAGGACTGTTGAGGATGTTGCCTCGCCTCCTCTAACCCCGATATCTTTATCAAACAGCTACCCATCATCCACTGGTTCCCATATTGTCAATCAGATGGTTCAAATCAGAGGTAATTCATTGTCCAATGTGTTTGTATGGTTGTTTAGTTTATAGGATTTTATACTCGCACATCACCATCAAACTGATCTAGGTGCATTTGTGGATCACATAAAACCATTCTTATATCAGTGGAAGTCCAAATGAGAACATGCAGTATGCATTGGAGAAACTTCAGACATTATTTCATCAGCTGTCATTTTTCTTTTAAATAATTCATGAATGCATAATTTTAGTTATTTAGTCAGACAGGTATATGCACCAAGTGTGAAATGAAGTTGGTTTTTATTCTACACATCCTCATGCTTTCCAGCTTTGTTTTGTTTTATGAAGTGGTGTTATTTCTAAATTTCAATACATTTGGTGTCTGCAGGTGCAGATTGACTGTAATTTTGTAGCAATAGCCTTGCTTCAGATTCAGCGACCAAAAGTTGGGCTCAGAAGATTCTTTCATCATTTGGGACAGGTGTAGATCTGTATATATAATCCTTGTCTATTGTTTTTATACATGCTTGCATGCTTTTCTCTGTTACTCCGGTCCTTACTCTCTACCGATGAGCATTTAGAATGAACCACTTAAGTGATTGGCTCAGAGTTTAATTGGCCACAAAATTTTGCTCTCCGTGTAATAAGAAAATTCCATTGATTTTATTCTTGGTTTGAAGTTGATGGGGTGACTCTAGCTTTATCATATGTAAATTTGCATAAAAAACAAAGAAGAGAGGAAAGGGTAAATTGCCCTAACCGCCTCCTGAAGTATAGAGGTTACAAGCGCTGTCCAAACCTTGTAGCATTGGACACCAACCTCCCTGACATTTCATATAATATATCAACCCCTTTCATCCTTGTATCTGTTAAGAATTTAAAAACGATGTATGATGTTAACCAACTTTAATTCCAAAAATAACCTTATGTAGTGTCCAAGCCATCACTAATCCAAATTCCAGAGACCTAGCGCCACTTTGCATCATCATCTCAACCTCTAACTCGGAGGCATCGTTAAAATTCACAACACGATGCTATAAAAAACTTAGATGCGGAATCAATAAAAAATGTGGAATCCAAGTGTTTAATAGGATGGAATGTATAAATGAGCAGGCAAAGTAAATCTTAAATGGGATGCGGAGGCACTATGGGAGATCATGTGTGGGATGGATATGATTCGAAGCTATTTATATAGATCTTTATAGAAACTGGTCGATTTGGGAAATAATTTCATTTCTGTGCAAGTTGATTTTGAAATCTTTGGCTTTTAGTGGGGGGGCATTGGGATCATTGTGATGCTATGCATGAGTCAATGTGTTGAATATATAAGTGGTTTCTTCATGAAAGATTCCATTATTTAGAATTTCAAGTAATCAATTAAGTTTGGGTTCGACTTCGTTGTTAGTACTGTCCCTTTCGAAGAAATTTCGCATTTCACCCCCAACATGATGACATATCCGAAGCTGTGAACAGCATGTGGCGCACCTCTTTTTTCATCTTGTGATAAATGCCATGCAAGAACGGTTGAAAGCTAGTTTTAAGAGGCATCATCTTTGAAAAGAAACCGATTGAAATTCCTGAGATTAAGGATCAGTTCGCATAGAGTTGAGTTGTCTAGTGGATCGCTAACTGGATAGATCTTACATTTTACATTTTGTATCATATTTACGTGTGCTGTCGTTGTCCCAAAGCAATCATGTTCCACCTGTGTTCTTTGACTTGCCAAATATTTAAAAAAAAAAAAAAACCCATTACGTGAAGGGATGGTTCCCCCTCCTTATCCGTACCATCTCGAGGACATCGATCATCAAGGAGTTGACTAGATGTATTCTCCATGTTAATATTATTTACCATTAACTGAAGGCTGAAAGTGACTGCAGGATATGGTGACTGGAGATTCTTCTCTTAATTAACATGAACATGATTTCTTGGTATATGACTTTAATAGGACGCGTCTATTAAATAATTGTAGGAGTAAACAAACATACACCCTTGCCATATAGTGAGTTAATATATGGAATTAGGTAGCTGACTGCCTCCCAGTGGCCTGTCATTTACATCTTCCAGCAGCATTGTATCTCACAAATCCCATCAGTTCTGGTCCTTCCAGTCTTGAGTTATTCAGAAAACTGCTTCAAACAACCAGCAACAAAGAACCCGCCAAGAAAAAATAAATTAAATTAAAAGGCTTCCAAACAGAGAATTTAAATGAAAGCCTTTGATACCAAGAAATCAGCCCGGTTACCTTTCCTCTGTCAACTTGGAGAACGAACCTGAGGTAGGTATGGTGCCACATAAATCATTGTTTGATACGTCACTTTATACAAAACAGATTAGATTGTTAGAGAGGCAAAAGATTGTGGAGAAGAAGAAAGGTGTTCTGGGGAGCACAAAGAAGACTCACAGGATTTTTAGGCTCTCCAATTTGGTAAGTTCTCTAGGTATCCTTCCAGTCAGCCTGTTGCCGTTCAGTCTCCTGCATCGAAATTACGTTACACAGACAAAATATACTAACATCAACACGTTATCAAGGTAATAATGAAAGTGAAAAGGAGCTGGCAACATTAATGACGACCATCCACTTGATTCTGATCAAGCATATCGGTAAAAGAGTTTTGCAGCTAACTAAAACTAATACAGATGAGGGAACGCTCACAGGAATTTAAGATTGGAAAGCTTAGAAAGTGAAGCAGGAATGGTCCCAGTAAGGTTATTGAGGTACAGATCCAAGCTCACAAGACTCTTCAGGTTCCCAAGTTCCTTCGGTATAGGACCCATCAGTTCATTCATGTACAGTTCCCTACATAAACCAAACAATTAGTATTGTTAGCATTACACACAAATCACTTCAAATTTAATACCAGTATCCCACCTGTGTAAATAAGATCCCAAGGCCACCTGACGGCAGGCAAGTTTAGATGCTATATCATGAATGTTGTAATGATCTGGTCTATTTTAAATTACCAAAAAACTCATCTCTTAATTGAGAAGATTATCAATCCAATTTCTAGTGTTCTTTCAAAGGATAAAAAACAAGTGACTGTATCAATGATTAAGGTATCAGATCATGGGCTTCTTGTCCCTTCAAATCAATGAAACATCACACAGCTACATACTTAACATGTGTGAAATTAAGAGAATGAAAGAAGGTGCAGTCGTTGCCAAGGCAGCTTTAAATTCTATAGATAATGAGAAGAGCTTACAGATACTGAAGACGCCCGAGCTTCCCCAACTCAGGTACTAGACTGCCCGAAAGCTTTGCATTTCCAAGGTCTCTGCAACAGCAAATATTTTACTCGCCATTAATTTATTGCTCCTATAATCTTGCTTGAGTTAATTAATTCGATGACAGTTAAACAAATAATTATTTCTTCCGTGTTAATTATTTCCATAGCAATTGATTAAAAAAAAAAAATCCTTGCCCAGGGTAAAGATCAACATTTGCATACAACAGTAAATGATTCAAACATCAAAGTAGTTAATTATTTCATGTGCATGTACATACATAACATATGTTGTCATGCTTTTTCTCCCTGCCTTCTACTTTATTATCACCAGAGTCACACAATCTGTTTCAAAAATTGAGTTGTTAAGAAGAAAAAAAGTTGAGGAAATAGTACTCTTATAATCTTTAAACATCATGTTTGAAGAGGCCGTCCATCCTTGAGATTATCATATACAGATATATGAGATGCATGCATGGAAATTAATTGAATATGGTCAGAAGTCCTGGCTATTTAGATTTCCTGGCAACTGGATAATTGGCTATTTATAGGCTAAATAATGGTTTTGACAAGCAAAAAAAGTTAGCGATGAATTTTCATAACTTAGCAGCTAGACAAACACAAACTACAAACTAAAGCATATATGCACAAAGAGTCAAGCAAGATGTAACAAAAATATAACAACAAGAACAAGAATAAACATGATACTGGAAGATTAGTATATGGTAAGATGCTTACAGTCGGGTAACCCGATTATCACCGTCACAAGTAACGTGGAACCAGGTACATGGATCTGTCAGGGTTGGATCCCAGCTCTGGAGAACATGTCCTGGATCCTTCACTGCCCTCCTCAAAGCATACAAAGCATCCCCTAGTTCATGGATTAAAGAAAAAGATAATCAAGAAAGCTACCAAAATAAACAAATCATTTAGCTAGTTCGACTAAACTCAGTACTGTTTATAAAAAAATGAAAACGAGAAAGAAAAGAAAAACCCATGGGTACCTTCCAAATTTGCATTTGTAGGTGACTGGATGGTTAGTAGAATAAAAGGAACAAGAAGATGAAACGCAGCGCAGCTTGCCATTTAGAGAACTTTTGCTCTTGGGTGAAGAGTCAAGATGTTTACGGCACTTTTACAGAGAAATATGGAGAGAGGAAGAGTATAGAGTCTGAGGAGGTTTGTTTAAAGAATGGAAGCACAACGAAAGCAGCATTTGTTGGGGAATTTATAGAGCTCATAAAAGAGTTTCGTTACTGTGCATTAAAAAAAAGAAAGCTATTTTCTCCAAATTATGAAACATTAATTATACATCCATGAGAATTTACACAATATTCTAGCATTTATCAGCAACAAGTAAATATAATCAGCCATTTAAATTTATCATTCTACAACCAAAGGTTAGACAAATATGCTTTACATGTCTCAACAAAATTATATTACAAATCAAAATAAATAATAGTATATATAGTCTGTAAAATAAAAAATCAAAAAGAAATCTACTCTTGATAAGGATGACATGGTCCTAAAAATAATATAATAAACCAACATAAATAATGATATGATTTAATTAATATTAATCTCTCAAACACAAATAATTGTATTGTATTTTTCACGAACGCATGCTCATTGTAAAACTTTTTATCAATTTTATTTATTTATTATATTTTTTTTATCTTTTATTCCAATTTTTTTATATTAAACTTCATGTTATCCTTATTTGGTCATTACCCACTAACTAATCAATGTCATACAATTTGATGTCAAAGAAATCATTGACATCGTTAGCATTTTTATCTCTTACTAATCATGTTTATTTTTTATTTATACCTCTCATATTAATACTGATATAAATAAATTTTATTGGTATCATTAGTCTTATAAACCATGAATAACTAATTAAATTTAAGAAATATTGATATAAATATAACTCATAGATATTATCAATCTTTCAAATCAAGAATTACCAATCAAGTCTAATAACTGTCAATCCTAATATAACGTTTTGATATTATTAGTTTTCTAAACCAACAATGATCAATCAAGTTGAAGATATGTTGATATCAATATAACCTATTCATATCATTAACCTCCTAAACCTGGAATAAATAAATAATCAAGTTTCAGTATCATGAATTGTCCATTTTATTAATGTTGATGTCAATATACCTGTTAACATCATTAGCCTCCACAACTTGGAATGACTAATTAAATTCAAGTAATTATCAATACCATTGTATCACAATAATATCATTAGCTTTCAAATTATCTTAGACAACTAATCAAATTCGCATTCTTTTGCTTAACTTTTTTTTTTCCTTCTTTTATACCTCAGTCATGGTTTATATCCCATCCAGGCTTACTTTTAAAATAACACACATAAAGTTTTAAATATTTGAGAACTCATTTCAATATTTTCATATTTATTTCCTAAGTAACCCATTTTCTTCATGGGTTAAAACTTAAATTTTTATTAATATAAAAAAATTTAGGTTAAAGGTTTATTTCATCGGTTAAAGCTTTGTCTTCAATTTTAGTAGAGGAGTGATCAATGACTCATTGCTTGTTAGACTTTTAAGAAATAAGAGTACTGCCAATATACACAAGGTAAACAAATGAACTTACAATAACCAACACCACCAACCCAATCAACATTAGTAAGACCATGAAGAGACAAAAAAGAACAACGAGTAATATGCACACCATAAAAAACCATACCTTTTAGGTACCTTAAAGTGTGTGTACATGCTGTCTAATAATTACCTTATGTTATAGAATGCATAAACTGACATAATTTGTTCACAACATAACATTTATATGACCTAGCAAATGTTAATTATCAAAGAGCACCAATAATCTGTCAAAATCAGGTGGGATCATAAACCAAAATAATTAGACTATAAACCCAGCTTGAATGACGAAGCAAGAGTATCAAAAAGTTTACAAGATGATATAACTTCCTTACAAATAATATCAAGAACATATTTATATCTACCAGGCATGAGACACACAGTGGGAGGTATAACTTCAATCCCCAAGAAGTAATGGGTACAGCCTAAATCCTGAAATCTGAAATCTGATCTTAGCAGAATGATTAGGCCTTGAAGCAAAATAAAGTTATTTATAGTAAGTAAAATATCATTGATACAAATAAAGATAGAAAAGATATCACATCCCACATACAAGATGAACAAGGATGCATCAATCTTAGAAGTAAAAACACCAAACTTTTGGTACAAGTATCACAAAGCATGATTTTTTTTCAATTCGAGGTAACGTGCTTCGTGCTAAAGAGAGGAATAACAATCTCGAAAGGACTAGTAAAAGGATGAGACATAACATTTGCTATAGTAGAGATAGAGGAAGAAATCAGTGGGGCTATTGTGCAGATGGTGGTGGAGAAAAAACCAGAGGCGTGGAACCAGCAAAGGTGTTGGGATGCGCAACAAAAAGAAGAATAGGCCGATGTGCACTGGCGACAAATATAAGATCCATTGAAAAACACATCTGTTAAGATGGCTGGCGACTCTTGTACCAAATTAGATAAAACTATACTAGGCAAAACAATATATCCTATTATTTGCCACTTTCTATGGTATTGAAAAGAGTGTTTGGTTTTGAACTAAAGCTCTTTTTTTGTTTGTTTTGTTTTTTTTTTAAAATGGCCTTTTCTCCAATGCGAAGCCTGAAGAGATTGGTCTTCTCGTCTATTGTTAAGCTTGTCTCATGCAGCCGAAGTCCTTGCATACTCATTCACTACATGGACGATCCAGTCCTAATTACCTGTACAGTCTGTGTACATATTCCCATTCCTTTTCAGCCATTGCTGGCCATGTCAGAAGTTAGAAGCGTAGGAGAGTAATTGCAGCAAAAGAGCAGGTAAAACATATGATTACAAACTCAGGGCCACTGTATGGTCCTCATCATATGTGACTTGACAATGACATTTTACAAAGATATACTTTATCAAATAAAAGACAAACACATGATTACAAACTCAAACAAATTAGAACTCCATTAATCCGTAAATATCTTGCATTTGGGTTCACCATGAGGAATTCTGGATTTTAAGCTCCGCAAAATATGGTTGAAAGAAGCAAAAATGCAGGCGCGGTGCTCCCTACGCAAGCAACGATCGATGATAATCTCAAGTCAGATTCCTCTTTTAACTATCATCAAGAGGTGTTAATTACTTTTGTAATTGGATTAAATTCAAGCACCAAGCAGTTTGTTTTTCCTTTTTTTTTATACTGTATAGTGGTAATCATATACAGCGACAGTAGTCATAGAGGTTGCAGAGTGTTGCGTGCATGCAGTATCGGATGCAGCGAAACCAGCATATCTTATTGTACGCAGTGTAAAAAGAGAATATTTGAGACTCGTCAAGCTTGTCCATTTCAAACTTTCAAGTTTTAAGAATTATTATACTATTTTTTACAGACTTCTTTTCCTGCGTGTCTTAGAAGTGTAAAAAATACAGGCATGGACTGAACGGCATAAGCATTAGAGAAGCATATCACCTGGAAACCGAAATATATATCGAGCAAGCATTCACCATATATTTATCTACTGTTTTCCTCTAATTGGGTCAAAATTAATATTTTATTGTGTCTCAAGAACTTAAAAATATACTGTAGATTTGGCACTAAAAGGCCCAATTTAAAAGTAGAGTACTCACAATTTACTAATGGCAAAAGAAGCACCATTCGAGTAGTTATAGGTCAACCAGCTGGGAGGAGACTCGTTAGCTCACAAGCATTGTTTTTTTTAAGTTGTAGAATAATCAATTAACCAGCTAGCAGATGATGAAGTTGGAAAAACTTCAAGGATGATGTGTTTTATCTAACCGCTAAATGGATGATACCATGATTATAACAACCAGCCCAGCTTTGCAAGTTAATCTAGTACGTAATTCATTATTAGGCTCAGTACAAACGAAGTACCTCTTTTTATATATACATCATAGCATCATTGTTTTGATTATTTTTTCTTAGGAAAATAAAAGTTAGGTCAACTCCATGATCTGTGACTGATCTTGAACTGGATTTATTTTGAAGTGAAAAAAATGGAGGAAAGAAATCAAATTATCCCAGCAGTGTTATAAGTAATTGCGAAGGATGGCCTTTCCAATATTGTTTCTTTCTGTTTTCATCACGGTTACTACCATGTAAGTAAAGTGTTGCCTGACCTGGAAAGGCACTGAGATGATGCAGCTAGCTAGCAAGGAGGAGCTGGTGGGAAATTTGTGGTGGCCGGTTGGCATGTGATCAGAGACTCGTCTTTTAAAGTTCGAAATAATTGCTCGTTTGGGGGTCCGTGACTAGTATTCGAGTCTTTTGACCTGCTGATTCAATTCAAAGTTGATCTTCACATGCATGGTAGGGTTTCCTTTCAACCCGTCACCAGCATATATATATATATATATTAGTGGAAGAGACACTAACTAGAGAACAGCTTTGTATAGATATGCAGGATTATTGAAGCTTTCTCCTTAAAAGGAGTGACTTGACTAAGCCCAGCACTCTCTCTCTCTTTTACTTCCTGTGTTTTGCTTTCATGATGGAAATGGGAAAAGTGGGAACAAATGTTAAAAGATTATGTTGGTCTTATGCTTCTTCAAACGGAAAAGATTTCCATACGGACCATTGAGTGTTTAATCAAGAATAAAAATTAACGAATCTCTTTGGTGTCCACCGTCTCTTATCAGCATTTTTAGTGGCGAGTGATGCTAAACTGTTTTTTTAATCCAAAAACTTGTATTATAATTTCAAAATTCAAATTAAAATCAGTTATTTTTTATTTATCTCTTCAAGTAGATGTATTAAAAGATTAAAATTTACATCTATCTAAACTGTTTTATACAAATTTAATTAGAGAAAAATTGATGTTATATATAAACACAAAGAGCTTATTTCTGATTGACCTCTTAATTAGTTCTGTACATTAAATGTAGACCAATTTGAGGTTGCTCCTTCAAGAAAAAAGATCGTGATCAATGACCTCTTATTTCTTGGATTCTCTGGAACACTTGGATCGTCATGCTTTTCAACTTGTTTGAAATCTAAATTTATATGATTTCTTATTTCTACATTTGTTTAGTATCTCCTAGTATAAAATTATTTGAATAAAAGCTCAAGCTAATTGAAAAGGAAATTTAAGATAATCTGGTAAAATAAATAAAAATCTCGAGCATCATCTAGAATAATCTCAGTTTGATATTATAAAATTCTTCAGACACGTCTCGTGTTAGATAAAAAAAGCAATAATTTCAATCAAGTCAGAATCGGCAAACTATTTAATCCAAAAGGGAGGCAAGGCTTTGATTAAATCATGTCTTGGCCCCATGGAAAAGCTGAATTCACCATGATAAGCTCTCATAAAGGAGGAATTGGGAGTCAAATATCTTTTTAGTTTGAATTATGTCCAGAATGTTAACGATAAAGTTCCAGCTGCTTTCCATCTCCTTTTCCCGGCCTCTGTACTCAAATTCGATATTTGCCAGTCATCTTTTTAAAGCAATTCATGTTAACTCTGGTTGGTGTTTTGGGGTCGTCCAAATCAACACACTCATTCGGCCTTTATGTATGTTGAGAGCGATGTTTTGTTTATCACGAAATTATGAGGTCGATTTAATAAATAATCTATTTACTCTATAAAATTTTACAAGGCCAGGTGGAACCATTGCATGCGTTGAACGGCTCTTCGTTCGCTCATCGCTGATTAATCTTCTTCTATTTACATCAACCTGTTCTTTGTCAAACAAATTTCCATCTCCGGGTTCTCATGTATTTAATTCTTAAACAGGCCTGTCTGCTGAGTGTGTGTGTCTATAGACTCGCTCTCTATATATACATCTATGTCTAAAACGTTTCGACGAGGACTGCTCTGTTTTATACCACAAGAGTTAAGCCTCTCGGTGAGCTTTAAAACGAATAAATGAAGGAAAAACTTCAGATTTAACCTGGCCATAAAACTGATCGATTTGTCCTTTCTGATATGAACCAGTCCTGACCATGTTTCCGAACATAATTACTTGCACAATTTGTTTTCCTCTGTTCAAAAGAATTTGCACTAATCTCATGAAATATAATTTTATGTATTGAATATTAAATACGAATGCTACACGGAAAGCAAGCATGCAGCTTTATTATAAAAAAAGAAAGTAGGTCGGATACATTCCGATTTTTAGTCTGTAGCATCAGGTAGGAATAGCTCTGCATTTCCCATCTTCTGTGCATTTACATTGCTGGAGCCTTTGGATCTTGTATGACTCTTGTAACTCTCAATCCTGCCAAATGAAAAAAAAACTAAGTTGATTAGTAAATAAGAGCACTGCAAAGGGGAAAAATGAACATTTATGCCATGATCTTGCTGGACTCTATAGTGTATACAGACAGATGTTTCGAATTTTATCAGAATATTGTTGGTGCTTCTATTTCTTTTAACTTTATGCAAGGATGATGCTGGACTAACTGGCAGGGTTTTCCTCAACAAACCAGATAAATTATACAGCTTTGATCAGGTCAGTGTTAACTATATTGTCTAGAGAGGGGTATTGAGGTAACGACGAAGAGGATTTACCTGTTGAATTATTGCGATGAACAGTTCCTGACAATAAATTGTTTGAAACATTCCTGAAAAAACATCATTTGCATTTTGTCAATAGAGGAAGGTAGACCATCATAAATAACTGGCTAACTTTCCATTTAAGGTCCTCTAGCTGGTATTAACATGTAAGCATCTGGTTTAAGGTAATTGTGGTATTGAAGTGGAAACCTTAACCCGTGCTTTGCGAGATTGTCTTAAAACTTGTAAAATTTGGGAGGTTTTTGTAAAAGTAGAGGAGAGAGTTTTTCTTTAGCCAAAGTTGGTATGCATATTTGGTATTGAACCTATCCACCAAGATTAGAGGTATACATCAGGGGGATTGGCCGCTGGAATTCAGGATAACATTATGGTATATATGAAAAGAGAGATGTAACAGAACATTTGGAGTGGATCAGGGTAATTGATTTAGGGTTTTTCTTGCTATAAAAAGAGTGGTTCAGGATACTAAGTTTATTTAAAGGTGTTGTAATAATGAGGTGAACAACAATAATGAAGTTACACAGGTTGGTTGGAAATACCCAAAAGAAGAATGAATCAAACTAAACGTGAATGGTTGCACTAAAGGAAATCCAGGAGTGGTAGGTGTTGGAGTAGTGATTCAAGACCATATAGGAACTTGGATAAGGAGGTTTACAAGGAACATTGGTATGTGTTCGTTTGTTACTGCTGAGTTATGAACGGTCTATGTTGGGTTATAAATTACATCAGATAGAGGATTTAGAAATGTGGGTTTGGTGTCAGATTCTAGAGTTGTAGTGGAACTGATTAATGGGGATAGTGTGAGAGTGAATAGAAATTATAATCTAATTATGCAGATTAAAGATATGTTAGGGTGAGATTGGGAAGTTACCATAATTTATGTGTACAGGGAGGTCAATTGTGTGGCTGATTGGTTGGCTAATTATAGGCTAACTAGAGATTTGTAAGACAGGGGATCCAATGTGTTAGAGGATCCACCGTCAAGACTTTATCCTTTATTGTATTATGACCTGATTAGGTTTACTCCTCGTTTAATTAAGAAAAGTGTATTCGCCCCGCTTATTACCAAAAAATAAACATGTAAGCATCTAAAACACATTCATGTGAGTGTGTGTGAAAGAATAGCAGGCTAGCCCGGATGATAGGTGTCGAACCTCTGCGTGCCCAAGATACAAGTCCCTTAAAAAACTGTAAAATAGGAGAAATAAGTGAGTTGACTCACAGGATCCTCAATCTTCCTGCAGTAATGAGGTTAATAACTGATGCTGGTATTGTTCCGGTTAGCTTGTTACCGTGCAATCTCCTGGAATCAGAAAACACGTAACAGTATCATGAAGAAAATACGATGCTAAATACTTCTCAGATTTATGTTATAATCAAGATAATTCAAAAGGTATCGGATGTAACTTACATAAACCACAAAGATCCCAAGTTTCCAAGAGAAGTCGGAATTGGTCCAGACAGATTATTATGGTATAGATCCAAGCTGACTAGTTTTGTTAAATTACCCAATTCTGTCGGAATAGTTCCACTGATATTGCTGCCGAATACCTCCCTGCAAGAAAATAAAATATTAATGTCAGGACATGCAATAGCAAAGTTATGTATTCTTTCCATTTAGCTTGTCAAAGAGAAAATAGGGCTTAGACTATCAAATGGTATGTTAGTAGCTCTTAAATAAAAATGGGATATACTTCCAAAGCTGAGATATGAAATAGGCTTACAAATATTGAAGATTAGCCAAAAGTCCGAGTTCGGGGATGAGAGGTCCTGATAGTCCAACATTTCCAAGGTCCCTATAGCGATCACAATCCAATTTTCAAGTCAACCTAAAAATGTATTTATTCTCAAAGTAGCAAGAAAGCAAAACCCAGACGAAAAGCTTGCACAAAGTTTGATGAAGACTAAAGAGTAACGTACACCCTAGTTATGCTGTTATTCGAGTTACAGGTGATATGAAACCATGTACATGGGTTGACTAGCGTTGGATCCCAGCTCTGCAGTACATTGTTTGGATCTAACAGGTGGGTTTTCCAGGAATTTAGAACATCCCCTGTACACAAATAAGCATGTTAGCCATTTTCATTACTAGAATAGTAAAGACACATTAACAAACTCGAATCAATATTTCTCGACCATTATATAATATTGTCTGCCAAGATTAACAAAACTAAGGTGGTAAAGAAGAAATTTATGTGAAGATGGTGTAGGATATAGAATGGGGATTCGTTACCTTCCAGGTTACAATCCACAGTGGCAATAGCAACTGCAAATAAGAGGCAAGCTAGAATTCTTGATGCCATAGTGGACTAAGAAAAGGAGAAAAAAGCAATTGGATAGATGGCTGTTCTTTGTACGCACCTAATTCATTTACTTATTTATAAGCATACCATACAAGTAACCACGGATACTGGCTAGCATATTGAACTTTCAACGTGTTTTTATGTATCTGATGCAGACACGAAGAAGTTTCTAAAATCAGCTCATCCAAACCAATATAAAAACGCGTTCAAAGCTCACTGCAGAAGAATACTGCAGCTACCAAGTCAAAAGTCAAGTCGATAATATAAAAAAGGTGAGTCTCCCAGTTTTTAAAAACTTAATAGATTATATGCAAATTCTTGTTCCTGCTTTACTTTGAATAGAGAAGCAGTCAGGAGTCTTTGGATAGTTCCTGCATTAAAATAATGAGTTTCTAGATAAGTAAAATCAGGTTAGTTCCTGCATTAAAATAATGAGTTTCTAGATAAGTAAAACCATTCATTGTCAAATCCAACAACAAAGTCCCTAAAAAAACGTTTAAGCATTATATGATGATAAAAAAAACTTTTGATTTGTACAATAGATCTCGAGTTCAAAATAAAACGTGTATTCTTTATACAAGTTTAGAACAATTAAAATTTTACTCTCTCATCTGGACATACAAAATATATTTTCTAGAAAGAGATCTCACATAAAAAAACATCAATTACAACAGTCGGGATGTTTAAGTATAATTATAAATTCATACGGGATGTTGATTCATTGTTATAGATTACAGACGGAATAACCCTATTTGATGGTCACTAAATTCTCATTCATTTATCTTTGGCACCTTCAAAATTAAGAAGTTTTGAACTTTGACAACCGGAGTGTCCCATGGGAATCAATTCATTTGGTTTACCACATAATTTTAATTATTATTGCAGTAACATTGTTTAATTATAATTCAAATATTTTGGAGTGGTTATATAGGATAGGGTTTGAAGTTGATTTTTCTCGTCTAGGAATGTGGTTGTGATTATCTAGGAATACTAGGCATGTGGTCCGAGTTATGTCATAGGTCAGACCACACTTTTCTCAATACTAAAAAGATATCTAAACAATGATAAACTAAAACTTGGGTTAAATTATTTAAACGTGACCTGAGATATGAGACCTAAAGAACATTTAAAAAGAAAAAAAAATGTAAAGTTCAACGCCTACCACCTAATTTCAAATATGAAGAAAAATTTAAAAATACAACGCTGGAGAAAAAAAAAAACTTAGAAATCAGCTCGGGATAACTTGACGAACCAGCAACCCACGATTGTAATAGTTAAAATCCAAGATTGTTTAGAGGTGTACAAGTTTTTTTGAAAATTTTAACATAATAAAAATACATTTTTGCACTGAATTTTTTTTAAAAAAACTTTTCACAAGGTTGTAATAGTTAAAATACTTTTTTTCCCTTTAAATGAGAAAAATATTGAGTTGTTAGACAATGATAGTTCAGGTTTTCAAATTTTATTATAACGAATTAATAATTTTAACCTTAAAAGGACCAAAAAAGAACTTTTACCGTTACGCTATGCATCATAATAAATAAATAACACCAATAAAAAAAATTAAGAATTAAATACAACCATCTAAAATGAAAATTATACTATATACTAAAAAAAATCAAAGATTTACTGTTCACTGTGGATTGCGATAGTAGTTTTGAGCCGTTTCGATTTTTGGGTCAGTTTGATTTTGGGTGTCTCGATCATGAGTTATTTTGTTTTTTATATTTATTGCATAATAAAATAATCATTCTACTCTCAAGTAAGACAAAAATCAAGAGTTGTAGAAGGGGATGTCACGGTAATTTCATATTCTATTGCATATTAAAATAACCCTTTTATCCTCTAGTAAGACAAAAATCAAGGGTTATCAGCGGGATGTTTCAGATATTTCATATTTGTTTGAAAATATCTAAATACTTATCTACCCCCAATAAAACAAAATATAAGAGTTGGATGTAGGGGTATTTCATTAATTTATCATTTTTTTATTATTATTATTATCATCATGCGGACACTGTAGACGCGTCTAACACACGCGCTAATAGTTTTCTTCCTAACACTCCATTCAAGCGGTGCGTACAACATGGTCTAGTGGTGAAAAATATCCACCCAGCATCTCAGGTGATACGCCGCCATGTCCTCTTCCTCATGGCATGGCGCGTGGCAGCACACGGTGGTCGAAGATATGACGGTGATTGATTGAATTTTTTTTTCCTTTTTCTTTCTCTTTTATGCTAAATTGCACTACATACCCTCCTTTTTATGATTGTTTCATTTCAATCCCTGATAATTTAATTGTGTTGTATAGTTCTTATTTGATTATATAAGTTTTGAGTCCTTATTTTTATGCATATTTATATATATGCGTTCTTAGTTTTGATTTTTAATTTTTATTATTTTCTCTATTGTTGAGCTAGTATTTTTTTTGAAAAAAAATATTCTTAAATTTTAGTTTGTATTTATGATCATTTGAAAAATTTATATTTATTTTTTTTCCCTTTGTTCTATCTTTTAGTTTTTTCATTAGTTTTTTTTCCAAGTCAAAAGATCTTTTTCATCTAATAATTTTTATTTTTGTTTTATCATTTTTTTTGTTTGCTCTTTTGTTAAAGTTTTTAGGCTTTTTTTATTCTTTTTTTAGTTTTTCTTTTTCATTATTAACACAATAATAATAATAGTTTTAGTTTTTTTTCCTTCCTTTTTTGTTAATGTTTTTTAGTTTTTTTTCTTAGGAAAATTTAATAATTTTTATTTTTTTAGCAGTAATAATAATAATATTTTTAAATGCTAAGGTTCCGATGTTGTAGTTATTATAATGGGATGTATAGATGTGTTTTATTATATCAAACTTGCATGTATAGATATTATATTTTATTTTTAAACTAGCAAAACTTATTAATTATTTCAATCCCAATAATTATAAAAATTATTTAGGCAATGTATAAGCTAGTGCGGCAATATAACTAATATTCAAACTCGAAAAAAAAAAAAAAAAAGCAAAACATGTTATCCTTCAGTTCGAATATAATTAGCTCTTTAAATAACCCTTTTTTGACATTGATGTTCTCATAGAAAAAATCAAATTTGTAGAATTTAAAATACTATAATAACATTTTTACGCATCTTGCCTTGCCTTGAAGATGCTGTCACACATGCCTTGAATTGGCAATATCCACCTGTTAATTCAATCGCACCCAAAGCATGGGCGTCTATGTTGGAGCCAGCGAAATGGGCCTTAGCCCATGGTGTTTCGAAGAGTCCAGGACCATGGGCCACGGCAAGGTGCTTCAATCTAAAACCCAACAGCCAAGCCGTCCCCGATGTCTCTTTTTGCTGGACTCGCGCAAGAAATTAATGGAAAGCATCGTTTTGCATATTAGGCGTCCGTTTGAATCTTTTGCATTTGTTGCAGTGCAAAATATGAGGGTTAAAAATAAAGTATATGTAAATTTTTATTTATTTTTAAATAAAATAAAGAAAAAATATACAGGATTTGTTCATTAACGTAAAGCAAATATGCAATGCAAGATTAAAATATAAAATATTAAAAAAAATAAAAAAAAATCAAGTGTTCATATGACCATACATTTCCCACCTCCCAGCTTATATGAAGAAATATCAAACAAAATGCAGTCAAATTTTATTGGCTCCGCGCTCGGGAGGATAGGGAGATTGATAGCATAAATTCCTTTTCTCGCTCGATTGCATCCTTCCTTCCCATCCAAAAAATATGACCCGTCATTTTTGGATCAAGCACTTATATTTTGATTGATGATCTAAACTGCATTAATTTTCAAAACAATAACACTAATAGCTTCGTGCATATTCATACCAGCACTAAAATATATTTTATTAATGTGTCAATCAAGGTTTTATTGACTATACCATTGTATGAACAAGGAATATAGAATTATTTTCGTGCAAATTTTATCAGAATTAATGAAATATAGATGTATTAAACGAACACGCAATACATGAAATATAATACTTGTTATTAGTGACTTGTCGCTATATTATGTCTAACATTATGTTAATTACGATAACATTCCTACATGATTTATACAAGCGAGTAATTAAGAAAAAGAATAGAAATATCTATGCCATCTCATGTAGTTAATAATTTGCAGAGCTCAAATCTTATGCAAAGTGCAGTGGCGCTAAGAACATATAGTTTTTTTATTTTTTAATGAATTGGCAGGAAGGAGCACACCGAGGCCACTAAGGGATGTTCCCTTCATGAGCAATGCTAGACCTGATCTCGTAATGTGCAGAGAATGAATAGGGATGCTCGAAACACACACAGTAGTTAGTACCAGTCAACATTGTTAAAATAAAACATAGTTTTAAATGATTTAAACATATCAAACTTTACATCAAAGTAATAAAATTTGAAGTTTGGAATGATGGGTGACACATTTCTCAAACAATACACCAGACAGTGATATATCCCAGGGATTCCAGCTGGTGAAGCCAGAACCAGAAGGGAATATTGTTGCAGACTGCACACAGTGAAACAAGGAGGGAAAGGGAGAGAAGGAATGGTGTCAAGACTGACAGGACTTCAGAATAGATTCCACAGCAGAAAGAAAGAAAACCGATCCAAAGGAGAGGGTCCCGATCACCCCCTTATCTCGTGAAGTTATACGTGTACGTATTATAACTTTACAATATTCTTTGCTGTGAAAATATAATAAATAATATAGGTGCTTATAAATTTTCTTCTCTCTCTTTTACTTGGAAAAATACTTCAAACAGAGAGGTGGCTGCCCCAAGACATTCGGCCTGCCGACTCTTATTTGTTTGGTCGTCCGTTTCTCCTCGTCCATTACCTGCACTGTTACTTGCTATTTATTGGATTTGTGAAGAAGATCATCACAGAATCAAAATTCATGGACCTTCACTTTCAAGTTTCGAGTCTCTATCCTTCAGATTTAAAAGTTCACGCTTCGATAAACAAAAGGGGTTTGGCATATTATAACATACCATCAGCACTCGAGATTCTTTTAAGGTATACATGGTGTCCAATGAAAAGAGGACGTGGTCCTCGATCGTATCCATTTTACTAAAGTGCCAAAAAAAAAATTGTCAGGTTTTTCTTCATTCAATTAATCATGACAACAATTAGATTCTCTGGTCAATTTAATTTGTGAAGTTTCTTACATGAATGCACAGCTCTCTTTTCATTTGGTGCTAAAACTCAGAAGGCGCTTCTTTACGCCAAAGCAAACACCTGGTTTTGCAAGTTTATTCAAAAGTGACTCTCTTTTTTCAAACTCGATAATCTTGTGGGGAATATAATATATATTTTGGGCTTTTTATATACACAAACACGCTATTGTCTTATTGTTAGGGTCGAAATCCAACTTCACATTTGAAAAGAGAGAGAGAGAGAGATTTAAATAAGGTTTACCTAAAAAGAAAAATTATTAGGTAATCAATTTTATGATAATCTATCATTCAATTCAGAAATATAATCAATATTTAAAATAAATAAATGGTATTTCTAAGATGAGAGAAAATGATTCTGTTTCCTAATATGGTTAAATAAGATGGTATATTCTTATACAATTGGTTATTGCATAGTTTAGAATAGCAAAATAATTGAGTTTACCTAATACATAATTTTTGTCAAGTAACCATCTTACCTAAAAAAATTTAAGTTGTTAGGTGAAACCCTGAGATATGATATATATCATTCTCTAGCACATTCTCTCAAGTAAAAATTGTTTGAGCTTGAAATTTGCACACATGTCCAAACTACCTTGTGTTTATTTTTTATCAAATAGAATGAGGGTGGTGAGATTCGAACTCGTGACTACTGGTTTAACAAGATTTCGATACCATGTCAAGTAATCATTTTACCTAAAAACTTAACCTATTAAATGAGGTCCCCAGATATAATTTGCATTATTCTCTAACAATTATCATCTTGAAATTATGCCTTGCAATTGATGACATCGTGTTAAATCTCATAAAACATAGAGCGTACAAAAAAAAAAGAAAAAAAACAATTAAATATAAATAGTGGGTTCTCGCTATATGTTTATCTTCTAAAACTATATTACTATACTAAAGTTTTATTTTTTTATTTTCTTAAAATGAGAAAACTTCATTCCCGGAAAGCATACTTTGTGAGTCTAGTTGAGCGTGTATAACTCCGACTATCCCAAACTCTTACAAGAGATACATGCTCTGAATTGAACTCGAAATTTGTTATGAAAATCATGATATTTTTATAATCACGTCACGTTATTGGAAATAAACTATTAATTAGCCAAGTTTCTATCTATGTTCTCAACAAATGCTTTCCAAGCTCTGCATCTTTGTAATGTATATATCCCAAATCGCGAGACCATTCTGATGAACAAAAGGCAGTTCTATAAGCAATCTCTCCTTGAGTGAATTATTCGTAAAAGAAAAGGGCAATTCGTAGCCGACCATGATAACATGCAAAAAGCATACAAAGTAGCTTTTCAATAGAAAAGAGAATTAAGGATGGACAGCCACACAGAGAAGAAGAATTTTCTCCGCTACTCAAGCTGGTCTAACTTTCGAATTGTTATATTTTTATTTTTTGCAGTGCTATTCTCAGGGGTTGGTGTGGACTAATAGTTTTCGTTAATCGATTATATACACTAAATTAGTTAAAAGCCAAATCGCTCGACATGGTGAGTCTCTGCCACGGTACGGCGTAGTAGAAAAGGCTTCTCGTATACTCTTCGACTCCCCCGTATGTCCTCGGAATTTTGGCAAATTATTATGAATCCAACCACGTTGACTTTTGAATGTTTTTTAAATCTAGTTGACTTTGTGAATGAGTGCAATGGTAGAAGATGCATGCTCCTTATTAATCGATATCAAAACCGCCCCTCATAAATTCATCCTCCTAGTGTAAGGAAAATGCCATTAACAAATAGGACGTCTTCCAAAATTTAATTATTATTAATGAGTGAGAGGTCGTCTCTGACCTACAGGAACAATATTCTAACATTTCGATCATTAAGTTTCCTCAACAATATCCCTTAATTTCAAACAACTCAATTCGATAAGACAACAATTTGTGGTGGCTTGAGTGTTTGAGCACAAATTCGTATACATATTAATTCATCAAATGATCTAGCAACATAAGACCATGGGCTAATTAAAAACCCCAAGAATATATAATGGTTGGCATAGCTGACCAGGAAATGTCCGGCTCATAAAAATAAAAAAATAAAAAATGGTCACCAGATTTTACACAGCTCCTCACAAACTGTCAAGCAAGCTCCCGGCATTCTCTTTGGCAACCGCGTTTTTACCGGATCGCTTCTTTCGGGGGGGGTGGGAACCCATCTTTTTCAAGAATTTTAAGCTAGCACGAACCTCTTTTTTATTATTTTTTTCTTAACAATCATGATCATGACCTAACATTAACTCGCCATCAATGAATAGTTTGGACCGGTGTGTAGCACGCTCCTTCCTCTGCGTGTGTGTGATGTTGAATCCCAATAGGGTGATGTGAGACAAAATGCATCCCACAGTGGTTCCCTGGTGGCTGTGCTGACAGCTCTGGTCCCACTCAGGGTTTTGTGCAAGATTCCCACGCGCAGTTACTGCCAGTATATGTAGAATTGGACTACAATGTTTCTACACCTCTAATATAATCTCTACACTTCTCGCAAAAGTTCTTTATTATTATTACTATACAATTATTCCCTTCAAAATCTCAACCCCTAATCTCTTTTATCTCCTGTTCTCTTTCCCTTTCTATCTCATAGACCCTTCTTTCTCTCCCTTTTTCTCGTTTAATTTTCTTTGAATACATATACACATCTTGATTCTTAGTTGCTGAAGAAACAAAAGCAAGGAATGACAGCTCCAAACATGGCCGCAATCACAGCATCTTTGGAGAGGTCTCTTCAGGACTGCTCTCTAAATCACCACCACCACCATCAAAGCAGTGGGATTTTGGGTGGTGGGAGGGAAGAGAGGTCATCGAGTTCAGATGAGTTAGATTCACAAAATCATTTACTACAAAATTCTGATACCTCCTTGGAGCTTAAGTCACATCTCTCTCTTCCTTACCATTGGGAACAGTGTTTAGATTTGAAGGTAAACAGGCCCTTTTAGATTTGAAGTCACTTTCTATCTATTACAGTTACAATAAATGCAGATCTTTGTATTCCGGTTTCCTTTTTGTTTTGTTTTATGGTGTCTTTTTATTCTTCACGGTCTTTCATTTACTGATTTGTATTTAATGCTTTCTTTCTGCTCTCACCTCCTACACATATATAAGATTAAAGAAATAGGGTTTCCTTTTCCTTTTTCTTTTCTGTCCCTAGAAAGAACCCTAAAAAGAGAATAATACTTTCTCAATTAGTTTTGGTTGTGCCCCCTTTGAATTTATCCCTTTTGGTTTGCATTTCTAGAGTGAAATAAAAGGAGAAGTCATGTCTAGGTTAAATTTGTTCGTTTAATGGTGAATGTTCAATGTTGTTAGCATAAAAAAGGAAGGTATTTTCAGGGTTTGATATTGGGCAGGTACATTTTGATGAAGATGGTTGGGAATAAAAAAAATGGAATAAGTTTTCTGTTTTTACAGGTTCATTTTTCTTTATGATGACCATTAATTAAATAGCTAAATTATGATGTTCATTTCTTGTTCTTCTTTCTTAAACTATATTCTCTTCAATCGATCTTATCTTTGTTTATGGCGTTACTTTTTGTTTTTTTTCTGGTTGTAAATGCAGACAGGGGAGATATACTACATAAACTGGAGGAATGGAATGAAAGCAAGAGAAGATCCAAGGATCACACAAGAATACAGTGGAGATTTCTACTCAGAAGATGACAGCTCATATGATAGCGAGGAGTCATCATCAGAATCATCTCCTTCTTCCTCGAGAGAGCATTATCATAACAGGCTAGAGAAAGAAGACCATGTCTTGGTTGTGGCTGGTTGCAAGAGCTGCTTCATGTATTTCATGGTCCCAAAACAGGTGGAAGTTTGCCCCAAGTGCGATGGCCAAGTTCTTCACTTTGACAGATCTGAAAATGGGTCACCTTGAATCAGATTTCTTGTTTGATTCTTTTTCTTTGTTTCTATGCTTTTCGTTCTAAAAACTCATTTGTATGCTTTTGATGGGAATTCATTGTGGAAAGATCATGAAATGCGTGACAAATGAGTTGTTACTTGTTAGCTACTATTAATATCCTCCCACATCTTTGTTTGTTTGTTTGTTTGTTTTTCCATTGTTATTTTTTCGCCATTGCTTTGCTATGGAAGCCATTGATATTGCCGAAGAATCCTTAGGGCCAGTGGCAAGGTTAATATACTCGAAAGAACAATATATTATATTCTTTTATCAATGATTGCAACATGTAGCTCCCTTCTCTAATTTGAATACAAAGAGTATTTTTTAAAAACAATGTGTTAAAGAGAGTGCTTGGAATGCACTGCGTGCTACTAAGAACTAATATTTGCTTTGCTTCATGTATTCGTGCCACTGGTATGCTAAACTGCCAGCACACTGGAATCATGGTTTATTAGAAGTAATGTCAAGTGAGAGAACATTTGTTAATGTCTTGGACATTCTGCGTTTGCAAGCTGCTGCTTGTTTCATGTTTGATTTAGAGAAAACGACAACGCTTAAGTTTGATCCCGATTAACAGTCCTTGTAAAATCATTAGCACATATAATGTAAGTCATCTATATATAATATGAAAATAATAACAATTCACAAAAAATAAAAAAAAAATCCTGGGAGAGTTGTTATTTTAACACGTGGACATGTCATCTGTGCAAAAATCCCGTTATTTGTTGATCATATTATTATAGTATATGTAAGAATTATAAAATGGGATGAGTTTCTTATCTTATATATCATATGCTGGTATAAAAAATAAAAGACAAATTAGACATTAATGGAGCTTTGGAAAGAGATAAAAAAATAATGGATGAAGTTTGAATTTTAATATATATATAGTAATGTAAGCTTTGAAAAGAGAGAAATAAAATAAAAATTATATCATATGTTGGATTGCTAAATCAACTCTTATCAAAGCCCTCTGGATTATTTAAAATATTATAATAATGTAATAATTGAATTATATGTGTTTATATCTTTAAATATTTTCAAACCGAATGCTTTGTTATTAATATAATTAAATCATTTAATTCAAATTTATAATATTTATTTATGATGAATAATATGCTTTGAGAATATAGACCGTACAAGAGTCATGTCTAATCATTTTCTTTACATGAGAATCTGAGAGGAAAAATATCATGGAAAGGTCAGATGAGGGAATAAAAAAATTACTAATTTATGGAAAAACATACGAGTAAACAGCTTTTTATTTATAACAACTTCGACTTAATTTGATGATAAGTAAAATGATTGTGAAAATCATAAATGATGTACGTAATTCAAGAATGTACCATGCATTTGAAAATTATATTCTACGTTCGATAATTTAATAAAAAAAATAAAAGATTTATCTATTTATTTATAAAAAAAAATAGAATTATCATAACTAGACTATCCTAGATATTGAAAAGGCATTGTTAAATAATATAGTAAGGAAAACTTCACAAAATGATCACAAAATGTTCTTTAATTCCTCACTATTAAAATTAATGTGTCATCAAAATTAACAGAATTTAGCAAGCTATTAACAGATAGGGTTATAATTAATGTGTTTTCCAGGCCGTAGGTAGGATTTTTCAATTTAATTTTTTATTTTGTGTTAGATTTATTTTAAAAAAAATCTTACTTATCCCCAAAGATTTCTCTTTGGTTTTTGAAATAATAAAAATAAAAAAGATAGCTTGGAGAAAAAAATTAAAAAAAAAGTAGAGCATAAATAAGTATAAAAAGACGAAAAAACCTTTTCATAATTTTTTTCTCTTCTTTTTAATATTTATAATAATAAAAATTAGCTCTGATAAAAAACTTTCTAATTAATTTTTAAGATACTGCGACCAATTGCAATCTGATTCTCATCAAGAGAATATCAAAACTGAACAGACCAAATAAATGATTAACTCTATTTATGTGCTATCCCACGTCTGGTTCTAGTTTACAGGTTGGAATTTCAGGCATTCAAATTAGAGGCCTGGAATATCTGGGGCGTCTGAGGAGATATTCGCACCATTATTATTTCAAGTATTTTTTATTTAAAATGTATTATATTTTTAAAAATTATTTTTCGTATCAATATATAAAAATGGTTTAAAAATATTAAAAAATCAATTTAAAATAAATTTAAAAATTTCAAATGCAGTGACATACACTTCTTCTTCCGGATCAAGACCAACGACCTTTCGCCGTACAAAATGGGGTTGATTTGACACGATTAATTGAGAAAAAATCAAAAGCTTAGCTGGTTCACTGAACCACGCTAGTATTTGTCGTTTTGAAGCTGGTTGTCAATGAGGTTTAGTCAAACTAGCAGTGCAATAATTATATGACATAGCTTATGAATACTTTGTTGAGTTGTCCAAGAAGCCCCAGGTTTTCATGTTAGAAAAAAAAAAAACCCAAGTTCTCTTTCCAGTTTCTTGCAGAAATTAATCAATGCCTAACTTTTCCGGCGTTATTTTAATTCCAATTCAATTAAAAAGAAACCATCAAAGAAAATCAAACAAGATGAGCAGTTTGGATCATCAAGTGTGTATAAAGAGACCAAGACATGATAGTTCTCAGTCGTTATTTTTTATAATCGACGACAAATTCTTTCAAACGCGTTGCTATGGATTCAGGTTTGTAGTCTCGCAGGGCCACGGTTCGGGCATGAGAAGAGAAGCAATCCTCACGTACTGTGCTGCAGTTTCGTGTTTTAGTGAATTGGGTTTCTCTGATTGTTAGTTTGTTCGTGCAACTTTCATATCCAGAAGGCTCTTCCTCCTGCTCAGACCAATCCTATTCCTTATAATTCCCCGTTCCCTCCACTTGAGGTCTAGCAACCAGTAATCTATTTAGCAACTCCATCAAAACAACCATTTACAGCACGAAGGGTTGCGTGGAAATAGGAAATACCTTGTGTCTAGGTTTTCCCTGTGCCAGTTCAGCTAAGGACTTGCTTATTTGTGGGCACCTGGTTTATTGTTGAGATTATCCATGCAGTGAATGCAGATGCTAGACTTGTTTGGAATTGGGAGACCAAGTTTTATAATATCAGATACGAGGTTATTTTAATATCGATTCAGTTTTAAAACAACAAAAATGAGATCGAGAAAACGTTGTCAATGCTAAACGGGGTTCTCAGCCACACTTGTTTTCTCTGGAATGGAGGGGTCGTCATGGAAGCTGTTGTGTGCCCACCAAAAAATTAATGCTCTCCTCAAATGGCAAGGCTATAACCCAAGCGCTAACTTTTGCAACCACATTTTTAAAATAATATTTATATTTATTAAATTATTATTTTTTTCCTTTATAACTAAAACGTCAGGCTGAGAATACAAAAACAATCTTAGATATCAGTTGAAGAAATTTTACTTTTAAAGATAATTAAATTATTTTATTGTGCTTGAAAAATTAAAAATATAAATATGCCCTTTGGAATCTATTTATTTTTATATTTATTTTAAAAGTAATGCAGTCATTTCATCATATCATTATGCCTTATGAATACAAAAAAAAAAAAAAAAGTCTCTTATTATTATTATAACCAATGGAACATTATGAATAAATTTCCATGAGAAAAGCAAAGTGATCTTTCATTGTAAATTATTAAAATAAAAAATCTATTCCTTTTATATTTTTATTAAATAATAAGTTTAAGAAGGATACGTGTTTTTCAAATCTCAATAATAAAAAAAATGATGCTCTTGCTGCATCAATAGTCTGTATTTTTCTTTACATAAAAGATAATAGATTTATTATTGATATAAATTAAATAAATATATTATTATTTTTGTGGAAAAAAAATGTTTGTCTAACCTCGTATAAAAATCCACTGGTCGTGTTCTATTAATTTATTCCTTCACCGGAAAATGGAAAAGGAAAACTATCTGGTCGCGGTGGAAAAAAAAAACATAGAAAAGCGAAAGAATTATAAGTTATAACCACAACAACATGTGCTTTTCCCCAACATGTTTCTGGATTTAAAGAGACACGTGGAATTGATTTTTGATAAAAACATTAATGTGATTTTAATTTAAACAATTATGTTTTTATAATTTGAAAACGCAGTGGACAACATAGGTTTCTTCCTTCAAAATCAAGTTGTTTTTTCCTTAATTTTAACTTTTAAAGAAAAAAGGGTGTTGAATTTCTGTCGATTTAACCTCCGTAGTTATTTAATTGATTATTGTAAAAATGATAAAATATTTTATAAAAAATCATATGATTAGTTAATATTAAATTATAAACATTAAATGTCAATTTCCCCGCACCACAGCATCATGCTAGTTAACAGTACAAACAGGGAATATTATGAGCAGCTTTTTCAGTTCTCAGACCTGGGAGTCACAAGTTTAACTGTGTGTTAGGGTCACTGGTCAGTGGTCACCGTACAATCTTACCACCTTTTTTTCCCCAAAAGCGTGAATGTGTCGGGGTAATTGGTTTTTTCTTAAAAAAAACATTATTTAAAAAAAATATAGAGAGAGAGAGAGAGAGAGATAATTTTTTATTTTTTAATGTCATGTACCAAATAATTCAAAAATATAAAGAATAAAAACTTTTAGGAACTTGTAGCAAGATAATTTATTCATCATTGTTTATAAAATTTGTAACCTCCAAACAATTTTTTTGTGAGATTTAGAAATTATTTGATGATAAAATCAGTTATTGTTAAATAAATAGTTATGATAAATAAAAGATTAAATATTTTGTGATAAATAATTCAAAAAAAAAAAATTGTTCATAATTGTAATACAATAAATTCTTTGAAACTAGAAAGATTTTTTAGAATAAAGATTGTGAATCTTTTATCTTGATAATTCAATTGGTATTTATAACTCATTAGACTTTGTTTTGCTTAAGTTGAAGAACTAAAGAGTTACTTTACACTAATAGTATTAATAAATAATAAATATTATTTAAACATGTATTAGTGGAAGATAAAAAACATTAATGAAAGATAAAAATGATTTGGCTTAGTTACAAAGTTAAGCTCAAGATTCAAGTATATAACCTGAGTCTGTAGAACGATGTGGTCCTAACACTTGGGCTCAAGCGTAATGTCGGAGCCCACTGAGCACTGGGTGCATGCCCTGTGCCTGGGCTCATGCTTCACGCCTAAAGCCGAAAGGTGTTTGGTGGAGGCCTGACACTTGAACTTGATCATGTTGCTTGAACCAAAAAAACACTAAGTGAGGGGCCAACACCTAGGCTTCGGTGAGTTACCTAAGCCCATAGGCCACCTCAGCTCAAGCTCCTCTATCGATCCCATGAAGCATTGGATGTGAACCTAGTACTTAGTGTGTTGCCCCAACCTATAGGGAGATATGTGTATGCCTAAAGCTTAGTGTCTAGACTCATGCATGATGCTCAAGCCCATAGTGTACACCTAACACCATACTTGAGTGTCATGTTGAATTGGGCTTGGTATGCAGCAAGACCCAGGGATTCTAGGGATGGCAGCTCTCAAGATTTTTGCCCACTTAGACCAGTTTTGTAGCTATGCTTAAAGATGTTGAGTTTATAAACGAGCAAAATTTATGGTGTATGAGTTTGGTATTTTATCAAGCTAGGGGATGTTGAGTGTGAACGCAAGCCCCACTCGCTTATCAATAAATTATACCCTATCTTTAGAGCTTTTAAATATAAAAAAACTTTGGCTCAAAACTCAATATTTATGAAGTCTCGCAAATATTAATCCACCGTATGGATATCCTTATTATTTATATGCTCCACATTATAAATGATTTTTTTTTTTTAATTACAACCAATAATAAGTTTCTAGCTCTGCAAAAGTGTAAATGAAGCTCGAAATACAAGGCTTAACAGAAAAAGTAGTCGGGTGCAAAGAGAGGAGACATGGCGTAGTGCTTGGTCTGAGAAGGCGAGGCCCTTCGTCCTAAAATATTCGAACTCGGACGCACGCAGAGATGCTTCAGAGATGGTCCATGGGGGAGCAGGTCACTCATGGCTGGAATCAAACGAAGAAGTATGGACTGTAAGAAGAAAACAAAGAAACCTTTTGCTTGACAGCAGAAAGGAATCTAAGCTGTGAAGGATTTCATGCACACTTCCGTTGCCCTAACTTTCGATCGAAACATTAATTTCATCTCCCTTTTTATCGGGTAGAAACATTAACTTTCGATAGCAATATTTTGTTTGTTCGAAATAATTTATATCTGAAAAGTATATTTTGTAAGTTTAGTAAACATATAAAATTTTAATTTTTTTAAATTTTTACAAGAAATACATGTTCCAATTTAAACTTAATATTTATTATGCAGTTCTTTATATCTTTATCATCACACCTCGCATCATGGAAACATGCATAGAGTTATTGCACTTGCTTTTAATATTTTAATAAAAAAATCTATATTAGTATATTTTCAATTAAAAAATACTCTTACAGAGCATTGATGCACAGCATTACCAACACACATTAAATATTGTATAATCTCTAATAACAAAAAAGCAAGTTTTTTGAGGAAATTTTTATATCGACGGCCATCTCTTTTCCCAGGTATCGCTACTGCGAAAGAAGTGATTTCTTGAGACCAAGGTGAGCTAAAAACAAGACAAGGAACAGCTGGGTCATGAATTATTTGCCTGTACTGAGCTTATAATCATCCGAGAAAGCCCATTACATATATGCGCAGAAGAACCTGGATATCATAAACAATATTCTGTCTTCATCTACAGAAGACTATCGCCTCTGGTGTTGTGTCACGGGCCCATGTACGAATTATTGCTTTAAAAGCAGTGCAGTAGGTGGACATGGGCATACCCGTTTGATGATTACTAATTACATATTTGGAATTCTGTTTGAAATTATTTTTTTATAAATATATTAAAATGATTTTTTTTTAAAAAAATATATATATATATATATATTATGAAAATATCTAAAAACATAAAAAAATCAATTTTTTTATAAACATTTTTAAAAAAAAAACAAGTACAAACATTCCTTTTCCATAAGAAAAAACAATGCACATGTACGTCGTCATTATGAACACATAATTTCCAACAGCTATCTGACAGCCACTGACGTGTTAGGGAAGGCTACAGGACCGAGCCCTCTCATTTCGTCCATATTTAAATAGATTTTTTGAAATCCATTTTTTTTTCAGATTTAAAGTGTTGATATCTGATCATTCATGTATGGTAAAATTCCAAGTTTACCTCTCTTGATTACTTACTTTTCGGGGGTGGGTTTCTCTTGGGCTTGTTTCTCCTCAATATAAGTTTCACGAGGCCCAAGTGATCTGCTGCTGAGTGTTAATCAAAACACACAGTGGGCCTAGTTTGGATTTATCATGCTCTTGGATTAGATTAAAACAAGAATTTCCAACTCAAAAATCAAGGTCCTAGTCCAGACTCCAAACAATCCGTCATAGCCCATTTAGGTTTATTTTCCGAATTCAAAATCGAGACACGGTAAGACTATTAGGTAGAGTGTGATTAACAGAGGAGAGGGTAGTTGCAGCAACGTATTTCCGAATTCTGAATCTTGAATGTTAGTTGTGGTTGATGTGGGCATGGCTCTCCTTCATAGCCCTCTGATATTCCGGCTCTTACACCGAGATGAAATGGTGATCAAGGTAATTACACTAGTTCTTAAGGCCTTAATAAGCCATCAATTCATGCTCATATCAGTATTTTAGCGGGAAACTCCCTTCAAGATAACTGCTGCCCAAAACAGCACGTCCTCGTATTTATTTTGTTTCATATTCGCCTCCCCTCTCTGCATCCCTATCAGCAGTGTCAAGACATCGAGCGAAATGAGTGGCCGCCACCACCACCACCATGATCACTCACCACCGCCACCGGGTAGGTCTCCATGAGCTTACCTTGTTCTAATCTTTATGTTTCAATTTTCCTTTTTACATAATTGATTTTTTTTCTCTTATTGATCTAATCATGGAGTTTATGTTATCCTTTACTTGATATACTCTAAAATAGCAATGCTTGTTTGACTTAGCTGTATATGGACTGAAGAAAATACCTGGCTGCATATGTAATTTTTTGTGAAATTCAGGGATTCCACCTCCATATCCTCCCCAAGTTTTTCCGCCGCCGCCCCCTCCGCCAGGGCCTCCACCGCCCCCTCCGCCAGGGCCTCCACCTCCCCCTCCTCCAGGGCCTCCACCGCCCCCGCCGCCAGGGCCTCCACCTCCTCCACCTGGTTATCAAAGCTATTTCTATGAAGGCCCTTTACCCCAACCTCCTCCTCCACCCCCTCACATACAACATGTCCATCATGATCACGAGGACAGTAGTGGTTGCTGTCCATTCCTAAAATGGTGGTACGTGTGAAATCTGCCGCTATTATTTTTTGGCTCATGATCTTTTAAAAGTATGATTATTCTAATTGTTTCTTGTTTTCCAATTTTCTGGAGTGCATCTCATTTGGGTTTCGGCTTCCATTGAAATTAATTTCCCCCGTGTTATTAACTGAGCCTTTGAAACTTGTTACAGATATAGGTGATCGTGTCTGAATCGGTGTTACTTCTTAGAGGGTCACTTGTTTTGTTTCGTGTTATGTTTTTTCCCTCTTGTCCGATGCAATGTTGTCCAATCCGGCCAAACCCAGCCGGGTGTTCCTCTCACGATTAATTTGACCGGTCAGGCCAGTAGCTCAGAACCCAACCGACTACCTAGTTTTTGTGACACAGTCCAGTTGAAATCCGATGGGGTTTATAAATTTTAGTAAAAGCTTGCCAAATTGCGAAAAATATTTTTCTTCCTCAACTAGATTTTTCTTTTGTAAATCAAGGAGATTGAATCAGGATTTTGGTTGAAGATTACAAAATCTAGGAGCAATTACATTTGAATATAATTATGTTTGGTAAAGACGTAATTCAAGGGCATAAAACTATGAAGTTGATTGTTTTTCAAGTGAGTTTATAATTAAAACGGTAATCAAGCTTTCACATCATAGTCATCGTATTTAAATTGATTCTTTGAAAGTTATTTCCCATGATAAAACATTTCATAAGAAAACATAAATAAACATCTTAAACTTTAATTGGAAAAAATTACTCTCTTTACTAACTGTGATTTCCTAACACCTATTTTTTGAAAACTTTTTGTTTATTTTTTGTATATAAAAAAATCTTGAATCATCACTATAGTATTATATATAACAATTTATTTTCTTAAAAAAATAATGTCTCCAAACAACCCTAAACTTTCGATCAAACTCAACTCCTAACCTTTCACCTTTCCAAGTCTCCCGTGTCCAATTTTCCGTCTCCTCTGGCAATTTTGCCAGAGAACTTCTTTGCGAAGGCCGAAACCTTGCACGCCACAGCCATATGAATCTTTTTTTAAAAAAAAAAATGTGCAAATGCATATGAATCAAACCTCTTAAAGTAATTCCATGACAGAAGAAACCCCACTAAGCACGCAGGTAAATTTAACATGTAGAGATGGAGTTAAAGCACAACATTCAAAACTTCTGGTGAAAAGGAGCCTCAAAACAATAAAATCCTCTGGACTTAGACCCATTAGAAGAACATTATGGTTATAATTATGTCATACTTTCTTACCACTCGAAACACTACTGTGTTTGCATTTGTAACTGCTTGCTCAGCTTAATCTCTACCGCTCATCTTGATTCCCATAAACATCATGCTGAAGCAAATTTGCATTTTAGTTTTCATTGACGTTGCTGAACGCCAATAACAAGTCTGCACCTAATGCCTAGCTTATGATAGTGATCGGACAGAAAACAACTCAATATCAGTCCCCAGAGAAAGTGATGAGTAGACTAGAGATCATGTCCTGAATACAAAATTGATGTTAGATTAATCTTTTGTAGAAGACATTCAGCCAGCCTGTTAAAACTGACCAGCCTGTAAAAGCAAATGTGCGATTCAGCCTAAATCCTCCCGGTGCTTGTTAGTTTCGATCTGTCCACAGACAAGAAGATGATTGAAATTATTTTTTAATGATTTATAATCTCTAAATGTATCTTGCTTCTTTTCTTCCATCTAATGCCTCCACACTTGCAGTTTGGGTGCTCTTTGTTGCTGCTGTGTGTTGGAAGAGTGCTGTGGCTTCTGCTGCGTTTAGGCTTTTTTTCGTGGCTGGTCTCTTACATTCATGGCATATGGTTATTATGTACTTTATAATCTGAGGACTTTCCTCAACATTATCCATTTAATAGAGCATGGATCTTGAACTTGTTAATTGAAATGTGTGAAGGCTCTTCCAACCTTCAAAACTGGAGAGCTAGCATGCATATTTACCTTTATTTTCTTGTGTCATATTAACTATTATGATTCAAAGTTGATTTTGCCTATCGTATTATAGAGCAATGACTCCAATAATTTGATCAATTTATTCTTGTTTGTCAAGTAATCATTTCACCTAAAAATTTAAGCTGTTAGATAAAACCCAGAATATAATTTATATTATTCTTTAACGCATTTCTTCAAGTGAAAATCTTTTGAGTTTTAAATCTTAACAAATCCATACTATTATGTGTTTAATTTTTATTAAACAGGATAAGGATAATGAGATTTGAACTCATCAACACTGAATCAACAAGAATTTAATGACGAATTTGTTGACACAATCGTTGCCATTAATTGTCAGCTACAAAGCAGGGGCAGAGATCGCTATTCCCTTAACAAGGTTCTAGCTTTTTTATATATTTGTTTCTCATTTGAAAGGCTCCCAAATTCTCTTTTTCATTTATCAGGAAATTAAATAAGAATTATGGTTAAGATAATTAAGAATTAATTATTAAAAATAAAAAAATATAAGGCCTGCAGATTTCCATGTAGCCCCCGCCTTACCAAGGCTCACGTGTACACAACTTGTGTTCTTATTTCAATCATTAATTTTTTTTTCTTTCATTTAATCTTTAAAAGTTGTGTTAAATCGGATTTAGAGCTAATGATTTATTTTTTAAAACGATGATTTTCTCCATTTTGATTTTTTTATGCCTATATTTTTTATCATTCTATTTATTCGAAATTTTAATTCAAAATTTAGGAAATCAGGGTCTGATTTTTGGAGTCTATGAAGTTCCAAAAACTAGAATTAGATGGCAATTTAAGAGAGAGAGAGAGAATGAAAGTTTCGAGTTCTTGAGCCTGAATCAGCATGCGGGTGACTGTGACTGGATCATAGCTGCGTGTTAATTATTGTTTTTTTATTTAAAAATATATTAAACTAATATATTGTTTATTTTTTAAATTTTATTTTTAATACTAGAAGAAGAAAAAAAGCACTGCCTTATAGGCAGGAAACAAAGGCACATTTTTCTAATCAAATCCCGACTAATCCATTCAAAACCAAAACACCAAGGGGTCCTATGCATGCCTACCAGCCACAACAATGGCACCTCTGTCTCTCCTTGGCCCTCTCGATAAGCCAGCACCACAAGTGAAAGCTTGAGTAATCCTTTCATAAATCTCACTAGTTTACAGGTATGTGTTTTTCCTGACTTAACACACAATATTCAAATCGTAAATAACTATTTTAATGCTTTTATTTAATATTCAAATCAGTCTTAAAATCTTTTAATTTAACAATTTGTATAATTCATGTTTAAATTAAATTGCATGAGAGTTAGTTTTAACATGAGTTGGTTGATTTGATTAATTTAAAAACAATATGCTTGACTAATAAGATAAAAATAAGAGGGAATAAAGTTTGAATCGACGATAAAAAATATATTTATCTAGCTTCTTGTCTAGCCTAGATTTAAATTAAATTGTATGAGAATTATCTCTGATATAATATAGTTGATTTGGGTAGTATGAAAACAGCTCAATTGACAAATAAAATATTTTTGAGAATAAAATTGACAAAAAAAAAGATATTTAACTTGACTTCTTGTTAAATCTTATATAATTTTGCTGTGATATCAATAACTTGATATGTTAAAATAAATAAATAAATCATTTTATATATATATATGTGATAATGAAACGATCTAAATGTGTCCTTAAAATAGAGGATGTTGTATGTCTATTATATCATCATTGTTTTTATATATATTGCTATAATAAATAAATAAATCAATTCGAACATTCAATTGCAGTTTGATCAAAATATACTCATACAGTTTCATACATAATTATTAACAAATAAATTGCAAAAAAACTACCTCGAAAACCTCTAATCATAGTTTCATGATTTTTTAAATCTCATTGTTTTATCTAAATAGATTAAAAAAAAAATAAGACAAGAGGAAGCCCAAGAGTATCAATCCCAGGCATAACCGGTCCTGGAAGGCTAGGCTTCTATATATATTTATATAAAAAAATCAGACCTCCATGCTTGGATTTTTATTTTTATTTTATTTAAAAAGAGAGAGAGAGAGAGAGAGAGAGAGAGCAGATGGCATGTCATTTTTCTTGACAAATGATGGGCCGCTTGCTTCAATGAATTTTAATCTCCTTTAATGATTTAAAAATTGAAGAGCCGAAATCCTTGGCTCCGCACGTGAGCAATCAAGCCCTTGCGTGATGGAGACTGTCGAGGCTAAGAGCCTAGTTATATTTGTCGTTCGAGTACGAAGGCTGGAAAAAAATCCTGTTTAAAGCAGAACACGCCACAGCCTGACAAGTAAAGTGTATGAAAGTAAATTGGACAGGCAAACTAAAGATATGTTAAAAGACAGATAAATAATTTCATTCACCGCTTCACTGTGAGTGAGTTGGATTAAGAATTTTTATGTCCTTCATTACCTCTTGTTGACAACGAAGGCTACAACGTTTGGGACTTGTCTTGCCTGTAAGTAAACATACCTGTACAAATAAACAGAGAATCATTTATTTACTCACAGGTGATCTGCCATGTTTCCTTTTTTAAAAAATAGTGATTTCCTGGGCTGAATCCGACAACCAAACCAAACAAGCTAGAGCTGCAGCGCTGCAAAATGCCAGCATCTCTCTATCTTGTACAGTGTTTACTGTGAGCTGTTAGCCGGACCAAAGACATGCCATGCCTGTCACCCTGTCAGATGTAACTTGTAAGGACATTGAAAAGCTGTTTTCAGGTTGTTTCAAAATTGGTTTAAAAAGTGTTTTTGAATTTTTTTATTTTAAATTATTTTTTATTTAATATTTTTATATTATTTTTATGTGTTAATATTAAAAAAATATTTTATGTAAAATAAAAAATATTATTTTAATATATTTATGAATAAAAATTCATTTAAAAAATAAATTTTAATCATATTTTCAAACAAACATTTCAAATGTTTGAACGGACATTTAATACCTAGATGAAGTTGCTTTTAAAAATGATTTTTGTTATTTTTTTTATTATTTAAAATTAATCAACATATTAAAAAATTTTAAAATATCAATTTTTTTTAAAGTAGAATAAAAAATATTAATAATTTTAAAACATGTTACCAATCACCCTTATCCCAGTTGCATCCTTGGGTTATGATTCACATGCGCGCGCGCGCAAAACAATCATCTAAGCACGAGAAAAACAATGTATCCCGTCGCCCCTGTGAAGTTGCTGTGATGATTGTTATGAACTTCGTTTATAAAATATACGAGTTAATTTAACATAGAGTTTTAGTTTAATTAAAATTATTAATAAGTCCCCATGGCTTCATAATATATTTATTTAATCCTAATATATTTTTTAAAATCAGTCCTTTCATCAATTCCAAGTTTTGTTCCAATCGATCTTCATTTTTTATTTTCTGACAAGTAGAGGAAAGTTCATGGAAGGAGAGACAAGTAACGTGGAAAGTCATGTTAGGAAATAAGGTAATTTTTTAAGCAAAAAATTACTAAATTGAGAAATGTTTGGCGCTTGTCGGAGAACTACTTGAGAAATGTTTGGCGCTTGTAATTCACTGAAACATACAGCGCCTTTTATGATAATGGATTTAATTTAATTTAGTTTTGAGATTGTCCATAATTTCTCATTTTAATACATTAATATCGAAAATAGAAATTTAAAAAAAATATTTATTATATTATTTTTAATATCAACAATACCAAACACGTGTTTAAAAGAGTTTTGGCAGTTAGCAACTAAACCAAGACAATGAAGCAGCTCCTTGATTGAACAGCGAAGACAGGAGATTTAAATCGGACGCTAAGGCAATCGATTCGTCTTCTCCCCATTAATTATGGCGCCTTCTCTTTTTACATTTCTGTGCACGTGTCGTCACATGCAAATATAAACCTAATAAAAAAGGCACGTTTTCCTTCCTAACATTTTTAATGCTTAGTTAGTGCAGCGAGGTGGTCCGAAAATGTACAGATCATGTTACGTACATGTAACCACCGTTGTCGGCATTAACTGTTTATTTAATATCCAACAAGCCCATTTATCTCTTTCAAGTTTCAACGAGAAATGACTGAGAAATAATAAAAATAAATTTAATATCAAAACTGGAATTTTTAAAATTAAAAGAACGGCATGTAATTAGTAAAGAAACTAAAAGAGATCGTTAAATTGCTGTTCATCTATATCTATTCTATTATGGACTGGATATATTATCTACTGCTTCGTCATCTATATCGCCTCCTCTTGGGCACCCACTATCATCCTTAGTTCTATTGTAGGGCCAGGTGGCATAATTTTGTGAATCCAGATCCACATGTCATAACCTTCCTAACTGGCCTAAAGCTTAAAGATAAATGGCCATAGAGAGCGATGAATGCAGCTGCCAGCTAGCCTTGCACTTCCTTATTCACTCTACAGCTAAAGTAATGTTAGACTTAAGGCTTTATCTCTTACACCTATTGGAATTGTTAGTACACGCACACTTAGTCCATAGTAATTGCGTGATGTGATTTTTTTTTATAGGCTTTTTTTTATAAGGAGATCGGTGATATCCTATTCTCCGATATCCTGTTCACCCATATTCAATTTCATTGTTTATTGGGAGCGTGATCTGTTTTTTTATAGTTTTTTTATTTGTTTTTAATCGAGGTATTTGTAACAGCTTACACGCATCGCTACTAATTTCCAAATCCGAATCTATTTTTTTTCCTTGTTTTTTTCACCTATATATTTTTTTCTCATGACCGGAATAGTCAGGTTAGTTTACGAGCACAATGATTTTTTTCTTCATTGTTGTTTAAAAAAATACTTTCCTTTTGTACTTTTTTTTGTATAACCAGACTTTCTTTTTTTGTTTTTAACAATAACTTTCTCTGTTTAGTGTTATTTGAAAAGGTGTTTTTTGTTTTTTTAATCGGACTTTTTATTTGTTTTTTTAAACCGGGTTATCCATGACAATTTATACGCACCACAATTTTTTTAAACCAGGCTTTCTTTTTTTGTTTTTTTAATAAATAAGGATTTTTTTTTATTACTAGAGTTTCCAGGTCAACTTTTTTTCTTCTTCTTTTAACCAGACTTTTTTTTTGTGTTTTTTTTAATTAGGGTATCCGTCGTCGCTTATGTGCACCACGACTCATTCCCAGATCCATGTTTTTTTCAAAATTTCTTTCCCTGTTTTTTTCATGACCGAAGTGTCCGGGTCAGTTTACGCGCACCATAATTTTTTTTCATTACGATTTGAAAAAATGATTTCTTTTTTTATATATAAATCAGGCTTTTTTTTTTCCTAACGAGATGTCTGGGCTAGCTTACGTGCACAACGATTAATCTCTAGATCCATTTTTTTAAAAAAAAAATTCTTCCTGTTTTTTTTCATTTATATATTTTTTTTATTTTTTTTATAACCAGAGTGTTTAATCTAACATGCAGACACCATAATTTTTTTCCCATGTATACTCTTTTTTCTTTTTCTTTTTTATCTCTAGACCCATGTTTATATTTACATTTTTTTTCCTGTTTTTTTCCCCACATATACGTTGTTTTTTGTAACCAGAGTGTCCAGAACAACTTATGCACGCCATGAATAATACTACTTTTTTTCTTTTTCCCATTTATATTTTTTTTATAACCGCGGTTTCCAGACCAGTTTACGGGCACCACGACTATTATTTTATATAATGACTAAAGGAGACAACAATTTTAAATAGTAATTAACAGATATTTCAACTATGGTTTTCGCTTTTCATTATTATTTGAAAAAACCCTCTCTTTTTTATATATTTCTTACATAATTCTTATTTCTGTACATGTTTATATGTACATGATTTAAGTTTTTATTTTCATTTTTTTTTTAATTCCGCTGTTATGAGATTTTTTTTAATGATTAAATTTTAATTTGTATTGGTAATCATTTAAAAAATAATGTTTGTTATTATTTCTCTTTTTTTTATTCTTCAAGTTAAGTAATTTCTTTGAATATAATATTTTTTTTTAATATTGTTAGGTATTGAATTTTCTAATTATTACAAATAAAACATTCAAAATAATAATAATTATTATTATTTATAAGTTTTATTTTATTTCAAATATATCCGACTAATTATATATTTTGATATTTATTTAATATTAGAATCTTAATATATATAAATGATCTAGATTTTTTTGAAGAAAAAAAATTAACATCATTTTTTTGAAATACTTTTAATATAACAATACAAAAGTAAAAAGAAAAACATGGAATTTGTTTCTCTAACAATAATTATAGTCTCATCAATTTTTATTATTTCCACTATTCTTGAGGTTTTTTTTAATGTTTATGTTTTAATTTTTGTTCATGATCATTTCAAAAATGATATTTTCTATTTTTTTATTCTTATGTTCAAATAATTTTTTAAAATCTTATAATATTTCTTTAATTTTGTAATTTATTTAGTTTTTTAGTTGCTTTTTTATTAATATTTTCAAGTCTTAAAATTTCTTATTATTATAGTTAAGACATTGAAAATAATGATAATGATTATTTATAAATTTTTTTTCTTATCAATATGTGAGACTAATTATATATTTTGATATTTAATTAATATCAGAACCTCAATGTGTGTGTGTGTGTGTGTGTGTGTGTGTGTGTGTGTGTGTGTGTGTGTGTGTGTAATCTTTTTATTATTATTCCAAAATATTTTTAATATAATAATATGAGTAATAAATTTTACAATCAGTTTTTTACATAGAAAAAAAATATTTCTAACAAATTTTATCAAAAGAATTTTGGCAGTAGCAATATTTAATCATTTTTTGATGGGAAAAAAACATGTTTCTAACAGATTTTATCAATTATAATTTTACTGATTAAATATTAAAATAACAAAATACAACACATATAAATCAATTAATTTTTTAAATAGATAAAAAACCCAGCGCATTGCGCGGGCAAAATCGCTCGTAGCTACTAAAATAAGAGAATAGAATAAAATTTTACAATAAATTCCAAAATTATCACCTGTTTTACATGTGTTTTCACTCCAATTCTTTGTTTTTCAACTCATCACTCACTGCATTTTTTTTTAATTTGGCTTTTTAATAGTTTAATTATACAAAATAATTTTTTTATAAAAAATATTTTCATGATAGATAGTGATATTAAAAATGTAAACAATGATAACTACTGTTGTAGAATAAAAAGCCTTTATATACATATGTTAGGCAATGCCCTTGTGCCTCCTAGGAGACGGCACTATATTTTTTTAATATAAAAAAATTAATTATGTTAGAATTTTTTTATTCTAATATAAATTTAGATAAAATAATAAATTTGTGCGGAATTCCTGTTAAATACAAATTTTTTATAGAATATATGAACTTTAAATCGCTGTAAATTTATCTATTCGGTAGGTTTCAACGAAATAACTAGCTTAAAATTATCATCATCATCATTAAAAAAACAAGAAGTTTGGGATATCTAAATTATTGAATTCATGGTATTAAGATTAATTAATTTTTTTGTTCAATTTAAATTCAACATAAAAACAATATATAATTTGTGTAAACACATACAATAATCAAATAACAAAAATAGATAGTTAATTTTTTATCTATAAAAAATATATAAATTAAAAATCCATCCTAACACTACCATCATTATCATCACTATAACAATTAAAAATATCATCATCAATATAAATTAAAACTTCAAGACTGAATCAAATAAAAATAAATCTCTAATAAAAAATAAAGTGACAAAAATTAAAAATAAAAACTAAAAATATAGAGACATAAATACGGATAAAAAATAAATATTGTCAAAGAATAATAGAGAAAACCAAAAAAAATAATAGCAAATAAAAAATCTAAAGAATAAGGACCGAAATGAAAAATAAAATATATAATTAATTTCAATTGAAAGAAAAAACCGGAACAAATAAAAATCTTGGGATCGAAACAAATAAATATATTTCTTCAAAAAATTACAGTGTAATTATATCAAAATAATTAAAAGAATAAATATTAAAATGAAAAGCAACATACATGACTAGTTTTAATTGGAAGACACAATAAAAATAAATCCAAACAAAATATATAAGTAATTTTAATTAAAAGATAAAATTGAGATAAATAAAACATCTGGAACAAAATAAATAAAGACATTTAAAAACAAATTATTATGTGATGTTTTTAAAAAAAAATAAAAAAATGAAGACCGAAATGAAAGATAGAATAGATGACTAATTACAATTTGAGGACATAATTAAAAGCAATTAAACCTGCATACAGAAATAATTAAAGGAACCAAGAGCAAAAAAAAAAAAATAAGGATTAAATTGAAACACAACATATATAATCAGTTTCAATTGAAGGACATAATTGCAACAAAGCAAATTTTACATTGTAAAAAAACAGTAATAAAAGCAAAGTAAAAATAACAGGGACTAAACTAAAACTTGCACAATCCCTGATGACTGAAATGTATTTTCAAACGACAGGAGAGAGAAAGGGGAGAAAAAATCTAAACCTATCCACCGGAGCTTCCCTGGCAACTACAATCAGACACGTGCCATATCGAGAGGTAGATGACATGTCGGCTTACAATGGGACACAATTGAAATTTGTTTTTCATCATTGCAATAAGTTGCATGTGCCTCCTAAACGACACACGAAACATCGTGGGTGTGTTCATACGAGGCGCGGACAATGTTTTTGAAAAGAAATAATAAAATAATGATTAATTACTTATACACCCTTAGACTCGTTGATAATTACAAAAAAACCGTACTGGAAAATACCGCAATACCCCTTTATATGGGGTCTATGTTTTATTGTTTTGAAAGGCTAATTTAGTAGTCTTACTATACAAAGAATTCAGAAATATTATCCATGTTACTTGAAAATTGCTAAGCTATCCCCAGTCCCAGGGGTTATATTTTGGGGTTATTTTTGTAGCTATACCATGTAAAAAATTCAAAAATATTATTCATATTCTCTATTTTTTTTTAAATATCGTAGTCCCAAGGGTTAAATTTTTTCTATTCTATAAGTAAAATAATATTTTATTATAACAATATACAATAAATTATATCTAGGTGAAAAGTGGAAAACACTCCAGTAAAACTAGTATGCGATTTATATTTAAGTTAATATGATACTAACATGGCACACCCTTCTGTGCCAGTAAAATTATCTTTTTTCTGGCCGAACTAATTTTTCAAAATAAAATATATTTGTTTTTTAAAAAATATTATTCTAGTATATTTTTAAATAAAAAATGCTATTTATATTAATTATTGCCCTGGATGCTATTTAACATATCGCTGAATTGCTGGCAGAGGTGGACCTTCTCTTGCCGTCACGCTTTAAATAGTTTATAGAACAGTAATGAGATGGAGACCGGTGAATTTAAACACGTGGGCATAATATCTCGAGAGATTCAGTCACGTGCTCCCTGAGTTTGTACTTGTTTGCGTTCACGCTACTTGACATTGATATTGCTGTCCATTTAGGTCAATCTGCTGACTAGAGTTTAAAGTTTGAACCGCCGAACTCCATAAAACTATTTTCTCAAAAAACATTTTAATCTGTTAATATTATAAATAAATTTCAAAAAGTAAATTAACAATACTATTTTATTTTAAGATATTTTCAACTAAAAAACAAATAGCAATACAATACAGGCACATATTCCTATTAGCCTAGCCCATTGATTTCTCGTTCAACGTGGACAATGATTCATGGGTGTTTGGCAATGACTTTTAAATTTTAATAGAATTTTTGAAAATTTTGATTTTTTAAAATTATTTTTATATCCTGATATTAAAAATAATTTTTAAAAACTAATAAAAATATTATCTTAATATATTTTAAAATAAAAAATATTTTAAAAAACAACTTTACTACCATACACTTAATCCTGTATGTTGTCGAATTTCAATTGCGTGACAATCTAAGAGTGTAGACTATTATTATCTCCGGGACTTCTTCGACGTGCTGAGAACCAGAGCAAAGAATCGAAATTGGAAACACATTATTGACTTGTAAGTATGATTATCGCTTTTTCCATAAGCATGAAAAATATGGCACGCGCCCGAATTCCAAATAGAAAAAAAAAACCCATCAACTTATCCATGATGTCGCGGCCATTATTGTCTTGTATAGTTTATGTAATATATTTTTAAATAAAAAACATTTTTAAATACAAACTACGTAGTATTCCTGAACAGTCACGTCCACGGCGGTAAAGTGTTTTTACTGTTTTCAATGTTTTCGATTGCTTTCGGTTGGATAATCTCCTTTTTGTTGTTTTAAATGGTTTTATATAACTTTATTAAAGGCGGAGAAATTTGGTGAGGAGGTGAGATTTTGGAGCCACCGATATCTGAAACACGCGGTCTCAGATGCCCCCCGCGCCCGACAATTTCTCCTTCGTGCTGGACAAGAAAATTGGAATGTATTTTTCTACTTGTTATTATTTTGGCAGTCTGGGGTGGGCATTGCGAGTGTACTTTGAATGCGAAGGATATTTATGTCTTCGTACATGGTAAAATAATACGAGATTATCATTGTTTTTTTTTTATAAATATCTTGTATTTTAGAACAGGTTATGATATTACTTTATATTTTTAAAATAAATTCAAACAAGTTTTACAAGAAAATCATCCCATTTTTATTTCAACAATTTCTCATGCTAAATGATAGAATAATATAATTATTGACAGCAACAATATTATACTACGACTACTACTGCAGTGTTGAGTAAATAATTAATAACATTTTATAGAATCCACTTTAATAATTAATAACTCATAATAATAAATAATAAAATATTGCTAGTTAACTCTTGTTTTTTGTTTGTTTATTGTATCTGGATAGCGTGGAAGAGGAAAGGATGAAATCCCAACGCGTTTTCTCTTATCTGGAAAGATTGAAATAAACGGCTAGTGTGGAAAATTTTAGAGAGTTTTATCCCGGCAGACAACTTCGTCTCTTCTCGCGTCGTCTCGTCAAATCAAAAGCGGAGAAATACTTTTCATTTTACCTTGTTTTCTTCCCTTCCTTAGTTTTAATTTTTTACCCAAACATACCGCAAAAAGCCTACAATGAGAACAAAAAACAGTCCATTTAACCATAGCTGAGGTAAACTCCTACCTAACTTACAAACAGTAACGCGAGCCGGTAAAGGGAAAACCGTGAGCCCAATGTTTAGAAATATATTAAAATAATATATATTTTTTTATTTTTTAAAAATTATTTTTTATATTATGGAAATAATTTTTAATTTAATACAAACAATTTTTTTTTCAAAAATATTTTTACAAATTAATTACAAACAATACCTTTGACTAATACGCTACCAAACGAACGGCGACACTTGCGTATAATAGTTGGGAGCGGTACCCTTTAATGCTGGCACGGTAACCTCGTGGAAGATGTGTGCATTTTTTACGAGACTGCCGGCCCCACAACCATCTCCCTCGCCAGAATTGTCTATCCCAATACGACTCCTCTCTACCCAATCTCGTGCATCTTTCATATACGAATCACACAGGCCCCCTCCCACCCTAAGACCTAACTACACTTTCTACCGGCTCCCCCCCCATCCTCTCCCGTCCTTGCATTTAAGATCGAAGACATTTCCAGATTTAAACGCCTAACCTTTCGTCCCGTTGTGCTCCGGAGAACTCAAAATTTCTCAACAGTTTAGGGGCGAGAGAGAGAGAGAGAGAGAGAGAGAGAGAGAGAGAGAGAATGGAGAGAGGAGCAGCTGTTGAGCTTGATTTTTTTGCCATGGGAAAAGAGAATAAGTTGTCACCTTCCAAACCCAAGTTTCTTAATCGCCAAAGAAGCTTTCGAGGCCTGTTTTTCATTCCATTGCGTTTTTCTGTATTATAATTAATTCCTTTTTTCTTCTGTTTAAGGGTTAAAACTGATTTCTGCAGTTTCTTTTTGGGTTTTTGTAGATATTCAGAGTGCCATTTCGAAAATAAATCCCGAGCTTTTAAAATCTGTGATTGCCTCTGGTTCTGCTGCCAACAAGACTACTCCGGAAAATGGCAATCAGTTCTCAAACAAGTCATTCCCAGTGCCTTGCACTCCTAAACAAGAGCAGTCTTCATTCCCTGCCCTGCCTATGTATTCTCCGCTCCCAAGGTTACTCAACTCTGCTAACATTTTGTCCGCTGTATGTGTCTCTTGATGTTTCTGGTTTTCACGGCATGAAAATCATGTATTTATTCTCCAATATTTTAGGCCTGGTTTGGAGATTCCTCCGGAAACCGCCCCCTTGACTATTTTCTACAATGGAACCGTTGCTGTTTTCAATGTCCCTCATGACAAGGTGTGTAGAATTATACTACTATAAAATATTTGAATTTTTTAAGCACTGGTAGTAATGCGCACCTGTTGTTTATTGATTATCTCCTATTAAATGATGCTTTTTTTAAAAAAAAGAGTTTAAATTATTATACAGGCGGAGAACATTTTGAAGCTTGCTGAGAAGGGAATTTCCATGACCTGTGCTGAACTAATTACTGATCTAAAAACTGATCAACAACAGCTTTTTGAGAGCCTTGATGGAGGTTAGTGCTGGCTGATTTTTGTTGCCGGATATATATTTGCGGGCGTATTTTATTCTCTAATGGTTAATTTCGATAACGGAGGCATTTACTGGTTGATTGAGCAGATCTGCCAATTGCCAGGAGGAAATCACTGCAGAGGTTTCTGGAGAAAAGAAAGGGGAGGTAAATTCCTCTTCTTTTTTCTTACCCCCGTAGCTTGATATTAAAATAGAAGCGAATTTCTTTCTTTCTTTTGAATCCATGAGAGACATGAGAATGAGATTATTAATATTTATCTTTAATCTGTTTGGATTTTAGCTTGAGATCAATCTGATCTGATATTTTGCAATTCTTATCCCAATATTTAGAATTTTGAATGTTTAAAGTTATAAAATGGGTGCTTGATTTTCAAATTGTTTTTTCTCATATATATTTGATATTAGTATATCAAAAATAAAAAATAAATAGTTTCAAATAAAAAAAATCAAATTTTATAAACATATGTTTCGGGCCTCAGTACCATATGACACCTAAAACACACGTAGGAATAAATGTGTGTTCTAACCAAGATGCTTTTAAAAAATGTTTTTTAATTAAAAATATTATTTATTTTATTTTGAACATTAAAAAACATCTAAAATTTAATTTAATGTTTTTTTTAGGAAAAAAGACACTATTAACAGTAGATCATATTTAACCATGCAAATATACCTTCCTTAAATGAGTTTTTTTTTTAATCAGCTTCATGCTTACATGTATAACATCCTTAATATAAGATGCTCGTGAAATGCAGTTAGTTTTATGCTATATATTATACCCCTAAAGTCTCTATAAGTGATTGGTTAGGTGTAAACAAACATTAAGCATCTTTCATCGTAGAGGGCCACAAAAACTGTAGTTTATTAACCATGTAAACTCTTTTTGCAATTTCTGAAACTTGACATGGCATGGCACATTGTCCAGTCACTTCAATTTTTTAATTGATAGTCGTCTTTTAACACAGAAAATATACGATATAAATCAGAGTTGATTGGCAAGGAGTGAAATGGGTCCTCATCCAAATTGTCCTGAATTAGTAGGATATGAAAAAATGCATGATGATAATGATATTGTTTGGTTTTTTATATATAAATATATTAAAATAATACTTTTTATATTTTTTAAAATTATTTTTTATTTCAATACATCAAAATTATCGGAAAATATTAATTTTTCCCAGTCAAAGACTCCTTTTAAATTGCTTCCAAAACACCACAATTGAAGGCCAAAGATGCCGAGATAGAAAATGGTAAAAATCTTGTGTGGTTGCTTCTCTATGGAAAGCAATCTAATAAATAGCACGCGGTGCTGGTGTTCTTGCAGGTTGACTTCGGTGTCCCCCTATGTTTTTAATGCCGGAAGACCATAAAGGAGCCCTGTTTATTCCAGGTTTAGGCGTCAAAAGATGATGTAGACAACAAGACATATCTGAATAATTGTGTTGTTCTCAGCCTGTCTGCCTCTGCCTGGCTTTCCTCTTTTGACGGGTAGCTTCGAGATAGGGGGTACTAATCTATAGATAAATTATTATTATTATTATTATTATTATACGGGCATAGTAGGGTCCTTATTTGTGTTTCAGAGCACGTTTTATTAGTTCTCCTTGCCTATCAGACATAACACTCGCCGCTCATCACCTTCGTTGTAGTTTCCTATGTCTTCGTGTCCTTTGACGCTATTTTTTTTTATTATTTTATTTACGAAGATTGATATCACGTGTATGCTACTCCCTCTTTCTATAATGCCCCCCCTGCCTTTTTCACCCATGTTGAAGATCAAATGGCCATAAATTTACCAGTTTTTTTAATTTGCGCGAGAGGCTTTTTCATTGCTCAGAGTATTAACGTTCATTAACACGTTTCCCTAGCACGTATTTTACAGAACTCCTTTATATTAATGAGAGGAGAGATGAATTCAATTAATAATTTCTATTTTTTTTTACACGTCTGGAAATTATCTTAAATCAATGATAAATAATCAAACACCCTCGGAAGTTCCGTGAATGGACTTGCTAGGTGCTGTCAGTGGTCTTGAATGAGCCAGATCCATGGCAGCTTCCTCCTTTTTTGTTTGGGAATGATCGGATTGCTTGCAATGGTCAACATCAAGTCTTTTTCGTGGAACGTGCAGGATAAATGTGCATCCATGTTCTTTTTATGTCTACATCTGACTTGCGTTATGACTGAGGTAAACAAGATTGATGCGAGCCTAATTCATTCTTGGTTAGCTAACTGGCAAAAGCAAGAGGTTGAGTGCCGACATATCCAGGCGTGATTACTTTTGTGCCAGGCCTCCAGTCATGGATCACTGTTATAGATAACCAATCCTCGGCAACTCCGCGTTGCATAGTCGGCACAACTAATCTTTGTTTCTTCATGTTGACAAAACGAAACATCCGGGTAATATAATAAAAATCATATAACGATAAATGGGTAAATCAATTTCCAAAAATTAAAAAAATAATTTTAAAAAATAAAATGTTAATATTATTTATACCTGGGAGAGAAAAAAACTAGTAAAAAACTTATCATCACTCTACCGTAAGGTTGTCACACCAAAAAAAGTTAGAATGTCACCATCAAAAGTTACACGATGACATAAAAAAGTGCAAGTCTCTCCATCCTAATAATTTGAAAAGAAAACTAAATAAAAAATATTTAATAATTTTATTTTATTGAAAAAACTAAATTTTAAAGGAATAACAAATAAAAATACTTTAGATAATCCATCACTTTCAAGAGCATTGGCACCAAAATACAGGTAAATAAGTTACATGTGCTCCTTGGAAAGAAATGATGTACCAGAATGATTCCAGCCACATCAATGGTGATCATCTTTGAATCCTGTGATTAGTCGCACAGACCGTATGAAAACGATGGAGTGAATGCGTCGTCATGTGGAATTCACATACTAACCAGTTTTGTTTTGTAAACTATATTTTATATTTATTAAAATACTAAATCGCATGGTCAATTTAATTATAACTGGAAATAGGATAAAAAGTTAAAAAAAACTTCCACACACTAGCTAGATCAAATAAAATTTTCTTTTAATGGTAATTATACTATTTTAATTTGATTTTAAAATTTTAATAAAAAATATTTTTAAAGATAATATAGTTATTTTATTATGTTGTAAAAATATAAAAAGACCTAACTATCCTCTATCAATATAATAAGTGATGTACCTTTGCAAAAAGAACGTAGTACCCCAATAGTAATTTTATTTAATATATATATTAAATGCAGTTTTCAAGATGGAGTCGTGAAATTAACTAACTAAATTTCGGTTGAATTTGTTTGAGAGAGTAAACTTGTCGATCAAAGTCATACATTCTTTACTGGCTTGTTTATATCATATTTTATACTATAAAATATATGTGTGGTGATAAAATATTTGAAATTTATGTTGTAAATCTCAAATTTGAATTAAATTATATTCATCTTGTAAGAACATGTAACAACCTAAACTTTACTTGTTTAATTTTGACCCGTAAAAAACACCTAAAAGTAAAGTTTCTCGAGTAAAAAAAAATATTGTTTACATGGATCCAACGTGGAATGGTTTTTCGCTATTGAGACTTGGTAGCGGAACGCCAAAATCAAACCAAGCTAAATCACTATTAATTTAATTTATAACATGATCTTGGTGAAAAAAAATATCCAATTCTAATAAAATACAATCATAATCAACTTTTTAACGGACAAGTGATTTATAGCACGTATTTGCTGTAAAAGAACCATCTCTTATAAGAGTTTAAGCTGACATGTAAAGTTTCAGAATATAATTTATATTATTCTCTAACACCCGTCTTTAGTGAAAGTCTTTTGGGCTTGAAACTTGTATAGGCCCACATTATCTTGTGTTTGATTTTTATCAAATAGAATGAGAGTGGATGAGATTTAAACTTGTAACTATTAAGTCAACAAGTTTTTGATATTATGTTAAGAAATTATTTCAATTAAAAATTTAAAATGACATGTATGGTTTTAAAAAATAATTTATATTATTTTATAATATATAAATGATGAACGTGACGGTGTGAATGCTAGGAATATGACGAGTGATAGAATGAACGTGTCATATATTTTGTACCAAAGAAACTCCCATTTCTATCTCGTATCTTTTATATTTGTTTTACTTTCTATTTTCACCGGAAATAATAAGGAAAAGTATATTTAAATTCCAGATTCGGAAGGTAATAGATTATCTCAATATAACTAAAGAAGAAATAATGGTGAATTATAATTAAAACTTTAATTAATAAAGACATTTTTTTTCAGTAAAACAGATCATATATATATATATAGTTCATCTAGAAAACAATCGTGATTGTTTTCCCACTAACGAAAACCATTTAGGATTATGAGTTGCCAAACTAGAGCAAGAAAATTGATTTTCTAAGGTTTTATTTAACCTTCTTGTTCGACGAGTTCACCAATTACAAATGTATTATGTGGGCAATTTTGATTACGACAAAATTCGGAGAGGGAGAGATAATAAACAATCAGTGACAACTTATTTCTAGTATAATCAAAATACAAACAACAAATCTTATGATTTTGATTTAATTTAGATTACAATGAGTGGATTTCGATCATGAATAGAGAGAGATTTTGGGTGGTTGTTTTTTTGAAGTAATATTATATGAAGTTATTTTGATCATTTTATGTGAAATTGAACATTCAGTGCCTGTTTGGGATTGAGGATAGCATACCCAGCTTCAAGTCGGATAATCATAAATCGATGAATGGTTTCATAAGTTGAAGCAAAACGAAAGCTGTTTTCTTGTTAATGTTTCCATCTCGTATTATATGGATTTCCAGTTCTAAATCAATGATACCGAGCTTATCACAAGCTGCCCTTAAAAGCCCAGTTCTGCTGCCATTGACATCACAACCAGCCACAAACAAAAAAGTTTAGTCAAATCTGTGAACACAAACCATCTGGGTGACTTTACTTTTTAGTTAAGAAAAATAAACTATTTTTACCGAATTTCATGAGAATCTCAAACTCATCTATGAATATAAATCCATGCTTGAGCACTGATATAGCTATCTTTAAAATCAATTTATCCATGGACAAATTGCAGAGCAAGATCCAACACAAGACGAGCAGATTAAAATTTGTGCTTTGAAAAATATAGACAATCACCAGTAAACTACAGCAACCAAACTGGTCAGTGCATGGTTTTAAAGACTTTTTTCCATTAAAACGAGCGCACACCCCGTCGGACCTGAGATCAAATAAAAATAAATAAATGAAATGGCAAAAATATTGAAGAAACGGGGTAGAGAACAAGCAAGAAAACTAATTCGATTCCCTGTCTGGAGAAAGGATCGGAGAGGGAAGATTTAACTAAAACTGAAGAGTAAAGATGGGAGTGATGGATAGAGCATCAGATTTAAAAAGCTCGAGTTTTGAAGCGTCATGGATTAATCAGCATTCAAAATATTAAAAATTGCATCATCTGCTCAGATCCTCATCTTCCCCAATATTAAATCAAGACCATGTAAAACAGAGATAGGCAGCTGAATTACACCGAAAGGGATATAATCAGAAAAACAAACATGAAAGATAAATAGAGAGCGTGAATTTATTGACCCTGGGCATATTTCCCTCCCAGGTCTTTTCTATGGTTGTTATAAGGTGCTTTATATATAGACCAGGGAGGATCCACAAACCCTAATCCCCAAAACAAACTCAAAACCGAGGCCGTTTGCTTTTACCGCTGTTTCACAGGCGTTAAACGTCGTCGCCCCCCCCCCCCCCCCCCCATTATTAATATTAAAATACATTTTACATGTAAAATATTTTATACAAGACAATTTCACCAATAGGAAATGTAAACAATCTTTATCAAAGAGTGCTCCAAGAGGTAATTCACAAACCTATCCAAAGGATTTTAGTATGGACAAAAGCTAATCAAGTTCAAATTAAGGTATAGTTTCTTTTTGTGACCCGACATGTTTTTTAAAGTTTGTTTTTACTTGAAAAATATTAAATTGATTTTTAGATGTTTTTCAATGATTTCGATATAAAAAAATAAAAAAAACATTTAAATATATTTTTATTTGAGTTTTTATAAATACGTCAAGAGTGTTGAATGAGATGAGTGAGGTGGTATTCATGGAATGGACGAGGCATGAGAATTAATGCAATTCTAACATTTAAAAATTGGCTGTCACAACCAATGAAATTGTGATATTTGCACTGGATTTGGGCTGATACCACGTATCTTGTGAAGAATTTGTTGTTTATACTCTCCCTGTCAAAGTTTAGTTTTTAAAATCCTTAACGAATCTTGCACTGATCATACAAAGTCACACTCTCCATTGATCCTACCCTCCATACATCCAAAGCTCACAATAAACCTTCATGAGTAAAGGTTGATTCCTGATGATTTCTTCAAGTCGCAACATGAGAGGAAAAACACCGTATAGGGTGCTGGTTGAAGTACAAGTTAATGAGTGTGAGAATATCTTAGAGAGAAAAAGAAAAATATACACTTCAGAGAGGAGCGAAAATATTTATTCAAGATGCACACCTGCTCACTTCTGGAGCAGGCGCGCTCCTGCTCATCTCTGGAGCAGATGCTCCGCTTGCTCTCTCTCCCTTGGGCAAGACACTCTCTTCTCTTTTATGCGGAAGACATGGGTAAATTTTCCAATTGGTGGTGGTTACTTGCACGATTTTTAACGCGCGGCAGTTCTAATTTCTGATCAACAGAAGCGCATGATCACATTGCTTCGCTCTAAAACACTACAATTTCCAATTCCAAATCAGTGTAAAGCCAACTCTTACAAATGGGGTTCCTTACTTCGAAGCTGTATCCAAAAGGGTGACGACACCACCCGAAAATCTCTCAACTGTGAGATTATAAAGAAGGGCAATTGCTTAGACGTGCTTGCAAATAACGTTCTTTTAAATTTGTATGAAAAATACGGCTCATACGCTGATGCAGCTAACTTGTTCGATGAAATGCCTGACAGATATACGGTATCGTTTGTTACTTTGACTCAAGGTTATAGTCAGCGTTTTAGATTTTATGATGCTATCGGGTTGTTTTCTAGGTTTCATGGAGATAGTCATTAGCTTAATCCTTTTGCTTTTAGTACAGTTTTGAAGTTGCTTGTTGTTGCTCAGCGGACTGAATCGGGGTTAAGTGTCCATGCTTGTGTTTGTAAGCTTGCGCCTTTCTGGGTGCTTCTTTGATTGACTGTTACTCTGGTTGTGGGAATGCTGAATGTGCAAGACAAGTTCCTGATGCGACTGAATGTAAGGATATGGTTTCTTGGACTGGGATGGTAGCTTGTTATGCGGAGAATTAGTGCTTTGAAGAGTCCTTGAAGCTTTTTTGCAGATGAGAATTGTTGGTAACCAAGTGATTTTAATTTCGCAAGTATGTTGAAGGCTTGTGTTGGGTTGGAGGTGTTTGATGTGGGAATGGCGCTAAAACATCTTATGTCGAAGAACTAGTTTTCAGTTTTGAATTGATTGATTTTTATATTAAGTCTGGAGATGTTGGGAATGCCTTACATGTGTTTGAAGAGATGCCTAAAGGTGATGTGATTCCTTGGAGTTTATGATTGCTCGGTATGCTCAAAGTGAGCAAAGTGAAGAGATCGTAGAGCTGTTCTGCAATATGAGGAAAGGCTTGGTGCTTCCTAATCAGTTTACACTTGCTAGTTTGCTGTGAGCATGGTGGAATCCATTTGCCATGTAGTTAAGGTTGGTTTAGACACAAATGTATTTGTATCCAAATTCTCTAATGGACATGTGTGCAAAATATGGAAGAATGGAGAACTCAATGCAACTGTTTGTGGAATCTCCAAATTGTACTGATTTGAGTTGGAATAGGGAGATTGTTGGCTATGTTCAGGCAGGCAATGATAAGAAGGCATTGAGTTTGTTTAAAGATATGCTTGAATGCCAAGTTCAGGGATCCAAAGTGACATATTCTAGTATAGTCTATACATGTTGCTGCCATGGAACCAGACAGTCAGATTAGTTCATTGTTAGGGAAAACTATTTATGACAAGAACACTGTGGTTGGAAATGCTTTGATAGATATGTATGCCAAATGTGGTAGCATTAGAGATGCATGTTCAGAGTTTAAAATGCTAAGGGAACGTGATCAAGTGTCATGGATTGCTATGATCGCAGAAAATTCTATGCATGGGCTATGTGGGGAAGCTCTAAAAGCTTTTGAATTGATGCAGGAAACAGAGTGTAAACTAAACAAGGTAACTTTTGCTGGTATTCCGTCAGCATGTGGCAATGCAGGACTTTTTGATAGAGGACAAGCTTATTCTAAATCTATCATAATTTTTTTGGCATTGAACCATGTGCAGAGCACTACACTTGTATGGTTTGGATTTAGAGAGATTGGGTCATCTTGATAAGACTGTTAAGTTGGTTAAGGAAATCACATTTGTGCCTAGTGCTATTGTAAGGTGGTCCTTACTAAGTGCTTGTGTCGTCCATAATGATGTTGAACTTGGAAGAATCTCTGCCTGGCGTGTTCTTGAGATAGAACTAGAAGATGAGGCGAACATGTATTATTGTTAAACATTATGCTAATGCAAGGAAGGGGGGGAATGTGATTTCCATTAGGAAACTCATGAAAAAGGAAAGGAGTCAGGAAAGAACCGGGCCTAAGTTGGGTTGTGAACTACGGTGGGGTTCATTATTTCTCTGTAGGAGAGATTTCACACCCTGACACAATGAGTATAGGGATGGTTGAACTTGAAAGCCAGGAATGAAGCTGGTTGGAGTTTTGTTCTGCTTGATATGGAGGATGTTGATAAGGAACGTGATTGTGGGTCCATAGTGAAAGATTGGCTTTAGCATATGGTCTAATTAGAACTCCATCCATATGCCATGTTTGCGTTAGAAAGAATCTCTGTATATGTGCAGGCTGTCATACTGCAATAAAATTAATGTCAAAGATTGTACACTGAGGTATCATTATCAGAGATATGAACCATTCCCATCATTTTCAGGAGGGAATTTGCTCTTGTGTTGGCTATTGGTGATTGACTTGCAGATATAGCTTTGATTTTCTTGGAGCTAGAGTTTACATCTCCTTGATGAAGTTCCTTACCATAATAGTTCATCTATTAGGACTAAACTTTCTGCTTTTTAGCCATGAAAGCAAATCCATGAAAATTTATGTCCATTCACTGCTAAATTCAGACCACTAAAATGCAGATGTGCATCAGCCATATGTCAGCTCAGCTGCCAAAGGTACAAAATAGTGAAACAACCTCTTCTAACTTCTAATGATACAGTTTAGTTTGGGAGTTCAGTCATAAGATTTAATTTGTCAACAAACAAACATGCTCCTAAATGCAAACAAATGCTGTGCGAATAAGCTGTTGATTTTTGGCACCACATTCTTAAAATTATAATTGCTTGTTTGTTGGATGATCCTAGTTTTGGCCTTTATACGTCTATTTGTCCTCCAGCTTATATGCACAAAATTAACTGGGTGTGGATTCAAGGAAAATGAAATTGATCAGAGAAATTAATGGTTAGTTTACTCTGCCTGTTAAATCCATGGAATAGCATAATTTGTTTTTACTAGAAATATGTGGGAGGAACCTAATCTTGCACAGGGACTAGTTCTAGTGTAACTCAATGGATTGTTTTTTCCATCCATTACAATGAACTGCTATTTTGTGCATTGGCAATTTTGTTTGCTAATTTATGTTGTAAGAATTGGCAGTTCAACAAGATGCTCAAATTTGTGGACAAGCTTTGACCTCTTATGCTTTCAATAGGTCCTGCTAATTGAATCAAGAATCATCTAAATCAACAAGAGTTATGAGGTGTTGTTTAGTTGAGCAATTTGGAAGTCTTGATAGTTGGGTTTCAGGAAACGATGTATTTAGAATGCAAAGGCCATTCTAATAAATTGAGAACTTCCTTTGTTATCATAAGTGGCTGACTGGATTCAAGCATTATTTTTTACATCGTCATTGGAACTGTTGTCTTTAATTTTGCTTATCATTTTCTGCACTAGTGCTGAATTTTCTGTTTTATTTTCTTAGAGCTCAACAAGAAAAAAGGATGTTAGAATCTGATATTGTTATTTGGAATGTTCATCATTGACCTCAAATATTCTTGCAGCTACGGTATTCACAAAGGATGGATTCTTTCCCCTAGAAAAAAATGAAGTGCGTGAAGTTTGGAGGTATGGCTCTATAAATAACCTGTTAATTTATTAATTGATCTTCTTGAAGTTGTAATTTTTTATTTGGTTTATGATATTTAGCAACTTTTGAACTCTGCATCGAGTGATTGATTTGGTGCTTTCTTAATATTCATATCTTCTGGAGAGATTTATTGCCTTTGAGAAGAACATGGCTTTATAAAAGATATGCGTGTCTAAGAAAAGTGCTTGACGGATCCTCTTGGACTCTCTTGTTGATCATCCTATTTTGACTAGTCTAGTTGATGAAAGTTCCTCTCAGCTGTCTTTGCTGAGCGACTATGCACTTACACAAACAAATTGGCCTTGCACAAGGGTAAGAGAGTGAGCTGCCTCTATTCTCTTAAAATATGCTTCAACTTTAGAATTTTGGTTTTGAAAGTGTATATCTTGTTTGCTTTTTAAAGTTTTTATCGGTCATCAGAACTTGTGAACTTGTAACATTGAAGCTTGCTACATTGATGCACTGCCTTGAGATATGTATATGATGCATCTTCCAGGTTTCATTAGGGTAATTGTATCCACTTTTCTTGTTGAGTTGATTTTGGGCTAAAAAAACAAGATGAAAAAGAATTATAATCACTATGCAAGTTTCGTGGATGGAGATATCTAATCATTCAGGTGGTGAGGATCTATATTTATACAATAATAAGTTTTTATTGAAGCTTTTGGACTCACATTTCCTCCCATTTTCGTTTGAACATAATAAAGTCGGTTTCAAAGCACCGCTTTCGATGGTTTTTTCTGAAGCAGTAATGGTGAACTTGTAGTTTTTTCGTCCAAACTTTTGTTACATAAATATGTTACCATGGATCGTTCCTGTTTTATGATGGTTAAATCATCTACTTTTGATCGTTGAAGTTGTCTTGAGACTTGGTTGAATTAAATCAATGTTTATTTTGTGCAATAAACAAAAATGAAGAAATTCCCCAGCACTGTATGCGTGTGGGCATATTTATGAATTGAACAGTTATGGCCCATATGAGCATTGAAGGGGAAAAAGCAGAAGAATAAGAATGTGAATAACTTTTTCTTATGCTATGCAATTTTACTGATTACGGTTTTACTGTTTCTTGCACATTCTTGTTTCTTTTTTTCCCACTTTTCTAAAGAGGTTATCACTACTGAGTTAGAAGAAATAGAAAAGGTCGAGAAAGTCAGATTTAAATGGTTTAAAGGGGAGACGTGTGTGCTGTTAGAATCAAGAAAAGGTTTTTTTTTTTTTTTTTTTGGCTTATAATTGTCGATGGTATTGATAATGTAATGCCATTGGTAGCATTGAAGATGTGTGTGCAGTTAGAGGGAGGGGGAGAGAGGAAAATGAAAGAAAAGAGAAGAAAATTTTAAATTTGTGAAAGTTAATGGCAAAATTCAATTTAAAGGATAATTACGAAGAATTTGAAGACATGCAAGCAGAATATAATTAGAAATGAAAAAGGCTATTTGTCCCTTATTGTGGCGGCTATAAAATAATTAAGAGAGGATAATAATTAATACTACGTAATTAAGAACACAGCCGACTGCCGTGCGTTTAATACTTCGTGGAGAGCCTGTATGTACAGTTGTCCACATAATGTGAGTGCTCAAAACTTCGTAATCACTGTTGCCAGTATAAGGAATGACTAGAATACTACGTCTTCCACAGCGATAATGTGCTATTGGCTTTTTCCGTACTTCTCATGGCATGTTTGGATTTGTAATCATAGTTCTTGAGAAGCATGCCATTCCATGAATTTTTAGCATCATCTATCGTTTTCATTCTCTTTTCAAAGATGTGAGCAATGGGAAATCTTTATTTAATCTATTCACAAGTTGGATAATGTTTAGATTAAACTGAGAATACAGCGCTCGTTGGCCACAACATTTGTCCCTGGGAACCCTGCTCATGCTTCTTTCAGATCCTCCATTGTTTAAATTCATTATGAATGATAATCGTGGTATGTCACTCTAGAGTGAGAATGTTGGCAAATGGCAATCATTATTATATTACAATTTGCATCTGAATGGGTCATGCTTCCACTCGTACATGATAGTAGGCATCATGTCACTTTGGATGGAAAAGTTCTGGATATTGGAATGCTCGGTGCACTGCTTAGCAAATCTGATTTGTTAGTCTTGTTCCAAATAATTCTCTCAACATTATTGAGTTTTTGTCTCTTGAGATCCCTTCTCATCTTTCAAATCATGTTATAGCCCATAGAGAATGGTGAAAAATTGCCATTATAACAAGTTCATCACATATCAAATTTTTACTTGGTGAAATGCCCATGGTTATGCAGATGTTTCCACTTTCCCATTTACAGTTTTGTGGTTGATTATGGACTTGGGATTATCTCCAAAGAGAACTATCTTTTCTGACTTGCCCCTGCCTCCATTGGTTGAATAGCTCAGTTCTTCTTACATGATGCGTGTGTATCTTGTGCTGCCATTTTTACCCTGTTCAGAACAGCTACTACCATTACTCGTGAATCTGTGTTAATCCTCTGCATGAAGCTTTGCAAAAGTTAATGGTTTCCGCTGTGCTATGTTCTCTCATCATGAAGACAGACAGAAATCTTTTCAAATATGTGCTTCGTATTTAAAATTGTAAAGGTCTCCATCGTTTGTCCTGTAGGCCTCAAATTAGATGGGCGGATATCAATTCCAGAAATTTCAAGGCAGCTAGTTTTTTTTTTTTTTTTTTTGAAAGCCTAAAATGATCTGGGTTTTCATTTTTATTAATTTTAGAGCAAACTATAATCACTGATTTTCTAGCTCATTTTGCTTGAGAAAGTTGTAAGAAAGCAATAGTTAAACTTACAGATTAGGGAACCTATGTTGGTGAATTTTTGCTTCAGAATAGAATTGACAAACCAACTATAACGATTTGATGCTCCATTTCTCCCACTACCCCCCCTGGTTTAAACTAATGATGTATGTCAATGAATACATGAATTACCATTTGACCTGGTTTCAATCTTTTCTCACTAACCACAATTTTTTAGTACTCATCCATCTCGCTGGAGTGCGAAAGTGGAGTAAAGCTTAAATCACTTTTATATCCATAAATTTGCAAGATTGAACTGAGCGCCTTTCTTTTGGACTAAATTTCTCGAGACATTGCTAAATGATAAAAAGTAGGAAGCTATCCTTGTTGGAGAGTTAATGAAAACGACCTCACCTTGCTTTCAGAATTAGCAAGGACAATCACAAACTGACAAGCAAGATTATCACCGAGTAAAACGATCCCTTGCCCCCCCCTCATGACTTAATATCAGTAATCTGAAAAATAAATAAATTTAAAGCATATGGTTGACTGCTGATTTATTTATCTCTTGTAATTTTTAGTTCCCAGATATTGCCCACATTGTGGTTCTTCTCTGCAAGATATTCTGGTTCTTCTCTTTTAGCTTGTGATCTTCAGGGATGGTTAAAGCTGCCTGAGAGTCTCAATTGAGTGGATAATTATCCTGACAACATCATTATTATTATAAAAAACTAGACATTCTGGCAAGCTTAGCACCGGCTTCCACAATAATTAGAGCATGGAAAAAGGACGCGCACCATTTCAGTAGCCATGTGCAGGCCGGTGGTCCTGCAAGCTGCCAATAACTAACAAGGCAAGCGGAGAAACATTAACAATTTGCTCGTTTGTTTCTCCTTTGTGGAAACCTCTTTAACGCTAGCGTGGGCTATTGGCTAACTTTCTTATTAGCCCACTCTATTTCTCTTTGTGGAGACCACCATCAGTGTAACGAAACTTCACAGTGGCGGCAGTATCTGCATCATTATTTGAGATGGGCCAAGGGTAAAATCTCATGTTTAGCAGTTCTCAGCATTTTGTTTCTGTGGCCATTGCAAGAGTAAAAAACTTGCTTCTCCGGTGCGTGGAGGGCTTGAGATCAAATTACCAAAAAATGGTTCTTTCTCCGAGTAGCAATACCTACAAATCAACACCTTCACAAGAGATTGTATTTGTTTGGGAATAATTTGAAGGAATTCTCCTCATTGCTCTGCTTAAAGAATCCATCTACACGCCTCTGGTAATTTATTTCCTTTCCTTCGAAAAAGAAATATTAAAGATGGAACATCTTTATGTTACCAACAAATTCCAATGAGGAGCAACAGGTGTCGGGTGAATCACAGAGGAGGAAACTAGAAGGCTGTAAAAGGATAGCCATGGACCACTTTGTAGGAATATATTCTACCATATCTAACTCAGAATTGGATTGAATTGTTTAAACAGCTTTCCATTAATATTTTAGCAACACTATGAAAAGGACATGAGTAAATGATCATACCCCGATTTTTTGCATGCCTTGTGTTATCTATCCATTTTATTTTTGAGGATTAATATTCCCTTTGTTATATAGTCTCAACACTATGCTCTTGACCGTTTACATTATTTTCTCATTAATATATTTAGATATTCGAAGAGCATTTTGAAAAAAATAAACCAATAACTTGAGCTATAGTCTCATTCAAGTAAATAAATTGGCTTTATAAAAACAATGCATTATCAATTTGTATTGAATGGTGAAATTATAAACAATAAAACTTTTATGAAAGGACCAAGAAAAAAAACTAAGAGATTTTAAAAATAATGATCAAATTCATGAAAACATCAATACATGATAAAAACTTGAACAAGTAGAATTTAGCAATGCATTTTCTTTTTGCACATTGCAAAATACTTATGTACACATCAAATCAAATAAATCACAAACCATTTTGTAAATAAACTCAACGAAAAAAATTCTTGAACGACAAATAAAAATCTAATTCAAAAACTTTGAGAGACCAATATAAATCAAGATATTTAATATTGCAACACGATTTATTTATTTGGGCATGTTTAATAAATTTATTTATTAAAACTAATTTGTAATAGAAATTAACAAAATTATAATAATATTTTATAAAAATGAAACTCTAATTATAATTAAATAGTAACCGCTATTTCAAAAAAAGATAGGTAAGATATAAAAGTCATAGATAAGAGGTATTGATTATAAAATATATTTATAAATTATTTTACAAAAGATATACCAAAAAATATTAATATATTTTAAAAAAAAAAAATAAACGAGGCCAAGCGCTTAGCCTATCCATAAAGGGCTTCCTTGAGGGCTTGCAAGGTAAGATCCACTTGCATGCCATTTTTTTTTTAGGTAATAGGAATAATGGTTTTGTTAAAAAAAAAAAAAGATGCATCTTTTATAGGTGCACAAACTAAAGACACTAGTTTGGTGGGAAAACAAGATTTTTCTTTCTTTTTAAATACCAAAAGAACCTATGTTGTTTTAGGGGACTTCATATAAATGTTGTTAAACTGATCTATCACCTAAAAAAACATAAAAAGCCTCCCTCAAACCCAAAATAAAAAATATTTCAGAGCTTAAATATATTGTTTTAGGTGTTTTCAAGGTAAAATAACACATAATTTTAACTCTTATCACCATATAAAATTATTTGACAAAAAATAAATATTTTTGTGACCAAAATCTTTCCCAAGAATAATTTTTTCTCTCTAAGTTAGAATTTAGTGACCTACTCTCTAAAAAGGACTACAAACAAGAAAAATAAAGTTTAAAATCAAAATATAATGTTTAATGATTATTGGGATGGATTAACCTAAAAGCTTAAAAGGATGAAAAACTAAAATGAGAAGTGCAGAGAAACTCTTAAAGCTGAAGGATCAAATTGAAACTTTTAAAAGAATCTTGACTTCCAAGAACAAAAAGAAGTATCATTGTGCAATTTGCACAATGAAACAGAAGCTATTTTAGCTTTATATATATATAAATATAATTTGAGCATGCACCACGCTTTACCAAAACGAAAAGGAAGACATAATGGCTGTTAATTTCAACATCTGATCTCAACGAAGAAATTCTTTCAGACCTTGAAAAAAGAGTTGAACTTGAAAATCACTTTTACTTTTGTTCTTGACCATGTTCTGAAGTTACATTTCATGGACGAGTCTAAGGAAAGAAAAAAGGGCACAGTCGACAAATAACAGTAACCAAACCGGAACCTACTGGACTTGAAAGTAAGGTAGCTGTTACCTTAAAAAAACGAAGTTTATGAATATCCGATCAGATAGCTGGTGCATTGACTTGAAGCACACATATTAAATTAAATCAAGTGTCGCATTACACAAATAAAATGGCAACCACCTACTAATTGTGCCCTGTACATTGAAACAGTCAAGCCACTTGCTTAGGTTTTAAAACGAAGCCAGCCACCACAGCTTTTATTTCAAGGGTGTGCTGACCTGAACGTTTGGTTCATTGACCATATCAAAGATGAACGATCCATCTCATCAAAGAGCCTGTTATAGCTAGTGGGAGCGAGCTATATACTATATGAAAAGGCTGGGCGGGCACCCATGAAGTGGGGAGCCATCTCGGATAGATTCACGTTGCCACAGGCACGCACACATTTTTCATAGCTCGTTGTAGGGTTTTGTTTATTACCTTTTGATGATAAATGAAACGTCGACGTGACTCAACCATGACAAATCCATTCATGTTCCACAATCATTAATAAAGCCAAAATCATATTCCCTCCTCCACATGAACTATGTAATCAACTCAGATATGCATGGTTAACCCTCTGCCCACAAAATTCAAAATATTACACATAGAAACAAAATGTAATTTTGATAACTTCGTGCTTTATGACTTATGTTTTTCTTTATTAAAATACATGTAATTGATTAATTGACCTCGTAAGCTGTGCTCTCGAAATGAGGGCCATTCATCCGTAAAAGGAAAAATAAATAACAAATAAAAAGACGGTGGCAACTGCAATACAAAATAGAAGATTAAAGTGATGGAAATACAGAAATGGAAATATATATATATATATATATATATATATAAAAAGCGGAGAAGAATAAGTGTTGATTACAGTGGGGACCACAATGGAGCCCCCATGAACTCCGGCTTTGCACGCGCAGTCAGGTGATTGGGACCCACATAGAAGCAGGCCCGCGCACATCCATGCAAAAATAAAAATTTGGAAAAAAAACTAAGAATTAATTAAGAGCGTGGAATTTCATGGACCCCCATGGCTGCTTGTTCTGTATTTTTTTTGTGGGGGGAAATCGAGGCTGCATACTTGTAGAAGAATCACTTCTTTGGGTAATATGCTTCTTTCTTCTTCTTATTTTTTTTTTTAAAAAAAGTAATAATTTTTTGAGGGTGTTGGTCATCATCACTATTGTTGGTTATAAACTTGGAAAGACGCAGAGTCCAGGCTTTCGCGACTGAGTTTTAACGGTGCGGAACATTGACCCCAATACGAAAAGGTATTTCTTTTAGAACCTCCTCGCGCAAGAACTGTACATGGTTAATCAATTAGTTTGAATGTTTGATTCGTTTTAGGGGCTGATTTCGTCAGTTTATTGTTGAGAAATGACAGAAGAGGTGCATGGATATATGCCCATTATTTAGTCTAAAGTAACAATCTAGCTGCTCTGCCTATATAGATAGGCCTACTTACCCACCCCGTTTAACAAGGGATGCCATCATGAATTCTACTTGCCTTGCTGGTTGCTGCTATGTGCGTGCATGCATGTTCTTTGACGTAGAATTATACATTGGATATTTATGTGGAAATTAATGATGTTAAAAAGGGTTAATTATGAATGCCTAGAGTTGCCGCTTATAGTACATGATTCTGCTTCATGCTTGTAACTGAGACTATTTTATTAGCTCGAAAGAAACAAAAAATCATGTGATTACAATATTATTATATTAATTTCATTCTAAAAAAGAGTGAAATTTATAGACGGATGATATTTTTTACACTAGATATCACTTTTATTTGAACGAGAGAACAGTGTGCTATAATGATGCCAATCTCCAACTCTAGATAGAAAAAGACAAACTGAAATGATGATATAATTGAACGATAATAATTAGTTTCCTATTCATTTACATTTAGCTAGAAAACAGTAAATGCTGATCTTTGGTTTTATATGTAACAACTGCACAAATTAAATATGAACATTTGCCCGAGTTTATATATATATATATAATATTCCACTGGTGTATTACTGATAATCTCTCCAAGTGCGGCTTCATGATACATGTTAGTTGGATCTTTTATGACAGAATAGCAAATTAAAAAATTCCAAGTGTCATGTTGTAGTTCAACCGACGCTACAGTTCGTCATCTTCCTGAAAGGTTTCAGGTTCAAACATTTTTATTGTAAGGAAGAACTTTAAAATCTTAAGCACAAGCATTCCTCGTATTAAGCAAGGATTTTACTCGAACTTATATAAATTGCCCGAGCTCAAATCAAATGAAAAAACATGTGTATTGGTCCAATATTTAATTATTAATTTCCCACTTCAGTACTGTAATTTATTTGTCTGTATTTCTATATTGTTTACAACGCTGGAATATTCTTCAAAGTGGGATCTGGAGGAACACACACACCACTTTCTAAAATCCTTGTGGATTGATTTGACATAAAAACATCAATCTTTCACTCTCTTTGAGAAAACTCCCAAGGAAAACATCTTCTGCAGGAAAAAGAAAATAAAAAAGGAAATTGCAGTGCAAATAGTGGCATCTGAAGACAAATGATTATCTAGTACTTTTCCTTTTTGTCCTAATCGGTGCGATCGATGGTATTCCCATCCTATTTTTGTTTAGTTTGTCACTCAGAAGAGGTTATTAATAATGATACGATGCCACTAATTATCATATCATTGATCCAGGGGCACGGCCAACCATTAATAGAAAAAAAAACATCCTATTTTACGAGCTAGAGAAAAGTTTGCTTTCGAATGTGAAATGATGTGAACAAACACAAATGTTTTATATATATATATATATATATATATATATATATATATATATAATGCTTTCTCTTGAATGACATGGATCTCCTCTAATTTATCTTTTTTAGCTTTACCTTGTAAGGAGACTTGATTCTATTTTGCCTAAACTATTTACCTGCTCAAACTCCTTTTCACCAATGATATCAAAGGCATAACAAACCTTGTATCAAAAAATATTTGAATTATCAGATAAGATTTAATTATCATAAAAATAGGTCGTGACTCCCTTTCTACATGCATATGATCATCTCGATACACAATACGTTAATGTTAAGAGAGGAGGAGAGCCAAACTTAAAACCCATCGAGGAAAAGGATGAATCTAACCATTACAATAAAAGTCAGGGGGGTAACTTATCAAAAACTGAACTCGTGATCTACCAGTAAAAATCAAAAGTCACTTTACATGCAGGAGTGCTAAACTAGAGAGAAAACCTGGCATAATTTCTGAAGCTGAGTCCTATAACTCGTTCATAAAGTAAATCATTTCGCCTTGCAATTGATTGACTTGTTAGAGAATAATATAAATCATATTCTGGAGCTTTATCTATCAGCTTGAATTTTTAGGTGAAATAATTTCTTAACATAGTATCAGAATCTTGTTGACCCAGCGGTCACGAGTTTTAATCTCACCATCCCATTCTATTTGATAAAAATAAAGCACAAGAAGTTGTGGGCCTGTGCAAGTTTCAAGTCCAAAGAGTTTTAACTTGAGGGGGTGTGTTAGAGAATAATATAAATTATATTATGGGACCTCACTTATCAGTTTAAATTTTTAAATGAGATGGTTCCTTCACGAATATATAGAGAGACATTTTCTTGTTTAATATATATGATGATTCATTCTATGTTCAATTTAGTTTTTGGTAAAACCTCATAAAAATATTCCTAGCGAAAACTTATAGCTGTCATGGTAAAACGCAAGAGCTGATCAGCAAGAGAAACTTGAAGTTCTGATACGGAATGGGCGTCGGTTCTGAAGGGCCTGTGGAACATGAAAACTTAGACGAGAGAGAAGAGGAGAGAGCAGCGCGGAGAGTGGGAAAGAAAAGAACAGGAGAGGTGGAAAAGGTGATCTCCAAGTCAATCGTAGTGTAATTGCAAGTACCCTTTTCATGGTGAAACTCATAATCAAAGATAGACGTAAACAATGATAAGAGGGGAGAAAGAAAGTGGTTGATGTTGAAAAAAACGATAAAGCAAATCTCATAACCAGTCGGCCAAGAAAAAGAGACAACACATGCACACACATGTTGTCTTTGTTTTTTAAATAATAAAAAAATATTATGATCATGAAAGAAAGCTTAAAAAGAGTTTAAATCAGCAATCAATACCTTTTATACACTTGTATAGATGAATTAAATACCTAATATCTAAGAAGATTATATAAAAAAACTTATAATATAAAATAGATATTCTATTCTTATTGGATATTATTAATGATTATTTTTTATATTAAGTTAATATATAATAATTAGTCATGAAGTAATCACATAGAAGCTCTAATATTCTTAAAGTATGAAACAATTGAATACCGGTTTAAATATCATTTTAATAAGTTTTTAAAGATAACTTTATATTAAATCTTAAGAAAAAGAAGAAGAAAATTGTTTAATAATAAATAGGCCACGCATGCCTGGTTTGGAAGAATGAGAGCGCGTGTAGTTTGTTTTTTAGAGAGAGAATTGATGACGCGTGGTGAAAGAACCGAATAAAATATTAATTAAAGTAAGAGGAAACAGTAAAATGAAATATGAGAGGCGGGTAAAACACGGTAAGTTGCTTCTTTGTCCTTTTTAAATTTATTATCTCATCTTTGTATTCCATTTCAAATTATTAATAAGGACAATCACTATGTACTATTCACTGGACAGTTTGCGCAGTCGGGTCATGACTTGGGCAAGTGACCCGGTTCTTTCTCTCTGTTTTTTTTCCTTTTCTTCTAAAAAATATATAAAAAGGGAAGAGATATATGATTTTTTGGTATTTTTATTTTAAGATCTGTATTTTTTTTATTGGAAAAAATAACAATCTCATATTTAAAATACTCGATTTTTGGCAAATATGTATATATACCAAAATAATATTTTCATGTATGCGGCCAATACGTTAACATATCTTGAATATTTAAAAAAATATTCAAGAGTTTAAAAGAAAATGTGTTTTAACATAGATTTTGTAAACACAATTAAGGTAATATAATTAAAAAGAATTTGAAATTAAAAATACTTCTCTTGTAATTTTTTTAAAATAGTAAAAATCGCATATCCTAGGGTTGTCTACGAAGGCTTTCTTTATACATAACCAAAAACCTTGTTTGTTCATGTTTTTCATATTCATTAGGGTTTGGAAATCGCTAACAAATTGCTGTAACGAAAACGGAGCATCGAGATGTTCAAAGCAGGAGTGCAATCCTACAAAAGGATACGTGTGTCTATTCACTTAAAAAAGCACCCGTTCATGAAAGAAGTGCCCATGAAAGGTTCGTGCAAAAAGGGAAGAATATCTTGTTGACGTGAGAAGGCTTTTTGCTTGCGATCAAAGGGGTCATGCAGAGCAAAATGGAGGGTTTTTTCGAAAGTGGCCCACCTTTTTCCCTATGGAATGATCACCCGACAACCCACTATGGACTATGGAGATGCCATGCCAAAACTACCCAGCAAGCCTCCAAAAGGGATCTCCTCTCTCAATGCTCCCAGTTTTTTCGTGTAGACAAAACTCTACCCTTGCATTCAAGTCCTGTCCCTGTCAGGAGATTGCGAAAGGAAGCACGTTGTGTGTTCTTGTTTCCGAAATGGCTTCAGAGAGACGCGTGGAGTAGGGGATTTCATTGCATCTTTGTCGCTCCTTCACCTTTAATTTCTCACCATCGCCTTGTTTCAGCGGTTGAATCAGTTTAGCTTTATTGTACCAAGTAATTTTCCATATCTTGATAAATTAGAAACGAAGTCATTTTGTTTCTTTTTTTCCAAGTTACTCCATATAAATTATTCCAGCCTTTTTTTAGCACAGAATTGGTTTTGAAATTTAAAATAAAACAAATAAGCTTAAATTTTATTTATCAAAAAAACATTGTAGCCTTATAATATCTTCTTTATTTAAAATTAATACATAAAAACCAAATGTTCTAGATGGAGAGTTAAAACTTTGATACTGTATTTTTAAATATTTAAATTGATCGGTTAAGTGTATTCAAGCTATTTCATTAGTTTTTTAAACAAAAAAAGGAGGGAGTCCTGAAAAAGTAATAAAGAAATTGTTTTCAAATATATCAAAAGGCATAGAGATTAAATTAAGAATGTGAATATTAATTCTCAAATGACTTTAAAAACTCAAGGAGGGTTTGAGTAGTCGGTTTGCTTATATACTTGATCTATATGGACCCATGTTATGTTGTGAACTCATTTTTTTTTTCTTCTGCATGAAAAAATTATGTCTGTTTATCACAAGTGTGCTCTTAAGTAGGAAAATAATTCTGCAACTGAGGTCATAATTAACTTTATTGGATCAAATAAGTTGATTTTATTTTAATTAAATTATAGAAAAATAAATAACAACATCAGAAAGATCAAATTAACAAAATAATTATGATAACCTGAAAGAAAAAATATTTTGCATAAGGGCAAAAATGATGCACTTCATTTTCAATCAACTAAATAAAAATTTATAAAATGAGGTAAAAAAGACAAAAATAAATTGACTAGAATTAATTTGAGCTGACATGACAAACAGTAATAAGGGAATGGTAGCCTAATAGATAGCAAACAAAAAAACAATCACAATGCCTAATTTTCAATAAATTACATGTAGAAATGTAGAAACAAGAGAAGAAGAAAAACAAACAAACAAAAAGAATTTCAAAATTAAAAAAATTAAAATCATGTAAGACGGCTAGATCCTATGACTCAAATCACGCTATAATTGAATAAGAAAAAGAAAAAAGAAATTGGAAACACAAAGAATATTAATTTCAAAGAGAACTTTGAAAGATAGGACTAAAAATCTAGAATATGCCTAAACACTTTTTTTTATTGGTCGAACACCATTCTATTTTTTTCCCAGAAAGGAAATGCTGGGTTGGTATATAACCAATCTCATGCATTTGATTAGCATGTGTTTAGATAAAAGAAAAATAAACTATATCCATTAACGTCTAAGACTTGAATTGCTTGTTTGGATGGCGGTTAATAGCAATCAATTCAGGATTTTTTTTTAACATTTTTTTATTTTCAGTTTTTATATCATTTTATTTTTTGTTTGTTGCAAAAAAAAAAAATAAGAAAGAAGAAGTTGTATATGCCTGCACATTCATTTCCTTGAGATTCTGATTGTAGTTGACCATGGATCAGGTTACTGAAGCAAAGCACAGGGGAAGTACGCACATGCATTCAAAGCCCGAAGATAAGACTTTTTCTCCTCTGTGCTCAATAACCTGACAATTCTCCCGCCATACGCCATGCATACTCTCTCTCTCTCCAGCAACTCAAACGCCCCAATTCAATGACTCGGCCCTAGCTTCACTCACATGAATGGCTGACATGGGCACTCATTATTCCACATGCACATATAAAACATAACTCTTCTTCTCCCTCCCACTCCCCGACCAAATACACCAACAGAACTAATGTATTGAGTAGGTAGCTACCTAGTTGTATTTGTGGTTTGTGTAGAGGAGTGAAGGATGATGATGGTATTGATGATGGCATGATGACGAGATTAAAAGCAGAATTACTTTCTCAATTACTCCATATATTTATGTAGTGGGAGAGAAGAGAAGGGAAGGGGACAACCAACCCCACTTCTCTAATGCGAACGAACATACATTAGCATATTGAAAAAGTTATTATTCACTGGTCCCCGCTTTGTACGAAAACTTGAAATAATTTTCGCGGACTCTGATACATGAAATCATCTCTTTTTTGGGCCTCCGAAGTCATGAGATAGAAGATCTCATGCATATCATTACGACATTACGTATGCTTTGATATTAACCCCCCCCCCCCCCATCCTTTCCTTTCTAAAGACAAAGTATGATAGTTATAGGCTAATTGCAAAAAACTTCTTTCAATTCTGTCATCGAAAGAGAAGAGGGGAGAGGGGATTCTTCTCTTTGCTAAGACGAGTTTTATGACACTGCAACAGATATCCAGGATTTATATTTATCCCAAATTCTTTGAGCGTTAATGGTACTTCAATAAACATATATAGTATTAATTTGCAGGAGTAGCTAGCTGGTTTTAGTCCCCCCTGTGCTGTGAATTATTATGTCCTCTTAGGTCAGCAGCAACCCTAGTCCAGAAACAATTCAAGTTTAGATGTCATTTTGCGCATCCTCATTGAGAAAAACGGTATTATATCGATCAGAGCCAAACGTATGTTATGTGTAATTCAATTAAGGGGCCCAGATTATTGGCTAGTGAATGACAAAATTTCTCCATGATCACTTAATAATATTTGTTGGCCCATATGTAATTGGAGAATGCCGTGTGACTTGTGACAATTGACCTATATGAAATTCACTATGTAATCTATCTATCTATCTATCTATCTATCTATCTATCTATCTATCTATATATATATATATATATATATAACCTTAAAATTCCATCTTCTAATTTTCAAATCCAAAAATATTAGTTGGGTTCCGATTGGAAAATGTCCTAGCTAGGTTTCTCTTCTGTTTGAGAATTTCAGCAGGTACTGTCATTATTGCCAAGTGTGTAAATACAATATACTTTCTGTGGTTCAACTATACATAAACACCACATATATATTCTCCATACAAGAATAAATATTCTGAGATGGGAAATTTGGGGGGTACTTATCATTACCGCTCCACGTTCTGGAATCTTGGGGGTGAATTTTAGGTAGAAAGATATCACTATCATTGCCCTTAGCTTTCATGCTTTTGTTCCAAGGTTAAGTCATTCCATGCCCATGCACTGTCACCAGAGGTCACCCTCTTATCTCTCACCTCACCTTTCTTTGGAATGCATATATTTATAGTCCCGGCTGGATTACGAAATAGTTAAAATCTGAAACCTTCAACCAAAAGATCTTTAATCAATCTGAATTGGAGAGAGTGAAAATTTCAGGATCTATTTTACTGTTTTTGTAGTCCAAGTTTGAATGATCTCACAATAAACAAAACGAAATTAAGTGCTGTTATACTGACGACATATTTAAGTTTCTCCATTTCTTTACATTTTGGTACAGATTTATTTGAGGTAAGATTTCTCAATTATTTCTTTTAGGTTACATATAGTACGAGATGTATGTAATTCCTCTAAATATTATAGTAATAAGAATGTGAGCCTTGGAATAGTCGATTGGTTGGCATTCATTTGGTTTGATTCAGAAAAATCTATTTCAATTTGATCACAATGATTTTTTTTTTTATTTCCCTAACAAAAATTAACCAAATTAGATTGTTTAAAAAATCAAACGATATGAAATTGATTTGGTCCATTCTTTTTGGTCTTTGGTTTCAATATTTAATATGTTCATAGATAAATACATTTTCCTAACCCTTTGTTCATGTATATAGAATTATATCAAATTAAGCTTTAATTCGAAATCTAAAAATCCTAGCTTAAATAAAGGAATCGCATTATCTCCACAATACCAATGTGGATGCACAACTCCTCTCAGATGTTCATCTTCCAACAACTAGAAACCTCAGCACATCCCCACATGTGTTCCAAGCGCTCGGCATCCTCCTTTTAGTTTATGGATATTTAGATAACCAATCTAACTAGAAACCAGTTATCCATGCTACTTTGAAAGAAATTCCGAGAATTTATTTCATGACTTGATACCATGAAGCTGATTGTAGCATTTTTGAAGCCGAAAATAGAATCTACCTTTAATACATGCTATTATAATGTTAAAAAAACACATCTAGTGTTGTCAATATTCCATCTATATATGCACATGGGTAGAATATTTGTCTTTGTCTCATCAATGAAGATACATGTAGCAGCATTCCACAACGAAAATATTGGGCACGCAAAGGAGTGATCTGGTTTTCAATTGCTCGCATGTCAATGTATACTTGTGATCCCATTTGTATATGTGTTTTCAGAGTCTCGACTAGAGAATTCGTTGATTGCCTTTCTATGGAAAGTGTCTTCGTTTGTTTCTTTTGGAAAACAAAAGAAAAGGAATTGTTATTACTTTTAGAGAGAGAGATCAGAAAAGACCATGTTTGATGGCCTGGAAAGAGAGTTTGCAGCTTTTCAGTAATGAAGAGGCGAGGCTGCTGCCAAGAACTCATTGCAGCAAACCACATTGCTCCATTTAAAATATCACTCAATTCGTTCAAAACAACTATACTTTATACATGCATTTGCCAAAGGAGGAATATATAATACACACACACACACACAAGGCATGGGTGTGACACCAATATTTGAAAGGGAGGATTATTTGAGAAATAATAGCCCCGGAAGTACAGTTGTTGCAGGGAGGGTGGGAAGCACATGCTTATGCAAGGAATGTCCTACAAAACCCACGTAGTTGTGTGCTTTTCGATTCTCGGGTTGTGGGAAACACCATCATGCATGCCAAAGTCTTCAATTAATGCTATTTCTTTATAATAATTGCCTCTTAATTAAAAACAAACAAACTCTCAATTCCTTCTTTATTTACTCTTTTAATTATTAATTATTCTCTTTATCCCAAAAAAAGTCTTTCTTCACCTTTTCCATATCAAATGATAAAATACATCAAATAATACATCAAATAATATGTTAATCTATACATTTTTATTGTATTTATTACATTAAAATTAATCGAAAATAAACTTTAAAAAATATATTAAATATTGATATTTATTTTTTAAAGTTAAATTAAATAAATATGTTTTTAGATATAAAATAAATTAAAAATAATTATTTTTATGAGATGGGGAGGTTATTAATTACTATTATTATCAAATGGTACACAATACTTGTGACATTCCTTTCATATTTTAATGCATGGGGGATTTGATTTTCAATACACACACAATACTCCATGTGTAGATTTATAATTTGCTTGGTTACTCTCCTTATTCTATATTAAGCAAGTCTCTTTTTAAATATATGAGTGTTTTCTTTCACATTGCATGAAAAACAAGGTAGCATTTTTTTTTTTTTTTCAAACCTGGGTGCTAATATAAAACCACATTGAAATTTGTCATATTTGAATGCTCGGTATGGGGAGTCTTTGAAGTCGTCAGCTATTTGTTTAGTTCAGGATCGCTAAAAAAACGTAGGTGAAGTGGTTTATAAAATTTCTAAAGATAAGGAACTTGTTGTATAAAAGAAAGATATTAACTCCTCCAATATACTTTACCTGAGAGTAAATTGTATTATGTAATTTTGAATATGATTTAATGGGCATGATTTATTTGATAAAAAAAAAATATGGTTTCTTAAGTTGTATTAAGAGCTCAAATGTCCAAAAAAATTGTAGAGAAAAGTTGTATCTAGATACCCTAGCCAGGTTTAGATATCATGGGATATGAACGGGTTTTCCGCATCTCATGTGTCATCAAAAAATATTTCAATTAAAAATTGATGAAAATTTAGAATAATTTTGGAATTTTTTTGTCAATTCTATATATTTAAATATCAACTTATTTGTAAATTTGGTATTTATATCAGAATTTTACTATTAATTCTCATGAATTAAAATTATAAATTACTGATATATTAACCAAATTCTTATACAGTCAGTAAACTCATTTCTTTAAAAAAAAAAAAACTTCAAAAACAAATAAGGCATCAGCCAAGCTGTTTCCAGCATTTTATTAATTCAAGTGGCTTTTTGTCTCTTAGTGCTTGCGTGGCATCTATTTTTTTATGATGGGTTTAAAAAGAAAGAGAGAGAAAACCTGAACACGATACATGTGCTAACTAGTTTAGAAGGTATAAAATAACCTAACAGCTTGGAATTTAAATCGAAGGAATCGAGGTAGATAATGGGAGAGTTATTTCGTGCTACGTGATTCAAAACTAAAAACGACGACGAGAAAAGAAATTGTGTTTTTTGAGTAAAGAAAATTAATTAATTAATAAATAAATAAGCCTCTGGGAATTTTATTTTATTTTATTTATGAGAAGAAGAAGAAGATGATGGATGTAAGACGCGTGGAATCTTTCAAGCAGCAGATGTGAATAAAATCAGCTTGTTGTTTTAGGTGTCTGATTTCCGCAATAATCCTTGTTTGTATTGGACCTAATATTTATTAATTAAGAGCCCCAATATTTTATAACCCTCCTGCAATTGTGGCTAAAAAGGACCTTTTCCGTGATATTCTAAAAAGAATGAGCCTTTTTAGTCATTTTAATCCTTGGAACATACCCTAAAGCCTCTAAAGGTGTTGATTTGCTGGATGACCCTTTACTGTTTCTTTCTTTTTGTTAAAATTATTATTATTATTACTCCTTTGCCCTTTCTCCTCGATAGAAAACAGGTGGAGCATAATATAATAATATTTAGTCTATCTTAATTAACATGGTCAAAAAGAAAAAAAAATATTTCCCTTCGACCTCCCTGAGGAATATAGTATAATTGTTATTATTTATTATCATGGAGTAGTATTAATATTATTTAAAATAACTGACTGACTGACTGACTGACCACCATCTCTCTTTCTTTTCTTTTTTTCTTTCTCTCTCTTCTGCAACTATTTCATCACCTCGCAAGCTTCCAAACAAAGAGAATTAATGGAAAGTGAGATTTGCAAGTTTTATTCTCCTCGGTGTCCTTGGATATGTTTACGATGAAACATCAAATAAAAACCCTTGCCTGGTTAATGGGTCTCTCTCTCTCCAGTGATTCCATAATTTTAGCACATGCCTATGGCAGCACCAACTATAGATCCCTCTTCCCAATATTGTCGCAGTAACACTTACAATCTGTTTGGCAGCCGTCTTCATATCCATGGCTTATTTTGAGATCAAGAACAAGAAGCATCATCGGTATACGCGGTTCGGGGTTCCAGCTTCTCCTTGGATATAACTATGGTTCCTGCTCAAAGTCTTTCTAAACGACAGCAGCAACAGCATCAACTTTGGTATGGTAGTTATTTTGGTGGAGGTACTAGTACTTGTCATGAGAGTTTTGGTCTTTTGAGCCGATTAGAAGGTTATGACTCTTGTGTTAGTGAAGCTTGCGTATTAGGATCTGATCTAGTGGCGGCTAATATTCCCATGGCTGAAGATGAATCAAGAACTAATAGTCTTAATAATGAAGCTGGCTCGATCTCAAAAGATGTTCAAGAAGAGAGAGATGAAGGATGGCTCCAGTTGAGTATAGGGGGTCAAACACCACCAACAACAACAAGCCATGAGAGCAAGCACTATCATCATCATCATCATCAACAGCAGCAGCAGCAGCAGCAGCTAGTACTTGATCCCACAACTAGAGGAGGAGGGTTGATTGAACTTGATCTACTACAAGGTAGCAGTAGTAGTGTTTCACATCAAGCAATAAGACCTTTTAGTACTCCTATGTTTCATGCTCCTGATTTTAGAACTCCTCCGAGGCCAGTCATGAACATTGCTGCAAGTCATGCCACTAATTTTGGCACTACCTCTTTATTCTTTCAACACCATCCAGCAGCAACTAGCTCAACCTATCCTCTTCATCAAGAGATAAACTGGCCATTTAGGCCTATGTCGCATAATATGGCGACCGCCTCATCTTCATCTTCTCCGTCGTCCTCTTCTTCTTCTTTGATGCCAGTGGGGTCCTATTTTTCGCGTCCGTTCCAAGTTAATAGTGGCATGGATGTTGCAGGACCGAGCTCCGACTTTAGAGTAATCGATCCTCCAAGAAGACCCCATTCTGGCATTTGGTTTCTGCTACAAGCGTCTCAAAATCAGTAAGTGCAAAAGAAAGGGGGGCGGGGGGGACAGCGAAGAAGCACATAGAAGGATTAGCCCCACCATTTTGTTTTTGTTTCATTCTATATATATTTTGTTTTCTTAATTTCATTTTCAAACATTTCTCACATCCATTAGCTGCTTTGTTATGATTTTGTTTTTCATGTCTAAATGCAGAACGAAAGAACCCTTCTTGCCTCAAATATCCAAGAGCTACCTGAGAATCAAGTAACACATTTTATCTTCTCCCCTTGTTCTTTTAATTTTTGTTCCGTTTTTTGGGGCTTCAATAAATTAAAGTTTAAAGAATGCTTTTTCTCCTGAGACTTAATTAATTCGTTTTTCTTTCTCTATCTGAAACCTTATTAGGGATGGAAGGATGACAGTTCGGTTATTAATGAAGTATCTGGTTAGCAAGCTGAGACTGGATAGCGAATCAGAGGTATTTATAACCATTATTACATCTCTTTTTCTATTCCAATCAATGCATAAAAAGAAGTGGTTGATTGAACTATATATGCTTCCTGCCTTATTTTACAATACACCTTACTTCCTGAAGATTGGCAAATCACAGACAAATAGAAGAACCAAAAAATAGGGAACAACCCTAGCTATCATTCCAAATTACTAGTTTTAATCACACGAATATGGACAAGGGTGGTGTTAGAGACATGACAGAAACATCAGAGCTAAATGCTTTTCTCCAGCGGTATATATTGTGCCCGATAGCTTGATATTTAGGTGAGAAGTATATATATTTCTAGGTAGGCATCTTCTCTTTTTGTATCATTAGGCCATAATCTATTCTTGCAATGATGGTCTAAGAACAAAAAAATTTGTCTAAATTAGATATTGAGTCTTCTAAACTGGTCATCAATTCGAAGTTTAGTTAGTTATAGATGTTTTCATTGACAAGATTAAAGAGGTGTAGGGTTGAAGTGTATTACTTTGGAGATAACGTAGAAAACTACCTGCCACCTTCTTTCACATGACCCCCAAAAACAAATTGAAACGAGTAGCCTTTGATCATCCTTCACAAATGGATTTACTGTTGTAGACCATAACATTTATGAAAGTAACGTTTCAATGATCCGGCATAAATAATGCACACAGCAATAAGAGAACGCACAAACAGGCATAAAGTGAAGTAGTAAAGCACTAAAGCGCGCATACCTATATTTAAGCAGGTGGGATGGCTTCAAATGCAAAACCTTGGAGAAAAAACCTAAGCCACTAGTTTTCTCGCTGTTTTACTTCTTTCTTGCCTGTTTAAGATAATTAACTAGCTTTTAATTTGATACAAGTATTGCTAGGGAAGTCCGGAAGAATTTTCTTGCTACATTAGATATAAACGATCGAGGGTTAGTCTTGATGTATGTATAAGGAAATCCTAGAGGATTGTGCTAGGTTGCGCTATTTGGAATAGGAGACATCTGATACTTACCTCATGAATTATTATGTAGAGCAATTAAACTTAATTTCCATCGCGCAACAAAGAAAACTGCAATATAAACGGGTTAGTGTGTGTGCGCGTCAAGAATTCTCAGTTAGTAAATGAAGGAAGAGACATGTTCTAATATATATATTCTTTGTGTTTCCTATTGTGTTTATCACACTCTTTCGGTTTTCCCCCTAATTTCTTGCTCTCAATGAACTACTACAAATAACTTTACCTTCTATTCGTCCATAGGTGATTGAACTTCACCCTTTTTATCTTTTAAATTGATTTAAAATCATGAATTTTCGAATCATAATAAAATAAACATATCTTTATATATCAATCCTAGTATATACACCTTATTTATTTTCTTTAGCATGCATGGCATCGTTGAGAAACGTTCTGGTTCTATTATTCTGTGTACATCATAATTCACGTGAACGATCATATACATATGAAAAGGTGTATGATGTCTTAGAGGGATGCAAATAATGGACGCATCAAAGTACTGGAAAATAGACTAACTTTGTATTTTTGTCATGTCTTTATACACACACACACACACACACACAATATAACTCATGCATCATAAAAGGAGATGAGTTTGATATCAGATTCGGTGCAAGCATATAAATCTTCTCATGCACTCTTCATCGAATACCCACTAGCTAGCTACCTATATCTTTCATTATTGTCACTGCCATAATTAAACTAAAGTCCCTTGTAAGATAATAATTGAGTGCTCTCTATTTTTATGATTATTATCAATGGAGTATCGTTATCAAACATATTCGATAATTGCATGAAATTCAGGTTTCCTGATCTCTTAAGATATAATTTTTACTTCATAAAATATACTTGTATCTCTCTTGAATCATGCACACATAATGAATCAATTAATTCATTTTAGGTCTTTTTAAAAGGAGGAAAATTGAGAAACCAGAAAAGTTGCAAATTCATATTTTGTGCGTGTATATATATATGTGTGTGTGTGTGTGTAATGTATGTATGTATGTATAAAAGAAGGGATTGTTGATTTATGAAGTGCCTATAACTTCGCAAACCTCCTTAATTTATATAAAATCATTTGCAGCTGCCCAAAAAAAAACATATAATATTTGCAATCTTTATTTTTCTACAAATCTCTTATTCAAAATTAAATTTAGAGAAAAAGAAAAGTGCTGAAGATAGATTTAACGCAGGGCTTGCAGAATAATGTCCATACACTAATTAATATTCTCTCATCAAAGTCTCATAGTGTGAGATGAATCTGTAGTCTCATTGTTTCTTATCATTGGAAATTAAATCATCGACCTCCACTGTGCACTGCAATATTATTGTATGAAAACTTTTTCTGGAGCACAAAAAGACAGCTAAATTGCTAGGGACACGCACCCTACTGGTAAACCAATGAAAGACTTTAATATTAGGGTTCCAAGTTGGTACAAAAGAAAAGAAACTGAAAGAAATCCTCAAGCAGATCATTGCAGGCGATGGAGTTAAGAAATTTTAAAAAACAAAAATCGAATCACTGAGTTACTTTCAGGGAACACTACGTGTTTCCATTTATATGAAAGCAAAACGCTATACGTAAATAGTAGATCATACAACTATATTTTAGTATGATGTGAATCATATACTGAACAAAACATAAAATCATGTAGTCCTCAATCATATAGTAAAGTCAGCAAATTGAATATAAGAAGTAGAGTCATGTGGGTCAGTTACAGTTCCTTGTTCTATTAAAACTGCGTGTATGTGTAGTCGGTCGCCCATTAGGCTTGAAGAAACAGTACACAAATTCTAGCTCTAATTTTTTTTCCCAATTTGTATAATTGATGTAATTTTCATCCCATGTCATTTTTTTTTCCTTCTCTTTTTGATAGAAGACGATTAAAATAAAAGGGTCGTACATGATTACTTGATCTAGAGCCTTCCATTCTCCCTTGTCTTCTACGGCAAGCAATGCTTAGGTTTGTTTCTAGTGTGACAAACAAGAAAGAGAAGAGAATGCCAAGACAACTTATCATTAAAAAACTCGAACTCAGACCTGGTTACATATAGATAGATGAACCACGCAGTGTTAATTAGTTTCGCCATATTCCTTGTCCTAGGTGGTTTACTACATGTAGGTTGTCTCTGTTGTCTTCGCTACCCACAAGACACAGATATATATATATATATATATATATACATACATATATATATATATATTGGCTTGATAGGCTGTAACATGACATTCTCAACATTCCATTTTGATTTAATATAATTTAGTTTTTGCGAATAAGTTTGTAATTAGGTCAACCCTAAAGGATGATTAGTTTGGATCGTGTTAATATATATATATATATTCTTGTTGCTTTCTTGCACTTCATGCCATGCCATGAAGTGAGGAGATATGCGTCGGGTAACACAATATCCTATTTTATGAATCATGCCCAATTACATAACAAGCTCCCAACAACCAAAACTCGTCCGAGCTCTTCTTTGTCTTTCTCCACTCTTGAATCGGATTAAAAAAGAAATTAAATAGCATCCAATATCTGTTTTATATTCTCACCTAGACTAAACACATGTAATTAATCACGAAACGATCATCCAAGGCATAAACTATTGTAGTTATCTAGCTATACGAGTACAAATTCAATGCTCTTCTTTGCTTTTATAGGTTAGAACTAGCTAGTATTAGTTGTTATACGCACATAGGCTGCAGGTCAACTTAATTATGCCATTGATTTGGCAATTTCTTCCAGGTTATGTTGTATCCACTGTCAGGTGATTTAATAAAACTCATCTTATAAAGTTTCTTCTAGGAGGTAATTAGTTCATGTCGTCCAGGATATGCAAGACATCTTTAAAAGAATGCATGCAACTAGGTATCCAATGATTAAAACTTTGTTAGTGGATGTGAGACGAGGTCGAAGTTATAATTGCATTTGAGAAAAAAGAATGAGGCCTAGCTAGCTTATGAGTTTTAGCTTAATTTAAGGAATATTTCCTCAAATCAATTTGTTATTGAAATTAAATCATAAAACTCTTCAAAAATATTATAAAATTACAGTAACCATCTAAAAATCTAGAGATATTACTCAGGAGTAAATATTATAAATTAAAAACCCTTTTTATATATAAAACCATATACCCTTTATATTTTCTTAACCATTCATTTAAAATATATTAAGAGCGATTTGAATATAAAATGAATCTTTGTAATATTTTTAAATCTTCAATGGTCATTATAATTTTATAATATCTCAAATGTTATAGTGATTAATTTACCATATTATAGCTATGAAAATCATGGTATTCACTCTCTTTTCATTATAAACACACACACACAGATATATATATATATATATATATATATATATAGACACACACACACACACATATTGATATTGTAATGATTTCCCACAACTTGATGGCTGGAAACTTTTATTCAAGAAGGACATACGTGCAAGCAATAGTCTAGGAGGGTAATAATCAATATGTGAGAAAGCCAAAAAGCTGTCTTCATATTGGAAGGTTTCCTGCTTGCTTTCTTAAGTTTTTTTAAGCTAGCATTGACTTTAAGATAGGTATAAAATACCATGGATTTGATGTGGATTTTCATAGTTGACACTTGAATATTATTATTAACATAAAAAATAAAGGCAGATACCAAAACATCAAATGAAATCATATCGTAGGGCCTCAAAAATCACACGTGGACCCTGTCACTATCGAGCTCGCCCTCTCCAATCTGCATGCGTTATCTCTCCCTTTGGTCACGCTTCCGCTTCTTTCAGCTCCTCTCTTTTTCATTAGGGATTTATGGTGCTTAAAAAGATCCCAACACCTTAAGTGGTGCACTTTGATAGAAATATTAAACCTCATCTTCATCAACATCATCATCATCTCTCTCTCTAGCCAACCACAAAAAAAAAAGTCCACTAATAAAGAAAATTAAAAAAAAAAAAAAAACACCCATATATATATCTAACGTCGGAGGAAAGCAATGCATGATCGGATAATCCACAACAAAATTATTCCAAGTTGTTGAAAAAAGATCTAAAACAAAAGTTATTAAAAGACAGATAAGTCTCCTCCACGAAAATGAATTCTATAGTTGGTGAGACCACGATATGCATGCAAAATAAAATAAATAGTTATATATAATCCTTCATAATTAACATATGCTTTATGTATTTCAAAAACTACCCGACAAATTAATTATTAGTTTGGTTTTTCCAGATTTTATCTATTTATCTATCTATACAAACACACACACACACACACACACACACACACACACACACACACACACACACACCAAAGAATGATCAAAACCATACACATTATATTACTTGGTGGAAGAATATTGGCCTGCTTGTTATATATATATATATATATATATATATATATATATATATATATATATATATAGGTCGACTAAGCAACGTGAAGTAGACGTGCATGACATGAGATTGATGAATAGTTAGGTTTTGTGGTTTTTATTTTGCCGTGGTTTCCGGTTTCATTACAAATTAAAAAATCTTTGATGCTACTGTATATTATAATAATAAGAAGAAGAAGAAATAAAATAAAGTCCAAGGCTCATGATTTTGCCTTACGAGCAAAGACTGGAGGGGGGGGTCCCGTAATGATGAACTCGGGCAGTTCTCGAGATCGTGGGTGAAGGGACGGGCAGCCCCAAAGGGTCGATTGTTATGGCTGGCCTCTAATCGTAGTAGTTTTTGTTGCGCCATGGAATTTCATGGGTAAAGTAGACGTTACAGGGATACACACACACACACATTTATATAGACACGCACGCACACGTATGGGGCTATGGGAAAGACGTAAGCTTGTGACAAAGCATGACTTCAAATACTTTTTTTTTCTCTTATGAATATTAAAAAAAAAAGCGTCAACTTTAAAATTCAAATACATCATTTTTTATTTGTTAGCAATATTATTCAATACATTTCTAGGTCTCCGTTTATATTGTAGTGAACTTTAGTGTTTAAATTTCTTTTCAAAGTATTTTTAGATGATTTTCATATGTTAATATTAAAAATATATTATTTTAATATATGTAGACGGGTTTTCTTTTGGATTGTTCTTCTTTCCACAATTTAATAGTTTAAAAGTAAAAAAATGCGATCCATTTTTTTTAATGAATGATGTGAATATAAATATTGGTTTAGGTTCCAGCTATTAATTCCAAGTGACCGGATATTCTTCAAATTTAGGATTATATAAATAGATGTAAATATTTAAATTATATAGTTAGCTAACCTTTTGTTTTTATTTTCTTGGACGATTGTGACTGGTAAAAGCAGATAGAGATAACCTGTAGAGGGCATCAACTTCTACCTTTCTTGACGTTGCAGCATGTAAGGGATAACATATGGAGCCCAAGAGATGCACTCACCTTGCTTCCAGAATCCTCAACCACGGATCATGTCATGGTGCTGCACTATCGTAGAAGTGCTTGAGAGAGCCAAATTATTTCTCATTATTTATTTCTCTCTTGCATCATCCTTAAGTTATCATACACTCGTATTTTTTCCCGGCTTTTAGGCTCTTTTATTTATTCTTCTTTTTTAATTCACTTCTCTCTAATTGGAGAAAATAGTTTGGAATGCCCCAGAGATGAGGTTTACAATTTCGGAGTAAATAACATGACCCAGAAATGTATTTCCGAGCTATGCCGGCTTGATCGATATCTAATTATAATTGTTTTATTAACGAGCATAAACATCATCTGATGAACGACTGCTTTTCTTTTCCTCAGTTAAGTTTCTCGCATATGTTATTGGGCTCATAGGTCAATTAAGCACCATAATCCGCTAGCATTCCAATGAAGCGATGGGCATGAAGGGCTGTCACCGGCGCCCACATGTGATCCTGCAAGGACCTTGTACATTTTGAAAATTTGTTGGTCTCGGGGGTTAGGATTATCACAAGTTCGGGAAATAAATGCAATCATCTTAATAGTTATTTTGATAAAGTGTAATTACACAGCTAGAATTGAAAATAATTGAGCAATAGACACATCGCAAAGAAGACAAACAAAGGCAGATGTTGCTGATATGCGCTACCCGAACTTCAGTAGCACCGCCCAGAAAATATCGCAAACGTCAGTGTCAGACTGCAAGCGATACGTGCAAAAACCATGCCAACGACCATAAAGCAGGAAGTCCACAGCTCCAGTTAGGTTCTGCATTCCTCGTGTTCGATATTCATCCCCGCATTACACGTACAGAACTGCGAAATCTTCGTAGTTCACAAGCCCATCACTTGTTTCATTTTTTAAACTCTAATGTTCCACCAATCAGACAGTTTGAGACGCTTGCCTATACTTCCACACAAGTACTCTTAACATTAGAGTGCTGAGAGTGCTTAAGGTTTTTGAAAACATTCTGTAATGAACATGCTACATCACTTGGTAATGTAAGAATGTTAGATGTTTTAAGTGAGCCTGGCATTACCCTCACTACCTTACCAAACCAAGACATTCTTCCGAACAACGATTTCCATTTTGGAAACTTATTAAAAACCTTCAACTTCAAACCAGTGCACAATGTTCAGTAAAGCTAACGGACTGCCTGCAGTTTAAGCCAAATACACCAAAAATAGCATTGTAGAATGAAATGAATGCACGATGAATTTCAATGATGCGTTTATTTTTTATAAGAGTATTAAGGCTTCAGCGATGAACTTCATCATTTATGAAAAGAAGACGATCTGCACTCCCTACAATCCACATATAACAAGCAGGGACCTTAGAATCTTTAGCATGCCATTCTAGTGTGAGGAAAAGGACAAGAGCCAGACCCCCACGAGATAAGATGCATGAAAGGAAATTCATTCATTATCAAATTTAACCAAAATACTGAGGCAATATGTGCAATTATTAGAGAAGTTATAATACCGACAGTATAAGCCCCCAAAGCCTTGTTAAACTTGAGAAACGAGCCAATAAAAACTTGCTGCATCTTGATCAAGTTTATGATAGGTAGACCCAAATTAAAGATGGAACGGCACATGCAATTGCTGTTTCCAGCAATGGGCATCCATGATCCTATCTAACATCAAAGATCAGTTCTAGAAGGGGGCAAACACAACACGTTCATGATGTATGGCTTTCTGTGTGCAATGCATGGAGTTCTTCATTCAGGACCAATTCTTAAATTCCCATACCACAAGCCAGCAATGATTTATTAGGAGTCCATTTGGCATGACTTTTACAAATTGATTTAAGTTGCTTTTGACTTTTGACTCAAAGAAAACTCACAATTATGTTGGATAAAAAATAACTTCAATAACAAAAATTTCTTATAAATTTGAATCAAAATTTTGCTTCATCAAAAGTTAAACTTTGTTACCTTCAACTTTTCTAATCTACATCTTGCCATCTATTCAAAGCAATTGCTTTGTGTTTTGAAAAACATACTTGTATCTTGTATAATTTGTATGACAAGTATTCTACAATGAAGATAAACTTATGAGAAGAAATTGTCCCGGTACCATTCAACCTTTGTCAAGACCACACCAAACCTTGAGTTGTTCATTAGCTGAAGTGCAACTCGTGAAAGAGTTAAGAATTGAGGTATAATTATTGACTTAAGAAAGATTTAGACAAAATGTTCTTGCAAGCCTATGAGCTGTCTCAAACACGGGATGGCATTTTTACATCTCTCAGACAAATTACATTGGTTCAACAATAGTGACATAAACAAGGTACAGTCAAACCTGTTGCTCAGATAAAAGTGGCGGTGGATTCAGAAATTTGTTAGATTAAAATTTCCTTAGACAAGAGGACCATCCCAACACAAGAATAATGTTTCAGCAGAGCAGAAAAGGTGGCTAACTGGTCAGCATGTATGATACGTGCCAAAGCAGAACGCAGTACAAACATGATCAGGATGCCCATCGTTCTGGACTTAAACAAGAAAACAAGTTAATGGAACCAGAGCAGTAGATAAAAAAGAGATGTCAACCCCTCACGGTGAACAGGGTGAATACTCAGTATAAATGACAAATCCAAACAAATTCCATACCCTGATTCCCATTATAGTTTCATGCAAGAAAGCGGCTTGGCATCAGTGTGCTTAAGTTTTGAGAGAGCAAATGTTAAAGGGGGAGGGGGGGTGGGAAAGTGAAGAGAGTGACTAGGCAGATTATTTGGAAATTTGCAGCCACTTCCGAATCACGAATCCACCTAATGAGAGAGACAGTGTCCAGTTTCAAGAATCACATGACTATGCTACTATTCATGCTAGTACTTGCCACCTTTATAAAACTTATCTTAAGCGCTAAGTTTTTATGCTGCCATCAAAATAGTAGTGGTGTTGATAGCAACAAAGCATAAAAAAGTTTACCTTGGTGACAGAAGACCAAAATGGCAAGTCGAATGACAAAACTGCATAACCTTAATAACAAAAAAAATTAGCACTCAAACACAAGCATTATGTCGAGAAAATAAATAGCAACCAATCAACTCAATCTCCAAACAGAAAAACATGTACTTATTGATATTTAAACCAGCTCCGCCACAAATAGACAGTGAAACTATTCAGCAATAACTATATCAAGAAAGTATATTGTGTAGAAAGGCAAGCCAGGTGACATTGCTAAGAAAGAAATATCATAAAATAAGAGCAAAACGTACATCTTTGTTATCCAATAAACATTAACCTCAATGGGTTTTGAAATGACTAAATACTATAAAATAAATGACAAAATGCAAGATTAATGAAAAGGGAACGGCACAAGCAAGAAATCAATGAGAAGAAACTACCAAACGATACCCAAACTATATCATCATCGTTATTATTAGTCAAAAAAGATAGCTCAAACCATCTCAGACATGCATTTTTATCAATTATCACACTCCATCCATGACCGAGGTTTTTTTTTACTCGAAAAAGGAAGTTACACCAATTATACTAAAAGATATAGACTAAAAAAAAAGAGTTCAAAACTCACTGAAACCCCTTTCTAAGCTTCTGAATCGCAGAATACAGTTTCCTCCTCGAACCAACTGCATTAATTCCCATATCTTTCAAATCCTCCAATGTCAATAACGGCAACACTTGATCATCCACTTCATGTATCTCAAAAACAGGCGCGTATCGACTTAACCCTAACTCAATCAACCAAGTCCTCACGCCTTCCCATTTTCGCTCTGAATTGTCATCATTCTCCATTTCTATTCCTTCATTTTCCCTACTCTCTGTAACCCTATATCGACCAGAACCCGTACCTGTTCTCCGATTTCCTTGCCAGAAATCTAAAGCAATATTTTCAACAGAATGAACCGGACTTTGATCTTTTAAAGGACTATCAGAATCAAGGTCGAATTCCCGAACAAACCCTTCCTCTCCATTTGAAACCTCCAAATTAGTATCTTCTTCATCGATTCTTGAATTCGATGAAATCCAATTCGATCTCACTCTCTTCGTTGCCCCTCTCTTCGCTTTCCTTCTATGACCGAATTCGACAAGATTTAGCTCTCCGTTTTGATTATTGTTATGGACCTCGAGTTCTTCAATTTCGTTGTTGTTTCCGTTAACAAGATGGGTTAGGGAACGAGCTTTGACTGATTTCGAGGAGTCTTTGGGGATGCGCCACGTGTGGTGTTGCTGCAGCTGTAGCTGCAGCTGCTTTGTTGACCGTCTCACGTGCGTGTCATGTGCTGTTTGGTGATGATGGTCCCCGATCTCACCGAGACGGACGCTTGGTCGACGTTGCCGTTTTGGTATTGGTGGTGGCGGCCCTTGGTTTTCTGATTCAGCAAGAGCTAGAGCTGTTGTTGTTGCAGTTGTGGTGGGGTCTGTGGCGGCGGATGATGTTGTGGTGGTGGCGGCGGCGGCGGCAGTGGTGATTGGGCCATCCGGTGGAAGTAACTCGGCGGCCATTTTTTCATGAGAGAGAAGATAGAGAGTGTAGACCTGTCTAGACGGAGGTGCGCGTAGGATAAGGGTTTAGATTAGGGGAATCTGGTGGTGTCAGGAGTACGGAGTGTTTGTATTCTGGACCGTTCGATGAGGTTTATTGTTAACAGTTGCATCCTGACAGAATAACGTTAGGATTTTTAAGGCATCGTTTGGGTTACGGCTATTCATATAGGAAGATGCTTTGCTGGGCCCAGCTTGACGTTCTTTCGATTTTGGGCTGACAAATGCCTAGGCCGTATATATGTCTGGTTACCCAAAAATATAAACATACAAAAGAAAACATTTTACATCTAAACGTAATATTTCATATTTAATATCAATATCTTTTCATTTTTAATATAACTTTCAGATATTTTATATTTAATTATGCTTATCATAATATCCCCTTGATATATTAAAAAATAAGTGGATTTTATTTTATTTTCTTAAAATAACCTTTCATCATTATTTTTTGAATGTCTAAATTTTCCCATCTGCAAAATACTCTATAATTGTAAATTTTTATACTGATATAATTGTAAATCATGATTAAATTTAAATGAAATTACGATCGCAGGGATAGAAGGTATAGTTCTTCCTATTGTAAATCTTTTTAAGAAAGAAATAAAGCTACAATAATCATTACCGTAATAAGATGCTCTAAACTTTTTCTAAGAATTATAGCAATTAATAAAAATAAAAGTATATCATGATAACTATTTAATTTAAGAAAAAAATATTATAGGAAAATAAACTGAAAATAATATAAGTTATAAGACATTAACAATAAGCTAAATGGTGTGGGGAAAATACTGTAGCTCCCCACACAAATTACTGTGGATTGCTACAGTATTTCCCCCTTTTTTTTTCTAATTTCGTTTTTTTTTCTCTGATTTCTTTTTCCTTTTTTTTTCTTTTATTTTTTTTCATGCCTTTTATTTTGTTTTTTTAATTACGTTAATCTTTCCCCCTTTTTTTACTATTTTTTTCTGATTACGTTTTCTTTTTGTTTTTTTTCCTTTTTTTGTTTCTTTCTTTTTTTTTCTTGCTTTTTATTATGTTTTTTTTTTCAATTATTTTTTTCATTTTTTTCCATAAAATATTTTTTATTATATATTTTTTTTATTTTTTCAATTATATATATATATAATTTGTTTTTCATAATTGAGGTGTCTAGATTAGCTTAAACGCACCACAATTAGTTATTAGATCCAAAATTTTTTATTGTTTTTTTATTATTTTTTTCCTGATTATATTTATATTTTTTCCATGAAACATATTTGTTGCTGGTTATACTTTTTTAATTTTTTTCTTTTTCCACTTATATTTTTTTTTTATTTTTTATGATCGGGACGACCAGGTCAGCTTAAGCGCAACACAATTAATCCCTAACTGTTCATATCAGCTTATGCGTACCACGACTAATTCTCGGACCCATATTTTTGCTAAGGTGCTTTCCCGCTGGTATTTTTTTTCTTATACTTTTGTTTTGTTCACTTATATATTTTTTTTATAACCGGGGTCTATAGGTCAGTTTAAGTGCATCACGACCAATTACTAGACCGAACTTTTTTTAAAAACAATATGGATTGCTACACTGCTTTCACCTTATATTTTTTTTCTTTAACTTATATATTTTTTTTATAACCATGGTCTCTGAGTCAGTTTAAGTTTTTTTTTTAACTTATATTTTTTTTTTTATAATTAGGATCTCCGGACTACCTTATCATGACTAATCCCATAACAAATTTGTTTTGATAACGTGTTTAGACCACCCATGACTAATCCCATCAATTTATTATTTTAAAAAATTTCTAATACTTTTTTTGTTCACTTATACATTTTTTCTTATCCAAACCCATTTTTTTATATAACTAAGGTCGGATCCACCGACTAATTCTTTGACGAATTTTTTTAAAACAATATGGATTGTAAATGTGTAAACTCCACATAACATTGTTGATTGTGCTTTCTTTTTTTTCTTATTCTTTTTTCCTTATTATGTTTTTTATTTTTGATTTTTTTTTGCGCTATAATTTTTTTTTCACTTATATATTTTTTGTTTTTTAATAGCTAGCTTAAGGCCCACAATTAATCCTAAGATCCAATTTTTTTATAATTGGTGTTCAAACCAACTTACCATTTTTTTCTTTTTCTAAAGTGCTTGGTATATTTTTTATACTTTTATTTTGTTCACTTATATATTTTTTATAATGGATCTTTAGGTCAGTTTAAACATACCATGACTAATTTCTGGGCCGAATTTTTTTAAAATACAATATGCATTGCTATAACGCTTTCATGCTTATATATTTTTTTCTTTCACTTATACATTTTTTTTTATAACAATGGTCTCTCGGCTAACTTAAGTTTTTTTTTTTTTTTACCAGGATCTTCGGACCAGCTAAATCGCACCACCACCACTCCCTGGACCAAATTTGTTTTTTGATAATAGGGGTGTCCAGGCCAGCTTGGGTGCATCACGACTAATCCCCAACCAATTTATTATTTTTTTCTTATTTTTATTTTTATTCACTTATATATTTTTTTATGACCGAGGTCTTTGGTCCAGTTTAAGTGCATCACGACTATTTCCCAGACTTATTTTTTTAAAAAAAAAATATGGATTGCTACATTGCTTTCATGCTCATATTTTTTTTTTGCTTTTTTTCACTTATATATTTTTTTTATAACTGGGGTCTCTGGGTTAGATTAAGTGCACCATGACTAATTCTCAGACCCTTTTTTATAATCGGGGTGTCCGGGTCAATTAATGTGCACCGCGAGTTGAATAAGTATGTATATACCGCCTGTAAGACAAAATCAAAGAGTTTGCTAGAAGGGTGTACTGGTAATTTACCAATTTTTAATTATATTTTTTGTCACGGTGTTGTGGGTGTGTCTTCGAGTGTGACGTCAATTTTAGAGCTCATGCACATTTTTGATGGCGTGTGCGGCGTCGTAGAAATTCTAAAAACATATATTATTTTTTTATATGTTCATTTTATTATGTAAAATATGTTTAAAATAATATCATGATATCAGAGGCATTTCCATTTTTTTTTATTTTCGTGCATAGTAGAATAATCATAATACCCACAAATAAGATAAAAATTAAAAATTGTAAGTGGAGGTGTCCCAGTAATTGTACTGTTTTCATGCACAATAAAATAACTTTTGTAATCTCAAATAAGACAAAATAGAAAAGTTATTTGCGGTGGTGTTTCAACCATTTTACGTTTAACTATAAATGCATAAGAAAGAGTTTCATCTCATTTTACACCACCAAAGCTAAACTTACTATGTTTTTTTAACGCGAATTGTATTTAATACAAATACAAATAACAATAAAAATTAAAAATCTAAACTAAGAGCAAAGGTGTATATATACAGATAAAAAATTTAAAACTATTTTAGAAGGACCTAGAAAATCAAGGGATCAAAATTAAACTGAAAAATAAAAGAATAAAAACTGAAATATAAAATAATAAATTATATGTGTTAAAACTAGATAAAAAAAAAATTAATCCCTGCGACGGAGCGCGGGTTTATGGCTCGTACATAATAAAACTTGTCCCAAAGTTGTTTTATAGGAAGAAAATAATAAATAACAAATTCTCAATTATTTTCAAATATTAGAAAGGTATGTTTTATTTTAATCCGGTAAATTATCTACTCTATTAAAACAACCAGAGTGGCCATATACTTCTACGCTGTTTAAATGAATAGTGATATAAACACTAAAGGAGTGATTTTTTTCAGTTTTTTTTAATAAATTATTTTTATTTAATTTTTAATTTTATCCTTTAATATTATATTAATTTTTAAAATAATTCTTATAATATATTTTCTATAAAATTATTATAGTTTCAAACAAACATCTTTATATTCAAGTATTTTAGTATGTTTTAAACAATTATTTGCTGGCATGGTCTGTCTAGTGGCAGTCCTTATTAACATCAACAACTCTTGTGCTGCTATAAATATGAAAAAATATTATATTAATAATAAATATGTCTTATATTAATAAAATTAGTGTTGAGTGTAGTTAATTAATTAGCAATAGGTAATATTCACTGATATCAGTAATGACACTTTTCAAAAACAATTATTTTCAACAAATCAAACATAACTTTCAAAGCGAGGTTATACATAGGGAATTCTGGATCTTAAAAGGATCACATGATCTAAAACCAAATGATTACAATGAAATAGGGCAAATTAACTTCCATGATTACGCGAACCAATTGAGCTTTGTTTTACAACTCAATGGAACACGATCCAGATAATTAGGAAATTGAAAACAAGCAGATTCGCTAATCCATTAGAAAATAAGCAGATTCGCTAATCCACGCTGCTAAATAATCTTTCATGCCCTTCCAGAGTTGCTGGTTTCCTGAAAAGTGGCCATCTTCAAAACTAGGAACGCTTAAAATGTTGTTTCGTGGGAGAACGTGAGGTGAGGCTGCAACAGTGAAGTGGGTGCGTCTGATATCTCACCGGGAGGAGAGGGCTGGGAGGATCCAGGTTCTAGGTCAGACAGGAACTGAAGTTCGGAGCTGAATAGCTCCTGGAATTTAACGGGTCAGATATACTTACTGTAGGAGAAGCTTTTAAAGTAAAAATGATTCAGAATTTAATGGGTTTTGTCAGGTCGAGATATATAAATATTTACCTGCCATGCTTGTGTCTCCATATTGTAGTTCATTTTAAAGCCATTAATGACCGTTTCATTAACCAAAACAAGTTCTGCTTCAAGCGACTGGACAGTAAGAGAGTTAATGAGATAGATAACTGGGTTTGGTTACATTCGAATGAAGAGGCCATTTTTAAGCAGTGTCTTCATTAATTCTCACCTCCACTCGATCTTTCAGAGACTGGACATGTCTGATTATCTCATCCAGTATGTGAGCCTTTCCGGTTATCTGTTGATTATTATGACAACATTAACATATATAACTTAATTATTTCGATCTCGGAATAATATTTTCCTCGGACTCGGTATTGGCAGATAACTAGAGAGTGTATTTTTACCCCATCGCATCCGGGAACCAGAGATTGCAAAAGCCTCATCTTCGCACTGATTTTCTCTCTTCTCGCCTACAAAACCATGTTTCCCAAGAACAATAAGCTGATAAGACAACTTTTGGAGTTGCGTTTCAAATATTATTTCTTGAAAATTTAAATTTTATCATAAAATTAATTTATTATTCTTATGTTTTTATATCATTCTGACTCTGATATAGTAAAAATATTTACTAAAATAAAATATTGCTTTAATATATACATTTTGAAAAAACAAAGTTACCGCGCCGCTAATTCATTAAAAACCAGCTGGTTCTATTAATCAGTGCTTTGATTAATTACCCTCTCAGCAAGGCTATGACTGTCTGTTGCTTCACCCCTTCTTGCCCTGACGTGAACATAGCCGGCCGGATGCTCGACAGGAGGAGCTGTCTTCTGTCTTTTTGTGGGCTTTACCCTTTCTAATTTTCTGGAGACGGAACTTTTCGGGAGTTTCTCACGTTTGCTTTCTCTTTCAACCTAACCAAATGCAGTACAATGGAATCAATGATATCTTCATCAATATCAATCATTTACTGTTCATGCAAACGACTAGTCATGTGTTAATTAGCAAGAAACATCGAAAATAATACCCTGATTCATTACATAAAATTGTGTTAACAATATTTGGTGTGTTATTCTTACATATGTATATAATATTTAGCATATTCCCTACACCGCCGTACGTGTACTTTACGCTCCATTGATGTGTGTTCTAGCTCTGGCATTTCTCGTAAAATTCTGTTCAATTTTTATGGCAACATGGTTCTAGTTAGGAAGCTTGGTATTGGGGATCATTCGTACCTTTCTGGCTGGCAGTGATTGCTTTCTCATTTGCCGCATTTCTGGGGTCACCACCTGAATAACTTGATCCTCTTCCCGGTAGTCAAGACCGACCACCATGCGTGGTGAACTTGAATTATGATTTACAGTCGCCGAAGAGTAGTTTATAGTGCTAGCGAGATGGACTTTCTCACTGAGATTCTCGTAACCATGGATAGTTTCAAGGATTCTTTCAGCATGTAAAGTGCTCTCCTGGAGAAATTCATGTGTAAGATATGGGGGGGGAAATGGTCCGATTGCAATGGTTTCTTGCTCTGGCAGTAAACTAGACACGTCGTTTTTGGTGTTGGGATGGGGTTGAAACTCGTCAGCAAGAATAGCGAGATGCTGACGCTGGCAAGGAAAGGCTGCCATTTTGGAGTCTTCAAACTAAGCTAGATCCGCCAGCAAATCAGATAGCCGGTAGGGGAGATGGACTGGCGGGTCTTTAACAATCTAAAACCTACCTATATATAAATAGATGAGCACCACGTTATAATCGCAAAACACTGTTAGGGGGTCAAATCAGATCGTGACACCTTTGTTTTATATTCTTGACTTTTGATTAAAAAAATGTTTTTTTAATGGAAATAATTTTTTCAAAAGAGAATTATTTTTTGTATTTGATAATTTTATTCAAAAATAACTTGAATTTTGATAAAAAAAAAAATAAAAAATTGGCTATTGCATGAAAAATAAGCTGAAAAATAACTTATTGATATTTTATTTTTGAAAATTTATTACAAAAATAAATATCACATTTAACAGATAAAATATTGAAGGTTTGAAATTAAAAAAATCTAATTTTATAAATTATTTTAAATTAAATAAATAATAATTAAAATAATAGAGATTAAATCTGACATATAAAAAAATTGAAATATATATATAATTTCATAGATTATTTTAAATAAAACAAATATAATCAAAAGAATAACGATCAAATCTGATAGATAAAAAATTTCAATTAAAAAAAATAAGATAGAATCAAATAACAATAAAAAAAATGAGGATCAAAATTGATATAAAAATCAAATTAGATAAAATCTAAGTGATAAAATCAAATAAAAATAAAAAAAATAAGGATCAAAATTGATATAAAAATCAAATTAGATAAAATCTAAGTGATAAAATCAAATAACAATAAAAAAAAATAAGGATCAAAATTGATATAAAAAACAAATTAGATAAAATATAAGAGATAATTTAAAAAAAAACAATTAACAATAAGTTTTTTTTTTGTGATTTCTAGAAAATGTTTTGTGTACAAAATAAAAGAAAAATACTTTTCGAGATACCGAAAAATAATAATTAAAAACAAACTTTTCTAATTGTAGCCAAATGCACAAAAGTATGAAAAGTCATTTTAAAAATATCATTATATATAAGCTCTTGTGTCATAACCATAAATAATTGATAAAATATTATTAGTTATTTTATTTACATTGTGAAAAACTATTATATACAATAGTGAGTTTCATTAAATATAAATAAATAAATAAATTAAATCTCTGTTATTTCAATTTTAAGGAATTATCTAATATGATTATGACAATTTTGATTACTTTTTTTTACTCAAATACTAAAAGTAGCACATAAAATATTTATCTTGGTTCAGCTTTTCAGGATCCTATTTCTTTTTTAATTTATATAATTGAGGTGTTTATGTCTATTTCATTTGATAGTGAGAGTCCCTTCATTTATGCTCAAAATAGTTTTTTTTTTTTTCCTTCTTGATTATACTTTTAAAAGGAGGAGGATCACGTGTTACATTTCTATTGGTTTGACTTTTACTCATATACTAATGGTTTAGCCAGTGACATTATAAGCTATTGAAGTATTAGTTTTTATAAGGATCCTATTTCTTTTTAAATTTAAATAATTGTGGTATTTGTGTTTAATTCATTTGATAGTGGAGGAGTCCCTTCGTTCGTGATCGAACTAGTTTTTCTCTTCTTCTTTTTCTTAATTTTGACTTTTAAAAGTATGAAGGGTTACATGTTATATTTATATTGGTTTGAATTTTAAAATATATATAAAATATAATAAAATTTTAAAATAAATAATTTATTATATTCATTTCTTTTTTCCCTCTTTAATTTATTCACAAGAGCAAAACAATTAATTATTATTTTATTTCAGAAAGTAAAAAAAAAAACATAGAAATTGATTAAAATCTATGTTATGTTTTTGTTTTTTAACTCATGTTTGATATCACACAAACTGATTAGTTAATATACTAAAAGACTTATATTTTACTTATATTATAGTAACCATTTAAGTCTTATAAATTAAAAGATTCATGGATATTCAGTTAAGGATAAAATAACGGATGGATTGTTGAAACAATGGGTCTCGGTAAATATGTAACTTTTCATATTAATGATTTTTTAATTTATTTTTTCATGTAATATTTTCATTTAATATATTTTATTTTATTTTTACATCAAATCTAATATATTTTCTTAGATTTTTATTTTACTTCAAAAATAATACACACACACACACACACACACACACAAGTAAAAAATTACCAAAATAAAATTTAATTATTTTTAAAAAATATATAAAAATGTATTGTCAAAATCGATATTCCTAGTGTCTCTGAGACAAGTGTTAACTGTTAAGTAAACTATAACCTATTCTTTACAATTTAACAAAACTAATTAATTACTCTTGATAAACAATGGTTAATAAAGAATTAGCTCTTTGTCAATTCTTCAGCCCACTAGTTTCAAAATTCATTGTAGAAAAAATGGTGAAATAAGAGTTTCAAATGATATTTTCTCATATTTTTACACACTCGTAATACTATGTATTTTTAATCTATGACTTTTTTGGTTTATTTATAGCTTTAATTTTTTTTCTTTGTTTAATTTTAAAAGGTTGTTATACATTTTTATTTTAAAGTTATACTTTGTTTTCTAAAATTATGATTCATGCAATTTATTTCATTTTATCTGAGTTGATATTTTAAAAGCCAACATAATTAATACAGTCCCAGGTAGTGGCGGGTTGATATTGGTGTTGTAGGACAAGTGGATGGAAGAAATTATACAAGGATAACTCATTAACCTTTAGAGTATTGACCTATTAGGTGTTAGAGAGGTCATATATTGACACATCAAGTAGAATATAATTGAATATTTTTAATGAAAGATAACATATATGAATTAAAAACATCATATTTTTAGAATTTTAATAAAGGCTAGATAATCTAAAGTACTCATGAATCAAAAAGTTGTTAAAAGACAAAATAAACACGGTATTGAAAATCAAAGAAAACATCCAAAAAGAGAACAATGTGAATTATATTGTTTTGATTTACAAAAAAAAGACTAAATAGCTTAACATATCATGTTTACTATTTAGATGAATAAACCTAACAATATTTTACCATAAAATATTTAAAGTCAAAAGCTACTTGTCATGCTATAGTGATTTCTCAATAAATCTTTGAGTCATTTTTAAATTGTTGAATAATTTCCATTCATGTGGGGATTATTGGAAATTTGTTTTAATTAAACAAATGGTGAAAAATAACAAATTAATCCCACTGAACCTATAGTTTTCCTACTCGAAAAATCCTTTTTTTATATAAATTTAGATGTTAATTTATGATGGTTAATTAAAGGTTTATGACGATAGAAATCAAATTTTATCAATTCTTCTACCTTTTAACACTTGAAACTAATTACAAAAAGGATGAAAAAAAGATTTTCTCAAATTTTTACACGTTGTTTTCTCACCTTATATTCTAGTATTTTATTTTCATTTTATGCTTTGGTTTTCCTTTTAAATATAAAGCTTGGGTTCATATCATCAAAATATACCTGAGTTCCATATTTTTCACTTCAAAAACCCTGGTTTATAAATGCATTTAAACTAAGATGTTAATGGTTGAATCTTAAAAGATATAATGCATAATTCTAGTTGCACAAGTAAATAGCAATAAAGTTTTAAGCATAAATAATTCATCATCGATAATGACAAAATTAAAATTTATTTATTTTAAAGTGTTTCAACAAATAAATACCTCTTTTGTTTTAAATAAAGCATGTTTGTCATGAGTTTATAAATTTTAACATATATAAATTCCGATCTTTACTATGACATCTTTTTATGATGATAAACTATCAATTCATGTTAATTATTTTTTAACTATAGCCTTGTTATGACGTGTAATACATTGGTTTTGAAATTGATGTAGATTCATTGACTCTAAACCACGTGTAATGATATTCTCTCTTTGCTTTCGAATATTGATTTGTTATATTCAAAATGTTATTTTTTGCTTCGTGGAACATCTAGTTGAATGCCATATTTTTATTTCAATTAGTTGTCTCGCTCTATCATAACTAGTTGATCGAATCTCTGTATACATATATAAAAAAGGGCTTGAGATCCACACAGGGTGTGGTGGCGAAGGGCTTGAGATCTACACAGTAGGTCTCCAGTTCGAGTCAGGGCGTGCACTTCTTGTAAGAGCTTGGGACAGTCGAGATTTTATTCACTCACTTGGGCCCATAAAGTACACTTTCCAGGAGGCGTGGTTTCCTCAAATCCAAAAAAAAAAAGTTAGATTCTCACTACTCGACAAAGATTCATGTTAAAGCATCATTTATTCCATTCATTTTTTTTATCTAAAAGGTAAAAATAGTTATAAATGTTTTAAAATAATTTTAGTTCACAAAGCATATATGAACTTTCCTAAAACATGTTAATTCTATTGTGATAGTCAAAGAAGGCAACCCTGATTGAATTTTTTATTTTTTATTTTTTTAAAAACAATTATGATGGGAACGACAAATGTCTACAAAATACCTGATTCATAAAATTTAAGAAACTATACAATCTTGTGAAAATAATATATAAACATGCTTATTAGGAAGTCCTGAGAAAGGTTTTAACATGACAAATGTGAATAACTATTGTTAAATCAACCTTAATGTTAATTCTGTAATTTTATTTTATATAACTGCTTAGACTATAAATAGTGATAATCTGTTGATTACAATAAACCCACTAATTACTATCCAATAATAATTAGCCAAGGAAACTAATCACCAAGGCAACCAAATATAGAAAGATGGCCAAGACAACTTGATGGGTTATTGGATTATTTTGGAATATAATTTAAGTTTTTTTTTAAATATTTTTTATTTATAAATATATTAAAAATATTTTTTTTAAATATTTTTAATAGTATTTAAAGAAATTTTAATAAATAAAAAATAAAACTAAAAGTTTTAAGTTTTTTTTTTTAAATACTTTTAAATAACGGTGACAAATTGTCCCTTCCTTTTGTTTTAGAGAGCGGTGCAATAATTTTTGGAGTTGTTAAGGTTTGTCTTCTAGTTCACGTGGCAGAGAGAGTTGTTTACGAGCTTTTAGGAATCTGTCGGGGATAAATTTTATGAAACTGTGTTTTAAACTATTAAAAAAATAAAAAAAATAAAGTTTTTATTTTTTATTTTAAATTTATTTTTAAATTATTTTTATTTTCATATATTAATATCAAAAATATTTTTTTAAAAAAATAAACAAAAAAAATATATTATTTTACTGTAATTTAAAAAAAAAACTTTAAAAATAATTTCAATCATAATAATAGCTGACCGTCCCACACGCATTTTTCATTTAGCGAACCATTAGAAATGACGTTGGAAATAGCAGGATATGGCAGGACGTCAGCATCCGGGGCGAAGATGACGTTGGTCGCCAGAAGACTAGCAATAGTCCCATTTCTAATAGCTTAATATTATGGTACTATGGCGTGATTAATATTATTTCAAAGTGTTTTTCATTTGTAAATATATTAAAATAATATTTAATTTGTATAGGTCTCCAGCGGGCTTCCAGCATTGCTTCCTTCGTATGCAGGCTAGCTGGAAAAATTTTGTATTATATTTCAACGTGTGTAACGTGGTCTTGCCTCAGAGAGAAGGTGGCTCCTACGATTAAATCCTTTGAAAAATTGGAGCATGCAACAGATTTATCAAGCCAGTGCATGCTCTACGGCAGTAGCCTTTTGACAAGAATGATATAGCTAGCTTGGCATCATCTGGATTATTCCAAGAGATGGAAAAGGAAAGGCAAAAAAAAACAGAGAGAGAGAGAGAGAGACAGACAGTTTGGTGTCCTTGCTCACGTCGTGTTTTTGGAAGTTAGGCACGATGTAGTCGTACATCGCGCGTCTTTGTTTGTTTCACTCATGTCTAATGTTTTTGAGTGTTGTTCATCTTAGAACCTTCGATCCTGTTAGATTATGGTTAACAATAATTACACGATTAAATTACAATGCACATTGGCAGTAGATTCATTAATGTTTTGCCTGATATATTTACGGGCCTGAGTTTAACAAGGCGATGAGCCCAACTGTTCGGACGTGGGTCTAGGTTTCAGCCTAGGGCTTCTCCCATTTACAGACCACGAGGCAGACTCGTGTACCATCTTGCAAACGCAATAGCCATGGCCATATATTACTGGATACGAAGATAATTTGAACAATCATAAATTTAATTTTTTCGAGGCTTAAGTTGAAAATTGGAAGGATTAATCTAAATTAACCTGTATTAATTCAAACAGTATGTTTTTTATTATTTTAAATTGCTCTATGATGTGGGATGCATGTAATATGATATTTGGTATAATTATTTTTATTTTATTCTTTCTTAATTGTTAAGACTTTCTAGAATTATTTTGGTTTATAAATTCTAATAATAGATGTATTCTATTGACCATGTAACTTTCAATAAAAAAAAAATCATTTCCTTAAAGGAATTTAGGTCTATGACTGGATTAAATTGGTTGTCAAATATATTTTTTAAAATAGATTATCATATTATTGTGTCTTGTTGTATGGATATATAAACTCTACACAAGCTAAGTATGAAATATATGATCAGATTATGAAGTAATAATATTTTTTTCTACTCTAACTTTTCATCGAAAGTCATCACACAAAGAGATCAAGGTTTAAATTGCAAAGTGGATTGTGAGATTAGTAGGAGGACCGTTATCTTGGAGAGAATATCAGGTAAGGCTCACACGTTGTCGTTTATCATTGAATTTGGAATGGGTCGGACGTTGCAATTAATTGACTGTTTGACAGTACAGTGAAATTGTTTTTAAAAATATTTTTTTTATTTAGAAATATATTAATATGATATTTTTTATTTTTTAAAAATTATTTTCAACATGAAAATATAAAAATAATCTAAAAAAATAATTTTTTAAATTTAAAATAAAAAATAAAAAAAATTTATTATTTTTTTTACAAATATTTTTCAAGATTGAAACTTTGTAAATCTCGACATTTCTTGCTTTGGTTTGGATGACAGCGCAATACGTTCAAGGATGGTTTTTCTGGGCTTTGCTGAAATAGTTCAAATTCAATATTATGTTTAGTATTCTGCTAAAACGGGCCGGAAAAACACCATGCAATGCAATAGTTCTTTCGGCTTCAAACTACCATTTATTAGGATACATTCGGTACACTCTGTATCTTAAAAAGAATGAAACAACACCTGGCATGTTACGAGCACTATAATATTTTTATCTCTAATTTATAAATATTGAAACAATAATAAAGTTCTCTTTGCATTATAAGTAGTCTATCCATTTATTAAATATAAAAATAATCTTTATTGTCTTTTTCATAGGTAAAAAAGTAAAAAGTACAGTTAATTCTAGTTTAATATGTAGAGTCCATCATAATAAACCCTTATAGTATAGAAAAATATTAAATAATTCTCTTACTAGTACGGACTCTTTTAAATTTATCAGTACCTTTTCTTTTTTAAAAAATAAAAAAATAGGCTCTTCTTTCCATGTCATCCACTTCAATTTTTTTTTAATCTCTAAATAAAACATTAATAAAAATAATTGGAAAGGAGCATGAAATAGACAAGCATGATTAAGTCATGGATTAATTTTAAAATATAAAGATTAAATATGTAGTTTTCAGAACCATGAGATTTGATTAGTTAGTCTTGTTAATCTATACCCACTCTATAATTATCTTTAATTGTTAATAATACTTTTCATTGAAAAAATAACTATTTTTTTTTTATAAAAAGCTTTGAGGTAAAATTTCTTCCAATATAAAAACTCTAAGTTATTAAAATTGATTCTTAAACTCTCAAAACTCAGGTGCCTCTTACTTGATTTTAGAATGTTACGAATCCTTGATGGTCCACGCTCAATATCAAGCTTGTATACCTCACACTGCTATTAAAAAAAGGTTTTGTTGCCAAAATAAAAACAAAATGCATTAATTAGGGTTGTGTTTGTTTTTTAGAATTCATTTTTCGGAAAATTATTTTTCAAACTTTCTTTTATTTATTTGTTTTCTGAAAAGTTGATCAACGAAAAATACTTTCCAGTCAAAAAAAATTTGGCTTGGTTTTCAGGAAAGTGTTTTCCGGAAAATTTGGGTGGAAAACACTTTCCGGAAATTGTGAAAAATTTAGAAATGTCATTATTTACTGATTATATCAAATTTGATACTCAAACTTTTGATTGCTATATATAATTTATTTTGAATATTTATTTTTCAATTCCATCTCTTAAAATTTATTTTTTATATTAATTTTGGTCCTTATTTTTATAATTGCTATTTGCTTTTTTCTTATCATTTTTTTATTGAAATTTTTTATCTATCAAATTTGGTTCTCATTTTTTTTATTGTTACTTATTTTATTTGAAATAATTTATGAAATGTTAATTATTATTATTTTAATTTATTCACCTTTCATTTTTTTTTAAATTTTTAGATTTGATCTCTATTATTTTGATTATTATTTATTTTATTTGAGATAATTTATGAAATTATATTTTTTTTCAATTTCATTCTCATTCAACTTTTTAATTTGTAAGATTTGTTCCTCATTATTTTAATAAACTTGAAAAAAATTAATTTATTAATAAATTATTTTTCAGTTCATTTTCCATAACACAAACAAACACTGGAAAGTGTTTTCCAGTTCATTTTTCATAACACTACCAAACATCAGAATTCACTTTTCAGGAATTCATTTTCCCCGAAATTCACTTTTAAAAAAAAACCACTTTCCAGCAAACAAACGAGGCCTAAAAAAAAAACATTTCATGGAATAAATACATCTTTTCTAAATAGTTTAATTTGTCGTGTTTTCTACAAATATCTTATTATGTAATTAAATAAAATATAAATTCCATAAAGTAAAATTATTAAATCCGCTGCAACCGTGGCCCAAGTTATGGGTTAAGGGTTTCGGTTTTTGAAAGAATCAATCCACTACATTGTCGTTGAATTGATAGTGTTTTTAAAATATATATATTTTAAGTCAAGCGAATGGCCAAGTTGCTGATGCTTTGAAACTTGGCCTGATCAAATAACAAGGTTGACATGTCGCCATTTTAACCCACCAGCCGTGGATAAGTCTTTCGTTGCAGCAGGCGACTGGCTTCGTATTATCTACATGTAAACCAAACAATCCTTGAATAATTGTACCTTTCACTGTTCTTGTCCATGAAATGACAACTAATCAATTATATTTGTTTATTTTATTTTAATTTGAACATTCCTTACTTTCATCTATAAAAAAATGGCTGCGCGTTTTACTTTTAATCACATTGAGTTTTTTTTTTTTTTCAAAAATATTTTTAAAATAAAAATAAACAAACTCTAATAAAATGAGTTCTAAATAAGGATGACGCCATCCATCATCCATGTATGGTCCTCATGATTAAAATTAAACTCCATCCGCCACCTGCTATGCTTGGTAGAACCATTCATTATGCTATAATTTGCGTGATTAACTACAAATTAGTCCCTCTTTTCAAATTGATTTCAAATCAATTCTTCAGTTTCAAATTCTTTTAATTTCATCCCTTTACTAACTCTATCACTTTAATTTGGTCCTTCCATTCCATCATATTAATAGCTCAAGATAGGAACTTGTTAAACAAGTGTCTGGATAAAAAATTCTCATGAAATTTTCTGTAAAAAAGTAATATATTTTCAAATAATTTAAAATTGGTCTCTAGTAAATACATGACAACTCATGAATCTCATCACTTTTCAATTAAAAAATATATTATTTTAATGTAGATAAATAATTTTTTTAAACCATCATATTTTTTTTATATACAAAAAAGTTACAGTGTTTCCTTACAAATACACCCAGCGAAACAATTACTTGTCATTTCTTAGTCTAATCATGAGTTAAAAAAACACAAGCAGAGAGAATTAGCATTACATAACAAACAAAAATAGGAAATTACGAGACTCTAAATTCTTAAAGACTGATGTAATATAAAACTAAGACTCGGAGGACTTATTTGTATTTAATCCAGATCGATGACGTGCAGTGTTTTGGGGGGGGTGTTTGAACAATAATTTTAAAATACTTTTCAAAAAAATTGATTTTTTATTTTATTTTAAGCAGAAATAATTTTAAAAAATAAAAAGATATATTATTGTAATATATTTTTAACTAAAAATTATTTTGAAAACAAATCCGAACACCATTTTAAATCGCATTCCATCGCCGCCTCGTAATAAACCCCTCCAGCGCTTGCATCTACCTTTCATCGCCGTCCCTCTCCCCAGTCCCCGCTCTAGCGAAGTCACAATCTCCTTCTCTCTCCCCTCTTCTCTCTCAAAAAGAGAAAAAGAAAAAGAAATCGTAACTTCACGATCTCAATTTCTATCTGCAACAACAAACAGATCGGAGATCAAAGGTTCAAGGATTCTGGAAGTTCAAATTTTTTAACTGAAATTTATTAATATTCAGATCTTGAAAAAAGAGAAAGCAAACAACGACAAAAAAGTACCCTAAATCGAATCAACCGGTCTGCTTTTGCACTCCAGATTCTTTGAAATTTGTTGATTCTAATTTCAAATATTGTTTCTTGACCGTGGATTGGGTTGTGCTACATGTATAGGTCCAGTTAAGGGTAACAATATTAAAAAGAAGGAAACCCTAGATAGATAGATAGCGATGGGTAAAAATGAGACCGGCGGCGGCGGCTGTAGAATGGAAGACGTTGAGGAGGGGGAAATATCGGATACAACATCAATTGAAGAGATCAGTGAAGAGGATTTTAAAAAGCAAGAAGATGCTATAGGAAAAGAAACACCTTCAAACAACAGCTCACAGAAAGTCTGGACCGTGAGGGATCTGTACAAGTATCAAGTGGGAGGTGGATATGTATCTGGCTTGTATAATCTTGCTTGGGCACAAGCTGTTCAAAATAAGCCATTAAATGAACTGTTCGTTGAGGTTGAACTGGACGGTAGTTCCAAGAATACCTCTGTAAATAGAAGCAATGAAGATAAGAGAACTGTCGTGATTGATGATAGTGGTGATGAGATGGATGTTGTTAAAGTTATTGATATTGAGAAAGAGGAAGGGGAGTTGGAGGAAGGTGAGATTGATTTGGATTCGGAGCCGGTGTTGGTGAAGAGTGAGGGAATGGGGAGTGTTGTTGTCGAAAACAGGGTGAAGTCTATTCGTGAAGATTTGGGGAGTGTTAGTGTGTTTGAAGCTGAAAAGTAAGTGTGTTTTTGTAACTGAAAGTTCTTGAATTTCGTAGAAATGAAGATTTTGAAATATTTGGTGAAGGGATTGGGATAATGATTATTTGATTGGATTAATTGTTTTGTTGGCTTATTTTTTGTAGGTCATTTGAGGCAGTTTGTTTGAAACTGCATAAAGCATTGGAGAGTTTGAAAGAACTGGTGGGGGGGGATCACAGGGATCTTCCCTCAAAAGATGGTCTCGTTCAATTGCTGTTTATGGCAATTGGAGTTGTTAATTCGGTGACGCACTGAAAGAATACTTTATTTTAGTCAATTTCATTCTCCAAAGAGTATTTATCGATATAAATCCTGGTCTAGAGCTGTTCTACTTAATACTCAGCTGTAATGCTGCTGGAAACTTTGTTGAGACTGAATTGTTGCTCATTGCAGGTTTTTGGCTCGATGAATAAAAAAATAAAGGAGCAGAACAAGGGTGTTTTCTCAAGGTTTGGATTTTGTCATGTTCGTTGTTTTGTTTCATTAGATGTTTTACACACAAATTGTTTAGGTATCTCATCACTGCATCTTCCTGTTACAGGTTTCTTTCCCTTCTAATTAGTCCCTATCCTCCTTTTTTCTCCCTTGGGCAGAACAAAGAGGTGTGTGGTTTGTAACTTCGACTTTAGTATTGATAGTCTATGTTTTCCTTGAATGTGGCTTGCTGTTAATCAATGGTATTGTTTATTTCTCCGAGGGAACTAAAAAATGTTTCTGTTTCACAGATAGAGCTAATGGTTTCCTCAATGGGTTCTTATTATAATTTGTCTAGCTCAAGAACTGGTGAAGAGAGAGAAACACAGGTTTCTTGTGAAGTGAATGAAAATCATAATGATTCTTTAGCGAAAACTGCAAGTTATGATTTGACTACTGTGAATGAAAAGTTACCTTCTGCTGCTGAACTTTTTGTTCAGAATAAGCCAAACAAGTCATCAATAGAAGCTCCTAAACCAGGTGTGCCTAGTTTTAAGAGTAGGGGAGCTTTGCTTCCTTTGCTTGACCTAAAAAAATATCATGATGAAGACAGTCTTCCTTCACCAACACAGGAAACGACACCTTCTTTCCCTGTTCAAAGAGTATTGCCTATCGGGGATGGAATGATTAGCTCTGGGTTGCCTGTGCTAAAGGTGGCACCTGTTGCTGAAGAGCCTAGAATGCATCCCTATGAAACTGATGCACTCAAAGCTGTTTCCAGCTATCAACAAAAATTTAATCGGAATTCATTTTTAACAAATGAACTTCCAAGCCCAACACCTTCAGAAGAATCAGGCAATGGGGATGGTGATACTGCTGGGGAAGTTTCTAGTTCATTGACTGTTAACTACAGAACTGTAAATCCACCTGTTTCAGACCATACAAATGCTTTTCCTTCACCACCTCCACCTCCTCCTCCTCCCCACCCTGACAGTTCTAGTATCCGCAGAGTTGTCCCCACTAGGAATTCTGTGCTAGTTAGTTCCGGGCCTAGCTCAACCATGAAAGCATCTGCAAAGAGCAGGGATCCTAGGCTTCGATATGTTAATGTTGAAGCCAGTAGTGCTTTGGATCACGACCACCGAGCCTTGCCGATAGTTAATAACCTACCTAGAGTGGAACCTGTTGGAGCAATAGTGGGTTCGAGGAAACAGAAGATAGATGAGGATGATCTGGATGGTCCCTCATTGAAAAGGCAAAGGAATTCGTTTGATAATTTTGGCGCTGCTAGGGATATTGAAAGTATGATTGGAACTGGTGGCTGGTTAGAGGACACTGATATGGCTGAACCTCAAACCGTGAACAAAAATCAGTGGGCAGAGAATGTAGAACCTGATCAAAGAATAAATAATGGATTTGTATGTCCTAGTTCTGTTAGTGGTAAGTCCAATGTGAGTGGTAGTGAGTTGCCATTTATGGGAATTAGCAACATTGCTGGAAGTGAACAGGCACAAGTTACAAGTACTGCTACAACATCCCTACCTGATTTATTGAAAGACATTGCTGTGAATCCAACAATGTTGATAAATATACTTAAGATGGGACAACAACATAGATTAGCATTAGATGGACAGCAGACATATTATGATCCCACAAAAAGTATATCACATCCCCCGAGTTCCAAATCAGTACCGGGAGCAATTCCGGCAATGAATGCTGCTTCCCCACAGCCCTCTGGGATTTTGCCAAGACCTGCAGGAACACCTCAAGTTCCTTCTCAAATAGTCACAACAGTAAGTACTGATTGTCTGTAATTTTTTAGCATCTTTAAATGACGATTATTGTTCATAAGAAGGTGCTTAGTTGAGTTGAAGCTTGTGCTTAGTTGAGTTGAAGCTTGTGCATCTTTGGAGAATTATATGCGCCCAGTGCCTATGCAGTTGATTTCTTTGATCTTGAAATTAATGGTTTTTGTAGTTTTATATTATAACTGTATTTGTTAGGTGCCGGAACAATTTCTTCCAAGTACAAAAAAATTGTTAAGTTTTAGGGACAACCTTGGTTGCTTTTCTTTCTAGGGATAATGCAATAAGTAAATAAAATAGAACCTGTTGTGATTGGTGCTAAACAGTTACAAAGATTTCCAAAATATATCCTTCTCAGCATGTTGAAGGCTTCTTAATTATATTTGGACTTGGACCCTGCAGGATGAATCAGGAAAAATTCGAATGAAACCACGAGATCCTCGTCGTGTTCTCCATAATAATTCACTCCAGAGGTCTGGGAACTGGGAACCTGAACAATTCAAAACAACCACCCTCACACCCACCACCCCGGGAACTAAAGATGATCAAAATTTGCAAAAACAAGAGGGGTTAGCAGAATTGAAGCCAACTGTGCCACCTGATATTTCCTTTCCGTTTACAAAGAGCTTGGAAAATATTGCTGATATTTTATCTGTTTCTCAAGCATCGACAACTCCACCTTTCATTTCTCAAAATGTTGCATCCCAACCTATGCAAAATAAGTCCGACAGAGTGGATGGCAAAGCTGGAATTTCAAATTCTGACCAGAAAACTGGACCTGCTTCGTCTCTTGAAGTGGTTGCAGCAAGTTCTCATTCACAGAACACGTGGAAAGATGTTGAGCATCTTTTTGAAGGCTATGATGACCAGCAAAAAGCTGCTATACAGAGAGAGAGGACAAGAAGGTTGGAAGAACAGAAGAAAATGTTTGGTGCACGCAAGCTCTGCCTTGTCTTGGATCTTGATCATACTCTTCTCAATTCAGCCAAGGCAATTCTCTCTCCCTCTCTCTCTCTCTATAAATATAGCGTTTTTCCTTTCTGGGATAACAGTTGACAAACAAGTTCTTTCATATTAATCCAGCAATTCCTCACCTTTTCAGTTTGTTGAAGTAGACCCTGTGCATGATGAGATTTTGAGAAAAAAAGAAGAACAAGATCGTGAAAAGCCATACAGACATATCTTTCGCTTTCCTCATATGGGAATGTGGACAAAACTGCGGCCTGGGATCTGGAATTTTTTAGAAAAGGTAATGTTAGTCAGGTTTTGAATTGATTTAGTGCACGGGTTGTATTTCAGGCCACTTATTCAAATTTTGTCCTGCAATTAGGCTAGTAAATTGTTCGAACTGCATCTATACACAATGGGAAACAAGTTATATGCTACAGAGATGGCAAAAGTGCTTGATCCAAAAGGGTGTCTGTTTGCTGGACGAGTTATCTCCAGGGGTGATGACGGAGATCCTTTTGATGGTGACGAGAGGGTTCCCAAGAGCAAGGATCTTGAAGGGGTGTTAGGTATGGAGTCAGGTGTTGTTATCATTGATGATTCAGTGAGAGTCTGGCCCCATAACAAATTGAACTTGATAGTTGTAGAAAGGCAAGTATTTTGTGTCCCATTGCAAATCATCATTTCTATGAAGACATTTATTTCTATTGCTTACATAATCTTTTCTTCCTTTGCCCATTTACCAATCTGTGTTGCAGGTATATTTATTTCCCTTGTAGTAGACGTCAGTTTGGGCTTCCTGGACCTTCTCTTTTGGAGATCGACCATGATGAAAGACCAGAAGATGGAACTTTGGCATGCTCTTTGGCGGTGAGGCAAAACTTGTATATCCCAGAGATTCTTGTGACTGAACTTTCAATCCCTTGATTATTTGTTTTTGTTTTAAATAGGTTATTGACAAAATACATCAGAATTTTTTTACCCATCACTCACTAGATGAAGCAGATGTTAGGAATATCCTTGCCTCAGAGCAGAGGAAGATTTTAGGTGGCTGTCGCATACTATTTAGTAGGGTGTTCCCAGTCGGTGAAGTCAAACCCCACCTTCATCCATTGTGGCAGATGGCGGAACAGTTTGGTGCTGTCTGCACGAACCAGATAGATGAACAGGTTACTCATGTTGTTGCCAATTCCCTGGGGACAGATAAGGTAATGTAACTGAGATGCCACATCACTTTTTAGCAAAGATTAAATTCAAAATCAGAATTTGTTTTCTGGTTTAAGAATTTTGAAAAATGCAAGGCTACTGCAGACCCTTAAAAAAAATCAAATGAAAAAAGAATGGGCGATATTGTTGCCAGTTCCCTGGGACAGAGAAGGTAATGTAACTGAGATGACACATCACTTCTCAGCAAAGATTGAATTCTAAATCAGAATATTTTTTCTGGCTCATTTTTTTGAAAAATGCAAGGCTACTGCAGACCCAAAAAAAAAATCAAATGAAAAAAGAATGGGTGATTTAAACCAGAACACGCCTGGGCGTTGTTCCTCCTTCAAGTGTAAATTGACACTTGTAAAGGCAATATTTTTAGCTATGTTTTAAATCGAGGCATGATTTCAATTGTTTTGAACAGGTAAATTGGGCTTTTTCCACGGGAAGAATTGTTGTCCATCCTGGCTGGTGAGAGCCTTCTCTAATTTTTATTTCGTTATGTTGTTTTGCACTGTTTTTCGTATTTGACCAATGCCTTGCCTTTTTTCTCACTCTCAACCCTGTTAATGTTAACAGGGTGGAAGCATCAGCTTTGCTTTATCGAAGAGCAAGTGAACAAGATTTTGCCATTAAACCATAACAATCACCAACCTAACCCCATCGAGTAAAAACTAAGACCTGATAAACATGAAATCAAGATTTCTATTAAGGAGGAGAAGCATTGTCGGGTTGGGATGGAGAAGTTTCACTCTAGACCGGAGACTACGTGACATAGTTTTGACTTTTGGGGCATGCTAACCACTCATTTTGTTGCTAATAACTTAAAAGAGCTCAAATGGGAAATGACCGAGGATTGTTGACCTTCATGAGCTGTGGTGACGGGCGGGTGGCGAGGAACGAATTCTACCCTTGGGGCCAAGCCATGAAAATTGGCTTGGGTAACATGCGCGATCATCGAATATAAAGGTCAGGAGAGCCAAAATTTAAAATTAACAAAGAAATGACAGCTAAAGAGTGATGACCTGTGCATCTCTGTTGACATATACTAATGGAAAAAATCTGACAGGTAAATGGGAGGGGGAACTGGAGCTGTAAGGGATCAAATCATGGGGGTGGAAACTCATGCTGCCAGTGCTCTGTTTATTAAGAAAGGATATATATATTTTTACAGTTGCTGATACAAAATCCCGAGTGGGCAGTAGATGTGTGCGGTGCCAATGCTTTCCTTGTTTCTTTGATTGCTTTCCAAATGCCTCCTTGATGTAACTCGAGGCGGAGAAAAAAAATGAAAGTGGCAGCCCGGTGTATTAATGAAGTGCAGACGGCTGATAGTATTTAAGAGCATATCGATTTAAAGAAAGACAGTACTACAATAAAGGATTCAACAATTCCACGCAATCTTACCAGGAGTTGCTGTAAATAAGATGGCCACCAAAACTGGCAGTCAGTCTTAGAAGAGGACCATAAGAACTAAGAACCAAATGACGTTTCGTTTCTGGGTTGCTGTTACTGGTGGTGATGTTATTATCCTCCACGCTTTCAAGTGCTTCATTCCCCTTGATGCCTCTGATGGTGGACAAGTTTTAGAGCAAACTGCCTGGAATTGTTCCTTGTCAGTAGAAAGAACTCCTTTCTCCTTCGAGGCATACTATCTTTTTGCATCAAATTTTCATCATGGCAATTGGCAATCGCTTTCGCATTATCACCATGACCAATTGCAAGTTTGAAAACGGACTTCTGCAAGTTTGAAAACGGACTTCTGTAAAACCATTAAGCACGAATGACAAGGCTTACAACCATTAAATTACTAGAAAACGAGTTTTGATGAGTTGATATTAAAAAAGGATAAATATTTTTTTTATGTTTTTACCGATAAAAAACACTCAAAAAAGCGATGGCTAGTACAATATCAAATGGGTTCTAGTAAATTAATCCTAAGAAATTTGTTTTGCTCTAAATTAGTTCTTCTTCTTCTTTTTTTATGTTTTTGTATTATTTTGATGTGTTAATGTTTTAAAAAATAACAAAAATATTATTTTAATATATTTATAAATTACAGTAATTTAATAAAAAAGTTATAACCATAATTACAAAACTTGAAATTTAAAGAAATTGGGGGATGGGGTGAAAGTTCTATTCGAGGGAGGTTGGTGTCCTTAAAGTTTTGACACTGCCTCTAAAATTCTGCTTGGTTTGGTCTAACATCCAAGCTTTCACTTGACGAGATATATGGGTCGACCCTTCTCTGTAAAGGAATTGATTTCGATGGAGGAGCAGGTCAATGACGACTATCTGCATCTTTTTCATGGTGTTCTGCTAGCCATAAGCGTCCTCAGCAACCCCAATGGCCTCAAGCTACTACACTCTCAGGTTTTTCTCCCATCTCTCTAGCCTTTGATTCATGACTCTTGTAAAAATGTTATACTAGTAAATAACCTGTTACAATGACAAATTTATGGCTTTTCATAACGCTTTTCTTTATGCAAGTATTATTTGCTGTTTTCTCTCTCATTTTCTTGAATTGCTAGAGATACTTCACTTCTTTACCAAGCAGAGATTGAAACCATTCCTCCTCTGTTCTTAATAACCCATCTTGCTGGAAATTATATCCCTCAAAGCATAAAAACATTGGTATAGCTAGGAGATCTCTAATGTGCACGTCCCTTTTCATACATAACAATAAACCTCGTGCTGTATTTTTTTATTATTTTTTTTATAAATAATCCTAGCTATCATATAGTTATTATACAACTCTTTTATTTATCTATTTCCCATGTATTATTTTTAACGCAGTATAAAATCAAGTGAACAATACAAGATGATGAAGATCAACGGAGAAGTTGATGGAAACCTTAACGAAAGTGGGATGGAAACCTTAACGAAAGATCATTACTGGAACTGGATTGAATGGTAGTGATCACAAAATGGAATGCCTCGAAAAGGAGAAACTGCGAGATGCATTAAGGCTACAGTTCTGGGAACTTACAGAGGATAGTCTGCGGCAGCAGAGTGAGCTAATATATAGTGAACTATAAACAATAAATTCAGCCTCCTATTCAATAAAAAACTTAGTTTTTGTGCCTGAAATTATCATGAAAACTATAACATGAAAAATACACAAAACAGCAGCATGCAATTACAAGTACATGAGAAGTTAAATGTCCTCTGGAAAAGAGAAAGAAACAAATGTCAAGGCCAATTTGTTAATGTTTAATGAAATAGACCTGTAAGGTAAGGTCTATTTTTTCCTCTCTAATGAAATAGACGTTTCTTCAATGGTTACAAAATTAGGAGGACATTGCAAATATAAAAAAAAATTTCAAATTTTTTTTTCTTGAAAATATATTTTTAATTTCAATACATTAAAACGATACAAATATATATAAAGAAAAATTATTTTTCACGAAATAATAGATATACCACAATTACAAACACCCTCCTAATAAATAAATAAATAAATAAATAAAACTTACATTTTCGAAAGGAAGGCTCTAAAAATGTATCTAAATATGAAATAAATAGGAGTACACTTATTCTTCGTAAAATAAGTATTTTAAATTTGACAGCACTAATGTATTGATGACCCTGTAAGGTTCAAGTCCGAGGGAGGTTTTTTCCAACAAATCACAGCTGCCAAGATTCAATTTTTTTTTTTTTTTTGTCTTCTGAACCCACAAAATAACACTTTTTTAAATAATAAATTAAAAAAATAACAATGAAATAATAAAACTGTAGTCGATAACGGCCGACAAATAACCTCGTCCCGTTTCCGTCCACGGTCCCCCCCACCACATAGTAGAATAGTGTTAAAACAGTTGAGACAAAGCCAGCATATCTCCCCTTTTCCTCTCCACCAACATTGCATTGCATTTCTCCACAGAAGATCTAGGCGGGCAGGCCAGCCCTAAAAAAGATTAAATTTTTTGAAAATAAGATCCTTTTCTTACTTCTATATTTTTGTTTATTTATGGACTGGCAGAAAAAAACTGAAAGTCCGCTCTACCCCCGGCAATGGACCAGCGATCCCGCCTCTTCTCCGACAGGGGCTACGGTGCAAAATGCGCGTCACGCTCACCATGCGCGATCCTCTTCCGCCTCTGGATTATCCACCATCAAGCGAAACCAGAATGTGGCTGCTAAAGCAGCGGCTCAGCGGCTGGCGCAAGTCATGGCTTCTCAAACGGCTGACGACGACGACGACGAAAATGACGGCGATGATCTAGGGTTTCGTTACAGCGCGCCTCCGCCTCTGTCTTTTTCGAGGAAAGCTAATAGTAACAATAATAATGTTACTACTACCAGTACAGCTTCGTCTACTGCTGCGTCTTCAAGGATCAGTAGATCTCCTTCACCTGCGGTAGCTTTTTTTTAAAATTGCTTTCTGGGTGAAGTTTTTCACTGGAATGAAAATGTGCTTCAATTTGATTGAAATAAATTAAGAAAATGATAGGTTGATTTTAAATATGATTGGAGTGATTTTATTGTTTACTATTAAGTAGTAAATGTAGCACTTACGGCGGGTGTTAAAGACGCAAATCGTTGATGTTAGATTTATATGTATTTCAGCTTTCTATAATTAGAGACTTTTAACTAGGAAAGTAAGCTGAGAATTTTTTTATTTATTATTTTAAAAGAAATTATGATAGTTTTTATTACAAAAATGCATGACGTGTAAAAATTAACCGGGTATGTGTAGCAATAGAATAAGCTAATTGGATTTTTCTGGGGGTCCTGCATTTAGTTAGCTAGGAATCTTGAAGAGCCTGCATCGGGTGGATCAACATCAGCTGGAAGGCCAGCAATGCCTCTTAGAACGGCAGCAGCTGCAGCACCACCAGTGCCACCGAGCAAAGGATCATTGAGGACTGCGGTTTCCTTACCTCCAATGGATCCTCCAAGAGATGGACATACAGATGGAAAAAGGTAGAATGAATAACCTGCATTAGAGAAATATAACATTCACATGTAACTGTGGATGTTCAATTCTGTTGGAATTCATTTCCTTTTATTTTATTTTACTGGAAAAAAAAGAAATGTCTTTTTTATATAACAACTTTGTGATGCCGGTCATTTTTTATATTTAGTTTCTGATTGTATTTTAAAAATTTCGGTTGAAAAAAAATGAAAATTTTTTATTTTTATTTTTTATTTTAAAAAATAAAAAAATATTATTTAAAATATTTTTAAATAAAAATACTTTAAAAAATAATATAAAATATTCTTAAAAACAGTCATTTATTAGAATGCGATGGCGTGAAAGTTAATGTAACATTGTTTGGCATAAGGTAGAAGGTATAAGTAGGGTTGTCAATATTGTTCCGTTTTATTAAAAAAAATGAGACAAAACGGTATTGTTTTTGTCTCAGTTTTAATTCTGCTCGTTCCGGAAATTCCGGTCAAATTCCCGCCGGAACGTCTCGGTACCGTTCCGGGTGTGTAGTTCCGTCCTTAAAATCCTCCGTATTTTGATTAATTTGTGATTTTTTTTTCTAATTATGAGATTATATTTGTTTGACTTTGTGTTTGTATTGTATAATTTAAAGTTAATTTATCTTGAATTTTAATTATGCTTATTAAATTAATATATATATATATATATATATATATATATATATATATATGAACAGTACAACCCCGAAATGACACACCGAAATGCTCTAAAACCAAAACATTCCATTCCAATAAAAAAACAAAATAACGACCGAAACAGTATTGATAACCTTGAGTATAAGGTATTTTCTTAATGTAGTCTAGTCAAAGCAGCATGTGATTGATGTGACGTTGTTTGCCTTGCATAAGGAACCCTGCGGTTTAGCTAAGAAACTAGAGTTGCCTAGCCTTGGCTAGGATAAACTTTGAAGAGGAATAGCAGAAAAAATGACACATTAGTTTTTACAACCAAGTTCCACCAAAGCTCGAGTAATGTCTCCTTGGTACTGCAACATGCATCCCCTAGCAGGACCAATGTTTAGATAAATTGATCTTTGACTGTTCAATAGGATGCATGGTTTATGATATGACAATTTGGAGTTGTGAATTGTTATAATTGCAGATTCTTGTCAAAAGCTGCACATTTATACTCAAAAGATACAGGAGATCAACGTGAAGCTTCTGTACTCCGTGATGAAGTATGTTAATTACACCAGATTCTTGCCATTTGCATTTTTCTTCTTTATGGACAACAATCAATAAATACTCTCTTAAAAGACATGGATTTTATTTTTTTTATCATATGATAATGGGCACCCCATGATGAGATTAATTCTTTTGGCAGCTTGATATGCTACAAGAAGAGAATGAAAACATCTTTGAGAAGGTACAATTATTTATGTTTTTTTCCCTTTACCAAACTAGTATATGTAGCATCGTGTGGTACAATGAAACCTGTATTTATTGTACAGCTCCGGCTTGAGGAAGAGAGATGCGAGGAAGCAGAGGCCAGAGTAAAGGAGCTTGAGAAACAGGTGCCCCTTTGTTTCCATATTGTGAGCAATGTTGTAGAGCCTCAGCACATTGGTTTCTTTTTGTTTGACTTTCCATAAAGCTTAGGGTGTTTAACTAACCAATTCAGGATGCATTTGTTACAAGGTTTAAAGATGGAAATATATTGTTGCGTGAATACTACAAGAGTTTTCCAAACATTTGCATTAAGCCGCACATGAAAGGTTTTAAATTTTACTCCTGGAAAAAATGTTGATCAACATTGTGTCGATGTTGATTATGGGAGCTTTTCATTACAGAGAAAAAATGAGCTATAACTCTAAGCTTGAGAAAGCAAGCAAAAAAAAAAAAAAAAGCAATTTTAACTCTCTTTGCAAACAATTCATCACTGATATTTGCAATCAAACAAATTTAAATAATCCACCAACAATAAAGATTACCCATTTTTTTTATCCATATAGAACCCGCCAAATTTAAATAGCTCTCCTCATTCATACAGAACAGTATTTTTCTTCCTAAATTTTGCTCCTCTGCTCGTTGGATTTTTCAGGTGCTGCTTTGAACTTGAAAGTCTCACAGGTACCCATTTTCATTCCCCCCACTTCCAGTTTCATTAACACACTTTGCTGCTTGTTCTGGGTTCACAGGTTGCTGCCTTTGGAGAAGGAGTATCTTTAGAAGCTAAATTGCTTAGCAGGTCAGTTGTTCTAACAACTTAGGTGGTTATTTATCTTTGTGAATATTCATGCAATGACATCATCTGCTGCCATCTGCAGAAAGGAAGCTGCTCTGCGACAGAGAGAGGTAATGGTGATGGGTTCTCATGCCAGGCTTTTCAATTTAGATCATTGTGGCTCATTTACTTTACTGAGCTGGACAAGCTAAGAAACTTATTTAGCCCTTCAAATGACTGTAACTTCTGTGTTTAGATTGTTGATTCTTAAATTTGAATTGTAGTAGGGAGGGCATTTGTGTCCTTTTTGTTTGAGGATCGAGGTGGTTTTCTTGCTGTTGTTAGCTTTAACAAAAAAAAAAAAAAGCAGGGATCATACTCGCATTCTCTAAATGTCATTTTGTTCTTCAGGCTGCACTAAAGGATGCAAAACAAAATAATATGGTCGACAAGGAAATTGCATCTATTCGGTCTGAAGTTGAGGCAAGTATTTCATCAAGTGGTCTTCTAATGCCTTCTACAATGTTTTCCTGGTGTTTCTAGGTTCCTAACCTATCAGAACTTTATGCTTATATTTCTTGCTTAATTCAGAATGCAAAAGATGAGGCAGCAGTTGTTATGCAACAGCTGCAGGGAGCTGAATCAGAGGTGAAGGCCCTTCGTTCAATGACACAGAGAATGATATTGACTCAGAAAGAAATGGTTCGTAATAGAAAAGATTCAAGTGGATAGTTATATAATTGCTTAGAAACTTTTAATTCCGTATATGCATTTCAGGAAGAGGTTGTTCTTAAGAGGTGTTGGCTTGCTCGATACTGGGGCTTAGCTGCAAAATATGGTAATTTACTGGTCATTGTTTTCTGTTTTTGATTTAGCACTGGAAATGTCTTTGTTTGTAAATTTCTTTTTTCTTTCCTGTGTGAATTATGAGGCGATATCTTTAGGTTAATGAACTTCCTCCCCACGGATTTGTGATGTACTGTGATTATTTTAATACAGTTTGGAAATACTATGTGCATGGCATCATGCGGGGTCCTTTTCAGAGACTGACAATGTGCAGTTTGTCGATCACATCTAACAATACACAATTCTTTTTACATTTATAGGTATCTGTGCAGATGTTGCTGTGTCAAAGCATGAATACTGGTCATCCTTAGCACCTCTTCCATTTGAGGTGGTTGTATCTGCTGGACAAAAGGCTAGGGAGGAATGTTGGGAAAAAGGCTAGCACTTGCTATTTGACTTTTGAATTTACAATTGCCTTATCACTGGTTATATTTATGGTTACAATTTTTTTAACTTGTTCAGTGTGTTGGTTTGAACTGCTCTATTGTTTGTATCACTCTTTTTTCAGGATTTAATACTGGTAACTTTGAGCAGGTGATGAGGACAGTGAGAAGAGAAGCACACTTGCACAGGACTTGAGTGATCTAACCGGTGAAGGAAATATCGAGACTATGCTCTCAGTTGAAATGGGTTTGAAGGAGCTTGCTTCCTTGAAGGTCTTGTTTCATTCATCACTTTTCTTTAAACCATATGATTCCATCTTGTGTTTAATTTTGAGTTTCAATGCCATGCAAAATAAGCTTTGTTTTTCTTTCTGTCCTCTTCTCTCCAGATTTAACCTTTAACCGTTATCTTTGCATGATTTAGAGTTTTTGGTTTGCAAAGTATGACTATTTTCTGATATTATATATTGCACACCTTTCAAGGTTGAGGATGCTATTGTGCTTGCACTGGCCCAACAGCGGCGAGCAAACTCTCTTCGACTGTCCATCTCAGGTATGAGCTGGCTTGTTGACATGCTGCTGACGCTGGCTTTGATTGTTAAATTCTATTATTTCTCGTATCATTGTTAACACTATTGTATCTTGCTGGCATGGCTTTTCTGTTGCTTTCAGATGTCAAATCACCTGGGGATCCAAAGTATATGGAAGCATTTGGTGAGTCATATTTGGGTCACTTAATACATTGGCCGTATAATCTACTTGGCTGAAATAGTGGTGCCACTATTATCATTCTCACTTAAAGTTAATGAGCATTACCTATCACTTGCTGCTGTGATCACAATTGTATATAATTCAAATCCATCTTTTTTCTTGCAGAACTGAGTCCGGAGGAGTCTGAAGATGTTCTTTTCAAGGAGGTCTGGCTTAATTTATCATTTAACCACTGTTGTAACTAATTTATTTCTAGAATTATATAATTTTTATTTGGTGAATGAACCTGCATGGTGAAATATGCAAGTTTCCAGTTTTTTTGCAAATGTTTTTCATTTCTGGATGTGTGATTACGCATCATGGCAGATTGCTGTTGTCACTGGCCTTTTTTGTCGAAAGAGTGTTATATCATAGACTTTGGTGTGTGTTTGAAAATATCAATTGATGATCAACATTCTTCAAGTGGACCGATCACTTTCAGACTTGTAGAGAGAATTGAACTGTATCTATGTGCCTTATTGAAATCTTAATAATTAAGGCAAGGGAATTTGTTTATTCTTTCATATTGTACTGTTTTCTTTTCCTGTGAATAGCCCATAATCTCTAGCTGTTGACAGGTTCAATAATTAGTAGTTTCTGCTCGGTGATCTTTTTATTGTGCTGATTTTGATTAAGTTGAAACATGTCTAACTTGCATAGGCGTGGCTAACATATTTCTGGAGAAGAGCCAAAGCCCATGGTATAGAAGAGGACACTGCAAAAGAGCGATTTCAATTTTGGATTAGCCGCAGTGCGCACTCGCCAAGTTCACATGATGCTGTTGATGGTAAGCTTCCCTTGTCCTTATTAATTTTCTGTTCACATATAGTTACACAGTTTTATAATAAGCATGGAGAGAAGATTGTATAACTGAGTCACTGTTACTGGAGTCACTACTCACTAGAAGCCATTGTAAAAATACCCACGGCCAAATCCTTTCAATTGTCCATATCATTATGACGCTGGCACCTTGATCTCATGAATGATCACTTATCTTGAGTATTCATCTCAGTTGAGCAAGGCCTAACGGAGCTCAGGAAGTTGGGAATAGAGCATCGATTATGGGAAGCATCTCGCAAAGAAATCGATCAGGACTCTTAGCTTGAGGGCTCTGGTTGACTATGGTTGTTCCAGGAAATCTCACTCTTGTCAAGTTTCTTCTTGATTCATTGTACTGAACTCTTCTGTTTGTTAGAGAATTACCTATGTTGCTTGGCACCGGTCCGCACGGGTCATATGATATATAAAGTAGGCTCATTTCTTTAGATACATGTTATATATATACATACATCTACACATAGGTATGTTAAATATAGTCTAGGCCAAATTGTAGCAAGCTTTCCTTGGAAGGAAATGGCCAGGCTGGTTTTGATTTCTCATTTTCTAAGAACTAGAGTAATAGCTAAGTTAGCAATGCTTGGACGAATACTTGTCTGCAGTGGGTCTCAAAAAGTTTCGCTGGATTCTGGCTCAAAACCTGACCATTTAAGAGACAAAAATTGTATTTTCCCAGGAAATTGCAGCAGGAGGAGATAAACTACGGTGAAGCTACGCTGTTTAGTTTGTGGACAGAGCTTATAATGGGGTTTTTCAACGGGCGGTTGGGGTGCTGATTATGCCCAAGAGTCGTCTCTAGGTCTAAAGTTTAAGACAAGTGGCAGGGATTCAACTTCTTAAAAACACGATGGGCTATTTGTTGTGTCATCTCGACAATCTGAAAATGGAAAAAATAGCTCCTGTTTTTTCCTGGTCAAAATTTAATATTAACATCAAGAAGATTAAGAAAACGCAAAGCTGATCTGACGCCTAAGTGATGAATCACTGATATACGGGCATTGCTTTGTGTGATAAAATTGTCGTGAATCTATTGAAAGTACAAACTATAATAAGGGTTTCGGTAGTTATCTTTTTCCCCTCATTTTAATCCTTTTTTTATTAGTGATTTCATTTTCAATGCCTTCCTTTCAAATTTAGTGCGTGTGCTCACGTGATTATGCATGCATGATTAAAATACTAACAATGAGACTAAAGCTTGCCAGGATTTAATAATTTCTTTAACTCATGTAGATTCTTATCTTTGAACGGATTCATAATTCCATTTAATTTTCAACTGCAAAAATCCCATCATTATTCCTGAATTCGTAAAATAAAAAATTGGACCTCTTATATTTTTAATATAATCTGACCTCAATTGTAGAATTTCAGGATATATTTTGAACTTCGGTGCAAATATAGCTATTAATTCAAGTAAATCATATCTGGACTTGGGCTTTTGTAGTTCCAAATGTTTCAAATATGAGTATTTGCATGGTAGTATTGATGAAGTGAGAAGAAAAGGCTTAATCTAAAAATGGGCTTTTCCATTAGCCTGAAAAAAAAAAACACAGTTTAGATCGATAATCTGCATCTTCTGTTAAATAAAATATTATTTGATTCATAAATTACAAAGTGAAAGATAAATGTAGGAAAATGTGGATTGAGTTGAAGCGTTATTGAAGAATTTGCACTTGAGGTTGAGGCTTGGTGGAGGAATAAACTTGTTTCTTTTATCTGAACTTGGGTTTAATTTTTTCTGTGCATATTTGTCATTATGTAATATTTTATTTGTTTACTGGATTTACAGGATGTTTAATGATTTCAGAGATTAATTACAGTGCATGTAAGTTAACAATGACACTCCAATTACAAAAAAAAAAATAAAAAATTATTGAAGAATTATAAATAAAATAGAGAAAGGAAAGAAATTAAACATATCATGGGGTCAGCCCAACCGTGTTTTGAAGGCGTGCGAGCCGTGCTCTGCCTCAATCTCTTCGGTATCTTTCTTGTTATCATTGGCTTTGTCTCAACAAGGACAATCCCCACACATGGTCCATCGTTTAAAACATCCTGGTATGGTCCCTTTTAATTTCCTTCGTTTCCTTGTTTTCCACGTAGTCTTCTCTTTCCTCTTTTCTTGTGCTCCATTGAGCTTTGTTGCTAGACTTGGATGGGTAATTTGTCCTTTTAGGCCCGATAGGGCCCTATTCCCCTTTCTCTTCTTTCCTTCTTCCTGGGCCCGCTTGGGCTTCTCTTATCTCTTTCCTCTTTTTTTCTGTTCTCCTTTATAAAAAAAAGCTCGACTGAGCTTCTCTTTTCATCGTCTTCTCTTTTTTCCTTCTCCAGCTCCTCTCTTCTCCTTTCTCTCTCTTTATTTTAACCTTAATATGAATTAACACAGATTAAAACCCCAAAAGCAATATTTAAGAGGAGCTTCTTTTCATGTCTCGGACCTGCAAATGCAAATAAGACAGCCACTTCGGTACAGCCACAACGGCTGGGATTTGTCTCTTCTCTGTGTAACGTTGTAAAATGGCAGCTCGGATAGGTTGGAATTGGAACTTCTGTTGATTTTTCACTGTCCATATTTCTCTATGCAGGTCTCTCCTGCACTCCTATGGCACTTAGCACGCGCTGCAGGTCCTGTGCTCTGCCCCTGAAGCTAAAATATAAAATATGCTCACGCCATACCCTACAAATGCATAGGAAAATCGATGTTTCAATCTGTGCCACAGATGGTCATGTGCCCTTCAATAAAATAGTAGCATCACCTTCCTGGTGGACACACTGTGCAGAGAAAAATAAGCTCTCTTGGTAAAAGTTGCGCATGGGGAAAGAGACTACAAATTCTGAAAGGTGATTTTGACCTGATCTCCACTTATCTACCATTTTTTCACTTTCCACTCAGTGACAGGCCCCATCAACATGGCTTTATCCCTTCTGTTCCCATTAAAATCTTTCTCCATTGGCTAAACCATACCGACTAGATGTTTGATGTGAAGCAAATCACCTAGAAAGAGAGAAGGTTCTTACCAATGAGGTGCTTTTCCTCGTAATTACTAGAGTGAAATGACTGTAAGAGATAATGTTGTGGATTCACTTCAACATCGTGAGAGTTTGTATGGGAGTTAGTTCAGATGGAGATGGGCCACCGTCATGGACAAATGGAACACGGCCGAGCTAGGTGGTTTGATGGCAAGAGGTCTGTGCGCTGTGCTATACTTTTTCTTCCTAGGGTTTTGCCTTTTGTCTCTATGAATGGTTGCCCTCGGCCTTGGTGAGAAATTGTCGTATATAAAAGCATGCGTGGCATGGATGAAAACGTTTTCTCCAACATGCTCATTGCACAAGTATAAATCATCTCCCCCCTCCTGACCTCATCATCACCTCAGATAGAAAGAGACATTCGAATTCCACACAGTTTTCTTTTTCCCTCTCTTTTCAAGTTATTTATTATTAAAGTTCTAACCTACTGTTTATAGTTGACACTAGTTTTGACTTGTGCTTTAGCACGGCTTCTATCAAAACATTTTTTTTACATCAAAAATCAAATGTGTGATATTATTAGTATATTTTTTTATATTAAAAAACTTAATTGTAAATCAAGAAGTAAAAAAAAATTGAAAAGAAAGAAATTATTACAATTCATAATATTTTTACTCGTGTACATGATACAAATATATGTAAAGTAAGAACATATACATGCACCTTTCAGGTTTTTGTTAATGGTAAATTCAATATTATTTGCATTACTTAGCTGAATTTAATGATGGTTTGACACTGCATTGAAAAAATATTTTGAAAATAATTTAATTTATATTTTTAGAATATTTTGATATTAAAAATAAGTTAAAAAATAAAATAAATATTGTTTTAATATATTTTTAAACAAAAATCATTTTAAAAAATAATTTTAATAATATCCTTAAACAAAAGTGTTTCCGGCTTCAACTTCAACCGCAAAGAAAGTTCTCCAAGGATTTGAAGGTATAAATGTTAGAGTTGTCAATCTACGAGGAAATCAAATCTTTCTTCACTGTAAAAAAAACAAATTATTTGTTAATCACAACCACGCTGAGAATTATGGAATATTACAAACTTTTAGTTAATTATGATTTTGAATTGATGCCCTAAAATTCTATGGTGACGCAAAGAAATGTCCAGAAGGTGACACGCTTTGAAAACAAAATCACTTTTGACCAGACGAGCATCCTGTAAGTCTTACATTGCTTCTGGCTCACTCCCGAAACTTCATATATAACTTTTAGGTAGTAATCATGTTTGTCGAGCACTGCCTTGTAGAGGAATTTATAGACCTGACTTCCTGTTTTGTCATTTCTAAAAGCAAAGGATTAAGATAAAAAAGATTGAGTTACTGGTTATTAAAATATAATTTATATTATTTTTAAATATATATTTTTAAATGATTTTTTTTATTTGAAGGTTGTATAAATCTATAATATTTTGTGATTGATTTTTTTTTAATAAATATAAATGAGGTAGTGAGATTCGATCTCATAACTACTGAGTTAATAAAATTTTAATATCATGTTAAGGAATCATCTCACCTAAATGATTAAATTATTAGATGAGATCCCAGAATATGATTTATATTATTTTCTAACAGGAAAAAATATGGTGTATCGGCCAAAACTATGATCTGAATATTGAAGTGTCAATCATTGTTCGGGTCATTTGTTTTTGTTTCAAAAGTATTTTTAAAAAGAATTTAAAAAGATTTTATTTTTATTTTAAATTAAAAAATTTAATAATTTTAGATCATTTTAATATATAAATATGAAAAATAATCATAATATAAAAACAACCACTAATATAATAGTTGTATTGATATTATATATACTAAAATATAATTAGCTTTTCTAAATATTTTTTTACTAGAATATATATAATATTATATGTATAGTATTTAAAAAAATATATCATCAACTTAGCTTTTATAGAGAGCTTCTTACTTTTGGATGCTCTGACTACACTATTAATTAAGAAAGCAACCTAGCCTTTTCTTCATGTGATATTAAAATGAGAGCATTGAGCGAGGAAAAATAGAAAAAAAACAAATAAAAGCGAAACTTTGCTTACATTACAAGTCTCTCAAAAAGCTTACATGAGCATCCGCAGCACATTTCCCAACCTTGCCGCCCCACGACCACTTCTCGTTTCTCCTTTTATTTTCTCATTTTCTTCTCAGAAAGTTACCACCTGCCACGCCAACAAGAAGTTACCAGGAGCAAGGTCTCCTGCGTTCTCTAGAGAGAAAATTGGCAGAATTTATGGAACATATATATAAAGAAAATTTGCTCCTATGACTGTCATTAATTTGTTCACTCGGAGGTCAGAGTAGGAGAAAAGAATGATCAACATCTACATTCATTTTCTACCCAGAAAAACCTGCATGCATTTATAACCAGACATCGCTGTATTGACTCCAGTGATGAATAAAAAAGCATAGGGGCAAGAAAAGAAACAGAGGTTTGTCATAATGTTATCTGCTAGCAGTCTACGGCACGTCGCCGGGGGAGCAGTGCTTTGTGTTTCAATGGCCCCATCGACACCGGAGGGAGAGAGGACTGGTGAGTTGATTGAGTGCCAAGAAAAGTCTCCTTTACTACTACAGTGGTCAGACAAAATGAAAGACAGGTTAATAAAAAGAAGCAAATCTCCCCCAAAAGATTCTTCTTTCCTGTGTGGGAAATGATAACACATCATTACCATATTTATTAGCACTGCATCTGACGAGAGCTTCAATCATGCTGCATGTCAAATTGTTTTAAAAAAAAATAAGTTTTTTTTATAAATAATTATTTTTATATTGCTTTGATGTACAGTAGAAGATGATAATATCAAAAATATATTTTAAAAAATTATCACCACTGCGCCGCCAGGCATGGCAGACTGCTGGTGCTTCCTAACTTTCATTGGAATTTTTTCTTCATTGTGGAGGTTCAGATTCATCAGCAGTATCGGGGAAATGTATAATAAAGATTTGCGATTGTACTTTGCTCCATATGATGCAGATTGCAGGCTCAATGACTGGAAGCAATTTTATCTGGGAAAACACGAATAATGATTCTGTCCATCTCTGTTTTTTAATTTTAATCCGTTTTTTTTGAGAAACCAAAAATGGTTGTCTGTTCTCAGAAAAAGGAAAAAGAAAAGGAAAACAAGCTCCTTTCTGTGAAAGCATCCTGGATGGGTACCAAGGCAGATGCTGTCTTAGTATTGAGTACTAGATTAACATATTATTTTTCTAGTAATATATTTTGGTGTTGCAAATACATTTAGAAAAATTAATAACTTTGAATTATAGTTTTAATCAATTATATAAATTAATCTTACTTGAATCATATAAAAAAGATAACAATAGCAATAGATTTTTATAAAGATGTAAATATGTTTTTCCCATTTACATTTTAATTCTAAAAAGACATTTAAAAGAGTTAGTTATATTTTAATACTAAACTAATTGTAATATAATTATTTAGCTAATTTAATTATTTTTATGTAATATATTTATTTTTATTAATTATACAATCCATTTGTATTTAAATATATATGGCAAACAACTATTTTAATAATTAATCATCTTAAAATATCTAAAACAAATTCAGATAATTCTCAATTAATTTAATATTAAATAAAAAAACTCTGGTTAATCAGGATGAATTCACTAAACCTATAAAAAAATCATAAGAAAACAATATATAAAAAAAGGATTTAAAAAGAATAAACAAAAAAGCCAATGAAAAAACATTATTGCAATTAATAATAGTATTTTACAAAGTTTTGTTATTTTTACAAGATATACAGAATTAATATTTTTGTAAGATAAATGATATTTTGACATTTTATTTAATATCCATGATTCATAAGTTGCATGTGTCATTAATGCTTTTTATAAATAGTAAAAAGGCAAAGAATAAATTACAATAAAAAACAAAAAATGACATTGAAATATTGATAAATTATACTACTTTTTTTTAATTATTTTTAAAATACATTATTTTCTCAAAAAATTCTTAACATGCTAAATTAAAAAAAAAATCTTCTCCCTTTCGGTCTTTTATATAACGCCTCCACACTGAGCAACATCTAAGTAACCTCTCTCTCTAATCTTTCTACACACTCTCCCTCTAGGTTCTCTCCGATCAAGTGTGAACCATGCCTTATCCGTCGAAAGAAATAATGGCATTGCTTCTAGGTTTACTCGCTTGCTTTATCATAGGAGTAGAGTGTGGTCATTCCCAGTTAGACAGAATTGCTCAGTTACCTGGTCAACCTCCAGTCTGGTTCCAGCAGTATTCAGGTTATCTGACAGTTGATGACAAAAACCAGAAAGCTCTCTTTTACTACTTTGCTGAAGCTGAAATAGACTCTGCTTCTAAGCCTCTTGTTCTCTGGCTAAATGGAGGTCCTAATCCTGTACCATCCCTCTAAAACTACACAAAACGATAGGTTTTTCTGTTGGGATTTGATTCTCAATTTGTTTCATTGTTGTTTGCAGGGCCAGGTTGCTCTTCTTTGGGAGTTGGGGCATTTTCTGAGAATGGACCATTTAGACCTAGTGGGGAGGGATTGGTCAAGAACCAATATAGCTGGAATAGAGGTAAATTAAGTGTTCATGATATGTTACAATGTGATACCGGTTCTGTTCTCTGCGTTAAAAAACAATCCACAAAGTGCTGAATTTTAACTAAATGATCGTTTGCTATGCAGAAGCCAATATGTTGTATTTGGAGACACCAATCGGGGTTGGGTTCTCTTACTCCACTAACGCCTCTTCATACGAAGGTGTCAATGACAAGATCACTGGTATGTTTCCTCCAATTGTTCTTTCAGAGTTTGACAAGTTTAATTGGCTTTTCAAATCCAAAATGTTGATATTCCTTTCTAAATTCCACGTCGAAATCTTGTTAAAGTAAAGGGAATTAAAAACTGTTTTTTCAAATTTTTGAATTACACAAGAAACAGAATTTTTGTACCAAAGATTCAAAGTCAACTTTTTTTCCTTTTATCGAACATTTCCTTTCTGGGTTTTCTTTTCTTTTCTTTCTTCTTTTCTATCTGTTTTTTTAATCATATGAGTTCTTTGTAGACAGATGATCGAAAGAGAATGTTATTCTTATTTCATAATGCCATAGCGCTGATAATTTCCTTTTCCCTTTACAGATATGCATCGTCAGTACATACTGTGCTTGTTTTCTAGTCGTTTAGATTCTGAGTTGACAAATTGTCGCCTTTACTGACAGTTTACCTCACATTTTGAAGCTGTTGCTGTTTTTGTTTTTGTTTTTGTTACCTGTAGCTAGGGACAATCTGGTGTTCTTGCAAAAATGGTTTGTCAAATTCCCACAATACAGAAACAGAAGTTTGTTCATTACAGGAGAAAGCTATGCTGGTGGTGTTTTCATGCTCAAAGCAATATTTTTTTCTTCTCAGTCAAAACAGGTTATAAATAAATGAGGATTTTAATGCTTCAATTCTGTTCATAATTAGGTCACTATGTGCCCCAGCTGGCAGAACTCATGCTTCAATTCAACAAAAAAGAGAAGTTGTTCAATTTGAAAGGAATTGCTGTGAGTATTACCAAGAAAAATAAACTCCCTCCATTCTCCGTCTGCAATTCTGTCGAGTTATTCCCATTTCAATTGTACTTGGTTTACCAAAATTTCACAAGTTTTTTTTGTTTCCTCTTGAGAATTCTTCCTTTGCTCATTTATATTTTCAGTTAATCGTAACCTGTAAATCGCAGCTAGGGAATCCAGTTTTAGAGTATTCCACAGACTTCAATTCGAGGGCTGAGTTCTTCTGGTCTCATGGATTGATATCGGATACAACGTACAAAATGTTCACTTCTGTCTGTAACTACTCGCGATATGTAAGCGAATACTACAGAGGTTCAGTTTCTCCTCGATGCACAAGGGTGATGAGTCAAGTGACTCGAGAAACCAGTAGATTTGTTGACAAGTATGATGTTACCCTTGATGTCTGTATATCGTCGGTTCTCTCACAGTCGAAAGTCCTTACTCCCAAGGTAAGCACAATCCATTATTTGTCAACTGCAAAAATTGTTTTATTTTGGCTTTTCATTGGTTCAGCGAGCCACTAACAGTTGATTTGTTAATTCTGGTCAGCAGCAGGTTGGTGACAATGTAGATGTGTGCGTGGAAGATGAAACAGTTAATTATCTCAACAGGCCAGATGTGCAGATGGCTCTCCATGCACGTCTTGTTGGAGTCCGTCGATGGGCTGTTTGCAGCACGTAATTCTCTATCACAAAATGAATTTATTAAGCCGTGCTCATGTTGTCGCAGTAAACAAGGCACTGCTTGTCATAGAATTTATCCCACAGAAAAATCAATGAGATAACAGAGCATTTCTCATTTACTTTTTTAGGGTGTTTGATAATTTTTCTCTCAACGTGTCAATCTCAGTATTCTTGATTATGAGCTGCTTGACTTGGAGCTACCAACCATTACAATCGTGGGCAGACTCGTCAAAGCAGGAATCCCAGTCTTGGTTTACAGGCAAGTTACCTCTTACCTTGTCAGTTGTAAAAATGGAATTTAATCAAGGTTGGTCTTGGAAGTCACAAGACAATAGCGTTTATAATGCAGCGGAGACCAAGATTCTGTCATCCCACTGACAGGAAGCAGAAAATTAGTCCATGGACTAGCTGAGGAATTGGGACTAAAAACCACGGTGCCTTACAGAGTTTGGTTCGAGGGGCAGCAGGTAACTCTCACATTTGAAGTTTACATTTTAAGAGTTTTCTTAAAGGACAGAATTTGATTATTTCTTTTTTACCTTCAGGTTGGTGGGTGGACTCAAGTTTATGATAATATCCTATCCTTTGCAACCATTAGAGGAGCATCCCATGAAGCTCCATTTTCGCAGCCTGAAAGATCGCTTGTGCTGTTAAAGGCATTCCTGGGAGGCCAGCCTCTACCAGAAGCATTCTGATCTGCAGATCACTCCATTACAGAAAATACAGATTCAATTGTAAGTAGAGTTGGATTGCAATTGCAAAAGGCAGTTCTCAAGTACCCGAGAATGAAAATTGCGTTGGATTGCTTGTTTCTTTGATCTGTCCGTGCTTTGGAACATAGAGATTTTTTTGTAAAGAGCTCGAGCAAAGAAACAAACTTCCTATTTTGTGTTTTGTACTTGACTCGGTTAGCTTGTTAATCCAGCAAATTAATCAAACTATAAGTTATTCAGAAACAATGAATTACTCCCATATTAAAATGCTTCCCAACAGCATGAATATCTACAGAATTCATATGGAATTGCATGACAAAGCAGAACACAGTCCACTGATCAGGACCAGAATACTGGAAAATAATCCAAATTTTTTACGATCGAAGAACTCAAATGCTGTGTCTTCCATGAGCCTTACTTTACCATAATCATACTACATATCTACCATCTTCAATGATTTAAAGAAAATGTCAAGCCAATGTGTACCATTTTAAAACTGATGACTTTGTTGCAAGCTTTTGAACATGCTAAGTAGCAGCAGGAGAAATCAAAATTGGCTATGATTATAAGAAGCATAATGTTTAACGAACCCGTTACTTGGTATGAGTGAATGGGAAAAAAAATCAACCTTCAAAGCCTTATAATCTAGTTAGGTGTGACATAGTTCAAGGCTTAAAGCAACCTCCTAATATGTTATGTGGACAAAGAAGGCGACTTAAGCATTTTTATAGATATGAAGAAAAATACAATCCAGGCCATCAATGCAAATAAAAAGAATACATATGATTGAAGGCAATGAGAAAGAAGGAGATGTAAACATTGAAGACTAATTTTGTAGAAATTACATAAACTACTCCTCTTCTTACTATTCTTCTAATTCTCTCTTAATTACTTTCTCTAAACTCTCTTTTCTTATCATATCATTATTTTTTAAGAAAGGTTATCATAATCTTTTTCTAAGGGTAAAAAAAAGTAGCTTGTGTCAAAAAACAATTAACAATGGTGAAAAACAATAAGATAAAGGCTCTGAAAGATCACAGCAAGAGATTTGAAGAATATATATGGAACATTCATCAACAACTTAAAATCAATGTTGTGATTTAATAAAAATGCTTGAAGTTTCTAAAATTAACTTATTATAGATGTTCAAATCATTCATAATTATAAAAAAGCTTATTATACTTTGTATTTAAAATTAAGCTCTCCTCCATGTTCAAGATATTATTCTAGCCATCAATGCTTTCTAATACGTCACAAACTTTTAGACAACCATTAAAAAGAATGTTTATGTTTACTTCTCATCATATAAAAACTCACTACAATAAAGGTGGAGAATGTTGATTCATATTATGATGAAAATGACTTATATGATGCTGAGATATGATAATTGGCTAGGATAATAAAAATAGATATCTAGATTAACTTGGTAATGATATGGAAGATGATAAACGAGATTCAAGAATATGTAAGGAATAATTAGAATACAAAGTCACGTCTTTAAAGGCCACGATAAAAACAAAGTTGTAGTTTATGAGAAATATCGAGAGTATGAATATAATCTTATCCATGACATTTTGAATGGTGACAATTATATTTGTACTGAGACCCATGAAAAGTATTCAATGAAAACTTAAATATAGAGAACTTTAAAATATTACTCATCAAATGAAAAGAAAAAAGAAGGAAAGATGCTCTAAGCTTCACTTTCCAAGAAAAATCAAGACAAGCTAGAAAGGAAAGCCAAGAAAGATCGATATAGATTGGGAAAAAAAGTTGATTATGAGCAATAAAAAAAATATTACAAAATATGAGCCCTTGGTTAGGAATACAAAGGTTCACACCATTTTTTATATATATAAATATATAGATTTTAGGTTTTTAATTGTAAAGATAATAACTTTTGAATTTGAGTAACAAGAGTTCAAATGTGCATAAGAATACATGACCATAGGTACGAAAAACAATTAGAATGGACACAACACAATGTTAAACATGGTTTGAATTCCTACAACGAAGGCACTCAAATGGTTATAGGTGAACAACTTTCCATTAACATACTCTTTTAAATAGAAAAATGTGAACTATACAAGACAATAACAATAACAATAACGATGAGGATGATGAAATTAAATAAAGAATATAAGGGTTTTATTAAGGAAATTAATAAGGAAAAGATGATAAAATCAAATAAGAAAATGATTAGGATGATTCTTATAAGTGGTAATTCCTTAACAAAAAAAAACCTATCTTATTGTGAAAGTTCGAGAAGATCACCAAGATGGAATATGCATCACTTTAAAAGAGTTTAGCCAATTTTTAGGAGCATTATTTGGTTTTTAAACACTTCTTTGTCTGAGGGTCAACTTAGAGTTTAAAGAGGATCTTCATTATGGATTCTCATGCTGATTTTTCCCCTTGATTCTTAAGAACAAGAACCACTTCAAGGCAATGGTATCGTTATAATTGTTACATGAATTGAATAATGCCAAATTTAATTGAATAGAAAAATATATAAAGCAATAAGAGTTTGACATGAATGGTTAATCACATAACTTATATTCTCTTACTAGTTAGTTGGCAATTAAGAAAGTTAATTAAGTTAGTTACAATAGTTAGTTGGCAAGAAAATCAATTAGATAACCCAGCCGAACTAAATAAAAAGGATCAATTTGTTAGAGGGTGAAATTGAAAATGACCAAAATAAATAAATAAAATCAATTTGCTAAACCCACGATATAGATTATAATATTGAGATAATTTTATGAAAAATAAATAAATAAAATACAAATCTAATTAAAAAAAAAATATATAAAAGCAAATGAATAGAATCAACCAATATCAACCTCGTAAACCTGGATTCGATTCATGATATTAGGAAAATCCCATTGAAGTCAAATAAAAAAAATCTAAAACTCAATTTTCAATTATGTCAATGTTAAAAATGTTTTTTTTAAATCAATAATAAAAAAAAACAGCCCAAAGAATCAATTTATCATTGTTAATCTATTAAACAAGGATTGTGAAATTAAAATAAATTCATAAAAAAAAAACCTCACTTCCAACCTATCTAGTATTGAGGATTGAAATTGGAAAAGAAAAACTAAATTCAAGAGACCAGTATATAACCCTATATAAAAAAAAAATAGCAAACCATAATTCTCAAAACAATATAATATTAAAAGATAAGATTGAAAAGAAAAGAAAAAAGTCATTAAAAAAATAAGCAAAAAAATAAATAAAAGATTTAGACTCGCCCTTGTTAATATTTTGAAAAAAACAATCAGGAATTTGCTTGGCCTGTTAAGAAAACATCCTAGCTCTGCCAGCCTGCCTTCTGTTTAATTACAATTTGCAACTACCATTATTAATCATTTACAGATAATAATAATAATAATAATAATAATAAGGTAAAAATCAATACAAAACTGGTAATGACTGCAACAATGTATTTTTCAAACGAAAATAATGCCCTTAATTTGCGACTCTAGCTGCAAACCTGCTTTTAGAATGCTGGGAAACTACAACCGGTGCTTCAACCTGCATTTTTAAACAACTGAACTCCAGAGCTAGTAGTGGTTTTGATAACATTACAGATATGCTCAAGTTCTGTCCCTCATCCACGAGTTCTCTACAGCCAGGTTCCAGAGTTTTCAAATTAAGCTGGCTCAATGACTCTTCAGTGTCGTGCTTTGGTGGTGAAGATGGCCCTGATACCTTTGCTGCCTGCACTGCTCGTACTCTACCAGCAAAATCGTTCAATCAAAATGTGTCAGATTCAAAATCAATCGCTGATGTTGTCTTCTGCAATTTTTTTCTATGAATTTATTTAAGAAACCAATCCAATAAGTTAAACAATTCCAAGAGTATGAAGGTATACCTGCATTCAATACTGCAAGAATATTTCAAAAGGTTGGGGTTATACTCTGTACGTCCGCTGCAATTTCACAGCACATACAGAATATAAGATGCCGTACGCATATGCATGGTGATTATTATTCAAACCCCAATTCAGATGAAGATTTACCTAAAACTTGGTAGTGACATTTTGATTGCTGGCCCCTTCCATTTGTCAAATTTCACCCCAGGTACTATCATCAAGAATTCCATAGCCAGAGGCATTTGATCAATCATAAACATGATCATAAAACTTAAAATTCAAGAAAACAAAAAAAATGGGGGTATCAGTTACGCGAGTACGGTGAATTCCCTTTCCTCTCATGTTTAGTCAAGCTATGGGAGCAAGTAAGCTTCCAAGAGGAGTTACAAGCTCTTATAAATAGAACACCACTGCCAACAAAAGGGAAATGGTGCTGTTATTTATGATCTAATTTCCTACGAGCCAGGAGGAACTCAAAAGGTTGTGAGGAGAATAAGGTTACCTGACAAGAAATGGTTGATTTCTTAGATGAATCATTGTCTAACCTTGAGGCTTCTATAACCCTGGCCCATTTCCTGAACCTCCTATTATGAGCTGAAGCTCGATATGGGAAGGGTCAAACTAACAAGTTAGCAAGAAAGACTGGACAGAACAAATCTGCCTATGACCAGAGTGCAGCACTCAGACAAAGCCTCCAAGCTCACTTGTATTATTCTTCCATGCAGAACACACAACTGAGAGAAATTCTTAATGCTACCGCAAAGATCAAGCAAGTAATTAACTTGACTAGAAAAATAGAATCAGTTTTGAAAAACTCATGACAATGACAGGATCTTCGCTCAAAGTGGGCGGTTTTACTGTAAAACAACTAGCTTGTCCTAACAACGGCTAATTATAGTTTATAGTGTTTGTCGCAGCCAGAAACAATTATTAATGTAACGTGCTCACCAGAAGTTGTAAGTTTGATGTTGCAGATATCAGTTGCGGAAGGACCATTAGTTTCAGTTATTAGAACATCCATGCAGTCCTTCATACTCGAACTTGCAGTGCCGAAACCAATCATGTCTAGAAAGCCATTAAATTTGCTCTTTCTTTGCCTGGGAGTTGCTGTGATTTTCTGTTTCAAAAGAGCACATTATAAAACATAGAACAAGCTTCACATTTGCTGAAACATTTATGTTAGCTTCTCATGGAATTTGCAATGCCACGCGTTCTTGCATCAGTTTGATTAAGTGAAGGTATAACCATTTACAGAAGATATTTTATGAAACAACTGAATGCTTTCCTATATTAGGGGTAGCACAATCCCAAGCAATATAATCAAAGAGGGGGCCTATTTTAAGTATAGTTCACTGTCATAAACTAGCATATAAACCGGATGATTAGTACAGAGAAATCAAATGTTCAAAATTTTGATTTTTCTGCATACCGAGGAAGGATTTTTTAAAATTAAATAAAACTCACTAGAGCAAGGAACATGTTTTTGCTAATTTTCTTTATTTTTTACATTGAAATTGGAAGTTTAATTGCACAGAACAAAAATCACCTTGGAAAACTTGGCAACTTGACTAGGAAGCCCTACATCCTGCAAGAGAACGTGAACGAAAGATCAGAAATATGACAATCTCTTTCAATTGCCTCCAGTTCAGGGACACAGAAGCATCGTAATCATGCATAATGTCCCACTGTCAATTCACAAGAGCTGAACCAGTACAAGTTTGGGGAGTATGCAAGCCACAAACTTCTGTCTAGGACGCGTTCAACAAAAACAAAGAGAAAGAAAGGGAAATTTGCATCTGGATGTGTATCCTGCATATAATTTTGGTTCGTTTGGCTTCAAAAGTCTGTTTCAGCTCTTAATGTATCATCTCCCTCTGTTAATAGAGGCCAGAATCTCTTTCAAACTAGAAGGCAACTCCTTGATGGAACTCATTTATATTAAAAAGTTAAAATTCAGAACTGCCCAAAAAAATTGTTGACCTCCCACCTTTCGTCCATGATCACAAGCATCGCCACTGTTGACAAGCACCCTGGCTGCCCATCTGTAGAAACAAGAAAGCAAGAGGCTGCTAAGAGGATTCAAATGCGTTGATAGCTTCCAAGATATAAAGAATTCAGCCTATACTAGAAAAGGGGGGGGAAAGCGAACTGTTAACATCTTGAATGGTCTTTAGGCTCACTGTGTCGAAAACCAGGTGGTTCAATTCAGCTTGAAAAACATGTCTCTGCTTTTGTTATGTTAGATTGCAAAGCAAAGCAACCTGGCCAGTTGCTTACGCCACTTGAAGAAAAACTAAAAAACAATTGCGAGGCCTTTAGTTGATTCCTTTAATAATAATGTTAATGCTCTAGAAGGGACATGCATGTTTCATAGTTGACTGGCCCAATATAACTTAAAAAGTTGAAATGATTGCCTCTATGGAATTGAGATGGAAAAACCCAAATCCAGATTCATCAGCTCTGGGACTTGCTATTTTTTTTTCCCAGTAAAAAAGATTCCTTGTTCACAATCATTTACAATTCATCATTATAAGCAAGAATAGATGGGTCGTTAAACTTACGCACAAGATGTTGGGGGGTTCCACACAATTCCCGCAATCACCACAAGCTGCAGAAAGGGGGAAAAAGGAAAAGAAAAGGGAAAACTTTCTGTCATTTTTGATAGTGCACAACGAATCAACTAAATGCCTACTTCTTTTCTTTTTAGGTCATTAAATCATGCCATAGAACCTCGTCAAAAACCCCAGCTGGACTGTCTTCATAGCTAGCTAGAAAAAAACCTCCAAGAGTGTACCTGCAGTGCAGAAATGTGAATTAACAGTAAAAACTGGAACCCTGAACCCCACCCCTGTCCCTTCAAGTTCAAACAACAGTTGCAAAAAGTAAACATTACCCAAATGCCTCAACTAATTTGAACTCTTTCGGAATGAATGCTCGAGCAATTTCGGATTTAACAAGATGAAGTTGGTACAAGGCTCTGAAATGGAAATCATACCATCAAACAATATTCATGAATGGGAATTATGTTAATCATACCAGCCATCATCACAGAATAGCACTAAATTAAGACTTGTAGGATCCTTGCCTGCCTTTAAATATCCAAGGAGGCTTGCCATAGCCTAAGGAACATTTTGTTCGTTCAATTTCCATGACTTCAGATAAGGCTCAAAGCAACCAAGATTTGGAGATGCCAAAATCTACTTGAACTGCGTGAAAAATATGGCTAAGGAAATTCTTTTATTTGATTGAAATGAAATTCTAGAAATCATAAAAAATATAAGCTAAAAGAGGACTGCATTGCCCTGAGTGTCATATACAGCATACAGTTATAGAAGATGAATCTTTACATACATGGCAGGCACAGACATGTAAACTGTCCAACTGTTAGACAGAAAACGTACTTAATTCCTCAGTCATCTCGACGAAACTAAATTCAAGTCCTGGTCAATTAAAGATACTTGGCTTTGTGGATAAACTAGACCTCGATGAGAAAACTCAAGCAGCGAAATCTTTCCAGCTTGTTTAAACGGCCTTTGTTTTGCCATAAACCTCCATATTTTATGACAAGTGACGAACTTATCTCAAAAACATTAGCAATTTAGTAAAAGAACATGCAGAGACACTGCATGAACTAAAAAAAACTGAAATCACATACTGAAAAAAGAAAGTGAAGAGACTGAAGAAACACAGAATAAGTAAAACCCACCTTCCTTTAATTACTTGACGAGGTTTGGAGAGACAGGGAGAGTCCAACTTGCAGGGAGGGATTTCATTGCAGTTTGGGTGTGAGTCTCACAAACTTTAAGGAGAGAAAGAGAGGGTATGAGGTAAGCAATCAGCAGTAGCAGAAGAAGTGGATCGAATCTTATCCATTCATTAATAATGAGCATTTTTTGGCGCCAACAGAGTTTAACCAACTTCCTGTCCCTGTTTTAACTCCGCCACTTGTAATGCTGTTCTGCATCTTTTCATGGTCCAATAACTTTGTTTCTTTCCTTGCTTACACAGTACAGTGACGCAAGCACGTGGGTTCATGTCTCAACATTTCCTTTCAAGTAACTAAATAAATTAGGTTATTGCTATTTCTAATTTTCTATGCTGCTACTTGGATTAAAAAAAATTTATATTAAAAGAAAAACGAAATTTACATGATAAAAAAACAGCCCGTGTAGATTTAAAAACAGCTTGAGTCGCGAGCATTAATATTATAGTTTCGATTTTACAAAAATCAAGATGCTATTTAAAAAAAAAACAAACAAATTGAAATATAATATATTTGATTAGCCTAACTTAACATAGGTTAATTTAACCTGCAAACCTATTACTTGGTAAATTGGCTATCATAACTTTATAATAAATCAAAATCAAAATGTATTATAAAAGCTAATTCAAAATAAATTGAAAGTTTAAAAAAAATCAACATAAGATCTTGTTTTAAAATTTACTGAGATGATAACCAAAAAAAGTGAAGAAACAAACACCTTTTTTTTTTCCTATCTATTTTCTTAGCAAGTTTTTCTTTCGTCGCTCCAATTCAAAAACTAAATAAAATAATTTTTAAGATCAAAAATGAATTTGTCATGATTTTTTCTTGGACTTGAGAAAACCTCATTCCTTGACAAATATACTTTGTGGATTTAAATGAGCAGGTAAAATCCCGACTATCCCAAAGTCTTACAAGAGATACACGTTCTGATTCGAACTCGAGACTTGTTATATAGATCTCAAGGCCATTAGTATTTATTTTAATTGAGCCGTATATCTTCTCCATGTTTGGCTTCCTCATCTTCTATATTTTAACTTCGTATTGTATCCACAATTTCAAACATAATTTTATTTAATTAGGTTATACAGAGGTTAAATTGAAAAAAAAAATAACAAATTCAAAAAATAGTTCATCTAGACAATGAAACCGCCTCGTCTCTTATAGTTGTTTTTGTTAATCACAACCATATAACATTTTGAAACTTTATGAAATGTTCTATGTAAATATACACACTCAATAAATTTACTTTTATTTTTCGATTAAACCAACCATTTCTTAATTAACTAGTATTATATTTATTTATAATTTTAAAAAATCAAGCTCTATTTGAATGTACAACTTTATAAATGCCTATTTAGAGAGAGAGGGAGAAAGGGAGTAACCTTGCTCATGTTTTATTCTATCTGAGGACTTGTTTAGGAGTATGGTTGTGATTATTTTTTAAAGTATTTTTCATTTAGAAATATTTCAAAATAATTTTTATTTTATTTTTTTAAAATTATTTTTGACATCAGCACATTAAAATAATATAAAAATATAAAAAAAATTAAAATATTTTTTTTAAAAAAAAATTTCATGAACACTTTCTTATCGCACTCCCAAACACCACCTAAACCTTTTTGCTAGTTTTCTCTACACAAAATTTGGTTTTTAAATTACAATCGATAATTTTATTGGAACTTTTCATTTGACAAGTATAAAATGTTATTAAATTAAATAATTACATTAGAATATGACGGATTGTATATATTTATTATAAAATAAATTATTTTAGCATTGTTATATATTTATTAATATTAAGAATAACGTACAACATATTTAACATATTTGTGTGCTTATTATTAGAAAAAATATTAATTGAAATTTAAAGTATATTAATTTGATTTGACTGAAGCAACTTGTCTTGAATTTAGAATATATATTTATATTTATATATATATATATTTTTTAATATATATAATACCCATGATTTTTTTATTGAATAATAAATACTTAAAATGCACTTAATGATTTATAAATATCTAAGAGTTTTTCCTAATAAATAATACATAAATATATATTCAAAAAATCATAGTTATGACTCATAAATACTCACTATTATCCCTAGCAATTATACCAAGAACGTCATTTCACCGACAACCTCAAATTACTGAGGTCTGGTCACGGTTGTACTTGCTCCGTGCGCGCACTAATTCTGTTATTATTATATTAGGTTTAGTATTGTCCTAAACTAATATTGTTCCGAAGGATTATGTTGCCACACAATCCTTCCTCGGCAACTGCCAATTAAAATATTTATTCTAAGGCTGCGAAAGGTGGTAAAAATTATATGATCATTTCTTTGAATTTCTATTTAATAATCAGCCTTAAAAGATAATTAATATATATATATATATATATATATATATATATATATATTTGCTATAAACGCAATTACCACCACCATGCCTGTGAGGCTGAAGTGTATATTTGATATTGTGGTGTATGGTATTTAAAAAATATATATATTTTAAAATATATTAAAATATTTTTTCAGATTTTATTTATATTTTTAACCTCCACACATTAAAAAATTAAAATGCGGGTTTAAAAAAACAATATGGTGTAGACAATTTTTGTTTTTTTTTTAAAAAGAAAAATGATTTTTTTATATATTATTTTAACATATTCAGTAATATCAATATCAAAATTATTTTAAAAATATATAATTATAACTCCAGTGAGATTTAATTTAAAATTATATAAACCACGATACTAAGTATTCAGAGACGAGGAATAAATAACTCTATGTCTTGCCACTTTTGACCGAATTTGATGCAATTATTAATAAAGATGCAAAAGCAACCGCAAGGCCGTTTCCTATCATCAGCATCACAAGCTGGCATGGACCCCACAAAAAGCATAAGCACGCATAGATCATCTTTCATTTGTGTGCTTGTGGAGGCCTGGTGTCCCACGTTGCTGAAAAATATGCGTGTTATTTATAAAGGCTAGCAGTTAGCACACTTTTTTTTTTTTTTTTTGATATTCCAGTGGTTATTTAAAAAAAAATATCATTTTGTTTTAAATATATTAAAAAATATATTTTTAATATCAGCCCATTAAAATTATCAAAAATAAAAATAATTTGAAGAAAATAAAAATATTTTTTTTTCAAAACACTTTTAAAATTCAAAAACAAATTAGCTATAAAATCATAATGGTTTTGTTAAGCGTGCCCTTTTATGAAAAAAGAAAAAAAGATAATATCTGCAACCCTCAATACTCCTCCTATGGGTTATAAATTATTGTAAAGAAAAGAAACCCGGATATGAGAATTATTTCAACGTGGTTGTTTACCTAAAAAGATGAAACAAAAAAATCAATCACACAAAAGATCTAAGAAAAAAACTTAATTAAGAAAATGAGGGTGAAAAATAATAATGAGAGGGAAAATAAGAATTTTCAATTGAAAAATTGAATTGAATTGAAAAATAGCTTAGAAAAAAAAATCAAAATAATGATGGTCAAATTTAAAAAAATAGTACAGTATAAACTTTGATTTAATAATGAAATTATAAGCCAGTAACTCTTTAGCAAAAGCACCAAGAAAATAAATTAAAAATTAAAAAATCAAAATCAAAATCAAAATAAACACGTGAGATATTATAATTGAATGACTAAATAAAAACACAAGGACTAAAATTAAAAAGGAAAAAAAAAACTTGAATTCAATGATGAAATTGAGAACCAATAAAATTTTAACTAGAAGCTTAAGAATAAATTAAAAATAAAAAGAGTAAAGATAAAAATAAAAAAAGATGAGAAAATGTAATTTAATGACTAAATTGAAAACAAACAGAGTTTTTATAAAAAAAAATAAAAACAACAATTTTTTCAAAATAATAGAAATAGAAATTTAATAAGAGAAATCAAAGATAAAAACCATGCATTTATCTAGCAAGGGGGGAAAAAAAGAAAAATTAATCATCATACACTATCATGCCTCACAGCAGGAGAAAGAGAGCTCGGTGGCACTTTTAAAGACAATCAATAAAGGTCACGTTTGGGCATTAGATAACCTCACACGTGTCGTAAGAAAAAAACAAAAGCCCTCGATCTAATATTTTTTTGAATACTAAGAATAAAAAAAATATTATTATTGTCTAAAAGTCTATAAAAAGTTTTTAAAAAAATCCATGGTTGACCACTCTAAATTTTGTTAATCTTAAGGATAAAAATAGTTTTTTACCTTAAAATAAATAAAAAAACACACTCTGCAATAATCTTGTAATAACTAATAGATAGCGGAAAAAACCACCGCAACCCATCTCAGATTTTTTTTTCTTCTCCAAGAATAAAAATGTAATTTACCGTAGCAAGTGCTGCAGTAATCACGCATCTCTATGGGTGTTTGGGAGAGCTGTTGTTATAGTTTTTGAAAGTGTGTTTCGTGCTGAAATGCATTAAAATGATGTTTTTTTATTTTTTAAAAATTATTTTTGATATCAGCACATTAAAATGATCTAAAAACACTAACCGTCTGTTTTTAAAATTCAAAAAAAAAATTAAACTAAAAGCACCCAAAAGCACTTTTGGGTGGCTTCCCAAACACAACCATCACACGTGGCAGCTCAAAGAGCCTAGCCTTTACAATGTACATTCATACTTTAACCCCACCAAAGAATAATAATACTAAAATAGTGCCATAGGAAAGTTCCTGTCATCATTTGCAAGCTGATGACCTTGCATAAAATGCTGCCATGCCATGATTGGTCAATCATGCACTTTCAAGCACTCACAGGGCTTCCTATCCAGAGTTTTTTTTTTTTTTTTGTGCTTACGTAAACAAACAAAGAAATAAATTAGTTTAGATAATTGGTAACTAATAAAAAAACAGGATATTTTTTATTCCAGAGTTTTTTTTTTTTTGTGCTTACGTAAACAAACAAAGAAATAAATTAGTTTAGATAATTGGTAACTAATAAAAAAACAGGATATTTTTTATTTAAAATACACAAAGTTTGGTAAAATTTCTGGGAAAATAACATTAGTTGAAAAATAGATGTGAAATAGCAAACGTGTTTATAAATATCGATGGTGTACATAGCTTGTTTAGTCATGTTTCACACAACATTGTAAATTAATTAACCTTAATAAAAATCAACTCAATTTTTTATAAAAATACAATGATCAAAATATAATACTCAAAATATAATAGTAAAAAATGAGATGAGAAAGAGGAGGATAAGGTGATATGTCGAGAGAAATATGGAAGAAGAAGAAAAATGAAAAGAAATCACTAGAGATACACCAATCATTCATTTTTAACACTTAATATCGTTGTAAAAATCTTAATCACCAAACATGATTATAATTAACCTCAAATTAATCACAAAAAAACTCTAACCAATTACAATATAATTTAATGATTTTTCAAATATGATTAAAACTATTTTATTTAAATCTTTATAATGGTATCAAATATGTCAAAAACAAAGTCACGGTGTGTTCTTGTTATGTCATTCCTTTTCTTTTATTACCTTTTCCTTTTTCTCTTTCTCTACAATGTCGCAACAGCTTCTCTCTCGTGACATTGTATCTTAATAAAATTTTAAGTTGATTAGTGAAATTTTAAGTTGATTTTTATACATGTGAATTGATTTGATTTAATAGACATAAATGAAATTAACAACTGATATCCCCAATAATAGTTGAATTCAAATTGTATTATTTTTCTAATACTTTTATGACTTTTTTTTCCAATTTTTTATATTAAACTGTTAAAATGAAAAAAACATAAAAAATAGTAGATTATGTTATTAAAGGTTGCGCAACTTATTAAATTTGTATTAGTTGCTCAAACTTTGTTCACTATTTTTTAAAATTATGCTAGTTTGAAAAGAAGAAAAAATCTGCCCTGTGCTGTTTTTTTTCTTAAAAAAAATCCCCCCGATATTCACGTGGTAATAGATCTTGTCAACCTAGTCACGCGTGCATCTATGCCAACAGCAGAGAGAATACAACTCTGTCCCACTTCCAAACTTTCCATGACATTATACTGTCAGATCTGGTACTGTTACCCGTCAGGCCTGATTTATGAGACCATTGAATCTGTTGTAATGCAATGTTGTGTAGGATCACCAATAGTCGTTGCAAGTACATTCCCCTACCTTGAAGTGATGGAATCTGAAAGAATCTCTAACAACGATCTCACGTCCAGTGATCAAGGATACCTGTTTGCAAAAATCATGGCAATCCTTGCAAGCCCTGAGGTTTTTGAAAACAAAAACAGGAGCACTGCTCGGTGTAGATATGAGCCCAAATGCTAATGCAAGTCTCTCACTATGGACAAGAAGCTGTTCTTTCCTCTCTGGCAAACTATTCGATACATCTTCTTCTGTTAAAAGGCCATTTTCTTTTTTTTTAACAGAATAATTCAATGCTTCCAACTTTGAATAGATCTCTTCTGTCTGAGGGTGGTGCTTATCACCTACTATAAAACGGTGCACTTTACCCTTTACAGAAATCCAGCTGCTGCTAAGCTCCTTCCTCAAGTTTCTTTCTGTCATCATCTTTCTAACATCCGCTGCTGCTTTCCATTTCCCAAATGAAGCATACAGATTAAACATGAGAATATAACATGCAGTATCCTCTGGGTCCAGCTGAAAGAGATTTTCAGCTGCTATTTCCCCGATACCAAGATTCCTATAGGTCCAGCACCCACCCAACAAGCATTTCCAACTCATTGCATCTGGTGAAAATGGCATACTCCTTATTAGTTCAAGTGCTTCCAGCAGAAAACCAGCTCGGGAATATATATCAACCATACAATCATAATGATCAATAGTTGGGGCAACCCCGTACTTACTATTCATCGATTCCAAATACTGTCTGCCCTCTTTGATCAAACCCGAATGACTACAAGCAGTCAATACTGCAATAAATGTAACTGCATTTGGTCTCACGCCATAACCTTGCATCCTTCTAAAAAGCTTTAGAGCTTCAGGAGCATTACCCTGATAAGCATAACCAGCAATTATAGCAGTCCAAGCCACCGCATCAGGGTCACCTATTGATTCAAAGACTCGAGTGGCGTAATCTAATATGCCACATCTTGAATACATGGTAATCATTGCACTCTCTCCATGTTGATATGCAACCAGACCCTTTTTTATTGCATCTGCATGAGTTTGGGCACCACTGTTGAAATCTGCAAGTGCAGAGCATGCTTGGAAAATGCTTGTATATGTGAATGAATTTATATCCACTCTTCTGGTCCTCAATGATTCAAAAGTTTTGAGAGCTTCCTCAAATTCACCCATTTGGCAATAACCTGTGATCAAAGCACTCCAAGAAACATCATTTGGTTCGCTGATCCACTCAAATGCTTTAGACGCAGATTCCAAATTCGAACATTTAACATAAAAGTCCACAAGAGGAGTTCCCACAGAAACTTCAGATTCCAACCCAAGTTTAACAATATGACCATGAATTTGCCTCCCAAAATTCAACTTCTCTAAACCAGCACATGCTTTGAGAACAATCGAGAATACATACTCATCTAATTCAGCACCTTCATTGATCATCTTGGCAAACAAAGCCAAAGCATCTATTTGCCTCTCAGCTTGAGTGTACCCCACCATTATTCCAGTCCAAGTCACGGCATTCTTTTCACTCATTTTCTCAAAAACAAGCTCGGCTCCCTCTAACCAACCGCATTTCATATACATATTGCTGATTGCCGTGTTGACTGAAGCATTGCTGCCTAACCCACTTCTTATGGCATGTGAATGAATCTGTTTACCAATCTCTAAACCGGAAGGATTTAACAAGGACCGTAGAAACCCAATATAAGTGGACCCATTCGGTTTAGTTCCCAATTCAAGCATATTCGAAAACAAGCAAAAAGCTTTATCAAAAACACCATTTTCTGCATAAGCTGCTATGATTGTATTCCAAGAAACCAAATTCCTTTCACGCATTTCATCAAACACCTTACTAGCATCGGCTAAACTTCCACACTTGCAGTACATCATAAGCACTGAATTCTCAAGAAACTCTGATGGATTTGTCACTGCTCTTTGCATTTGTTCATGAAACAATCTCCCATCCAATAAAGATTTAATCTTTCCACACGCTTCAAACAAGCACTGATAAGAACGAGGGCTAACAGAAATACCAGCGTCCTCCATTTGTTTGAGAAATTCACGAGCTTCCTTGAACTTCCCTTGTTTAGATAGAGAAATCAAATGAATACTCTCAATTTGGGATTTGTTATTATTTTCTTGGGTTTGGAGTGAAGGAGGGTTAGATTTTAGAGAAGCCCAAGATGGTATTTGAGTAAAGTTTGCTGCAGCTTTTATGGATTGTGGAATCTTGTCATGAGCTGTTATTAATGGCGACGGATTGAGTGATGGCACAGCAGCAAAACAGTAGTGGGCATTCATTGAATACCGGGAATGTGGAGGAATTTCTAATTTTCTTACAATATAAGTTATGCGGAGGCCTCTTGTTAAGTGCTAACAGCCAGGCAGGTTGTCTTTGTATGTAAGCAAACGACACATCCTCTTCCCCTCTCTTCCTCTGCAGATGATGTGTTAGGCGGAGAAAAGCGTGACGGCTAAAGTTTGTGGCTGCGCAAGTGCAATAACAAGTTAACAACGCAATGAACAAGAAGTTGAGCATGCACTGATTTTCTTAAGAGAATTGAAATTGAGCCTATATACTTATTTTGATTTTTGGTTAGTTTTAATATATTAATATTGAAAATAAATTTTATAAAAATAAAAAATAATTATTTTAATATATTTATATATAAAGAATATTTTACAAAATAACTTCTATGATATCCTACGCTAATTTTTTTTCATGGTTTCATATCGATAACTTTCTTTTTTTAAAAAAAAACATATAACTTTATCTCTTTATATGCCTCATGTGCTTGGGTTGCTCTTACTTAAGAAAGAGTTAGAGATTAGAGTTTTTTTTTTTTTTGTTATAAAGATTTTGTATTGGAGATAAATATATACAAAGATATTTTGATGGGTTTTTTGGATTTTTTTTTTGTAACAATAGGGTTATCTAGGCACATATTTATATCCTTTTAAGTATTAGAAAATAGATATAAATACTTTATATCAAACAAAGCCATGCATAAATATTAAATTTTGAGGAAGCTTTGAAGATTACCCCATAATCTTGATTTTGCAGATGACAAAAAAAAAAAAGTGGGGAAAGGAAAGTGTTAAGTGTTAAAGACAAGAAAGTGTTGTGTTAAAGACAAAGAGAATGTTTTTTTTTTCAGAATTAATTAAAAAGAGGAAAACACTAGTAGAAAAAAAATAATTTCTTTTCTTTTGTTTTCCTATAACTCACTAAACATTGGAAAGCTTGGAAACTTTATTCTAGAAAAGTAAATTCCTTGAAACAAACTAGGCCAAGGATATATTGCAAAGTGTGTTCAAGGAGTAGAAAGCTTGTCCGCTGGTTAGGAGTTTACCAAATCTATGCTAAAAAGAAAATCAACACTTAAATTTATATATTTATATGTATCTTGACTAATACCACACACTTTAAACTTTAAAATTATACAATTACGTGTATCTTACACTTACATGCAAGTCTCGGCGGAGAAAACCAAATATTGGTTTTTTGAGTCGGTGGTTGAAGTCCTTTTGCATAATAAATCTTCGTTATTTTTCGTGGACACGGACGTCATGCTATTTGCTTCGTCGTATGGCAGGCTTTTCTTGTTCTTAGAACAAATGTAGTCAATGTGCATGCAGATGATCACACAATGGGCATACAACTGAACACTTCGTCCAGCATTTAGCGTCAAACTCGTTGTTTGTAAAATATATTTTCGTTGCGTTATCAGTTGAACATCTCTTTGATAGTAAATGACGGTGGGGCTGAATGTTGTGTGAAGGGCTTCACCAATCCCTTTTTGCGAGCGGTGGTGTGCTGGAATTAATACCAGACTACAGGTTTGGTAATGGCTCTCCTTCACCATTGCAAGAATAAAGTCTATTTCTTAAATTAATTCGTTGATATAAAAATGACAACGTATCTTCTTGGTTATTTGGATTATGTTTTGATGTGCACTAAGTTGAGAATGTTCATTGAATTCTGTAGCAATTTCTTCCTTGCCCCGAGAACGCGGCTATTCGTTCACGTTCCCCCAAATTATTTGAAATATTAAATTTCTATAGTTTACGTTCTAGTCAGTGCAAGGATTTAAAGAGAGAAACGAACCTCCTCTTTCAGAGACAAGTAATATCGCCTATCAGTTACACTATGCATTGGCTATATCTAATCTCTTCCCATTAAGTATTGGCATGGTGCCAACTTAACGATCACCTCAATACAACTACGAGCTCTCCTAACTCACAGGAAAATGTCCTCTCTTTTTTAATGACTGAAGCGGGCCATCCATTTTGGTGGCAATTACATTTTTGTGAAAAAAATAGATGGGAGCTATTTGCTTTCCCGATAATCAAGCAACCGCTATACTTTTCTTGGAAACATAAATTAAGGCGGGGCATCAATGCATCAAACCACCAAATGCGATCTCTAACCATGTAATTAGTTTTTTATTTTATTTTTTTATACCGAGAAATCAATTTGATCACTGGTTCGACAACACCGAGCTAGTGGCTTGCCTGATCTTATTGCGCTACTGGGTTACAGAAATACAAGAACCTGCAACCAAAAAAATTATATATAAAAAAAGCCCAAACCCTGTCGCATGAAGCAACGAATGTAGCCAGTAATAGAGAAGAGATGGGCATAAATGATAAGCAAGTACAGAGAAAATATAAAATGGTAAAAAAAATAAAAATGATAGGGTTTCTTACCATGATATGTGTACACAATCCAGAATTTTGTGAGTATAAACAGACGAGCTGTCTCAAGCAATTTTCTTTTCACGGGCATATATAACTGAGGAAAGAGTCGAGCGGAAATGGAAAGTGGTCGCTGGTCTGCCCCTAGTGTGTGGGTGCGTGTGGGTGTATATATTATATATCCAGGCATTCTAAGCTGATAAAAACAACCGATGCTATTTTTCCAATCCTCCCAGGAGGAAGTAAAAAATAAACATTAGAAGGTTACATATGCTATATGACCAAAAACTCCATCTACCAAACAGGCCACGCTGCATACGATGAAAAAAGCTTAGAAGAGGACATCACAACTGCCTCAACATTGTCATCTTGGCCATAATGCAACAACTTCGTCTGTGTCCCCTTTTCAGCCTCCTGACCTGAACAAAGTGAAAAGAAGTAAATAGATTGAAAAAAGTGGAAAAAATCATTTGGTGGTAAGAACACAAACGGAACTAACAGATTATGGCTTGATATGGCACAACTAAATTTTAGTCACTGATTAGCCATTAAATTTAAATATGACATTCCCTGCATCTAGCTTTTTGGTTTCTCAAACTATGGCTTGGGTATCCAAGTTGATGGGTCTCTTAACCTTACTGCCAGTCTGAGTAGCGCAAGCATGAAAACTCCTAGGGACTAACAGCTTGAAGATGCTTTAAGTTCCTTCCTCCATCGAATCAACCATTTGGTCTGTACTTAGTGAATCCCCCCTGGCTTCTAAATTCAGAGATCGTGGCTCCATCCTGTTTATCTCCTCTCTGGTGAAGACAAAGATCCTGCGCACCATGCTACAGAATTCCCTACATCATTCAAAAACAGCAACTTGATTCAAGTTCCAAAAATCTTGTAGGCTACAGAATTTGATTGCAGGATTAACAAGTGAAGAAGTGATTTGCTGATCAATGCGTTTTAAAAAAGGACCCAAGTTTGAGCTCTTACTGCCAGGGATCATCTCCTACAAGCATCATATCACCCTCGTCATCAGTAAAAACAATCAGCCAATCTTTGTTAGGAGCAACTAATTCACCATGGAATTCAAAAATCTGATCAAGTTCTGCTGTCAATTCATTATAACCGTTAAACTTTGCCAGGTCCAGAGACCTCCCCACACCAGTCCCTTGTTTGTAAACCTAAATCAGTGAAGGCCACATATACAAATTGCAAGTTCATATCCAAAAAAAAAAAATTCTCAATAAAAGGAATCTTAGTCGATATTCAAATAGGTAACAACCTTTACACATCTTCTGGTTGAATCACCCTTGGGCATGCCCTGGACAGCTTTAGAATCAAGAGCAGATGCTTGAAAAATGTTCCCTTGTTCCTCACATCTAGCATGCTTTGGATGCTTTACTTGCTCCAAAAATCCTTCAGAACCCAATAATTGCTGGTGATCTGATGCAACATTGATTTGCTGCTGTTGCTTGTCTGTGGAGTGCCTTTGTATAATGGCAGGTTCCGCAACCATAGGATTCCCAAAAAGGGAGAAGCCAAAAAGTATGCAATTACCACCTTTAGATGTTTCCCCTTTGCGTTCTTGAAAAGGAAGATGTTGTGGTTTAGAAGAATTATCAGCATATCGAAAAGGTGAAAACCAGCTTCCACGCTGCTGTTGTATGTCTTTATCTCTTTCCACATGAACTTCCATCCTAGATGCCATCATGTTAAATGAGTGATCTGAATACATCAAGGGAGCTGAATGGCAGTTGAACACGCCTGTTTCATTAAGTTTACTGTGGTGGTCAATGTCATCAGAGTTCAGCTCAAAGAAGGGGCGAGTTGATTCATAGGATTCACGCAGGGTTCCAGGTCCTGTTGTTGGGTTCATGAGTTTTGATCCATGCCATACTTGAGGAATCTTGTCGTCTGGTCCAAATTTTCTATTATCAAAAGTAGTCTGATCCTTACCTTGAGATAGAGCCCATGCAGGTTTGTGATTACCGTCTGAGTAATTCTTCCCAGAATACATGTTTCTCAAGGTCAAGATTTCTTGATGTTGCAAGTGTCTTGGAGGCTCATTATCTAGTTGACATTAGCATAGATCATATTCATAAACGCACAATGACAAGTGAAGTGTACAGACTTGTAGGTTGCTATTTATACCTTTCTTTGTAGGAGCAGAGGAATCTGCAGATGGTGTTGCCATGTTTGACCGGTGCCTTTTGGATCGGCATCCAGGAACAGGATCTAGAGAAGGAGCCAAAGCAGGTTCTATTCTCCAAGGAGAAACCCTGTCTGGACGGTGAACAGGAGAAGTTTCATCCCATCGAACCTAGAGTTAGTGTGAGGAGGTTTTAGCAAACGCAAAGAGAAAGAAAAATAATCCACATTCCAAAAATTTATAGCTATGCCACCACCTTGAGGCATCTCCACTTTGAACGAGGCCACTTCTTTGGATCTACCTCTTCCACTCCAGTCACAGTGCCAGAGAGCCTGGCCACAGATGATGAGACATATATTACCACAGCCCCATCCCCCTTCGAAAGCTAGACATCTTTTCACCTTTCCTTTTTTCTGGTTATGTCGAAGTCCAAATCAATTATAAAATGGGATGGTTTCAAGGAAAATCGTACCTTTGTTCAGTGGCCTCTTCAGCTTCGAATTTCATTTTGAACCTCATCCCTATAGCATAGTTGATCTTGACAGACTCCCTGTATTTATCAATTGGAATAATAAACTCGGCGGGACTATTCCTGAAACACATCAACACACAAAAATACAATAAGGAGTCAAAAAACCATAGCAAGGGATGGGTGAAATGAATTCTAGTTTTAAAATATGTAACAATCTCACCAGTGTCTACAGAACAAACCACAAACCTTGGTTTATAATAAACAGTGAACATTGATCCTGTCGAAACAGCATGCCATGCAGTTGCAAGGATGCCGATATGCATGCTATGACTAGATATTACAGAGGATGGGACATTGCTTGGCTGACTCAGAGCACGCCTTACCCCTACACGAAGCTCTTCAGTATCGCCCCTGAGAATAAAAATTCAGAAGTCAATCATGCTTTGTTGATTCACCATTGAATCAACTCTCACGATTAAACCTACCACATAGTTTCAAAAAGGTGTCAAAATCAGTCCGTGGTTGCAATGACATCCAAAAAAAATACTTGAGGCAAGCTAGAGATAGCAATCTTCAAAGATACTAAAAATGAAGATGATAGCAAACCTAAGAAAAATAAAAGCATCTCCCGCCACAAGCTTTTTAGCACTGACAAAGAGACTCCAACCACTTTGAAGAAGGTGCCTTCTTGGTTGACCTGCAATTTGGAATCCACAATAAGGCATTACAGCACAACTATGTCAGATAACAACAATTTCAAATTGGCAACTATAGCCTGTATATTACCGACAAATAAGTAATATCATATCCAATAAATCAGGATCTACAAACTATAAAACTGAGACAATCAACTGGATAACTTGACACAAGATCAAAGAGGCTTCTTGAATCAATTCTCCAGAGAAAATCTGCTCATTCATGAAACATAAAGAAAGATGGACAATTGACTAATTTTAGTGGAGCAGGGCAAGGCCAAGATGTTAACTGTTTGCTACCTGGATATCCAAATCACTCATCCAAGATTTTGAAAACTTGCACAAAAGGGAAAAATCAATCCTCAAACTCATGGTGCTCACACACATGAACATAAAGCAAAAAGACTTCAACATGCAAAGCAAAGGTTGCATAACTAGAGAAACAGGTTAAATTATACTATCTGTATAAGCACAGAATACACAGAGAATCCATTCCAACCTAATAACAATTACCTCGAAATATGTGGCGAAATCGCCACTCATTTCCATGCAAATCCTTGGCTACCAACTCCTGTGCTGGAGGTTGTAGGGACATGTCCTGTTAGAGAAACAATAAAGTCATTAATAACATGAACATAAGGGACATAAAACATCAGAAAATGGAGAAGAAAAAACTGACCAATGGAGGTAGACACTCATCAGCATGCCGTTTCAACACTGAAAATCCACCATGTGTGCTCGTATCTGATGCTGTAAGCATCTTACAAAAGGAATGCACCCGAGGACGTGCAGGCGGAGGCGGCAAATCCTCCTCCACCAAGTCCACATCTTGCTGGCAGGTTTCCATAATTTTACCAGCATTTAATTATTTTCAGCTATGAGGTGTTGTTTAAAATTAGCAATCAAAAAAATTATATATATATATATATATATATATATATATATAATATTTGAATTATATAAGAATATATCATACGTGAGCTTCGGGAAGCAGAATCACTTGAGCAAAGACTTCATCTGTATCCAGCTCAGCCTGGAATTAAAAAACATGAGCATAGAATCCTAACTCAATGAAACCTTAATTCTACAGATTACGCGACAGAGCAAACCCTTAATTCAATATTAATAACCTTCAATTGAACATTCACCACACGACAGAGGATTTTTGGAGGAAGATTATAAGACGGCATTTGTTGATCATCAGCAACCTGATTCGTCGATGCTTCAACCTGGATTAGTAAATCAAACAAATTTCAAATTCGGATTTTTCTTTTTATCACGAACAAGGATGAGAGAGTGAAATGAAGGAAGAAGGAAGCAGATGAAAGCGAACCTGCTCAATATGACCTTGAGGAAAGTAGTAAACAAGCTCTCCTTGGCGAGGCACTGTCACTAACGGACCTGCACATGCGTGCCACAGTTCCTTGTACAGTGCATCTTCTGATCCTACTCATGCCAAAATAGAAATCACATTACGTAATCATGATGATTCACTAAACGAAAGGAAATCATTATAAATTACCATAGTCACCTTCACCGGCCACCGGAGAGCTCCAATTCACTCCGGCAAATCCATTAGGTTTAGTATCCTCAGAATAACTTCCGTTATTCATTATTATAATCCAAAACTATCAAGTGTACTCGATTAAACGACTGTTTATGAACTAGAAGCTGATGAACTGATTAATTATTCCAGGGAATGATTTTCTACAGAAAGTGAAATGTCAGCAATCGAAATGATCTTCTGCTTCGCTTGAAGTAATACCAACATCAGAGCAACGACTTCAAAGATCTGTTTGGCTTCGGACGAAAAAGAAAAATAGTAGAAATAATCTGATCTAATAATGAGACTGTCATTTCTTTGCTTCTCTGCTTCACTTTCTCTCTCCTCTGCAACCGTCTCAGCAATAGTCGCTGCCATTACCACTCGTACACTGTTTCTGTCTCCCTCCCTCCCTCTCTCTAGCCTCACAAATGTACTACAGTTTTTTTTTTAAAAAAAAAATGAAATTTCTCTCTCTATGTGCCCGCAGTGAAGTCAGATTCTGCAATTATTTCAAAGCTAGTGGAATTATTGTCCGTTTCTAGGCTACCGGTACCTCTTGTTACAGTGCCCTTCACTGTTTTGTCCTCTGCATAACCGGCAAACGGAGACACTTTCTTATTAACCACAGGGGAAGCCACGATTTTCGTTAACGGGGGTTGTTTATTACGTCTTGGTGGCCATGTTTGATTGGTTGACATGGGGACCGCGTTTGTCCTTGGAAACGGAAAGTTGTTCTGATTTTGGGAAGAGATTTTTTATGCCTCGTTATTAACAGGCAGATGATCGGATTTAAATGAGGGATAGTGTTAATGTCACTGTGCAGTGATTCACCCGTCAATGATGAAAATAACACCCGTGGACAGATGTGGTTCACCAGCATAATCAAAGGTTGTCAGCAAAATAATATTACAACAGTAAAGCCTGCAAAAATGAATAAAGCTGCTGTAAAATGAAAGAGCAATTGTCAGTAAATTAGGAGAAGAGAAAGACATGACTTGTGGTGGTAGAGATGGAACATATGTGGAAATTGCAAGAGCAGAACTTGCAGGTTTTACATATGCAAGCAACCGATGTTATCATCACATATTAAAAAAAACAATTATAGTAAAATAACACGAGTGAAAATAAAAAAATATAGCAACCATTATATTTAAAATTTTATAGATAAATTCACTGGCATAAATGGTTGGGTATAATGAGTTAACCCTAAAATACCTTCAAAATACCTGAGGATGTTGTTTTTGTTATTTTGTTTTTTGTATTTTTAGTTTTTTTTAAAGGATTGAGATTGATATTAATATGAGGCGTCCTTATATTAAAAAACAAATTATAATAAAAAAGAACTAAGAAAATAATAACAAAGTGCAACTAAAAAGCACGGTTCTACAGCAAATTGCATATGCTATTTTCAAAAAGAAAAAAAATCAAATTCACAGGTTTTGTTTCTTTAATTTCTTTTTTTCTTTCTTCTACAAATCATTGTATTATCTAGAGTTTGTTTATTTTTATATTTTTTACAAATTAGAAACATATATTTTTTGTTTTAAATTATTTTTTATAATATTTTTATTTGATGATATAAAAATAATTTTTTTAAAAAATATTTTAATAAATGTTTTAAACAAAAAACAATTTTCTCGTAAAAAAAAATATCAAAGCAATGGTCAGCGTATTCATGTAATACGTCAGACTGCAACCTTTCTTTTCCATGCTGCAGCAAGATGCTTCTTTACGTCACAAACATGAGAGAGCGGAAAGAATTCGTTAATAAAGCCACTGCTGGAGATCACCTGCTATATTATTGTTGTTGTTATACAGGAACAGAACAACGATTGGATTTGGGAGACTCCGGCAATCACAAAAACTTGCTTATCTTAGGAATATAAGAGCATGAAGAGGTAGGTTGTTGCCTTTAAAAATGAGTATCAATTTCTGTAGATGATTGATTGGTTCGAGCGATGGTATAAACCTTAGTGCATGCGATTATCCTTTTCGTTCTTATACTCCATTAGTTGGACTGCGAGTTAAATTTTATCTGAGAATGGTGTGCGTCTACAATAATGTGTGACCATCAAAATATTTGTTTCTCGTAATACACACACACACACACCATTCTCAGATAGAATGTCAAAGATCTGGAGATTATAAAAAAAAGTTTATACACCAGATCCGCGATGCCTGCGAGCTCATGGACGAAGTTTGTCGAACTGGCTAGGGAAAAGCTTTGCAAGAACTTAGTCCGTCTACTTGATTTGTCTTGTAGCAGCAGTGCTGGGTCATATCATTAATCCAACTAGGAATCTGGCTTAAAAAAGCAAAAAGAAACACAGAGAGAACCCTGGTTGCAGTGACCATTGTTTGTTGAATCATATTAGTCAAGCACCGATAATCAAGCTAACCAGTTGGTCATAGATTCCCACAATATGCCAAATTTGTATTTTAAGACAAACGACTAAGTTTTATTCTTTGGATATGTATGAACAAAATAGTCAAATTGTTGCTTCTTATCCAAAGATATATAATCAACCGCGTCCACATATATACATAGTTGCCGAGTAGCAGTTGAAGTACGTTCCATCCATGTGCTCAATAGTCGTGAGTCGTTTTCTCAATTGACGGGGAAAGCATCGACTACTTCTGCCTTCAGGAAATAATTCCTCTGTTTTTACTTTTCTTCTTTTTAATTACTCGAACTGAAAAGAATCGGATTATTACAAAGTAAGAATATTCCAAATTTTGTCAGTTTTTTTCCACAGATAATTTAAAAGAGTTGTAGAATTTGCTATTTACAAGCCCTTCAGGACGAACTTACATTATTGACTGTCACTCTGGATCTTACTGAAGCTTCGTAGCTCCTTTCAACCATCAGCACCAATACCACGACGTCGGGGACAGAAGGTGGTGTGCACAGTACAGTGGACCTCTATGATCATATTGATACGGCGGCCCCCCATACCGGGAGACGATAAGACAGTTATCTAAAAATATTTTACATGACGTAGATAACTGGCACCGGCCCAATTAGCTGGTTGTTGAACAAATTTCAGATGGGTTTTCCACGACGTTAAAGCTTATTAAGATAACCCACACGTGCGTGTCAAGGAACTCTCCGTTCCCAGAGAGGGGCTGAAATTATACCTTTTGCTGCTGGTGCGTGGTTGAGATATAAGCCTCAACAATATTCAGAAGTATGGAATTGATTTTATGTGACATTATGGTAATTGAATATAACATGTCGATCAATGCCTCGTTTTTCATTTCTAATTAATCTCACCGGGGAAAATGTCTCTAGATAGAAAAATTATATTTGATTCCCCCCCTAATTTATTACCATGTCTATTGAATTTTTTTTTTTTTTTAGATTATAGAAGGAAAAATGGATGACACAGCCCTCCAGGAATTAATGAGCAGGAAGGAAAAGGGCCTGCTGTGCTCCACTGAATTCAGTGGATACTTTCACTGGATATAGCAGTTGGTTAATAGGATACACGAGCGAATTTGCTCGCGTGATGTTCAATAGTTTTTTTACATATTATAATTTTTTATTTTAATATTTAAACAGTAAAATTATAATTTATCAAATATATTAGAAACCGATTTTTTTTCCACCTTAAAACGATTGAATATTGTTATTGTTAAATTTTTTTTGATAAAATTTATTAGAAATATTTTTTTTCTATGTATGAAACTGGTTGTAAAATTTATTGCTCATATTATTATATCAAAAATATTTTAGAATACTAATAGTAAATTTTTATTTTTTGAAACATAATATATATATATATAGTAAGCTTCAATTAAATAAATATCAAAATATATAAATAGTCTCATATATTACAAGAAAAAAAATATATTATAAATAATCATTATCATTATTTTCAGTACCTTGTCTATAATAATAAGAAATTTTAACATCCAAGAATACTAAACAAAAATTAAAAAACTAAATAAATGAAAAAACAAAATTAAATATTATTAGATTTTAAAAAATTATCTAAATTGAAGAATAAAAAAAACAGAAAAAAATAGACAATATTATTTTTGAAAAGATCACCAACAAAAATTAAAATGTAAATATTAAAAAACTAAACCAAATAACAGTGGAAATAATAAAATTGATGAGAAAAAATTCTATGATTTTTTTATTTTTATATTATGACATTAAAAGTATTTTAGAACAATGATATTAATTTTTTTAAAAAAAAAAACTTAGGCCATAGATATTAAGGCTCTAACATTAAATAAATATCAAAATATATAATTGGGCTGACATATTTAAAAGAAAATAAAACTTACAAATAATAATAATTATTATTTTGAATGTTTTATCTATAATAATTAGAAAATTCAATACCTAACAATATTAACAAAAACATAAATATTATTATATTTAAAGAAACTGTTGAACCTGAAGAATAAAAAAAAATAATAAACATTATTTTTTCAATGATCACCAATATAAATTAAAATTTAAACATTGAAAAAAATCCTAATAACAGTGGAATAAAAAAAAAATGGAAACAATAATCAAGGGTATGCATATATAAACATGGAAAAAAATAAGAATTAAAAATATAGCATTAAAAGTATAAGGGATAAAATTAAAAAAATATCTGTAATAAATCTCAAATATGTAATTTTTCCGCATGGAAGGATAAAATTGAAAGAAATCAAACTTTGACACCAAAATTATTAAAGATTTATGATTAATTTGCTTGGAAGGATAAAATTGAAATAAATTGAAACTTTGATACAAAAAATATTAAGGATTTCAGGACAAAACGCAAAATTAAAAGCCCAGGGACCGAACTGAAACTATATATTACAATTACTTTGAAATGAAGGATGCAATTGAAACAAATTAAAACTTATATAATTGCAATAAGGGTCAGAACAATAAATTTTGGCGTTCAGGGACTGAAATGATCTTTGCCAAAAACACTGCTTCGTTGACATCAGCTTGTGCAGGAGAAGAGAAAAATGAGGGGGGGAATTCAAACGACCATTGACACGTACCAAGACAACACATGGCTACACGTGCCGCACCATGTGAAAGAGAGCATGGCGTAGAATCGTTCTAGACGCCGGTTGAGCATTTTTAGACGCCGGTTGAGCAGTATTGGACACCGTATGACGCTGCACACGCCGTCCGAAAGACGCGTGAAGGCGTAAATAGATAGCTCGTGATGGGACGCGCCAACAGTAATCCGGCGCGAAAAAGAATTAAAAATTAGCTAATTGCCGTATCCCCCCTCCTACACTGTATGTTATTTTGTCGTTTTATAAGGTTAAAACGGTGAGTGCATTGTTCCAAAAAATATTAAAAAAAAATAATAATCGGACGAACCGGACTGAAAACGCGCAATGACCATATAGCCTCTAAGACCAATGTCTTTTTTTGTCTTTTGTGAGGGATGATACTGTCAATACACTGTTCATAAGCGGGAAAAAAAAGGATGAATGAACTTCAGAGTATCACCGGATAAAATTTCAAATCCACAGTGACAATAAATCACAGTGAACAGTAATAAACAATGACAGCCTTCTCTCTTTTGGTTCTTTCTTAATGTATAGAGTTGCTAATTTGGGAAATAGCAATGAACAGAGAAAAGATGAACGAAACAGAGGCCATATTTGGAAGAAAATAAAAGGTTTGAAAAGCAAAGCAAACTCTTAACTCGGAAGCCCACGATGCTCTGCGTAGAAATATGTTTAATTCGTGGAAGCATTTTCCCGCAGTATCCGGTCTGTTGCATCTCTCCAATTTCAATCATGGCCTCAGTGGCCTAGTCTATGCCCAACGCTGTCCTGCAAGCTCGTAGCTTCCGTTAGAGGAAAGTCTAATCAATGTCAATTGGCTGTTAGTTCAAATCATAAAAAGAAAAAAAAAAAAAGCGCAAACAACTGTGTAAGGCTTTTCTTTCTGGAAAAAAAAGATGCACAACAATCGACCACGGCGTGGAAAGCAGAACGTGTTGGCGTATGCTTGTAGGATTATCTCTTTTATTATTAATGTATTTTTGATAAAATTAGAATAATTTATTTCTTGTTTTTATTTTTTATTTTAAATTAGTTTTTTTTATATTTTTAGATTATTCTAATATGCTGATGTAAAAAATAATTTTTAAAAAATAAAAAAATATTTCTAATACTTTTCTAAATAAAAAAACACTTTAAAAAATAATTTCAACCACATTTTCAAACAAACACTACAAATAAGATGCATTTAACACTCATTGCTGAGGGTTTTTATATTAAATTTCTTGAAGTTATGAAAAAACACAAAATAACACAAAATAACACGAGTGTAAAAAAGTTTTAGTTTCTTGAGGGATGATCTCTTTGATAAAGTACTTGTATAAAAATGTAGTTGAAGTTATTTTTTAAAGTGTTTTTTTCATAAATACATTAAAATAATTTTTATTTTATTTTTTAAAATTATTTTTGACACCATCATATAAAAACTATCTAAAAATACCAAAAAAAAATAGAAATACAAGGCAAAAGAAATGAATTTCAAGCTCCATTCAACTATTCAAAAGCATCTTATCATCTAATTATGTGTCATTAAAACTATTACTGTCTTGCAATGAAATCATTTTATGACTGAAAATGATGTTTTTATGTTAGTCAATGTTTCATTTGTTTGCTAATGTTGATATATCAATAAAAGAATTAGAAAAAATATAATAGCGCACATCATTATGTTTTCCATAACTTTGACTTTAATGGGATAATATAATTGGTTACGGAATCAATAGCCTTCGAGGAACTTTAAGTAATTCGAGCATCTAGCATCATTAAGTTGTTGAAAAATTGAGAATAAATGGAAGATCACCATAAACCACCACCAAGCCAACGGGTCTGCATCTAATATTATAGTAAATTAGAAGAGAGCCTCAATTTCAATTCCATTTTGATTGCCTGGGTTGTACTGTTTTTTTTTTTGTTGGATGTGATTAAATTATTTTTTTGAAAAATATATTTTATAGGTATAAATAAATAATTAAAATTTTAATTGTTCTATGTTTTTATAAAAAATATATGTTTAGACTCAAATTCAATACTTATTATAAAAATCATAAATTTTCTATTACCATGTTATCCCCTTTAAGAACTTGGATTGATAGGCCCAAAACCACTAGATAAATAATAAATTAAATAAATTAATGTGATATATTAATTGACGAGAGTGAAAAACTAAAATAATTTTAATGTATTTACGTTCATTTGTATCTCTTAAACAATACTTATTTTTAAATATTCACGTCAAAACAGAAAAACAAACGTGGCATGTTGAAAGTAAAGAGGTAACTGTAACGAAGAAGCGAAATAACAAGCATTATTTTTTTAAAAAAAATAATATTTTATTGACACATGTATGTCAAATGGGTTTTTTCAGGGAAACAAAATGAAGAAAAAGCACGAAACTGGACAACATGGGCCATAGGCTTTGATGTAGAGGCCGAAAGGGAAAGCAAGCTTGAGCAAGGGACATGGTATCATCATGGGCTTTGGGCTTTAATAGGCTTCCCGTATCTTCACCTAGCTAAATTCTAGTAGCTTTGAAAATAGTAAGAGCAAGGCTTCTGCTTTTTCAGGCTATATTTTTAGTTATTTTTGTTCCTTTTCAAGCTATATTTTTGTATTTTTAATTATTTATGTTCCTTTTCAGGTTCTCAACGAGTAATCTATCCTGATAGCTAAAATATCTTCTTTTTTTAATTGAGAAGTTATTCCTATATATTTTAGAAAACATTAAAAATAAAAACATATATCCGTTGTTTATATAATAATTAAAACTGGGGGGATAGGGTGCTGGATTGGGGTCAGTTGAATGGGGGCTGGATTGGAGAAAGGCGTAAGAGGGATGCAGCTGGGAGTTGACGACGTGGAGGAGAGTGAGAAGAGTTGTGGGAGTTGTGACGTCGGATTTATATATATATATATATTGAAAATAATATAATTATATCAAAAACATTTATTTTTATTTTTTTTATTTTTATTTTTATTAAAAAAATACCTCAAATTATAAAAATTATATATAAAATTAATAATTATATTGTTAGAGGGTTTTTTTTTAAAATAATTATTTAATTATATAACTTATTTTTATTAAATATATAATTAATTATATAATTAAATTATATACAAAATAATTAAATTATATTTAAAATAATATATAAAAAATAGTTTTTCTAATTGGTTTTTATCATTGGAGTAAATATAAATATAAAAAATTATTTTAAAGATTTAACTTTTAAAAATAAATCTTAGGACTTGCTGTAATCATTGATTGATTCTTTTTTAAAAGGTACGTGCAAGATGATGAAGGGATCTCGGTGCTTTCATTATTTCCTCTGGTTGGAATTGCTTCCATTCACTTCTTGGACTAGGCTTCTAGAGGACTCGATCCTTTTTTAGGGAAGGATAAATGATGCTTCACGCAATCTGAACCACCACCATAGCCTCTGGCCTGTCATTAGGCCAGCACCAACCATTATCGTTGATCAAGTCTGCCAATTTTGTATTTAAAGGAACACCAAATTCGAAAGCAATCCCGTTACCACATTTCTTTGCCAGAGGACCTAGAACCAAGCAATTATCCCACCAGAATGAATACTCTTACCATGTCCCACAACATGTTCGATTAGAACCCAAGCCACTCTTCTAAGCTTAAGGAGTTTTGTCCATGCCCAAGAATAACCTAAAGCAACCTTTACCCTCCAATATCTTATTGGCATGCCTGATTTCGTAGTTTACAATATGGCTATATTTACAGATTGAGTGGTTTTGTTCAAGGTGATGGCAATGGGTATCATTTCTTCTGAGAGGTAAGAGCAATGTGGGAAGTGAAGATTGCAAAGTACTCGTTAGTTCATTAGTGTCCAAGGGGATCATTGAGAATGAGGAGATGGACAATGATGTTGTTGTTAATGCTACTGTAGAGAAACTAATCTCCTCCAAATGGTATTGTATGATTTCCACAGCTTTACAGCTATGCTTTCAACCAGTTCTTTCGGATTCTGTGTCTTCTAGTCCCATTTCCCGTAAAAGATGTGTAAAAATGTGTTTGTATCCCTTCATCTTGTACCTTGTTTTTGCAATTAGTCATGGTTATTCCCGCAACAGAAGTTTCCAATGAGATTACAGTATTTCCATTTTGGTTGTTTCATCTACTTGCGTTGTTGTTAGCCTCAGTTGTGCATCTACTACATCTTATAAGATGAATATGGATTTCGTTAGTGCAAGTCGGAATCTCACTCAATTGCTCTGGCATGGCTTTTTAAATGCTTCACCTAGTTTCAATACCAGTTGCATTTGCAAATAACCTGAACTTGAAATGATCCTTTTTCTCAATATTAACAGCAAGCTTGCTAGGCCGGAATCTGTTATAATAGAAAGTATTCCTTCCTAATCATTTCATTTACAGTGCACTGGTATATTCCATAGTATAGAAAGCTACTTCATAGAAGTTTATTATTCAAGAACTTACAGTACGTACACTACCGAGAGAACCAAGTTCCACGAGTGAAAGAAAAGGAAGTCAAGAACGTAAAGGTGACACATATTATGTTCCTTTTCCTTGTTTTTCTTGGCAAGATGTTACTGCTAAACTCATTCCTTATATCCAGGGTCACAGAACTCTCCTCCAAGATCATCACAAGCCTCATCTAGGAACACCCTGTAATGAAACGAAAGAATCCTTGTTCAAATCTCAGATATTTTGTTCAATTCTTGTCATGGGAAATCTTTAAACTTGTAAAACTATAGATGGGGTCCCGAGATCTTACGTCTTGGCACTGTTGTACTCTAAATATTCTCTATCAATCTGCTCTGAAGTACTGGGAATGGTGCTTCTGGCATCTGGTTTGAGCTTCACTTCAGGATACATCTCAACATCACAAGCTTCCCCTCCTACTGTCTCACAAGCCTCAGCTGGAAAAACACTGGACAAAACATGCGATGAAAGTATATTGTTAACCGTAAATTTTAATGCTGAAGATAGGAAACTGAGGGTGATGGAGAGCAGAAATTACGAGGTGAAGGAGCTGTAATCAACTGTTGAAGTGTCGTTCGCCACTGGAGCACTTGCTTTGATTGGGGAACATTTGGAGGTCTGTAACCTTGGGACGACCCTCCTTGCCGAAGCTAAACTTTTATTGGGTGATACAAGAGGAAGAAGTGATGGTGAAAGAAATACGGCAGCCTGCATTTTCTATGAATAGTGTGGGATCGGAGCTTGAAGCCACCGAGAGGAGAGGGATCTGTATTTCTAATATGTTAGTTTGATAATGACTATGGACAACGGATAAGGTAGCCAAGATTTTTTTTTGGAATGGATAAGATTTCATCTTTACTTGGCTGAAATATGTGGTGGTAAAGGTTTTACTTTCTAGAGAGTTTGAGATTTTCAGCCTCGATTATCTTGCTGATTTAACATTTCAAAAGTTGACAAAATATCAATAGAAACACTGACAAAATCTTAGACCACGGATTGCACCATGGGTTTAGATTTCAGTATTTCTTAGTTTCTATGTAATATTCTGAAAATTCGCAAGAAGAAAACTTGGTATAGTTGTTTATAACTACTGAAAGTTAGAATCCATAACTATGTATACTGCTCCATCGATTGTATAAGCATCTGAACATAAAGCGATACAAATTAATAACCCTAAAACTCATTCAAAGATTCGATGGTGTTAAGCCTAACGCTATGTTCAGAACAGCATGTCTTAGTTATGGCCATTGCTTTCACTATATGTTCTGGAATCAAGATTAATGTCCATAAATATGTTTGATCAACTCCGTCCATCCAAAATCAGCTTCATTTGCCATTAAAAAACAGATTATGAAGACTTGGAGGATTCATCGAGTTTTGTGACTGGTCAACCCTTGAATTCATGCCCAATGTCATCTTTCGATTCAACAATTGAGGCAACTTTTGGACGAAAAAGAATTGAGGCACTACAGAATTGAACCGCGGAGTTAATTACAGGGATCAATTGGCATTTAACAACAACAAGATTATATAATTCAAAATAAATAAATAAAAATGATATACAAAAAGCCAATCATATCAAGCCTAAGAGAGCATAAGGTATGGATTCTTCAAAACTAATTGAAGTCAGATGACAATTTCCGCACCAAGACCATTCTCGATAAGGGGAACTCCGTAAGTAGATAATTTATCCATTGCTCAATTGTTGAAGATGATATTGAACCGTGAAAGGAATGATATGGTGCAGATATCACCCTGTCTCTTCCAACTTCTGACTCTTCAAATGAGGACATCTCTGCGATCACATGAACCCCGCATTCTTTCACTGCATTATATATGTTTGTCAAATTCACAGAGAGTTCCAATTCCTCATCTCCTCCATATTCTTCCATTTCCATCTCACTTATACTGACGTATCTTATCCAACCTCCACGAAGCACAAAGCTTGACAGCTCTAAGGATTTAAACAATCGAACACCATTGTGTTTATTTTTTATTATAACATCACCATTCATGATACTGACATTTTCTAAAGCAAACCACAGAACCAAGCCCTGGAAAAATGGAGGCACATGAAATGATAGTGAAGATCCTTCTCCATGGAAGCTGAACCAATTTGGTAACTTGCCACCATCGAAGTGAATCTGATACCCGTAACCACCATTGTGCAATGCCTGTATATAAATTGATTTTAAAGAATGCTGAAATTTTAGACACTATGAATGTATGCGCGTGCGTGTGTATGTTTCAGTAGTTTTGTGTGCAAGATAGACAAAGATAGTACCTCGACAAAACTCTTCTTACTATTATTTGACAAATCGAGGCAGCCACCAGAGAAAATAACCCAACCATGATTACTTAGACCTTCCATGCCCTGAATCTCTATTAAGTTTTCACACCCTTCTAGAGACAGAATTGGATTTGTTTTTGACTGGATTGGAAGACATACACTTTTCATTGACCTACAAGAATCTGCATGCAGAATCTCTAAACTTGAGGGAAGCTCTGAAATTGATACAAGATTGCTACAATTCTGAACTCTTAAACATTGCAGCTTAGTAAGGACGTTGATGCCAGAAGGCAGACTAAGGAATTTGTTTCCAGATAGATTCAATTCTTCAAGAGAGGACAAACCTCCAAAATAAACACAATTCGTTGTGCTTTCAGACAAACCATAAGTATCAAGTTTAAGACGTTTCACTGATCTCCAATCAATGAAAGAAGTTGGCAGGAAAGTTTTCACATTTAAAACACTTGCTGAAATCCATCTTGAAATTGGTGAAGGACAAGATGTGGATGATATTGAGTCCCGATTGAAATTGAAAACACGCACTGACAACTTCCTCACATACTTTAAATGTCCAATTGAAGAGAGAAATTGCTCATTCTGAATTTCATCGGCTAGCAGCTCAGTTAAGGATTCAATATCACCCATGCGCTCTGGCAACTTCTCAAGTTGTGAACACCCCGAAATATTTAAACTTTCAAGAGACTTTACATCACAAATGCTTTCGGGAAGAATCTTTATCCTCCAACATCCTTTCAGATTCAAGGAAATGAGGCTCTTCAAATGTCCAACAGATTGATGCACCTCAACTAAACTCAAACAGCCTTCAAGCATTAGTTTTTCTAGGCTTGAGCTATGCAAGTTTGGTGTTTTAATAAGATGTTTTGAATGACTGAGATTAAGAATTTTCAACTTGTTAAGAATCTGTCAGGTTAGTGAGAAAAATAATAAGAAAACTAATCATAAAAATGGTAACTTGAAAATATAAATTGTATCAAGGACAAATTTTGGAGGATTGTAGCATGTTTCGCACCTTTTTCTCCTTCCATAATTCTTTGATGTTGCTATACTGCATATCAAGAACAACTAGGTTGCTCAACATCAAATCGGGTGGAAAAGATTTCAAAGGGAATTCGAGCCAACAAATCCATATCAACTCTTCAGAAAGCAGTTTGAAGGGTCCAGTGAGATGTACTCCATTGATTTGGAGTAGCTTCAAGCATTTCATCTTTGTAAAGGATTCTGTACTAAGTGATTTATCTTCTGATGCTCTGGCATCCAGTGCTAGACCTTCTACAACTTCCGTTCCCTAAAAAAAACAACAAAAATAAATAGAACTTCTAAGTGATTGTATGCATGAAGTTTGAAAAGAAAGATAAACTTGCATGATTCTCCTTTTGTGTATGCATTTAGTCATTACCGTACGGTTGTTGAGTACATTCCATGCATCCTTATGTTGCCAAATTCGGCTGCGTTTTCCAGGCTGGCCAGGTGACTCTTTATGAATGATGTCCCTTCCCATGTCTCGTAATAGATCATGCATGCTTATGTTTCCAAACGCATTAACTTTAATCAGAGACCTTTCACTGAGAGTTCCGAAATCATCTTCTGGATTGTAACCGCAACGGGCTTCTAGTACTTTTGCTACATATTCTTTATTTCTACCAATAAAAAAGCATGTAATATCAAGAAATGTACTTTTTAGTTCATGGCCATCCAGTGCATCAAAACTTATTTGAAGTTTTTTCTGAATTTCACGGTTTGGAATTTTTCTCAATTTGTCAATTACACTTTTCCATCTAGCGTTGTTTTTCCCAGACAAACAAGAACCTAAAACCTCAAGGGCTAAAGGAAGTCCTCCACAATAATCAACTGCATCATTACAAAGCTCAACATAATCTTTTGCTGGTTTGGTTTCCCCGAAGGCATGCCAACTAAAAAGTTGAAGGGACTCATCTCGTTTCAATTCCTCAACCCGATATGTTTGATCCACTTTAAGAAGCAAGCGTTCATCTTTAGTCGTAATTATTACTCTACTTCCAGGACCAAACCAACTTCGCTCTCCCATCAAAGCTTTTAGGTGGTCATGATGAGACACATCATCAACAACAACAAGAACTCTTTTGTGACAAATCCGTTCCTTGATCAGAACCATTCCTCTATCAACATTACTGATGTTAACAACACTTTGTTTTAAAATATCATGAAGAAGTTGTTCTTGTAAAAGTGCCAGACCATTAGATTGTTTTGATGTCTCACTGATATTCGCAAGGAAACAACTTCCTTCGAATCTATAACAGAGTTGATTAAATACAACTTTTGCTATAGTTGTCTTCCCTATTCCTGGCATCCCATGTATGCCCACAATGCAAACCGTATCTGTTGCGGTACCTAGAAAGTCACTAATAGTAAGGACAAGGGGATCAATACCTACTAGGTGAGTGGCAACATTTACGTACATGGGATCCAATTTATTCAGCACATCCTTGACAATCCCTTGGATAAATTTTGATTCGTGCCTGTCCATAGACAAAAACAAGTCATTGATAGAGATACAATTAAGCTTGTTATAAAAAATATTTATTGTTTTACATGGTTAAATATAATGTATGATAACTCCGTAAATGTGTGCAAGTGAATCTTAGAGAGAAAAGGCATGCCTGTTTTCCATATCATTGAGATTCCATCCAGATAGGTTTCCAGCCTCCTCAAGAGCTTTTCTCCACTCCTTCACCTTCTCTGTAAAAGCTGTTTCATGTCTATGAAATGCTTTTGCAAAACTGCCTGTCTGTTTTCTCACTTCTGAAGGATCAATATCATAGAATATAGGAAGAACAATCTGGTCAGTTTTTCTATTTTTGCTCTCAAGAATCTCTACAAGTTCATCAAGACACCATCTAGAAGAAGCATATCCTTTTGAGAAGACCACTACATATATCTTTGATTCTTGAATTGCCTTATGGAGACTTTTGGAGATTTCTTCTCCTATAGGAATTTCATTCTGATCTCGAAAAGTGTGGATTCCTGCTTGGACTAAGGCAGTATATAGATGATCTGTGAAATTCTTGCGACTATCCTCTCCTCTAAAACTCAGGAATACATCGTAGGCCCATTTCGGTCTAGAGCGCAAAGACTCTGGCTTTGTCATGGCAGCTGCAGATATCAAGGCACAATTATTTAGCAGTGATGTACTAAAAAGGATGGAAGGAACTTAACCAACTGATGTAAACATAAAAGCTTTGACGAGTGTTTTTTTAATAAAAAAAACCAAAAGTTATCAGTCAAGAATTGAAATTAAAACAAGAAAGAAGCAAAGAGTTACTAGGAAAAGCCTGCAAGATAAAATCCAAGGTAACAATTATTTTCTTCGGCAATCTTCTGAGTGTTAAGATTGTGGCATGCAACAATTAATATTGCCGCAAAATGAAAACAAAAAAAGACTACATGCAGTAGCGACAATCGCAAGGGTTACCTGCCCCTATAAGGTGCTTGTGAGTTGATCGGATTCAAACAACGCGATAAGGTTAGCTGAAGATTGGAGTCCTGATGGGTGAAGGTGAAGGTTAGTAGAGGAAGATTGGAGTCCTGATGGGTGAAGGTTAGTAGAGGCAATACTCCAAAAAAGAAGGAAAATGCCTTCTTGCAAACTATGAAAAAATGTGATGATTATCAAATATGGAGTTTCTTTAGCCACGTATTGAGCGAATATTTAGTGGTAACGATTGCTGATTGAGATTGGTAAGGTGCATTTCATCAACCGTATGTTCTGGCAGCATGGCATGATTTTCCACAGGACAAACTAATAAGACCCTGACTCTCACACTCCATTTCCATGACTCCACTTCCATGCTATTGGCTGCGTCCATCTCTCAGACTTGATGTTTCGTCTGCGGGTCTAATACGATGCTGTCAAAATCAAATGGTATAAATTTCCACAAACCTCTTTTTCAAACCCTATGTTGTTTTCTAAATTTGCAATCCAGTATATCTTACAAACAAAATTAGCAAGAATATCTTGTAAATAAATTTTATTTGTAAGATATATCGGATTGCAAATTTAGAAATATATATGTGCGTGTGTCTTGTAAATAAGATCATAAGGTAGTGTTTGATAATATTTGAATGGACTATTCTATATGGATAGGATTAGAGACATAATTGTTTAATATAATTAAGATTGGACCGAATAGTTTAACTTATTTTGTAATTGATTGAAATTAAACAATATTTGGACTAACCTACTTTTTATAAAAATAAATAAATTATAATAATAACTATTATCCTTACATTAGCTCGAACAATAACCCCGTTTTGGTTTTATATCAACTTTGATCAAGCTTCAAAACTATAATAATAATAAAAATTATTATTGTATCGACCCAAATTAACTTGGGTTAACCCTTATGTAAATAATTAAACAAGTTTATTAAACTTTTTTTTATTAGTTTAAAAAATTTTCTACTATAACAACATTAATTATTATATTATTGAAGAAAAAAAAAACTAAATAACTTCCATGAACAATATAGTATTCACTTTGTAATCCAATATACCAAACACTACCGACTTGTTTTTGTGGATAGCATCTGCAGAGAGTGATAGTCGTGGTTTGAATCTTTCAACCAGTTAAAATGAGCAAGTTAATTACTCAGTGACAACATATGATCAAATGATTCATTTTCCCCTTCTCTACTCCTTAGTCTCACATTACAAGCCCAGTTACTCTCGACTGGAAGCCCATTTAAATCATGTCTTAAGCCCATGTTCACTATATATCATCAGTTTAATATACATCAGTTAGATATAATTACTCTATTAGAAGTTGAGGTTGGAGATAGACTTCTGAAGACATTGTTAAAATGCATTTAGCACAAATCTCAAGGAAAATAGGGGGGGGTATTTTAGAGGTATATTAGAATTTTTTAATTATGACATTAATGGTATTATTATAAAGATATCAACAAAAACAAATCCAATTATATTAAAAAAAAATCAACAATAACTGAGGTGGAACATTCTCTACTCGGCGATGTGTCCCTCTATGATTATTACTGTCAACATTCTTTTATACTGTTGAATTTATTTTGTTGAGATTTTTATAGGATATTGTTGGTGTTGTAATTCAAGCTTCATTATGCCACTAAATTATTTCATCAATTTTTTAAAATTTTGTTAATTTACTCATTTTTATTTTTCGGGATTAAAAACAAGAGATAATTTTCAAAAATAGAAAATTCCCTCCAGCGCACTGAAGTGACTTCGTGTCAAATTATTGCTACAAGTCTGAATTCTCCTTTCAAAAACCAAAATCCCTACAAATCACAGCAGATAAGATTGCTCGAAGCCTAGAACCTGGCCTGGCATGAAAATGACGAGAACTTACTGGTGAGGAGGTGTACATGCAAGCAAAATGGGTGTTCGCTCCCATCATAGAAGGATCAAACAGGAATGGCTGGTGACCACAGCTGTAAGGGGCAATCAACACTTGACATACATTATTACTTTGTTTTATTTTTAACTCAGCTTTTTGGAGCGTGTTCCTGCTTTTGGTCCCGGCTGCATGACCTCTTACATTTCCCAATATCCCCTCCCCCACCACATGCTATTTTGTAGACTTTTCATGCTCGGCGGACACACACACCTCGCCAACTTCTAAGTTCATGCCAAGAACTCCTCCCTCATCAAAATAGACAGGAGAAATCCCACAGGCCACGCACAGGTGGAGTTAATGATTCCCGACATTCAGCAAAATTAATACATTCCCAGCAAAGCTAGCTTTGTGGATGGTAACATGTCATGTATGAATTGTCAGCATAAAGAAGAAACTCCAGTTTAGTAAATTTAAAGGCAAAGAAAAGCTGTCACTCGTAGGCCACAACGTAGAAAACAAAAGAATAAACTGCACTCCGTTCAACTTCAACGAGGGGGGATATAACAAGAAAGAGGTTATCGCAAAAGCATGGACACGTTGCTTATGGATAAAATCAACAAACATCATCCCACTCTGGTTCTAATTTGACGCCATAAAGTTTAAAGGTTCATGAGCATTCACTCGTTGACTCTGTATAGACAACATTCAACAAACATCAGTCCGCAATTGGATCTAATTCGATGCAATACAGTTTAAAGGTTCATGACACTTGCTTTAGATTTGACACCACCCTTGCTAGACATAGCAGATAAAAAGAGAAGTGCAGGATTTTTTTCAAGGTAAAAGAACGTGCAATTTCAAAAAAGTTTTGTTCAAACAAAGACACCCAACACCGCTCACCATCATTAGAAGAGAACACAATAATGCAAGATTGTGTCCCACGTAGTCATTTGATGATTAGTTTTTTTTCCCTAGAATTAGTAATCTCCTTGACTACCAATCTACAGTTACAGCGTTAATTAGGTACACAGCACTGTAAACTACTGCTATATGACGATGAGCAAAACTTGCAAATTCAAGAATTGGTGGAAACCAAACAAAAAAGGCGACAACCATAGGGCTCCACATGGACCACATCACGACCTCTTACCGATCTGAGAAAGGAGTTAGCTCCACATGGATTGCAAACCAAAGCCCTCGAGACAATTCCATTTTCACAAAATAAGAAAACTTGTTAGTCTAGCAATTTTACTTGCATTTCCTTTAAAAACTGTGCAGTTGAGATAGCATGGGGACAAGCTCGTCGCTTGAAGGCCTATCTGCAGGCATATCTGATAGACAAACAACAGCAATTCTCACTGCCATGAGCATCTCATCTTCCTCAACTTCTTCCCCAAGAATACTCTTATCAAGCGCTTCCCTGGCCTCCCCTGCCTGCTGCAAATGCCGAAGCCAAGGACCCAAACTACCCCCACTAGCTGTTTCCCCGAAGAATGGATCAGTAGGGTCCCTTCCAGTTAACAAAACGCCCAATATCATCCCAAAGCTGAAAACATCACTTTTATCCGTATACCTATTAAAGTAGGAAATATTCGTCCGTCTTTGTTATAACCACATCACAAAGTTCTAATTTAAGACAGGCATGCATCAAAAATAAAAGAAAGCAACTATACATATCATAAACAAATTAAAGTTAAAGAGCATGGCTAAGCAAAGATTCTAAAACACCAACCAGTTAGCATCAAGAAATCCCAATAAAAGCAGAAAACAGGTAGGGAACGGTAGAGCTCTTAAAGTGCTTTAGCTAGGAAAGATTAATTTTTGCTTCTAAAGGTGCTTAGCTAATCCATTTGCTTCCCACTCGTTTATTAGCCAGATTAACTTCCACCCACCTAGTTTACCATCAAATGAAACAGTTGAAACTTCGAAATACGAAAGAGAACCAAGAAACAAGTTAAAAATCAATACAACTAGCTATCAGATTATTAAGTAACGAAAAGAAACGTAATAATCAGAAACAATTAAGATGCAGAGATCAGGCGCAGTTATGAAGACGACGCTAACATGTATGGTGTGTCCCAATCACAAGTCATTGAATCATATCATAATTACCGCAAAACAAAAATACAGCAAAGAAAGGAGAATTAATTTCATGTACCTGCAATTTTGGAAACACTCAGGAGCACTATATCCAGATGTAGCTCTATCCAGATTAGGCGTAAGCTTAGCCAGTCCAAAATCAGCCAGCCTTGGTTCAAACTCAGCATCCAAAATCACATTCCTAGGCTTCAAATTATAGTGCAAAATCTGAGGGGAACAATCATAATGAAGATACCTAAGCCCTTTAATAACCCCAACGGCAATCCGAAGACGAACTTCCCATCCGAGCTGCAACTCATTCTCTCTCACTCTGTTCATTGCATCTTCAAGACTCCCAGTTGGCACACAATCATAAACCAAAGAGAACCTGTCCGGTTCGCGAACATAAGCCCTTAAACTCATCAGATTCCGATGTCTCAAACTAGCTAGCACTTCCAGTTCTTGTTGTATCCTTCTCTTTACTGACTTGCTCTGCCTCTCAGGGGAGCCGATCTCAAATGGCTCAAACCTCTTGACAGCAATGGTTAGCCCATTGTCCAGTACAGTCCTGTAATACTTTCCATTGGAGCTTGAACCTAGCAACTGATTCTCATTTTCAAGAGCTGATTGAAGACTTTTAGGAGTGATTTTTGGAGAAAATATAACCGGGCCTTTGAGAATTGGAGTTCTCTTCAAGTACCGGACCAAGAAGCGAACTACAAAAGCAAAAACAACGGCTCCTGTCAGTCCAGTCAAGACTCCTAAAAAGATGCTTACAAGTATTCTTTCGAGTCCATTCTTGGAATGAGTTGGTGTAGAAGGAAATGGAGGTGTGACTTTTCTACTTTCTTGGCATTGTACACTTGTGTGGTATAAGCAAAGAATGGACAGAAAAAGCAGTGAGGATGTATCTTTGCTGTTGCTTATTTGAGTTCTGTATCTTCTTTTCCCCATTAGAACCTAAAAGCCTCAAAACCTCCCACAAGACCCTATAAATGATACCACAAGCTCAACAAAATCACCACAACCCACGCCTTCGAAACTCTTTATAACTCAAGATTTTAGCTCAAACCCAGGAATCGTTAATTATAAAGCTTCAGTCTTTAGCATTCTCTTGGATACAGACACTAGCAAGCTCGAAAAGGAGAACCCCCCAGAGTGTCAAAAGGACCAGTTTCTTGCACCGAATTTGATTAGAGAACTTCTTTGAGTGCTGGAAACTATGGAATACTATGAGATGAAAATCGAATCTCGACTCAAAATCTTCACCAGAGAGAAACGGAGAATAATAACGCCAATGATTCCTATTTTTCCAGCGAGTTTCCTTCTAAAAATATTGCACATTGGTTACAAACCCTCAAAACACACCACATTTCACCAAAGAAAAGGTCTTCAACGAACCCCGGAACACAAAACATCAGAAATGATAGAATCTTCGCCTCTTTGTAACAAGCTTCTTCGAATAAGATAAGTGACAAGTCGTCTTCTCTGGATACCTCGAGAACAATTTTTTTATATACAAGGAAAAAAATACCCTCAACAATGTGTACTGATAAACTACCTCACAAGTAGCAGGTGGAGACACAAGAGAGACCTAAGAGACTGCTAACTAATTCTGTCACTCTAAAAAAACGCACAATGTCTGAGTCCCGCTCTCTCTCTCGATTTACTTTCTTACGAAGAGATGGAGAGGGGCTGCGGACCCTATCTCTATCTTTCATTTGTTTCTCTTTCTCCGGAGGACAAAACTTCCCTTCCCGCCTTTCAGAAGACCAGACAGAGGGGGGTCCATTGCCACGTAAGTAGATGCATACTCGTGTCCCTGTCACGAGGCCGAAAGCGAAACATCGAACTCTGTGTTTGAGTGTGAGTGAGAGGCACAAGCACAGCGTAAAGGTAGAGTTAATTTGGTGCTGAGATCTGGACCGATGATTCGGGAAGGAAGGAAACACCACGGGAAATTGTGATGATAATTGGGGGGGTTTGATTATTAAACAACTATTACGGACGGCCTTGCTGTCGTGGGGATCAGTAATGTTTTTCTTTTCTTTTCTGAGAATAATTTGCTTTTCCCTGTCGTTCTCTTTATTTTTATTTTCTTTCTTGTAACTAATCTCATAGAACACAGCGAATTGCTACAGTATTTTTTCACAGTTAATTACGCTGGAATCTATATCATGTGGCTAATAGCTGCTGATAATACAAAAAACCAAAGTAAACAAAGCAGGGGATGTCATCAAGATCGTTGCTTTCGGTCTCTCACAAGGATTTTTTAACCTTCATTTTCTATTTCCTTTTCCATTTTTGTGGGATGGAAATCACGCGATGAATCAGTCCTGATGGATGAGGAGCAAAGGGGATTAGAGGCTGGAAGAATTATGGCTAATGATGTCAGGGGTATGAGAAGGTGGGAACATAAAAAAAAAATTTCCTCTGTTCGAACGATTTGGTTTTATATATATACTAGTCAATGTACTCGACCTCGTTGCGGGAAACATCATATTTTTTTCAATGTAAAAAATATTAATTATATTTTTTTGTTATAATATAAATTTAGTTTAAATAATAAATATGTGCAGAATTCTTGTGAAGTGCAGATTTTATATAAAATATATGAATTTTAAATTGATATAAATTTATCTATTTAGTAGGTTTTAACAAAATAACCAGTATAAAATTATCATAATCATTAAAAAAGTAAGAAGATTCATATATTTGAATTATTGAATTCATTATATTAAGATTAGCTCATTTTATAATTCAATTGAAATCACATTTAAAAACAAAATATAAATTGTGAAAAGACCTGCAATAATCAAATAACAAATAAATAGTTAATTTATATCCACAAAAAGACAAAAACATAAACTTAAAATTCATCTCTGCGTTACCATCATTTTTATTATTATAACAGTTAAAATTATTATCAACATCACTTCCCAAACAATTAAAATCTTTAAATTACCCAAAAAAAATAAAAAAAAATCAAAACATTTTAGCAAAACAAATTAAAAAAATCACTAAAATTATCATTATTATTGCACAAACAATAATATCATAAAATTATCTAATCCAAAAATAGATAAAATAACAGAAAACACAAAAAAAGAACAAAGAACAAAGAGAAAAAATGAGCAATATTAATTTTAAAATTGTCACCAATATAAATTAAAATTTCAGAATGGAACCTAATTAAAATAAAAATCTGACAAAAAATGGATTGAAAAAAAATAATCTAAAAGTATAAGTGAATAAATAAGAACAGAAAATAAACATTGTCCAAACATTGTATTTTTTTAATTTTTTTAGATTATTTTCATGTGCCAATGTTGAAGATAATTTTTTAAAAATATTATCATGATAATAAATTTCTAAGCAAAAAATATTTTTTTCAAAAAAAAATAAATCACATTTCCAAATAAATACGGGCAGAAAATAAACATTGTCCAAACATCGTATTTTTTATATATTTTTTGATATTTTTATATCATTTTCATGTGATGATGTTAAAAATAATTTTAAAAAAATATTATTTTAATATATTTCTAAATAAAAAACTATTTAAAAAAAAATCAATTACATTTTTAAGAAAAATAAAAAACTATGAAGAGTGGAACTCGAACACAACCCTTATCAAAAATTTGCTTTAATCTCACGCCTTGCCGACGCGGCTACCCCAAATTAATATTCATAGTTTACGCTAATATATATTAATAGTAGCTATTAATGTGGATTCATACAATTTCAAAACAAAATATGCGGAGAGTGAGACTCGAACCCAGGTCCTTTCGAAAGACTGCTTAATCTCGCAACTTATACCAACTCGGCTTCCTCAACACCTTGGTTATTGTTCATGACAATGTATATTAATTTTAAGAGTTACTGTAGATTCAAACAGTAAAACCAGGACGCGTTATATATATATACTAGACAATGCCCCCGCGCTTCGCCGCGGGCGGCACAATTTTTTTTTTCAATATAAAAAATATTAATTTCAGGAAACAGAGTAATATTACTTTTAAAATGATCACCGATATAAAATAAAATTTCAGGAAAATCTTTAAAAAAATGAAAAGATTTTTATTAAAAAATAACAACTAAAATTATCATTATTATTGTGCAAAGAATAAAATTATAACAATGATCCAATCCAAAGAACAAATAGAAATAAAAGAAAACATCTAGCCATGGCACCCGCGCCTTGTCGCTGGCGGAATCATATTTTTTTGAACGTAAAAAAATATTTATTATGTATGAATTTTTTATCATAGCATAAATTTAGAAAGAATAATAAAATTGTATATAATTTTTATGAAGTGCAAGTTTTGTATAAAATATATAAATTTGACACGAATATAAATTAATTGGCTTGAAAAAGAATTTAATTGCCTTGAAAAATTATATATAAAAAAAATATTTATATAAAAAAAAGTAATAAAAAACAATAACTAAAATTGTCATTATTATTGTGTAAATAGTAAAAGCATAAAAATAATTCAATCCAAAAAACAAATAAAAATAACAGAAAACAAAAAAAAAATAAGTAAAGGGAAAAAGGAAGCAATATTAATTTTAAAATGACTACTAATTTCAATTCAAATCTTAGGATTGAACTGATAAAAAAAAATCCCAATAAAAAAACTTATAAAAAAACTAAAAGTATAGATGTATAAATACGAATAAAAAATATACATTGTCTAAGATTTTAAAAAAAAAACTAAATGAATTAATATGAAAAAACCTCGAATAATCAAATAAAAAAATAAATAGTTAAATTTCTATCAACAAAAAGATGAATACATAAATTGAAAGTATGTCCTTATGTGATTGTTATTATCATTACTATAATAGTTAAAATTATTACCAACATTACTGTTAAAACAATCTCAATAATTAAATTATCCTGAAAAATCACTCAAAAAACAACCACTGAAATTATCATGATTATTGCATAAATAATCAAATCATAAAAATCACCCAATCCAAAAAAAAAAAAAACAGAGAAGCAAAAAACAAAACAAATGAACAAAGAGAAAAAATGAGCAATATTAATAAAAAAAGGAATTCAAATAATTAAATTGCCCTGGATAATTATTACAAAAAAGCAAAATATTTGTATAAAAAACAATAAAAAAAATCAATTAATAAAAAGTACAAAATAAACATAAAAAAAAATGAATTAATAACAAATAAAAAATTAAAAGAATAAGGACTGAAATGAAAAATAACATATATTAAATTAATTCCAATTGAAGGATAAAATTAAAGAAAAAAATATCTGGAGGACTAAAAACAAATAATGAAAACTGCTGTCACTTTAAAAAAATCAGAAGAAGAGGGACTGAAATCAAACTTTGTATATATTACCAATTTCAATTGGAGGACCACATTAAAGAAATCAAAACATCTGGACCGGAATAATTGAAGGAATAAGAAGTAAATAAAAAATCAAGACTATAAGGACTGAAATAAAAACTTCTTATATAATCAGTTCTAATTGAAGGGCACAATTGAAAACAATAAAACTCTATTTTGAATAAATCAGTAATGAAAACGAAATCAAAACCTCAGGGACCAAAATAAACTTTACACAAACATCAGGGACTGGAGCTGACTTTGGGGGCAGCAGGAGAGAGAAAAGCGACGGCCGTGAGAAAACCGTCCTCCGCTACTTAATTGGACATCTACGACGGGAACGCGTCACGAGGGAGGAGAGAGGACCTCCCGGCGCATCCTCTGGAACGACGAAAGTCAATTTTTGAACGCGAGACGAAGGCGCACGCGCCTCCAAAGAGGCGCGTAAGCGGGGAACCCCACTGGCGCGGGCCGGACACGCGCCAGCCGCCCGCGCGTAAAAATAATAAAATAATAAGCGAATTACCGATATGCCCCTGACCCCACCCATAATTACAAAAATACCTGATAGCAAAGGACGCCCTGTCCCCGGTCTCTGTGCTCAATTTTGTCTTTTTCTGGACCCTTTTTCGTCTGCTAACTGTACCAAAAACGATTGAAAAACTGAGAGAGCCCCTGACACCTGTTAACTATTTTGTTTTTTTCGGGGGCTATAAACGCCAATACACTGTTCACAGGCGGAAAAGAAAAAAAAAATAGACATACACCCGCGATGCATCGGGACAAATTGCGAGTCCACAGTGTTTTGTGTCTTGTGCTACAGTAAAAGAAGCCACGGTGAATATGGCACGCCGTTTATATATATATAAAGAATCAGAGGCATGTTTTTTAAAATATATATATAAAAAATTAAGAGTGAAATTTTTTTTGTAATGCTATAAATATGGGTAAAATGATAGATCTTTAATTTTTTATCCTGGATTTTTGTTTAAGTTTTGATTTTTAATTTTTATCATTTTCTCTGTTGTTAGGGTTTAATTTTTATTCAATATAGTCATAAAATTTTAATTTATATTGATAATTTTTTTAAAATTGATATTTTTTCTTCTTCATTTCCCTTTGTTCTTCTTTTATAATTTACTATCCAAATCAAATGATCTTTTTATGCTAATAATATTTATTTTGGTTTTGTCTTTGTTTTTGTGTGCTTTTTTATTAAAAATTTTGGGTTTTTTTTTTTATTTTATCCTTCAAGATAATTTAATAATTTTCATTGTCTAGATGATGATGATGATGATGATCCTAGTGATTGTTTTTTTATAATTGTTTCCTTACTTACTTTTATGTTATAGGTTTTTCCAGAATAATTTAATAATAATTATTATTAAAATAATAATAGTAATGATAATGAAGGTAAACAAAATAATTTATTATAATAATTATACTTATAATATTAATAATTATAGTCATGACAACAACAATAATAATAACAACAATAATTCATAAAATAATACTAAAAATATCAATGATAACAAATTTAATTAGAATCCAAATGATTATAACAATTATATTCACGATGATAATAATAATATTAATTTTGTATTTTCCTTTAATTTTGCTCTTTAATTACTTTCATTTGTTCCTCGAATCAAGTAATATATTTTTATGTTATTGATATTTATTTATTTATTGCATTCAATAATAATAACAACAATGAAAATAATAATTTAGATAATTTATTGTTTGTTGTTATGTTTCATTTCAATTCTTATTTTTTTAATTTGTTCAATTTTATCATTCAATTGTATTTAAAAAAATCATGAAAATTTTAAATATCAATCATTTTGTCATTCGTTAATAATTTTTGCCCCTATTCTTTTTAATTTTTAGATTGATTTTAATTCTTTTAATTTTCCAATCATGTCTTTAATTTTTTTATCTTATTTTTTTTAGATTGTATTACTTAATATTGGTATTAATCACAAAAACATATCTTATCATTAGTTTTCTTAACATAAATTCTATCAAAATTGATTATTTTATCCAAATATATAATCCAATGAAAAAAATTTATCATCTTTAATATTTTTTTATATTTTAAAAAAATTAATTCTAAATAGGGTGAAACGCAGGACAAATTCGTTATTCCCTAAGTGGTGATGGATGCTACACGAAATTCTATGGTCGTAAGTCATTAATACTTCATTTTAAATGCAAAAAGAATTTATTGATCGTTTTTGGTCAAATCAGAGATATCTCAGTGCAGAACCTCATTCAAAGTTACCGTTGCAAAATCACCTTTTTTTCTCGTGCTGGTGAAGGGAGATTGAGAAAATAGCATAGAAAATAAAAAGAATAATCAAATTGATACAGTTGCAAAAAAATATGAAATAATATATTTTTTAATATAGCTATTCAAAACCGTGATATTTAATTAATGTTGATATTAAGAAGCACAACATGTCATTCATGCTATATTTTTAAATCTCGACATCAATTAAATTATAGCAATTCCATGAAAATCCAACAACAAAATTCTCATGCATCTAATCTGACAATAAATAGTTCTCATAAAATTGATTAATTAGTTTGTTAAGCTTACATTAAATTTATTTAATGATTTTAGAGAGTAAAAAATTCTCCAAATTTTAACAAAATTTAATAAGAGTTTTCTCAATTTAAAAACTATACCTAAAATTTTACTTCATTTAAAAATACCTACAAGTAATCACAATAATCAAACACAATAAATCACAGTAATTAAACATATATATATAAATAAAAAGAATACACATATATGATATGACATTCTAATTATCAAAATCTCAAATTATCCAAAAGTTAACATCTCTTAAAGTTATCAAGTTCATTACGATAAATATTGAATCATTAAGATGTATAAGTATATCCTTCATGTTATTCGTCATAGCTTATCCATGATTTAATTCTAATGTTTAATTCATCATAAATCAATGATATTCATGCTCTATTGCATGTGATCATCAAGCATAGTTGATAACCGAGTAGCCTAGTTAATGACATTATTAGGTGATGTCAATCAATCTACATAAAAAATTTAATTCGATAACTTATCTAAAATTCAGCACAACATATAATTTATTGAAAAAAAATAACTTGTAATTAATTTTACTTATTTTCATGTTAAACTATATAAAATCATTCATAATTGATGTTATTTACTGCTAATTTATTATTAATTCAACAAATCTTAATTTCATTGTAAACCCTAAACAATGCATTAAAAGCGATGAGAGCGTCGATAGAATTAGAAGAGGAAAACATCTTAAGATGCCTAGAGACCACGATAATTTGATTGTTTTATGCTTTTAAGTGCAAAAAAAAAGGACCGATGAGTTTTTTAGAAAGAGAAGGATGTGGACAACGATTACCAAAGAGAGAGCAATTTGACATGTCTATGCTCTTCGATATGAGAAAGGGTTTAAAATTCACGACGTTATTGTACTTCTAAAGCGTGCCATGTTTAATAACTTTATTCTAATAATTTGATTCATGTCCCATCCCATTTTTATATTAATAACTTTATTCCATTATTCTCGCCTATCACTTGTTATGTTAATGATAAACCAATGATGATATGACATGTAGCATAACTCTTCATAAATTCAACCTATCCCATCTTCATTTGAACATAATCCTTGAAATTCTTGTGGCTCTCAATTAAATAGCTTTAAATCCTATCATGAAATTCACACTTTATATTTGAATTATACCGTTCTAGAACATGGTAGTTGCATGGATTTTGATGAAGGTAGGGAAATATATCTGGTATCAAGTAGACAATGTTGGGTGGCAAGGGTATGTGCTTAGCACCCGAGAAGACTGGATAGCATGATGGTCAAGATTTATAGCTCGTAATTCATCCTTCAAGCGATGCCACGTACCTGATCTGGAAGCAGTTGATCAATGGATTAAATGATGACAGTGATAATAATGAAACGTAAAAGCACAAGTAGTGACGAAAACTAGAGCGAAAGGGTATAAACTGTAGCATCTTTGTAGTTTCTTTGTTGCTTACTGAACAAAATCCAGGGAAGGGTTGGGCTCTTTTCCACTACTGACTCGTTCGAATCAAATTGTTAGGAAGTGGATGGATATTTTAACTAATGATAGATATTGATAGGTTGGATTTTTTTATTTTATTTTCACATCTTATATATTATTTAGAGGTAAAAATATTTAAATATTAATAAATTATCCATCAGATTTAAAATATTTTAAAAATATCTATTATTGTTATTATTATTTAATTAATAATAATAAAAAAATATATTAAATATATATATAATTTATTTTAGACTCAAGTAAATTACAAGTTAAATAATATTTTTATCTATTTCTTATTCATCAAATCTAAAAACTATTCGCCCAAAATCAAATCTATCAAATATATATCATTTTTAGATTGAATTATCATCCCTGATTTTTACCCGATTGATCGACGTCCGTAGGTTGTGGAGACGCGGGAGAGGACAGCACATGCTTTGCGGGCGGCTTTTGAGGAAACTGGTCTCCTTTGCTTTTGTTAGGTTTACTGCATGCATCAGTTATTTGATTCGACGAAGAAAACAAGAGGAAAGAAGGAAAAAAAGAAAGCTTCACTGAATTCTTTCATTCCCATTTTTTTTTTTTGGTGCCAACTTGCAATCAGAGTTATAGACACAAGAAAGCTTCACTAGAATAAACCAATGTACAAAATACAGTTGCCTGACCTAAACCCTCTCAACTCGACCACAAAAGTAACAAAACAAGCTGATTAAACGAAACACATTACAGACCCTTCCCTTCTACCACAGGGGACATTATCGATACAGCCTTGAGCAGCTAATTTTGCAGAAACGCCCCTGGGACAGGCATGCCAACCTCCCGCTCTACTCTATTTCAAACACTGCTTACATCTTCTTCTATGGAGAACCAGCTCTTAGAATTGCAAAATACTTTCAACTCAAAAACCATAATATCAAAGCCAATTTATGTCAATTCTCCAGCTTCATTGTAATCACCAATTAAATATTAAATATATTACTATTTCGAGCATGTCAGCCATTTGAATCTGATAATAGAGCAAGGACTTCACTCTCATTAAATTTGGACTGTATTGCATGCTCAAGTGGGGTTTTACCTTCGCCATTGACAGCAAGTGGATCTGCTCCCCTGCAAATGCATTAGGACCATTTAATAGTGCGTTTCTTGGATGTTAATATCTTTGGTTTTTCTTGAGGGAGGCACACGAGGAAGGGGGGATGGGCAAAGCCATGAGGATATTAATATCTATAAACAAGAAACTATGCACACAACACATGCCTAATGTAATCATGACCAACATGGATCGGTAAAAATCACCTTGCGAGGAGCATTTTTGCAAATGCAGCTCTGCCTCTAAGAATACATTGGTGGAGTGGTGTCTGACCTCTTGAATCAGTTGAATTTATATTTGCTCCATACTGCAAGAGAAGTTCTAGCATGCCAACATCAGCAGTTTCACAAGCAAGGTGAAGCAAGGTACGCCCATCTAGATCCTCCAAGGTCTGGCCTTCAGTTGTGCCTGGAAAGTTTAAAGAGCTAGTGGAAGACCTATCCAACGAATTCCCTGTTGAGTAGCTAGAGCAATGGTCAGGGTTGGCCAGCTCTTGCAATAGCATTGTTTTAGCAAGTGTTAGGGAAGAGCTACAAGATGCTTGTTCATACAGAGCACTGACATCTGCTTCATGATTAACAATAAGTCGGTATACAGCCTTCTTGTCATTAGCACGAACAGCTTCCCAGATCTGTTGTGCCACTGATCGAGTATTTTGGTGGTCTCTTGGCTTGCGAACAAATGCCTTTTCTGCATACTGTCATCCAAAGTAAACAAAGATTTCATCTCAAACAAGACCACATCAGTTTTAAAAATGAAGCAAATATCTCCATAATAGTAAAGAGAAAAAACCATGAGCAATTATCTGCAACTAAAAAATAGAGATTCCATGAGTTAAACCTTTGCATGGATAAACTTCTCCTTTATTGATATAGAGTCAGCAGGATTGGGTTTGCTGATAAAAAGCAGCTGCGGTTTATCCGACTTGAATGAGCTTCATCAGCAGAACATCCATGAATATTAGCAACATCTAATAAAACTGAATATGTATAACTTGAGATAAAAGGAATATTTGTTTCGATCATGATTAGGTCCTTTACACTGTGGGGATGAGTTCAGCCTGCAAGGCACTTCTTGACTGCAATAATTCCTCCCAGACTGAGTTAGCAAAGGCATTTCCAAGAGACTGGAACAAACTTATGACCGAAGGCTCCCACACCTTGACATCAAGTGTAAGTGACCTTACCTGCAATTACATTCAACAGAAGATTAAGAATTTGACAGATAAACAGGCAGGACTAATATCACTACTGGGTCTAGGATTTAACAATGGACATGAGCAGAACACCTACAAGAACAGTGTCTCATAACTATTAACATATACCAAAACATGAAGCAGCTTTGACAGATTATTTTCAGACAAAGAAAAAGGAGATAGATGCTTAGACCCAGCATAATAGGAAAATCTTCTGGTGGATGATAAAAAGAAAAGAGCAAAACAGTAGCTCTTAAGAAGTTGATAAAGTTATGCTAAAACCTGTCCACCAAGCAAATATCTTTCAGGTTCTTGAATATGGTTAGAATGAAAGGAAACAAGTGCAAACTGCCTATTTTATTTAATGATTATTCTAACTGCTTAAAGTAGATTTCATAGATACTGGCCTGCATTGCTGTCTAATAGATGTTTGATACCACCCGCATTCTTGCAACATTAACAGCATATAATATATTAAGAAATATGGCTCAAAAAAGCAACGCTGTAAAAACATCAGATAATTAAAACTTGGAAACATTATTACCTTCGATATATGTACACCAAGATTACGGTGAACACCAGAACATTCAATGCAAACAAGAACTCCAAGATTTAAAGATGCCCAATCTGGTTCAGGGGAACCACAATCAGCACATTTATCGTTTCCACAAACTCTTTGCAACACATCAATTGGCTTCTCTGCACTGGCTCGCTGGTGTTGTGAACTTCTCAATGCTCGTTCATGATGTAAAGCGGCAAGGCTCCTCTCAGATGTATATTCATCAACAGCAGAAGGATCGAAATCAGTGCTTTCAAATGAACTACTCTCACTAGCAGACCGATGGTGACCGCTTCCCAGGGGACTAGCCGAGAGACACTGAAATTTAACAAAACTATGCTCATAAGAAATTCTATGATAATTACATGTCAATAATGATCTGAATAATTACCCTCTCAGGTGCTTGAGAGCTAAGTAGCGACGCAATAACCCCGGTTATCTTTTCAATCCAGTCCATTTGATCCAGTGCACTCTCTGCCTGCACTGACAAGCATGAATAAGCATTGTTAGGAATCTGTTGTAGAAAAGAACTCTCAATTACATGTCATCTTATCCATCCCTGCAAGAAATCAATGTTGGGGATTATATTTCAAATGCAAGTAGTTTTTACTCACAGGTCACATATGCAAATACAGTCCACGTCATACCTGCAATGTGTAGTTCTTTGTTGGTGAAATGATCCTGAAGCAAAATCGCAAATCTGACTGGTCAGCATCGACTTTGATTGTTGATGTAAGAAGGTTCACAGTGTGATGAGCGACAGACTTTTCATCATGCACTCCACCGTGATAGTGAGAAGAAAGCCATCGACTCAACAATCCAGATCCAAGCTCAGAGCTATTCCTTTGACCAGAAAGTTGATTCCCAGAACCCTATCAAGAAGCATGATGATAAAACCACAAAGTACCAAGAACAGAATGAACATCAAGCACCCTGCATGCAAACTTATTTTTGCACATAAATTACTCACAGAAGGTTTACTGCACTGTTTGCGATAGTAATAAAGCATTCCTCGGTTATCGAGAACAAAAAATCTTCTTTTCCAGTCACCTCTCAAGCTAGAGGATCGTTTTGACAGATAGCCTTGTCTGATAGTTTGAACCTGAAAGTTTGCTTCTTGTTTTAGAAGATTCGCATGGGGAAAAAAAGGTCCGTGAAAGTTCTCTCACAGGTGTAAGAACTCTAAATACCTTCCCCTTTGCAGCAGATTGCATAACAGCCTCTATCATTTTGTGTGAACTTCTACCAATGGCTTGTATACCATCTCCATTTGGAGATCCCTTGGAACCATTGGAAGACCATCTACTCTCGCGATCAATCTGTCTCTTGTACTCTTGCATCCTCTCATTGAGAGCTGCCTGCTCATAGTTAGACCTTTCTCTTGATTGTTGAGCATAAGTCAAAACCTACAAAACAAGATGTGTCAGGTTAAGCAAAGCATTGTCACCATTCTTTTTCTTTTCTATTAATATTTATCCAAATATTTATGATTGGCCCCATAATTATTTATTTCTTTTTTACCATTGTACTTGTCACGTGGCCATGTTTAATCCAGACCTTACAGTTAGACATTCAATACTAATGACATGTAGTAACTTCAGAAACGTTTGAAACTAATCAACTCAATTAATACCCATCAAACAAATTTAGGCACATAATGCAAGTTGACTACTTAGATTTTGGCTAGGCATTGAGACAACCAACACTGCTGAATTTTTGCCTCTACAGATCCTTGTACTACTTAATCCACTAACATTTACTTCTACAGAGCCTCTTACTGGAGGTGGTCTCCCCACTAACCTTCCTCACCATTCCACCATTCCAAAAGTTCTAATTTCCATAGGAGCACAAAATTGTCAAGCTTCTAGGTTTGTCAGAGCTCGCATATTATTGTTGGTTGCTCCTGAGAAATGCCATCCACAGAGCTATGGTATTTTAGCCGCTTTGCTGGACTGTTCATCCACAGGCCTGCCCTATAGGATAGAATGAATAAGGGGAGGTTTGACCAAGAAACTCTGATACATCTCCTTTCATTACCCTCCCTTGTCAGTCCTCGCTTAGAAGACAAAGTCACTTGACAGCTAAAATCCAATGGAGCAACTTTGGATTACATACCCAAATCCCCTTTTACTCTTTTTTTTTTGTTTGTTTCTCTCAAATTATAGGAAAGGTATAAACAGAACACAATTTTCCGCAGCAAAATAATCAGATTTTATGTATTTTGAATATAATGACGCAAATGTTGGAAGAGTTTGCACTGTAATCTAAAAAAATACATGGTAATAATAAACCTGATGAATGTATGGCTCCATTTGATGCAAAAGCTCATAGCCCTACAAGCAACAAAGGTTTTCATTAGCATATGTTTGATAGAGACTAAAGCATGTTCACAAAATACAGAACTTCCATGCCATCACCTGTTTGAAGTACCGTAGATGAGCATCCATCGTCCCACTGACTGCTTCCAAAAATTCAAACCTCTTTTTTGCTTCGACATTAGAAATAGCAGTTACCTGAATGGAGAGTGAGCAGACTATAAAACCCAAGTTCATGAAATATCAAAGACTAAATGCTGATATTAACTATACTATTTTAAAAGGAGAGAGAGAGAGAGAGAGATGCAGTGCCTAGCTTGGATTTTACTTACTAAATTAAAGCGTGCTTGCTCAAATGCAGCCCTTGCATTATGAAGCTCCTGGTATATATCAAAACTCGATTAGAAATATAAAATGGAGGATGTTCAAGATATAAGAACCATTAATAAGAACTGCAAATGTATCAAAGTTCACAATACCTCCTCTAAAATAATAGCTATATCAGATCTCGTGCCTTTCCTCAGTGACAGAAACTTCTCACGAGCCTGTCGCATACATGAACATTAACCATAAACAAAAACTTTTTTGCATTAATTCAAATTTGGAACTCTCAAGACATCATCAGGCTACATTCTATATATTCACCCTATTATCAATGGACTCTCATTTCTAAACAACTCAACAATTGCCAAACTCTTTGAACAAGTCAATTCACTTGCATGCTGTGTTTGACTTCAATTACCACATTAAGTTAATGAAGAAGAAAGGATATTGCTCAAGCTAGGAATGATACTAAAATTAATGCAGCATAATTTGAATGGCTAAGATTCCAGAGTTAACAAAGACCATTATAGGTTCATCCCAACCTTTCTAACATGTAGTCTACTTCAAAGTTAATAATACTAGAAATCTAGAAAAACTATTGTTCTGTCAAATGTTAAAACTCTGTTCAATCATGCAAGAAAAGGTATCCACCAGAATGGCAAATTATTAAGAATCTTAAAATGAGGGAAGTACCTGGTCATAAAGAAGGCTAACCTTGTCAAAACGTTTCCTTGCTTCCTGAATTAAAAGATGATCTTTTAAAGTGGCAATTAAAAAGCATCAATGAATTGGAGAACATTGAAGTGCAGTGAAACATAAAATGACCATCTAGGAAGATATTCAGACCAGATTATGAAAACAAATTTGCAATTTTTGCAACAGGAAAACCATAAACCTCCTCAGGGGTCTCACACTAATCAATAGTTAAAAGAGAGAAAGTTAGAGAGGGAACAGAAAGCTGATGGTTACCAATAAATCCACCCTATCTGGTACAGTACTTAAATTACAAAATAAGGAAGAAACAAGTCATGTCACATCTTTGCAAGATTTATATTTTGCATGAACTTTGTTGCTTGGCCTTTCCCCAAGAGTTGCATGACATTCACTGACCATCATAAGTCAGACAAGAATTGCCATTTGGCAAAATTCAGTACCTTCACCTCATGCAAATCAATGTTGGCATATTGTAGTAACCTGTCATTCAGCATGTGCTCAACCTGAAAAGAAAAGGGAGCGTTGCTCAGGTCACACCAGAGAACAAAACATTATTTTTCTAAAAAAAAACCAAAAAAATGATCCTGTCTCCAAATAAGCTCAATAAATGTCAACTATCATTATCAAAATTCCGTTTTCCATGCAGCATGGATTCAAATACTCTATTCAAGCACTCTATGCTTTGTCTGGCTGATTATCTAAGAATTACACTTTTGTGAAGTTTACTGTTGAGTTTTTATCCTCAAGAACAATTTATATGAATGATCTTTTTGTAGTGCACTGTTTGAGATGTTATGTACAAAGATGTCATTTTTCAAGGGCTCAATCGGGCTGTAACAGAAAAGAAGTGGGACACGTAAGCAATAGTCTTGCCTTTGACAACGAACTTGTTCATATGAACACAAGTGCAGGGAGATGCAACTCAAGTGCACAATTTTTCACGTTCAATCAACTCAGCTTAAGCAATAACAATAAGAAAGTTGGGGTGTTAACGTGTCAAGCATTCAAAAAAATAAAAAATAAAATTACCTGGGATCGGAGAACTTCCTTGTATGTCCCAATTTCTCTCAAAGCTATGGTGAATTTGGTCATCACAGGACCTTCATTAGCAAACAGATGTTCAATCAATAATCTCAATAAACAAACTTAGAATTCCAATACTACACACATTGAATCAACTAATATTTTGAAGTTCATATAATGTTGAATTCAACTACCAGTTTTTGGTCTTTTAAAGTTGACTTTTAACAAACCCTTCACTACCATCTGCGTCTATTGGTATCAGAGTCGGAAAATCCTTGATAGTTGTTTAGCTATGTGTGGGAGGGGATGAGGAGGTTTCCTCGAAGAAAAAAGTCCAGAAACTACTGATTTGTTTGTCTCTGTCAGTTGCTGTTATTCAAAATCCTAGTGGTGAAACCCACATTGAAACTGCACAAAGGTGGTGTTGAGGAACTATTATGGTGTGGCTTAACATCTTACTCACAAAAGGATATTCTTGATGGAAGACAGATTTTAACCTTTAGGACAAGCTCCTTCCAACCCAGGAAGACCGATGCATGAGTTTTTTGTATAAAAATAAATGTTTTTCTATTATTTATAATGATGCTTTGCTAAAAAAAAAAATATTATTCAGTAGTATACTATTATTAATGTTGTCTAGTTTTTTTTTCTATATAAAGGGTTGCAATAGCCTTTTTAACAAGGGAGACGTAGATGAAAAAAAAAATTGAATAATTTGGTTGTCTCCCTATACTGGTAATGTTTTTGGTCTGTTAAGGTTTCGACTTGTAGCAAACCCCTTATCTTTCGCTCTTGTCTGCGGCACCAATTTTGACATCCTACAGATTGAAATGATACTACGCTTGATAGTTAAAGAAAATCAAGCAACTGAGAAGAAACAATTTTGGTTCTTACAACTCTCTATTGATGACAAAATATAATTTTAATCCTCATCTGAGACACAAGTTATAAACTTAATTTCGAGTAAAATTACCTCCAAATGCCAAACTAATAGGATCGTTATGCCCTCCACCAAAAGTTTCTAAGGCACTAGCAAAACCAATGTCCCCGTCATATGCTTCTCCAAGCCCTTCACTGCAAGTGAGTAAAAAAGCAGCACAAAAGTAAATTCTTCACAACTCATTGCCATAACATAGCTAAGCCAGAGAAAGAAAAACAAAGCAACTGCATATAATGCCAAACAGATGGGTGGTTTTAACTAACCAGAATATTGAGCAAACTTAACCATCTTAAAAAAAATATACATTGATGTAACAGTTTCTTATCTTTAAGTCAGGAGTCCTTTTGATGAATTTCAATATTTAGGATAATATGAAGTATGAGAAAAGAGACACGGATCCAGGCTTCGCCTATGAATTTGCATTTTTAATTTAGGGAATCATATCATGCACTTCTGTCTATATCTAAATAACCATGTTATAAAGCAAGAAAATCACATCCTAGAATCCTGAGCCCTGTAATGCACAGCTCCTTCAATCCCAGTCCACGTGCAATAGTGCAACTAAAACTGAAAGATTAGGGGGTGGTGCACAAATACTGAAGTGATTGTCAGCAGCTATTAGCTTATTACAGTGTCAACAGTTCTACAAATGAACATGCATGAGTAAAAAACAGCAGGCCTACATCTACAAAGAGAGATTCAAGCATGCTGGCAGATAAATAACTATCAAATTTTGTCCAAGACAATGACAAAATTTCTTTTTATTGTAATATCACCATACGAGGAGATTCAAGCAAAAGACTGACAAGCCTTCATGAACTATAAAAGGCTTCCATGTTTTTTCCAAACTATTATCATTCACTGATTGACAATAACAAAACAGCAATATACAAGGCTACAAGGAAATTCGAACCATGTCCTAGTGGAATAGAAAACTTCAATTCCCTAGAGATTTAGAATATTATGACTAGAAGTTTTTATCTACATAATGTCAATCAAAGTAAAAACCAATACATAGATACATACGTATATTTTCTACATCCTTTGTAGAACTTTAAACTTCTCTCCCTCAATGATTCAGCATCTTCTTCCAGTGATTGCATCTGTTTCAAAAAAGAAATGATCATGAGCCCATTAAACTTTGGAGCAAACAAATTGTTCAGAAAAAATAAATATTTCAGAGGGAGAAAAAAGAGAGTTAAGTAGAGACAGGAGACGTGATAGTAGCGATTAAAAGCTGAATTATTAATGCAGATCTAAGTTCTCCTAAAAAGACCGACAAATTACCAAAACATTTCAAGTACAAGCCTCACATGAACATATCCATTCCACAAGTAAAATTTCCTTTTCTAGATCAACATCAAATAATAAATCCACTTTCCTTTAACTCCAAATTCCTTACATGGGCAACCCAGTCATTAACAAAAAATAATAATTAAACTTTATGATTTATTTCCATAACAAAATATTAGAGCAACGGAAAGAAATCAAAGAAAAGAAAAAATAAACGTCACTAGTACATTTAGCTGGCAATTTTATTTCCTCGTCTCTCAACAATCAATGAACAAAGCTTCAATTCCTAAGAGAACAAAGCAGAGACAGAGAGAAGGCAAGAGTACTGACCTGCTTGCGAAACATAGGAGAGTCATCGAGCTTTGTGAAATGCATCTTTGAAACCTTGATTCTTCGAAATTAACTCAAATTACCATTCAAACAAATGCTCGGTCGAACCAAACATCATCAAAATTGAACTGAGATCCTGCCGTCTTTGACTCCGATCCCAATCAACTCTTCGTGCAAATAAAAAATACTAATCAACCACTCTTGAAAGCTGCTATTTTCATATATTTTATTATTATTATTATTATTGAGTTTGTATACTCTGGTTGTTTTTAAGAACCCTAGGAGAGTGAACATAAAAGGAAGAAAGAAACCCTAGACGAGGCAAGAAAACATGAGATTGGTGCGTGTTTAAGGAAGTCTTGGAAATTGAATGGATTGATTGAGCCACTTCATTCATTAAAACCAGGAATTGTCGAACGGACAGACACACAATCAACAACGCAAAAGCATAGATAAAAGCGTTTGACACACCGAGGGAGACAGGAAGGCAGAGAGAGAGTCTTTCTTCTTCTTCTTCTTCTTCTTTTTATAATTATTTTTGTTTTCGGTTTCTTTTTATTTTTCTTTTGACCATATTGGGACTTCGCCTTTAAGTTTTGCGAGCCAAATTAGTGCAAAGATGGCGATTTTAACAGAGTTCGAGGATTGGGAAATCCCACTAAACAACGTCGTTTCAATCTTCGAATCCAACGGTGTCGTTTCCATTTGATTAGATTAGAGTAGCTCGGAACGGTCTGAGAGCTACTGACAGTGGTCACCTTTACACGGTAAGAAAGAAACAAGGGAGCCCAGTTCCACCAACGCACTTACAGGAGCGTGTATTTTTCAACGGAGTGATGGAGAAGCAAATGACACGTGGGTAAGTTTGAGTGCCGGCTCTGCGCGTGGGTTTAGGGGCATCGAATCTGAGAGACGCTTCTGTCGGTCCCACTCAGCACTCGAAGTAGCGGGCCCCGGACAAAAAATTCTCTCTTCTCCATTACCATGCTCGAGGCACTTGAAAATATCTGACAGCGATATCCCTCCCTCCCTCCCTCCCTCCCTCTATCTTAAAAATGGAGAGAGATCCTTAAAGTGGTACTGCTGGGCCCAGCAGACGACTGCTCGGTACACACGCCCACTTGATACAAACATGTGTGTTTTCAGGTCCTCTTGTCAATACCCGAAAATCTACGGGAAGCCGCTGCTACTATTTTTTTTTCTTGAGGGAGAAACCAGACTAGTCTGAGGAACGCACGGGCACCTGCCCCGCAGGTCTTTTTTAAAAATAAATATGTCCAAGCTGTCACAACTCACAAGCGTATTTAAAAAGAAAAACAGAGAGAGAGAGAGAGACTCATGACTTTATAACACCAAGCAGCTTTCATGTTGTTTTGAAAAAATTATAATAAAGTACAAAATTAAATAATAATAAAATAATCTAATATAGTGTTCTGCATTATAGTATGTAATTTAGCTCTTGAAATAACGATAACTCGACAGGAACAAAATTTAAAAAGCCTGCCTTGAATAACGAAATTAAAATAAAATATTAAAATAATATATCAACATGTATTAATTTTTTAAACTTGTGATCTAGATCATTAAATTAAAAGTATCTCACAGAAAATACTGAAGCATGATCTCTAGCAAATTATACTAAAGAATGGAATTAGGAGATAAACTACACAAAAAAATATAAAATAAAAAAATAGTAATTTAAAGAGGGGTGAAATTCAAAAAAAAATGACAATTATTTTTATTGAATGATTAAATTTAAAAGAAAAATAAATCAAAAAAAGAACCATGAATAATTTTTAAAAAAATAAATAAATTTACATTGATGAGTTAATTGAAAACCAATAAAACTTTTATAAAACTAATAAGAAATAAGAAATCAAGAAAATAAGAACCAAGTTGAAAAGGGAATAATACACGATAGATTATAATTGAAGAACCAGGTTAAAAATAAATAAAACTTGTATAAAATGATTAGTGACAAGAAATAACAAATCAACAACAAACATGTAGAAGTCAAAATATATATAAAAAAAAATAAAGAGGATTGATTTGCAATTTAATGAAGGAATAAAGCAAGGAAATAAAAGCTCATTGTTGACAAACTGTCCAGCCGCCGCTTATAAGCACCGCATCTAGAGAAAAATGATCAATCTTGAACCATCGAAAATACTGTATTTGTCACTCAAGTTTCTTTTATATAGATTAAAAATATATTAAAATAATATATTTATTTTTTAAAAAAGATATTTATAATATCAACATTAAAAATAATCTAAAAACACTAAAAAGATTAATTTAAAATAAAAATAAAAATAAAAATAAAAATATTTTTTTTTTAATTTTTTAAAAAATATTTTTGACATCAACACACTGAAAAAATTTAATTTAAAAAAATTATTTTTTTAATACAATATCCAACATCAGTATACGAGTTGCTTAAAAATATTAATTTAAAATAAAAAATAAAAAATATTTTTAAAATAAAAGGTCAAAAAGAATAAAGTGCGTCCACTATACCCACACCATCTAGAGGAATCTCAGCATGCGATGATGAAAATAAAGGAAAATAGGATAAAAAAATATCCTAGAATTTCCTCCAACTAAGGACGGCGATGTTTTTACTTGAGCCCTACAAGGCTACAACAGCAAGGACGAGGTATTAAAAGCAATTACAATGTTAAAAAAGTTAATTTAAAGAGTTAAATTTTTAAAATAATTTTTTAAAATAATATAAATTTAATTTTTTTATTTATGTTTATTCTAATAGTAAAAGGTATTTAGAAAAGTTATTTTTTATATATCATTTTAAATAAATATACTATAATTATTTTCTATATAATATGATTGTGTAATTAATTTTACAATTTTGTATATAATATAATTAAGCATAATCATCATAAGATAAAAACAAGAAACAAGGAAAATGGTATGCAGACAAGTATAAAAAGCTGTTCGGGACAGTTTTTGCATTGCAGGTTTGCTGCGGTGTACTATTTTTTTTTAATAAAAATATTTTTTTTATTGTTTTAGATTATTTTGATGTGCTGATGTCAAAAATAATTTTTAAAAAATAAAAAAATATCATTTTAATATATTTCGGCACGAAAAACACTTTAAAAAATTACCGCAACAGTTCTCCCAAACAGATCACAAGTAGAAGCAATTACATGCACAAGGTGGAAGATCAATTTCCAAATTGGAGTTCATACATGATACAAATACAGCAGAAAATATCAACAGAAGCTTCCACATTCATTGAGCATGGATTACTCTTCTGAAATCAATTGGAAAAAAAAAAATTGCAGGCTTTCGTTCATATTCCCTCTCTTTCTCGGCAACTAGACATACTTATCTTCAATAACTTGTAATGAAATATCTCAATACAAAACTGGTAGAGAAAATAAAATAAAAAATTGAAATCAATTGGAACAATAATTCTTTTCAGCATATAGTAGTTTCAACAAATATGATTGGTCTAATCTCATATGGTAAAACTTTGGCGAGGTCCCTTTATATCAATTTTGTTTTTCTCTGTATTTTAAATTAAATTATTTTAATATTTTAATGTGTTGATATCATTTATTTTTAAAAAATATGTTTTTATGTATTTTAAAAACATAATTTCAATCACAATCTCAAACAGTTGGTCAATGAAATAATCATCAACGACATTATTTTCATTTTCTTTCTTTCCTTTCTCTTCCATTTAACAAACCCTGATATAGTCCTATATGATTTTAGATATGGTTTTGTTTTTTAATGTATTCTCTTGTGTTGAAGATATGGTTTTATCTCTTACTCGACAGGTTTATATATCATTTAAACAAAAAAAAGTGCTATTTATATTCTGTGATTTTTATAAAATAACATTTTGTGAAATTCAAAAAATTAAAATTATCAGGTGAATTTCAAAAATAATTTTATATTGCTTTCACATTTGCTTTTGCGATAATAGTCCCATTTTCCCTCAGTAAATGCTTATAGCAAATACCTTGTGTGGTCGGCTAGTAGAACGGCAGGGCTTCGTTTGCAGAGGATGGGCATCACTGCCTTATTTTGCTTGCTTGGCCTCATGTAAGCTAGCTAGCTAGCAATGTAATAACAACAATACAAAATGTCGCCTGCACCTGCTGTCATTTTCCGTGGTATATATGATTAATGATTACGAGTGCTTATTACGGCCTAAATCTCTCGTTTGACTTTGAATAAATCATTAGTTGAGGTAAAAAAAATATAAAAAAACACAATATAAATTATTAATTATTAGGTAAGTTTTAATATATAATTTATAATTATTGTATATAGTCTCTTCAATGAAAGTTCTGTGGCCTTAAACCTGAAAAGTCTTGTATTATTTTATATTTAATTTTGTTATGATGCTGTATTTAAAAACAATTTCAATCTTAAATCCCAAGCTATTAAATGAAACTCTAAAATATAATTATATGATTTTTCAAGAGCAACTCCAAGAGATGTGATAAATAAAAAGGGAAAATAAAATAAAATAGATTTATCTTTTGAACTCATCTACCCAGGAGTCTTGTATCTTTTGAATAATAAAGTACGTCAACAATATGAACAGTCATTTTTATCAAAGAAGGGGCAAATATGCTTTCACAGTTCACACGAGGCCGGCTGCAATTTTCTTCGAGAAGGGAGAAAGTAGGATGAAAGAACAGAATTATAGATCAGCGACGAGGATGGCTAGAGAATTCTTTGAGGCTGTGTTGAAATTGTGGTCTTAAAATGTGTTTTATATGAAAAAATAGCAAATATTTTTTAAATGATTTTGACATATTAGTGTTAAAAATATAAAAAATCTGCAAAAAAAGTATATATTTTTTTAAATAGAAATTATTTTTAAAAAATACAACCTGTAAATTAATAATCACTCAAAAAGTTAAAAAAAAAGCAGAAAAAAAATTAAACTGTATAAAAACTTTGCGACTACAGTAGTTATGCAATATGATAGAACCACTCATTTAGTGTTTATTTGGGATTATCATTGAGATTATTTTTCAAAATGTTTTTGTTTATAATTATATCAAAGTAATATTTTTTTAAAATTTATTTTCAATATCAATGCATGAAAATTATCTAAAAATATCATAGAAAAATTAATTTAAAATAACAAAATTATTTATTTTTAAAAAATACTTTTGAAACTTAATGCCAAATAAAATCATTTTATTTTTTAGTTTTAAAAGTATTTTTTTAAATAATTATTTTATTGTATTTTTCAAATTATTTTTTAATGTTTTTATATTTTTTCATATGTTAATGTCAAAAATAATATTTTTTAAAATAATTTAAATATATTTTGAAATAAAAAAGATTTTAAAAAATAATTAATATCAAATCACCTCTTTCATAGTAAAAAAAAAAAAAAAGTGTTTGAAAAAAAAAAGGAGTTATAAAAAAACTTTGTGACGACAACAGAGCAGCCTGTTGTCTCTTTTTGACCACTTGCATTTCTTTTCTTCTCCTTTTTCGATGCTCAATCAAACAAACTTGCCAGGCGAGGCCTAGAAAACATGGTTGGCTTCTCCAGATGCCACTGCATCCTGGGTCACGCTTTGTCACGTTGACGTCGTTGCGAAACACTTCAGAAATATTTTTTAAACAAATTAATTTATATAAATAAATAATGTTTTTATATTATTTTAATATATTGATAAATAAAAAAATATTAGTCAAAACTCTATATAAAAATATCATTTAAATTTTCTTAGCATGTTTCAACAATTTTGTTTGAGAATAAAATAACTTGATAAAAATAAAGACAAAAAAAATATTTAATTACCAACAAATCGAACCCTAAAAGATGAACTAGAGAAATAATTCAATTTTTAAAGGAATAAAAAATCAAACTTCAATCAATATACTAAATTTATATATAATTTGTGGGATCAAAATAACCACTTTTTAAAAAATAAAAATAAATTATCAAGCAAACTAGGTTTGATAGGTTTGATGAAATTGGTATGGGACTTTGCTTGCTATAAGGAGAATGGTGGGAGATAGTAAGATGGTGCAGGGGAGGAGTCATGGGGAAATAACTGGAGGTACGGTGGTTAATTATACAGGATGGAAATATCCAGCTGAAAGCTGGATCAAGCTAGACGTTGATGGGTGCAGCAAGGGCAATCCAAGTTTAGCAGGTGCGGGAGGAATGATGAGAGACCATATGGGAAATTGGATAGGAGGATTTGCAAGAAATACTGGTATTTATTCATCAGTAACTGCGGAGTAATCTTATTATGCAAATTAAATATATGTTGGGTAGGGAATGGGATGTTGAAATCTTACATGTTTATAGGGAGGCCAATTATGTGGCTGATTGGTTGGCTAATTTTGATTTAGGTAGAGCTTTGTTAGACAGGGGTTCAGATGTTATAACTGATCCTCTGTCAGGTATTTATCCTTTGCTGTATCATGACCTTATTGGGTCTACTATTCCTCGTGAAATTTAGAAGGGCATAACACCCCGAAAAAAATTCCTATAAAAAAAATCATGTAGCTTGTGACCCATTAATTTATTGTTGAGTTATAAAATAAAATAAAATAATTTAAAAAAACATAAATAAATTAAGTTAATTTTCAAATTTTATAACTTGAATTACGAAATTACAAGTCATGTAAACAAAAATGACATGGCAAAAGTCATGAATTGACAAAGCCGTACCATTGGTCCCCCGTCGACACACGTGGCTCTGTTTAGAAGAGCTTTGTGCTCCACTCCAAATACCATTGTGGAATTCAATGTTTGGTGTAAATCTGGTTAGCCTATAAAATCTACCACTCAAAAGCACGAGATTAAGATAGCTTAAAAAATAACAAATTAAAATAAATTACAACCAATAAATCTAATTTTATTTAAAAAAAAAGTAATATTGAAATAAGCAGTGAAAATGATAATTTTCCCTCGTCAATTATTTCTTGCTACTAGTGATGGAGACCGCGCTACACTGGGATGCTATTCTCACCAAAGATCTCTTCAATAGCCAGGAATTTTAAAGATATTAGTTCCTCAACTACTATTTTTCTAGTCTTTATTTTATGGCTCCATCTTAGACCTAATTACATGCCGTGCATGGAAATGCACGTGAACCCAGCCAACAATTATTTTCAAAGTCAAGCAGGTCAGAGTCAAAGTATTCTTTTCAAGGCAGACTCAAATATGAAGAAACCCTAAAAAGAATATATTGGTATAATGCTAGCGAATTATTAAATAGCTGTATTGCACTCAGTAAGGCCATCCCAGATTGATTATTAATTTTGGAATAATATATATTATTATTTTTTATTTTCAATTTTATATTATTTTATAAAATTAATTATTCTTTTATTTTTTATATGATATCATAAAAACAGTCAAAACATTATTTTTCCTTGGCTGGTTGAAATGGTTTTCCAAATCACGGTGAGTATTTATTTAAAAATGATGTTTTTAAATACAGGACATGTTTTTTTATCGAGAGAAACATGAAATAATTGAATAACAAAAGGAGAATTTCGGCTAAGCAAATACATTCTCTTCTTCTAAATATAAACCATTTAAATTATTATAAATATTTTTTATTCGCTTTTAGTTTTATTCAAATAATCATAATATTAATTAAAAATACCATAGTTTCATCGAGATAAAAATAGTATATGAAGAAAAAAAATTGATCAGAGAAATATATTATTTACTTGAGAATTCATATTCCCACACCTATCTAGTTTAATTATTGAATCATGGTACTATAAAAAACTATAATGTTTATTTTTATTACAGGTTTAGGTTCAAAATTCGTGAGAGGTGAGATGGGTGCCTAAAAATTTAGAGGTCAAGACAATGTATTCCATTGAACTATTTTTATTCTATTTAAAAAGTTATTTTAGTAAATTTGAATTTTCAAAGTAACATCTCCTGGATGCTCTCACGTACTAACTTGAATTTATTTTCCTCGAAAGCAATGCCACCACATGAACAGCAACGGTGGTGATGCAAGAGCTCTTCTTTGATGTAAAAGCTTAGTGTGTTTGGAATTGTAGGGGGGTTATATTTTAATTTTATTTTAGAATTTTTAAGATTTAAATTATTAGTTTTTTGTTTTTTAATTGTTAATATTAAAAAAAAACATAAAAAAACTATATATTTTTTTTATTTTTTTTAATAAAATCAATATCTATTGCAATTCCCAACACTTAAAAGAGTTCAGTCAACCATACAAGAACCAAAAAACAAACTTTACTAGCTGAGCTAGCACTGCTCAGGTCATGAGTTCCAGGTACAATTATTATTGTTTTGTTAATAGCAGACATCATTTATGTTTGGATTGACATTCTTTCACAGTTTTAAAAATGTGATCAATTATTTTTGTAAAATAACCATTAAATTCAAATCAATAACTACATTTTCCCGTGAAACTATAACAATTTTCCAATTATATAGTTGAATGTATGAATTCAAGTTTTTATCATAGGGTTGTGTTTAAAAATGCAAAATATTAAAAATTCAAATTCATTCGAGTAGCGTAGTGGATTCACAAATATCTTAGGTTATTAAAAAATAGATTACTATTTTAGTTCTGAGAAAAATCTGAGTTGGAAAAAATAATATAAGTTTTTCATGACAAGTTTTAATTTAAATAAAGTAAAATTAATATTTTACAATTAAATGATTCGAGGGAGTTAGACTTATGTCAAATTAACCGGGCCAGAATCTCAGGAATAACCCATATCTCAAGCACACGGCCCGACATTCAAATCACCGCCATCGGAGGGATCGAAAACTATGGCTTAGGAAAACTATGTTGAGGTTATAACCTATGGATAACAGGAAGCCCACTGACTTATGTAAATTAACTATTGACTTCATTGTGTATAAAAAATCATTGATTTCCAAGCACCAGTAAAGGGCAAGAAATTCGATATTACAGAACTACTATTTATTTTGACAATAACGTCGTGATATTGAACGAACACTTTCCAAATTGACTATATGTCTGATTCATACAATCGAATCCGAAGTCATACATTGTTCTACTCCAAAATCGAACATCCAGGAGACAACAATTAAGAAGCAGAATGTGGTGGTGTATAAGCTCATCTCTGAATTTATTATCTACTCGAGAACCCTATATATGGCCTATAATGGCACTACGCCACAGAGATGGCAAAATGCAAGGAAGAGTACTAAAAATAAAATACAAGATGTGAAAAGTGGTCCATCAAAATCAATTCACCAATACTCCACCCCCCAGCTAAATATATGAAACTAAAAAAGAGCTTTGTTATGTGCACAATCTCCTATCGGGGTTTGACTACAACTTATCTGCTAATTTCCCAAGGGCATTCGCAAGCTTGTTTAGAACAGCAACCAGGCCATCTGCATGATCCTTCCTCTGCTCCCGGTCCAACTGAAAATTGATGTTCTGAGCTTCAAGCTGAGCAGTCAGCATTTTCCCATTCCTTCCCAAGACATCAATCAAATGATTTTCCAAACTGAAGGTTTCCTCATCACCATCTATCGCAAACCGTTTCCGTTTCCTATCCTCATGCGAAGCAGACCCCGTCTCAGGATTTGTGGCAGGCCTTTTATCATTTGATGGAGCTGCAATGTGCACAAAAAAGAATACAGTTTTTCTACATGTACAACTAGCCGGTGGTGAAGTTTGAAGACCTAGCGAAGTTGCAAAATGCCCGAACCATCAATTTTTTTCTGACCAACACACTGGTCCATAGCATATATTCACTAACAATGTGTTCATAGACCTCAAACAATAGAATAGGTGATGCTCATTGAACACTTGAATACCAAACTAAACCCCACAACCGGAGACATCAGCACACATAAACTGTAAACCATGAAGTCAATTTTTTTGACGGACCACAGTTATGAAAGAACCACATTCTACATTCAAACAAGAATTTCACAATAACTTGTCCAGTAAAAAAACCCTCATCATGCTATTAGTTGTGACCGCACAGCTGAAAGCTAGCAGGCAACAAAAACTTTTGAAAACACAGATCGCATGAATTAAACGTATATCATGCCAATCTGAGCAAAAGGTCAACTCAAAGTCCTAAAAGACAATTTAAAGTTGATGGGGTCATAATCCGACTCTTGCGCTTTATCCATATGGTCATTAGTTTTCCAGCTGCACCCTATACACGTTTTTATCTATAGAGTCTGGTTGTAAATTACTTGCCCTACACAAACACGATCTCTTCAGGGTAAGGCCATGGAGAAAATGTCTCTTCAGGGTAAGGCTATAGAGATATGTTCTTCTTTTTCCGTAAAATGAATAGAAGAACCAAATAAGAAGAGGTACCAAGATCATACACAATATGATCAATAAACGATCAGATCTGAGCATTACCTTGAACTTGACTTGCTCGTGGAGCTGGTTGGTACTGCTTCTCTGTGCATGATAAGAAGCCAAACAAAGAGCTAAAAAATATCAGCAACTATAATAATCTAAAACCTTTGTTATAGGTAATAAATAAATACAAATTAAATGATAGATAAATAGAAATTAAAAAAAAGAAATGGAGCAACCTTGGAAATTGTAGGGTATTCGTTTTAAAAAAAAAAATACAAACAAAATACCCCATTTCAGTACTTAATAAAATCCGACCACCAACTCTATAGCAGCACCAGCAGCGTCTACCACTAAAAATCTTAAATCTTTTACTAATAACAATCAAACAAAATTTATAGAATCAAAATCACAATTATTACACAATCCCCCCAAAAAACGAAACATCAAGATTTCAGAAGGAAAAAAAAATCTCCAACCCCAATTACCTGAAATCGGCGTCGGATTTGCAAACCCTTCCTTCACCGCCACCTTTATCGGTTGTACCTCCTTAACCACAGCCTCCGGGCTCCCTCCTCCCTCCTCCTGTTCAAAATCCGAAAACATCCCATCCTCAGCCGCTGCACTCCGCCCACTATCAAAAACCACCTCCTCCGCTACTGCCTCTGCCTCTACCTCCGTGGAAGACGGTGCCAAAGCAAGCGCCAATCCCGGGACCGTACCGCCGCCTCCATCAAGTATATCATATACCTCCCTATCAAAAAACCCAGGCAACTTCCTTTCTCTTCTCAAATCATTCCTCATAACCCAAAAGGATTCCGTTTCATCTCTTATTGAAGTCTCCCATTCTTTTATCTTCTTGAAATCACCTGCTAAATTACTCCATCTTTTCCGACACTGGACCGGTCCCCGGTTCACTCCATGTCTTTTACAGTAAGAAGATACAGAGGCCCATTTCGGTTCGACTTGACTGGACCCGATGCCCATACCCGTTGCTCGACCTCTCCGGACTCTGTTTTCAGCCACTCTCTTGCCCTGTATGAGTACTAGAATTTCTTGCCGAGTCCAGCGAGGGAGTCTCGGTGCTTTGTTTCCGTCATCTCCGCCTTCTCGGATGTTGGTGTCAACGCCGTTAGTTCTTTCGCCGTCAACTGGATTTTGAGTCGGGGTTAAGCTTAATTGCTGCTCTAAAGCCATAATTAAAGAAAATGATGAAAGAATTTTTTTTTTTATCTTTTGGTTTTTTTAAAGGCACGTGACTTTACGAGGGTGGGGAAGTAACGGAGTTCTAAGGGAGAGTCCGTTACGGCGTTTAGAGGAGAGGGATCATCAATCTCTCATCTCCCCGTAATTACAGAATTGAGAGGAGGAGAGATTGAGGAAGAGGTTATGCTTTTAAGGTTTTGGTGGTTTTTATTTTTTTATTTACCTGGGTTTTGAGTAGATGGCGCCTCTTAATCCATAATTAGGGCCAGTCAATTGTGTGATTGGTCGGTTTATATCCTTAGCAGGAGGGTATTTCTTTCTTTATTTTTTTAATACAAAGTTATTAAACTTAATATGATTTACTATTTAGTCATGACATGGGCAACAGGTTGACTCGAGAGATCAAAACGACATGTTCTTGCGGGTTGAGTTGATTTTTCATTTAGTATTCTTAAACTAAGTTCGAACTAGATATCAAATCCATTATGATTTGTTTGTTTTTATGGCTCGAAATGCTTTATAGAGTGTTGTTCACATGAAAAAGCATATAAATAATAACTACCTGGATGTTTTTTTATATAGTTTTGATGTACTAATGCTATAAATTAAGAAAATAAATAGTTTTATATATTTTTAATTAAATTCACTATTACAAAAGCATCCTACATCACATTATCAAACATATACTAATAAATTTAAACCTAATCTACAAGGTCAGGACAAGTTTAATGCTAGTAGCTTAATATGTATGCTAGGATATAGATAATTATTGGGTATTTCACTCTAGCTTCTTGGCAGGTCATGTGTAAATAGACAATTTTTTTTTATATTTCTTTTACATGTAAAATTTAAATATGGATTGAAAAACTTATGTAAGTATATAATTATATAAACCAATAACCATATCTAAAAACAAAGTTGAAAAATACAAAAGATACATAGATCAAGATATTTGATACTATAACATGAGATATTTACCTAGATGTGTTTACTGTATTTATTTATTTAAATTATTTATTTATTCAATCAAACAATAACAAAATAAACACACATAAAATTGACTGAACAGAACAAAAAAAAATACAATGCAAGGTTGAACATATCATAAACATTATCTAAAAAATATATATTTAATATAAAAATATCTATAAAAGAAACAAGGATTGAATAAAAAAAATCATGATAAATTGGAATTGAATTATTAAATTAAAAAAGAATAAAAACTAAAACTAAAATACAAAAAATAAAAGTACCATCATGTGATTTTTGTGATAGAATATTTAAAAATGAAAATGAAAATTCCCTGAAAAAAAACAAATAACCTTATCCTTCTTTTACACACGTCACTCTAGAAGAACAAAGATGAAAAAGATTCCAAAGAGAAGGCATGAGCGCACACTCACAAGTTTTTATATTGATTAATCGATATAAAAATATCAAATTATCTTTAATTGTTATAGAAATAACAAAAAATGCATGAAAAAATCATGAAAAAATCTGGATAATGTTTTTTTTTTCCAAGGGAAAAAAACTATAATCTTACTTATTTTTTTTAAAAAAACTATCATTTTACTTTATTTAAAAAACATTAAATAATAGTTAATTTTTTTTATAAGATAATCAAATTTATATCCAGACAAATAATTACTAGTTAATGGTACAAGGTAGAAGACAAAACTACCCCGCCTTCCATATTTTTCTCTCAGAAGAGCACAAAAATCATTGCACTGAACAATACATGGATGATTGCTTTGTTGATTTGGACAACGGGTACCCTAATCTATCTTCCTATTAACTACTCCTCTGGGCCCCGTAATGGGGTCATTATCTGAGTGAAACACGGTTAATTTTAACACGTTTTTAAAATTCGGCCAACTGTCATCAGACACGCATCTCTCTGTCAAAACTATCTATCTCTTCAAGCGTATCATCGATGACAGTTTTTATTATGATTTTAGTTTGAGTTTCGTGAATATTAATGTGAAGATAAGTGAGACTTTATATAATTATTAATTTTAAAATTTATAGAATTAGTCTAAATGCTTGTGCTAGTTGATCTCAGACCGACATGTAAATAATAATAATAAAAAGCTATCTCTCTTGATTCTCTTCTCCACGGTTTCACAAATGCTCTTCAATTAATATATATTCTTTTTTTAAAAGATATTCGTGAATTTAATGTGGACCCTACACAAAATTAGTCATGCACGTTAGATAATTCCTTTTATAATAATTTATGGCTGATTTTTCCCTCCAGAAGCCAAAGATTCGGCACACTTAGGTTTCCTTTTCAGTAATGGCGTGGACTGAAAGACTGATAAGGGCATTCTACCCTACCACTAAAAAACATTTTGGCCCATTTCACCCTCCCTTATCTCACTTAATCATTTTCCCTGATCCTCACTTGATGGCTATTACGATAGCATGCCATGCCCTCTAATTTAGAGCCACATTTTTGGTTGGCTAGACTTGGAAGTCTCGAGTCCCCATTCGGTGCACTCTCTTTTCCTTTTACGAGTAAAATATCGCCCACCCTTGCACGTCTTCTTTGCCTTTCAATTAAATATATTCTGGTAAAAAAGCTTCCATAAATGGGCTGGAATGGAGCTCATATTTCATGAGGGGCTAGGATCAAGGGGTCACAATCTCCATGCGATATCGTGGGGACCAGGTTCATGATCGCGGCCCTCCATTTTCACGGGCTTTTATGTGGGGGTCTGACCTCCATGTAGCTGCTGCCTTTATTAGGTGGTCTCTCTAGCCTTACCCCTCCTAGCAAGCACCCTTCATTCCCCCTCGGCATGGTAATTGACATTTCTTAGACAACCATTTAAAAAACAATATATATATATAAACATGATCTATGTATTTATATTCAATCAATTAAAACGAAATTAATGCATGTGACAATCAATTAAAACGAAATTAATGCATGTGACACTCATTCATATTTCATGTCGTATATTTGCATACTTTTTAAATTATTTTTTCATTATCTTATAATATTTAAATATTTCATGACATACATCATGATTTATCATGTTTTCATCATAATTATATTAAATCAATGTTTTATTATAAACGTATAAAAAAATGAATTAATTAATAAAATTAATATTTAATATTTATGTTACCATCAAAAACCTCATTAAATCTATAGAGCTGAGCAGGCTAGCCGTTGATACTTTATTTTGACCATCATCAATACTAAAAAACATTTAAAAACAGGTTAGCAAAAGCCTATAGTTAAAATATGAAAAATATTAAATGCATTGTGCTTAATGTGAGGAACGCGCTTTGCAGATTTATTGAAAAATAATGTTGAATAAAAAAATAGTAAATATAAATAATTTATTTACAAACTCAATAAAAGAAAAAAAAATCATCGCATTGGAGCACTCGTGATCTATAGGTAGCGGTGATTTGCTCCCTCTACTTGATGGATGGGTGCGATTTTTATTGTTGCTACCATCGCAATAATATGGTGTTAGTATTCCAGCCATGGTCACATGCTTCGTCTCAAGTAATCAACTAAATCCAGACAAATTATGCTTAATCTATGATTAGACCACAGGACACCATGAACAACAGTCCCATGAACAACTCTCTCTTTTTCCTTCTTTTTTTTTTTTTTCTTTTTGGCTTCTGGGACTAATAACAGGTGTGCGTCCAAAATGGCTTTTTAATCACTAAAATTATCTTCTAATTATGGCGTTCGCTACTAGAAGCAATCAAGCAGTAAGTGATGTTTCCCACTTAATATCATTGATTTGCAAACTTAATCGCAACTCCAGAAGGAAAAATAGCTGAGCCGGGAAAACACATAGCTCTAGCCTGTAGCGAACACAATTTGCATCTCTTGAATCAAACTACTGTGATGAATGGACTAATTAACTCCGTTTTATTGTTTTTCCAATTCAGAGGTGCAGAGCCTTGAGCTACTTGACGAGAGATAGTTTTCTCATCTCGGATCCCTCTTTCTCTAAAATTTCAGCATGAGACGTTGTAGAAAAGCTCAAAGTTTCTGTTGTTGAATTGCTCCCTCCCCAGGAGACATCAGTTAGAGAAATAATGGCAGAAGGATGGCTTGCAGGCCATTTTTTTTGGCTCAAAAGATACGGTATCAGGTAACAGCGGGCCAAATGTGGGCATGTGTCAATGCATTATTGCCTTATTTGTAACCCAAAGTCTTCCATTAAGGCAATTCATAAAAATCTCAGCACACGCAACGTGGTTTTACTAATATGTGAATGGATCAGCATGGTTTCTTGCTGGGTATGCTTAGCCCATGACATGCAAATCAATCCTTCTTGATGAAAACTTTTTGACGGGTCCAAGTAAAAGACTATTTATTGCAAGTGGAAGTGAATAGCCAAGACTATTCACCGTCAAAAATATCTTTGATGGCGTCTTGCTCCAATGGTAATTTGGTGGGTGGTAACGACCTAACGGTTAACATCTCCGGATCAGTCTGACTCTTTGTTTTGGTAAAAGGGGCTTGGCTATTTGCATGTAGACGTTGACAAAATGACTTAACATACCACAGATCGGAAATTGGGATCTACCCGGCAAGAAAAGGATAGGAAGATAAGCATGCAACGTTGCAAGTCCTATAGCCACTAACATAAAAACGAAAAACAATGGATGTCTACCACATTTTACAGTATTTATGCTCTCTCCAGTGCTTTTATATACATGGTGCGCAAACAATTTGTTGATAGCTAATCAGAAAGAACAGTTTTCAGGTCCAAATAGAGAGCCATGGTTCGAGGAATAGGCCAAATGGATTCGGCCGGAGAAGGAGTTGGTTTGGTCTTCTTGACTCTGGCTCTATGCATTAGTACTATTATGTTTGAGCAATGTAAAGGTCGCGGTGTCTATGAAGAACCAGCAAATTGTCTACGCCTAGAGTGTGCTCCATATCAGGTGATTCACAGTCAAAAAGATTATGAAATAAGGAGTTACAAAACAGCTACTTGGATTTCTACTTCACCAATCAACTCTAACTCCTTCAAGGATGCAGTTGGTCATGGTTTCAACATGTAAGCATCTTTCTATCAACTTTCCTTTCATTTAGGGCAGGTGTCCCCTTCAGTCCAAGAAATCACAGATCGCTTTTTTGTTGATTTAACAAACTGCAGGATCGCACTCACTTTTCCTTGTCTGATACAGTACTGAAAAAGGGGGGGTTTAATCTGAACCTTGATCCTTTACCTATAATTTACAGGGGACAATGTCTTGAGCTTTAATAAATTAATTTGAATAAGAAGCTAATCATTTTCCACATAGCAGAGCAATTCAATGAGCATTTAAAGATTCTCTCCTCCACCTGGTGTATGGATTATGGAACATCACGGGCCAATTACCCTACACTTTAAAATTAAAATCTCATCCGTGTTTATTTTCCATTTTAAAGTTTTATTTGATGATTCCATGCTTATTATGGTGCATGTGTCAGCCTCTTTACATATATTCAAGGAAACAATGATTAGGCAGCGAACATCAACATGACAGCACCAGTTTTGGTAGATATGTTTCCATCAACTGGAAGCTCCCACAACACAACCTTTATAGTGCACCTCTACTTGCCACAAAAGTACCAAAACAATCCACCTCTCTCCCATCAAGTACATCCAGTGAAGATGCCTGAACACCGTCTTGCAGCTGTGAAGAGGTTTGGAGGTTTTATGAATGATACCAACATCCCTCGACAAGTCTTGGCATTGAAGAGAAGCCTCAAGGGCAGCCCTTGGGAATCATCAATAGCAAAGACACAAAGCAAGGGTCACGTGCCTTGCAGTGTTGCTGGCTACAACTCGCCCTACGAATACGAGGATCGAGTTAATGAAGTCATGTTTTGGTTTTGATTAACGTTGATCAATCATTTGAATAAACAGTTGTGTAATGGAGGGAAAAGCAAGAAAAGAAACAAGCCATCTTTGTCAAAGGATATGCTACCCGATTGCTTAAGATTTCCTTTTCCTTGTGCACACTCGTGCCATCCTTTTCTTTAATCACGCACTTGATTTACGAGTCTGAGTTATAGGTCCAAAGTGGCAGACAAAAACCAATAGACCTTGCAAAACAAGTTCAAAGACCCACTAAAAAAATTGGCTCGTAACAGGCTTGGCAATTGGCACTACGAGGGCGGAAAGTAGGCTCACCTAGCATTTCAAACATGGGATTCGATAAACTAGATTTCAAAGACTTCTAAAGACTAATTATGAGTGGTCAAAGAACTAGATTCTACCACATATATCCTGAGTGTTTCTGAGACTGGGTTTAACTGCAAATAACTAATACTTTCATATAGCCCTGTGGGGAAGATATGTGGGGGCAAAAACTGTAGTGCAGTTAACATAATCATCCCCTCCGATGAGTTATTGTTCCTTGATAATCATCAAAGGGTGACAAGAATGAGATATCCACCAAATAATTTTATTAATTTGACATGTCTCAGCTATTCAAACACAACAAGCCCAGAGAAGTTCTTGTGTATAATAAGCATCCTGTACAGATCAAAATCCAACAATGGTTTTATATATCTGTTTTTCAACAGAAATGTGTGCATATTCTACTTTTATAACCTCTAACTTACCTAATACAAGCGCCCCCGACATTCATCCGTGCCGCAGTAGAATGGTGACTGTTTTATAGTCATATGCAAGTCCCTGTCCGCAACATAGCAAAACCATTTTTCATTATAAATTTGTTGTTGATGTCTAGAATTTGATATTTCACATTAAAAGGAAGCCCAAGTCAATATCAAATATACATTCATTTTCGGAGACATTATCCAGTTCATCATTCCTCCTAGGAATTCCTAAGTAATCACACGCTGTAGCACAAGGAATTAAGTCCCGCAACCTAACAGCCCACCCTTTGTTCGTTGTCCGATAGACCTGTTCAAAAAAGAATTCCCAGTAAACACAGGGATTTTATGCTGAAAAAAACTGATTCTTAAATAGTTTTTTTTATCAAAATATAAAATTTCATTAGGACCCATCCAACTTATATTTTTATTCCTGGAGGTTTGATTTTTTTTTCCCTTTCAAGTCAGCCTAAAGATTCCATTAAAAAAAATCAAAATGGTGTCATGCTTGCAACATAGAGCTGACGGTCCATTGAACCCGACTCGATAGGCTGGGCCAGTCTAGCTAAATTCATGCTTGCTACCAGAAGATCATGGTCAGCCGATGGCCCAGAATGAATCCACCCAAGGACCGAGATAACGGGTCGATATGGAACTGGGTCAAGGTTCTCTACTAATGTTCCGCGCTCGGAATTTTTTCCTTAAAAAATATTTTAAAAAATAAATATATTTTCCCCTGCGAATCATCGAAATCTAAATGTACGGGTAATTGAAGCAAGGAAATAAATAATTGTGTGAAAAGTATCTCTCATATCCATCGATTTTGCCCCCGAACCAATTTAGGTTTTAATCATTTAAATGTGAAACAATTATTATTATTATTATTATTTCTCTCATCAAATTCTATTAATACTAAAATATATCTTTTTGTGATAAAATAAAAAGAGCTAGTAAAAGTTTTTTTCCCCTCCACTTTTCTATAAAACTAAAACGTAACATATTATAAATAATATATATATAAAAAAAACTAAATGTAGAGGAGAGTACACAACCTTTAATGATTCTTAAACATCAAACAACTACAGTAATGCCATCCAATGAACAATGATTAAACAATTAACACCGAACGCTTTTAGTTTATTAATTAATAATAAAAAAATTAGGCTCTACTTTGTTTTTCTTCAGATACTGGGCCCTTGTTTGTAGCAGAAAAGGAATACTTGTCGTCCATCGCCGTGGCCAGGGGTTAAAGAGCTCAAGCCCCAACCCATCCATCAGCTGGGAACGAGAAGAAAAGCGTGCCATTCATTTTTCCATAATTAAAAAAAAAGGTAAATACGTATGATTTTCATAATCTACAAGGTGTTTGATCCAGCGGCATCCATCGTCAGGGAAATTAGAAGAAAAAACAACAAGGGCATCCTGTGTTCAAAGTTCAAACCTCATATTTTACACATAAAAAATAATTCCAGCCAGTCAAATATTATAAATTTTTAACAGAGCATCGTTGACTAACAAAAGCCAATCAGAAACAGGAAAATTCCCAAAATCAACGGCTAATGGTGCATAGTAATTTGAACGGACCAACAATAATAGCTTGAAATAAAAAAAGGAAGAAAAAACTGTATCGGGATAGGGGTTAACAGAGGATGGATATAATAATAACGCACGTGAAAGTAAATACAGGTGAGAATCTCATAGGGTGGCTATTCGAATAGGAACAGCGGCGAGAAACACTGTATAGTTGCGCGCACATGCTTCCCTCTCCAATCATTAACAAAAGCTAATTAGATTTGAAAAAAATATTGTTCGGTGCTTTGGGAATTCACAGTTCATTAAAAATAGTATAATGTTTATTTTATTTTAAAATAATGATAAACCAATTATTAAAGGTAATACATTTTTTTTATTTCAAAATTAATCTCTTTATAAATAACAGCATGCTAAAAATTACCCCTTTTTCCATTTGAACAATGATTTTTCTAGGTTATCGTCATCATTGACTTTTTTACTTTTATCTATTTACTGTTATTGAATTTTTTAACTGTCTAATTTAAATAAAACCAGTTTATTTCATCCAATTATCTATTACCCGAGTCAATTATCCAATTACCTTTACCGCCTATTTCTTAAATTCACAGAAAAAACAGGCTGTCTATTATATTATACGAGGAAGGAGATGTCTTCCATTTGGATAATTGACTGAAAGACTGAAACACCGAAAGCTCAAACATCGTGAGGCGCAACAGTATCAGAATATTACTAGCAATAGCCGGTTATTGTTATTATTATTAGAACCGAAGCATTTTAACTAGCTTGCATGTATCATAATCAATCAATAAATTCACTAAATATTTTACAAGCTTAATAATTTATAGGACATTACAATAATGACAGGTGTGCATAATAAAGATCAAACCTAGCAACTGATATGAACAAACACTGCATTGATCAAGGGAGCTAATATCCTACTTGCATGGCGAGTTATTATTAATTTCAAAGTTTCTATCTCATCAACGCGGTCTGGTTTTGAAAATATTTGTTATTGGAGTACTCATTGTTTTTAAAGTAATTTTTGTTTGAAAATATATAATAATAATATATTTTTAAAAAAAATTATTTTTAATATCAACATATTAAAATATTTTATTTTATTTTAAAAAAAATACAGCATGATGTCGTAAACAAACTCACCATCCACGCATAATCTAACACTACAAAATTGATATACTAAAATAAATAGATTTTTTTGAAAACTGTTCAAAGAAAATAAATATATGATATGTTCACTAAGAACACATATATTACATGTGATTATATCCTTATTTGAAAAAAAAAAGTTATTATTTTACTCGCTTTTAATCGCATAATAGTAGACAGTTGGCAAGGTGATTTTTAAAAACAGCCAGAGTGATATCATAAATATTTAAAAATAAGCTCAATCAAACTCTCATTCCTTTATATATTAACTAAAATATAAATGTAATCTCATTTTTACTGTACATAAAATAAAATAAGCTAAATCAAACTCTCATACTTTTTTATATATATATATAAAAATAAAAAAAAAAGCTTACCGGCTACGCACAATACATATTAAAAAGCACTAATAGAGGCAAACTAACCAAATTTGGAAGTGAGTAGAGTACGGTGGGATGTTATTGTTGTTGTTAATTTGCGTTTTCAATAATTTATTTATAATTGGTGTGGTTGGAAAATTCTTCAAGGATCATGGATTTTTTTCCATTGGACTTTGTAAATTGAGTTGTTGAAAGTAGTTGCTGAAATTGAGTCTCGCGAGCACATGCAAAATAAGTTAGGCAATGAGCTCGTAGAATCCTCCAATACTGAAGTCAACACTAGAGCAGAGAAGAAAAACCTACGGAGCAAGGGAAGATGCAATAGTTGATGTGGAGATGAAGGAGAGAGGGTGAGCTTTCTTTCTCTCCATGTGTGTTTGTGGGGGGGAGTTGGTGAACTTAAAGCTTTTTCTTTCATTTTATGATTCTACGTATTATATAATCATACCGAATATTTTTTTTTAATATAGATATTTACGTCAATTTATATATATCTCAATTAATTCTACATGTTTTTTAAAATTAACTGTTATATAAATTTTCAGTACCTATTATATTAACAATTACATACTCAAATTTAAGATCGCATGAACAATAAACTTTTTAATTTTAATTTTTTACAATTATACCATCTTTTAGACTATCATGCAAAATAATTTCCCAATTATAGATCTCGAATCCTCTTTTTTTTTTCATTGTGGATGAAGTGTACTCTAACAGAGATAAGTTTGAAGAGAGAAATGTATATTATTATTGATGACAGAGCTATATATAATTACAAAGGCTAACGGTTTAGCGATCACTAAGGGATTTGTTCTGCTAGAGCTTATCAGTTCATATAACAAAGCTTATCAGCTCATACACGATAGAGTCCCTAACAAACAGAGTTACACTACTAAGAGTCCTATACATAACTGATTGATTGTATAGTTATCATGCCCCCTCAAGATGGGCCACGATCAGAGAGGCCTATCTTGTCACGTAAGAATTGAAACTGAGAAGTAGATAAGGGCTTGGTTAGAAGATCTGCTAGCTGGTCTGCAGAGGAAATGTGAGCCACCCGTAGCTTGCCAGTTTGAACCTGGTCCCTGATAAAATGGTAATCCACAGCAACATGCTTCATACGTGAATGAAAGATTGGGTTGGCACTTAACTGAGTGGCACCTACATTGTTGCAGTAGATGACAGGAGAGGAGGGTAGAGAAATACCAAGCTCTTGTAGCAGTGAAGAGACCCAGCTTAGTTCAGTGGCAGTGGCTGCAACTGAGCGGTACTCAGCTTCGGTCGAAGATCTTGCAATGGTCTTTTGCTTCTTTGAACTCCAGGAAATTAGATTACTTCCAAGGTAGACGAGGTAGGCACTAGTGGAGGAATAATCATCCTTGTTTCCAGCCTAATCGGCATCCGAAAATGCATGAAGATTATCAGCAAAAGCATGAAGAGAACTGGGAGAGTCACGACGCAGAAGAAGACCTTTGTCAAGTGTACCACAAAGATAACGTAGAATACGCTTGACAAGAACCCAATGTGTATCACTTGGACTATGCATGAACTGTGACAATTTGTTGACGGCGAAGGACACATCTGGTCGTGTAAGAGATAAATATTGAAGACTGCCCACAACTTCACGATAAATGGAAGGATCAGAGATGAGTGAGCCAGATTTTAAAGAGATAGTAGAAGCAGAGGTTGGCAGAGGGGTGAGTACTGGATTAGCCTCCTGCATGTGCACTCGAGTGAGCAAATCTTTAATGTACCTGCGTTGAGAGAGTAGAAGACCATGTTTGTGAGGGAGAACTTCAACTCCCAAAAAATAGGACAAATTACCAAGGTCTTTGAGTGAGAAACGTTTGGCAAGGCTGGACACAAATTGCAAGAGAGCAGCATCATTGTTACCAGTGACAATTATATCATCTACATAAACCAAGAGATATATAATATGATGAGCACTGTGGAAGATGAACAGAGATGCATCAGCGTGAGAATTGCGAAACCCAGAATCCAACAAAAAATGACGCAATTCATTATACCAAGCTCGAGGCGCCTGTTTAAGCCCATAGATGGCTTTGTGAAGTTTGCAGACAAAATTGGGTTTGTCATTATCAATAAACCCAGGTGGTTGTGTCATGAACACAGATTCAGTAAGGCAGCCTTGAAGGAAAGCATTATTAATGTCCAGTTGTTTGATAGACCAGTTTCGGCTGACAGCAAGACTTAGGACTAGACGAACTGTAGTTGGCTTAATAACTGGACTGAATGTCTCATGATAATCGATTCCAGGGCGTTGGTGAAACCCTTTAGCGACAAGACGCGCCTTAGATCGATTAATTGAGCCATCAGAATTCCTTTTTATCCGATAAACCCACCTGCATCCAACAAGATTAGTAACACCATCAGGGGAAACCATTTCCCACGTGCCATTGTGAACAAGGGCATCAAATTCTTCTGACATAGCATTACGCCAATTAGGATCTTTTAGGGCTTGGGGACAGGAAGATGGCTCGGTGATGGATTTGGAAGATTTAATGGTGTGCAGTGTGAGCTTTTGAGTGGGTTTCTTGATGTTGTGTTTAGACCGAGTTATCATGGGATGATAAGAAAGGAGTTGGGGTGATGGTGGTGGGTTGGGTCTTGTATTTGAGGTAGTAAGAACCAAAGAGGAAGAAGATTGTACCTGGGGCAAGAGTTGGGAATCAGGATTGGACTCTGTTTCGGCAAGTGAAGAAGATGGCAGTGGACGAGTAGAAAAGCCCATGGAAGGAGATTCTTCCGAATGGCGTTGTAGAGATGATGCAGATGAAGCCAGCTGCTGAGAGATTGAAGGGATGGTGAGGATGGGGGGAACCCAATCAGACACAGAAGGTAAGGAACGGGAAGGGACAGTAGAGCAAGATTGATAGGGAAACACAGATTCCACAAATTGAACATGACGGGAAACATGAATTTTGTCGGTTGACTTGTCAAAGCACAAAAATGCACTTTGAGAGAGAGAGTATCCAAGAAATACACAAGGCTTTGATTTAGAATCAAGTTTATGAGATGTGTATGGACCTAACCAAGGATAACATAAACACCCGAACACTCTGAGTTTGGAAAAATTAGGACTGCGTTGGAAAATGGACTCATATGGAGAAGACATTTTTAAGGTGGGAGTAGGCATTCGGTTTATTAAGTAGACTGCGGTGGTGAAGGCATACGACCATAAGGTTTTTGGAATGGATGCATGAGAAAGAAGAGCAAGACCTGTTTCCACAATATGTAAATGTCTCCGTTCAGAAAACCCATTATGTTCAGGAGTGTGTGGTGGTGTAGTGAGATAACTTATGCCATTTTCGGAGAGAAAATTTTTGAGAGCAATGTATTCACCACCATTATCTGAATAAAGAGAGACAATATTGAGTTTGAAATAATTTTCCACAATGGCCTTATAGCGTTTGAACACAGTTTGAACATCCGATTTACGTTTTAATGGGTAGAACCATATGTATTTCGTAAAATGATCAACGAAAATGACATAATACTTGTAACCATCATGAGAGACAATAGGAGAGGTCCAAACATCTGAAAATATTATTTGAAGAGGACGAGTGGAAATCAAAGTAGATGTAGAAAATGGCATTTTATGACTTTTATTGCTTAGGCATGCATCGCAGCAAAAGTTTTTATTGGAAGAGAAACTCAAATGATAACATGACAGGATATGATTAAGAATAGAAGAAGCTGGATGACCAAGGCGTTGGTGCCAAATGGGAGTTGTGGTTTTGACTGTGGAGAAGGCAAGAATAGGTTTAGAGGACGAGCTTGGAACTGGCCATTCATAAACACCGTCTTTAGTTCCGCCCTTCAGAAGAACATCCCCCGTCCATAGGTCCTTCACATGAAAACAAGAAGGAAAAAGTTCAACAGACACGTTATTGGTGAGACAAAACAAGGCAATGGAAATCAAATTTTTATGCATGTTGGGAACACATAAAACTTCTTGTAATTTAAAAGAAGAATTCGAAGTGGGGAGTGATACTGAACCAGTGTGAGTAATTGGAAGAGTAGTACCATCACCAAGCATAACATCATCTTGGCCAGTATAAGGTGCATGAAGAGAAAGGTTGTTCAAGTCTGCAGTGACATGATGGGAAGCTGCACTATCCAGTAGCCATGGTGTTGTAGCAGATGAGGATGACAAGGTGCAATTAGCTTGAGGATGGCCAGATGATGGTATTCCATAAGAGTGATTACCAGTGTAAGAATTTGAGTTTGGCACCAAATGAAATGATGGACACCGTTTTGCAGTGTGCCTTTGAATGTTACAAATCTGACAATGGCCCAAATATGGACGTGCAGGCAGTCGATTATTTCGACCAAGATTTGTAGAAGTGGTTGGCATGGTCTGTCGAAAGTTGGTCGTGGAAGTGGGGCGAAGGTTATGTCCCATAGGGGAGAACGGTGGGCGCTAGTTGGTTCTTGACATGCTTGATACGCCCACGAGAAGGTTTTGCGTATGTGGTGGCAAGAGTATTCCATGCATCACGAGAGGAGGTAGTTCGTGCTACAAAGGAAATCAGAGGGGAAGAAAGACTGCCAATGAGAGCATTTAAAATGAGTTGATCTTGTCTGACCCAGAAACTATGAGCAGGGTTAGGAGCAGCTGTGCCATTAACGGTAAGAGTTTTTGATGGACATGGTTTAGATCCATTGATGTATCCAAGAAGATCATAGCCAACGAAAAGTGTTTCAAACTGAATTTTCCATGAAGCATAGTTGGAAGAATTCAGTTTGAGCGGAGCTTGAGCAGCTGTGTTAATGGTGATGAGCTGGTTGTCTGTGTTTAGAGGAATTGAGTTTGACATTTTGGAGAAAATTTTTTTTGAAGGATCAGAGAGTGCTCTGATACCATAACAGAGATAAGTTTGAAGAGAGAAGTGTATATTATTATTGATGACAGAGCTATATATAATTACAAAGGCTAACGGTTTAGCGATCACTAAGGGATTTGTTCTGCTAGAGCTTATCAGTTCATATAACAAAGCTTATCAGCTCGTACACGATAAAGTCCCTAACAAACAGAGTTACACTACTAAGAGTCCTATACATAACTGATTGATTGTATAGTTATCATACTCGACTAGGAGTGGTAAAGATCAAAATTATTTTTTAAAGTATTTTTTTATTAAAAAAATATATTAAAATAATATTTTTTTAAAACAATACATTAAAATAATTTTAAAAATTAAAAAATCAAAATTTTCAAAAATACTTTTTAAAAGATTCCACACAGCCCTTCACCGAACACCATCACACTGTTATATCTCTATTTAAAAATATGATTGATATTATTTTTAAAAGTATTTTTTTTCAAAAACATATCACAATGATATATTTTTTTTAAAAAAATTATTTTTGATAAAAATATATAAAAATAATATAAAAACATTATATTTTTAATTTTAAATAATAAAAAACTTTTTAATTTTTCCAAAATATTTTCCAGACAATTCTCAACAACCCCTGTGTAAAGCAAAATATTTGGATCAACAACTACCTTGTAACGTGAATTGTTTTGATGTACTGAGATTAAATCTAAGAGATAAATAAAAAATATTATTTAAGAAAACAATTATCATCATTCACTCAGAAGTAAATATCATTTGGGCTATCATTTTGTGCAATGGCCAGCGAGCTAAAATAAGATGATGTAGTTTGTCAAAGTCTTCACGCGTGTCAAAAAGAGTGTAATTGTCTGCTTGTGCGCCAAATGGGCGGTACAGGGATTCATGGGCGGTACAGGATTCATGGGCATGGCCATGTGCTAGTGATCTGCTTGCTCGTGCACCAAGGTCATCTCAACACCATGGCAGGGCACCAGGTTCCAGAACAGGTACTCGTCTTATCATGGCAGATTACACCATACCAACCATTATCTACCCATTGAAAATTTCCATTGCCTTGCAATGTAAATCGGTTCTGGGCTCGCACGTGCGTAGGTGATTTTTAATTATTATGTTTGTAACCGAAAATTATTTTTTAAAGTAAATTTTATTTAAAAATATATTAAATTAATTTTTTTTACTTTTTAAAATTATTTTCAATATAAACATAATAAAACAATTCAAAAATATATAAAAAATAATTTTAATTTTAATTTTAATTGCATATCTCAAGTTGAAATTAGGAAAATATTAATTGCTTATCTTGTACTCCACGTCTATTGAAATTTTAAAACGAGTATTAATTTGTTCTAAATCTCGTCTGAAGGTCATCCAATCTTAAGGGCATTATCGAATTTAGCCTGTTCTATCAATTAATTAATAGTTAAGCTCGAAAGAGTTGAAATCAGGAAAATTATATCCATTTTTTTATACTTCTTGTTACTTTGACTCTATTTTTTTAAAAAATAATAATAATTAATATTATATATTTTATAAATTACACAGCACTTCATATCATCACAAAAAAGTTTTACTTTGACTCTATTTTTTATACCTTTTGTTACCTTGACTCTATTTTTATAATTTATATTATATATTTTATAAGTTACACAGCACTTCGTATCGTCACAAAAAAAAAAAATTGTTCACATAGTTATTATTTTATTTCAATTAAAAAGTATTTGCCATGTTAAGAAAACAAATTTGGCACTCTTCTTCTCATTGTCAAGCACAAAACAATCTCGCCACCAAAACCAGAAATAATTTGGATTATCGACATCAATTTACATATTTATCTGTTTGTTCATCTTAAGAATCTCATAAAAGAAACAACAAAATTCTTTCCTATTTTATTTCCATTTTCTCTCAAGCATTGATGTTGTGATTTTAAGACGAACAATCCTTGTTTTTTTTTTTAAAAAATGATATTGATTTTTAAATCTTTGCACAAGGTAAAATAAGATCCGAAAAGAATTTTAAATATTATTCATATGATAAATAACTATAATATTATGAACAAATATGTTTTAATACGATAAACACACTAATACTAAAATATTTAAATTAAAATATTATCAATAAGATATAATAACCATATAAAAAATCAAAACATTGAAATGTCAAGTCAAAGTATTCAAGATTTTTTGAATATTTAAGGATTTATAATGCATTCCTAGATGATGTAAATGATTTTTAAATATAAAATAAATTATTTAATTTATTTAATTTTATAAATCTATAATTATAATTTATATTTTGGCACACATGTTAAAAACCTAATGGGTCACATGTATTAAGAATCATTATTCAAAAATCAAAATGAGATATCTATTAAAGGGTGACTTGATTCAAAATAATTTTAGAAATTAAGCACTATAATATATTTAATTAATCTTCATGAAATAATTAAGCATAGACTTGATTGGTCCAGTATTTAAAATTATAATTGAATAATACATGAATATTATTTAAATGACCAATAAGTATCGGAGTTGAATTATCATCTCTTACATCAATCAAATCTAATTTGGCTAATATTCGTGGCCCAAAGAAATAAAAAAAAAATGATTCGGCACACGCGTCAACTAAATTTTCACAAATTCACGTTTTTAACCCTCAACTTCATTTTTTAAGGACGCCTCACCCTTTATCCAGCGACGCCACGTCAACCATGACTACACAGCAAATAAAATCAGCGCGAGTGAAGCTCCTCAACTCTTACTGTACGGGCATATTTCCAACCACTCATTACTCGACGCCTGGAAAATAAAATCTAAGACTCCTGTATCTCAACTACAAATTTCACATACCATCACGTCACTGTATCACCGGATAATTTCTCAGCACATTAAAGAAACACCAGTAAGTACTCTCTCTATCTTTCTGAGAATTTAAACAGCGCACGGATTTCAAGGCCCGCTAAATTAAGAGGGAGTTTCCAAAACTGTACCGAACCTGTGAGCACCACCACCCACAATATTTTCACCTTATTATTATTATTATTATTATTATTCACTGTCGTATCTATCGGATACTGACTTTCATTAACGAGGTTGAATAGACCAAAGTGTCAAATAGACACATAATCTTTTTTTTGTTTGCCGATTGAGTCCCAAGAGTTCGTGAAGGTGGCTTTAGCGGGGCTTTTACCTGTTACCTAAAATAACCGTTTCCATGGCCGAATCATTTCAAAGTAGACAAAGTCCTTTCTCGTCATTTAATAATTAAAATTTAAAATTAACCGGCTTCAAAGAAAAAGCCAGCGTGAGTGAGGGGGGGGGGGTATTTATCTTAATATCGATAATTAATTAATATTCTATTCTATTCTATCTAATCTAAAATCCTATACACCCAGCGCAGAGCTAAAGACAGAAAGAAGACCTCTCTTTCTTTTACTTACAACGGATTTTCTAATTAACGGCGTTAGAATCAAGTCTTAACGGTTTCTCAACCTCATCTCTCTCTCTCTCTCATGATCTCGTGTTTGCAGTCACCTGGTCTAGTTTTTGCAACCACCGTGTTGTCTCATTTTTTTTTTACCGGTTGAGAGATAAAAGAAAAGAACAACCTCGCCAGTATTCTCACCTTCTGGCGAGAGGTCTCAATCTCGCCGAGCTTCCGTTTCTGTCCACCGGAGAATCTTTTTCTTAGCTGAAGAGAGAAGATTTGAAATAAAAAAACGAAGAAGTATAGGAGGAGGTTAACGTGCAATGCAGGGAAATTAAAAGAGAATCAAGGAAGGAAGGCGGTGTTTGGTTGGAGGATCTTACACGGCAAAGATGCTATGCTGCAAATAAGATGATACCTTCTTCCTTCAATTTCCCTTTCCTTTAGCCGTAATTTATTCGATCTCTCTTTTGAATTCTCTCTTTGTTTAAATTCTCTTCTCTCTTCTCTTCCTTTCTCCTCTGTACACTTCTCCAACTCCTTCCCCTTCTCTCTCTAAAAATTGGAGCCTGTTTTTTCCTGTCTAATAATTGAGGTCTGTAAAATTTTGTGCTCCAAGCCTCGAAGGTGTGTTTTTTGTAATTTTGATCCTCTGATCGGTTAGTTTTCTGGAGTCCAGAAATGTTCTAGGTTACTCAATTTTGCTAATTCAGGTTAATTTTAAGCTGTTTTGGATCTTATTGAAAATTGCACCTGCAGAAATTAGAATTTAATTAGCAATTCCGCGTTTACTTTTAAACAACTTTTTTTATTTGAGAAAAGATTGGTTTGTGTGAATTATGAGAGATTATTATTGTTATTATTACTAGTATCCAATGAAGGAATAATTAATTTTGTTTTGTCCTAGCCATAATTGCTTACTTTCCATCTGAGATCTTAAGCTGAAACAACTTGCAGATTTTGCTATTAATGGAATTAATCACCCCTAATCCTTATCATTCTTACCCGTGCTTTTTTAAGTTGCCTTGTTTTGCCTTGCTTTGGTATCCCTAACTTTCCAAATTCTTGCTTTGCAGAATTACATACAAGAATCAGAGATTTTTGTACACAAGTGTTAATGCAACAGTGGGCAGCCCATTTTTTTTTTTTTTTTGCGGGCGGGCGGTTTTTATATAGTCTTGTTTGAGGTATTGATTCATAATGCCATCTGAAATAATGGACTCACAGGGCTTATCTTCATCATCATTTTTCTCTGGGGATGTTTCTTTTCCAGAGGTACTGCCGGTGCATCTCTGTGTTTCAACCTTTAGTTTAATCATCTGTTCGCTTTATCATTTTTCATTCTGTTTCATGGTTAGGTTATATTTTTGCAAGAGTTTATATATTGGTGTAGATTGTAGTGCTTAATTATTATTACTATCATGCTTTTTTTTCTACGTGTTCTATGTTTGAATTGTTACTAATTGGTTATGTTTTCTACCCATGGCAGAGGCAGGTAGGGTTTTGGAAGTCAGACACGATGCCTGATCAACACGGTCAGTATATTTGAGATATGTGTAGGTTTTAAGGTTTTGATTCATCAAATGGACTGCTGGATCTTTTTTTGGGTATATTTAGATCCTTTTGATCGAGAACTTGGAATTGTTTGTATGGCTGCTAAGCAGCATGTTGGCCAATTCCTAGGACGTAATGAGTGTTCCTATTTATTCAGTCACTTATTTTCTTCCCAAATTGAGATCTGATTGTTTGTAGATTCTCACTTTAATGTCGATTTTGCTGTGTGGTTTAGAAGGTTGGATATATCTTTCAATTCTGTCTACCAGATTGCTAATAAACCATGTGGACACCAAGTAATTTAATAAGTATCTTGAATTGGCAAAAGAAGAACTAGCTCAGTGAGATGGCGTAAACTGCTATCAATGAGGTCTATAGGATGACCTCCTCTGGCATTATTTTATGAATTTGAGTTGATTGACCTGCCATAGTTGCTAACATGTTTAATATTTTAGTTTTCTTTAACAAATATATAATCATGACCATCATTTTTGTCATGAGCCTTAATAATCTTACTGAAAATACTTTGATGTCGGTCTGAATATTTAATCATGATCTTCATTTTTGTCATGTGCCTTTAATAATCTTATTGAAAATACTTTGTCAACAAAGATGGAACTAGTTATTGATTTTTCTGGAAGCATGCACTAAATAATTTTGCAAGTGAGTTTCTGGAGAAAGAAAGAGCCAGAAGGAAACTTAAATTGGATACTTCAGCGATTCCTTTCATTGAATTTTCTGCTCTCCTCGAAGTGTTTTTCAGTAGAAGCACATGTATTTCATGCACTCAGTTTTGATTATTAGAGGTGGGGCTGGTGCCAGATTGAAATTTAATCAGAATCTAAGAATGGACCCTACCTTGGAATTATTTATTGTTCTCTAAATTCAGTAGCAAACTAATCTTCTTAGTGCATGATCAATTTGGGTAATGATGTCATTGCTAGATGGGTATAGCACTTCTACTATGGTAGGTGAGTTTTTTTCATCAGAAACTAACGTGATTTGTTGATTTGCAGTTGGGAAATCAGCTGTTTTAACACCCCTAGAGAAACCTGTAGCTGTGGATTCGGTTAAATCACTTGAACACCCTCAGCCTTCCCTATTGCGTGACTATAAAATGAATCATAGCTTAGACAAGCATGCGGTGGGAGCAGAGAGAGCATTAAGTAGGTCCTTCACATTGTTGAAACCTGGAGACAATGATCCTGGTACAAGGACTAGCTTGAATGTACAGCCAGCATCTTATTTTGCAGAAGGTTGCAAAGTGAACGCGATGGCAACTCAGCATGAGAATAGTCTCTTCTCAAGCTCATTATCAGAATTATTTAGCAGAAAGAGTAAGTTTCTTCTCCTATTTGGCTTGTGTTTCCACACTTTTTCCACCAAGGCCATATAAATTTAAATTACATGCCACATTCTAACCTTTTTCATATCTAGATTTGGTTTCTAAGATGTACTTTCCTTCTGAGATACTGTGTCCTGATCTACTGTTGCATGCTCTTGATGCAGCGAATTTATCTTCAACCAATCCTCTATATGGCCATTCTGTTGATACTTTTGCATCTCATTTTGAGGAAGGGGAACCTTTCGAGTCCATTGAAGAAATTGAGGCCCAAACCATTGGTAACCTTCTCCCTGATGACGATGACTTGTTTGCCGGGGTGACCGATAGGGTAGAAAATATCAACAATCCCAGTGGTGGAGATGACATGGAGGATTTGGACCTTTTCAGCAGTGTTGGAGGGATGGATTTAGGGGATGATGGCTCTGTGGCCCAGAATGATTCTGAATTTCCTGGAGGAGCTTCCAATGGTCAGCTTGGGGCATGCAATCTTTCAGTGGTAGGAGAACACCCATATGGTGAGCACCCTTCTAGAACACTCTTTGTGAGAAATATAAATAGCAATGTTGAAGACTCTGAGTTAAAGGCTGTGTTTGAGGTATGTTTTTGACATGTTTTAGTTTGCATTTCACACATGCTATTAGTTTGTGCAAGTTGTCTTCAAAGAATGTCTCACCCCCCGTAATTATTTTGCATGCTGAATGTGCAGCAATATGGTGATATTCGTACACTTTATACAGCTTGCAAGCATCGTGGTTTTGTTATGATATCCTATTACGATATTAGAGCAGCCAAAAACGCGATGAAAGCACTACAGAATACACCGTTGAGACGTAGGAAACTTGACATCCATTACTCAATTCCAAAGGTTGATTTCAATGCTTTAATTGCTGTGCTTTTACTAGTCCATCATCAATTTACTTTATCAGAATGACGGTCCCATTGCTAAGATTTTCTCTTCTGCATACATTCTACATTTGTGTACATGCATGAATCCTGTCACATGACTTGTTGATTACTTTTGTCAGGACAACCCTTCAGAGAAAGATTTTAACCAGGGTACTCTGGGTGTATTCAACCTTGATTCTTCTGTTTCAGATGACGAACTTCGTCAGATCTTTGGCATTTATGGAGAAATCAAGGAGGTGAACTCGGTTTCCAACTTTATATTTCTATTAACAAAACTCTGGAACCTAGGCATGAACCCATGTTGCTCTTGCATTGCAGATTCATGAAACCCCAGACAGAAATCATCACAAATTTGTTGAATTTTATGATTTGAGAGCTGCAGAGGCTGCTCTTTGTGCATTGAACAAGAGTGATATTGCTGGGAAGCGGATTAAGCTAGAGGCAAGCTGTCCAGGGGGTTTAAAGCGGTGGGCTGAACTCTGCAATTATTTATTTCTCCCCACATTCTTTTCTCCTCCTTTTGCTTTATTTTTCTTTCGATTAGCTATCCAATTTAGTGGGAGAGTTGACGAAGTATTTCCTCTCTTTCCATGTATGGGTGCGATAAAATAGAGAAACATTAGTTTAAGCAGACAGAACCAATGGTTTTCTTGTTTGCATTTACATTTTCGTATATTCACTTGCTTTGTGAGATACAAATGCAAGACCTACTCCACCCCCCTGTTTGTTACTTTTTGTTGCTAATATTTAACCTAGTAGCTGGCTTGTCAATTCTGCTTAACTAACCCTAGACTTTTCTTTTGATCTCTCGCTAAAATCTGGGTTTATTTTGATTTTTGGCATGCAGTTTATCGAAACAGATTCCTCCTGAGTCGGAACAAGATGATTTTGGGCCTTTTGTGCAGCAGATTAACTTAACTACTGGATTCTCTGGTATGATTGTTGGAAATGTGATATCCTACTCATTATAGGATTATGCTACATAAGACAAACCAAAGCTAGTGAATTTTGCACAAATAGACAATGACAGGAGTTATAATATCATGACACTTTTGAGCCATTTATTTCATATGTCTGTTCATGTAAAATTCATTAAATGTCATTTGTTATATTCATTTTTATCCCTCGTTAAATTAATAGTCATGTCTCTCATGAAGCATTGTTAACAGGAACTATTACATCCAGTGGCATGGATAATGGGCCTGTTTTGGGTGCACCCTCTGCAATACAAGCCCCATTTTTGAAATCTGCATTGCATCAGGGAATCGCTTCTAGTGTTCCTAACAGCTTGTCCTCACTTATGAGAGTTGAATCAGCTGGCAATCAAACTGGCTTTGCTGAGCTCAGTCACTCACCAGGTCAAATGAAATTTGATATTCAGGGCACTCCAAATTTTCATCCTCATTCACTTCCAGAGTATGATGGTTTAAATAGTGCTGTTTATTGCAATTCTCCGGGAGCAATGACTGCAAACATCAATCCAAGGCCACATGAAAGAATTGGTACCCGGCAGTTAGCCAGAATGAGCTCAAATGGAAACCCAATTGAATTCAGTGAAGGAGGTAAGTGCAATGGATATTTTGCTGAAGTTGTCTTTTATTTGTATTTTTTGGTTTTCGGACTCCACATAGCTGGTGGAGCCCAGTGCTGCTGCTAACAATACTGAAAGTTTTCAGTGGTTTGACTTATAAAAGCTAAGTTTTCAAACTACCGTATCTTTTCCACAGAACTACAGGAATTTCTAGATCAAGGTTATAACTTAATAGGTTTCATTGCATGCCTTAGTTTGCTAGTTTCACATGCAGATAGTGAAGTTGTGATGTTAGAAAGATATACTTACTAAATGATTGAGTTCTGTGCTAGAAGAAAACTTATTTGTTGCAATTTCAAATTCTTAATAGATTCATTTATCTGGCCTTTGCTCCATTTTAACAGTTTTTGGATCCGCCCAAAATAGAAGCTGCTCTCTAACTGGGCATCACTATATATGGGGTAGCTCCTATCATCACCAGCCTCCAGGCATGATTTGGCCAAGCTCGCCATCATTTGTCAATGGAATTTCTATTACCCATCCGGGACCACGGCTGCATGGACCCCCTAGAGCACCATCTCCTATGCTGAATCCAGTTTTACCCATCAATAACCAACATGTGGGATCGGCTCCAGCTGTTAATCCTTCCCTCTGGGATAGGCAACATGCATATGCAGGGGAATCTCCTGATACTTCTGGTTTCCATCCTGGTTCCCTTGGGAGCATGAGGATATCCAATAATTCGTTGCAGTCCATGGAATTTCTCTCTGCTCACATGTTTCCTCATGTTGGCGGAAACTGTCTGGAACTTCCAATGCCCCAAAAAAATGTTGGGCTCCAATCCCAACAGCAGAGGTCCATGGTGTATCCTGGCAGAGGCCAAATGATTCCCATGATTAATACATTTGATCCTCCTAGTGATCGTGCTAGAAGCCGTAGAAATGAGGGCAGCATTAGTCAGGCTGACAAGAAACAATATGAGCTTGACATTGATCGCATATTGCAGGGGGAAGACAACCGTACAACACTTATGATAAAGAATATTCCTAACAAGTATGTGGTACCTAACTTCAAAACCATGATCACATTCTGCTTGGTGGCTACTATTTATTTATTGCTGGTCCATGAAAGTGATGTTTTTGCATGCTCAATGATTTTTCATACAGAACAAACTTCACTAGACAAGAAAGATTTGCACTATGACCACATTTCAGTTAAAAGGTCGCCGATAGTTCTTTTTTTCTAGGCTATGATTTAACCCTGACAAGGTGGTGTTAATTGCAGGTATACTTCAAAAATGCTTCTGGCAGCAATTGATGAACACCATAAAGGGTCTTACAATTTCATTTACCTGCCAATTGATTTTAAGGCAAGTGCCCTTTAATGTCAAGGTTAAAGATGAATAGTGGGAAAACCAAAGTTTCTTTTAATACACTTTCAATCCATATGCAATACCTGACCCTAACAATTTTTGCAGAACAAATGCAATGTTGGGTATGCATTTATCAACATGATTGATCCCAGTCAAATAATTCCATTCTATCAGGTTTGTGATGCGTAAGCTGTGATGTTGCTGATAGATCAGATAAATTGCTTTGTCTGCCCTAGTTACACTTATCATTCCTATTACTCCGCTTACCCTAAATTTCAAGGTGAAGACTAAAGCTAAAAGGGAAGTTAAATTATGGCAGGCATTTAATGGAAAGAAATGGGAGAAGTTCAATAGTGAAAAGGTAGCATTGCTTGCATATGCTCGCATACAAGGAAAAGCAGCTCTCATTGCACATTTCCAGAACTCAAGCTTGATGAACGAAGATAAGAGATGCAGACCCATTCTCTTCAATACTGATGGACCTAATGCAGGAGACCAGGTATGCACATCACAGCATGACAGGCAATTTGGATTTTAGTTACATGTTTCCATATTGACTTTAACATAAAACAGAATCTAGAAATGCTGCTAGTTGTGAGTGGAATTTTGTGCTGATGTCCATAAAATGGGCTCCAGTCTTTGACATCGAACAACCAAATTCATCTCATTTAACTGCAATCTTAGAGAAAAGAATGAAACTAATTTTCACGCTGACCCTATATTTATTTGCAGGTGCCCTTTCCAATGGGGGTTAATGTAAGAACTAGATCTGGGAAACCCCGAACCATCACCCAGGAGGAGAATCAGCAAGGAAGCCCATCAAATCTGGCGGGCGGGGAGGATTCTTCAAATGGGGACGGTTCCTCTGGTTCTGGAAAGGAGTCTGATTAAGCAAGCTACTTGTTTTTGAGGGCACTAACCTTTTAGGACTTAGTAATTTAAAATCGGTACCACTCCAATTCATCATGAATGATGCTGGGGTGTCTGATTAAAAAGATAACTTTTTTGTTTCAGCTTTTTTGAGAAGCGTCTTAACCTAAGGTGATTTTCCAATTTTATTCTGGTTTTCATAAAATTCTAAACTGGTTAGGCAAGAGAAGCATCTGGTGGAGCTTCGAAATTTTTGATGCTGTTGAGAGCACTATATAGATATATATACATAAAACATACTGTAGCTTGTATAAAAGTTTCTGAGAACTGAAGCGATCTTTTGCCGTGGTTCCAGAGGCTCCTGTATTTCCCCGGCTTTTGTTTGTTTTTTAAATGTCGGGCTTGGATCCCATTTGTAATTTCTCGCTAATATATACCGAAGTCAGGGTCTGTTTTGGGAATTTTTGATGTGGTCAACTAATGATGTCGTTTACCATTTTTGCTTATTGATAGAGGCATGTTGTGCCCATAACTTTGTGCCTATTTGTTTCTGGAAACCCTACGATTTTACAGCCTCGCATGCTTTATTCTTATGTGTTGTGATATCTAGTTTATCTTTAATTGATACAATTGAGGAATTTTATTCCGGCAAGAACGTAGAGGGATATGCTAATTAGTAGGTTGACCTGTGCTTGTGCCGCCTGCTTTTGTGCCGCAGATCTCGGAACAATGTGTCAATTCCTGTGCAATTTGCTGAGAAACTTTGATGGCAGTCCCGAATGAGGTGCCTGCAATATGAAATGAATTTGCTTGATGTTGGTGTTTACATTGTTTTTCAAAAAAAAATTGAAAAAAAATTTTCCTTTTCTTTTTCTCTTTTCTTTTTAATTAAATTTTAATATTTTTAGATTATTTTAGTTAAAAATATTATTTTAATATATTTATAAACAAAAATAATCACAGTTACATTTCCAAACAATCATCCAGAGATAAATAATGGAAGGCAAGTGAATTAACTATTCCTAGGCACAGATCACCACAATACTTTAATTATTAATTTGCTCTTTCAATGATATTTCTATTGGTATAATCAATCTCTTCTAGGAAATCCATTATGGAATTGATTGGGGATGATTTGGTTTTTTGATATTTTAAAAATACATTGTAAAAACTATGTTGTCCTTAAAAATAAAATCTATTAAAAGGTTGATTGGGGCAATTCTGTTTTTTAATATTTTGGAAGCAAAGTGTAAAGAAATATTTGAGCTAATTAAGTGTATTTCTTCATGTTAAAATAAATCTGGGTCTACCCGCAGTGCAGCATGAAACCCTATCTAGCAGTGAAAAATAGCTCAAATAGCAGATTTTATCCCAATTTAGCTCAATAAAAGGACAAAATGGAGAGATATGAAAATGCAAGAAAAGAAAGAAAGAAAGAAAATTGCTCAATCGAGCAAAGTATAGCTCGGTCGACCACAACTAGAGAGCAAAAATATACTAGCGTCTCGAAAAAATATTGTCATGCTCGTATTTAACCATCCAATCTATACGTTTCAAAATACAATCATTTGCTATCAATTGTAGGGTAAAAAAAAAAAAAAAACAGGGGCCCAAACACATTGAAACCTGAGCAAGGCCGAAGGTTGGTTGAAAGGTTGAAGTTTGGTCCAGCCAATGATAATATCAAAGAGTTTCCCATGAGTTTTGACTTTTTTTTTCACTAAAAACATTTTGGTTGGAGCAGCATAGCAGCTGCGAGAAGTAACCTAGTTCCTACCGTAACTGAGACTTGAGCCTCCATGATGGCAGCTCATTGTTTGCTTATGTGTCATTCTTCTAACAAAGTGGAGGAAAAGAGAGGTGGCATGCATTAAACAGAGATAAGATTTTCCCTGAATCTACAGTTTGCTTCCTTTCTACAAATGTAATTTCATAAAGATGATTAACACCGGGTGAGGGCATGCTCCATCCTAAATTGGAACAGTTGACTTTCTGAAACTTTCAGGCAACCTGCGTTTAGGCCCCCACTCACACAATTCAGAAGCATTTGAACATTTATCACAATGTACAACACTAATACAGATGAAGCTAAGACCTTTGCCTTGCAACCTTGTGTTTCATCATAATTCAAATTGACTTTGACAGCCACCATCACCCGAACTTCATTAATGGCCTGCAATATATACAAGCGAGATTCAATAACATAAAAGATGTCCCGCCCACCCATAAACAAGCGTGCCATGTAACATAGCTATTAAAAAGATGAGAGCAGCTTACCAGAATTGCAGAAAGCATCACTTTGGGTAGAGAATGTCATAGTGACCTGGACGATAAAGCATGGTAATGAAGGGATTGATGCTCTCAGAACTAACACTAGTAGCACTTGGGAGATTGCCTGGAGCAGGAACAAAATTGTGATGATTTACACTGACACCACCTGCCTCACAAGAGCTGCGGTCGAGGTATACAACACGAATTGGCACACCCAGTGCATCTGACAGTGCAGTAATGTGCATGTGGTCACTTTCTTCACCCATAGGTTCCACTGATGACTTGCAAAACTAAGGCAAAACAGATACATCAATTGGGTACTCTAAGATTTTATGCATTCATTATCGAACTTTCTGAAATACATGAAACTGGATTTCTACCATGATGAATTTTGACACCAAGAAACAGCATCAAAGTACTAAATAAACAAATTATTAATGGTGTTTGGTTTGGAACGTAAAACTTTGAAAAGGTTAGATTGAAAGACAAAGTAAGGAGAATTGTAGACTACATGTAAAAAAGTACACTGGTTTAAGTTATGCCAGAGAAAGCTAACAATTCATCCTTGTTTTTCATAAAATGCACAGAACTAACAATGCAAGGAAAATGTTTGAAAGCAATACCAGAAACAATAGTCCATTGAACAAACCTGCTCTACTGTTGTGTTTGTCAATCCAGATATAAAGGGTTCAAAAAACGGAGAACGTTTTCTTATCTCTCCGGTGGTCACAAATCTGAAAAACATGACAACTAACCAACCAACCAAATTTGTCAGAAGAAGGTTGCAAACATGAATTCATACCATCACACCGTGAAGACACTCACCGTAGTCTGATACAGATTGATCACGACTCCTATTTAGAAGCTCTTCATGACTGCGAATGAAAATCGAATTAGTATTTAGAGCTCAAAAGGTCAATTGACCAGGATTAACAAGTACAATCTAATATTTTGGCCTCATATAGCACCACATCAGTTCATGGTTGTAAAAAAACAATGCAGGAGCTGACGAGTAATTAAGAGAGCTACAATTCCAATGAAGTTGTATTTTTTAAGCAGTTTAACAGACATAACATTAGCAGCGAAAAAGGGCACCTTATGGAATTTTCATTTCCTTGAAGAACATCATCCAGCTGCTCAAGAAATAACTGCATATTTTTCACAATGGAATCCGAGTTACAGATTATATGCAAGAAATCCTTGAATGCAGGTATGATTTGGAAGAAGCTTCTATAAAGAAAGCTTCTCATAACTTAAAAACTCATTGCTTAAAAGTTCAAAGAAAAATTAATGTTCCCATCTCAAGAATAAAGCAAGAAATGAGAAAAGCTAGAAAATATTATGTTGGCATCAGCATCTCAATATAACATTAAAAGCTTGCATTAACTTAACTAAATTCAACTATGCCTCGCATATAAAATAATATATATATTAGTCCTGCTTTGTTTTTCCATAATGTTTATGTGATCGATCTATTCCAGTGGTTCTTAAAATCATCGTCCATATTTCCAAAGAAGTCCACCTCGTATCTGACAGGGACAGCAATAAAACTATAACTCCAATTAATCAAATCAATAGAAATTACAAACATGAAGTTCAAATGTCCAAATCATATTTTAAAACTCGGTTTCCAATAAATTTGCTTGTACATTGCAAAAGTATAGACTTCAGTTCACTCTACGGACTAATTCTTAAACAAAGTCATAGTTGCATAACCAACACACAAAAAAAAGGTTGAAAAAGTTCAAAAATGTTTTATAGAATGAATAAACGTACACCTTGCATAAAGTAACAGAATGCACAAGGTAGATTTACCGCAAAAAAATCCTCAAACGTGAAGTCCACATAACCCAAACTCTGCAGTGTTTTCCTACATTCTTCAACCTTGATTTTGATGCGATCAACTTCCTCCCTATCCTGTGTCTCCAAAATATGCTCCTATCTCAAGAAAACCACAGCTTATTTAAAAGGGTAAATTACACACACTATGCTCCCTCCTCCTCAACAAAAAGCAAAGAAATAGTTACAAAAACATTACTAGGTACGAAAACATAAAGCTTCGAAAGAAGCAATTCCCATCTCCACGTGTTCGCCTAATTGCAGCATACTTGTCACCAAGAACCTACTCGGGCAGAAATAACAATGAATCAGTACATTATCTTAAGACAGCCATAAAGAAAACGTGATAACGATACCAACCTTTATTTTCTCAAGCAAAATAGGACTACCAGATTGATACTCAGCTGCTAATGTAGACAAAGGCTCCTGTTATAAAAAATTCAATCGCCCAAAATATAAATCTTTCAATTAAATGCAAATAAAAATTCAAACAGAATTAAAGAATCTCAAACAAGAGAAAAATTGCCTTGTCTCCAAGCAATGTAATACTATATTGCTTTTGCATGAAATCATCATCTATTCCTCCACAACAATTTGCCCAATCTTCTTCATTCTGCATCTTCTCCTTCTGTTTCTTTCTTGACCCTTAGAAGATATAAGTGCGATTAACAGAGTTGAGATAAGTATGCCTGAAAATCAAGATTCTGTTCAATAGTTGGGGAGGGGAGACCTTGAAACCCTGGCTAAATTAATTCTTTCTGCCAAAAACAAAGATTTGTCTCCTGATTTTTGTTTTATAGTTTTGGGACTCCCTGGATTTGATTTTATTACGAGGCAAAGACGCTTTCTTTTTTAATCTCTTATTTATTACGTTACCAGCAGGGCATGGGCATGGATTGCGTTTACATTTGGCGTGGGGGCTACCCCTGCCCGTGCAGATTACCCCACGAGAATGGTTACTGACCATAGATCCGGCCGTTGGCCCACGTTGCATGGATAAATGCTGTTTTACTTGTCTAATTTTTTTAATTTAAAAATATATTAAAATATTTTTTTATTTTTTTTAAATTAAAAGAGATCTGAGGTTTTTTATCTAGTAAACTGATGGATAATTATATGTATTTTAATTGATAAACTAAAATTTTAATTAATTAAATTATTGTCAATAAAATTCATTTCAAATGGATTATTTATTTTGTGCATCGAAATGATTGAATGTTGTTATCATTCAAAATATTTGGATATTTATTTAATCGGTAGATTGTCCATGTGCATCGAATCGCAGGTAGGTGACATATATTTTTTTAATCCATGTGTGATTTTTTATATTTTCTAATTACATGTATTAAATTTAAAATATTATACATGAAAAAGCTATGAAAGTCAATTTTGAACAAAAATAACATCGAAAAATAAATTATTTGATTATTATTACATTTTAATCATCACGGTTCTTAAATTGTCATGATTATTATAGTTTATATTATAATCATTATTGTAAATAATTAATATTTTAATTGTTATAGACAATATTGTTATAATTGTTGTCATTGTTACGACAATAATTATCGTGATAACTAACATCAATATTTTTATTAATATTATTTTAATTATAATTAGTATTGTTATAATTGTTATGATCATAATAATTTATAATGTCACTATTATCATCAAGATCATAATACTATAAATTATTGTTATTATTATTAACTTACCCCAAGGAATAAAAAACTCAAAAATTTTAACAAGAGATCAAGTAAGAAAAAAATACATCTCAAATTATTATTATTATTATTATTGCATATATAATAAAAAAACAAAATTATCTTGAAGAATAGAAAACACTAAAAATTATAACAAAAGAGTAAAAAAAAATGACAAGAAAAAAATAAATATTATTAGTCTTAACAAAATCATATGAAAAAAACATCTTGAGTGATTGTTATTATTATTGCATAAATAATAAAAACAAAAAACAAAATTACCTTAAAGAATAAAAAAATGAAAATAGAGTGAAAAAAGAATAAAATAAATGACAAATATAAATAAATATTATTAGCCTTAAAAAAAATAACTTGAAGAATTAAAAAAAAAAAAAAAAACAAATTATCACTAGCACAAGTTAAAAAATAAGGACTAAATACAAAAAAATACAACCCAGCAAAAGAGAACATAATAAAAAAAACTAAAACTAAAAGCATATAAATATAAATATAAGAAAATAGTTTTACCATGCAAAGATATACGACATGTAAACTGGTCTCTTGAAAAAGTCGTGGATGCCCCTAATTCCAGGGCAAAGTTTGAGGCTCGTTGAGTGATAAAATCATAATTATACTATTGAAATTCACAATGAAATATATCTACATTTACAATGAACAATTGAACTCCTTTGCGGTTTTTTATAATATAAATACGGTCAATATATTTTATAAAAAATATTTTTGATATTAGCGTATAAAAATGATCTAAAATAAATTAAAAAATAGTTTATTTATTTTTAAAAAATATTTTTTTCAAAACGTGGTACCAAATATCTCATAAATTTGATTCATATATTTTGTTTTTAGGTAACTACTAGAAATGTAGAGAGTTAATTTGACTATTTATACGGACAATAAATCCAGTTAATATATTTTGTTTTTAGGTTTTCAAAAACATTGGTACCCAAAAATCGTATCTATAAATTTAAAAGTGTGATAATATTAAAATATTTTTTTATTTAAAAATACATCAATATATATATATATATATTAAAAAAATTATTTTTGACATCAACATATCAAAACAATTAATAAACAATTTTTTTTTAAATGTTTTTGGTGAAAAGCGTGTTGTGAACACTTGTAATTTTTAAAATTTTATTCTTCAATAATAGATTTATTACGCATTGAATTTCATAATTAATTTTTATTTATTTTTATGAGGTTATTCTAGTCTAATAACTTAAGTTGTGAGTTTTACAGGTTAACCTGATTGACTTAATGTTTGATGGGGTTTTTTATAATATTTTTTATTTATTTTATACTTTACCATTTAGTTGATTGAGAATTAAATTTTATAATTTGTTTTACTTTGTTTTATATGTGATCATATAAATCTCATGAATCGAGTCAAGGGTTTTCCAGGTTAGCCCGGGGTGATAAGTGTATTTTTTATATTATTTTTTAATTTATTTGTTTTTTATCATTTCAATTTATTATAAATTAAGCTTCAAATTTTTTTTGTATTGAATTATATATATATATAAAATATTGTCTCCAATATATATATATATATATATATATATATATATATTAAAAAAATATATTATCTCCAATTGTCTTGCTATCTCCAACATTATTATCTTAATATTTTTCAGTCAAATTATTTTTTTCTACTATTGTCCAAGATATTTTTGGAGTTGCCAACTTTAATCAAAGAATGAATATTTACACATTTCATTTTTTATTTAAAAGTTACCTAACCTCGTGGGAGTGAATGTACTTTCACAGTCATCAAAGCCGCCGGATATTTAGAAGCTGTTTGGTGCAGCTTTTGCACCGCAGAGTTGCTGCGGTGCACTACTTTTTTTTTTCAATAAAAATATTTTTTTTATTATTTTAGATCATTTTGATGTGTTGATGTCAAAAATAATTTTTAAAAAATAAAAAAATATCATTTTGATATATTTCGGCACGAAAAGCACTTTGAAAAGCTACCGCAACAGCTCTCCCAAACAGGCCCAAGGGCTTTTCTAATTAATACTTTTCTAAAATCTTTCTCGGCAATATAAATCAAGATTGTGAATTTTGTCTGGTATACTATAAGAGGTTTATCTTGTTCCAATTATAAAATGAAATAAAGAATAATAAATTTTATTTCGATTAGAATCTACGCATTTAATTAATTGGCATTCCACGTCCTCAAAATCAAGTCCAGGCTTTAAAGTCCTCTCCCTGGAACCACAGCCACAACTCTTTCCTATCTCCTAAACCCTTTTTCTTGATTGATCTCCAAGTCGCACGCTTGAAAATTGCTTCCACCGATCACCTTGGACCAGGCCTAGCCTGAAAGGGCCTCAAGCTTGGACCACTTTTGCCCTGAACTATGCTCTGCGTGCTCCTTTTAAGCCCAGTTGGCCCGGTCCGTAAACCATTTTTTGATATGTATGTGATCGATTATCCTTTTTTTTCTCCACCCACAAAAGAATTAAATAGCAGTGAATAAAACGAAGAAAATACTTTTTTTATGTTTAGAATTATTTTGTATATATATAAAATATGGACACACATGAGACCATGTGCTAAGATGCGCGTGGCCTTTGAAAATGGCATGGAGCGCCCGGAAGGTCGTTTGAGGGTTATGTCATCCAGTATGTAATGGGTGGTCGTAGTCAAATGGGAATATGGCACTGGAAGTCACCGACAACCCCCCATTGGTCGGTTGAAGGTCAGTCGAACTACTTTAAACCTATCATCATTATTGTTTGACAATCTCAATTTCTACAAGTATATCTCCTCGGAATAGTTTAATGTTTTTCCCCCGAGATAAACATGTTTTTCAAATGCACTCGAACACAGTTGAAAATCCAATCCTAAACCAGGGCTACAGAGCAGCTACACTTGTGTGTTTATACTTCTGTGTTTTACAAACAAGTGTTTAGAAAAAAGTTGTTTTAATTCTATTTTTTTTTCTTTGTTTTATATAAACCTTTTTATATTTCCAGATTATTTAAATGAATTGATATAAAAAATATTTTAAAAAAATAGGAACTGCTATCATTTTAATAATGGACTGAGCTTTTAAGTTTGTAAAATCTCTCCAATAATTCAAATGACCGTACGTAGTCATCATACCCAGCTTCGAATTAGAATTTGTCTTTCTTCAGAATCATGACAGAAAGCCAGTATTCAAACACCTATTGCGTTTCGTGCGCATGAAATCATGCAAATAGCAGTCCAAGACAAACCACCGAATCCCGTCCTGGAATCTAAAGGAAATATAATTTTTTTATGAATTTAAACAAATAAATAAAATTTTAATTGTTCTAAATTTTTTATAATAAATATATATTTTAATTTAAATTTAAAATTAACTATGTAGATCTCAAGTTTTTTATTATCATATCACTCTAATTGGAAACCTAAGGAAAATACACATGACTCCAAACAAGATTATTGACTGTTTATTTATATTTGATATTATTTTTTAAAATAATTTTTATTTAAAAATATATTAAAATAATATATTTTTTAAAAAATTATTTTAATATCATCATATAAAAATAATCTAAATATATATAAAAAATAATTATTTTTTAAATATTTTTGAAACACATGTGTTTGCTACTAGAGGCCATGGATACCATACTTAATGGTTGTAAAGACTAGAGATAACTATTAAATTTAACTTCACAATTTTATTCTCTAAAATAAAATTTAATAAAGTTTGTCTCTTAAAAAGATTTTTTTTTAATTAATATACTACAAAACCGAGTAATAATATATCCTGCATGAAAAGAATATGAAACATAAAATAAAACAAAAAATCAAGGAAAATTAGTTCAGTCAAGATCTATTCCAAGCCTATTTAAAAGAAACCAATAGAGTGGGTCACCCATGAAATTTATAGCCTCTAGAATTCTCCATAAAAACTGGAGTTTAATCTAACAATAGGGTTAAAAATTACGGTATTTTTTAGTGATTATAAAAACTTGAGTTTAATCTAATAATCATATAATAACACGGGAGATGACATTTTCCATCCTTTATGTGTTCTAATGAAAGCGATCTAGCAAATTGCTTTAAAAGTCCAACGCTAGATTTCTCAAACCATCATCATTCAAATCTTCCACGTGATACGATCGCAAGACCGGCGAGCGAGTAGGCTAGGGATTCAACTCATTGGTTCATTTATTTGTGAAATCGACATATGTTTTTGTACTAGTCATCTATAATTTCCAAGTAAAATAAATTTACAATAAATAAAAATTGACTCATTAAACGGTAAATCTTCCAGCAAGTCGGTGGGCCAATTCAGCTATTTTGATCAATAGCTATTTTTTTCCACCCCATTTGAAGAAGAGGAAGAGGCGGCGGCGGCGGCGGCAGATTGGCTCAGGTGGAGCTTAGCACTTTTGTAGTTTGACTGGAATAAGTGTGTGTTTGGCATTATAGTGTGGTTTTAACATTGCAATTTATAAAATATATTTTTTTAATTGTGGTTTTAAAAAATACATGTTTAGTTTCATTATGTAAGATAAATAAATAAATAAAAACATTTTTATATAAACCGGTGTAAAATTCTCGTGAGAAGTTTAGTTGATTAACCTTGTAATTTTTTCTTTCTTTTTTGGTAAATAAATGAATAAATAGAAGCTAAGCGTGTCAATGATGTATAATTTAGAGCCCAAAACCTTTTTCATTTATTTCTTTTAACAATAAAAGAAAGTATGACGAGCATATGGTTTATAGAACCAAAATAATCTTAACTAATTGGTTCAAATGACTTCTGTTGTTTGTAAATAGATATATGTGTGATTTATCCGGTGTGATGGACAAAATCCATGCATCTAATTTAACTTACGTGTCAAATTAATAGCATTTAAAATAATTAATAGTAGGAATGAAGAAGTCAAATATTATGGATTATTTAGCACATAGTTTGTCGCTTGGATATCCTTAATTTATTGCATACGAAAGTCCTTTGTCTACATGAATGTGCTCCTGTGCGCGCGCGCACATCTGATAACACGTATGGCATTTTTCGCTTGTGCTGAGCAAGGGAACATGCACGTAACATAGAGGCAAGTATGTATGTGTCCTCGAGAAATTATGTCGCTGACCCCCCCCCGTTTTATAAATCATCTGCTCGATCGTTTGATACAATAGAAGGGCGAGAGGTTATCAGATGAGTGTCAATGAATAATATTATGATGTTTTTGAAAATATTTTTTATTTAAAAATTATTTAATATTAACATATAAAAATAATTTAAAAATATATAAAAAAATAATTTAAAATACAAGACAAAAATAAAAGATAGTTATCTTTTTTAAAAAACAATTTTAAATATCATTACAAACAGGGTACAGGAAGAAATTCGGAGCTGTGTCTTAATAAAATCTTGTCAGCGTGGAGTTGCTTGCATGTTTCTGTCTTTACAGCTTGATCCCACGACCGATCCAATCAAGGGAAGAAAATGGCTAACTATACAAATCCCTACAGAAGGAAAGCATCACCTCACCTCACCCCACAGGTGCCACCAGACTCTGGAAACTTCGATCGAGCAATTAGGCAATAGCTAAGCCAGGCTCTCAAACAGTACAACGAGGGCCTGGAAAATAGTTACTTTATTAATATTAACTTTCTAGCTTTTCCGACAGGATGCAGGCTGCAGGCTGTGGTCATATGCTCGCCCAAATCCTTTGCATTTTCTAATTCAAATTCTTACGCCGACCGTTGAACATAAATATTGGTCTTCAAGTACATGGATGACCTACGAAGTGATGTGAATACTCAAAAAGCATAGATAGGTAAATAGTCTAACTCGTAGTTTATTTGACCTGGTGGAGTCAGGCATGATTCACTCTACCATGCTTGAACTCTAAACGAAATTTAATTGCATCGATTCAGCTTCTTCGGGAAAAAAATAGTCTCATAGGTACAAGTGAAACATGGTTCGCATTTATTTCATATTTTGTTCGCAACTTGAATTTTTATATCATTTTACGTGTATTTTTACTAATTTTATAAATTTTAAAATTAATAATTATTAAAAAATTTAGCAGTGCTGACTGGTGTAGAAGTCAAAATGATAATACTTTTGGAGCAAACCTAGTATGAGTTGAGACACAACCATTAGGATTTCATGTTTGTATATGCGATTGCAACTTCCATCCTTTTGAAATCATCTGTTCAGATATATTTTTCAACTCTTGTCTGGTGTAGTGCAGAACAGGCTGACTCCATGCACGGAGGACGGTGATCACCACATGTCCCCTGAAACGCTTGGTGAAAACGCGTTTTAATATGGCCAGATTGCAAGGTATCCCTAATATTCCAGGTAACTGGGCATCGAGATGGATTGTAAAGATTAATGCCTTTAATTAATATTTTGTGCATACAAAAAAAACTAACATTTCCCACGCCGTGGTATCTAACAACACGTGAAAAACTTTAAATAAACACAGCAAAATTAAACTCAATAATCAATCAATTCTCGGTTATCGAAAACGACACCAGATTTATTATTTTTTGCGTCGATATTTTTTGTGTATTTAATGATTTAAGATATATGTATAGTTTGTGTCGATATATTTAATACTTAACTAATAATATTCATTTTTCCATGTATTAGAAACTTACACATAAATTGAGACTCTTTAGCCACACAGTTATATGGGTAAAAATGAGAAGAGTTTAAACTCAGATATATCATGGTAATAATTGTTAAATTGTAAAATAAAGTAATAAAGTATTGTTGTTTTTCAAAAATCAACATTAATTAAGAATTTACAATTCAATATGCGTCAAGTAAATATATTATATATTATTTGAAGTTTATATCAGTTTTTATTTTAATAATGGTGGAATTCAAAGGCTGACATAAAAAAATTCATGTGGTAATGAAATATTTTCTTATTAACATGCATATTCATGTTAGATTATGTATATCTTAATTAATTTCACGAGTTCTACAATTAATAGTCATATTAGCATCTAATAACTATTATATTGATAACTATATAACTCGAATATAAAATCACATGAAAAATAAAATTTTTTATTCCCAAAATTTTTATTTTGTTGATGGTGTGGTCTTGCGGTATCGGGACCTAAAAAGTGAGCTCCATTTAATATTTATACCAATCTATAATAATTATTATATTAATAATTATACTACTTGAAAAACAAATTTTTTATTAAGAAACTTTTCATTCGGATCAAAATTTCCCATAGATCATGGGAAAAAAAAAAAAAAGACGGGGTGGCAGTCAAAAAGATTGATAATCGAAATGCTCTGCATGCTTCAGCCTAATTAATTGATCTAGTACGACTAATACACACAAACATCTTTTAATTAAATTAATAAACCGATTTTATCGGCACCACTTCCCTCGAATAGTATTTTTTTTTTTAATGACTTCAACTCTTTAATTAAACTAATGAATATTTTAGTTGACAATTCAACCCATCTAAATTTATGTGGATTGCACATGCTTAGTAACAAAAAGTCAAAAATACATGAAAAATATGATCATAAAATCATTAAGTAATAACCAGCCAAGTAATGCTGGGATAAATATATCATTTACAGCAAGTATAGATATCAAGCTCGAACTTTGTATGCTTTGGGTCATTTTTGGTAATTTTTCAGGGAGAAGAGAGAGACTTGCATGTCATATTCAATGGCCAGGATTAAATGGGTGAAATACAGTAGATGATGTTTGTATTCTTATGTTATAAGAGCTTTTGACTGATTAATAGACCGTTTTGTAATGTATATTGATCGCTGGATTGATTAATGAACCGTTTTGTAATGTATATTGATCACTTGATTGATTAATAGACCGTTTTGTAATGTATATTGATCGCAGAAGACATTCTAGGGGCATTTGTGCAATTATCCAAAGAAGCGGAGCAATCTCACTATTTTAGGATACTCGGGGGACGTTTAAATGATTTCAATATTAATTAATTTCCACCCAAATACCTCTCGTTTATTTATTTATTTATTTTGAGAAATACGGAAATACCAGTCGGGTTTTTTTTTTTCTGTACTAATTAGGCGAGCAGATACAAGAAGATAAACACTGGCCAATAAATACCATCTGTCAAACCCTTATTTCTTCTCTGGTTCGCCCCCCCACCTCTATCTGCCTGAGCTACACCAAGCCCAACAGTACCACTCCTTTGATCTGATTCTTGATGTGTAAGACCTACTCAGAAGCTGCGAATCTAGAAAAAAGCAACAGTCATTTCATGCCCTAGTGTCACCATCATAGAACCAGAAGAGTGAGTATCAGCTGTTTTTTTAAAGGTGGATCGCAGGTATGGAAAGAGGCCGCTTCCACCGGAAGCATCGGAGGAGAAGGAAAAGGAACTCCATGGCTTCCCTTCTTATTCTTCTACTTGGTCGGAGACAGACATGTCTTGTATGGTTTCAGCTCTCACTCAAACCATGGGTGCTACCGACAATAACGTACCGACTTCGGTGCAATCAACCCCATTTGCTCTCGACCAAACCGTCGTCAAAGACGAACCTGATCAGTCTCAACCAGTGCAAGATCAAGGTGATGGATATTTCTTCCCTTTCTTAATTTGAATCTCTCTTTTCAAAATCTCTTTCCTATGCCTTGTAAGTTCTACTCAAATGCTTTGCTAAACTTAGCTGTTTAAGTTTTTGGCATCATTGCAAATGGCATGAGACAAATTTAATTTACACAACACAAAAAAACATAAAAATGAAGACACTAACTTCACACGTGGAAATTGGAAAAACAAAAGAACAATAGTATTCCTAGAGTATTCTAATTTTGGTGCCTCATCATCTGGTTTTTATAGATATTTATATCGTCACACTTCATCTATATATGTCCTTTTATTTTTATTTATTACAATTAAGCCAAAAAAAGGCCCAGCCTAACCCCTTCATATATTTATTTTTTCTGCGCATGTGATCGAAATCTATATGATGATTTAGGTGTTTTTGGCCAAATTCGTTGCGTCTCATAACTTTCCGTAAGGAACTTGTCTCTCTTTCACACATACATATAAAGCAAATAGGCTGTACTTTACTCGAAGACAATCCATCTTGCTTTACCGAAGTCTCGCAAGACAATACATGTTAGTGATGCCGAGGTGGTAACAAATAATTTATGATGTTCTCAAGTGGATTCTGTCAATTTTTTCCCCTTAGATCGGCTACAACCAGTTTCATTGGTGTGTGAACTGATCAAGATTCACGACATTCCTCGTATTCATTTGAAGGGAAAAGGGTAGGAGGTGGTCACTTCCGTGAATCACTAGCCATTCCTTTTGATCTTGTGCCTTATCCTTTCTACTGGCTCTTCTCGTAGCTTCACCCGACCGCGTTTTGAAAGTGACAGCACGGTTTGTTGGTACATGAGACCAATTTTTTTTTATTTATTTTTTGTCTTTGATGAACACCGCGATCTATTAATTTCGTGTTTTGAGTTTCATTTAAAGGGACTGAATTCCGAGTTTTTGTTTGCTTCTTAATGTTAAATGACTTGTTAACGACTTTGCTCTCATAAAATTATAACTGGAAAAAATTAAAAAAAGATTTAGAAATCTCCCACGTTGATCAGTTTGCTTAGCGTTGCAGTGCTGCGTTTTAGATTTTACCTATATATACATGTAAACTTAGAGTTCTGACCTTGAGTCGAGGCTTCCTTTAAATAACTGGTCAAAATTATATTTTTGACGTGCCAAGTGCTACTATATTCTGTTGCCCCACTCTCTGCGAGTTATGTTATAGGGGATGGCTATCTCTAATATTCGGTCAGCAAGGGGAAGCCGGGAAGGTGTATTTGATGGCTAGAGATGTTTTTTCTTTTCGAACCTGGAGACATAATTTTACTGTGGACTTTATCTTTACTTAGTAATTAGAAAAATGGATCTAATTTTAGAAGTTTTTTTAATTAAAAAAAAAGGGTGGAATTTAATATGATATAATCTTTTAGTTTATAATCAAATTGAATTCAAACCATGATAATTCACATTTATTTATGAATCAAATTCAATGCAAGATATATATTAAATTCAATACAAAGATAATAGTGAATATCACTGTCTATCTTTGACTTTGACCTATTATGAAGTGTAGAGTTATTATGTAATTTATATGAATATAACCTTGCCATTATACCTGATAATATAAGCATATTGCAGCAGAGAGGGGTAGAATCTACTGCATCAAATACTTTCCCTAACCTTTCAATTATGTAAAATGGTTGCTGATGCTGAAAATTGTAAGACCATTGACTTGCACTCTAATCCCTATACTTGACACACGTTAATTTAACTATTTTGAGAATTCTTTTGTACTTTTTTTTAATATATTTATATGCATGATACATCACAGTTAGAATCCAGTTCCATACAATCGCTAACACGATTTTGTTTGTGCAGAAAATACGAGGAGAAGGCATTACAGAGGAGTGAGACAAAGACCTTGGGGTAAATGGGCAGCCGAGATACGTGACCCTAAAAAGGCAGCTCGAGTCTGGCTCGGTACTTTTGACACTGCTGAGGATGCAGCTGTTGCATATGACAAAGCAGCACTCAAGTTCAAAGGCACCAAGGCTAAGCTTAATTTTCCTGAAAGAGTTCAAGGGAGAACCGAGTTCGGCTACCTAATGGGTTCTGGGGATTCAAGCAATGTCTCGACTGAACAAAATCCGAGACCAGTTGCTCCTCCTCCTCCTCCTCCCCCTTCATCATTTGCACCGGACACTTACCCGGACTTGCTTCAATATGCACAGATCCTTTCTAGCAATGATACCAATTTCCCGTACTACACGTCAAACCTCTTTAATCAACAAGCTTATCCCCACCATTTTTCACAAAGCTTTTTATCACAGCAACTACTAGATCAACAACAACAAGATCTAATGAGATTCTCGTCAGGGTTCGATGGCTTCTCTAGCTCATATCAACAGGAACATGGGAAGGACTCCAGTAATCCTGGCGAGTAGTATTATCTTCGATTTTTCAGTGCTAAGAGGTCAACATGGCATCCCTTAGCTAAGGAATATGAAGTATGGGCTAGGGAGTATCATCTCTCTGAAGAATTGAAGCATTGCCATCAAATATCGAGAAGTCCAAAAATCAAGAAACCAAGTATTTTTGTGGTGTTTTGGAAACTACTCTCTTTCAATTCCTTCTTTATTCGATGCATGGGGAGGACGCCCTTATATTATTCACCCCCAGAATCATCTCTCACTTTGAAATTTGCATGCATGGTTTGTGTGCTATGAAATTATAACTATATATAAGAAATTTTGATAATCTTGTCGTGGTTTGCATGTAGCCTGCCAAATTCTTAATCGCTTTTGATTTTTTTACTTATGCAGTAATGGTGAATGTAGTCATCTCTTGGCGAAGTTGGACGGTGTGGGGTTTGTTAATTTATTGGAAAGATCACCTGCACGCACGCACGTCTATCTATTCATCTGTTTATATCCCATCTTTAATATTTTTTTATAAACGTGTATCTGTGTCAATTTATATACACTACAATTAATCCTCCTTGAATAAACTAAATATTCTACAAATTCAATAAATAAATAAAATATTATAGGCGCAACAGGTGTCCATAGAAAAACTGGAACCCTGAAACCACCAAGGAAAGAAATAAGTATCTTTCTCTGCTAGGCAAGACAGCACATGCCTCATCTTTCATGCTTGCTCGTCGATATCCCGTCATTTATTCAATGCAATGGCGTTTATTTTTTTCAAGTCTTAAAGGCTAGCTCTGTGGGAAACTCTAAAAAAATGCCGATAGCCATGCATCGCTCGTCAAACTTATGAGCCCAAATGGTGGGGATTTCTTGATGACTTATAGAGCCAGTGCTCAGGACCTTAGCAACGTTAAAATCACCTTCTGTTAGGTTATCTCGTTGGATACCATATTTCATATCTGGTTGATGGTATGTATCACTGATCTTTCATGGAAACTATGCAAAACTACTGGGACCAAAATGTTAAAAAGTTGCAAAATGCATAGTGAAAGAAAATGTGAGTGTGTGCATACTGTCTTCTGAGCGGTGAAATACGGGGTCTCTTTTAGTTGTTTTCTTTATTGTTCATGTTAATCCTAATTGATAGTATAATTAAGCCTTTTTAATCTAGCAATCATGATTAATAACTTTAAACTGTTACCCATGCACGGGCCTTGTCCACTTGCCAAAGAAAGGCGTGGGCCAGGTGCAGATCACTCAAAGCCCAAAGGTTGCTGTGTCATCCTTTTACTTTTGGGTTTCTTTCCATAACAAAACGACAATGGCTAAAGGAAACGACAAAAGTCAAGGAAACTTCTTTCCAGTTATTTCCTCGTATTATTGTAATGTAAGGTAATCACCACGTAAGCCGCATGAAATGTGACATGGATATCGTCCCAAATCCAAAGAATAAGCATGAATTAGGGTTCATAAAGAAAATGACATCTGGGTTTTGTTTTGGTTGGTTGGCATGGTAGGGACCATGACCATGGTTTTAGATGTTGACAGGGCACGATCTCGGCATCTCCATTTCAAATCTTGCGGCTCAACTCCATGCCTAATATTACAGGACTCCTACTCATGACGAGGTTTAACAAATGAACAACTAATGATCTTCTTCATCTACAATGATGATCGATCTTGAAAATATATGCGGTTTGCTGTCTAACAACTCTGAAATATAGTCTTGTACGCACATGAAGGTTTGCCCTACATCTCTCTTGATTCCTTTTCTCGTTCCTGCATGATTCAAGGAGATGGTCTTAATTACAGTATTCTTACGAGCTATGAGAGCTGATTGGACCATCCTTATTTATGTGATGGATATTAATTTAATCTTGGTGTATTTCTGATTTGAGGTCTGGCAAGCATTCAGAATCTCCGAGTAAGAAAATGATCGTATCATTTTGCATGGTAACGTTAGATAACTGATGAAGCTCTCTTCCCCAAGCTTCCTCTTTGATCTCTCAAATTACATAAGAGAAAGACGGATACAGTACTCTAATGGTTTTGGCTGCTTAATTTACCACATCAACCATACGAATAATGGCTTCTTCTGCGAACATCTTGTGGGGCTTTGATCAATGATCGAGATATATAGATTCTGTAGGCTCATCAAGGAGTGCTCGGTCGAGTACGAGCGTGGAATTTCTTTCGGAAAGGACATCAATTAAGTCCCATCATCATCCATGGCGTATTTGTTCTTGGCCTCTGAATGATTAGACTTGGAATTAGTTTCTAGCCAGCTGTCTTGATCCAGCATCGATCTCCACTCGTTTTAATTACCCTCTCATGTCGACATAACTATCAATGAGAATTTAGTGCTTCTATCTTTACCAATTTTCTACTTCTACTTTTATTATTTATTTATTTTTATTAATAAGAATATCTGGTTTAACTTATATATATATATCTAAATTAATTCTACAGGGGTGATATAGTTAATAATTATATAAGCTTTTAAAAATTATTATATTAACAATTAAATAGCTCGAACTTAATATCGAATAATAATTTTTTTAATTTTAAACTCTTATCATTGAGTCTAGATAGCTGGTTCTACTTTTATTTTGTGTATTTAAGAGTATGCTTTTATTGTTTTTTTTTTCATGAAACCCTAGTTTTATTATTTCTACTTGCAATGTTATACTTTTACCCTGTTTTTCTCAATTAAAGACTCGTTGGAATCTAACCATGTAGTTGGGAAAAAATAAAATAAAAACGAGGACTGAAATAAATAAATAAAGGAAAATGTTGGAAGGAAAGCATAAAAGGTGGGTTGAAGAGAATCCATGAGCAGCCAAATATCAAATCCTGTCAACTGGTATTGTCAATTAATCCTCTTACTACATATAACGACGTCGAAATGGTCCAATACCAGCTATGAACATTTTCCGAGCAAACATTTTTTCTTCTTCTTCTCCATAAACAACAATTTATTTCTTAGTAGTTCAATAGAAATTTTACAGTACCTAGCTAGCTATCCTTTGAATTCAACTCTGTTGTGAATTGTATAGTATAGTTAGAGCCAACGTTTTTTAATGTTCTAGATTCACTTGAGCAACCAGTAATTGTTAGAGCCTGGGTGCTTTGAGCGAAGTAAGACACCAAGAACCTTGTTTGCTCGTTGGAAGGTGTGTATTTTCCTATTAAAACATTTTATTTTTTTTACTTTTTTATATTTAATTATGTTATGAGAAATTTAATGAAAAGAAAATATGAGTTTTAGATGGGGGAAATGTTTTTCAATCTAAAAGATTCGAAAATACTTTCCATTACGATTCAAAAACTAAAATGTTAATATATTAGTATATATTAATATATAATATCAAATTATTTTAATTTGATGTATCAGTGTATATAATACTTTAATTTATATAATAATGCTAGAAAATATATTTTAATATAGACATGTCATATTATATTATAATTATACATTTTAAATCATATAAATTGTATTATAGTAAAAACAGTTAATATAGTAACAAAAAAAAAAAGTACCTGTAAAGTATTCCTTTTCATATCATACTTTTAGTTATCACATTTTTTATAGTAATAGCCTAAAATCTTAGCTGCGATAATTTAATGAGGGTAACATCACTCATGTACAAGGATGAGATTCGCTGAAGGGTGGCTATATTGGCAAGCCCACTGGGCCTCCTGAGTCCGACACCGCCTCTGTAAAACAGCCCTCGACTCCTAAAACTTATAGACAGGTCCGATGCATTTGCAATACTGCGTATCACCTTCATCTTTGCCCATCATTACCAGCGTACATTCCAACAATCGCAGGTGCAAGAATACAGCTTGTTATCTACGCTCGCTGAATCCTTATAAGGCTGTGTCATGCCAATAGACAGAAGGAGGTGAGCACCACCATTCACTAAATAATACAAGTTCGGGGAGTCATTGTCAATGAACCCTATACATATAAATTAAAGCTCTACAACAATGCACAGATTTGTGACAACAAAAGGACCAGAAGACACAATTACACGGCGACAGCAGTTTTCATCTTAGCGCTCTTGCTTCTGGTCTGAGTTTCATGCTCCAGCATCCATGATTGACTGGCTCCATCGATTCAATTAATACTTCCCTGAACTCCATGTCTGTGCATTTGATGATAGATCCATATTGTCATCACCATCGGTTTCTTTTTTATGCCTCTGCCTTTTGGGATTCATCTTTTGGCTCTTCGGCAAGTGGGTCATTGACTGCATCACCAACCAAATCTGTTTGCTCAATAGCATCATCACCTTCACTACACCCTTCTGAGTTTTCGTCAGCCTTTTCCTCCTCCGCTTGCCGTTGTAGTGATTCTATTACACCCATCAGCTCCCGGTTCACCTAACAAGAAAATCGACAATGTTCTCAAAAGGAAATTTTGTGTCTTCAGCTAATTCTATTAGAAAACGACTTGACAAAGGATGCCACAGTTTTGGCACAGGAATGTAGTCCACGTTAAAATGCATGCGCTTGATGCATGTGTTACCTGTGGGTTCTGAAGAAATTCAGCTATGTCAATGATACAAGATGGACATTTCATTACATTCTTTTGCACTCTTAATGTCCTTCTGCCCTGACCTCTTTGCCTAGTGAAACTTTGGCCAGCAAAGGCAGCCTCTAAACATTCTTTACAGAAATTATGCGCGCATGGAGTAGTAATTGGAGAAACCATCACCTTCCGACAGATTTGACAACTAAACTCTGCTTGATTAACAACCCAGAAGCAAGAGAAACTTCCATTAATCCATTGGTATTGGTCAAAAGGCTTTCCATGGAGACGCATGGAAATCAAAAGCTTCAAGTTGGATTTGATACCGTACCTTTCAAAAGTTTTTCTCTTACCGATACATTCTGCCTTTGCCGCTTAATTGTCCTAATCACTTTGCCATCTTCTGGATCTCCACCATCAGCCACTCTCTTTTTACTGACCGGAGGAAGCTTTTTCCACATCCAGCAACTTTTTTCCTCCTGGAAAGCAAATGTTTACATCTTGTAACATTTTAAAATGGATTAGTTCAACGCTACAATGCCCCTTGTAGTAAAAGAGTTTAACTCACATCATAGTCCCAGGATGGGGATCCCTTCCTTTCAGTTATATCAATTGCATTCTTTAGCTCCTTGATGATAGGCAGGGGCCTGGGACGATCCCCTTGAACATCGCTGCAATTTAATTTTCATCAAGTTATGTCAGAGAAAGGATGGAGGGGTTGAGGAGAGAGGGAGGCAGAAAATACCTAGTCCATGGGGCAGGCTCGTTGTCACATCTGACAAAAAGATACCTACACACTTTAAAGCCCTTCAATGAAAAAAGAGATAATAAACACATTAAGCAAGTACAAAAGCCAATGAGTTCCCTTAAATGCATTTGAAGATTGTAATTGGAAATTTACCTGTATTCCATTCTTACGCCAGCACTTCTCAATTCTATAAACCCCATCATATCGTACGCCTGTTTCTGGAGCATAAGATGATCGCTTCTCTTTGTGAGACCTGATAGCAAAAAGGGAAAGTGCACATTGACATTCAAATAAAAAAAAAAGAACATCCATTCTCAGATAACCTACACAATTCATGACAGGAGAGAAAAAAAACAGACAGGGAGAGATTAATGAAAGCATAAAGTAGAGCATCACAAAGCGAAGACCAATTAATACAACTGTGCTGAAAGGGCTGTGAGGGCTACATATGGAGAACAAACAGACAATGCTAATAGAATCTCTAAGCATTATGTGAAACTACCAAATATAACCTCCAATAATGACACGTTTTAACAAAACGAAAGTTTCTCATGTCATGTGATAGGGTGCTCAATATCAATGAATAAATATGCAACTCCACCTCACCACCACTATCAGTTCAGTAATTTATGATGATACAAAGAATGTAAACAGTAGCCCAAGCTGAACTCTAACATTCATCAATCATGTTCAAGTGTATAGATCTCGGATTTAAATGCAAGTTTTTCATACTAGAAACCTTTTTCAATACCCATACATAATTTATATTTCTAGAAAGCCCTTGGACACAGTTTAAATAAACAGAAAATAAAGGTCACATGAAAGATGCCAAGGCGCAATCCACACTAATTGATGGTCGCGCCACTTATTAATGCAACTCACCTAACGACTCTTACAGGATAGCCCTTAAGGCAGCTTACTCGCAAGGCTTCATTCATCTTGTCAAACTTCTGATCAAAAGATTGATCCTTGTTTGTACGTTTATTGCCGCTCAGGTCCCTTCCTCCACTGCCAACCACAAATTAAAAGTTTAAACATGTTCTATTTTGAAAATGAAATTGAAAAGAAGAAACAGCAATCACTCAATTTGACAATCTTCATACTATGCCCAGCAATTTCAACTCATATCAGTGCTTTAGCATGACAGATACAACAGAGCACCACATTGAATCGTTCACGTGACACTTTAAATAAAAAATTAGTGGAGTATTAATAGCTAGATCAACCCAAATCAAAAAACTCAGTCTGACATTTATGTTAAACAAAAATTAAGTCCATCCAATGACACATTCAACTTTAACAATGAATGAATTGCAGCTTATGAATAGTGAATAGGAAGTCAGTAACTTAGTAAAAACCAGGACATGATACAGAACATTAATGCAAAGATACAGAAATGAGACAGCATACCTCCCAGTGTAAAGGAACCATTCACCATGGTCCTCGTCGTCTATATAACCTCCAGAGAGAGCAACTGATTGTGAACCATGAGTAGACTGACCAGCAATGCCTGCAACATGGGGGAGATGGGCACCCCACTGTCTACACGCTAGCCTATCCTCCCATATCTCTCCCACCAAAACACCCATATTTCTTTCTGGGTCGTTCTCAGCAGGAATTGGACCAAAGTGATCAGGAGGAACTGTGACAAAGATCTTCCCACTACAAGCATTAGCTTTGCCAGCTCTCTTAGCACGCTCCGTTGTGTATGCTTTGTCCGGCCTGTTTTGGTTGTGGACAAAATGATAAACCTTGGGGGCCCCCCCAGCAATGCTGGATCTTGACATCCTTGCCATACGTATGGCAATAACAAGTGTGGAATTGATACGAGGCTGGCTTGCCGTGGGATTTGTACACGGCAATATGCACAAGTACGTTTGCCTTGTCCAACCCATCTCTTGAAGCACTTCAGGCAAAAGTTATGACCACATGGTGTCTGAAATAAGAGCAGAAATAAAACAGATTATAAACATTTGTCCATCCAAGAAAATTAATTAGCAAAATCTTGCTATATTCACGGTCCTATATAAGTAGGTACGTTGAGTTAATATGATGTTTACTCCAGCACATGTTATATAGTTACTCTATCAATAATCTAACAACGGATGAAATAAGAAAACAAAGGATTTTAGAAGAGGTGTTAAGAATTAAAAGCATGTGGGAACATCTAAACCAAAAAATTATACTAGATTTTGCTCATCATGCTATTGATATTGGACGAAACCCATTATAAACAAATTTCCATTGTGGGTTATCCTTGCTAGCTTCTAGTAATCTAAAATGAATCTTCAACTTTAACCAAATAACAATCAATACCAGCAATGTATGAATTCAAGTTTTCCCATAAAAACAGCATAAACTCCATAGTTGATCAAATGCCACTTCAAATCCACAAAAATAATGTTCGGTAATTAATCTCTAAAGACTATTCACTGCAAGTGACTTTAATCCAAAGAAAGTCCAGAAATAAAGTCAAAACAACGGGCAATGAGAGATACTCGTAGCAATCTTTTTATGTATTTGGTCACCCTTGAGAACGACTCTTTTTCACCTTTTAACTCCCAAAAAAGCTATAAACTTTATCTCATTAACACAAACAGCATCGTCCAAGGATAACACCTTCAACATTTCAAAAAAATCTACAGACCTTTACTATTGAAACAGGCCGAACAAAATACACAGTTCCGAGGGGGGGAAATCTAAACCAATTTAGTTTTAAAAGTAAACTAAAATCAGTTCAAAAACAATTAAAAAAAAGACGCGCCTATAAAAGTAAATTTCAAGTTGAGCAATAATAAGAATGTGAATAGATCTCACATACCGTAACAGGTCTGTCCAGCATTTGCATACAGAAAGAGCAAGTTAATTCCTTGTCAAGTATATCAAGCACATCGTTCTTCTCTTTCTTTTCTTCGCCGTCCGATGGACCTGCGGCGGCGCCACTCAAAAGCTCCTGCCGTTTCTTTGCCTTCTCCTGTTCAGTCAAGGACTCATCGTCCTCGATCCTCCGAATAGAAGCGATGAGGTCTCCGGCCTCCTCCGATCGTTCAGCGGAGAAAGTGGAAGTGGAAGGCGGATTTATCATGGAGCAGTCAGGGCACTCCCATTGGAGCGTATCTGACAACTCCTGAGGTGGAGAGACGAGACACGTGGCGTGCCAGGGGGTGGCACATGTTTTGCAATTGAGGGTTTCTTCATCTGGTGGCTTGTTTTTGCAGGCCATGCAAATGCCGGCTCCGTCGCATGGTAGTTCCATTTTGTTCACAGGTATCGGAGTCGTACCTGACTGGTCCTCTTTTTTTTATACAAGGATTTGGTTGACGAAAGGGGGTATTTATAGGTGAAGGTTGGGTCCAGTTGGTGAGAGAGAGGGAGGGGACGAAGGCTCTTGCTTTTGGATTTTCGTGGATTTGTTGTGTAAATTAATGGGGATTTTGTTTTGAATTTTGGATTTTCCCTCTTTGCTTTCTTTTTCCCGCCCCTGGAGATACCCTTCCATGTATACCTCAAGGATGGCGAATTCTGTTAGGAAATTTACAGCCAAGATTTCAATGTTCAAGGTAGTGTTTCTAATTGGCATGTCACTTATTTTTTTATTTTTTAAAATTTACTTCTAATATCAACGTATCAAATCTATATAAAAACACTTTTTTAAATACCAAGATTTTTAAAAAATAATATAATCATAAAAACAAACATTTTAACACTCTACAGTCTACCCCACTACATGGAAGGGTTCAATTTGCATGGAAATTTTTTTCGGGAACTATTTTGAAAAAATATTAAGCTAATATTTTTTTAATGTTTTTCAATAAATTTAATATATTGATATTGATAATAAAAGTTAAATATATATATATTCTTTCAAATAAAAAAAATTATAAATTCATTATCTATATTTAGATATTTTTTCCATTGACTCGAGGTTTTTCAAGGAAATTATTATTGACAAGCACGCATGCCACAATTATAGTAATAAAAACAAGATTTTGAAAATAATGCAGTTGAAAGTTGAATATTTATTGATCTGAAATTGAATAATATTTAAAAAATTATTGACGTTTAATTAAGTATCATTTGATTATTAATTGAAATATTTACGTCATTTTATAAATTAGATGGTTCGCCAATTCCATGCATGTCCAGGAGTTTTAAAATCACTTTTGCATTGACTGTAAATTTTCAAATATACCGTTGTGACGGTTGTGATTGGGTAGTTTTCCTCAAGATAACCGTTAATGTGACGGTTGTGCATCTTAAAATCTAACCGTCTTTTTTATTTTTACAATAAAATGTTTTTTTAAAAAGTAACATTATTTATTTGATAAATAAGCAAAGAGAATTAAAATAAATATTCAAACAAACATAACGGTTTAAAATACAAAAAGAAAATGTACCTTTTTAATGTAGACATTGTTTGTCACTATATTTTAAAGGCATTTTAAAAAAAATATTTTTTTTATTTTAAATTAAAAATAATAATGTATTAATATCAAAAAATAATTTTTAAAATATAAAATAATTTTAATCAGACAGTCTGATTTCTTTTTAATGAGATATCTTACGTGTAATGCAGGAGATGATTTGGCCATAAAAATAAAATAAATTAGTACATGTACTTTCATTGTTGAGATTTGATTGGGCTGGGATCAGGTGATTGAAGTAGGAATATCTTGTTTGGAGATACTCGACCTCTCTTTCCTGTTATTTGTTTGTTATTGTAGTAAATGTTTCTAATTAAATTCCTTAAAGATAGGAACAAATCACACACGCTGCTATTATATTATATCACTCTATGATTTGCTCGTGATATGTTGCACGTCGACTCGAGATTTTTATATACAAATATGTAGATATTGTTGGGTTTTTTAGATGAAAGCAGATCATGCAAGGATTGTCTCGATTTAACTCGGCTCACTTTGTCATTCATAAGTAACCCAGACAGTCAATAAAAATATATAGTTTGATTTAAAAAGATTAACACTAACAATAAATTATTATTTTAATATTAAAATAATAACATACTAAATTAATTTTGATCAACATGGATTCACATGTCAATTTTATAATCTGGATAATTAAAGTGCAACCATTATAAAAATAAATATTCAATCAATCTAATGTAAAGTTACAAAATTGACGGGATAAAATTCAATTAAAAAAACGATGTTAAAAAATGATATGAATTAATCAATTAAACTCATGAGTTGCATTATTAGTCAATAATAAACTCATAAAAATAAACCTGAAACAAACAATGAGATTCGATTCTCAATCAATTACATGTTAAATGACAAGACTGAAAATTGAATTTAGTTAGGAAAAAAACAAAGGTAGTTGTTTTTTCTTTTTTCATGGCCTCACTAAAAACAACTCTACGAGCCTGTTTGGCATGCGGCAGCGGCTGTGTTTTGCAGCTTTTCAATTTTATTTTGTTTTTTCTTTTTTCATGGCCTCGCTAAAAACAACTCTACATGCTATTACAGAGATTCGGGCAGGACATGTCATCGCCAGGTTTGTTCCGTCATCCCTTCGACTGGCTGATATTTTCACAGGAGCCTCGGGAGGAAACAAACTTCATACGCAAATTGAACATCCCCTGTATCCATGCTCTAACCTGGATGAGAAATGCCGGGAGATGATCCAGCTACTGTTAGGAGATGTTATCTTTCAATCAATCAATTGTTAGGTTGAGATATGATCCATAAAAAGTCTTATATTATTATACTATATGCTACAAAAGATCATGATTCAATTATTATATATTGTGAGACAAATAATTATGGATTATTAAAATATTACTCAATTTCTTGTCGGATCGGATCGGTTTCATTCAGTTCATTAATTTGCGCAATAAAATAATCACTCTATTCCTGAAAAACAAAAAATAGGTGTAGGCTAAAGAGGTGGCATGGTAATTACATATTTTTTGTTTAGTCCAGTTCAGATCGCCGGTTTTTCTATTTTTATATTTATTTGCATAATAAAATAATTATTTTTATTTATTGAAAAAGACAAAAATTAGCTCTGACTGAAAGAGGTGCCACAAGAATTTCATATTTTTAAAAAATAATAAAATATGGATATGCCTCTAAATAAGATAAAATTGAAGAGTTAGTTGCATGTGTAGAGCAAAAACTATCATATTTTTTAAATTATTTTTCTCAAATTACTGTTGGCGCGTGTGGCATATGCAGTCAACGGTGACCAGCCTTACGCCCTCTTTTGGAGGTGCATATGGCCTATTATGGCGATGAAAAATGTATTTCTAGCATCCCAGTCGATGACTCGTTGTGTTCTTCATGGAGTGACGTGTGTCTTGATACGGTGATTGAGAATGAGCCGTTATTTCTCTCCCCTACAATGTAAACTACACTTCAACCCCCTGGTTTCATAGCTTTTTCATTGCAATCCTTGAGCTTTTAACTGTGTTGTGTGGTCCTTGTTTTTGTCAGATAAGTTTTAATTTGTTTTAACTGTGTCATTCGATTAAAATTTATTATATATTATATTTTTATTTTAGTCTTTATTTTTTTAATTTTCAAATTGCTTTTAAATCCCTTAATATTTTTTGGTATAGAAAATTGAATTTTTTCAATTTTATAATTGGTTTTAAATTGATAATATATTTGGTTTTCATTTCAGCCTTAATACTTTTAAATTTTTATTTTAATTCATTTATTTTTTTATATTTCTCAAATAATCCTTATTTTTTATCCATGTTTATATACATGTGACCTTAGTTTTTGTTTTTGATTTTTATTATTTTTTCTTTTATTGAAATAATATTTTTTTCAAAAATTTTGTTATTGAATTTTAGTTTGTGTTTATGATCATTTGAAAATTAATTTTTTTATTAGTTTTTATTATTATTATTTTCACATCAAGTGATTTTTTTAGCTAGTATTTTTTATCATTTTTTATTTTTGTTTACTCTTTTATTAAAATTCTAGGTTTTTTTTATTTTTCTATTTTCCCCGCAATGATAACAATAATAATAATAATAATTCTAACAGCAATAAAAACTGCTTGTTTGACCCGCAATATAGTCCAGACAATTTAACTAGTTTAAAAGCCATAACATAACAAGGTATATTATTAATAATTTTTTATAAAGAAATATATTATTATAAAATACAAGAAAACTATTTTATTTTTAAAAAATAAGCTTCGGGTTTATACTGGCCAAGACGCACATCTTATAATTAAAAATCCTATGTACTTAGTCTAGAAAACAAGATGCAAAAACTTGTTTTTTTTTAAAAAAAAATAAATGTGGATGGCAACATGTTATTTTAATATTATATTTTAAAAAATGTTATATTTTCAGTCATAGAGTGTTGCTCTTGTAATTGAAAAATCGAGATCCAGGTTATTGGATTCAAAAACCCTTTTCAACTTGTTATTAGCCCAGACTCAAGTATACCGAGATAACCTTGCAAAAGAAAAAACAACAAAAGTTCATAAAACTCAAGACTTAGCAATTCAATGTCAAATGGATATTTTTCTGAAAAAAATAGTTTTTAAAAAAGTGGGGTCAAAAAATAAAATTATAATCAAACCAAATTAACTTGCTACTTATGGTATAAGATTGAAATATTTTTTTTTAAAAAAAGAATTTGGAAAAAAATACTGAAGCTAGCTAAAAAGGTCTGTAAAAAAAGTGAAAAGATGATAAAGTTATATTTTAATGGTGATATTTAAATATAAAATAAACTAATAATATGTCTAAAATTATGCATGAACCAGTCATCCGACCTCTTGTTCATCAGTGACAAGCACTTGGAATTTTGCTGAAATTAATCGACTAATTGATTTGAATAATATTAACAAGCTGGTCGTTCAAACCATTATTGAAATTCTAATAAATATAAACAACTATTTTTTTTTATAAAGCTCGTAGATAGCTTTTATCATTGCAAAAAACAAATGCAATAGAATTTTAAACATAATATATAAAGACTATTTAAAAATAAAAACTAAACATAAATCATTAGTCCATACACACTACAAGGAGGCGTTAAATTAAACTCTCATATACCAGCACATAAGTATATTTTTTCATCCTCGCTAAGCTTTAACACTTTTAACAGTCTCTGTACTCAATAAATACTTAATTTGGATTCTAAATTATTTTTTCAAACACAATTAAATTTTATTTTGGTTCATGAATAAATTAAATTGACCTATTAAAAATATAATTATATATTCTGACTTAATTTTTATTCAAATTTATTAAATAATCATTTAATTATCCTTGAATTTGTATTTTCCTTTATTATGATTTTTTTTCAAGTAATTTTTTATTTTAAAAAATGGGTTATGAAAGTACTTTTAAGCCTGGACTAACAAAAAATACGATAATTGGGTGTAATTTGGTACTCAAAATGTGGGTATAGGCTTGCTTGACCACATTAAAACTTGAGTTTGGATTCTCTCTTCTCTATCTTTTCACTTCACACCATTTAATTATATTGTTGGATTATGATGTCTAATTAATTATTTGAATTAATTGCAATGTTTGTTAATATCAACACCAAATCTATTTCATCCTTTTAGATTTTATCATCGCTTATAATTTTAGAACAACAAGTTCAAGGCCCAATAAATTTATTTTTAAATGATAAAATAATAAATAAATAATTTTTTTAAGAAATAGGATGAAAATCCTTGGGGTGCAGAAACCATTTTTTTACCAAAGAACCCACAAAAAAACTGAACTTTAACCCTCATGGCTCGCTCAGTCAGGCCTTTCGCCTGAAGTATCAGTTCGTGGCCTGGGGCTCTGGGCCTAGGAAAACTAACACCTTTATACAGTCCAACCAATCCACTAACAAAATCGGATTAGGTCGGCATCAACCAGCATACCAAACACTCCTCTTCAGGAAACCACTGCTAACTAAGGCCCCGTTTGTTTCCCGGAATTCACAAATCTGGTCCTCATTTTTTTTATTGTTGCTTATTTTATTTGAAATAATTTATGAAATTTTAATTATTATTATTTTAATTTATTCACATATTATTTTTTTTTAAAAAAATTTATATTTGATATCTATTATTATTAATATTAATTATTTTATTTGCCACTTTCCAGCAAACAAACGGGGCCTAAATGTCATTTTAAACCCTAGTGAGAAAATTGCGAGAAAAAAAACATTTGACAAAAAAAGCGCACTAAAACAAGAACCTCACTCTCGGTCTCACGCTATCTCGTGGGCGCATTCTCACTCCTCTGGTTTCCTCATCAACTTCCACTGGCCACCATTTACTCGCTCAAGCCGCCCACAAGCCCCAAAAATCCTCATCCTCAAGCCTAACCCGGCAAAAAACCTCCACGAGCCATGGCTGCCTCCGAGGATTCCCTCCGCCGCGCTCTCGTTGAGAAACAATCCTCAATCGAATCTCAAGGAAACGCTGTCCGTGCACTCAAAGCCTCAAATGCTGAAAAGAAGGCCGTCGATGAGGCAATTGAAAAACTGAACGCCTTAAAATTAGAGAAGTCTTCAATTGAGAAACAACTTCAAGCTTCCGTTAGTGGTAATCCTGGTAGTTCTGTTAATAAGGAAGCATTCCGTCAAGCTGTAGTTAATACACTTGTAGGGAGGTTGTTTTTTATCCCTTCTTTTAAGATTTATGGTGGTGTTGCTGGGCTTTATGATTACGGGCCTCCTGGTTGCGCCGTCAAGTCCAATGTTCTTGCCTTTTGGCGCCAGGTAAAGATGATTGATCAGCCTCTCTGTGTTTTACTTTGATTGATGAAAAATGATCGATCAATGTTGAATTTATGCAATGCAATTAATTAGGCTCAAAAGGTCAATTTTTTGAACTGATTTATACTTTGCTTTTTCAAGCGAAGAAAAAACTACCCAATTGGATTGAAAGGTTTAAGGAATTAGAATATCTGGCTGTCCTGTAGCATATTTGTGTACTAACTAGGAAATTTATTGATGTCTTGGCAGCATTTTGTTCTCGAGGAGAATATGTTGGAGGTTGACTGCCCATGTGTGACGCCTGAGGTTGTTCTCAAAGCATCAGGTCACGTGGATAAATTCACGGACCTTATGGTTAAGGATGAGAAAACTGGGACTTGCTATCGTGCGGACCACTTGCTGAAGGACTTCTGTAATGAGAAGATTCAGAAAGATCTCAGCATAAGTGCAGAGAAGGCTGCAGAGTTGAAACATGTACTTGCTGTCCTGGATGATCTCTCTGCTGAAGAGTTGGGTGCTAAAATCAAGGAGTATGGCATTACAGCTCCAGACACAAGGAATCCACTGTCTGATCCTTATCCATTCAACTTGATGTTTCAAACATCGATAGGTCCTTCTGGTTTGAGCCCTGGGTGAGTGTTTTACAATAAATTTGTCTTCTTTTATGTAATTTCTATTACAATCATTTGCTGAATCTGCGTTTTAAGTTTGCAGTATTTCAGTATATATGCAGCATTATATTCCCCCCTTAGGTACTGGAATAATCTCCCATTTTTTTTTTATGTTAAAGGTACATGCGACCTGAAACAGCTCAGGGAATATTTGTTAATTTCAAGGACCTGTACTATTACAATGGGAACAAGCTCCCCTTTGCTGCTGCTCAAATTGGCCAGGCTTTCAGAAATGAGGTTTTAATTCTTTTCTTAGTCTTAGAATGCTTGCACAAGCTCTTTTTACTTTTTTTTTTTTTAAATGTCAATAGTTATTCTGGTTTTAGCTACAATATATCATAATTAGCCTTGTGTTTGTTGCGACTGTTTGTTCCACCGATATTGATGATGTTGAAAGTTTTCTTGATGGTTTTGCATGCTTTCTTGGCTGTTATGATGTTTTTTCCCTCACAGATCTGACTATATGCTCTCTCTCACATATAGATTTCTCCCCGCCAAGGTCTTTTAAGAGTTCGTGAATTCACGTTAGCAGAGATTGAGCACTTTGTTGATCCTGATGACAAATCTCACCCAAAATACTCTGAAGTTGCAGATCTTGAATTTTTGATGTTCCCAAGAGAACAACAAATCTCTGGCCAATCTGCAAAGAAAACTTGCCTTGGTGAAGCTGTTTCTAAGGTAATATGGTGTTATTTTTCAATTATCGTCATGTCTTCTGCATTACCCTCTTGTTCATGATGCTATTATGCGTTTCATTCAGGGAATTGTCAACAACGAAACTCTTGGCTATTTCATTGGGAGAGTGTATCTTTTTCTAACTCGTCTTGGTATAGACAAAGATCGATTGCGATTCAGGCAACATCTTGCAAATGAAATGGCCCACTATGCTGCAGATTGCTGGGATGCTGAGATTGAGTCTTCATATGGTTGGATTGAATGTGTTGGTATTGCAGACAGATCTGCATACGACTTGCGTGCTCACATGGTGAGAATCTCTTTTATATAAGCATGTCTAAATTTGACAGCTGCAGTGCTCAACAGTAGGCACATAGGTGGATGTGAATTCTCTCATTCATGTCTGAATCTTATAATCTTGTCAGGGTCCAAGGGTGAGTTCATTTTAGTCCTGATCATGCCACTAGCACGAGCTATTGTCATCTTTTACTCAACATGCATCATATATGAAATTGTTTCTGCTTGTGCTATTAAGTAACAGAACAAGTACAGCAAAGGAAGCACAAAAACAATATCTGCTTTTTTTAAAAAAAAACTAGAAATAATAAATACACAGGAGCTTTTTTTTTTCGTTGACAGGACAAAAGTGGAGCTCCTCTTGTGGCCCATGAAAAATTTTCAGAACCAAAGGAAGTGGAGGTAATCACACTCACTGTCATCATTCTACGCTCTTTTCCATTATTTTTTTTTTTTGCACTGAGTGCATGTCCTTATATTTCTACTGTTTATTGTGGACACCTGCCACATTTAACCTTTAATGTTCTGATTTCAGAAATTGGTTATAGCACCAGTGAAGAAAGAGCTGGGGCTTTCTTTCAAGGGTAACCAAAAAAAAGTGGTTGAAGCTTTGGAGGTAAGGCTGAAATTTCTCAATGGACATAAATATCATAAAACTATTTGCGCCTGTTCTTGGTATGATTTCTTTCCCTTTTTTAGGCAATGAATGAGAAAGAAGCTTTGGACATGAAGTCCTCTCTGGAAACTAAAGGGGAGGTAGACTTTTATGTCTGCACTCTCGAGGAAAATGTGAAAATTAAAAAGAGCATGGTATCAATTTCAAAGGAGAAGAAGAAGGAACACCAGAGAACTTTCATACCATCAGTAATTGAGCCATCTTTTGGCATTGGCCGTATAATCTATTGTCTCTATGAACACTCTTTCTACTTGAGGTCCAGTAAAGCCGGGGATGAGCAGCTGAATGTTTTCCGTTTCCCTCCTCTTGTGGCACCTATAAAGTGCACTGTTTTCCCTCTTGTCCAGAATCAGCAGTATGAGGATGTTGCGAAAATCATTTCAAAGTCATTGACTGCTGCTGGAATCTCTCATAAGATTGATATTACAGGTTAGTGTAGATAATTCGTGTTGTTATTTTGTTGTGGGCATTTTCACTAGATTACTAAGAAATATGTGTAGCTTGTAATCATTGACATTTGATTTAGGTTTAGGCTTGTTTTGATGAATGATTCTGTGTATGCTTGGGATCATGCATTATATCTGAAAAAATAAAAGAATGTTTGAAGTGTGCCTGTTTTGAACTTTCTAAATAAGGAGGGAAAATTTATATATAAAAAGGAAAAAAGACCAGCAACATTTATCTATGTTCTATGATGCTTGTAAAAGGCATATTTCTTGTCATTGCCAAGAGTCTCAACTAAATACTACATTATTAAATGAAGGCTTGCCTATTTTTTTAGATTGGATAAATTTCCATGGCAAGCAGAGACATGGAACCTCAGTGCAATGTTTCTGAAATGCCCTGATATGATATATCTATGTGCTCTTTAATTGCAATTAACGGCTTTGAGTTTATTTGTGGTTTGTCTTGTCTATTCGGAGGGCTAACAATGAGAATAATCTAAAACGGTTTGTAATGATATTAAAATTTCAGGGTGCTTAGATGTGCATCTTCTTATACTATTTCTAGGCGTTTTAATCCCCTTTTTCTCTGAAGTGTTTGAACCCTCGGTACCCCCCTCCCCCATTATTCCCGTTCTTAATTGCATCAAGGAGGTTGCTTAAATGCCCGCACTGCATAATTTTGCTCTGTTTAATTTGTTGTGTAAATGCGGTTGACAGGCACCTCAATCGGTAAACGATATGCAAGAACAGATGAACTGGGTGTACCCTTTGCAATAACGGTTGATTCAACATCCTCAGTGACAATAAGAGAGAGGGATAGCAAGGATCAAATCCGTGTTAATGTGGAAGAAGCAGCAACAGTTATGAAGTCGGTAACCGATGGAAACACGACTTGGGCTGATGCGTGGGCAAAATTCCCGCACCACTCCTCAGTATCTGCAGAGGAATAGAGTTTTGAGTGGTGGTTATATAATTGGATTTTGTCTAATTTCCCGCGCCACTCCTGTCTTTTACACTACACAATACTGTAATATCTTTGCCCATCAAATCTGACAATTATCTCTGACAAAAACTGGTGAATCACAGAAAAATCTACTTTTGGCTTGTAAACTGAATCTCTTTATCCATTATAGACTTGCATCATTGTGTCATTCGGTTTTTAGGACCCATAAATTGAGCTGAGCCTGGCAGGTTCGTTCTAATTTCAGAAGGTATCGTGTGTATGGGTGCGTGTCTATACTGGAAATAAAAACAAAGCTCCATCGTCTCGATTCCCATAGCTTCAGCTGATAATTTTATGCATGGAAAATATACTTCACGAGTTTTGAATTTTAGATCTGTTGGTAGATTTATTGCGTTTTCATCGATCATTTGAGGCAGGGTCAGATTGAAGTTTATCTTTGAAGATGGATGGAGTCTTAATATTTTTTTTTTTTTTGTGGCAATATATGCAATGCAATGATTTATTTTTCATCTTGGGCTGATATAAAATAGGGGATAAAGGAGAACTATAAAAAGAAGTCTCGGAATTCCCGTGATTATCGGATAAACCAAAAGCCTAGTAAAGAAAGGTAAGCAACGACGTCGTTTAAACAAAATAAGACCAAAAATATGAGGGGGTTGGTTGCGAACCCTTCTACTTCTGCCCTTACTGTAGCTGTCAATTAACAATCCCCCCCCTCCCCCCCAAAAAAAAAGGAAAAACAAAAAACAAACCCACCTGATCTCCCTCTCCCTCCCTGTCTCTAGACTGTAGAGAGAGTATACACTGCCCTAAGGGTAAAAGCAAAGAGGAAGAGAAGAATAGTTCGGAAGAAGATGTTGCGAGTAGCAGGGAGGAGGCTCTCATCTTTACCATGGAGGTCATCGCAATCGCAGACGACCTCCGCCTTCGTCTCTCGAAACACTGCCTTCGTCAGCGATGATGGTCGTGATTCTGCTGCCTCTTCCAGACCCATCCTCTCCCCTTATCAATTCTCCTTCACCCCAGATCTAATCAGAGGTCACTACTTTCTTTCCTAAGATTCACGCCTCGCCTCTTCTTCCACTTCCTTTTTTCTTATTCCACGCGCTTTATTCTCTTTTCTTTTATTCTTTTCTTAATTTAATATACATATTTAATCGATATCTGGGTTTAGGAGGTTTTTATATTGAAAGAATGAATATCGATTGCTGCAAGCAACTTTGCAAGTTTTCTTTTTCCGTGTGTTACGATGTGTGCATTTCTTGATTGTTTGATGTCCCATTTCCTTGCAACCAAATTTAGGGTTTCGTGCTTGCTACAAGTTGTGAATTGAATGAACAATCTTTCATGGATTTGCCATGAATTTTTTATAGTTTTCTTTTATTTTTTCTTCGGATATTTTCAGATTTTTATTCACAATTATTTCTTCAAATCTTCAGTGTTTTGAATCGATTGCTGCAAACAGCTTTGGAAGTTTTCTCTTACCGTGTGTTACGATGTGTGCATTACATGATTGTTTGATGTCCCATTTCTTCCAACCAAATTTAGGGTTTCGTGTTTGCTACAAGTTGTTGTGAATTGAATGAACAATCTTTCATGGATTGGCCACGAGTTCTTATATTTTTCATTTTTATTTTGTCTTCGGATATTTTCAGAATTTTTTTAACAATTATTTCTTCAAATCTTCAGTGTTTTGAAGTTTTGAGTTTTACTTTTAATTCCGGTACCGATCTTGTGTTACTGTTTTATTCAATTAAGCATATTCTCAAAGTTCAAGCTGAATTGAATAGCTTAAGTTCTCGGTTGGAAGATGGCATGTGCTTCCACTTGATATGCTTGCTCTTGTTATCACTAGTGCATCTGTAATTCTTAGTAGGCAGCAGCTAAGGCTAATTACTGCCGATACATTCTTCAGTTGCGGTGAATGTTTTGGTAGCTTTAATGAAGTACAATCTAATACAAATGCACAAATGATAATAATGAAATACAATGAAGTTTTGAGTTTTACTTTTAATTCCGGTACTAATCTTTTGTTACTGTTGTATTCAATTAAGCATATTCTCAAAGTTCAAGCTGAATTGAATAGCTCAAGTTCTCGGTTGGAAGATGGCATGTGCTTCCACTTGATATGCTTTCTCTTATTATCATTAGTGCATCTGCAATTCTTAGGAGGCAACAACTTTGGCTATTTACTGCCGATACATTCTTCAGCTGCGGTGAATGTTTTGGTGGCTTTAATGAAGTACAATCTGATATAGATGCACTAATGATAATAATGAAGTGCAGTGAAATTTTGAGTTTCACTTTTAATTCTGGTACCAATCTTGGGTTACTGTTGTCAAAATTGTATTGAATAGGAACTGAATCCTTTCCTTCTTGAGTGTCCTGTCTATTAAATAGACAATAAACCTAGCTACAACTTAGGGCTAAATATGAAAGTATAAGTGTTTTACTAAAACACTACTATTTATAACTTATAATTAATTTTCTAATTAATACATAATTAATTCCCGTGACATCCCTCCTCAAATTGATGCCGGTTGATCAAGAAGCATCAATTTGTCAACTAAATAGTAATACCAGTCCGGCTAAGATAGCTCAAAGGAACCAAGCCTAAAAACAAAGGAGAGAGCCAAAGGTGTCACCAGAAACAGAGCAATAAACACCACTCAGCCACACGACAACCACCATCAGTAGTAGTTGTATTGAATAGGAACTGAATCCTTTCCTTCTTGAGTGTCCTGTTTATTAAATAGACAATAAACCTAGCTACAACTTAGGGCTAAATATGAAAGTATAATTAATTCCCGTGACAACTGTTATATTCAATTAAGCATATTCTCAAAGATAAAGCTGAATTGAATAACCTAAGTTCTCGGTTGGAAGATGGTGTGTGCTTCCACTTTATATGCTTGCTCTTATTATCATTAGTTCATCTGTAATTCTTAGTGGGCAGCAGCTGTGCCTAATTACTGCCAATACATTCTTCAGATGTGGTGAATGTTTTGGTAGCTTTTCTGATACATATATTATGGGAGCTATTATGTCTATGATCCATGTTGTTCTTGCTATTCTCATAAGACAGCAATGGAATGGTAGGCCAGTTATATGTATCTCTGTGCTGTCTGTGTAAGCACTCACTGCTACTAATAATGGATAAGATCATAAAAGTTTCATCGAGAGAGGTAGGAATAGGGTATGGGTTTTTTTGGTTCCGGTTGTCACCCAGTTAATCTACCCCACCCCCTCCATTATTCCCTTCTAGGTTATTATTCTCAACTAAGTTTTTGTCAATGGAAAGATCCTGTCCTCTTTGCATCAATGGCAAAGTCTACACAGGCTTGATGTACTATGTATATTGTTATTTGATGTTGTTTGTCCAAAATTTGGCTGTGTAATGAATTTGCCAATGGCTAATAATTCTTACAGGGTTTTCTTCTGGAGCACTTACTTCAGGACATGATATGGGTATCATCTCAGATCTTCCGCCTACTGTAGCAGCTGTGAAGAACCCTACGTCAAAGATTGTCTATGACGAGCACAATCATGAGCGTTATCCACCTGGTGACCCCAGCAAGCGTGCCTTTGCCTATTTTGTCTTGACAGGTGGCCGGTTTGTGTATGCCTCCTTAATCCGTCTTCTGATCCTCAAGTTTGTTCTGAGCATGTCTGCTAGCAAAGATGTCCTTGCCATGGCCTCCCTTGAGGTTGATCTCTCTAGCATCGAGCCTGGCTCAACTGTTACAGTAAAGTGGCGTGGAAAGCCAGTTTTCATCAGGAGACGAACCGAAGATGATATTAAGCTAGCTAACAGTGTTGATCTTGCATCCCTTCGTGACCCGCAGGAGGATGCTGCCAGGGTCAAGAATCCAGAATGGCTTGTGGTGGTTGGGGTCTGCACCCACTTGGGTTGCATTCCATTACCTAATGCTGGTGATTTTGGTGGCTGGTTTTGTCCTTGCCATGGCTCACACTATGACATATCTGGCAGGATTCGCAAGGGTCCAGCACCCTATAATTTAGAGGTCCCCAGTTACAGTTTCTTGGAGGAGAACAAGTTACTTGTTGGGTGAGAAATCCCTCAGGAATTCCTTTATGGAGCTCTAGTTTACCATGGGATGTTATAATAGATATTGTCCTCTACAGCTGGGAAACACTGATGACATTTTTGCATATTTGTTTAGTTCTACCGTTGGCATGTTCACTTGATGCTTTATCAATTCGGTTTGTATCTCTTCCGCGTTTAACTGTCGGGGGTATGTTTTTCTGAATAATAAACCTGGATATTATATTGGGATTTTTTTTTGTGTAGTTGTACTCAGAATTCGTTCCACTTAATAATCAGAACTTGGGATGGTCGCTGTCATACTAGTTGTCAATATCTCTTTGGCACGCATGTCTATCTTTCATTTACACTGTAAAGTGCGATGAGATGACACTGGGAGACTTCTGGGATCTGAATAATGCTAGCTACTGCTACACAAATCTATCTGGATTTGAATTATGCTTGCTGATCATGCATGAAGCATGCTGGTCTTGGAGGAGTAAACATCCAGGGTTACAATTGTTCTCAAAACATCTTGGTGTAGAAGGGAAATGTGCCTGCCAGCAAACTACAAGAACATTTTATTATATCAAGTGGCTGATGGAGACTTGGTCATGAAATGCTATTCGATTCAACATTTAGCTGTTAAATAAATTGAAAAATCATCTGCCAGAATTTCCCTTCATTGTGGGAGGCTTATATTTTATCTCCTGCTACACAGGCCATTCAAGAGCATCCATTTCAAAAAAAGAAAAAGAAAAGAAAAGAGTTCATGTGGCATAAAAATAACCAGGATAATGACATTACTATTGCTCTCGTGTTCAGTTCTCAAATTCACCAAAGAAATAAGTCATGTCGTCTACTTCTCGACGCCGACGAATTGTAGAGCAGAGAACCGGAACTTGTAATTTAACAAGCAAATCAATTGGCTAGTCGTCTTGGATAGGAACTAATGACAGTTTGCCTCCATATACATCTGGGAGCTGGCTCTCGTCAATGTCGCCAAGCAGAGTGGATTTCAGTTTTTTGTTCTCGACAAAGATTATCTGCAAAAAAATTCAGTGCGCAAGGAGTGGAACAAGGCAAAGAAAAGACAGACCAAAACTCCCAACCAACATACATGGCTTGTCTCCATGCAGTCTAAATCCATTGTCTGTATACCATAATAATAATAATAAAAATATATATATATAAAGATTGTGGAACTTCTGACACCGTAGATAAAAAAAAGAAGAAGCAGGAATCATCTTTCCGAGATTCTGTCTGATAAAAAGGTTGTTGGTTTCCTTAGGTGCATATTCATATACTAACGTTCCGATCCAGATCTCTACATGCTCTTCGCTTTTAGATTCGCAGAAAGTTTCAAGAAAATATAAAGCTTGTGGAACTGTTTCCATAATGTTCAGCTGTTGCTGGTTCAACCAAAACGTAGGAAAAAACATATTGGCAAGGAAAGATGCTCCATACCTTCCTTTTGGTTTTGCTGTCAATAAACGGGTAGACAACCTTCCATGCAGTCATAAATATGTAGGGCACATGAACTATGAACAATTTGCCTAACCTCTCTGGGTAGCAATCCTGTCAAAAAACAAAAATATCCAGGCTGCTGAATGAGCATCTTGTACAGCTATTACCACTGCTGGGGTCTCTTATGGTAACCTAAATGTTCATTTTAAGATGCACAAGAGTAAGCTAAGCGAGCTATAATCAGTATGGCTCTGTAAGTTTAGTGAAGGCAACAAATTAGAAGTTACTTCTATGGACATATTGCCTAGGGGGACATCAAACCTGCAATATTGATAATGCTGCTAGATATCCACGAATATCACTATTGGCGTATCCCCACCCTTTAAGATCTGCAATGGACACAAACTTTTCCTGTCCAGCTGGCATTCTGTAAAAGCCAAGATGTTGCGTAAGCTTGACTGGCTTGCTTAAAACCAACTCCGAGTAACAAAATTGACATGGTTCTATGAAACTTGTGAGATTGAGAAGGGATTCTTAGATTGGATTCCATTAGAAATTGTTATTTCTAAAGGTAAAGTGCTTGTACATTTACCCATCTGTCTTGCTCTAATACATGGTTAGTTTTGTTTTATTAGGACGAGCCAGATAGAATGAGATTTATATGATGCCCTTCCTCCAAAGATCATTTTCCAGGATAGCAAAAAGTAGCGGAGATGAGAATTTTGTGACTGGTAGAATTACCTTGCACATATTCTCTCGAGAGTGTAGGCAACAAAACCTGCAAGGAAAAGAAATTTCCCGGGTTAGCTGAACGCAGGTCTACTTTGCCATGTCAGATCTAAAAAACAAGCACAAAATTGTTCTCTTATGGCCGATGATAGAGAGCAAGTCAATTTTGAAACCATCGGTTCTCGTCTGCGACACCACAGGATTCAAAAATAAAATATGGAGCTTCCAGGTTAGCTACATACGCTTGAACTCCTCTAAACTTCCTTTGTAAGGCTTATGTCTGGCACCGTAAACCATAACTATGGGACGGTTATGCTTATCAACCCCTTGCATAAACAGCTTGTTTTGAGCAAGTTCATTTGGAATCTCTGATGGAGATATGAAGCCATTCGGGATGCTCGATCGCCTCCAGCTTAGGTACTTTAGGAATAAGGTCGACGCCTTCTCGATGTCTAGTTCTCGAGCACGCAGAAATCTCCGGATCATCAAATCGTCGACTTCCTGAAAATCACAAAGAAACACATATAACCCCACAACGCAAGTGAAGTGGATGGCTGGACTCAAAAACAAATTCAATCAAGAAAAAAAAGTTGATAATCAAGCTGAAAAACATCCAGTTTCAACTTTGCTACAGCTCACGCCTTTCTTTTGTGCGATTTGGTAATACTGCAACTCGAAGCCTAATACTGCATTTTGCAGCCGCTGCTCTGATGTTATGCGATTCACAACATGCTTTCGAAACAATTTTTATTACCAAGCAATTCAGGCTGTGAGTTAACTATCAGGGAGCCCTGTTCTTCAACTGATATAAAAATTTAAAGCACACTCAACATGTAATTTTCACTGATCTAATTTAGAAAATATATAAAATATAAATAAACAAAACAAATGGTACATGATCAAGTACAAGACAGCTATATCAATAACTAATCCTCGTAGAAACAAAAACCCACAAAGCATGTTGCTTCGGAAGAAGAAAAGGAGAAAAGAGAAGGAACCTTGACAGAGGAATCTTCTCTTTCAACAAAGGCTCTCATGAGACGCACTTTGTTTTGTTCAATCTCATTGATTTCAGTTTCATTCTCTTTCTCTTCTGCTATGATCCCATTTGATTCCTCCATGTTCTTGAATTCCATTTTCTAAATTTTGTGTAAATTCTATGGACTATACTGCTCATCCATAAATAAGAACGATTGGTTTCTCACTGCTCTCAGAAATTGACTTTGATTCAAGGTGACGTAGACTTTGCTTCAACGATTTAATAATGAATTAGAGAGTTAGGTTCTACAGCCATGTTTGATGACACGGTACATTCTTTTTTATATATATAAAAATACTTTTTTATTTTAATATAGATTACAATCATTATAATATATTTATTTTTAATATCAATATATTAAAACAATAAAAAATGCTTAAAAGCATGAATTGAAATGTCTTAAAAAATAAAAACTTTAGAAGAGTGTTGTCCAATCACACTCCTAATTGGTGCATAAAACTTATCCATCACAGCCGAGAGTAATCTTGCGTTAAATGTTTTTGAAATTTAATATAGATTATTTTTTAAAGTATTTCTTAATAGTAAAATATTATATTTTTTTAAAATCTATCCTTTTTACATCACGTATCGGAATATTTTTTTAAAATATATATATAAGTAATATAAAATTAAAAAAAATCATATATTTTTTTTAATGCTGAACACCCCTGCCAAACGGTCAAATGTTTTAGGTGAAAAACTTTCCCTTTAAATTGGAAGTAACCGGACAGTTGCTGTGATGAGCTGTTGAGGGCACAATCTTGCTTCTTGAGCTGTTGAAAAGTGAGTTGACCATGTAAAAAACTATATTATTTTAAAAGTTAATTATACTATATCATATTTTAAAAGAAAATACAAAGAGATATGGATCCCTTATATACAATTTATTTATATAATAAAAGAAATCAAACGTTAATAAAACGCTGAATTTCACTAGCTCTTACAGCCATGGACGTGACACGTCAGTTTTTTACTCCGAGGTAGACTGACCCTACAGCATTGAAGCTCTCTACTCTCTAGCAGCCTGCGCCACTGGCGTTATTTTCAATGGTCCTAACTCCTGACCTCACGTGAACGAGAGGTTCGTACAGCTCGGTTTGGCTAAGCTTTTGCTTCTAATTTATAGATTAAAAAAATATAAAATTATACCTCTTTTTTAATTCAAAAAGCAGAAGCAGCTTTTAGATTAATTGTACGACTCTGACTGTTTGATTTTTTTTATGTTGTTTTTTAAAGTTTTTTGTTTTAAAATAATGTTTTTTTATTTTTAAAAAAATTAATTTTAATATTATCACATTAAAACATTCAAAAATAACTAAAACATTTTAAAAATTAATTTTAATATTATCACATTAAAACATTTAAAAAATTGATTTAAAAGAAAATAATAAATTTTAAATATTTTCAAAAATATTTTTAAAACCTATGAATTACTCGACAGCCAATAGTCAGTCCCTATGAGAAATACTACTTTTCTTTTCTTTCTATTTTTGTATGTTAATCAATTTCAGATTTTAACAGGTTTGCTAGTTTGAGATTCGCTACCGTAAAACTATAAATGAACACGATATTATATTTTATAGTCATGATTAAAATATTGCTTTTTGATTTTAATGGTAAAAATATATCAGGACCAGTTTTGGTCTGCCAGCACCATGTTATTTTTGGGATAATAATACGATTATATCATTTTTTAAAATATTTTTTATTTTAGAAATATTTTAAAATAATATTTTTTATTTTTATAAATTATTTTTGGTAGAAAATAATCTAAAAACATTTATTTTTTTAAGTTAAATAAAAAAATTTATTTTTTTCAAAAATATTTTTATAACATAATGACAAACACCTGTCGAGTCATTCAATTTTTATAATTGTTTTTTCATTTCACTCTTCTTCAGTATAAAAAAACTGTATGATAAATAAAATTCATGGGTTTTTTTTATACTTTCTACTAGGTTACCACGGTATCAAATAATATTTTCTTAGGGCTAGTGTTTAGTTTTAAAAATATTTATTTTTACTATAAAATTAAATAAAAATAATTTACATAAACAACAAAATTATTAAATCCATTGAAATCTATATAACCTATGTTTCAGGCAACCTCGCCCCAGGGTAAATTACCATTTAAGATATCTCACAGCCTCCCAGTCGGCTTTAATGCAGGCGGTCCTTCCCACCAGATCTAATGAAATGGCGGTGGCCTGGTGGGTGTACCACCCGATAGCCCTGACCTCACATCAACGAGAGGTCCAGTTCTAGAGACATCGCTCTCCGAGTTTTAAACAGTGGCGTCGTATTAACTGACCGTTTGGCAGTGAGTTTCCATTAAAGGTAAGAAAAAAACAGTTGATTTGATGTTTGATTAGGTAAAAAAAAAACTGAAATTTATTGATGGATCCCACGTGAAGAAAAAGACAAAACTCTGTTTCGTAAAAAGCAGCTGAGAGCTGCTTTTCATGGGTGGAGGGTGGTTTATATTTATTGTATATTACAAGGGAGGGCAAGAGAGGGGAGAGGAGTGGAGGGGCTGGGGAATTAATAAATATTTATATTTTTTATATTTGCTTTTATTTTTTTATATAAAATATATTTTTAATATTAAAATAATTTAAAAACTAATTAAAATATAAAATAAATATATTAGAAGGAGATCACACTATAATTTTTATATATTTATCTATTATTTATATTTATTATAATTTTTGTTAATTTTTTTCTTATACAAAATATTTTTTTAATATTAAAATAATTTAAAAAATAATTAAAATATAAATAATATTTACATAATATATGTTTATTAATATAAAAAATATATTGTTAATATTAAAATAATCTAAAAATTAATTAAAATATAAATAATTTTTAACTAGTTTTAACCCAATACTCAATTTATTTTAAACCATAATAAAAATATTTTTCTTAAAATTATTTTTTCAAGTTTCAACTATAAAATAAAAAACAATACCAAACACAACATTGGTATAAATGAAACTGCCCACGAAAGAAAAAAACAGATGGTGATTTTAAAGTTGACATGAAAAGCTCGTCCTTCTACTTTATAAATTTTTCATTATCAGCCCCTCGGATTTCAACAATTAAGCTTCTGTCCAGGACTTCAATCTCTGGGATATTTGAACTGAACCCATTAGAGGGTTTATTTAGGTATTTATTTTGTTTTACAGGTGTTTCTCGGCAACCCTTCAATTGTTATTTTTAAGGTTGCAAATGACATGTCATTTGCATTGTTCTTTTAAAATAATAAGAGGGATGATGACACGTCGCCCTTTTCTAGTATTTCTAATAGTGCTATGCGGGTCAAAGTCTCTATTTTACGGATCACGTGCATGGACTCGTACGCTTATCTTTTATTATATAAATTTAAAATTATTGTTTTTTTGTTATCTAACTTTTAAAAAATTGAGTTTTTTTTTTGTTAGTTTAGTTCCGCACGTGTTAACAATGCCAAATAAATGACGTGTTATTGCAGTTAAAAATCTCCACGGATCAACAAGTCTATAGAAATCAAATGATTATTTATAGGATTGTGGTTAAAAAAAGTAATCAAAATTGACTTTGTTCTTTGAAGTCTCTGTTTGTCACTGCAATTTGTCAACACTTTTTAATAGTTAACAATGAACGCAATCCGAAATCAAGATTGGTCTCGAATTTCTTACTTTAAGGCCTTCGCAAGAGCCCTGATTGATGGTGACTGACATGAGATTTTTTTTCCCAGAAAATAATCAATTTACTCTTCTAAAATAGATCCCAAATCCATTCAGGATGGAGCCCAGAGTTGTTTGGTGTAATCGTGTTTTATGATTTTTATGGGCTTATTATGGGTCGGATGTGGAACATTTTTCTCTTCCTCCTGATGGGCCTATGTAGCCACAACCATGCTGTTGGGCTCATGCTAATGAAATGCTTCCTTATATAAAAAAATATATTTTTATTTCTTTCTAAAAATCCTTCTTTTTTTATTTAAAACTGATATAAAAAACACAACCTATTCTCTAGTAAAAGATAAATTTTCATTTACTAAAAAAAATATAGAAAAAAATTCCACAAGAATTTTCAGAAATTCCCCCGGTTCACAAGCACCACATTATTACAAATGACCACTAATTCTCTTCTTCCGACTGACATCGAACACTGATCACTTTCCGATGGGGAAAAAAAAACGCCGATGAAAAGCTTGGCTTGTATTACTTTTATGGAGATTTTCTCAGGTTTTTTTCAAAAAATATAAAACAGTGAAAATATATTTACTCCTTTTTTTTTTCTCTTACACGTACATTTATAACATGATGGGTTTACTTCCCAAAACAATTTCACACTTCTTACTTTTCTTTTCATGTTTAATTTAAGATAATTTTTCTATTATAAAATAGTGTGTAATGCAAACTCTAACTGGTCAATTATTGATAATTATTTATTAAATTAGAGGATTGATAATTTTTTGACTATTACAACGGATAATGCAAGTTATAATAGTGTGACTACTATATATACTAAAGAATATGGTGGTAAACTGAGTAACTGATATATTGTTAAATGAGAATTTACATGTTGTGCATAAATAAAAATCTTGTTGTGTGTGGTGGTTTGAAAGAGATTAGTGCTCTAGTTGTTAACATTCGAAATGCAACTAGATTTGTGAGATTTTCACCTTCTAAACAGCTTGTGTTTAAGAAGTGCGTAGAAAAGTTACATATATAATGTAAAAAATCATTATTTTTGGATGTTTGGATGCTAAAAGTTACAGAAAAGTTTGAAAATGTATTATAAAGATTGGGTGAAAGCGAACCTGGGTAAATAAATTATTTTTTGGAGGTTGATTCAAAGAGAGATAAAAAAGAAAAGGTAGCCTAGCTCGTGGGACTGAGATAATGGTAGAAGTTTGATGAAGTTCCTAGAGATATTCTATATGGTTACAGTGGGATTTTTTTTGCTCATTGCATGTGATATCAAATTCCTCGAATGAGTTGATTTAAATGCATACAAACTTGTTGTATCTATGTGAAAGTAAATATAATCTTTTAAGTGGAGTGACAGTGAATATAATGTTAAAGTTTAAGAAGTATTGGGGTTGTGAAGTAAATCATTGTTATTGTATATAGCTAATATCTTAGATCAATGTCTCGAGTAAAAATATGTAAAATTTTGTTTTAGTGAGTTATATGATAATGAAAAAACACATTATATAACAATTAAGGTGAAAGATGAACTAGCAAGGATGTATGAGTTTCGTTCGAAAGTTGATGAATTGGTGAATGATAATAAGTATAAACAATATGTTAACATTATTAATGATGTACAGGTAAATGTTAATACATTAACTTGATTTAAAATACATTTATATAAGGAAGATAATGTGAAAAATAGAAATGAAGCCGAGAGATATTTACTTGATGGTTGTGAGGATTCTAATGATGATAATTTAGATATTTTATATTGGTATAAGAGTGATGCATCAAAACATATGATATTTTCTAAGGTTGCACCATATACTTTAGTCATTTCCATATCTCTAGTAGCTCATGAATCAACTTTTAGCATAGACGGTCATATACTTGATCAATTTTGAAGTTCTTTATCTTTGTTAACAATCTAAACACTTGTCTGTTGCTATGATTGATTACATCATAGGCTAATTCCAACTGATATTAGAATCTCGATAAATGACCATGAAACCTGCGAAAACCTTGAATCAAGTTTTTTTTTTATAAACCAGTACCTTTTATTTTATTATCTATTCTAATTAATGTATTTTCAATCTAACATGTCTAATTTTTTATTTTGTAGAATTTGATGGAAAGTTAGATCTAACAACGAATGATTATTAAATAAAAAATCAATGTATTTATTGAAAATGAATTTTTAATACTTTTTATATTTATATCTTCTAATTTAATTTATAATTCTAAGTCTTCAATTTCAGGTTTTGATATCAATAATATTAAGTAATCAAAATGCAATGTTCTTGATTTAGATGATGTGCAAAGTGAAGATTTATTTTTCTTGCTTGGAGTTTTTTCATGACAATGTCACTTGTTGTTTCTTTTTAAAATTTTTGATATGTTATATTTAAACTCTTGTAACTATTACTCAATATTACGAGGAAGACAACGAAGCTCAACAATACTACTAGAAAGGCAACAAAACTTAATAAACACAAGATTAATAAGAATATCAAATAATAATAATATCAATTACAAGCCCATTAACAGCCCGTAAAAAAGCCCACATAACACATAAAAGCACAAAAAATAATATAGATTTTTTTGATTTTAAACATAAAAAACCAAACTGAACGAAACCAATTAAATTAAACCAATTTTGATTTAATTTTGTTTTTCTTTTCAACTCGATTACTTTTTTAAATAAAAACTATACCGAACCGAAAAATGATTCCCATACGCTCATCACACGACCACTTCAACATCCTTCGTCTGCTGATGGACAAATAAAGAAAACACAGAGAGTGACGAGGGCTCTTCAAAACGCCGCCGCATATAGGGTGTACCAAACCTTCCACGGGCTTAAAAAAATGGAGCCAAAGAGGCGAGAGGTTTTTTGTTAGTAAATTAAAGGGAGTGAGATAGACCTGTCATCAAACCGGCAAAACAAACAAAGCTTTCACTTAACCCACACATATATTAAGATCTGTACATGTTGTTGTTCGCGGCATTTCCATGTTAAAAATGCCGTCTTTCTCTGTTTCTTCAAGCAAATTCTTCTCTACTTCTTTCCCTTTCAATCTCTACCTGGATAAACGACCCTTTTTTTTCCTCTTCTTTTTCATTTTTAGTCCCATAACCCACGCTCTAAGTAAACTCCTCACCTACTCCTCAATATGACATACCAACCATAGACTCTTCTCATAAATATTGCCTTTTACCTCTCCTTTTGGACTCACCCTGAAGCCCCATTTCGGTTTTTAGTTGAGATTTTGGGTTGGGGGCTGGAAATATGAGGGCATGCTTGTGGGTTGTTGCTGTGGTTCTTGTTTTCGGTTTTGTTGATGGAAAAAAAGTTGAACGGTTACGCACAGAGAGGATTTCAGGTTGCACTCTTTAATCTCCTTAATGTTTTACTTATTATTGGATTTTAAGCTCTCTTTATTTGTGGCAGGTTCTGCTTTATTTGTCTTTGTTAGACCTCATCTGATGTTTTCGGATTGTTTGCTGGCTTTCTGTACTTGAGTTATAGACATGGCCCGGGTTCGAAATTTTGTGCCAATGAACCAGAATGGCGTATGAACATAAAGAGTAAAAGTTTTAACACATTTGGTTGTAGCTATGTGCAAATTAATTAATTATAGGAGCTTTTGGGAATCTTTTTGTATTTAGTTCAGGGCTTTGGGGATCTTGATTATTTCCTATTTGATTTGGATTCATAGGAAATGTTCATCTGATTCACCAGATTCTCACTGAGCCCTTTTCATGTACCGGGTATCTTTTATCTCATTTAATTGATAGAAAAAGAAAAACTTTTCATATTAGAATTTAGTTTATCATCTTGGAGAACCTTGATGGAAGGGAAGTCTGCTTGCCGAATTTTTTTATTGTTTTTTTTAGATATTTGTTTTTTTTCATATGAACTATCCTCTACTTGCCGTTTAAAATTCCTCGTGTTTGGATGCATGGGTGTTTGTGTTACTTATGATGCTGCGTTTTAAGAGGCTGATACCTATCCTCTATGAACTCCCCCCCCCGCCCCCCCCCCAAAAAAATGGAGTCTAAACTCGCTTGAGCTGTCTCCATTATTGAATCTGAGGCATGGTATTAATATCAAAATGTGTTTTTGGTTTCAATAACGCAGGAAGTGCTGGGGATGTGTTGGATGATGATCCAGTGGGAAGGTTGAAAGTCTATGTTTATGAGCTTCCGAGTAAATACAACAAGAAATTGCTGCAGAAGGACCCCAGATGTCTCACCCATATGTTTGCTGCTGAAATCTTCATGCATAGATTTCTCTTATCCAGTCCAGTTCGAACCCTTAATCCAGATGAAGCAGATTGGTTTTACACCCCTATATACCCCACTTGTGACCTCACACCCATGGGCTTACCGTTGCCTTTCAAATCTCCTAGGATGATGAGAAGTGCGATACAGTTAATCTCCTCCAATTGGCCTTACTGGAATCGTACGGAAGGGGCTGATCACTTTTTTGTTGTGCCCCATGACTTTGGAGCCTGCTTCCACTATCAGGTAGGACTGCTAAAGCTGTTGGATCATGCTTTCTTAGTAATCATATCTTGCCGCATTTTGAATGAATTTTTTTTTTTTGATGTCATCAGTCTGCACTATACATGCTTCAGTTCAACGTGTGTTTCCTTTTCAGTGTGACTTCCCAGTTTCATTAGGTGCTGATCTTGTAGTCTGTCTGCATTCCATCGGTCAAATAACTAGGCAATGGAGATTTTGATAAGTTTGGCTTTGCTTTCATGTGGTTAGATTTTGACAAGCATGTGAACTAGAAGGGTCCTGTTACAACATGGCTAATGTTAATTTAAACTCAAGAATGTGCATCTAGAGACCCTTTAAAATCTCTGGATTCATTATTGGACCTAGATTGGGGGAGGGGAAAAAAAGAAATTTTAATTTTAAGACAATTAAACATTCATGTTCTACATATACTGAGTGACTCGTAGTTTCTAATCTTTCTATAACAAACATGACCATATTGTCAGACATTGTGCTTGCCTTTTCAGGTAGCCCCCCTAGCTTCTCTCAGCTGTTACAAAAAGTGGACTAACTTGCAGTTTTTTTCTATGCTCTTACTGCCACACCTTTTTTTTTTTTTTTGGTCTTCTGGGGTGGAGGTGGGAGGAACCTGACTCTGCCTTCTGGCCACACAGGTTGGCGACCAATCCACCCACTTCTACCAATCTCCTCAAAGGGGTATTGGTAATGCTAAGACTTTTGAAAATCAATATAATGTGATCCTACCACACCCATTGAATTATGATATATGAAGCTTGATGACAGTCAGAATCAATTTTGACTGAACAGTGATCAGAGTTAAGATTTTATTACTCAGTTAAATCGTTTCTGCTTCCATACATGATAGATATGTCAAAAAGGTTTAATGGAGCTTGTGACTTCTTCTGACTCTCCTCTGGAACCATATAAAATCAAGACCTACTTAAGTGTCATCTTTTATTTGCGTTAATTGAGCAAACAATTTGTACTAGATGTGACTCATTTATTATCTCAAATAACATAGGAAGAGAAAGCTGTTGAGCGGGGCATTCTTCCATTACTCCAGCGTTCTACTTTGGTTCAAACTTTTGGGCAACGAAATCATGTGTGCTTGAATGAAGGGTCAATTACAATCCCTCCTTTTGCTCCTCCTCACAAGATGCAGGCACACCAGATCCCCCCTGACACTCCACGGTCCATTTTTGTCTATTTCCGTGGATTGTTTTATGATGTAAATAATGATCCAGAAGGTGGTTATTATGCAAGGTATGCCTGTGCTGATCTTCCAAAAAGAGTGAATTGCAATCCGTCTAGCCTAATATAGTTTTTTATTAGACCAAAAAAGTAATAATCTCATGAAAGATATAAAACCAAACATCTAATCATACATGTAATGAAGTAGAGATTTAATGAACTTAGGCTATTAAGTAGCCATCAAACCCTCCAGGACCCATGTTTGTTCATCACGGAGTAGGCTATCAGATTAATGATGCTATTTCTTCAGCCTTCACATCCTGTGAATTTATAATTTTGTAAATTTCAGATTCAAGATCCAGTTTCACTTTCTTCTGATAAAGATGTGCTTTGAGACTTTAAGTCTGCATCTAAGAATTTATGGTTGATCTTGTAGCGAACCTACTGGTTCAGACATCTTGTATGGATTCTGTGAGGCTGTTGGGCTTATATTAGTTACTTAACCTTTTTGTTTGACTGACAGAGGAGCCAGGGCTGCAGTTTGGGAGAATTTCAAGAACAATCCACTCTTCGACATCTCCACTGACCACCCAACAACATATTATGAAGACATGCAGCGAGCTATATTTTGCTTGTGCCCGCTCGGCTGGGCCCCATGGAGTCCTAGATTAGTTGAAGCAGTGGTATTTGGATGCATTCCTGTCATCATAGCTGATGATATTGTTTTACCATTTGCCGATGCTATCCCATGGGAGGAAATTGGGGTGTTTGTAGCAGAGGAAGATGTCCCTAACCTGGACACAATCCTGACAACTATACCACCAGAAGTGATCTTAAGGAAACAAAGGCTTCTTGCAAATCCTTCTATGAAACGTGCAATGTTATTCCCACAACCTGCGCAACCAGGTGATGCTTTCCACCAAATACTAAATGGGCTGGCTCGTAAGTTGCCGCACGACAGGAGTGTTTACTTGAAGTCTGGTCAAAATATCTTGAATTGGACAGCAGGACCAGTTGGTGACCTGAAACCTTGGTAAGAGAAGTGTCATTTTCTCAACAGACATGGTGTGGTGTATTTAGTGTTTCATCTAATCGCAAGGAATGTAAACTTCTCTTTGAAATTTTGAATTTTGTATAGATTCTTGAATTTCACATGTACATCAGGGACATAGTTCGATACTTTAAATAACTTCATATTTTTCTTGACATCGACAATTGCTGTGATTTTTGAAACATAATATTTGTATCAGTTTTACTTTGTTCGTTAGGACAGATTGCATTTTCCTTCATCCTTGCTGCATAACTACAATCTCTGTTTTCCTTGCTTATAGATTATATCCGCCATTTCTTCAACCATCCGACCAAACCTTCAGTTCCAGTTTGCTGGTAATATTTTCCTTGAATTACAAAGTAACTACTTCACTCCATCGCATTAGATTCTTTAAACCAATTTCTGTGTCGGGCAAACCTTGATATGAACTCTATTACTTACACACACACACACACACACACACACACACAATAAGGATAAGGAAGGTCTTGAATCCGAGTTACAATCTCAAGTTCAAGCAATTGAGTATGCTGGTGCATCCCCGACTATTTAAAACCCAACTAGATTCGGTATATTCAAGCCAGCTCACGAAGTGATGGTTTGGATCATATGTAGGTTTGCTCATCGTATTACGACACTGATGTAGATGTTGAAGTCCTCCCTGACAAGGAAAGCCACTTCTTTGAAAAGCTTCCTTGAAAAGAAAATGTAGCCATAATTATAATAATTATGTATCCAAGGTAATCATTGAAAATTTACATAATGGGAATTCTATATAATATCTCCCCTCCTTTTCCTCCATTTTTTTTCCTGATATGATATCAATTCGGTTTAATGAAGAATTAAGTAAAAATCTAAAACACATGGGATAGGTATAGTTGAGCTGATAATATGCATCATCTAACATTTCACTGTGGACCTATAGTTCAAGTTTTTTTTCTTTAATATGGTCCTTAAATCATATAATGACCCGGATTATAAGTTTGAAGAATTGATTTAAGTTATTTTTTATTTTATTTTGTAATTGAATTTTTAAATTATATCTTTTAATATTATGCTAATTGAAAATTAAAAATTAAAAATCACAGTTTATTTAAATCACATCTAAGTATATTTTTTTTTACAAATAACATGATGTATCATAAAAGCATAACACAAGTGATTAACCTAGTTTATTATAGCAAAATGCTTTTCAATGTATAAATGTGAACACTGTTCATAAAATTTGATTGATTAATGATTAGACGGAAGCATTCAAAATAATTTATCCTCCTCCTCCTCCTATTTCGACCTCAACAACCTCAAAGCTTGTCTTTCTCGAATCTAAGCTCCCGTGTGATGTGACTTTCAATCTAACGCCATGAACAGAGAATTGATCAGCTGATTAATGAACTTTGAGAGGATAATACATCCCGGAGAAAGAAAGAAAAAACATTTTCTTCTTCTTTGTATTTACTTGGTTTTGACCCTCCAATGGTGCTTGTGTGACACGCCCCCTTTTCTCCTCGGCAACACAATCATCTTTATTCTGAGGAGGTTAAATAATTATTTATTTAAAAATTTAAGTTATTATATGAAATTTCATAATATAATTTATATTATTTTTAATATATTATCTTAAATAAAAAAATAAACTTAAAAGTTATATAGATGTTTAAGTTTTATTAAATAAAATATAGTGATGAGATTTGAATTCATGATTATTGTACTAATAAAACTTTAATATTATATAAATAAATTATTTTATTTAAAATTTTTAATTATTAGATAAACTTTTGAGATATTATATATAATATTTTTTAACAAAGAGTTTAGATTAAAGTAGCGAGCTAGGAATTGACGGGCATCCTTTGAGCTGTAACAATGGCCAGGTTAAACATCTCTTCTAACCTGAAGAGGACAGGCCAATTTGAAGTAGTTGTCGTCCCGCAATCTTCTCTTTGACTTCATCTTCAATTTAATCAAAATAATGGGGTTGTGGTGCCGTCTGCCATCACAGTACCTTGACAATCACATCCAACGGCCCTCGTTTCCCTCAATAATCTCGGATCACAACCACACGATAAACTTAGCAAAATGGAATCGGACTGCTTCAATTTACTAGTAATAATAATAATATCACAAGGCAAGTAACAAAAAAATACGGGGTGTAATTTTTATTTTAATTATACGGCCAACAATTAGAGAAGTTGGATTAAATATTTTCAATTAGGTCTCTCTACTTATAAACAAAGAATAAAAGTGGTTGAATCCGAATTGTTGTGTACTTTAAGATATTAGGTGTTACCTAACAAGCAAAGCCTTCGAATTTGAATCGTCCTTTGATATCCGCCAGATCTCATATGCGTCTAAGCAAGCAGTTCTAATTATCCGAGCTGAATTTGATTTCTGCACAGTAATCACTCAGCAACCCCTCGACTCCCCATTACGAAAAAAATCGAGCGAGATATTTTTGGCCTGGGAAAAATAAAAATAATTAGCGGAAAGAGATAAGATCTCAAATTCAATAGTCAGCACCAAATTGTTATATGTAAAAAAAAACAAGTCAGACTGGGTATTCAAACACAAATTCTAAACTTTCACCTACAATGTGACAGCAAAAATAGGAATAATGACGGCGGCACCTCTAAGCTATTTGGCGACGCCTAATTTTTATTTTTGTATTTTTAAAATGATTTAAAGTTATTAATATCAAAAATAAAAAAAAATTAAATAGAAAATAGTTTTACACATTTCAATCAAAAATAAAAATCCCTTGCCGTTGGTGTTTTTTAGGAAGTATAGTTGGTTTTTTTTAGTGAAGTTGACATTGCTTTTGATTTTTTTTATAAATATATTAAATAAATAAATATATTTTTTTTAAATCAGCAAAAAAAATTAATTTAAAAACATTAAAAAAATTAATTTAAAATAAAAAATGACATTAAAAAAGAAAAAGAGGATCAAATTTTGCAACACCTTGTACTAAATTTCACCAAACCGAACACCCTCTCTGCCTCTCTCCTCGCGCTCTCTCTCTCTCTCTCTCTCTCTCTCTCTCGGTGTGTGATCTGAATCACTATGGCTACCATTTCAAAGCTCTCAAGTCCAAGCCCTGCTGCCTCTCTACCAGCTCCTCCTCCTTCTTCTTCGCGAAGAGTTTTCCTTGGTTTCAATACCAAAACTTCTTTCTCCAAAGTTGCATCATCTTCATCTAGGCTGTCCTTGACAAACACCCAACCTTGGAGGACCTCCTTTGTGTAAGTACTATAACTTCATTTTTATGATCTCTCTCTCTCTCTCTCTCTCCTTTTCTTTTTATCTGTGTTTATTGGCGGTGATCATCGTAGCTCTCATGCTCTTGCTTGGTTTCGCCTTTTGATCTTTCTATACGTCGATGATCAATTTTTTATTTTTATTTTATTTTATGAATATATGATACAGTTACTACGCTTTAGACCTTGCTTTAATGTATATGTTCGGGCCTTCAAGGGGCTTGAGGTACCGGTTTATGATAAAAAAATAGTATGTTTGTTGAGTTCAATTTCTTTGCCGTAGAACTAGAAAGTATATCTTAAGAAGTAATAACATGTACAAAGGGATGCTAGTTATTGCTTAATCTTTGCAGCCGCATGCTTTGTAATACATTGTTGATATCAAGTAAATTCGTTCATCTGATCACAAGCATTTGTTTCAGATTTTTTTGTGTGAACGAACCTGTTAAGCGCAAAAATAAATAAATTACCACATGTTATGAAGGTGTTAAAACTGCTGACTAACTGATCTCTCGATCGGCGCTTTTAATGGATTTTGGGGTTTGTAACTTTGAGCTAGCATAGAAGATATCAGATTCTGTAATAGTGGATAACAAGGAAGAGTTAATTTCAGATATAGAATTTCTTGGTTTTCGAGCTTTAGCTGAATGAATTAAAAGCAATGATCTATTATCTTTAATTCATGCTGGTTATTTAATCCTTTCCTTTTTCCCTGTATAATTGTGGACCTTGTTCAGTTGCTGTTTAACGAGATCTCTATCACAGTGTCAGGTGCTCTCAATCAAGTGGAAATGGTAGTCCGCTAAAGAGAACCACTCTTCATGATCTCTATGAACGGGAGGGGCAGAGTCCATGGTATGACAACCTCTGCAGGCCTGTGACGGATCTGATTCCTCTGATCGAGAGTGGAGTCAGAGGTGTCACGAGTAACCCAGCGGTAATAACTACTATCTTAAAAAAAAATGCAAGACTTGGCCAACATGCATAAAAATATGACTTTTCTTGACTTAAGTTGAAGAAAGTTCTATGGATGAAATTGAAAAGAAAGGTGGAATTAATAAGGGTGTATCTTCGACACTTCTTTTGTGTTTTTTTTTCATTATCCTCGGTCCTGTATAATAAGCTGTTTAAAACATATGACTGCAGATTTTCCAGAAGGCAATATCATCTTCAAATGCTTACAATGACCAATTCAGGTAAATCTAATCAATTACAGCTCACTAGTTTTATCATTTTTTATTATTATTATTACCCAGAATCAATTATTCTGTTCTTTTCTGTTATATGATGTGCATGTAATTTATTAGTTATTCCATGAGGGGAAAAACAAAATTAAAGCTTGTCGATTATTACAGACTCATGGGGTTTGAAAGTTGGGCGTTAATTTCCAAGTCAGAATTTTAAGTTTGTCAAGCTTATCACTATAGTGTCCATATATCTCTACTCTAATTATAGAATTTTGGTACCTTCAGAGAACTTGTGCAAATGGGAAAAGACATTGAAACTGCATACTGGGAACTTGTGGTGAGGGACATACAAGACGCATGCAAACTTTTTGAGCCAATATATGATCAAACAGATGGTGGTGATGGCTATGTTTCTGTTGAAGTGTCTCCCAGACTAGCTGATGATACTCAAGGGACTGTTGAGGCTGCAAAGTGGCTTCATAAAGTGGTTGATCGCTCCAATGTGTACATTAAAATTCCCGCTACTGCTCCTTGCATCCCCTCAATCAAGGAAGTTATTTCTCTTGGCATCAGTGTCAATGTGACTGTAAGTTCTTTCTGTGCATTCTTTCTTGGCTTAGGCATTATTGGTGGCTAATGATTTTGTCACTGTAAATGATGTGCACATAAGTAGTTTTCTTCCATGGTATGCCTATGAAGTTATCTTGATTAACTAATGGCTGAAGTCACAGTCAAACCAAGGTGGAGAAAAGCAATCTTGAATGATCATGTAGTTTTAAGAAGTGACTCTTTCATGAAATCAGATTCAGACTGTTTTCTTTTTTCGCTTGTGCAGCTGATATTCTCTCTCACCAGATACGAAGCAGTCATTGATGCCTACTTGGATGGCCTTGAGGCATCTGGACTAAGTGACCTCTCCAGAGTTACAAGTGTTGCTTCCTTCTTTGTGAGTAGGGTGGACACTCTCATTGACAAAATGCTAGAAAAGATCGGACCCTCAGAAGCCCTCGATCTGCGAGGAAAGGTAACTAGCTCTGAACTCTTGTTCTTGTATACCAATAATTCTCATTATATTCTAAAGCATCTGTAACTCAGTTTGTGAATTTTTATTAATGTGACTGGATGTGTACTGTTTTAGGCTGCTGTGGCTCAAGCAGTCCTAGCATACAAGCTCTACCAAAAGAAATTCTCTGGTCCAAGATGGGAGGCTCTGGTGAAGAAAGGTGCTAAGAAGCAGAGGTTGCTGTGGGCATCAACCAGTGTCAAGAACCCTGCCTACGCAGACACTTTATATGTAGCTCCGCTAATAGGACCTGACACGGTAAGCCATCTTATATCCCAGAACCCTGTCTCCTGTATTGTATGTCCATTTCTGTGCATGATATTTCTGGAATGAAATGATATCAAGTTCAAGAGGAGTATTCACGGGTTAAACTGTGATTTGTTGTTTAATGTTTCCCCTTGTGTGGTTTTCTTCTTCTTCTTATGATAGGTCTCCACCATGCCTGACCAAGCTCTCCAAGCATTTGTTGATCATGGAAGTGTTGCAAGGACAATAGACTCAAATGTTTCTGAAGCTGAAGGAATCTACAATGCACTTGAGAAGCTGGGAATTGATTGGGGCCATGTGGGAAATCAGCTTGAAGTTGAAGGAGTGGATTCTTTCAAGAAGAGCTTCGAAAGTCTACTTGATACCCTGCAAGAGAAGGCAAATTCTCTGAAATTGGTTAGCCCGTAAGCCTTTTTATTATTTGCTTAGAGAATGAATTCACGAATTCAATGTAATAAAAGTGGGCATCGATCTTGCCGTAGAAAAGAAAGCCCATTGGTGAGTGCCGTGAAAGAAGTTAACTATGTATCATAAAGATTCTGATTGTGCCAAAGAGATTTTTATTGCAGTTGATTTTGAAATTGATTTTTAATTAAAAATATATTAAAATAATATTTTTTTATTTTTTAAAAAATTAATTTTAATATTATCACATGAAAATTATCGAAAACCTCTCAAAAAAATTAATCTAAATAAAAATAAAAATAAATAAAATTCAAATTCTTTGAGAAGCTTTTTTTAAAAATGCTGGTTACTGTTTAAAAAGTACCAGGTGCCGCAGCCTCTAATATTAAAACTGCAATGGGTTGAAAACGACAATTCAGTGGCCGTTTCCATTCTTAAATATCTGCGCCAAGCCTCCATTATTCATGCCATAATTTTGGCCTGCAATGCATACCCAATATGAACTAAGACCTCTTGGGAACAGAAGAAGGCCAGTCTCCGACCTACTTTTGAAAATTAACATTTTAGGTGGTGGGATGGTCGCAGGAGATAGAAAGGACCGTTTTCTGCGATGCGGGGAGATCTTTAATATTATCAGTAGTTACCATCAACGGTGTTAAAATTATGATTTTCACACGAAATAAAAGTTGCTTCTAACTCAAATGATAAAATTATACCTGAAATTTAACAATATAAAAATTATAGTTAAAATCATAGGTAGAAAAATTATAAAATTATAATAGAATATATTTGAATATAATATAATATAATTATAATCATAAAATTTCATTAGTTAGGATAAGATGCATACATGATTTAAAATAATTTAAAAATACATTACAAAACAATTATATACATTACCGTTATTTTTTTCTCTATTTCTAATATATTCCTCAAAAATATTATTATTAAAATGATTATTAGTATTATTATTGGTACCAACACTAATATGGTCAGTACTAACTCCAACATTAACAAATTATTTTAATATCAATACATGAAAATGATTTAAAAAATTAATTTAAAGAAAAAATAAAATAAAATTTAATATTTAAATAAAAAAATATTTTTTTAAATCAGAAAAAAAAAAAAGGAGAGGGAGGGAGCCTAGCCTGGGGCAGACTTGGGGGCGGGGACAAGGATGACAGGGCGCTTGGCCTAGGGGCGGCAGCAGAAGAGATAGGCTAATAGAACATGGGTAATTAATAATAATTGTGTTATCATAAAATCGGGTCGATTGAATTAATTTTATAATTTATATTGATTTTTATGATTTTTATTAAATTTTAATGAAATTTATTTTTTTTATTTAATTTAATTAATTTTGTTGTTGGACTCATAAAATGTTATAATTTTATAAGTCAACTCGTAAATTTAAATATACTTTCGAGAATAATTTTTAACTGTAACAAATCTTTATTTTTCAGGAAATAAAGAGAACCTGCCAACTCTCATAAAAACGCTATGAAAGGGAGAGAAAAAATGTGACACTATGATAATAGAGAATATAAAATTTATAATTTATTAAAAAAGAAAATAGTTTTTTTATTATTGTATTTTTATATTTTTTTAAATAAATTCTACACAATAACTAGCAAACTGTCATTAATCACCACCAACACGCAAAATAACTGGCGACACGGTGGTCTCTTCTTCTCTTTTTATACTCGTAGAAAAACTGAGGCTGTTATCTTCCCGCGACTCCTATCACTCTCTCTGTCTTTCTTCCTCTCTTACAGTAAACTCGTGCATTAATGGCCTCCATTTCAACTCTTGGAATTCCATTCCAATCCCCTGGAAGAACTTCACCATCCACAGTACGTATTATTCTTTTTATTTATATATCTTTTTAATTTCACTTCAATTTTAAAAAAAAGTGACGCTAAAATTGCTGTTTCAGAGATGTCGCAGACCGAATGCAACTCTATTCTCTCACAATCCTGGTTAATTCTCCTATCTAAGTTAATTTTGATGGAAATTTTGAAAAAAACTCAATCTTATCTTTTAATGTAATTTAAATTGTAGATTTTTGTATTAAAAAATTTACTGGGGTAATCGAGAGAAGGCAAGTTATAACGTTATCTGTTGGGTTACTGGCCGGAGCATTTCTGCAGCATTCTTCTTCAAATAAAGATGCCGCAGCTATGGCAGCCGAATTCGCTGACAGTAATCTCCTCACAACTTCCCTTCTTTTCTTGTATTTATGGGTTTTATTTATCCGTGTTTCTGCTTTATTTTGGACAAAATTGAACCTTGCTTCGTGCTGATGTTTTTCTGGAAACTGCCAGAGTTTTTTTTGTTAATTGCATCAATTAAGGCTAGTCTTCATGAGTTTGGTTTGTCGCTGGATCATCGTTGTATTCTGGACAGCTGAGCGTAGTTACTGTCAATAAACTGTTCACTGAACTATCCTTTTCTTCGCCATGTCTTACACTACTGCCACTTCCCACTTCCTCCTATAGGAGAGAATCAACTTCTCACATTCTTATCCTTACAACAATTCGCGCATTGAAGTTTACACCTTACATTTGCGAGGGAGCAAGAACAGCATAAATAATATATTGCTTGTTTCAGTACTTGAACCCTTGGTGTAGATAGCTACTAATAAGAGATTGTTATCCAATTTGTTCCCAAGACTTGAACCTGCAATGTGATGGTTTCAATCCGAGTGTTAACACCATTAGTGTTGCTGTGGATGGCAGAGTAATGTGAAACTGTTCCAGTAAAAAAGCAAAAGAAAGAACGAAACAGAAGACATATAACAACTTTAATAGACTTACTCTTGGCCATGTTTTTTCTGGGCATGCAGTGCCAGCTCTCAGGGGGAAGGATTATGGCAAAACAAAAATGCGGTATCCAGACTACACAGAAACGGAATCAGGTCTTCAGTATAAGGTCATTATTGTATAGTAAATGTTTCTAATTTATCCTTTATATTTTTGCATGCACATGGTTAGTTTAGGTACCCATTCAAATTCTAAAATGAAAAGGTGTGCAGGACTTGCGAGCGGGAAATGGTCCCTTGCCTAAGATGGGAGAGATAGTTGTGGTAAGTTTCTTAGTCGGTGTGCAAGAATTCAAAGTATGGCATGGTTTTCCTGGCTGGCCTAATTTGAATCCAAGTAATTGGGGCAATAGACTTTTGGACTTTAGATGATTTAGTTTCTTTATAATCTGAATGAAGCACAGGAGATTTATATATTATTATTTATGTAGCTGAAGTTTTGAGTAGGCTCCTATTCTCTGCTACGAAAGCCTGAGAGATATTTGTCAATGCTCAAGTGATAGTCAAAACAACCAAACTACTATACATTTAGTTGTTCACAAGAACCATACTTCGAACAACTATGATGCTCACCAGTTTTAACCTTAAGATGAATTATGAGTATCCTTTGCTGTGAGTTAACAAAATAATTGATTGTTTTCTTTTCCGATTGGTGTGGTTAAAGTAGTTTATGAATCATGAATTCATTTTAGGTCGATTGGGATGGTTACACCATTGGATACTATGGTCGCATATTTGAAGCTCGAAACAAGACAAAAGGTGGTTCCTTTGAGGTATGAGATGCTTTCTCCTCATTCTGGAGTTCAATGACTTGATTAGCTTCATCAATATTATGTGACCTCTTGATCTACAGGGAGATGACAAGGACTTCTTCAAATTCAGACTAGGATCCAGAGAGGTAGCATATCCTTTCTCGATTGAATAATTAAAAAAAAAGAGTTGATTTTGCAGATCAGATTTAACGGAAATGAGAATGAACATCCTGTCTTCATAATCTATCAATTTTAAATTTAACTTTCTTCCAAGTAATTATCTTGGTTCACTTGCACACCTGTCTCCATTGCACTCATTTTCAGAGTATCTTTTAGTAGTTTGTCCTTTACATTCATAGGACTAGACCATTTAATTAGGTTGGGTAGTGCAGCTGCAAAGATGTTTCAAATGGAAAGTTAGGGAATATGTCATCGAATATCAATTGTGATGCCTCGCTAATGAGATTGATTGGGTTTTTGAGCATTCAGGTTATACCAGCTTTTGAAGAAGCTGTTTCAGGAATGGCTCTGGGTGGCATTAGAAGGTGCTGCGTCTGCTTTTCTCAAGGATATAGCCTTTGTTATGTTGAAGCTCTCTATTACATAAACTTGCCATGAATAAAATATAATAACATTTCAATCTTTGTAAGAGTGTGTGCAAATTTCACTGTATGCTTCACAGCGATGCAGGATCATTGTGCCCCCAGAACTAGGATATCCAGAGAATGACTACAACAAGAGTGGGCCAAGACCGACAACATTTTCGGTAATACTCGGGTGAAATTGCTATCCCTTGTTTGCAGTTTTATATGATTCAAAAATGAGAAATGATTGTGTTTGACAGGGTCAACGAGCCTTGGATTTCGTGCTGAGGAACCAAGGGCTGATAGACAAAACTTTGCTGTTCGATATTGAACTCCTTAAAATCATCTCAAGCTAACTCCGAAAGATTCCCTGTCATTCCCTGGCAGGGTGTATGTATTCCATTATTTCAGTCAAACGTCCAGGTTAGATTTTGTTCTTCTGGGTATTGAATTAGAGGTCAATAGTTTCCTTGTGTGACGAGTTAAAGTTTTTCCTGCTCCAGGCGAGGAAGGAAAATTGGCATTCAAACAATCCAATTTAGAGAACCCCGCGATCGGTCCCATTTGGGGAATTAGTTCACGATACCTGGGCATGCTCATTTGTTAATTTATATGTATACATATATATTACTGTATATCCACATCAAAATCTGAAACGAAGTTTTGAATTTGCTCTTCTTGATCATCGAAAAGGTTCCTTTTCTATCTGGTTTTTATCAGTGCAACATCTTTGCCAAAGTATTTTGGGCGAAAGATAGTATTGTATTTTGGTTTGATACATGTGAACGTGGGTGAATCTTCATTGTTTGATTTCTGCTTCCTCAAAAGGAAATTCCAGGGCATCAAATATTTGCATAACCATCCATGTATCAAAAGTCCTCCCATTCTGGTGACTACACGTCAAGACCACACGACTGAATTATTGAATGGTTTTACCACTCGACTGTTGGAACATTTGATTGTCAAACTGTTTACACGTTCTTAATGTTGTAATTGAGACTTGAGATGACGTGATTTCCGCTCGCTTTGTACAGTAGGGCCTTCTGCCAAACTGGCTAAGCAGAGACCAATTATTGGTCATTGCGGCAGTGCTAAAACCAAAGACTATCCACATCCAGAGTGACCGCTGACCTATATCAATGCTTGTGGTTAATCCGACCTGGATTACTAGAACACATGTCTAAAACCCAAGTTCGGGTAGTTAAAAATCAAACAAAACCTTGCAACAACGGCCGGTTCCCGGAAGCACAAATAAAACAAAGCACAGATAGCGAAAAGTCATTCTACAGAAATTTAAGTCATCTCCAAGCATCCACAAAGTTACTCCCCTAATTAACTGAAAGCTCACGCCGCTTGTAACGCACCATTACCTTGTCTTTCACACCAACGACCATTGCATTCCAGTCTATCTCAGGGAAAGGAGAAATGAGCTCCAATTCAAAATTCCTCAGCAAATGACTCCATATCGCTTTTATCTGCAAGTAAGCAAATGGTTCACCGAGGCACCCGTGCCTGCCACCTCCAAAGGAAATGTATGAAAATGCACCTGCTGCTTTGTCTTCTTCTCTCCCAAAAGCAAATCTTTCAGGATCATAGCTATCTGGGTCCTTGAAGACATGAGGAAGCCGGTTAGCAAATGCCGGAGATGTTGCAACAATGTGACCCTTCGGGATGTCATATTCTTTCCCATCTCGTGTTGTCACACTGAAGTCACTGTGTGAGCTCCGTAGAAGCATAATTAGTGGAGGATGGAGTCTAAGGGCTTCTTTGATGCACCGATACAGGACATCCATCTCGGATAAAATATCATGATCAACCTTGTTCCCATGCTTTTTCATCAGGTTCTTCTGCTCCTCCAATACAGCAGATAGGTATTCATTGTGTTGCAGAAGATAGGCTCCAGTCCAAGTAGAGGTGATGGAACTGGTGTGCTGCCCAGCAAAGAGAGCAGCAATGAGCAAGCCTGTGACCTCAGACTCGGTTGTTGGGCGACCATCTTTATACTTTGAGTCAATGAAGCACTGCAACATGTCATTCTCTGATTTGCTGGCACATTTACGAGAATTTATGATACTTGCAAAGATTTCTGCAAGCTTCTTGCGTGCCCGGTCACGACGGCGATGAGCTGGGATGGGCAAGTATGGGAATAAAACACTAATTGGGAGCATTCCGTTGTCAAGGTCATGGAATAGAGCAGACACGTCATCGAAAAGCTTGTCACGCACTTCTCGTCCAAGTAGACATCTACTGGCTGTCAAAATGATCACATGCTCAAGCTCATACTTTATGTCTACCACCCCACTGTCTCCCCATTTTGAGAAGTAATCCTGCCAGTTTCAAAATGATGATAAAATGATTAGAACCACAAATTCCCACATCATGATTGTTCAAGAAATCATGCAGGGGTAAAAATCTAAGGTAACATTAACTGTACAGAACAAAACCAGTATTCGATGATGATTCTCTAGAATGATTGGTGGAAGCATGGTCATCAGACTTGAATTTAAAACCCAGAGTGACTTTTTGTGTTTAAATAGCCAGCGTCAAAGAAATGGGTTGTCATTGAAACTCGGAGACACAAGAACTGACAGCATAGAAAGTAAACAGAAACAGCTGGCAGATCAATAAACTTGCTCACCTCTGCTTCTACCACCATCTGGTCCACATATCCCTTGAGCTTGTTCACTCTCAATGCCTCTGTGAAGAACCGAAACTGCTCTTGTCTAATGGAGTAATCCACGTCAAACACGACACCAGGACCAAAAGTAGGCACATTGAACTGATACACCTCCTGCTGGCTCAAATCCACTTCCGGAGCCTTGAAGAAATGCGCAGACACCTCAGGGCCAATCAAGAAAGTAATCTTCCGATTTACTAAATTCACAGTAAACACACTGCCAAGTTTTGGGTACTCTTCGCGAAGCATCACAATAGGACCTTTAAGGAACCGAATGAGCCCTCCGATCAAAGGCCATCCCTTGATAACAGGAGGCAAGCGCTTCTGAGATCTAGGCGTTAGAAGTGCAGAGATGAGTTTGGCCACTAGTAGAGTGGCTATAATGAGTAGACCCACATTCAATAACTTGTTATCCGTATCTCCAGTCATTATAAAGCCAATAGATTTATAACTTGATTTAATTAACTGAAAATCAAAACAAGAAACAGATATATCAGATAAATAGTACCCACGTCACATAAAATAGCTTAAATCCAACATGAGTTTCTAGCGGTGGAGGTGAAAGCAGATCTAAAGGTTCCATCTTTAGTTAACATTGAAGTCAAATAACTATGACTAACAAGGCTTAACAAATCTAAAAAATCTGAGAGCCCCAGACTGGAAATATCCAATCCGAGACAACCCAGAATCCAGTTAACGAAAAAGAAAAATTTTCTTTCCTTGGAGTTAGGAAAAACAAGAAACTAGCAGCACATGCATACAGGCGGATTAGATAAAAAGAGGCAAGAAAATGCGGCAACAAATTCAGATACTGCACGGTTAACATCTATCAGAAAGCAATGAATTAATGATAAGAGTTGAAACTAGAGTGAAGAAGTAGAATTACCTGGTTTCAGGTTGAAAAGGAGAGGACTGGACGAGAACGAAATCAGAGGATCGTGTAGATTTTAGGATCAGACGGAAGACATAATCACATAAATGAGAGGCAGAGTGAGGTTTCACTTCACTCTCTTAAAAAAGTAGGAGTGAAAGACGTGCGTGGGGCGTGGGTTTAGATTTCACGGGAGTGCTAATCATGATGGGTTAAGTTAAATGAAGGAAAGGAGGTTGAGTTAACAAGGATACTGTGGTTAGTTGTCCATTTGGGCTCATTTGATTGGATCTGGGAGCAATACAAGACAGTGGGTGTCAATGTTTTCGTTTGGTCGTGAAGGTGGCGTTTTTTTATTGGAGGAATTTGGGAAGAATCTCTATTAACATGTGCCAGGTTGGAGGCAACCTCCACTGGCACTGGGAAAAGATATACATCTTGGTTTTTTAAAAAAATATTAATTTGATATATTTTTTATAATTGTGATGTGAAAATATTAAATAATAAAAAAAAACATTTTTTATTATATTATCAAACATGTATTTAATAAAAAAAAACTAAATACATTTGAAGTGCACTTAGTGTGCAAATTCTTAAGTCGTTGGCCGAAAATTAAGAAGGATTTCTTAATCAATGCTTAGTTTTTCAAAATTCTTGACTAAATAACATAAAAGCTTTGAGGACTTAAATCTGCTGCAAAAAAATCATAGCCTTTCGTTCTTTTTTCAATTTTAGTCAAAAACATGTTTCTAACATTTGTGGCCCTCAGTAATTTTTATTTTCAAATCCTTGGACCCGAGAGAGAAAGAAAGAGAGAGAACGAATTAAAAACGACCCAAGGAAAGAGAAGTGCATGTGCTTGACATGATTTAATAATTATACATTATTTGGTATCATGTTTTAAAAATATTTTTAAAAAATAAAAAAAATATCATTTTAATATATTTTAAGAAAATAATTTTAATTATATTTTCAAATTGACACTTTAAGCTTTTATATATATATATATATATATATATATATATATATATATATATATATCTGGTCGACATAAATAATTTTATTATTTTGAAGTATTTTTAAGGTGTTTGGTGGAGATTGATACACAGAGATTCTAGAGAGATGAGTTTTGGAATTGTAAGACTCAATCAGTGGTCAGGATTTGGAGATTTATCCTACCGGTTTGTGTCAAGTTCATTCTAGCAGATATTTTTTTTAAAAAAAATAATTTTATTATTTAATATTAAGCTGTTTAAGGATTGAGATTCCATTTTTTTCATTTTAAATTATACATTCTCATGACCTATACTACAAATTTGACAGTTTAACATAAGCTAATTTGTTTATTTTATTTTATTTAGAATTAATTGTTAATAAGTTTTATTTATAGAAAAATGACATCTAACATCCTAAATTTTAGTCTAAATTGCGATTGTCCACCGTAATTTAAAAAATCACATTTCACATCTTATAGTCTATAAACACGCTAACAATTAAGATATTCCCTATAATAAAAGTCAACAAAAATTGTCAAATTATTTACAGGAATAAAATTTTCAATTAATGATTATAGAGCTCGTGAAGCAAAAAAATAATAAAAAGGCCACCAAGCTAAATAATATCTCATTAGTTACAAATAAAAAGAAAAACAAAAAATAATTTTGTTTAAAATACCGTTACTAATTGCTCTTATCCCATCAAAACAAAAGATATGGGAAGACATATCTCTTCTGATTTCATCTCGCGATAATTAAACAGCATCCAAACCACCACACCACCTCCATCTATCTCTTGTATTATTTTTTTTTCCCTCGAGAGAAAGCATGCCCTTCTTCACCATCTTTGAATTTCATGTCAGCCCACTAATAGCCGGCGAAGGATCCAGCGTGGGACGTTGGCCCCAAAGGATAAAAAACTCGACACCCAACTTAAAAAATATATCCATTTTGGCCCATTTCTTTTTTTAAGAAAACATTGCCCCCTCGAGTCTTCAGTCCCGGATACATCATTACCGCGAAGAGCTAAGAGCTTAACTACAGGCCAGTTTACATATACTGTGTTTTCTCAATGAGTGCACCAGTTACAGACTAATGAATTATTTCCCCGCACCAAAATAAGAAAGAGAATGAAAGTATCAGTCATGTGAATCGAATACAATGGCGGTGTTTATGTGCTAGATCCAGATCACGCAGTTTAAAAAAAGAGAAAAAGTATTAATGCATTAAATTGCCATAGAAAACAAGAGTTTTACATCGTGGAGTGTAAGTGAGGGGTGGAGAGAGGACCATAAAGAAGCATGTAATTCTTGGACAAGAAAATGAACTGCCATCTATGAACTACTTGGGAATTAGAACAACTTTGTTGCCTCAACATTCAAAGCTTCAAGGCCAAGAGCCAGTAAAATCAAAAGCGTACAGTTTCTAAATTTATAATCATAATGTTCAGAGGTAAAAGATGCGAACAAAAAAGTAATCTGAGGGAAATACAGCAAGGAGAGGAATCTCATTCATTTGATATTTCCTCCGATTTCCCTTGGTGTGAAAGCCCCGAGGACCCTGAGTAGGCATGCCCACTATGACCTCTTCCTGAGTCTAGAGTAGACCGATCTGTGGATCCGCTGCGATTATGCGTTCGCTTTTGTTTAGTATTTGATTGCTCCCCAGCTTCAGACAATGAACTCTTATGTCTGCTACTATGTGTAGAGGTAGTCTGTCCCCTTGACAGCTGTGAGTTTCGCAGCTTAGAGCTTGGGGTTGTAGTTCCAGACCGGAGGGAAGAATTCATCAATGAAGATCCAGCAGACATCTGATATGAACGTTTTGATTTCTTTTCTGCTTCTTGTTTCTCAAGTTCTTTAGGGTCAGGATAATGCACAAGTGAAACTTGCCTTGAAATTTTACCAACTATCAGTGCAGAGAACCATGTCAGATCATGCTTAAATTCTATTTTAACACCACAGAATCAGATTCAAAGAATGAAATCAACAGTGCACAAAACTATCACAACAACAATAACGATGGATGTATTTTTATGGACTATTTTAATAATCAGGGACTAATAATTAATTGCACAATGTTGATTAAGGGCAGTCTATGACAAACAAATGACCTCCATGTTAAATTAAGACAAATAAAACATTAAACATCCAGTGATACATATGCACGCAACTGATTTGATGAGCAATGGTTTCAAGCTCATAAAAGTAATAGTTTTTTTTATAATTACTTAAGAGGCATCAAATGTTATGGGGGAGGTCAAAATATACTAATGAAATGCAACCCCAAAGTTCTCCTCTTCCTCATCCCTCCACACTCTCAGGAACATGACTAAAACCCCCGCAAAACCCTACAACTTCATAAAGCAATTCTCATAGCATTCTTCCCCCAAAACAACAGAGTGAGAGATTCAGCTGCTTTTACAAAGCATCTATTTACCAACACCTTCCCCTCACTTAAACATATTTTCATAGCTACAACATACTCCAAGGTGGCTCCCAAGTGATAAATGACAACTCCAAACGGTGTTTTGGGATTTTAACCTTTAACTTTCTCTCTGCAAGAAGTTGCTAACTTGCTATTCACCTCAATGCTTGACTGGAACAATCCTTCCACAAACTCCATAGAAATTTCACATTAAAATGGCCATTCTTAGTATATCTAATTCATCCCAGTATCACTATTCATATGCTTAGATAACGAGTTAGCCTCCTTGATTCTGATAACAATTTAACTTGGAGGTTAACTAAAAAGTGTCCATCAAACTACTAGTTCAATTGCTATGTAATTCATATTCCACCACAAGACTGAACATGAGTAGAAATGAACTCCCCCTTTTCTTTCTTGTCTGTATTTTCCCTTGTTCAAAATGCTGACTTCATTTGATACAAATAGCTCTCAACACTTCAGCACCATTATAGAAAAAATCCACATGGAAAATTTATTTGTGATACGCATACATCTATGACAACCTTCACCACTTCAAGTCTTAATTAACCAAAGACTCTGGTGTCAGCATCCAGCTCTATATCTCTTCCTCTAGCCATTTTCCCGTTTCTCTTGATTCCAGCAGGCACAGTTGCACAGCCAACATCAATACTCTCACCAATAATCAACAACAGAGATTTCCACGAGCATATAAAAAACAAGTGGTTATATACAAAACTATGAAATTGATTGGAACAACCAAGAACATAAATACTAAACAGCTGAAAAGAACAGAAAACAATATCATGTTGGGGATAAAGTAATTTCATAAAATACAATTCATTATCATTCAGAAAGAAAAAGAAAGTAGAAAAGGCCAAATTTACCAATCTTTGTTTCCAGTTCAGATGAAAGGAAAACCGTTGCATCTAGCCCTTGAGCAGAGCAGCTGACCAGATCATATGCTTTCCCTGTTACAACAAGTAATAATAACCCTTGTTATCACCAAATTATGGGCACATCAAAATTTACACACATAAAGTTACATCAAGATTAGCACACATTCAGATGAGTATCTATTTTCAATGACAAAAATTGCATCAGTAGTTGTTACCTGAAGATGCCTCGAAACTTCCCAAACATCCATCCTGATTAAGACTGAGTGATAGTTCTTTCCCATTAAAATCAGGAAGCTGAAATACACATACAATTATTGATGTTAGCAATTAACTCCATGAACAGCAAACCAATGATAGCAATGCTTACAATGACCTTCAAATAACTGGCACCTTATTGAGTAATACTGATAAATTTAATTTCGCATAACAATAATGAACGTAAAACACAGTAATAAAATAATAATTTACTAAATGAAACTGTGTCATTTATTTATTGAGAGAATGAAAAGAACAAAAAAAGCTTGCTTACTTCATTAATAGGCCATTGAATGAGCCAAAGCTCAGTTGAATCTGACAAGCTAATATCAGTCAATGGTTCCCTCGAATCTTCTTCAAATCCTGTTCCAGGCTTGTAACCCTCCACCTCCTCCACACCATCCATTGCCAATAACTCTGCGAAAACAAATAAAATAAAACACCATTCTTCATTCAAACATTTCATCAAACACCTTCCAAGCACTAAGCATCCCTTTCCTTTTCCTTATATCGTTACAAATTCCAATTTTGTTAATTAAAAAACAACGGAGCTTGCTGCTTGTGCAGAGGAAAACTTTAAAGATTGAATAGAAGCTGCGTGAAACCTGGATGGATAGTAATAAGAGTAGCGGCAAACAAGGACCCTTTTTTTCTCTTCTGCTTCAGTGGTGGTGCTTGTTGCTTGCAGTTGCAGTTGCTGGGCTCCAAAGTTTTAAGCGAAACCTAAAACCTTAACTCTCTGTTTTGTCTGAGCAGAAATATATTCCTGGATGAAAGAACCTTCAAAACATGAGCACAACAATTAAAACTAACGATTCTTAGTTCTTTTTGTTAAAATAAAATGTCATTTCAGCAAGAACCGTGAGTATGGAAAATTATGCCAACAAGGGTTTAGAAAAGTGGGCCTTCCATTGATAGATGGTGATGACATGTTATTGAGATATAATTCTATCCTAGTTCTATAACCGATAATGGAAATGCAAGATAATGCACAAGGGTAAAAGCGAAAACCGAAAAGGACTGAGTGATCATCATTTTACACTTCCATGTCTCAAACCCTCGATTTGCAAAAATAAAAAAAGTCACACTTATTGATAATTATTTACACTTTAAATTATGGATTTTGAGCTCTTCAAGGCAAGATAAAATTCACAACAAAGCCACTTGTCCTTCACGGTTCACCAGGTTTCCCACTATGTAGCATAAGTATAGTAAATTTGTTGACTTGAAGTGCAGAATAGATGATATTACATACCTTTTTGTAAACAATCGGTTGTCTCAAACAATCTCTAGCTCTCTGCAATAACTCTTGTCTCAATCGACTGTCTCAACGAGATAATCTCTGTGACAACTGGCGAGTAGAAATAAGAGAGGCTGGTGAATTGTAGAGGGAGGGGATGAATGGTAGGGATGCTTTTCCCGCTGAGAGCAGATTGCAGAGGGTAAGAGGGGGCGGCGGCTAGGATTAGAAATTTAGAAAAGAATTAGAAAGTTAGAAAGTTTTCTATTTATATTACATTGCTTAATTGTGAACCGGTTCGGTTCGATTTATTCGGTTTACCTTACAAAACCGATACCGAACCGGACTTTTTCAAAATTCTGTAATCAGTATAATTGTATTTTTTATCAGTTCAATTTTTTTGGTTATTTTTTTTCCAGTTTAATCGATCATCGATTTTTTTTAACAAGGAAGTGTATTAAGAGGCCGAAGCCTAGTGGGAGAAAAAGTTTCTTACAATCTAATGTCCAGAAGATACTGGGCTCCACCAAGGCTCTTATGGGCTTGAAATACTTGAAGAAACCCAGCCCAACACATTGCCACTTTTTTTTTCCTGGTGTAATGCTTTTATTCATAGAGGCACACCCATCCTAAATAATATTCTTTTTTATATATATATAATTAATTGATATTATGTCTAATAAATAATTAATTAGTTAATTAATAACAATAAATTATGTTCATGTGGTTATACGAATTTGCTTGTTTTATCATTTGATGTATAGAAGACTGTAGATGTTGCTTGTATTCGATGCAGGTTGTATCAAGTAATGACGTGTCTTCGTTAGAAAGCATTGCTAATTAATTAACCACCTCAATTTTTTCTTTTATATTTTAAATTTTTTATTATGTTATTTTATTTTTTATTTAATAGTTTAACTTGGTTTTGTGAAATTGACACTTGATAACCCATATGGTAATATTTAGAATCATGAGCACAAGAGACAAGACGGGATGAAAAATATATTAAAAAAATTGGAAACACAGTATAGGAAAAGACAAGTCATTACAAGTTACAATAATTAGCTACAATATTTTATCCTTTCTTTATATTTTTGTTGCTTTTTTATTTATTTTCAATTTAATTATTTTATATTAAATCGATTCAAGTTTCATGTTTAGTCTCGATTCATTTTACGTGCACTTTCATGATGTTAAGAATAAGTTTGAATATTAAATTAATATCTGAGTTAACCAAATAAAATATAATTTAATTAATCCAAACCATCTAAAATTAAAGGACTAGTCAACTTTTGATTCCTACTAAATTACACTTTCATCGAGGTCTCTCAACTCAATGAGATTAACAAGACTGTTATCATTTATTAACACATGTGATTTTTAATATATTTAATTGAACACAAGTATAAGCTTTTGGATTTACAATTTTTATTTTATTTTTCAGTGATAAAAATACAATAATAGCACCTACAATATTTATACTCGCTGATAAAGGAATAATAATAAATTATACCCTTTATTTCACCAGCATATATAAAGATTGAAGGCCAAAACAATCCATCTTCAACCTGAAAAATACGCCTCTTAAATCCAACTCCACCTTACAATGTCAGGTAACGATCACGAGCACTTTCATTTATTGAATACAAGCAATTTCCACCTCCTAAAGACGTCGAACGCTTCTCCTGAATATGTATGTGAAACACTGTAGTGATTCTGACAAAATTAAAAAATAATACATTATTTATACATTCTTGATAAAAAAAAATAACTATGAAAAAAACAAGGTGAAAAAATCACAATACCCCCAGTTTTCGGGCTTCTATTTTGTCTTTCAAGGAGAATATTTGTAATTTTACTGTGTGCATAAATATGTGGAAAACCAAAAATCTCCCCATTGTTTTTTATTTTTTTTAGCATTCAGAGGTAAAATAGTAGTTTTATTGTGTAAATAATTCTAAAATATTATTCATGTCTCATAAAAATATTTAAAATACTTTTGGGGTATGGGGTTTAAATTTTTTCAGCTCTAAAATAAAATAGAAAATTTATTATCGTAATTCAAAGTCCTATGTATCTATATACATGGTAAAATACTTTTATTTTTTAGTTAATTTTAATAATAATACCATACAGGCCCATTACGACAATGAACCTAAAACCATTTAAAGACTTTTACCCCATGGAATAGACATCGACAACAATAATTAATTGCATGTTTGTTTTCATATATTTTTTTTTTCTTTTTATTTCAAATTATTTTTTAATATTTTTATAAGCTGGTATAAATCATACTTTTTTAAATAATAAAATAAAATATTATTTTAATATATTTTCAAATCAAAAACATTTTAAAAAACGGTATTCTATACTCGCAAGCTCCAACCACTCTCGCTCGTGTTAATCAGTGCAAAGTTGCAAACAGGTTGCAAAGCCGATACCATATACCGACAATTGGCAATTTTTCAGCAGACCTTACTATTTTTCTCCTTATAATACCTTTTATTTATTTATTTACTAGAAAAACTTGTTTGATATTATAATAAATCTTATTTTCATTATTTTTTATTTAAAAAATAATATTTTCGAGTTTTTTTAACATTCAGGTGTAAAAAAATAAAAAATCATTTCGATTGGTAAAATAACTTCATATTTTTAACAGCTCATGCACTAACAAAAAAATTTACTTTTATGAAGAACTAGAAAATTTTGTTCATTTACTAGGAACAAAGATGATTTTTTTTTAAAAAAAAAAAAGCATCAAGATTACAGCTACTTTTTATTACAAAATTCAAAATAAACATTTATTAAAGTCATTTTAATATTCATGAAAATAGAATATTAATTTTTTTATATAAATTAAAAATTATAGTTATATTTTTAAAAAAAATATGATACTGATAAAATATGAAAAAATAAATAAAAATATTTTAAGTTTTTTATATTTCTAAAAAGTATTTGTATTTAGAAAAAACGGAATTATTAATGTTTTTTCATTCGAGAAAAAAATGAAAAAATAGGAAACGAATAATGTGAAGAGCTGCAACGCAGCCCTAATCCTAACTCGTGTCGATGGCGTCATCATGACCTCAAAAAAAAACAAAAAGAAGGCAACAGCTTTCATTCAAGTATGTAACATCAAAGAAAATCGACGCCTACCCGTTTTTTCCCGCTGGACTTTACGATCGGACTCCTTGGACCACCACTCCTTCCATCAGCACCACTCCTTCCATCAGCACTACTGTCTACGGGGGGGGGTTAATGGTATAATTAATTATTAGCCGAACTAAAATATGTTTGATTTTGAAATTATTTTTTAAAATATATTTTATTTAGAAGTATATTGAAATATATAAATATTTAAAAAAAAATATTTTTGATACCAACGTATAAAAATATTAAATTATTTTAATTCAAAATACAAAATAAAACAATATTTTTTAAGTGGGTACGTATAAAGTGTAGGCAGCAGGCAGCCATCAATAATGTTGGGATTGTACGTGCAACTACATTCATTAAAGCATGAATGCAACGTCTCTTTACTCTCTGCCAATCACTCCCTGTTTTCTCTCTATCCTAACTTATTCCGGAGCTTTATTTATTGTCATTTGGTTTAGGCCGATATAAAAATATATTAAAAAAAATAAAAAAACACTAAAAAAAAAATCATTTGGAGTAAAAAAAAAAACAACGAGAAGAAACTGGGTCTTAATCAATTTCAATGGGGCTTCATTGTGGGTTGGTTGGACCTCCTTTATTGCTATTGCCTCTTGGATTCATTTTATTACTAGCCAGCCAGCTGCTAACCGTCCCAAAAACTCGAACTCTTTTCACTTGCAACATCGGATGCAGGACCTTCGAAACATACACCCACTAAAGCTCCGGTACTGTATTAGCTAAGCTAAGCTCCTCTTATATAAGACTGCCTCCATGTTTTTTAGCTGCTAGTTTAGTCACGTTATTCCCAGGAAGTCATCTTCTGGACTAGCCTTAGAGGTGATGATGCTACACTTCCATAGATACATAGTTCATTAAATCTTTTACTTGTTCTGCATCAGAATTTTAGAGAGTAGAGGCTTAATTGTTTTTATACGTATATGAGGACTTCCAAGTATGTATGATGATAGTATAAAGTAGAAAAGATTGATGCGTGTTATTGCTGTCTTAATTAATCTTTCAGGGAATTAGCAGAGACATGAGTTCCAGTGAAATAAAGTCACCAGAAGGTCTACCGGAGACACCAGCAACACATGATGGAGTCTCAAACTCAACTCATAGCAAGAAGCTTGGAATTTACTTCCTTGAGTCCGACAATAGGCGGATGGCTTTTGGACGTGGATATGCTGTAGGAGCTACTCCTGTTGACATCCGCGGGAAGCCTATTCCTGACCTCTCAAAGACAGGCGGCTGGATTGCTGCCTTATTCATCTTCGGTGAGCAGCTTCTTCATGTGTATTTGTATTCCATTTCTCACAAAACCGTGAAAACTGTTGCACCAAGGTTAATAATCAAGTTGCGTTTTCTGCTGTAGTAACTGGAAATTAAATTAAGGTTCCACTACAATTAGGATAGATATATGAATTGGACTAGATCAGAAAAACACAAAAACTAAGAGTGTTTCTGTAGTCATAGGATATAATATGTGTTTGGCGGAATTAATTTACAACTTGTGTTCAAGAAGTGCAAGATCATGCGCATGCTTGTGTCTGGTAAAATCATATTTCGGTCAATCACTGAGCTTGAATCTTTGTTTGTCCAGGGAATGAAATGGCAGAGAGGATGGCTTACTTTGGCCTCTCTGTTAACATGGTGGCCTTCATGTTCTATATTATGCACAGACCCTTTACCAGTTCATCCAATGCAGTGAACAATTTCTTAGGAATATCTCAAGTCTCCTCTGTCCTTGGCGGATTTCTTGCAGATGCATATCTCGGTCGATATTGGACAATTGCAATTTTCACAACAGTCTATCTTGCGGTAAGATATGTTCATGGACACATAATTAATTCCTCAAGTTAAATTGTTAGGGGTTTACTGATGATGCGTTTTCCTTTCAATCTTTGTTTCCTGGAGGGTTTGACAGGCATAACCCTATGTGCAACAATGAATATTTTCATGCCGAACCAGGATCAATGCGATCAGCTATCCTTGCTTTTGGGTACTTGCGAGCCAGCCAAATCGTGGCAGATGCTCTATCTTAGCACAGTTCTTTATGTGACTGGATTTGGAGCTGCAGGTATAAGGCCGTGTGTTTCTTCATTCGGAGCCGATCAGTTTGATGAAAGAAGTGAAAATTACAAGTCTCATCTGGATAGGTTTTTCAACTTCTTTTATCTTTCTGTAACTACTGGAGCAATAGTAGCCTTCACTTTAGTAGTCTACATTCAAATGAAACATGGATGGGGATCTGCGTTTGGTTCATTGGCCATAGCTATGGGCATTTCAAACATGTTATTCTTTGCCGGTACTCCTTTGTATAGGCATAGATTGCCAGGAGGCAGCCCACTAACAAGAGTTGCACAAGTTCTGGTCGCGGCCTTCCAGAAGAGAAAAGCCCCGTTTTCCAGCAGTGAGTTAATAGGCCTTTATGAGGTTCCTGGCAAACGTTCTGCTATAAAGGGTAGTGGAAAGATAGAGCATACAGATGATTTCAGGTATAATTGCTAATCTTTTACATTTTTAACATTTCATAGATTAATACAGTTTTAGGCTATATGAAAAGTTTGCTTCTCAACCTCTGGCTGTTTGTTCAATGGTCATGGAGGATATCTCTTGCAAGTTGCAATGAAATCTGTTTTGGTCATTCTTCTTTTTTTTTTAAAAAAAAGAAGGAAAAGAAAACCCGTTCTGGTCTTGATGCATAGATGATTTTTCACCATATAATTTCCAAAACTTCTGGGCTTCAACAGATGTTTGGACAAGGCAGCTTTGCAATTGAAGGAAGACGGTGTGGATCCAAGTCCTTGGAGGCTTTGTACGGTAACTCAAGTAGAGGAAGTCAAGATACTTATAAAGCTAGTTCCAATACCAGCTTGCACGATAATGCTCAATCTAATCTTAACAGAGTATCTGACTCTATCAGTACAGCAAGCATATACTTTGAATACACATTTGGGTCGTCTCAAACTTCCAGTAACATGCATGCCCGTGTTTCCTGGCCTCAGTATATTCCTGATATTGTCCCTCTATTACTCGGTATTTGTTCCAATATCCAGGCGCATTACCAGTCATCCTCATGGTGCTTCTCAGCTTCAAAGAGTAGGAATCGGTCTGGCATTTTCAATTTTTTCTGTTGCTTGGGCAGCCATTTTTGAGAGGTATCGGAGAAAGTACGCTATAGAACATGGCTATGAGGTTAGTTTCTTGACTCCCATGCCTAACCTGAGTGCGTACTGGTTGTTGATCCAGTATTGCCTGATTGGAATAGCTGAAGTCTTTTGCATCGTGGGATTACTTGAATTTCTGTATGAGGAGGCTCCTGATGCAATGAAGAGTATAGGATCTGCTTATGCTGCTCTAGCAGGTGGAATAGGCTGCTTTGCAGCAAGCATATTGAACAGCATTGTGAAATCAGTGACGGGGAACCCAGGCAAGAGGCAGCAATCATGGCTATCCCAGAATATAAATACTGGTAGATTTGAATATTTCTACTGGCTACTTACAGTTCTGAGTGTGATAAATTTCTGTGCCTTTCTATATTCAGCCCGTAGGTACAAGTACAGGGCAGAGCAGAAATTTGGAATTCAGGAAGTTGTAACCAGCAAACAAAACACCCCAACAAGCCGTATATGAATTCGAAATCTAAGATGGATAAGTACCACATTCACAATTAAGTTTTTCTCTTCCAGTGCAAGATTTCCTCTTCATGACGTTTCCCTTCTAAAACATAACTTAGAACAAGATAAAACATGAATCACAACTGCATTTAATCCAATTGCTGGCAAAGTTTGAATTCTGCGCTCTTGTCATTATTTCAAGGTGCATTGAAGATCCTGACATTGCAGGTGCGCGGTGTGAATGATCAGGGTTTTCAAGTATTGAAACCTGTACCAATGAGTGATAAGGTCCAATATGTTTGATTGCAAGCTTGAGCCAGTCCCCTCTTTATGGCTGGTTCCCTGGATGGAACTGTCCAGTGTCCCTATGCATGCCTGTATCTGCTGAGCTTATTGTCTACTATTCACCCATATATGCTGCCTCTATATGACAGAGTCATGGAATCGCTCGCATGGGGGTAGCTAAATATTAAATGTCATCGAACTAATTGAACTCTGGAGCCCTTGTAATAAAAGTAATCTGCATCATAACCATAACATGGGCCATGGCATGGCCTATGAATTCGATAAACCACTCAAGAGTTGTCCAGAATCTTCCGTAGACTTTAGCTGAACTAAGTTTGTGTTTTCTTGTAAGCTAATTAAATTCAATTAAAGAAACATTAAAAAAAATCAATTCAATATTTCATGCCAAAAACATTTTTAAAACACATTTATAGATAATGCAAAACCACCTCGAGTGGACGAACTAGTGTGTTTGTGAAGACATGACATGTTGATTGTACAAAAATATTTTTCTTTGAAAATATTTTTTTCAGATTTTTATTTTATTTTCAACAATTACTTGTCAAAATCATTGAAATGAGATCGCTGGCATGAGTATTTTTCATTCATAGAAAAATATGAGGGCAAGGTTTCCATCTTGCTAGTGAAATCAAATATCTAAAGCAAAAACCTACTTTTATGGAAAAAATTATAGGTCCAAATATCCTGCTCGAGTAGCAATTACTGTAGCAGAACCTCGATATTTCACAAGTAGCCTCGTGCAAATCAATGGCAGATTCTTAATCCATTTTTAAATCAGTCAACACATACAGATGAACAACATTATAGTTACACAAGTAGCAAGCTAGAAAGTGCAAGCTAAGTGCTTCGATTCTTTCATGCTGGAACTGATTGCGTTGTTCTAGATGCCACACAGAGTTGTCTTAATCAGCAGAACCTGGGCTATGCCTTGTATGAATCAGTTATAACAGCTATACACTGATCAGTAAAATCTAAACGAAAAGCAACGAGTTTTTGACCATCAAGAACAGTAGGAAATTACAACGTAGTATAATAATATCAGCAGTACTTGGGCTATGCCTTTGTATGAATCGGCATAACTTTTATGACTCAGTTTATACAAGCTATACACTAATCGGTAAAATCTACACGAAAAGCAATGGGCATTCGACCATCAAGTACAGTAGGAAATAGTGTAAGTAGGGAAAAAGGAAAACTGTTCTATGCAAAAACCTCCCTTTTTCTTCTGAGAAATCGATGCAAGCCTCTTCTAAAATAAAGCTCAGTGAGCTTTTATTTACACTCCAGCCAGTTCTTCCTCCATTGACGGGGAATCAGATGCACGCCAACTTAAGGGCTTTCACAAAACTCCATTTCCTAACAATGCAAATACAAGTGGTTCATCAGAAAACCTCAAGAAATCTGGTGCTATTATTAGGATTTCCATATAAATGGAGGACTAATTCTAACAATATTAGTGAGCAATAACTCACAAAAAGGAAGTGAACATGGCACTTTATAGAGACAATTCAAGATTGGAGCTATATTCAAAATAACTAATATGTAGGTGCAAAAAGCATAGTAAATGTTACATTTTGAAGGCTGAAATTTTATCAGCATGTGATGAGAGAAAAAGAGTGTGTGTCTAGAAGTTAACAATTCAACGAATTGTCTCGATCCCTCATATACCATCTCCACATTGACGGTACGATGAAGTCCTGAAATCATGTTTCTAGGCTATCTTTAGCAGCGACTGATAATAATTTGGTCCATAAAGACAAAATTAAGCCTGCTCACAACCTTTCCAGAGATCAGTTCCTTCCCAGGAAGGTTCAGGACTCAGATTTTTATTTTTTATTTTCCAGTATGAAACTGACTGTGTAATCTATAAGGCAAAATTCAGCATACCTTGCCACATATTGGACAACTTTCACTTCTTTCCAACCACTCATAAATACAGCCAAGGTGAAAATGGTGAGAGCATCGAGTTGTGATTTTAGGATTTTCAGGAGTGTACTCTGCAAAATGATCATTCAAAAACACCTTACTCGATGGGATAATAAAATCAAATAACTTAAAAGGCCACAATCTGATGCCAGCACAGTCTAAATACATTAAATTACCATCAAGACAGGTAGGGCAGGCATCTTCATCTTCAGAAGATGGTTGATTTAGCCCGTGTGCAACTTTTGCTGTCAAAGATTTGTCTGACAACTCTGAAAAGCCAAGTTTATTGTCATCTTCAGAATCAATCCCCTTTCTTTTTCTTCCAAAACCCAATGATTCCACCCCAGAACTGCTCATATTTCTTCTCAGCGGTTGTGTTTCTTCTTGGAAGTGAGTCATTGACTTCCTTGAGACTAAACCATAACGCTGCAAATGAGCATACCTCTGATCAGTATCATAAGGGGCAGACCTGGATGGTGAGAGTTGAGTGTCATTTGCAGAACCATCTGATAATCCTGTGCCAACTCCAGTCGATGACAAAGAAGTACCTTCCTGGGCTGGCGAGACAATCCTACCTTCAAGTCTGTGAGACATTGTACCATACTGCAAGTGCATGGCAGAAGGTAATAAGTGCATCACATAACTGGAATGAACTTAAACAACAAAAGAAATGGGGATGTGTCACAACAGCACCGAAGAACCAGTTTTGGAAAGGGAAATCTATCATGACAATCATCTTAGGAATTAGGATCTTTTCATGATCAAGAATATAGGTGATTGTGTAATTTAATTAATCGGTTTTTTCAAGCCATTTTTAAGAAACTAAACCTCAAATCATGAAGCATACATACGAGATAACATTCATTGGAAAGCATAAACATGAGAACAATTTTAATCATAAGGTGGTTGAGATATTGATAGAGCGCACCATGACATTGGAATTGCACCCAAAAGAAAGGTACTGTTGAATCATTTATTACTCTGGGGGCACCTAAAGGGTTTTTTGAGACTATTTGCATAGACTAGGTGAAAAGTTTATTTCATGAATTTGTGAAATTTGAGCTCTATGCAATCACAAGAGTATAGACGATAATTGAAGTACAAATTGGCAAACCTCTGAAAGACCTAACCCCCTAGATTTAGCCCAAATGCCCTGGTTGCATGATTTTATACAAGCAGGGAAGGAAACCATCTCCACAACAACAAACCTAGAGTTTAACAAACATCTGTGAACTGAAAAATCAACAGTCAACTGTGTTGAGTTGCCTGTATTTCAATGCTTACCCCACTGAGTAACTGGTGGAAAAAGAATTTTACGCAAATGCAGTGCCTGTATATCGAATTGCCTGAGTAGGCATGTTCTTCATATTCATCACCGCATGGACAGCAGCAGAAGGCACCCATCTTTGTGCTTCAAAAAATAAAACCCAAAAAATCGGCTGTTGACAGCTAGGAAGCAACAAGCTAGGAATCAAGGATGCTATAACTACCGTGAACCTGTACAAAACAGACACATTTGAAGCACTTCATGAGAGCAGGCATCAGCATAATTGGAATGATGAAAAGAAAGAGCGGTGAATGACATAAATCATCGGCCAAAGAAAAAGAATTTAAAGTCCTTTGTTGAGAAACCCTCTTGGGCATTAGGTCCTTCTCAGAAAAACTTTTGGAGTTTTCAAGACCGAACATGTAAAGTGCTTTATCTACGAACTTTGAAAGGAATAGATACATAAAAAAGCCACCAAGCTTCTACAAACTAGAGTGGCATACAACATTAGTCAGCAGTAAAGTCAATTCGCAAGAATCTTAAGGGCAGTCAGTTCACATAGCTATGCGTTTTGGAAATGGCAAGCAAGTGCAGATGGAGATATGCCTAATAACACCAGCTCCAGAAAGTGATAACGGGCATGAAATTCATCTCAAACCAATTCCAGCAGTGTCATGGTCATCCAAACAAAAAAAAAACAAAAACGAATGCTTGCTTTGTCTACCATTAAAGCTTTGAAAGGGGGGATTTGATGAAACACTTGTTTCGTGAGTTGCTATGGACTATAAATTCTTCACAATGGAATGATAAATCAATATATTATCTACGATAGATTTTTATTTTTGAAAATAAATAGCAATGTACCGGCAGTATAATACAAATTAAAAAAAAAAAAAAACTGAAATCTCACTGTAAAACAACAGCCAGTCTAACCTTAACAAACAGCAGAGAGACACTAATTCCTTTAAAATCACTCACCCTACAAATTATATATATCTAAAATAGAAAGAACAAAAAAAGAATAAATTTAGAATCTGACAGTGTATGAATATTGGTGATCGCAGGTCGTGCTGTGAGAATTGAAAGTATCCCAGGTTTTGGTTTACGCGTGCGCGTGTATGGAGGGGGGCGGAAAGGAATAGACAGAGTGGAAGTTTCCTTCTACTTACCTTCAGTACAAATGAAGAGAAAGATTTGCAGCAGCAATCTCCAAAGGGTAAAGAAAATGTATAAAATACGCCACAGTGCCAACGACTTTTGCAGTCCACAGAGAAAAAAGGGAGGAAAATATGTCTTGTTTCTTTCTTAAAATGATTTTGTGTTTTTGGGAGCTAATGGCAGGAACAGGGATTAAAGAAGAGAAACTACTGTACACTGTAAAAGATAACGCTGCATTGACAATTACTCTAATCAATATATATTGGATATTTCAAAGGGGGAAAATTCTCTGTATAGAATGTTTATATTCTAATTTTATATTTTTATTTTCTTAGAATAAATTCTTTTAATTAATTGAATATCACCTGGTTATTCTTGGTTTGAACGGAATATATTAACAAAAATTGACTACGAAGATTAAAGACTGTGCTAGAACATATAACATTTTGAAAATTGTAGCCAATCAAATTAAAGGTAATAACTTGTTATCCATCATTTTTTCAGGATGAACTGCGGTACTTTAAAAACAGGATTAAATGTTGGTGAGTTTAGATTAGTTGCATGAGAAGCTCAGTTTTTTAATTCAGTAGATAAATAAATAACTCTCACTTAATTACAGCGTGGAATTAGGTGCGTCAATAAAATATGACATGAAAGAGACTGCTCAGCTTAATGATAGTTGAAGGTGAGGAACCCTCCATAGCCGAGGGTGACACGGCCGTACAGAGTTTGTTGGAGAAGAAGAAATGCCACTTCACAGAAGTCATCGGTGTGCTTGTTACTCTGAAGACACGGAGTAGTTAAAGTCAAAGGAAGGTGGTCGAAGATAGCTGGTTCGATTGTGTTTTTCGCTGCTCGTTTTCGTGTTGTCGGTTTTAGGCTTCCTACCAAGACATGCTACGGTTTATAACCAACCATCTTATTAAAAGTTTAAATTTATAAATAAAATTTTAAAATATAATTTATATTATTTTTTAATATATTATATAAAATAATTTTTTTTTTGAGTTTTAAACTTGTATAAATTTATATTATTTAATGTTTAATTTTTTATCAAATAAAATAAAAATAATGAGATTTGAACTCATGACCGTTGAGTCAACAAGATTTTAATATTATATTAAAAAATTAATTTATCTAAATACTTATATTAATAAATAAAATTTTATAATATAATTTATATTATTCTCTAAACTTAAAACAAACAAATGGGCTATAGAGGCAAGAATAGAGGCTACATCGAATGAAACTGCATACTTAAGTGCCTGTTTGGCACTGTGACTAAACCTGTGTTTAGCAGCGGTTGACTTTTTTTTTTCATTTTAAATAAATATATTTTGGTGTTTTAAGATCATTTTGATGTGCTGATGTCAAAAATAATTTTTAAAAAATAAAAAATATTATTTTGATGTATTTCGGCACGGAAAACACTTTGAAAAGTAAGCGCAACCACACTCCCAAACTAAACCTAATAGCTGCAGGAATAATATTTTTTAAAAAATAAATATACCTGTAGTTTTTTTAACAATTAAAAAGCTTTTTTTAAGTGAAAATTAAAAAAAAATCAACCGTGTGATTAAATAAATCAAGCTTTACATTTGTTGATGGATGAACAAACAAATAAACCTTAACTAAAAACGAAAATTAAAAGACACGCCTGGAATGAGGTATTTAATCTCTTAAGGTTGCTGAATTTATTTATTAAATTCAAGGTTACACATATTACAAATATTATCTGAAAATATTTTTTTGTTATGTTCAAAAATAAAATTTATGTATACAAAAGAATAAAAATTATATAAATGAATAAAAAAAACATTCTTCAATATTTAAATATATAAAAAAAAACAAATAATCATCATTTAAAATAGTCTATCTAGATAAAATGAAAGAGAGAAAAGGTATTAATCTTAATATGTAAAAAGGAGAAAAATATAAAAAAAATCATTAATTTTAAAGAATAATTATAAAATAATATGTTTTTAAAAAAAAGGGAAAAAAAATAGATATATCATCTAATTTTCCAGCCATTGCAGTATCTGGAAGAGCAAGGCTTAAGTTTTTCTTTATCCGTTAATTCTACTCCACACAGGAAGCTTCTTCTTTCTTCCTGTTTTAACTGATGTTTGATATGTGAAAAGTTAAACATTCTTTGAAAATAAACTAACAGTATATTAGGCTCAGTTTATTTTTTTTCCATGGCATAAGATAATGTTTAAAATCTATTTTTATTTAATTTTATAGTAAATAAAAATAAATATTTATAATAATTTATATTCTCTAGTAAATATCCTTCTTTGGAAGAAAAATTAATTTATAATAAAAAACCATGTCTCGATTATTTCCACACGATTATATGAAGAAAAAAACAAGATGATTAAATTGATAAATTATATAAAACTTTGTTCTCACTGACAAATTTTAAAAAATTCAATATATAATTATTCATAAAATAATTTTTAATTTTGTAATAAAAAACTATAATATTATTTAAAATCATGGCATAAACGAATAATTTTCTAAATATCATATTGATAATATTATTTGAAGAATAGTTTTTTTTTGTTTTTAAAAGAAAACAAAAGGCTAATGGGCTGAGTTCCTCTAAAAGCAATGATGGAACGTAAGGCTCGTGTGTCTGTCTGTTTTATAAGCGAAAGGCCCATGTATGCTTGCCTGATTTTCTCTATTTTTAATCTTGTTTTCTTCAAATAAAACGAACGACATGTCATTCATCCAAGCTAACGATGCGTCATCCACATCTATGTTTCTCGGTGACCTTTTATGACCATCAAATAAAAATCTACGTTCTTGGACCCTAGACATCAAATTTTAATATATTTTTCACCCAACATCATCCAGGGTTTTTACTAAGTAAGGCTTAAAGCCCATATCAGCATGTCACCAAGTTATCGGGTCTTATAACAATACTTAAATACATCCAAGGAAAATACTATTAAAAAAATCAAATTAATAATATAATTTTTTTAATAGAATAAATATATACTGACATTTTAATATAAAAAAGTTATTTAAAAAAATCAATTCTATTTTAATATTGTATCAAAATATATTAAATAATTTTTAGTTCTTTTGATCACATAAAGAATAACTCTTCCATTTAACATATTATTTTAACTATTCAATTTAATTTTTTCTCATGTAGATATGAAATAAAGAGAAAAAACTTTATTTTTATTTTTTATTTTTTAGCTTTGCCTCTTGTCTCTCATTGGAGTTGCTAGAATCCATGTCTAGCACTCTCAGAGCAATGGAGCAAGCTTGAATGCAGAAGAAGAGACAGAAGTTCAATATTATTGAAAGCCTCCCCATCAACTGATGTGATTGCATAAAGAACTGATAGATTACTAGTAAGATGCCCATCATCACACTATTTTAACAGAAAAACACATAATCATTTATACTCAAAGTGCCAAGGAACCTCTCAGAACTCCATCCAACAAGTTTTCTGGTGAAGTACCAGAGATGGGATATCCAGCTTTTGGGATATTGCCAAAGCAGTACACAGGAGCTTGCCATTTTGCATCCGCCAGTGCTGCTCCCACTTCAAAAGTCATGACATGAGCCTCCCTCCCTGTGAACATCATAATCATAAGAAAACCAACGCAATCTGCAACCCCATTTTGAAATCCCTCTTATCATGTCAAATTAATTTCACTAGAAATAAATAGCTAAACTGATTTAGAATCTAGTAATGGCCCGTAATATAAACAAGTAGACTGGTGCTGTGACAGGAGTGGAAACGGGAATGTACAGACCAAATTGGAATACAAACATACCAGTGTAGAAGACCCAGTGAACAGGCCTTTTGGTGATAACATCTTCATAGTACCAAATGAAATCCGCTTTCTCCCAAACGTTACAAAGAAAGCCATCCACGTGTCGTTGACCCAGATAATTTGCCCCATCAAGCCAATTAGGGCGAAGAATTCCAACCTCCACATGCGTAGTGGAGCACTCCTTGTTGGAATCTAAAGTGTAAAAGAAAGAAGTGCCATTGTTCCATTCAAGGTCATACAAAAGCTTGCCTAGTTGGTGTTGTATGATGTTGAAATTTCTACCATTAGTCCAATCGTACCAGAGATCTATCTTTTGAAGGGTTCCACTGTAATTCATGAATAGAATTGCGTGGAATTGGTGAGGCCATGGTGCCGGAGTTGGGTCTCCTTCTCTGGATGCTTTGATTATTGGTGAGAAGGAGAAGATAAGAAGAATTGAGATGGAGATAGAGATGGGTCTGGTCAGGGAGGCCATTTTTACTCGTTGGAGATGGCAACGCGTGGGGGCAGGGGATTTTGTTTCCGTTTTGGTCTTTTATTTTTAATGGGCTAAATTACAAGAATACCCCCAAACTTGAGACGAATTTTTTTCTTGGGTGAGTTTTGATCAAGTTTGATCCATTGGCCTAATAACAAAATTAAACTCGGATAATATTTGCTTAAAACATGATAGTTCAAAGATAAAAATGACAAAATTAATAGCTCAAAGCTTGATATAATATGATACAACCTTAATAATTCAGAGCTAGAACATATCATTACACTAATGAATTTTTATTTGGATTTTAAAAAAAAAAACTATTTAATTATATAGTTTATCTCGATGTTAATCAAACAATCTCTAGTATCAATTTTACCTTCAATGTTTTTATAAATTATCAAATAAATATTTCCACCCGTTTTTTAGGTTTTTCATTTATACCTTCATCTAAAGATTTTTTGTGTAAAGAAACAATGCCATTTTGTAAGAAACTTAGCATTTTATATTAAGTTTTCTAGCATGAGTCCCTAATTAAGAAATCAAAATAATTTTGTGATTAACTAATTCAAAAAAAAAAAGGGTTTGGATGCAAAATTGAAAACAATCCAATAATTTTGGTGTATTTTCTTTTCATTCATTAAAAGGCACAACTGTTGAAAAGTTTCGTTAGTTGAGGGGGGAAATAGAGATAATATTACAAAACTGCACTTGGCAAACATAAGAAGCATGGAGCTGCAAGATAGTTCATTAACATGAAAAATGATTGGAAATAAAATAATTAAACACCCACATAGCTTGTTTTTTCAGAGTGAATAATGCCAAGTTTTATTTTTTTTTTCGTCAGGTATATAACCACAACGATGTTTCAGACAGTATATATATATACTTTATGGAATATAGGATAGGATCCGAGAAAGAAACTTCGATGGCTTCTTACTTCAAATATCTTTTCAAAGCTTCAAACAAGAAATGGAGTTGGTAGAAATGGGAATTAGAGCTGAAAAACCCTCGCGAGCGAGTGAGATTATATAGAGCATGGCCTTCGGTTTCTGTGAGATAGCTTGCTAAGGAAATCTGGAACGGCCATTAAAAGTGTCTTGCATTTCCAGGGCCATATAAACCATCCAAAATGAAAACAAGTGCAAATCTAACTTTTAACTTTCACAACTCACTTGAAAATTGCCGAAACATATGGTACAGGTAGTATGTATTTGTTATCTAAATATACTTCATCCCTGAGATATATTGCTGTCTAGAAATAATGGTTTGGGCTATGGTATAAATAAGTCCTAAGCAACCCAATATCCTGATCTTAATAACATCTGATATTATAATGGATGGCAGATTAAGGGGAAGCATTAACAATGGTGACGAGTCCGTCTGCTTTGTGTTACTCCAGACAAACCGGTTGAAGAGTATATGGCTGGGGAACGTTTGAATGAGGATGGCTAAATTCTTGACTGCAAAGAACCAGTCAGGGCCACCAATTTCAAGGCCCCAACCAACATTACCATGCCATGTATCTTCCCATATGCTGTAGAGGGCTGTCAAGACCAAGTAGGCTGATATGGCCACTGTAACAGGGAAATACCTTTGTTTGTCCCCAAAACCAGCTACAAAATCCGAGTCCTGGTTGAGAAGCAGCAGGATAGGAGCCAGGAAGAAGATTGCCTGGTTTGAGCCCCCAGCCAGATTGACATTCAAGATCAGGCATATAGCAAAGCACATTATAGCAGCAACATTACCAACCGCAGGCATCCAAGCTCCCTCAGCAGCCATTCTCTTGATTGTAAAGGTTGGCACAGTAGAGGCATGTCTTTCCTGCATGGAACTCATTCGTAGAGCAAAATTTGAAGTACTTTGACTAGATTGACTGTGTCTAATTCCACCCCTTTCAAGAGACTTTTCCCGCATAAGAGAGGCAAGTTCAAACTTAATCTCCAGTGCTATGAGCATGAAGATTGCTGCATATAAACCGAGAAGAGATGTTCTCGCCCCCTCAACAGCCAGTAGAGTAGTGAGCTTCCTGTCTTCCTCTGCCAGGTCTCCAGCTTCATCTCCAAGGATGCTTTTGATTCTCAACTGACCCTCCAACAGATAGGTCACAGGAAAGAGGGCTACTAATAAAGCAAATACCCATGGTAGCAGCCTTGTGCTCGAAGTAGATGGAAAATGGGTGAAGACCACAAACACAGAGGCGCAGACCATGGTCACAACAACAAGGGCATGCAGAACAACAGCTTGAAGAAAATACTCAGCGGATATGTATACTCCAAGAGCAATCCCTATTGCAATGGAGAAAAATGTTCTCAGCTCTACCACGTATTTAATGGGAATGATGGATGTCACCACTGCTAAAGTGAGCAGAACTGCCACAATAAGCAACCATGATGGTCAGGTCGGTTTTGATGCCATGAAGCCATAGATGGAAATGTCATCAGATGATTGACGAGCTGCGCTGATTATGTCAGATCAATAGGTCCATGCTAGTGGGATTGGTGGCTGCATCAAGATGAACAATAAACCTGTTGCCACCACCAGTACTAGGCATCTCTTAGCCAACTGCGGAAAGAAGAAAGAGTTGAATCAGCAATCAGAACATACGGCTATTGGTTTGCTCAAAATATAAACTCTTGGAGAGCCTTAAATAGCATCCTAACATTTTATTGACAGGAGACTGGCCCTAAGGAACCCAAAAAAGGCATTTAGTTAGTCAAGGTGTCCAGGTCTTAAAATAACTATCTTCACATTCAGGTGAAATTTAATAGCGCAGGAAAGTCATTTAATTAGAGCTGCTTCAGTTCATTAATTATCTAATTCTTACTATTTTCCTCCACAGAATGATCAGGTTGAAATTAAACTCAAATGAACAAACATAAATCCTCTTCTTTCATCCGTTCAGCAATTTTTTAGGCCAAATTTTCTATGAACTATAGTGATGATGTATCATTTACTTGACAGATTCAAATCATTCAAGATTTTTGCACTAATTTATGAGCTTTCTTGTCTGAGGGACAATAAGAAGCACAATTCTATAAATTGCTTGATTTCAGCAAGTTCATCAAACATACAGGAAATTTCTTGCATTGGAGAGGGAAATAAATATATTTGATCAAATATGATGGTTTCTTAATAGTTTAGTTGGTTTAATTATTTTTTGATTTACAGAAAGAATATACCAGAAAGAGCAACCTTGTGTGTGTGAGGTGGGGGGATAGAAAGAAACTTCAATATAAAACAGACCAGGACATGAGAGAAATGCAAAGCAACAATGGGTACACAAGCCAATCCGGTCATGGCAATGCAGAAACCCAAAAGCAAACCATCAGATGGAGCCCTCCCATTCCACCATTGAAGGGCTTCAAAAATTGTTTCACGGAAGAGCCAGATTGATAGAACAACCACACCACCATGTACATAACCTTTCCATGGTTTCATCTTTGAGCCTGTTCGTGATTTCTCCCTGCAAAGTCAAGTAAGCAATGAGTAAATGAATCCCTAAATAGAAGTAACTAGGAAGGAATTTAAAAGTCTTCAAATACAAGAATGTGTCAACACACTTGTAAAGGAGCATCGAGGGAGTAACAGCCAGTAAAAGTACAGCTGAAACCCACACAACAGGCTTTGCTGAAATAAACAGCATGGGCAACTTTGAGGAACACAGGCAAGTCAAAATCCAAACTGTCTTTGGTCCAATCCGGCGATCCACAGATAGTCGTCTTACCAGAGCCAAACCCACAAAGGTTGTCAGAATAACCATATAGCTTGGATACATCACATCCTCCTCCGTTCCATGGTAGTAATATCCCGGGTAATTGAAGAAACAATTCTCAATATGGCACAGCAGCAAAGCATGGCTGATCAAACAAATCTCAGCTAAAAAATGAAGTTTCGGTGGGAGAAGAGCTAAACCTGGAACAGACATGGTGAGAACAACATGTGCGATTATAAGTTTACAGAATGACTTCAGGGACATACCTGCCATCCAGATATTTAGATCCCAGAAATTGTGCAACACAAACAATGTAACTATCAGGCTCCCGAGCACAACAAAGGAAAAATATGATGACAGACTTTTCTTTGTAACAAAACGAGCAAACTCAAATCCAGCAATCACAGGCAGTGGAAGAAACTGTGAAATAATGGGGAAATGGGATTAATATTTTTTTTTACATGTAAATTTCCTTCTCATTTTCCCCCCCTTCAATATCTGTTAAACATTAATCGTGAAGGCAGAACAGCCTGAACATGCACAAATATATATAGTACAAAAAAGAGGATCCAATGTAATTAAGCAAGAGTTAAATTGACAATTGTAGTGTAAGAGCATGCACTTTCAAAAATGAGAATTGATGAGTTATTTGATAAAAAAAGAAGTATGGAGGCGATGGCCACCATGACCAACTGTGGAAAGAATAGAAAATCAATAGCAACTCCAATACTACTATGTGCAAAAAGAGCCCAAGGGTATTGATGAAAAATTGCTCAAATACGAGGTTAGTTATTATTGATCCAAAATCATTCTTTAGTTAAAAAATATATCATCTCTAAGCTAGATTAATTCCAACAGACACATCCAAATACATTGATTGCACTGGAGGATGAAACAATATGGTGAGCACCCAACTATTGTGACCCCGAGAAGCTTTTCATCAATTGCTCACACTAACGCTGTACAATGCATTGTGGTCCAAGTTTGCAAACACAAGTTTAGAAGTGGAATGCAATGCTTTAGCCATTCAAACTGTTTAGTCCCATAATCTGCACTCAAGTCCTAGACCACAACCCCAAGCACACAGACTGTATGTACTCCTACCTTATAATTACAAAGAGGCAGGACAAACATTGTGGTCCAATGCATTGTGGTCCAAGTTTGCAAACACAAGTTTAGAAGTGGAATGCAATGCTTTAGCCATTCAAACTGTTTAGTCCCATAATCTGCACTCAAGTCCTAGACCACAACCCCAAGCACACAGACTGTATGTACTCCTACCTTTTGGATAAATCAAGGTCCGTACCAGTACAGGAAAACCTACAACAATTGCTCCAACAGAGCTGACAGTCACAGCCAAAGCAGTGAAAGCCCAGTAACTAAATGCATCAGAATTCATTCCAAGGGCAGAAGCCCCAGCACCAGTAGCCCCTCCAAGCATTGTCACGGTCACAAGCAGATAATTCAACGGAGGAGGAACATGAATATACCTTCCAAAAGAATGGAAAACAACTCTAACCTCCAAACAAATCACTACAACAATCAATGCAACAGCACCATTCACAACACGAATGCTATGCAACTGATTCGCATTCTTAGTCAACCACCAAAGCGCACCCCTCGTAGATGCATACAGTTGAAACAAGAACGGAATAAAAAACAACAGCATCAAATCACAAACAGACACAGCTGACGAGAAAATCACCGAGTAATGCGAAGCAACATGAAATACCAACGGAAAGAAGAGCAAATTCAAGGTATGAAGGCAACCCTCAAGTGGACTGAGTATAAAATTATCATCAGGAACCTCTCCGCCATGATATTTCACCTCTTGTTTTGACCTAAATGAAGAAACACGAGGAATTGCAAACATCCAATAGAAAACACATTTAAAAACCATAAGATAATACGCAGAATTTTGCATACCGAAAGCAGAGATTGTAGCCGAAGTGAATATCGAAGAAGCAGCGAAAGGAACACATGCGAATAACAAACGTTCAAGCGCGAGCACGATTGTAGGGTTTTCTAATTGAATCCATTTGAACTGGAGCGAAGCCCAAGCCCCGATTAAGAAATTCGTTTGTGCACAGAGGAACGCAGCGAGCAAACCAAGAGGGATCGAATTGAAAGTGAAGATCAATGAGGAGCTAAAGAAGAAGGCGATCTGAGCTGTAACTAGCGACGCCCAGACACCGAAAAACGCACCGGACTTGAAATTGAGTGAGTCGAGGATGTAAGCAATCATCAAACCCAGGGTTAGGATTGTGACGACGGGAGTGCCACCGAGGTCAAGGAGGAAAGCAGCACGGGGAGCGGGAGCGAGAGCGATGCGAGTGTTGTGAGCAAAAAAAGAAGCTGAAAAGCGAGATCTAGAAGAGGAGGTAGAAGAGGAGGGGAAGTTAGAGTTGGGGGAATAAGGAGAGGCCGTGGGGTAGGAGGAGGAGGAGGAGGACGGGGAGGTTATGGAATCGGCGATGTAAGGGCGGAACGACCGCGGTTGGAACTCCGGAGGAATCATTTTGACCGTCGCCGGGATAGCAGAAAGAGAGTGTGGTAGTGGTGATGACGGAGTGGAAAGAGGAGAGGACCTGCGAGGAAATCACGGGTGGTTTTGGGTTTTAGGAAATGCGTGACCTATCTGGACGAGTAACAGCCGTTGGATCGTGGATTTGCTGATCCTATTTCTGTTATTATTTGCGCGAGAGAGTAATAGGATTCGAAGGTGCCAAGCAAATTTACGAAACCTTAGCCGAATACGAGTTAGGCTGATAATAAAAATGATAATAGACAACCAAATGTCTAAAATTTTATAATTAAGCTACTAATTTTTTAATTTTCTTTTTCAGACTAATATTTCATTAATTTAAAATATTATGGGGCAGTTAATATAGCTATAGAATTTGGCGTAGCCTGATAAATTAATCGTAGATCTCAGTCTGACCCGGCTTGACTTCTATTTCTTATTAAAAAAAACTCGCGATTATTTTTATCGTTTTCAGTATTTATTCTCTAAAAAAAAAAATGAAATAACATTATTTAAAATTATTTATTTATAAAAAATCATAGTTTAGATGGACATGGACCCTCAACAATCCAAACTATGGGCCGAATCCATGTCTTGGTGTCTGTTTAGTTTTGTGGTGTTAACCACGTTCTAAAAAAAGTTTAACACATGACCATTTGGTATTGCAAGAAACGAGTACCAAACCATGTCAATAGTTCCTATGGTCAACCGTGAAACGCGTTCCAACCAATATTTTGTTTGAAATAGCTTCAAGTAGTTTTTTTTAACTTCTTGTTTCATTCCACCAACAAAGCAAGTTAGTCTGTGACTTTTTTTTCAACTTATTTTTTCAGACGCCCCTGTGACTTCTCAAACCCATCTTCCCAAATTGCAAACTCATTTGCTCCCCTGCAAACAGGATAAAAATACCCAAATTAATTATGTGAGTTATTTTTTTTATTTTGAAATACAATTTTTTTTCATGAATATATATATATATATATATATTTATATATATACACACACACACACACACACACACACAGTAATTTTACAAGTTAAAAAGCTACACACAAAGCTTGATAACCAGACACACAAAACTGCTTTTTTTCAACCTCAACCATAACAGTAACCACAATATCAAACACACCTTTGGTGTCATAGTTGTCCAAACAATTGATATTGGATTTTTGAAGATTTTTTTCATTTTATTTATATAGTATAAAGTCGAGTTTTTAACAAATAAATAGCAGATAACATGAAGAATTTGATGATCCTGCACGAGAGAGAGAGAGAGAGTTTAGAGTTATGTAATTGTCGAGTGGAGTTATTGATGTGTAATGTGATGATAGAGAGTTTATGATGTGTATAATAAAACTCAAATTTGAGTCAAAACATATACATTTTATAAGAATATACAATAATCAAAATTTCACCTATTCACTTGGATTTATAAATTATGTTTTCTAGAAGTTAGATTTTCTTGTATAGAAAAGGAAGTAATTGTCAAGTGTAGTGAGGTAAATGGAAATGTCTTTTTAGGAATTCATTCAGACATTGGATATTTAATTGAGATGAAAAGCAGACAATACCTGATAGAAATATTAACTTGAAAATTAAAATGTGGAAGGTGGACATTTTGCAACTAATGTTGTCCACGTCATCAAGGTTAATTGATTTTAAATTTTTAAATAATAATAAAATAAAAATAAAAATTTAAAACATGTCAAATATGGGTTACGAGACTATGTAAAAAGTGCATTTAAGTTCTCCAAATAAAAAAAAATGTATACAGTTGATACTCTTTAAGACTCAAACAGAATTATTTTATGTACAAAAATTTATTTTTGTTATTTCAGGGTCTTGACTAGAAAGAGACATTTTTGTTATTTCAAGGTCAAGATAAATAATTATGGTGTTCACTAGTTTTATTAGATATGAGAGGTTTGGTAACAATTATTTGAAATCTTAATAATTTTTTGAAAAAATAAATATGGAATAAAGGAAAGAAATCTAACTTGACTTAATTTTATGCACATGAAACTTTCTTTTTTTTTTTACGTATTTCGAGTTTATATATTGGTTTACCAATGTTTAAAGGGTATTGGTAATGTTTTTACGGGTTGAAATAACATAAAAATTAAATTTTCTAGACTAAACATCTATAACAGTATTTATAAGAAATAAGTTGTCTACATTTGTTTTAAAAAATAACAAGGGTAAAAAACATGTCATTCGCCCATTTAAAATATAAGTGTTTAGGTCTGGGCTAAAAGACCCACAAATACACCGGTTTTTATTTGCAGTGATCTAAGAGCAACTCCGATACAAAATGCTACTATGGAAAGCTAAATTAATAAAATAGTTTGTTGAATAGTGCAAATATAATTTTTTTGTATATATATATATATATACATGTGCTAATAGTAAAAGTCATTTAGAATAGCCAAATATATTTTAATATATACTAACCAGTAATATAAAACAAATTTTACAAGAACAAACAATATTATAATTTTTTTCATTGTTTTTTTATATTATTTAAAATGCTAACCAACAGTAATATATAAATTTTAATTATAGCTTTTTTAAAATAACTTTTTTAAAATATTAATCTTGTTGAAAAAATCTCATAAATTCTTAAATATAAATAAATAAATGAATTATCTTAATAAATAAAAAAACAATAATAATATAGTTTATATAAGATTACATGTAAAAACAAACACTACTTAACAAATAAAATAATATTTTATTTATAATTGAGCGAAAAATAAAAACTAACTCAATACTAAATATTCTTTTATTATTTAGAGACTCGATAAATCCATTAAAATAATTTGGTAGTGGTTTAGATATTATTTGATATTGTAATAATAATGACTTTTTAAGAATATTTTTATCTAAAATATATATTAAAGTAATATTTTACTTATTCATCAAAAAACATATTTTAAAAATCATATACGAAACAATTTTAAAAATTAAATATTATTTTCACAAATCATGGATGATATAACATTATACATGACCTTTAAATTAAACTTTCAGAATTTTCTTTGTCTATGTTTGCTTGCTAACCTTTTCTTCTAGTCTCGTTCAATGTTATATATATTATTTTATTTTTCTACAACAACACGTTAAAATAGCATCTTGAAGACAAAAAATCATTTTAGCTATTGATATAGCCATTACATTGGAGAGTAAAAGGTGTTTATAATAATTATATATAGATTTATCTTCTGATTAAGTTAGTGGATTGGAGATGCTTTAACACATATGAGTTGTCTTGGTCTTTTTTTTTTTTTTAAAAAAAATTAAATACAAATTAAAAAAATATTGAATCCAGTCAAGTTCAAACATAAAGTCTCGTTGTCAAGTTAAGCCACAACACCTAATAATTTTTTATAATCGACATTCCTTTCAATGTCTTTTTTCTTAAATATTTTTTAAATTGATGTTTTAATTAACATTCCTCCCATGTGTTTGTTTTTTAAATGTTAATATGTGAAATTAGTTTTATTATCTTTTAACTTAAAAAAAAGATTAAAGTTAATAAATAAATTCAACAAGCACAAACATGTAAAATATCATATTTTGCGAGATTATACATGTAATCTAGACCTGTCTCTTATTTTTTTATTTTATTTTTAGTTATTACTAATGACATTTTTCATTTTGATTAACAGATAAAATTCTTGATTTGTTTGATTTCATTCATGCAAGAGTTTTTTAATCTTCATGGTTTTTCATTTATAAAAAAAAAAAACCAGCAAAAAAGTGAGTGTATGTGTGTGTGTATTATATTTTTTGTATTGAAAATAAAATATTTAGCCCGTAGAAACCGAGTCAAATAACTAGTATAGTTGAGATGTTTTTGAGCTTAGTACTTTTTATTTATAAAAAATAAAAATAAATGTTCAATATAAGGTTTCTCCTTTGTATTTTCTTAATGTTTTGTCGTTTCACATATAATTTTCAAATTAACTTTTTATATACTTCTTTTATGGATAAATTATTATAATTTCTATTAAATAATTAAAAAAAGTAAGAGTAATGGATACCGTTAAAATGGAAACTGCCTTAAAAAAAACCAAGCTATTTTTCGCTGCAGTCCTTGACATGTCGTTTAACAGACGCACGAGCATGTCTCCAGCACAACACTTAATTATCACACCTTAAAATGTTGAAAAATCAATTTTTTTTTTTTTTAATCAATGACTGGTTTTCTGAAAATTAAAAAAGGCAAATAAAACCCGAGGTATAATAATAAATAGCAATTGAAAGGTTTTCTGAAAATTATCACACCTTAAGATTTTTTTATTTTGATAATTTCGTATCATTAAAATATGTTGATATTAAAAATATTTTTTTTAAATAAAAATAATATTATTTTGATATATTTATAAACTAAAAAAATATTTTAAAAAATGAGACTGAGTTTTCATGCAGCCCTGGGCTAACCCAATAACATCGAATTCAGAGAGGAAATATCTATACGAGCAAGAACCTCGGCCTCTGGAAGGCCCAAAATTACCTTCTATAAAGAAAAGTAAGGCTGGTCATGGTGGTCGACTGGAGGCCCAACTCAAATAACCGCAACTGCCGCTTCTTAAAAACTTTTCATAATTAACTTTCTTTTCGATTATTGTCAATTAAATTAGAAATTGTAATAAAATATCACATTTTAAATTATTTTATTGTAAATAGTTTAATTTTAAATATAATATAATATTTAAAAATGATATAAAAATAAATTAGAAATAAATTCCTATAATTTACAATGTTAAAAAAGAAAAATTAATGTTAACCAGTTTCTTCAAAATACTCATATATATATACATCACCATTAAAATCTCAACTGTAGGATTATCAAAGCACTCTTCTCTTCTCACCCTATCCAATCATAGATCATATGTCTGTCATCAATTTTATGTCTTATATAGTTGAGAGAAAATAAAACTTTATTGGATTTATATTTTTGGGTAAAAAGATGAAGGTTTACATAAATAATATATGAAATAAAATGAATTGACTTCAGTGGAGCTTTTAATTTCAATTTATTTACCAATTAAATTCAACATTAAACACTATAATTAAATTTAATTATATGAACAACATGTTAGTTAACTAGTGCTGGAGTGTGGATGTGGTCTTAAAAAGGGACAAATTTAGTCAAGTGAATTCTATCTTTCTATTTTTTTTTTTTAGGTTTTTAAGAAATTTTATCTCTTGAAAACATATTATATAGATCTAGCAGAACGAATAAAACTCTAATAATTCCATTTTTTTTTTTATAAAAAATACATAACCTTTTATCATCACTGTATCCTTAAAAACTGTTTCTTCTTATAATAGACTGTAAGAGCAGATTCCAGTATGCAACTTCCCATACCGTAACTGCAGACCAGGAACGACAGATTTGAGCTCAATTTTAGAATAAATCTCAACCCAGGTATTTACTAGTTTTAAATCTCAAGGGAGAAGAGCTGGTATCTTTTGGTGGCCTCTTAAAGTTAAATGGCAGAGCTCAAATTTGTTCAAGCTAGCAGTAAACTCAGTGTGCGAATGAGCATGGGAGTGGAATCCAGCTTGAGAAAGCTTCAAGTTTTAAAACCTCTTTCTCATAAACAAGAAGTAATCAGAAGGGCGAGGGGGATTTACTCTTGATCACAACTATTTAGCAAGATATGTTTGCGGTCTGGTGGCAACTAATCGTATACTCAGATGCCATGGCAGCCACCACAACCCTAAATTCAAAACTTGGTTTCGTTGTAGTTTTCACAATAATGCAAGCTGGTTTAAACCTGCACAGTCTCCAATGGTTTCAGGGTAAGGTGATCGTGACCAGAGAGTTGTCTTCCACCCCTCTTCAAAATCAAGGTCTGATGCATGGTACCCGGCATATCAGTTCGAACAAAAGGCCAATTATAAGGCTGTAATTGTCTGTTCTCATTGTCTCAAATACGTCAATCCATGGAAACCACGCGTTACAATATCGCGCTCTAGTTTAGCAGCCTGCAGAAACAAGGTCCCAATCATATCCTTTACCTGGATTTCTTTGCAGCACTCACTACGCGGTCTGGGAAAGGAGCAATGACCCGCTTTTAAGGTCCTTTCACTTTCACCCAAGCTCGAAGACAACCTTTTCTCGAAGAAGGGCAACGGAAAAGTCCCTCTCTCAATTATATTTTTCATTGTTTGAAGTAGGGTCATAAAGGGTCGTAACACCATTGAAAGGACACACAAACCTCCGGGATTCTGTGTCGAAGACAGCTACAGAGCTTGTATTTTTCTGTAAAATGTCCCCAGCATGAGTCCAACACACGTGTGCCTGGTTTTATAGCTATTAATAAGCTGACAAATTCCAACCACGTTACACGATATATTTGGGCTGAGACGCATCCAATTCCACTTTACATATTGATGAGCACTCCCTAACCGCTCTGTTCAATCAACGTGTGAGCAGCAACTAGTCACCGTTATGCCAAGTGAGCAAAAAGAGCAATTCTTGAAATGAAAATATATGAAGGGGAATGGCCCTTTTGCTTTACTAGAATGCAGGCTGCTATTCAAAGGCCCCTGCAACATGATAAGATGGACCCTGTTAATCACTGTAAATACGAGATTTTCTAATTAGCATTGCATTACACCATAGTTTCAAATGTTTTGAAATGCACCGAGCTAGCTGTAATTTGTTGAAAACTTGCAGCTTAGTTTTACAGATCCATATCATGCATCCATGGATGTTTTGAATCCTTTTTTATCATTACTTTCCACATTTGCTTGCTTGAATTTCAGGTCACTCCCTCGAGTGAAATGTGCTGCTTAATTGTTTAAAGTTGCAGAAACTTTCCCGCGCTGTATTTTTCCTACATCCTTTTCCTGCTGGAAGATAAAATATTGCTGCAATCAAGATCAAGGGAAAGAAGAGGAGATGAAAGTGGACCCCCACCGCAGTATATTGAATGGAGAGGGAGGAGAGGATGAGGAGAGTGTCTAACCTCACCTGATGGGGTTGAGCTGGTGGCTTGTTAAGGCCACATGTTTCTCATTAATGCAACAGACAAAGCCAAAAGGCTTCTGTTTATACAGCCTTCTCCCTATTTGTTTGTCTCCTCGGGTTGCTCTCACTGTCCCCCTTCCATGTCCATGGTTTATGGATCTCCGCCTAACTTCCAGTACTCGTGGCCGCATGTTGGCCTTGCCTGAATCGCCATAAAAAGGAACTCCAGCTTGCTTCAAGCTTACAGCATTCACACGTGGATATCACAATCTGCTTTTTTTCCTATGATAAATTTCTAGCTAGTTTTATAACTATTCTATTTATTAACTAGTTATATTACCCACACTTCGCTATGGATTATTATATCTTTTTATTAAAAAAATTATAGAAACAAGTTTTTTCTACTTATTTTTATAGCTAATGTTTTTAAATGAAAATAATAAAGTGTATGCAAAAATATATATAATAAAACAAATTAAAACTATGCATGCTAATATTATTTTTTTTTAACAATAATTAAAAACAAAACTAAAAAAAATCATGTAAAATAGAACATTTATCTTGTTGTGTTTGCTAAATTTTCTTAATTAATTTTTTTAATCAAACAATAATAAAAATAGACACACATTAATTTGTTTAAGAAAAATGAAAGAAAAAAAAATATACTATGCAAGATCACATATATTAGAAATATTAGCACACACAAAATAATTTTACAACAAATATATATCCCAAAAGGTTAAATAAGTAAATAAAAAAAAATTAACAGATGAGCTTTATTAATTGAAACATAAATTTAAAAATACTTTCTAAAAAAAAACATTTTAAAATAAGATCAATTAAAAAAGCAAAATAATAATAATAATAAAATAACAACCCAAGTATTCTGAACCTAAACAGATAAATAGTCTTGTGGATGGGTTTTAAAACTGTGTGCCTAAACCTTTTTTTAATTTTTTAAAGGGATTAATCATTATTATTATTTTTAAATACTTAGCAACTTTTCACTTGCTAAGCAAGACGACATATCGCTTACAAGCCCAGTTTTAAGCAATCGCCGTGGTTGAAATATTATTGTTTTTAATTAAAAACCCTAGATTTTAATATTATTTCAACCCAAAAACACTTCATCATCATCCTTGTAATATCGACGAACAAATCCATCAATTCAAAATGTCCAGAAAAGTCTAAAAAATCCGAAATCAAACTTATATTTATTTCCCTCCACCGAAATCTATTTTCCTATATATAAATATTGAGATACTGACAATCACCATCAAGCTCCGGTTATCTCATGGAACATGTGAACATGATTTTTTTTTATAGTTATTTAATGGTATAAAATGATTAATTTTGTCATTTATCACTGGAATTCAACAATCTTTGTTTTTCTTTCTTTTCTCTAATAAAATATTTAAAAAATAATTTAAATATTTTTTTAAATAAAAAAAATTAGAAGGGATCTAAATCAGAGGGCAGAAAATATTTTGCCAGGAAGCAAATAGTGCAAGTTACAATAAAAAAACTAGTTTATTTTAGTTTTATAATTTATAATATATACAACCATGACGGGAAAACTGGGCCCTGAGCCCTTGACTAAAGGTAAGAGTGAAGGCAATTTCAAGATTTTCATAAAATCACGAACTCATTCCACCGTGAATTTGCTGGACTCCAAATTCTGCTGTTGCTTTCAATTCATTCCGAATTCGTGTTGTCACTTTTCTTTTGGATGAATTGGATCATCGTTGTTATTTTCCGTTGACAAAGTCATGCTACAAAGTGCTTAATCGTGGTATCAGTCATGAAGGAAGCTTGCTAGTTTTTCCTTCTGCTTGTATATATCCCTCGGCAGCCCCACCTCCTTAATATTGACTGCAAAACCTTTCTTTTTTTTAATGTGCAAAGTTGCAATAGAAAATAATATAAAATATATCATAATCATTCATTTAAGAACTCAAGTTTTTAGATGAGATATTTTGTTGATATAATATCATAGTCTTGTTCATCCAATAATTACGAGTTCAAATCTTATCATCCTTATTGTATTTGATAAAAATTGAGCATAAAATAATATGAATTTATATACAAGTTTCAAGCTCAAACAATTTTTATTTGAAAGTGTGTATTACAGAATAATAATATATATATATATATATATATATATATAATAAAATCTCACTTAATACCTTAAATTTGTAGGTGAAATAATTAGTAAATATATGAGTTTTGCTCCTTCCACTTGACAAGTCTTGATCCTTAATTTCCCACAAGCCAGAGAGTATCTTTCTTGCAGTATTAATTGCTCCATGCAGGCTGTTAGATAATGACAGTAGTGTTTGTTTGAAAGTGACAGTGCAAATGTGTAATGGCACTTTCCAAGCAGATCTCAGCCTCATCTGAATTTAATGGTGGAAAGGCACCATCTTTCTTTTCCACGATACTCTGAACTGAACCCTAGGTTAAGGAGGGCAAAGATATCATCTTCACTTTTAGAATGATACATCACGCTTTCAGCCCATGTCGGCACGCAAGTCTATTATCTTTATGGAAGTGATTATTTGCCTGATCATTGACCAGCTCAGTGGTTGTAAGAACATTAGTGAAAAACTATCCTTGATGGTAAAAAAAGACAGGAAGGTGGTTTAAATTTTGACAAGTAATTAAAGACATGGTTGGCTAAATAGTCTAATTTCGAGACAAATTCAGCATACATAGAAGGAGAAGGACAGGTAAAACCAGACTAGAAATCAAAATGTAGAGGATGCGAAGATGATCCCCCAAGAGCGTGTCAAAGACTATGAACAGCTAGCTATTCATTAGGTTTCAATCCTGAAAGGCTCCCAGAAAGGAGTTTTGTTGCTGGAAAATCTTCCCACCACCCTGGAATCTAAAATCTCTAGGGCCTCTTCAGATTTGATGCATCTGGGTGTCTTGTACTGATTAACTGAAGACCCTTGAGATACACAAAAATCCATGAGCGCATCAAACGTTCCATGTATCACCACCCTTATTTCCAGGGGTCCAATTGATTTGTCCTTCTTCCTACACCTCCTATAAATAGAATCGAGCGATTCTTCAACAACGGAGCAGCATTGCTCCATTATAACTGGATCAAGCTCTGGCAGATCATTAGTTCCTCTCATTTTAAGTTCCCAAAACAGTACATAATGACCTGGGATTGAGGCAGTGTCAGCGAAGCTAGTGTACTCAGTTAGAAGGAAACCGAGTGGCTCAAGGAGGGCTTTCGCTCGTGTCACTGCCTTTAAGAGGTCTTCTTCATTGGTCTTGTCAGTATCAATGCTTAAAACCACATTTCGCCGGTGCACAAAACGAAATTGTGGAGCATTATTGCAGAAGCCAGTTACCATGAGAATGTCTCCAACTCTATATCTATACAGTCCTGAGAAAAAGAATAGACAAAATAGTGAGAGACTGAGCTATGAACAAGGCATCATCTTTTTATTCGCAATCCATAATCAAAAGCATCTGTCAAGTTTATTACTCTATTTATAGGATGATTTGGGATCATTGTGTTGAAATCAATGACACAGCAACTAGATGAGCTCATGATGGATGCTTAAATATAGAGCGTAGAAATTCTGAAAGAAAAAAAAAGTCAGCGTAAGGAAAAACTCACCTGTAAAAGTGGTGACAATCAGTTCATAGTAGTGACCAAGTTTGACATCCACAAGATCAACAGCTTCAACCTTTTCCTTGCAATTCTGATCGGTAACACTAACACCGTTGCACTGGACGTTCTGTACCACTTCTTTGTGGTTATTATCAACAGGCAAGAATTCGAAGTAGGCCATATTTGGAAGGAGGGTGTAAGAGACATCAGAAGGGTTGCATAGTGGTTTGAAGTTGATTCCCAAATAACATTCAGAAGAGCCATACATTGTTGAAACTAATGGGAGCCCACCGCTATAGAATTCAAGGGTTGGGATGTATTGGGCCATAGAGCCTGTAACAATTACTTCAATGTACTTTGTTCTCGGCCAAAGCTTCTTAATTATTCCTTCCCAGGATTTCCCACTACATTCATCCTCGATTAAATCGGCCAATTCTGAATTGGGTTTGCTTAGAATTGACAAGACGGCATTTCTGCAATTTGGGTCAGTAATCCAATCACTGACACTGCCTGTTCTTATGTTGGAACATAATTCTTTCAAATATTCCTCCAAAAATTTGATAGCACGCAGTAAAGCTGATGCAAAGACTGCACCTACTCTTAAAACCTCTTCCCGCTGCGCTAAACCACATAGCAATTGACAGTACATGCTCTGTTTGCTATCAGAACATAAGATGGTCTCATCAGGGCTTGTATAAACATTATAACGGTTAAAAGCCCGGTTTCTGAAGTTGTTGCTCTTATAGTAGCTGGTTAGGACAGGTCTTGCCATCAAGCCAGAAGGGGTGCTAATTTCGGGTTTGATAAACAAAAGATACATTGCTTTACCCTGATCCAAGCCATCAACATACCTGAAAAAGAAAAATAAAGCTTTTTAAGTCTACTCACCTTGCTTGCACCGTTCCATTCTTATAAGCAGTACTAAAATTCAAAGGAATATGAATATGGAGAGAGTAATCTTACTTGTTCATTACAGGCACAAGGAGGTTATAAAAGAACGTCTTCCTTTCCAATTCTTCAGCAGTCGAAGGCATCAGTTTTGGCTGTCCTCCAGAAGTTCCAGAGCTGCATATAGTTAACTTGATTAGGACTTTCAGGGGAATTTATTGAAGAAATAAGAGAGCATAATTGATAATTTTTTATACCTAGTGAGGAGCTCAGTAATTGGTTGAGCTGAAATGATAGATGAAGGCTCTCCGTTGGCAATTCGCTCGATACAAGGCTTGATATCCTCATAATTCACAACGGGAACTTTATTCTTGAAGTTTTCCTTACCAGAATCACCATTGAGAAAGCTTTTAAGATACTCTGTATGTAGATTTGTGGTGAGGATTTCCTCCAATACCTGCTGTTGTATTTGGCATGCATTGTTGGTCAGGTCTTCCAAGAGCTTCAAGCCAGCTTCATAATCATTTGGATCAAAGACTGGCAACATTTTTTGCAACAATGGAAAGCTAGAATGAAATGCAAGTTTTCGTTAAGAGTTTTTGCTAGTCTTGCAACATTTCATAGGACTGTTTGGCTAAATGGTAACCAAATAAAGCTGTTACAAGCCTATGCTCTCTTTCTGTTCAACGAGATTGAAGAAAAGCAAAAAAAAAAGCAGCCTGGCAGCTAAAGGCAAGAGCAAAGAGAATGATCAGGACAAAACAGGCAGAGAACAACTTGATGGGAATTAATGCTTCTCATGCTTAAAAGGCTTCTCCCTCTCTGTCACCCACAAGCCACAACTGGAATGTGTTTCTGGGTAGCTGAGAGGCGGAGAGGAAACGAATAAATAACAGATTCTGGAGGGGATTTTGGGAAACGATGTATATTCAAAATCTCTCTAAAAAAAACACAAAGAGAGATGAGGAAATTCAAGGGAAGTAGAGGTTGTGGAGGTCCTACACACGTGGCCTTGTCTAGTAACCTGCGCTTAGATGTAGCTCTTACTGGTCAAACTACCTATATAAAATTAAATCAGCCTGTTGCACAATTTAATTTGAATAAAATTCTTGTAGAATTTCAAACCCAATCACTGGCTTTGTACGTATGCTAAAGATAAGATTGTTCAGCAATTAAGTATCCAAGTTGCTCAGAGTCTACCTCTCATGCTATATAATAAGATCAGGCAGGTGGAATGAGGCAAAATATAATGATTAACAATGCAAGTAAAGTCATGCATTAAATCTAAGTAGTGAGCCATGGGAGAACAAGACAATGTTGTGATCAGTTGGCAATCATGGAGAAGACTGCTTTACAGCTCTTTTGTTGTGTAAAGAATCCTAACAGGGAAACAGACACCATTTCTTGAGGGAGAGAGGGGGGGCATAAGTATTTTTATTGTAGAATTAGTCCATCAAGTTAGTATAGATTTCAGGCAGCACCACACATGGAAATTTGCATGAAAACACACCTCGTGACTCTCTTTTTTCCGGCAAGGATGTCTTTAATTTAATTTTTATTTCGATCAAGTCCACTTGATCCTAAAATCTAGACTCATAAAACTCAAGAAATGAGTAAAAATCCTTAATTACCAGACCAGTCTCGCATAAGAACTGCTATTTACCATTTGCTTGTCTCAAATTCGGCTGAACGTCGGATTAGAAAACGAGAAGGGGTCTGCTTGGCTGTCATTATTTCATTAATCCTGAGCAAAAGAGTATCTGTAAAGGGACATGGAAGCAAGCATCCACAACCAGACATGTTGCTGAGACCCACATTATAGACTTCTGTGCCTCTAGGAAAATGAAAATCTTTTCAAGCTAGTGACTTTATGTTCCTCGTCATTAATTTTTATACTCCCAAATCAATCTCTCGTGCTTGATCTAAAACTAGAAGGTATTCTCCGTTTGATGAAAAAACAGAGAGAGAGAGAGAAAATGGTTTCCAAAATGAGCTGTTTCCATCTCTCACTCAACCCTCGCATATGGGATGGCGAGCCTTAAACGGGGCGTATGGCCATTCCCATTCTTACGTAACTTTGAGGGAAAAGGTGTGCTTATATAAACCGCGATGCTATTTCAAGATAAATTTTTTTTATCAGGTTTTCAGGTTACTCTGTGGGCATCAGCATGGCATAATCAGAAAAGGTCCAGTCATGAAATTACGAACAGCTGTTTATTTACCAACACAATCCGAGTTTTATTTTTGCAGAGACTTTATCCATATGTAAGATATCTTCATTACTGACTGGCATTGAACAAGCAAACTCTGGCACAAATTCAATTCAATAATACTAGTATATGTTATACTGTTAATTGCAGATAATTTAAAAAAAATGGAGGAAGAAGAAGAAAATAAGTATTTGACAAGGGTTTGTCATGAATCATGTGTCTTTTCAAGGACCCTACTATGGTATCAGCAAAACTATGATTGCAGGCTGACCGAGGGAAGCAAAATATTATCGGGATCCAAACTTGGAGCTATCATTCAAGCCATGCTGGATTTGATTATAATTTTTTTTTTTTGGCTACAAGTTATTTGATTTTATTAATTAATATCATTAATTTACTCTTGCAACATTAACTGGGGTCCCAATGTTGCCCTTAGTAGTTTGTGGTGAACGCCAGGAAATAGAAATTAATATTGAAAGCTTGAATATTTCTTGCCTGTATCCTTATTGGATGGGGGGCTGGTTGAAGATGCATAGAAGCAATTAAGGGAGTGTTACTTAAATAAATAAATAAAATAATAAAAAGGCAGTCATATCTAGGCAACGATCCCTGTTAAAACCTGTGAAACGATGTTCGATAAGATCATTGATTTAGAGAAGAGAAATGGTGGATTAATCTTTAATCAAAGATATTAGGACATGTTTATCGGGATTTGCTAGATTTGGTTTCAGAGTTTTCATGTTCAAAAGAATAAAACAATGGAAGGGGTGTTCTTGGGGGGACAGAATGCCCTTGAAATGGGCAGATGAGGAGGAGGAGACAAGGGCTGGAGGGCCGTCGAGCTTCTTTACTGGAAATAAATATCATTGTTGACCAGCCAGTACAACAATTACAATCTGGGTTCTCCAGAGCTGCCACGAGCTTTGGGGCGAAGGATTGGAGCCAGGCTTACAGCTTTCTTGATAATAAATGATCGGGAAAAACAATTGGAAAGAAAAATGGTCATGAGCAAAGCAAACCTTGCTGGAAAGTTTAAAATAAGAAATGACAGGTTGTGGATCCCGAAAATAATAAATGCACCGGTCAAATTATGGACGATTTGTATTTGTATTATCGTTACTCGATTGGGAAATACGTACTGAAAGTGCAGCTCCTCGAACCAGATTAAGCTAATTTCAAAACCATCTTGTACATTGGGTGAATGCTTTTTACGAGTTGGATTGATCGTTGACTCAGATCAAAGCGAGTCATAAATCAAAAATAATAATTTAAATTGATTTGAATAGAGTAATAATTGTTATTGTTTTAAAACTTAATTTTGTATCAATTTGAGACCAGACTTAAATAATAAATCACGAGGGTTAATCTGGATTAACCTAAATTAATATAAGGATAGAATTTATTATTATTATTATTTGAAAAATTTGATTCCAGGGTTGATCAAAGCAAGATATGGGTTATGAGATAAGAAGGTTACCCGGAATTATTTTAAATCAATATATAAATAAATATAATAATTATTATAATTTTAAAATTTAACTTGAGAATCACTTAATACAAGACCTAAATCACAATTGTGAATGATCAAACCATTTGATCAAGAGGAAATACATAATTAAAACAACATGTTTTTTAACTCGTGTTTTCCAAGTCAATATTGGTTTCTTACCATTTCAAATCGACTCAATACTTCTTATATTTTTTCAAGTTCAAATCAATCCAGACCTCCAGTCATTATATATATATATATATCTTGACCAACAAGACCAAAGAGAATTTGTACAGCACCACCAAATACAAATTATCATTTATTTATCTCTCATCTCAAGATAATAACCATACTTTACCTGGAATATCACCTAAACATCATAATTAATACAATTAAATTAAAATTGACTGGAATAGTGATCCGATCCAAGCAATAAAAAGATATTTGTCAATGCCTAATCCATGATTAATTAGTGAAGCTAGCTTGAAGTGCAGCCTGTATAGCCACCCCACTCCTTCCTGGAAAGCGAGTTTCTCAACTAGAAAAATCCTTCAAATCTCGAAAACCTTAGAAAAAAATTTACTGCGATGGAAGCTGGAGCTCATGGAATCCAATCTGATGCAGCTTTCATGCAACTCTTAATATACATATCTGGGAACGATCTCTTTTGAGGCCTCTCAAATGTCAAATTTCTAGTCGCGCCTTTTCGTGGCTAAGGCCACTAGCTGTGTCAATTAAAAAACCAATGCATTGTTCTTCGTGGCCTGGAAAAATTATCGGTCAGAGTGATCAGAAGGCAAATATTTTTTCTGGTCATGCTTGTTGCAGACATCCTTGGTTCGTACCCTTTATTCACATTTTGCAGATTGAAGTTTCAGAGCAGAATAGGCAACATCTGGCAGTAAAAGCTAAAACATGTCTGCCTGTGGTTTGCATAACACGCCATTTGACCGGGAAATTCTTACACATACTATATTATAGCAGCAGCTAGTTCCAACTAAATTAATAACAGCCCGAATTCAATCCTTGTTTTCACTTAATGTAACGTTAAAACCTATCGAATTCCTCACCATCTGCCGAAAGGCAAGAGGTAGATGTTAGATATTGATTTTTCATTTTCGCCTCAACGGGTGGTTTGACATTAACATGGTTTTGCTCTGATCGATCAATATCTAAAGCACAAGATTGACGAAATTCACCGGATCCAAGACCGGTATGATCGTAATATAAAATGGTCAAGTTGGGAAATTACAGATACAACTACAAGAATCTGCATTAAAAAAGCAGGGCAAAGTATGATCACATGAGCATGATCTAAGGTGGCCCATTGTCTGTGTTAATGGCCATGCAGGACGGTGATCGAGAGACAGTTGAGATGATATCATGTATATTTAAATACAGAACCAATCAGACCCACATTGCAGAATCTTGCGTTGCTCACTTTCAATAAAACTGAGGATAATTCAGCATCAAAGATCGAGTTATTTCAATAATATAGTAATAACTAAGCTAGCTAGCTGCAAGTCTTTTCTTCCCGGTCTATCCTTCATCCAGAACTAAGAGTTTTTTTTTCTCTATGAAGACAATGTTTAAATTAATATAACGGGGTAGTTCAGTCAGAATATATATATATATATATATATATATATATATATATATATATATATATATATATATATCAATGTTAAAATTCAAACTCGAAAAGTTAAGAGAGGAAGGGTGGGGGAAACCCTCCTAAACTGCCAAGTTTGCCCCTTAATTTTTAATTAAATATTATTATTGTCACAAACTCATTTTCACTCCAACTTAATAAGCCAGGACTATATAAAACATGTACGTCTATCAATTCAGAAATTTTAATCTAGTGTCTAGTGCAAACTAAATTTTTTTTTTTTTTTTTAAAAATAATGTAATAATATAAAATCATATATTTTTTTAAAAAATATCATAATTTGAATTAAGATTTTAACTCACGAGTCAAACATGAATGACGATTTAATTACAAAAGGAGGTTAGTTAAAATTTAATTTTTTCGTATAAGGTTATTTTATATCTATATATATATATCTATATATTATTTTGATATAATAATATCAAAATATTATTTTAATTTATTTTCAAATAAAAATCACTTGAAACAAAATAACCGAAATAACAGACACTAATTTCAACTTTTGTATTTTGCCTTGTACCAACGTTATAGCTGGCTGGTAGGGGGGCTAACAAGATGGAACTGGAGCTTGAAAAACAAGGACTTAGGCCAGGACCCAATAAAGGATGGCCGATAGGGCAGGTGGTCGAGGCCCAGTAAACTCCTATAGAGGCCGCATTTCTTGTAAGATCGAATAAGTAGAGGGTGTATAACATACGAGTAGTAATCTTAAGGCATCAAAGTAACTTAGAACCTGTTTAGGAGGGTATAACATTCGAATATGTGCTTTTAAAATTTTATTTTATTTTTAAGTATTTTCAATATTTTATATGCTAATATTTAATATTAAAAAATCATTTTAATATGTTTTTAATTTAATTTTTTTTACAAAGATATCTATTACATTACGGAGCACACTAGCGTCATGGAAAAATAACACCTATAAGCTTTTATTTTATTTTTTTAAAAATAAATAAAAGAAAAGGCTCTCTCGTCTGGAGAGAATTGTCGTCCAGATGGAGATGGAGACTGCTAGATTATGTATTTCTCTATGTTTTTCTAGATTACGTAATATTCAGGTTTTGATTTATTTGGGTTAAGCCCAGCTCCGCTAGACCGTTCATGAAAAATCGTTTCTTCCTTTTTAATATAATTTTCAAGAAATTGCTTATTATATTTAACTAAACTCACATGCATGTATGTTACTAGTAAAGAAATAATTCTTATTTTTATTTTTACATGTAATTTATTATTTATGTTATATAAATCATAAATTTTTATTTTTATTTATTTGATTGAAGGAATTTTGCCAAGTTGATTTTTTTTTTTTTTTATGAAACCTCTAAGTGCCTGTTTGGCACTGTGGCCAAATCAGCGTTTGACTTTTTTTTTTAAATGAATATCTTTTGGTGTTTTTAGATTATTTTGATGTGCTGATGTCAAAAATAATTTTTAAAAAATATAAAAAAATCATTTTGATGTATTTCAGCATGAAAAATACTTTAAAAAACAACCGCAACTACATTTTTAAACACCCCCTAAATTTGTATCGAAACAGTTCGCATAGTATTAAAATCCAAAACTAAAATAAGTGGTCAATTAGGTCACTGATATCTTAGAAACTCTATTTTAGATCCTCCCTTCACATTTAGCAATATTTTCATCTTAAATGCAAATTTCGTGCTGCAAAACGATACTATTCTAAAATTAAATCGATATTTTTTTTATGATTTTAAACTATATTTCGTTGAGAAATTTTAAATATGAGGGACCTTATTAGTAAAACAATTTAGTTGGAGCACCTATAAACACCATATGTTTTTTACAGACCTATTAAGCTTCTTTGATGCCTTGCAAGTTGCCACTGGAAAAAGACATGGTGGCACGAATCACAACACGTACCCGTTGCAAGCAAAGACCGAGTTACATTTTGATCCATATATCTTATTCCTGTGCGATGCGGTCCTGCCAACCAAAAAGAAATGTCTTCTTTTACAACCTTGTAGCCCACGGAGTCTTGCTATTTTTAGCAAAGTTTTAAAATGCGACACGTGTTGACATTTGCAGTATTTGACCTAAAAGTTACTTGTGTGAAGAATATTATGCATGTAAGGGTATGCAAATCAATTAATCTCTTGGTTTTCATTATTTAGCTCATTTTTTTAGTCAAAATAACATGTGACTGATTCGTAATACCTTCAAAGAGTTCTTTTTTGTGGATTTGAAGATATTTTTTTTAAAAAGAATAATAATAATATTATAGAAAAATAAATTAAAATATCTCTCATTTAAAAAAATCTTACGAATCTTTATAGTTTATCAGCTTTACTTTATAGTTTTAGCGTCCAGTTAAATATTATTTTTTTATAATATCCTTAAAAACATCTCTTGTCTGTCAAAGGTTAACCAAACGTATTTTTCCTTTACTTCAAATCATAAATTCAAATAACCAAACGTTTTTTATTTATTTCAATAATACAGACTTGATGAAAAATATAGACTGCGGGGATGAATCTAAGATAAAATGAAAAAGACTGACCACATTAGAAAGTTGCAAGGACTACAGGTACCGAGCTCTTTGCCATTAATCGGCAAAACTGGAAAAATCATTAAATGGACGATTATGTCCTTTGTTTTATGTTGCCCTAGACCCTCCGAGATGAAAGGCCAAGATGTAACATAGCGCGAAATCAACGGCTCATAATCTTTATTCAGCTCTTTATATTTTTCGCTACGAGCCACACATCATCTGTTCTCTTACTCGCTCTCCAGGGTTTCTAGTCCAGGGTTTCTCAATCCTGCAAAAGAAAAAAAGAAGGGAGGAAGCTGTCTCAAAGATCAAAATGGTGATTCTATGCGACTTTTTTTTTTTATTCTGCTACGATCTGTTTCGTTCTTCAACTGATCTGATTTTTTGAATCTTGGTAATGAAAGGTTCTCCAAAACGATATCGATTTGCTTAACCCTCCAGCTGAGCTAGAGAAGAGGAAGCACAAGCTCAAACGTCTTGTCCAGTCTCCAAATTCTTTTTTCATGGTAATTAAAAATCATCGTGCATTTGAGTGTGCTCCCCCCTCCTGATTATGTTGTTAATTTGTGTTTCTATTTGCTTGTTAAATCTTGCAGGATGTCAAGTGTCAGGGTTGCTTCAACATGTAAGTCCTATCGTGATCCCCCCCCCCCCCCCCCTGAATTACAAGACATAAGCTCTTAGCTATTTAGACTGAAAATGGGTTGTGGGTGTTTGCTTATTTAAATTAATACGTTGCTGTGCAGAACAACTGTTTTTAGTCACTCGCAAACTGTTGTAGTTTGTGGGAACTGCCAGACAGTGCTGTGCCAACCAACTGGTGGTCGTGCCAAGCTTACTGAGGGGTGCTCTTTTAGGAAGAAGAGCGAGTGAAGATTATGATAATTTACTCTCTTTATATCTTTGGGCCCTGTTTGGTAAATTGTTTCGGAGGTCTTTCTTAGGAATGATGACGCTGAATTGAACACTGGGGCTTTGATTTTGATGTTTAATGTTTGATTGTCTTAGGTTATCAGTGACCACATGAGATTTGGATTTGATGGATTGAAAATGATTTGAATATCAATCCAAGTCTATTATCTAGAATTTGAATTTTGTTACTGCCTTCTATTATGTTGTAGATGATTATAGCTCGTGTATGCCTCTTTTGTGGCCCAGGTTTCCACACTTAGCTACATTGTGCAACCTTTTATCTGTGAGCCCGTGGTAGCTCGTTGATGGTATGGTAGTGAATGCTGATATTCAATTTGCCTTTACTATGCTAGTAATAGTAGCTTAGCACTTAGGTTTTGGGCAAATCTATTTTGACTAGAGAAACGGAGTTCCTAGCATCACGTTCCTTGATTTTTGGAGAATTACTCTTATTTCCTTGGTCTGAATGTTTCTTGTTTAGGGATGGCATCACTGTCATTAGGGAATGAAGGTATCGAACTTTAAAATATGTTGCTGTGTGAACCTTGGTTGACATGTTATTTGATCTAGTACATTGTTCGATTGTATGCCGGTATATTTACAAGGTTATTGCTTCCATTTACTGTGAAACCAATCTTCACAGGCCTCCCAACCATTCTGGACTTTTTTTTAAAAACGAACGCATTCAGTGGATCGCGATATGAATAGACAAAAAATTGTTCTCTCTGAACTAGCTGAATGCTCGTGAATATCATAGTATTTTGCAGCAGCTTATAGTTTATTTTGTCCTTCAAAATGCATGCTGTGTGCTATACTTAGTAATTGCATTTCTGATCTGTAAATTTATTCAATTGTCCAAACCAATTTTGTTTTTGCCTGCCGTGGTAATTTCTGCTGGGGTCAATAAAATGTGATTCCAGTAAAAAATCTCCGCAGTTTTTGGTTCCATTTTCTGGCCATTGTTGCATGTTTTTTCATAGTTCGATGTACTTGATTTGTATCCATGGTTTTGAACAGCAGCTTCGGTAAATTTATTTATTAATTTTCCTTTTCAGCACTTTGACTCTACCATCTATTTTTTTTAGTGTGCTATCCTTCTGTATCCTTTATCAAGTAAACAAGAAGCTAAATAAATTAACATGTGGTGTCTGTAGCTTTCATTCATGGCCAAACTGTGGAGTCCTAAACTTTGCGTACGAGGAACTGTTTTATTTTAAATTAATTGTATTTTATTGATTTCAGATATTTTGATATATGCTGATATTAAAAAATAAATTTAAAAAATAAAAAAAATTCTATAATGTATTTCTAAGTGAAAATAATGTTAAAAAATAACCGAATCATGGTCTCAAAAATTCTCAAAAATGTTAATTTATATCAATGTATTTTTTTTTGTTAAATAATGTTTATTAATTTTTTAAAAAAACATTTCTGATATTTTACTTTATAATATCTAAAAATATATTTTAAAATAAAAATATGTTTTTTTTTATATTATTAAAAAATGCTTTTGAAATTGCTGAATGCTTAGAAGAGAGGCCTATTCTTATCCAGTGGGCACGCTTTGTAATGTGAGCCGGGTCATTCTCAATCGGACCTAGATGGTGCCCCTGACACGCGAGCCTATTCGATTGGATTGTATTGGACCTCCGGGGTGTAAATCTTATAGTCACAAGGCGTGATTGATTTTAAAAGAATAAAAGATGTTGCAAGTGTATTTAAAAAAAAAATTTCTTAAGAAAAAAACAAACAAACAGTTTTCTTAACAAAATAATTTCAAACAACGAAATAAAAAAATGAGCCCAAAAAAATATGTTGAGCTGTGTAAAATTTTCAAACCCAAGACCCGAATTATTATACCAAAAACACTATAAATGAAAAAAAATAAAATCATGAAGCCTAATCCCAAGTAAACATCAAAAACATCGAAAGATGAAACGATAAACAAAATAAAGACTTATATTAAATACTAAAAATGGAAGGGATCTTCAGGGGGCAGAGAGGGAAAAAAAAAAACCCAACAAACCATTTATTCATCACCATCACTTGTTGCATAAATAGAAAGAGAATGTGAATGAGCTTATAACAACATGGTAAGAATATAAGTTTAGCTACTTAGAAATGCTGCTAGTGCCATTGAAAAAACATGGCATTTCCCACACTCATACATGGAAAACACAATAAAACAACATTTTGAAGATAAAAATCAATTACTCAATGTGTGAAAGGATGAAAACGCCCATGAATGAATATCTTTCCCCTCATGATTTCAAGAGCAAAAATATCATTAGTCAACAATTCTATCTTTTCTTATCCTTGATCAACATTTATTTTTATTTAAGAGTAAATTAATCATTTGATTATTCAAACATTTGTTTTTATTTAAGAGTAAATTAATCATTTGATTATTCTAAAAAGTTAAAAGGACTCGTATAACTGGTAACAAAATTCAAATGATCAATGAACCATCATAAATAATCAAAATTATCCCTATAACCAAGGCTTTCTATTGTTTTCTAGCAAAAAACAAATATATAAATTCACCCAATGACTTTTTTTTTTTTTGCATCTATGATGTGTATAGTGATTTCCCAATTGGATTTAGAGTTTTGGGAATAATGTGACGTTGATTTGAAGAAACTCATGGATAGAACTAGATGTAATATTCTTGCAAGAATCCAATGCACGAGAAAGTACATCCAGATATGAGCCAAATACTAATTAAAATTCTAGTGTAAGTAAGAATTATTCATAAAAAGATTATGATAATTAAAGATTGTAATTTATCTTTAAATATAATAAATTTAGAGCTTTTAAAAATTACACCGAATCAATTAATAAAAGCTCTGGAGAAGAAATATTTGTGTGCTTGGGTCCCCCCTTCAAATTTAGGGCATAAAATACCACGCCTTTGACATTTATTCAAATTTGGAGGAAAATGTGTGTGTGTGTGTGTGTGTGTGTGTGTGTGTGTGTGTGTGTATGACGCGTGACGTGGATTTTTATATAAAATTAAAATGATGTGGCCGGCTGATATGCTTTCGACCTACCTGTATAAATTAATTGTTGGTTTGATAAGTGCTTACGTCTTTTGACTCTCGAGGTTGGTAGCAGGGGGTGGAGGGATCCCATTTATCAATGGTGTTTTTTTTTTTTTTTGTTCGTCTCCTTCTCACGGCGAAGTGAAGTTCATTTTGTTCTTTTATTGGTATATTTTTAATATTTCCTCCTTCGAGGGTCATTTATGCAGTCCACTATGGCATCATCTACAGTGTTTATGGTCATTGGTCCATTAATCACAGCATTCCAGCACTCCAGAGCCGTTTTATTTATTCCAATTTCTTGACTCTATTTTGTATATACTATTATTTAACAGTTTTATGTGTTATTTTAAAAACAAGATTATTATTATTATTTAATTTTGATGTGATAATAAAAAACTTAAGATTTGTCTTACAGGTTTTGAGTTCAAGTCAGGACATGTTTGATTTATAAAAATATGAAACAATTAGAATGTCTAAAGAGAGATGAAATTTTATCGAATCTAAAATATAAAAAGTTGGGATATTTTTTCTACCATTTATAACTATATCTTTACAAGTTGAGAAATTTTATTTTTTTTCTTATACATAGTGCATCATAGAATGGCATCCACACACACTATTTGACATGAAACACATAATGAATTGAGATTTTTCATGTCTCTCTGAATTTATTGAAAACTCAAGTATAAGAAAGTGATTTTATTATATGTTCAAAATGGTAAAAATACAACTATTCAATATGTTTTTAATCATTGAATTCAAAATAGATAGTGAAATTCGAATGATCTAAATCCAATTTATAATGAGCCTCTCGAGAAACAAAACAACACATCTTCAGTAGACAATATAGAAGCTCCATCCAAAGACCTTGTTTCTTACTAATAAGAGCTTCTCAGATTTGATATTGATTCTTGAGTTTTATTTTGATGCATACAAGATGTGTGATCTTAGGTAACACACAAATATATATTTGAAGTTAGCTAACCACAGACATATATGCCAATAATCGTGAAGGCAAAGATAATTGAATAGAGTGAATTAAATCCTTCTTATTTTCATAACCGAGTAAATGAAAGGAAAAACAAAATGTCAAAATCAGGTGATATAAAGGGAGCTGTTTCCTTTTCCCAAGTCATAGTCATGCTGTTACCACGCAGCAGCACTACCTCGCAATTTTCTAGTAATAAACAGGGAGCAGAGTTGATGTCTTCCTCTGATGAAGCCTGCGAGCCTTTCCCTTTTTCTATTTGAGTCTAATGAGAATTCAGAAACCCCTCTTTCCCTGAAGGAGCAGAGCCAGTAATTCAATGTCGGGCAACTTGTTTGATACGTCGAATTGTTCAGTTTTTTAGTCGCCATTATTGACTGCACGGTCACGTACGTTCCCTTTTTAAACACCCTTATTTAGCTTACTTCTCTCATGTATCCTCGCCGGTGTGAACCTCTAGGCTTGTTTTTTTTTTCTTTTCTAATCCCTGGTTGCTACCAACATGCACTACTTCTTCCGCCATTGAAAGGAAAAGGTCAAGGCAAGCATTTTATGCAGCACTTGAACTTGTCACCCCTGCTTGTTTCCATCTTCTGTGCTGCTATCTTTACTACTGTAAGATAAACCGAAGTTCAGGATATATCATGTCTACTTTGTTAGCAAGAACAGGAAGACACAGACAACGTTACGTGGATCAGTTTAGGCTTGTAGCCGGGTATGAGAACATTTTCTTTAAATCCGTTTCATCTTCCATGTTAATTTTTATATTTTTGTTTTGGTTTAATGTTGTTTTTGAATAATCCAGGCTAATTACCGCGTATTCTAATGTGTTTATAGGAAGTGCAACTCTGGGGCTTGTCTGTGATGTTAGTACTGTTATTAAGGTGTAATTAAGCAGATTATTTACGTAAATTTTATAAATAGACCTGGACCCCATGTTGACTCTGGTGTTGTGCAAGTCTATGGTTGAGGAATGCTAATCATTATGGAATTGCGTGGCCATCTTCTTCCTGCAAAATACAAATTGTGTGACTCATATACAATTAATGGACAGAAAAGATGTCTCTCTTACTAGCTCAGATGACTGTCCAAATCTTCTTCTGTGCTGTGAAAAATTTTCAGTGAAGGTTGTGTTCGTGTGTATTACTGACAAGAGCTACCTTGTCCTTGTATGCAACACTGATTTTAGTAGGAGAGCTACATGATGTGAAAGATTCTGCTAGTTTAGTAATGAAGAATGATTTCTTCATAAAAGAAAAAAAAGTTTTTTCGTTTCAACAAGTTGAATTACTGGATATTAAGGGGCGATTAATTAAAAATATATCTTTCCGGGCAGCTTCCATATGCCTAACAAAATTATGAACTTTCTGGGACCTTAACAGCTTGGAATCATAATAGCTTTGCTGTCATGTTGTTCACATTGATATTGACAATTGACTTGGTGGGCTACTTGACACATGGTGTTTGAGGAGAAGTGTGTGCTTCTTGTGTTAGTCTGCTTTTTACGAAAATCTTAGATCTTAATTTGTTTCCACTACTATTTTTATTTCATTGCTCCATTCTGATTGCTTTGTGAAAAATAAGGTGCATTCCTTACAAACTTGACAAGAATGTCGTGGATCAAGGATGCAATGTGGAGGACAGGGTTCTTATCCTCATGATCTCGACACCAAATCGTAATGATCTTGTGTTCCCAAAAGTATACGTCTTCTTCCTTTTTATATTCAATGACTGAGATAAAAATTATCACATTTGTAATCTGCATGGATTGTATTGTCAATAGAATTTTCAAAGTCATATTGTCAATAGAATTTTCAAAGTCATTACTTCTGATCTCATCTATCGTTTACCAGGGTGGATGGGAGGATGATGAGACCCTTGAAGAAGCTGCATGTCGTGAGGCCATGGAGGAAGCTGGAGTGAAAGGAATTATTGGTGTAGGTCTCTTTTCCTTGCGAGAGACACAATTATTCTGTTTCAAATGCCTTGTTATCATCAAAGACAAATATTCATTTAATTGTCTAATTCCGTTTTAAATGTCTCTTTTCCTTTCTATCTTGCTGCTCTTATCTTTCCATTGAAAATTACCCCGTGAGACCACTAAGATCATGTCCTTAATGTTGCCTTAAATTAAGTCTTGGATTTAGTTTGGATTGGTGGGATCAAGTCAGGATTGAACTCTTTTTAGGCGTTGGTCAGCTCAGTTTTAGTCTGACACACCGACTTCTTTGAGTCAAAAGACCAACTTGCTGTTAATTATAAAGGAGACAAATGCATTTCAGGTAGAGGACTTGCTTGATTTCCTCATCTTCTATGTGAAATAATCCAAATGCTGCATATAAATATCTTGCCGTATTACCTTGGTAAATATGTATTAATCTGAGAGACACATTGAAGTTATTGTAGAAGACTTGAGATACTTAATTGCCCGAGGAAACACTTCTACCATGAAGCTACTAGATTTCAGTTTTTTATGCTCTAAAATTTGTTATTGGTAGGATAGTGCACCCTCTTTTAAGAGCTCAGATCAGATGATTGATTGCATATGGTTTGCTAGAATCATGTAAATAAATGATCAATACCTATTTATTGAGAGGGCTGAGAGATTTGTGATGGAAATCTCACTTTTCTGACTGGTATATACACATCCAGGAGGTTAAAACTCTAGCTAGTTATGCATCGAAATGAAAGTTGGTTTATGTTTACAACAGGAAAATCCGTTGGGAGTCTGGGAGTTCCGAAGCAAGAGCAGCCAGAATAGCGGCAGCTTGGCAGGAAGTTGCCGAGGCCACATGTTTGCGCTGCAGGTGACTGAAGAGCTCGACCGCTGGCCAGGACAGGCTAGCTACAATAGAAAATGGGTTGGTGTTTTTAGTTTACCTGTTAACTAACAACGCGAGTATGAGAGCTTACAAAGATAACCTTATCTATATGTATGTTTTATTTCATCTGTTACAGCTTACAGTAAACGAAGCATTTGAATGCTGCCGGTATGATTGGATGAGGGATGCTCTGAAACATTTTCTGCTTCTCTTTTGAGAAACAAGGGCCATGGTGGAAGGGAAGATCTGGTGGAGACTCGTTTGATCCCAGTTTCTGATAATGGGACCGGTAGAGAGTGCAACGTTGTCACCAAACTACTTTCATTGTTAAAATGTCAAACGGAATGAATAAATTTTCCGATATTCTTTCATTCATTTCCCGTTTTCAAACCACCCCCACCCCGCTCCGAAGAGTTGATGAAGGGCACTGGGAATACGAACAGCAGAAGACTAAATTAATAATCCATCAAACAGAGCAGCCAGCCAAATAAATTAAAAACACAAGGAATAAAGGAAGACGTACGAGCCAGGCCAAAACGACAACCAAACATGACTTCTTTGTAGGGGCAGCACATCTTTTCTATGCTAATACCAGCTATTTTTTTTTTTTTTTATTTCTAGAACCTAATATGAAAATATATTTTTGGTTTAGTCCAGGAAAATATATAAACAAACAAAATATAAAAAAATCATTTTTAAAAAAAAATACAAAAAATATTTTGTTTTCATCTATACGGTCAAATTCTAATATTTTTTTGAGAATATTTTCACAAAAAACCAAAAAAAAAATATTTTTTATATTTTAAAATGCAAAATGGATATCATAATTAATTTATGATTATCCGTTATAGTTGAACAAAAATATAAAAAGAAATTCAACAACTATTTTATGTAGTTGTAAACTAAAATATGTAGAGGTGTAAAATTATATTGTAAAATACAATCTTAGACATGAAAAAAAATAATAAATGCACCGCTAAAATTTAAACCCCCTAATTGTTAAGTTTTTTGACACAATACGGTAGAGATTTCTCAACGGAAAATGATCTACTTCAAACCTTAGAAAAACTAAGAAATAAAAGTTTGGCAGAGAAAAACAATCGAAATAATAATATAAGTTATCTTAATTAAAATGTGCTAGGGGTGATATATATTTCCTTATTCAACAACTATTCTTACCCAAATATCGTAGACCATTAAATTTCCATAATGACATCAATACTAGTAATAACTTTTTTTCGATGCACTTGACCACGCTAAAACAACCATCGCGAAAATGTAACTCGACCCTCTCCAGTAATGGCACCCAGTCATTATTAATTAACTTTGTTTCAAAAGTTAATTTACAAAACTTTACCATAAAAGGCCAATACATGAGGCTGTGAATCCCCTAATAAAGAAAACCCTCCAGTATCCTAGCTAGCAATACCTACCACTCGGCACACATTCATTAAAATTAAGTTACATGACCAAGTTATCATATCGCATAGAAATTTAAAATTTTTGATCCACCCTCCAGCGAAAGCGTAGAATTCAAGCCTAGTTTTCATATTAAAGGTATATTTGATATTTTTTTGTTTTTGAGATTGAGGTTAAAAAAAAAGTTTTAAAAAAGTGTTTTTACTGTGATTCAAAATAAATAGTGGAGTGTTTGGTTAAAATTGTGGTTGAGTTTGATATTAAAAAAAAAACAGTTTTGTGTGTCTGGTTACCAAACTTTTCATTTTGCTTTTAACTTATGAAATTACAGAATACACACCCATACACACAATATATATATATATATATATATATATATATATATATATATATAAAATAAAAAATATAATTAATAATTTATATAAATTAGACACTTGTTTTTATTCTCCCATCAAACTACTTGTAATTTCATCACGAACTAAATTCATACGTGAAGTCCTTTGCGATCCCAGAACAATAGTAAAATATCATCAAAAATAAAATTAGGACCGCATGACAAAATTTATATTGTGATATTCTTCAAATATATTTATTTATTGTATTTAATTTTTAAATTATTTTAATACACACACACTCACACACCCTAGCCCCCATCCCTTTATATATATATCTACCCTGGTCCCGTGCCTAGCCCCTAGCCCTATATATATATATATATATATATATATATGGTCCCGTGCCTAGCCCCTAGCCCTATATATATATATATATATATATATATATATATATATATATATATCCCATGCCTCGGTTGCAACGCAACGAAAACAACAATTTATTGTTTTAGATGAAATGTGGTTTTGGTAGCAGAAATAATAGACCCCATTATCAAACCAGTCTTTTCTTTTATTAACCATATATATATTTCTAGATGCAAACTGTGTTTTCAACAAAACACAGTTTACACCTTGTAAACATACAAGCACTAAACCTCAAAAGTGCATTGAAGTTTATTTTCACCTTGAAAATCATATATGCATGGTGTAACGACGACGAGGTGCATTGAAGTTCATTTTCACCTTGAAAATCATATATGCATGGTGTAACGACGACATCATCCTGACAACTGAAAATGCTGCCAGGACACCACCATACTTTTCTAGCTAGAAAGGATATTTAGTTCGATTGCTTCAATGGTATATTAAAATAGAGAGGTTGGCTTCAATAATCACCTTCTTGAGCAACTCATGATCAGCCCACTGCCATGAGATACTTCTGAGATAAACAATGAGAGTTCCAGCAGCTAGCGGCCTTCTCTTAGATCACCCATAAGAACTCAAGCTTTTTGTTAAACTTTGATTCGATGTAACTTGAGAGCCGTCAACACCTTTCTTTATTCTTTCATTCTCAGTAACCCTATCATCATATCATATATCAATGAAGTATCTTATTTAAAAATTATTTTTGATTATTTTTAATAATTATCACATTTCTTGTTTAATAACGATTAGGGTTAGGATTTTTATTTTAAATATCATTGTAAATCTTCTGACTAGGTACTGATTTTATCAGTAAAATTTCAGATTTTATCAACAAGAATTTCTCTTGTTTTCAAGTCTTCCAAAATATTATACTGAATATTAATATCAGTCATATTCTTTTGTGTTTCTTGCTGCGTTAGATTCAGGAATGAATAACTAAATGCAAGAACCCAAGTCCTCGTATTGAGGCGGTGCTTATTTTTTTTCTTAATCCTTGCCATAACTCAGCTGTATCTTTGCTTATAAAGGATGCCGGGGCAAAAGGAAAATCCTTCTCCGAAGCATTTTGATGCATGTAGAAACATAAAGACAACAAAACTATCACAAACAAAATAAATTTCATGAACAAAAAGAGTTGCATGAACCGTAAATTCTCAATTTATGATTTTAATAATAAGTTTAATGCTTTCAACCTGTTAACAATGCTTTTTGTAGAGGCTAGAAAAATCAACTAGGTAATAGTATCAAAATCCTATTAAAAAATAAAAATAACTAGAAATCTAAAATAACACAAGAAATCTAGAACTTTTTTGGAAAATTGAAACCGAAAAGAATTACATTGAAAATAAATTAAAACTAAACAATTATCTTTGAAGTGGTCAAATGCATAGTTATCATGCGGTTCTGATTCTGTTCAGGTTATTGGTTGTTTATTTAATTTATTAGTTACTAGATCATCAAATCAATTTATGAGTGATTAAATCAACTCAGGTCAATTATTTTATCTAAAATCACATAGTTTCATTTTCTTTTTAAATTATTCAGAGTTGACTTGATCAAATTTCACCAGGTTTGACTAGGTCAACTCACCAAGATATTCAAGTTTGATCGGGTCAATATCCACAATGTTTAACTTGAAGTAAAACCCAGATCGAGTCAAATTCTAAATCACCGGGTTGACCTGTCAGTTCAGGTTAGGCTTAATAATTATGGTCAAATGTTTACTCTATAGAAAAGTCTTCAAACATAAGGACTAAATTAAAAGATTTCAAAACTTTGGGAGTGACATTCTCCCCTCAAGCCATGGCTATTCCCGCCCCTGCATTTTATGGCAATCGTGGGCCAGCTATGGAGCTCGTGATTGCGAGACTATTGAGTCATGATTATGGAGCTGCACCACCTTTTCGTTTCATTACACAAAAGTGCACCTTTATTTGAAGTTAACTATTTTCTTCTTCTTTTTTTTTGGTAAATTAAGGGAAGGAAAAATACATCCCTATTCATTTTACTCATTTTTTTTTATAAACTTTTTTACATACTTTTCCTTATAAGAAGATTTACTATTTACTATTATTATATTTAATTTGGATTTTCATTAGTTTTTTAAATAATAAATATCACCCAAAATGTGGGTGATATAAGAGACTCCCGTGTATTGTACAAGAGGAGTTCCTATAATTTCATGTGCTGATTTTCCATTACTTTAGAAAATTAATTATCAACATTAACATGTGACAGCAACTTGTGTTCAGCTGTATTTATAGATTTATTAAGTAAATAACTTCATGGATTGTGGTGATTTAAAATAATAAAAATAAACTTTATGGAGTAAAAATAATTTCAACTGCATTACTGAACAAATATTAGGATCATTAATTATATATAGGTGTTGTTGGCAACCCTGCCATATGCATTGCTATCACACTGATATATAGAGGAAAATAAACATGGGGTTGTTATCGTAGCGAGTCAATGGATACAAATTAATTCCCAGTAAAATGCACCATTATTAAATAAAAAGCTTTCCTCAAGGGAATATCATTCTAGTGCATGCCCCATCTTTTAATTATTGCTATTATATATATATATATATATATAAAAGTCAATAATTACAAGATAAAGCTCTCTTTTGCCAATCTCCATAGCCTCCCAGCTTTCGAGTAAGGTTAGGGATCAAGAGAAAGCAGACGGGTATCGTATGCTAAGTTTCTCATTACTAGTATTTTATTAATAGTTATACGTTGATAGAATATAATTAGAATTTTGAACTTCTTCTAACGCTCTCTGATGTATACCGTCGACGCACAAAAATAGATGAATCGATTTATCTCCGAAAATTCTATCTTCAATTGTTTGTAAGTCGGTGATGACATTGGGATTAATAATTACAAGTGTCTCAAAGCTGACATTCTCTCCCAGTATTGCATCCATATTGAGAACTCTAAAATATATTTTTTAATTCTCCTTTGTGCCCTCATAAGGCATCTTCTAAATGGCTAATCTTGATGAATAATATGTCTATTATTAAAACAAAAAAGAAAAATAATAATCAGATAGCAGCAGCAACAACAACTTATGCTCATATATATACTTAGCAACGGCGTGAATCCTTTCCAATCCAAATTCCCATGCAGTGTAGTGGTCAGTCACTATGACTTTATATCAATTTTTGTGCCTGATTGGAATATATGTATCCCGTCCAGCCTCAAAAGTCAGTCTATTTTATCCCCACTGTGACCTCGACAACAAGTGGGAAGCAAATTTTGCGAGCCTAGCAATTAAGTACGCGTTTTTGTAGTGTGATGATTAGATAAAAAGTTGATTGCTTGCAGCTCTTGAACTGGGGATACTGAGGTTTCTATTTCGTTTGAAAAACACTGAAATGGAACCTCCTAGTTTTCAAAGATGCCATTTGGCACCCCAAGGACCATGCCCCTCAGTGATCATGCTTGTTCCAAATTTGACCAAAATTTACCTCAAAAAAGGCCACTACTATATATTGGCTACATAAATGTGTAGGTATAGGAGTTCGATCTTATCAACAGGTCTCTCTCTAGGGCACATCCTTTTTTTTTTCTTTTAAATTTTGGCCATACGTAAATATTATCTAATAACCAACTCATATAAAAGTTTAAGTTATTAAATTAAATTTTATAATATAATTTATATTGTTCTCTAATATATCTTTTCAAGTGAAAATTCTTTGAACTTGAAATTTACACATGTCCATATTATCTTGTATTTGAGTTTTATCAATAAAATGAACGTGGTGAAAATCAAACTCATGACCAATAAGTTAATCAGGTTCTGATACCATATAAAAAAAATAATCTTACCTGAAATATTAAACTATTAAATGAAACTTCATATTATAATCTACATTATTTTCTAACATACGATTCTCTACAATATTTGGCTTGAAGAAACTGATGATACTGTAGCAATAATAGCGCCAATATCAATTGAGATGATGGAGTTTCTTGATCAATACCATTAAGCATGTGTCAACTGAGATCGATCATGAGGCCGGGCCACGATGAATTCCTTTTCTTCTATTTTATTAATTCTTATAAGTAGGTCTTCATAGCGATTGTTTTAGTCGAAAAAGCATGCCAATCTATGTGCACTCCTCACATGCAACCCAACTTGCCTTCCCCTCATTTGGAGGTCTACGAGTGAGTTCATATTTACCACTTCTCCATGCTTCACGAAATTATAAAATTATGAAAAAGATATTAAAGCAAATCCATTAGCTTTGAAAAGCTGAGAGAAAGATTGTGGAGCATATCATTATATTTGGCTCAAACTGGATGCACATGGCTGAGCATATCATCATATTCCCTCTGTGTTCCACGTAAAAGGCTCCATATACTATAGACATAGAGTAACATGACCTTTTCGCCCGTGCGTATATTTTCTATCCATGTATAGAAATAGAATAAATACAGCATATCCAGAGAGGAGGGGGAGGGAGTTTTATGTGTTAGAATTATTAAACCTACTGTACAGTTCTTACAGCAGAATTGTAAGAGCTTACATTCCTGAAAATGAAGCTTATAGTTAATTTCTTGACAGAGGGTATGTGCACTTTCGCTATCTAGCTCATGTACTGTGTGGAGACAGTCACGCAGGGTTTAAGATCGGAGACACTATGATCTTCAATGAGATGACTTGCAGCAGTTTTTTCTTAAAATATTCTACTGCTATATATATATATAGTCTGCAATAAATGAAGAGGAGAGATTAAGGAAAATAATGGAATCTAACGGTGTTGGGATGATGAATTCTAACCACGGAATGATAGTTTGATTTGCATCCATGTATTGAGCAATCATATGGTGCAGGGCTGGTCTTTGCGATACCTTTTTTCGGTTTGAATAAACTACTCCTTCAAAGGCATGCATTCTCCAATGATAATGATAATAATACAAGACATTTTTTTAGCACAGTCCATGATTAGTCCCTGACTCAGTTGTTTAATTAAGCAAGGGCGCCCTTAATCTCTCTCTCTCTCTCTCATAAGTTCCAATTATAACTCATGATATAATCAGGTCCAATTAGATCGATGGAACTTTAGCAGAAGATGAACTTGCAAGAAAAGTACTTATTCAATGTGAGAGCCAATGATTTCTATGAATCCATGTCCATCATTACATACTTCATTGGGTAGGGATGATCGATGTATAGCGACTAAAGAACATTTCTCTCGAACGATTGGCGCCCCACCTCACTAACGCCGATTTCATGCTATGCTTGACTGAAAAGTTACAAATATGGAAATATATAAAACACGACTGAATTAATTATTAATCTTAGTATTTAATCCCATGAAATAGAGAGCACCAGCCATAAATCCATGCTCCACTGTTTGAATTTTTTTTAATCTAGTTTTAATATATATAATTTTTTATTTTGCAGCTTTGGTTTTTATTCGTTTATTTATTTTTATTTAGTTTCGATCTCTTGATTTTTTCAGTCCTTTTGAGATAATTCTTAATTTTTTATTTGTATTTATAAACCTTTGCTCTTAGTTTAGATTTTTTTTATTTTTATTTGTATTAAATACAACTTGCTTTGAAAAACATAGTAAGTTTAGTTTTGGTGGTGTAAAATGAGACTAGAACTCTCTTTTATGCATGTATACAAAAGTTATTTTGTATTTGTATATTATAAAAAAACATATACAATATCCTTAAATGCCTCACCCACAAATAATTTTTCATTCTGTGAACTTTTGAATTATTAAAAGGCAACAATGCATGTGCTGTTTTGAATTGTAATTCGCACAGAGTGAACTTTTGAATTTTGAAAAGGCAGCAGTACATGTTTTATTCCAATCCATAGTACATATGGGTGTGGTTGAACAGTGTATAACCGATCTGTTTTAGCTTTCTTTCTAATATGCAAGAATTTAAAAGTTTAAAGATTTGATAGTTAAAGTGGTGATTTAGAAAGTAACCTCTGAATACTCTTTGAAAAACTTAAGCATGACCTGAAGGTCGAATCATAAGTTATGTCCCTTTTAAGCTATCATTCAGGTATGGCGTGATCAAATTATTTTTTAGATTAAGACTTGTCCCGCTTCTACATAAATATATTTGTTAGGATATCCATATAATCTTCCAGGGTATATCCTCATCTTGTTGGGGCAAACCCACACTGGACTGCCTATAATCACTCATTATGAAAGGCACAAAGACATCATTGTCCCACCATTACTTAGTCGACTTAGATAATCTAGTGACAATCTAACTTATATGAAAAATAAATAAATTTAAAGATGAAATTGATAAAAGAAAATTGAGATTGAAAAAAATAAGCATCTTAACCTAATTCATTGTCTAGTTTAGGTTTTAAACTAAATCTTATAAGAGTTGTCTTGATGTAATCCAATTAACTTGACCGATCTAAAACCATTCCAGCTAACTAATAAGAAAATTACGAGGATGAATTTGAGAAAATAAAAGAAGGGATTCATAAAAAAAAAACATTTGATCTTATTCTTTATTTAGACTTGGTTTAAAATTAAAATGTATGGAAGTTAACCTAACATGATCTATTAGACCTGATTAGTCAAAAGACACTTGGAGTGACTATTAAAAAACTTAAGAGTATGAAATTAAAAGAAAAAGGAAGTTTAAAAAATGAAAAACTAACGGTGAAGTAGGTGCAGCACACTTATTTTTATACAAAACTAGCCTATTAAATCAAAAAATGCTGCAATTCATAATAAAAACTTTTTAAGCGCAGACAAATATAGGCATTGGTAACATGACTTATGAAAAAGAAAATTGATTCTAACAATGAGTTTAATGATATTTTCATTGTATATTAAGATGGAAGCATATGAGATCCACCTAGGTTAACTTGGGTTAAACTATGGAACTCACACGAATAATTTTGAAAACTCAAATTGGAAAGCTCAATCTTGAATTAATTTTTGATTAAAGAGTGACATTAGTTACAAAAAACAGCATGTAATTAAATGAAACCTAAGTAAACTTGCATTGACAAAACAAACTCCTGAATTATGTCAACTACCATTGAATTCAATAAAATATCTACCATATAAATTACTTTTTATTTAATTATATGACAATAAAGCACTTGATAATTTGTTATATGAAACATTTAAAAAAAACATGATAGGCACATGCAGGTGAGGTAAATAAGTAATAATTAATAATAAAAGGGTGAGATTTTTTTTCAATTTTGCATTAAATAAAAAAATAAATCATTGTTAAAAACAAGTGAAATTATATATTTTTTAAATTGAGTGATGAAACAAATCATTAAATAGAAATTAAAAATAAATAAATAATAGTAAATTAACCCAATCAACTTACAACCTCGCTTATTGACTCAATTGAATTATTTTTTTTATAATATTTTTACACAAATATAAAATAGAAAAAAAGATCAAGCTCGTGGGCTTTGTGACCCAACATGTTTGGTCATTAATTAAAAAAAAATCTAGACGTGTTAGTTTGTAGACTGCTTTAAATTTTTTGTTTCTTAATCCACCCTAATTTTTTCCAGAAAAGAAAGAAGATGACATGGAATATGCTTTCTACATAATTCAACAACCAAAGGTAACAAAAAAAGGCCTTGAGTTTTTTTGGGTAAAAAACCTAATTTGACCTGAAATATCAAGAAAATACCCAAAATACCATGATAAACCTATCCATTGCCTAAAGAAAATAGTTAAAACAAAACGAAAACCAACCTTAACCCAGAAATATCCTCAGAGTTAGACCTATCTCCTCAGTCTTGGAAAAGAAAAGAAAATATTTAGATAAAACTTTCCTTATAAAATGAAATTCGTTGATATTGATATCAAATATTTTTGTGATTGAAATCTTTGATAATGTTAATTTTCTCTCTCTACACCAAAATTTATCAAGTCTCTCTCTTTCTCGTATCACATCAAAAAAAACAAAAAATAAAACAAATAAAATTTGATACTAAAAATGAATTTTGACAACTAAAAGACCAATCACCTAAGAACAAAAAAGGAAGGATTTAAATGAACTTTTCAAATGAAAGTCGAAGTTGACACTTATTTTACCAGCCTTTTTCTCTTTGATTCTATATCTTTTAATCCAACCATTCTTAAACTTTTTTCTCTTTGATTCTATATCTTTTAATCCAACCATTCTTAAAAAACAATTTTGTACTACTTTAGGCTAGAAAAGGTCTTAAATATACCAAAAAAGGATCAAGTTATTTTTTTTTAACTATTTAAATCCATAATAATTTGTAAAAGAACACTACGATGAACACACTATAATTTAACCAGTATTTCTCCTATCACATAAAAAAAAAGGTTTCATACTAAAATTGATTTTATGACAACTAGTCATTCACCTAATAACTAAAAATAAAAGATGATTTAAATGAACTTTTCAAATCAAATTTAAAGTTGACACTTTTTTTACTTTGATTCTTCATACTTTGATTCAACCCTTCCTTAAAAAAAAAAAAAAATTGGTATAAATTTAACAGACACACTCATATCCCTAAATATATATATAAACTCAATGGTAATATTGCAAACATTTATAGGAAGGACAATCATACTTATATTTTGAAAGAAAGTCTGACTTTCGACATAACTACATGACCAGGAAAGCGTCGAGTGATCAATAGTAACATCAGGTAATAAATTAAAACGATTTTGATATTAAGGAATTGGCATTGATGGTAAGGATGCGGTGAAATTCATTAAATTACAGGAATTTCATGCACCATGGCCCACTCTTAGATTATTAGCAAGCATGGATTATCATCATCATTTGGTAACGGAAGATATATAATTAATAATTTAATGCTGGTATATAGTAATGTATGAGGGGCAACTATGGTGATTAAATACACCTTTTTTATTATTATTTCTTTTGAAATAAGAAAGGCTGAGAGCATAGGCACAGTCTCTTCTCCTTCCTTATTTATACCGCCAACATGCAACGCTCGATGAACAAGCCCTACGATTTATTCATTCTTCTCTCCATTTCTATCTAATCTTGCACAAGAAGAGAAGCGCTACTCTCTCTCTCTCTCTCTACACGCAGAATCTCCCTTTAATTTTAGGACGAAACCTTATCTAAACCAACTTATATATCTTTTTCCTTTCTTTTTGTCATGGATTTTACTCGCTCGACAATAACCAACGCCATACCCTCTCCTTCAAAGACCAAAAGAAAGCAGCAGCAGCAGCAGCAGACCCAACAGGAAGTAAGGTTCTTAGGGGTAAGGAGAAGGCCATGGGGTAGATATGCTGCAGAAATCAGAGACCCTTCAACGAAAGAGAGGCACTGGCTTGGTACTTTTGACACAGCTGAGGAAGCTGCCGTGGCTTATGACCGTGCAGCCAGGTCCATGCGGGGCTCCAAAGCTCGCACCAACTTTGTTTACTCAGACATGCCTCCTGCATCCTCTGTCACTTCCATTATCTCACCGGAAGAGTCACAACATGACAATTCTGCCCTCTTTGCTCCTATTCCACGACACAATACTCACCAAAATGACACCAACTGCCAACAGCTCTGCTTCTCTCGGGATCAGTATCCCTTCAATGCTCAAGCTTTCGGTAACAGTAGTAGCAACTGGTTAGCAGGTGGAGCAGGTTGGGTTCAAGGATTTGAAGCTGGGGCTGGAGATGGGCCTTGTGGGTCATTCGAGCCCAATCATGCTGACAGTTTGGGTGTTCTTAGTGGGCCTAACTATCTCTCTAACACGGACAGCATTGAGCTCCCGCCTTTGCCTCCTGATGTCAACTCAAGCTCTTATGGGTGTGATATGGGTCACGAATTTTGGAATGACACGGGGTTTTTTGGGTTTCACGAGGAACAGTTAAATGATGGGAATGGGCTTGAAGTTAGTGGATCATTAATGGGCTTTGAGCCCAACGACTTTGGGCAGCATGGCTCGTTATTCGGGATCGTGCGGTCGGTCACAGACGGGCTGGATTTGGGATCACCATCTACTTTTTATCTTTAACTACTACAGTACACACATGCTTATGAACCTTCCTATCACAAAAATAATCAATGTTTTGGGGGTTGATTTTTTTTAACCTTAAAGTTTCTTGTCCGCTGTCTTGCTTTGAAAATGCTAGCGGTTTTAGATATGCCCTGAAAGTCGGAGATGCAACAGTTTGTTTTGAAGCCGACGGCATCCATTAAAGTATATTGCTTTTGATCAGAACGCATGTGCATGCCTTCTTCTGCACATGCTTCTCTTAAATGCATTTCCATGGCTGCATATAACCTTCTTGGGAGTGTGTTTTGATGATAAAACTATGTCGTATCGACTCTCATGTGAAGTCAGTCAACTGAGTACAAGACACAGCAGACTAATTCACAGTAGAAACTATGAATAGCCACTGGTCTTCCTGTATTTTGGTCCCCGCGGTCTTAGCTATCTCGGGTCCTGCAAGTTCAATATATTTTATCCTGCCTTTGGAACTGTATTTTAATAATATTGTGGCTCGAAAGCCAGTTGGCCCAATTCTGACGAACTCGATGACGTGGCCATTCATGTGACTCTCCTTCTTCCTCTCAAACAAAAGACGCGTACACAGTTTGCTTTCATTATGATCTCAGCCGGTCGAGTCTCGTGGTTATTTATATAATAATACTAAAAATTTATATAATTATTAAAAATAATTAAAATATACGTAAACTAACTCAAACATTTATATCAATAAAAAAACCATGTTCATACAGGTCATGTCACTCTCACCATTGCCGATATAGAAACGCAACCTCTACCCCCAAACCAAGAAATTTCTGTTCTGGTATTGTCGCTGACATTTTAGGTCTGGAAGAAAAGTCCTTAGTTTACAAGTCGTTGAGATTCTATAAGAAAAGGGATAGAACACGAGACGACATCCATTAAAGAAAACCTAATTAACATATGAATTAACTTGTGCGTGACTGCTCCCTCCTCTTCTGCTAAGGTCCGAACCCTAATTCCTTACCTATGGTTAACAATATTTGATGTAATAATTTTAGCACAGTAAACTTTGGGTGACTCCACCGAGTAACTGTGTGAAAATAATTTTTTGTATTAGCATATAAAAAAACTTAAGTTAATAACATTGATATAATTTTTAAAGCAAAAATCACTTTTAAACAAGACAATTCTCTAAGTTCAGAATATTTTAGTTTTAATTCTATTTTTTTTATTTCGTTTTTTTTTTTTTTTGTATTTTTGTAATTGCATCCTTTACTCTAAAAGTTTTATGTTTCTTTTCTCTTTTGTCAACTTTCAATTGTTTTAATAAATTTTTTTGATCAAATCTTTTAATTTGTTAATTTTGTTGTTTAGATCTGATCATCTTTCTCTTATTAGTTTTTTTTTTCAATTAGTTTTTCAATGCAAAAGTAGTTATCTTCTTCTTGCTGTTTTTTTTTTTATATGATGTTTATTTTTTTTAGTTTATATTTTTTAATTAAATTTCTTTTTAATTTTAATTTATTTTAATTTGGGTTTCTTAGTCTTTTTTAGGTTTGATGCTTTTAGTCAAATGACCTCAATCACATGTTCACATTACTTTTTTTACTTATTTTCTTTTCAATCTTATTATTTGATGTTGATATATATAGGCTTCATGGTTTTTTATATAATTATCTCAATTTCATAATTTTACTTGTAATTTTAACGGGTTAACTTAGATAGACTTGTGTTTTTATTAACTTTTAATTATTATTTTTGTGTGATTGATTTTTTTTTTTTTATCATTCATCATATGTTTTGTTAAAAAATAATCTTCATTGTTTATATATATATATATATATATTTGGTGCTTTCAATCAAGGGTTAATACCAAAAATCTTTTTACCAACGTATTGTTTTATTTTATAACCTAACTTATAGGTTTAACAGGTTAATACAAGCAACTTAAGCTGCTTCTTTTTTTCTTTCTTCTTACAATTGCTGTTCTTACAATCGCCACTAAAAAAATAGGCAACTGGTCTTTGGAAATTTCGCGGTAAACTACCCTTCACGTCTCACGAGTCACGGCAGATGTTCATTCACTCCCGTTATTGGGCCTTCGAAAACTTTCCGAGTTTTTATCCCGTAGCCTTAACATCCACAAAACGAGTGCTCGTCTTTGAGCACTAGACTTTTGACATTACCAGTCCATGTTGAATTTCTGCTCTCTTTCTTCCATGAGATTAGAGATCAAGTTGTCTCACATATACTTTTCCTTTGTGGGAGTTATATTTATTTCTCTGCTCCCTTCCTTCATATTGACCAAGAAAGAGAATTCCTGCGAACTGATCCCGTCCTCGTCCTGCTGTTGATGTTAGGACCAGAATAGCTTGAGCTTCTCATCAGGTCACAACCTGTTCTCTCTTTTATTTTCCTCTTCTCTTGGATGCTCTTAGTGCTTTTACAGTGTTCTGTTTCAAACAACTCTCTGCTCAACTTATTTTGACTTCAAAATCTCCCTGTAAATGATAGGTATAAACTGCATGGCTGATTATTCATCGGCAATAATCAATAGCTACAGACGGAATTGTTCATTGCATGAAAACCAGAGCCAATAGGGTAGCAAATTATTGTGTCAAGTGGCAATAATGGTGCTTCAGGCAGGCTGACTGGCAAAATTTCCCTGATATCATGCTGCTAAACTGCAGGAATGTACTGGATCCCTCTCAATCCTAAGTCCTGATCAATACTCCCAAAACAAGAAAAAGTAAAATTCTTCTTCGCCCCATCATATGGAAACCTGCTAGCTCCACCCTACACGAGAAATAACTAGGAAAATTGGAAGAAAGCAAAAACATCTTCTGGTAGTGGTGGAAGGCCTTCATGCATCCAAATTTTGTTCCACAGCTTCATATTCTAACTTGTCCTGGATTCAGTGGATTATAGGTCAGGATGCCAATGGAGAGGCCATTAGTTGTTGATTGAATAGACTGAGATAGAAGGGAATCCATAAAACTGGAGTCAAATTTGTGAAGAATCAGCAGTTTCCAATGGATTCTATGGATTTCAATATTGGAATTGAGGGTGTAGGGGTGGCAGTGCTGCAGGAATTGTGGAACAAGGTGGCATTTCAAGCAATGGAGATCGTTTCCGAAACAAGGGACGTGGTCATTGGAAAGGACAGCTTGCAAGAATTCTCTAGAAGTATCTCAGAGCTAAGCACCCTCCTTCGGGCTTTGGATGCCAAAAGAGTTGAATCGGCAATGGGTTTAGAATCTACAAAAGCTGCATTAGAGACCTTGAATTCTCAACTGATAGAAACTGGCAAGATAATCAAAGGCTACAAATCTGGTAGCTGTCTCTGCCTTTTACTTCACTTAAACTCAATACGTTTGCAGATGCAAAACTTTTCGAAAGAGATTGCCACGACTATCTCCTCATTTCAGCTGGTCAATCTCGATATGTCACTGAAACTGAAAACCATGATCAACCAGATCATCAACAATCTGAGGTCTACTGAATTCCGATCAACAGTTGCAATAGAAACATTAGCTTTTGAGATTGAGAACTCAATATCTCAGCATAGCCGAAACCGAGAGGATGCCATGAATCTTCTTCAGAAGATTGCAGAAGCTGTTGGTGCAAAAGCAAATGCATCCCTAGTGCAAAATGAGCTAGCTCTTCTGAAGCAGGAAAAGGAGGAGATGGAAGATCAAAAGAAGCAGGCGGAGGCACTTCAATTAGATCAACTGATACAGTTTTTATACAGCACAAAAATTGTTACAAGGCCGCAAAATGAGGAAATTTCCATGTACCACCAGCAATGCCCATTCAACTCATTCATATGCCCACTGTGCAATGAGATGATGACAGACCCTGTTGCAATTTTCTGTGGCCACAGCTTTGAAAGAAAGGCAATTCAGGACTGCTTCAGAAGAGGGGAGAGGAATTGTCCCACCTGTGGAGAGGAGCTATTATCTTTGGAGCTTACTCCAAATGTTAACCTCCGAAGCTCTATAGATGAGTGGAAGCTAAGAGACTTGGACTTCAAATTTCAAGCTGCAGTCTCAGGAATCAATAACAATGACTATTCTCGACAAAATGAGGCCTTAGAGAACATGCAAATTCTGATAGAAATTCCCCGTTACGCAGTCAAAGTTGCGGAGGGTGGACTCATTCCAAAATTAGTGGAATTCTTAAAGTACAAGAGACTGAACACCTCGGCAACTCTGAAATGTCTTTACTACCTGGCTAAGCACTGTGATGATCACAAGGTATGCAAAGCGTGAATAATGTTTATCTTGCATTTCAAATTTGAACTATTGTGAAAATTCCTGCTTTGTGGAATTGCAGGAAGTCATATTAGAAGCAGGTGTGGGTCGACGCATCGTTAAGCAGATCTGCAGAGGTGAAAAAGGACTAGATGCTATTGCAGTTTTGTTGGAGTTGTCTAAACAGGAAACTCTTAGAGACAAAATAGGGGCAACAAAAGATTTAATTCCTCTTTTGGTTTCTTTACTCCACAATGACAATCCAGATGTGTCGCAGAAAGCCCAGGGCACATTGCAGAATCTATCTTCCAACACCTCTTTTGTAATCAAGATGGCTGAAGCTGGACATTTTCAACCGTTTGTTGCTCGTTTCAACCAAGGTTTTTCTTTTTCTTCCTCTTTTTTTTTTTTTTTAATTTAAAGAGACATGCCTGGCACATTACCTTTCTACCACTGTTCCATGAGCCACTCAACCAATATCTTCACGCAGGACCACAAGAAAGGAGAGCACTGATGGCAGCCGATTTGATAAAGATGCAACTTAAAGAAAATAACATTAAGGACTTGGCAGATGGACAGTTTATACAAAGTCTGATACAGATGCTCTCTTCAAATTCCCCAGCATACAAATCAGCCTGCCTCAAATGCGTTAAGAAGCTAATGGTATACCCTCGTATTGTACGGCAGCTTCTATCAGATTCTGTGACGATACGGCTTCTTCTAGGCCTCATCTCATTTGTAGGATCGGATTCACACTTGAAACAAGAAGCTGGTGAGATCCTTACTCTATTGGTTGGATCCTGTCAGCATCTTGAATTCCAGATGCATCAGGGCCTGCAGGAGCTGCAATCAAAGCACAACGTGAGCCTCTTTATGCAGTTGGTTTTCAACTCTGTTCCTGAAACTAAGATTCAGTTCTTGCACCTGCTACTTGAACTCAGCCCTAAATCTCATACAGCTCAAAACCTAATCCGATCAGATCGGGATGCTATTGTTCAACTATTCGCTGCACTGGATGGTGATCTGTGTGAGGTTAAAAAATGGGTACTGAAACTCGTAAGCTGTATTTCTGATAACCACCCTAATGGAGTTCCTCTCCCACCATCTCCTTGGAAAGAAACTGCCATCAAAACTTTAGTAGCCATTCTCACCTGTTCACTGGATATTGAAGAAAGGTCCATTGCTGCTGCAATCATCGGCCAGCTTCCCAAGGATGATATCATTATTGATGAAATACTGAAGAAATCAGAAGCATTGAAAGCCATTCGTGAGGTGATTTGCACAGAAGAGGAATACAAGGGATTCCGCCCATCTGCTAATGTACACTCATCCCTTCTGGAGAATGCTCTAGCGGCACTTTTACATTTTACAGAGCCCACCAAACCCGACCTTCAAAGACAAGTGGGCAAGCTTGAAGTGCATCCATCACTAGTTCGTATCCTCTCCAGTGGAAGCTCACTTGCCAAGAAACGGGCAGCCATTGCACTAGCTCATTTATCCCAATCAACCAGCTCCTCAAAGCCTGAAGCAACCCTCATGGAAAAGGAACTCAAGAACTCCATGGCATCTCGACGTGTGATGAACCTGTTACCCAACTTGTCCTGGTGCTGCTCAACCTCAACAGAGCACGAAAGTCTATGTGCTGTCCATGGTGATGCTTGTTCACCAAGAGACACCTTCTGCCTTATCAAGGCAGACGCAGTGAAGCCACTTGTTAGAACACTGAGCGAGACAGATACTGGTGTGGCAGAGGCTGCTTTAACAGCACTTGAAACATTGCTAACTGACCACAACACACAATCCCATGCAACTGCTGCAATTGTAGACAACCAGGGAGTGGTGGGCATTCTACAAGTTCTGGAGAAGGGAAGCTTATCCGCCAAAAGCAAAGCCCTGGACCTCTTCCAGAAAATCATAGAGCACACACAGATCAGTGATCCATTATTTCAAAAGTCCGAGAGGATCCTCATCCAGCTTCTCCATGAAGATGTATTTAAAAAGAAAGTAGCTCTGGTGCTTAGGCAGATGAGCATCATTCCAGAGCAATCTTCATATTTCTGAACTTGCCTCTTTTAGACAAGGGACCGAAACAGAAACATCATGTGAACAGAGCTAGGAGACGCACAGAGCGACTAAAAACTAGAGGCTTGATAGTTCGGTGAACATTGTGCGAGATGTTTAACCACAGTTTATAGTCTTGAAGTCTCAGTCACATATAATAAACAAGAAAGAAGAGTATGACTTGATTCTCGAAACTGAGGAGGCTAATATGTATCATCGGCACATCTCAAACAAGGCAGTCGCTTTGATTCTGATGAATGATGTATAATGGTGCTCAATGAATACTCCACGTGAGTATACTTTAACGTTTTCGTATGGCAGGCTTTGGAGGAAATCCTTATTGAGGTCATTGTGAAGGTAAGTCCTGGATAGTTGTACATTTTTCTTCTTTTCTTTGGCATTATATTTCCTATTCCACGATTTTTCTCGAATTTCTTACCATTACATGGTGTATAGATCAACTATGTTACACTGTATATGGCAGAGTATCATGGCTACATGGATTACCAAGGACATGTAAGAGTAAAAAAGGGTGTTCCTGGGTATGTTGCATTTACATCCTCTATCATCCAAGGATTTTTAGTGCCAAAATAACAGCTGAAAGGGCCAAAGTTGAGCAAGGAAACTAGGGAATCAGCAACATGAACAAGTGCAAACAACAGCAGGATCACGCATGAGTAAATGCACTAGCATGCACAGCAGCCACATTCAAATAGATGGAGCCAGCATTGGCAGAAAACAGCTAGGATACAATCAGCTCAACATAACCAAAAAGGTGTTTCTTGCAAAGGCATTCCAAGAAGGTAGAAGAAGTTTTGAGTTTTCCTTAAAACATTATGTAGCTCACAAGGTTCTGAAACATGACTCAAAATTACCACGAATGCAAACTTAGGTGGCCATTTTTCATGGCATTATTGCAAGGGTGGACCGTGTGTTGAGTTGTGGCCAACTTTCGACCGTAAGAAGTAGTGACTTTGCAGTCAAACCAAAGTCACCTTAACAGGGGACCCAACAAGGCTTCAACCTCTTTCTTGATTCTTCAATACATGACACTGCTAATACACATTTCAGCTTATACTGCAAAATTTGACATGCAAAATGAGATTGGCAAAGCACATGTATAGTTTGGTGAATGCCTGCACTGAAAGTCTCACAGTTAGTGTCTTGATGATGTTAATTGAGAGGGTTTAAATATTTACAAGGCGTGCACAAATAGACAAAATCCCATGAGTTCTACATTAACAAAACACCTTAAGAATTTGGATCAATTTATCCCATGCTCGGTTTCTCAGGCACATCAACCACATGTCCCATCAAGATAATTGGAAAAATCCATTAGAAACAAGAGTTGCAATGCAGACAGATTTTGTGATTTGTGCTGATTGGAAAACTAGATTGTCATTGTCTTTCTAAATAAGATTCAGTTTTGGACTCCTCGTATTTGATAATTCATGTTGAAGTTCATCAATTACAGCACAGTAAAACTCTAGATACTGAAAACTGGGCAAATTATCATTTCCAGCAACTTTCGGTACCACGTGATACTCGTACCAGAGATCTACAGATATATGCTCAATTGCAAGTATTTCTACAATTCTATGTTCAATAACGAGCACCTTTCCCCTCTTTACTTGCACAATTTTTGGTTCACCCAATCACAGAAGTTACACCTTCAATCTGAAAGTCACTTTCCAAAATTTTGCCCCCACAGCGCACTTTTCTTGATACGCTCGTTCTGCTTACATTAACTCTTTTATAATCCACCCTTACTGGCCTGCTTTTTTTCCTTCCCGCCTCCGGAGAACTACCAAAATAAGATACAGCAACTTCTTTTCGGTCTCCCTCTTTCCATTAATGCTTCTATACGAACCTCTTTGGTGGTTGGTTTACACCACAAAGGCGACCTAGGATGCATCAAAGGCCCTCCCTGCTCGAGAAATGAAAGACAAGGGATAATTTTGCAGATGCAGACACCACAATCTCTCGGCTCTCTTGTTCTGAAAAAGTTGCTGAACTTCTTTGATCAAGGTGAAATAATTGCTTCATACTCGATGCTTATAACCACATGGCTGGCCAACATTACGCGGCTTCTCGTTCAATTGTAAGTTATCTTAATAAAATCATTGCAATGTCAACAATCACACTTCTTTTATATGCTTCTTCGTCACTTGTTTGAGCCTGGCATCTGCCTCTTGGTGGTTACATGCCCATTTATTTGCCTGTAGATATGTGGCTCAGTAGGAAAACGCATTGAAATCTATTTAAATTTGAAATAGAATTTCACTCCCTCTCACCACGTTGAAATCTATTTAAACTTGGCCATGCTTTCAAAAACGATTTAAAAAAATGAATTTTTAAAATTTTTTATTTTAAATTAAAATTTTTTGTTTTTTTATATCATTTTCATATTCTAATATCAAAAATATTTTTTTTTTAAAAAAATATCATTTTGAAATATTTATAAATAAAAAACTTTAAATAAAAAAAAAAGACATTATGGTACTGTGCTTTCTTTGTCCAAGCTAGTTGAATTGTTGTGGATCGAAGGTGATGTCTGTAATTTTACCATATTGATCAATTATTTCTGCCACTTCCACCATTTCTAAAATGTATTTTATTTAAAAATATATTAAAATAATATTTTTTAAAATATTTTAATATCAAAACAAAACTTTTATTCAAAATGGGATGAAATAATGATTCCACCGGAAATCTCAAACCAGGCCAATAGTGCCTAAATAGAGTGATAAACCTGACACTGTGTGCTCATGTATGAACATTTTTCCAACCCGGTCTAATTTTTAGATTATTTGGTACTGTGGTGAATTGTTTTTTCCTTCCAACCACATAAAAAATATTTAGTTAGTTATATTGCTTTTGCATTTTGCAATGGACCTCAAATACAGTTATATTTCAAATTTAATTTCATAAAAATTAAAATAATTTGTTTTTATTTACAAAGACATTCTTTTTATTTATTTTATATTTAAAAATATATCCCATTACAGCTTTAAGTTAACAGATATTTACTAAAATCATAACAATACAGATTTTTTAAAATTTATTTTTCATTCAATCGCATAAATTACTACAATACAAAACACACTTCGACTTCAAAGCACATCGATCTCAAGACAAACTTGAATCGAATCCTAGAAACATCAGATCCAGTTTCGACCTGGTGTGCACGCACACACACATTAATCACAAGATCCACTTCCTGACACGCATGGCTGTGGATGAAGATAGTGAAAAATAATTTATTGGGGTTAAAATAAAATATGAAATGATAAATATATGCTGCAGAGTCAACTTATTAAAAAAAAGTCCGATCTTTGATGGCTCACCGGGTAGTATCAAAGCCTCTCTTCGTCGTTGTAAATAATAATAAAAAAAAGTAGTAAACTTCACTGAGTTGAAAATGGAGGCTAACAAGCCAATCAGACGATGCCGACTGGGGCCGTGCAATCTCCTTTCCGAGTTGAAAGAGTCACTGCAGATTATAGCAAATCAACGTGTTTTGGAATCAGCGAACCTTCTTCTTCTTCGTCTGCTAAAATTAAACAAATGAAGATGCAAACCGTGTGAATAGAGTGTGTCGACAAGGACTCAACAGATGATGGGAAAGACAATAGACGGACACATGAATGTTTAGATACTGAGAATGAGAGTGCAGATTATTATTATTATAATTATTATAAGCCCACGGTGCCGTTAATTAATATCATGTTCTTTGTTTCCAAAACAGAAATAAAAAATAAAACGGTGCACTTAACACTTCAAATAAAAAATACTCTAATCATTTGGAAGGTATAGTTAAGGAAAATCCAAGCCTTAAATGGCGTAATCTGTGTTACCTTATATAGATAAGATAGAGAACATATCTTTGACATGTAAATTATTTTTTCTTGTTAAACCAGCTGTGAAAATCATTGTGTCAAGTGTTGCGATGGCGAGGATAAGAGATTGTGTGTAATTATCAAATTATAATTATAGTTTTTAGAAGTAACTTTAATGGTTTGCAGGAATCTCAGTAAAATAATTTATTATATAAAAAAATACAATTCACCCCTTGTGCATTTCATGACTTATTATGAAAAATTTAGAAATGTGAATTGAACAAAAAACAAATTTTAGATGAGCATCAAAGTCAAGCTCATATTTGTTTGTCTTTTATATTTTGTTTACTAATCTTGGATTCATATAATTTAATTCTTAATTGATCTTAGACTTTTAATTGTTTTTAATTTTACCCATGATTCAAGCGATTACGTCCCTATGTCTGGTGTTTTATACAAAATGATCATTGTTTATGAATTTCTTCAATTTAACCCTTGATTTACCGTAAACTTTCATTTTCTTTCAATTTGACCCTTGATTTACCGTAAACTTTCATTTTCTTTCAATTTGACCCTTGATTTTAATCAATTAACTTTGTAAGAAATAAATTTGATCTCTTCAAATTTCAATACTCTTAATTAAATCCAAATTAGACTTTCAAACTTAATTTCTACCAATTAAGCTCCTGATAAAATTAATTTGATCTATTTAAAGTTAATTATTTTTTGCACCTAATTAAATCCTTTAAATGGAATCAAATTAATTCTTAAACATAATTAAATTTTAATTTAGCTTATGATAAAATCAAATTGACTTATTAAAAACTAAATCGGACTTTATTTTTATATAAATTTATTCAATAATAATTTTCTTGACCTTGAATTTGTGTTGTTTTTTTATTCTTAGAAACAACAAAAGATATAATCGAGCTTTTTATTCAAAATTGTTAACTTGATTTTCTAGTTCTCACCACGTCATTCCTTTGTACTTTTATTTTAGATGAATTTAAAAATAATCTAAAAATGAGTTATGACATCAAGTAAATAATTTTTTATTTTTGATTTTGATCTTTATTTTTTATCAATATTTTCTTTAGTTAATATTTTTTCCACGTCATATGTTTTCTTTTGTCTTTACCAAAAACATAACTTCTAATTAATAGTATTGTTTTTTGAGTAAAACTTATTATGCTCTGCAATGTTAGTTTTAATTAAAAAACAAAAAATCATATTTTGATAATCTTTATACAAACATATATATGGTATAAAAGAATAAATAATTGCAGGAGGGATGGTTGAAGATACAGAAGAAGACAGATGCTGACAGAGAGAGAGAGAGAGAAAATAATAAAGAGCAGGGAACAAGTAGATGAACCTGACAGGTCATGAAGTTTCCGATGAATACATTGAACAGCATTAAAAAGTCAACGCGCGCAGAGATAGCTGATGAGATATCCTCCCAGATTTCAATTCTCAACTCAAATGTCATCTTGTCCACCGGCACGGGTGCTTTATTTTAAGACAGAAGTGCTTCTGACTTCGTTTTAAACTACTTTAATATATTCATTATTTTTGCAATAATTTTCCATTTACTTATATTATATATAAAGTCCCTGTTCTTGGAGTGGTTGAAAAGTATACAGAGGTGGCTTCTTAGATTTATACGCTACAATGACGCATTGAACTCGGAAATAATATCTTTTTTTTTTTGGTTAAGTTGCCGGATCTTCACTTCTCAATTCAAATCATACACTGAATGCATGTTCTTCTCCTTCTCCGTGCATATATATATATATATATATATATATATATATGGGCACCACGTACAACAAGTGGCATAACATAAACATCTAATAAATAATATAATGATAAAAATTTAAGATTAAAAGATTTATTTTTCCTGTGATTTCAAGTTCAAATTATATAAATGTTAATATAATAATCACTAAAAACTTATATGATCATTAATTTTAGAATATATAAAATTAGTTGAGATACACGCAAATTAACTCAAAAACTCACGTTGATAAAAAAAAAATGATATAACTTTTACATATTTTCTTAGCTTTTTGAAAGTCTGATTTATTTATTTATATAAACATTTAAATATTATTTATTCAATATGCCTTCAAGTAAGTGTTCATCAACAAAAATAGAAATGTTAAAATCATTACTAAGGAAATGTTCATGGTTAATGTTCTTACCATTGGCACGTGTCTCTACTTCAGCTACTGCACCGTGCAGTGTCTATAACTGCGATATAGACAATCTTGCCTTCTCAACCGAGCGATAAAATTTGAATCTTGGATTTCTTCTTTTCCTTTTCCAAGCTCTATACAGGGTACACCAGAAATTCAATAATGGTAGACAAAAACTATATTATATATGAAAATATTAGGTATTGTAAAAATAAGAGCGCACAAACAACACTTCATTTATATTTTGTTATCTAAATGCAGAAAAGATATTATATTATTAACCAATTTTTTCCACTGAATTCCACACATAATTACATTTCCAACTTTATTTTTATAAAAAATAAAACAACATATTTTTCTTTATTTTAAATGCAAAAAACCATCTCACAACCGTTGGAACTTCATGGAGTATTGTACTTCTGTCGTGACTCTCCTCACAACGAAATAATCGAAAACTACTTGCTTATGTCAGTACTTCTGTCTTATAAAAAAAAGTCCAAATCCAATTTTGAAAGGGAAAAACTACAAAATAGTTAGTCAAAGTATATTGGATGGCTATAAATATCTCGTAATTATCTTATATTAGTCTTGATTCCACAGACTCGATTTGTGTCTGTATATATCTGTAAGATTATAATATAAGTTTCCTTGATTATATTTCCAGTATTAACATCATAAATCCCTTGTATTTATATATAGAATTCAATACATCTAAGGAATACATTTTCTCTTTCATTTAGCAATGGCAATCTCCATCGTGTTATTTTTTAATTAATATCCAGCCTAATTAAACCATACTACATGTGCTTCAAGTCAAAACCATAATTCAACAGCCATTGTGGCTGTTAATTTGTTCATGCATGTATTCTTTTCTTTTTCTTTTTTCAGAATTAGAAAAATGGAAACCAAAAACACATTATTGTATCAACCGAGGAATATTGTGGAACGGCTGATAGAATAAATCACCATCACATGCAGTATTTGACTTCAACATTAGTATAATTAAATCATTGGAATGAGAGGGGGAAGATTGCACCGTGATCTACCTGTCCGATACGTCTCTACTGAATGAGACCTGGAAGTGGCATTGGAAGGTCGCATTAGAATAATGAGAAACACGTTAAGTAATTTTCATCTCTGACCTCACTGCCTAGAATTTCGAAAAAGGAATCATTCGAATAATGGCCGATTTATTAATTATCATCTCTGATTTTAGTGCCTATAAATCCAAGAAGCTGAGCAGCCTCACAGAAACACAGCAGTTCAAGGAAGATGGCAGAGAAAGAGTTGGAAACAAACCAAGAGCAAATGGAAGAAGAAACAACGGTGGAAAATAAGCTGAAAGGTCGAAAGATATCATGGGGAAACCTGCGTCGCGTCGACTCACTCAACCTGGAGGCTGGTAGACTCTCCATGTCTCACGGCTACGGTGCCCGCACCTCGAAGGTCATTTACCAAATACCTCTTTCGCTTGTGCTTTAAAACATATGCCAATCAGGGATCCTCGCTAATTCTATAACCTTTGTTATATGCGTAAAAATGTGCAGACTAATTGGCAGATGACGTTGAGTTTGGTATTTCAGAGCATCGGAGTAGTCTATGGAGATATAGGAACATCTCCACTCTACGTGTATGCTAGCACTTTCACCGAGGGTATTCACCATGACCAAGACATTATCGGGGTATTGTCCCTGATAATCTACACCATTGTGCTGGTGCCTATGCTTAAGTACGTCTTCATTGTTCTGTGGGCCAACGACAACGGTGATGGTAAGCTAACAAAAATTTCATTAATAGGAATCCCAAATCATTGAAGTTAAGTTTTGGATGCTTAACTATATGTATACATATACAAGTCTAAACTTCGGTGTAGTGTTCTGGCATGATCTTTCATCATCTGTCTCTGTCGAAGTTTATGACACAGCTACCGTATTGACGTTTGAACAGTTTATATAGTTCATTTCCTCGTAAAATTAGACGGTTTTTTTAATGAAAATTAAGGAGATGTACGAGTTTTCCGTCACCTTATATAATACAGGAACGGAAAACGGAGTGCACCTTAGCATATGATGCATGCCATGTATATGTTATTTGTGTAGATCCCGATTAATGAATCAATGTACTAGAATGATATGACGTAATTATAAAACAGTATATTATTTTTATTATATACACAAGTGCCGTTAGTTTATACGTGTAATTGGTATTTTATTATATTTTTTTCTCAAAAAGTCGTTCATGCCGTCGAAGAAAAACAAAAAACAAGTTGCTATTTGTTTATTAATGAGTGTACTATAGATGGTGTGTAGAAACCAGTAAGTGTGTGTGTGATCATGTAGACAACTGCTATTTGTTTACTGGAGGCTTGCCTTGCAAATATTTTTTTTGGCGGTCAGGTATTCATTAAAACCTGACGACTTCAATAATTAATAAGCATTAATTAATATTGATCAAAGCTATTAAAGTAATACTCTTTATTATGGTTTTTTAGGCTTCAAGTTGTTTCTAAAAACATAATCATGGAAGCGAGGTAATGGATGCCATCATAATCTGTTTTACACATGTTTCAGTAAATTAAATAGTCGTATACTACTAGTTAAATATTTGTTTTTCTATTCTTAAAGCATGGACCAAAAAACTGTTTTACATAGGAAGTCCATGTACGTTTTGGTAAACCTAGTTATCGTTCGATCACGAGTAGTTGTACCCTTGAACAGGCGGAACATTTGCACTCTATTCATTGATATGCCGATCTGCGAAGGTGGGCTTGATCCCAAAAGACCAGCCAGAGGACCACAAGCTCTCCAACTACAGACTCGACACACCATCCAATCAGTTGAGGCGTGCTGAAGTGATCAAAGAGAAGATGGAAAGTAGTAAAACAATTAAAATCATACTTTTCCTAATCACCATCCTAGGAACTTCCATGGTTATTGGAGACGGTGTCCTCACTCCATGCATTTCAGGTTTTTCTGCAGCCAGCTATATTTTCAGCTTATCAGAGCAGATTGGTTACTGTGCTTCAGAGAAATCCTGACCTGTAAGATTAACCAAATTTTCTTTTGCAGTTCTTTCAGCAGTGAGTGGGATCAAGTCTCTTGGAAAAGGTACTATTATGCATAGATTATAGAGAGAGGGAGAGCGGGAGGAAATAAACATGATCTTCAAAACATGCAGAATTTAATCTTCTTCCATCGCACGCTCTAAAATTAACTTAACAAATACTACTTTTGTTATCAATGGCTACTTTTTTCAGCAACATTAACTTTGGTTAACTATACATGCAGATGCTGTTGTGGGCATTTCAATAGCAATCTTGATTGTTCTATTCTCTGTTCAAAGATTGGGCACCGATAAAGTGGGCTTTGCATTTGCTCCAGTTATCTTCTTGTGGTTCACATTCATTGGTGGAATCGGTCTTTTCAATTTGTTCAAGTATGATCTTGGTGTATTACGTGCCTTCAACCCAAAATATATAATCGATTACTTCAAAAGAAATGGTAAGCAAGGATGGATTTCACTTGGCGGAATAGTTCTCTGCATAACTGGTGAGTAAGATTTTCGCTGATCGAGTTGTGTACATTTAGACGGCTTGTATACTTTAGTCTCTAACTGATTAGGTGACAGGAACGGAAGCTATGTTTGCTGATCTGGGTCACTTCAGTGTACGAGCAATCCAAGTGAGTGTCTGTGCATTTCAAAATTGCCTTAACCTCTCAGTTTTAGCTATCCAAGAATGCTTAGAAGGATCCACAATTGTACATGAGAGGACACCAAGCAAGCACCCAAACCTACTATGACTAATTAATTGAATCACTGGCCATGTCCTTGTGGTGCAGACTCATGATTCTAAGTCGGTGTTGCTTTAATCATGATTATCACATTGTTTATATAATAATGTATTCAATTTGTTAGACTCCACTGGTTGGCCAATTTAAGATTGCAACCGACTCCTCTTTTATACACCTGTGCAGATTAGTTTTTCCAGCATTGTTTTTCCGGCACTAGTAGCTGCATATAGTGGGCAAGCCGCATACCTCACCAAATTCAAAGATGATGTGTCTGATACCTTCTACAAGTCCATTCCAGGTATTTCCTGATGAGCAGGAAAAAACTACTGCAATCATGTCAAATTCATTCTTGGTGTAGCTAAAATACTTAATACATAATTACAGCAAATGCAAAACTTGCAGCATAAAACAACTGTCCTCTCTAGGATATCCGATGAAATCGGAATGGTAATAAGAAATATAAGTATCGGATTTACCGAGAAATTATCTAATTTTTCTTTATCATTCGTCAAGGAAAAAAACATCAACTGATTTGAGTTATTTATTCTGCCTGGCATGCAGATCCATTGTATTGGCCGACATTTGTTGTTGCTGTAGCTGCTGCAGTTATTGCTAGCCAAGCCATGATATCAGGAGCGTTTGCAATCATCTCTCAATCCCTGAGTCTTGGTTGTTTTCCTAGAGTCAGAGTTGTTCACACTTCTGCAAAGTACGAGGGTCAAGTTTACATACCTGAGGTCAACTACTTGCTTATGGTTGCCTGCGTTGTCGTCTGTTTTGCATTTAAGACTACTGAAAAGATCGGCAATGCATATGGTAAGCACCTGGGATCATCAAACTTGACAGCTCTATTAATTTTACTGAAGAATTTGTTGATCTTAAATCTTGGGTTGAAGAATTTACTTTCACAGCAGGGTTGGGAACACATGGCCATGAAATAAAGTATCCTGATGAAACACTTTAAGGTGGTGTTTAATGATGATGTGCCTCTCAGTATCAAGTACAATTGGTTCAGTAAAAATGAAAAATCGAGATTTCAATATTGATTTGGTTCGACAATCCAAAACTTATCTCTATCTTAAAGTAACAAGGACGATAGTGCAAGGGAGAACTATTATTTGAATGCTGTATTGGTGTCTACCACAAGTGTAATTGCTTTGCTAAACTTGTCTGAATGCAGGAATTGCTGTGGTTGCGGTTATGGTAATCACAACTAGTATGGTTACACTCATAATGCTAGTTATATGGAAGGCAAGGATATGGTGGATTGCTCTCTTCTTCTTCGGATTTGGTGCTATAGAGGCCGTGTATTTATCATCTGTCCTATACAAATTTAAACAAGGCGGGTACCTTCCACTGGCTTTTTCGCTTTTCCTGATGATGACAATGGGGATATGGCATTATGTGCAGAGAGAGAGGTACATCTATGAGCTTCAGAACAAGGTTTCTAGTGAATATGTCAGAGATCTGGCGGCAAGAACAGATATAAACCGGCTACCAGGAATAGGACTTCTGTACTCTGAACTTGTGCAGGGCATTCCTCCAATATTCCCTCACTTCATTTCCAACATACCTTCCACCCACTCGGTTCTAGTGTTCGTTTCAATCAAGTCTATTCCAATAAGTAAAGTGGCACTTGAGGAGCGGTTCTTGTTCCGACAAGTAGATTCAAGAGAATACAGGATGTTCCGTTGTATTGTGAGGTATGGATATAATGATGCCATTGAGGAGCCCCACGAATTTGAATGCCAGTTAGTTGAAAACTTGAAAGAATTCATCCGCCATGAACACTTCATTAGTGAAGGAGACGTCAACGAATCAACTCCCGAAGCAAATGGCATCCAACATTCCACTCTACTAGCAGTGAAAAATGGAAAAGGCAAAGAATCTTCAACAGTTCATGTTGAAGAATCGCCACAGCAGCCTAATCCATCCTGTATTTCTTCAGTTTCCATTCAATCAATCAATGCATCATCACGTTCCATTCAGTCAGTGAATGGGATTAAATCTGCAAATTCTTCTGGTGGAATGATAAATGCCTCTGTCCCAGAAGTTGCCGAAGAAGAAATGCAGTTTGTGCAGAAAGCAATGGAGAGAGGTGTGTTCTATCTCATAGGAGAAGCCGAAGTGGTGTCGAAACCAGACTCATCCTGGTTCAAGAAACTAGTTGTTGATTATGGGTATAGTTTTCTAAGGAAAAACTTTAGACAAGGGCAGACAGTTTTGGCGATCCCTCGAAACAGACTTCTCAGGGTTGGAATGACATATGAAGTATGATATAATTAAGAACAAGCTGGCATGCTTAATTATCGTTACCCTGTTGCTTGCTGCCGTCTGCTTCTTAGCATGATGAAAGATCTTGTACCGAAAAAGGAAAAACAGTCTGGATCCCTCGAACCAGACTTCTCTGCTGCGTTGGTTTGTTGTTGTGCTAGTGATCTCCACAAAATATGCTGCGAATTTAAAGATATAGTTACACACTCTTCACCTCTATTAGCAACAGTAGATTGTTAATAGGCATGGCGATTGGTAATTTGGTATAGTTGAACTAAGCTCAAAGATGACGAAATTTTGAAGAAAAAAAAGACATCGGTGTCGGTGCCGCACCATGGCTGGGCTGGAATTTATTTTATTATAAAAAATAAAATTACTTCTAAAAAAGAACTCCAAAAAAATAGAAATTAAAAGAATAAAAATCTTGACACAAACAAAATGACAAGATATTTTTCAATTTTAGCAGACTAACATGAATCCCAACATGCTGGAGCCATTTAAAATCCCTGTCGGAGACTCATTGCTACTTCTTCGTCGATAATCATCGCACCACTCAAATTCTTTTGGAAAGCCGTTTCTAACGCAATAAAGGAAGGTGGAGTTCCAATGTCAGAGGAAGTCGACCACGTTGCCAAATCACGACAACTTGCCCTAACATGCTAGAAATAATTCAAAAACCCGTAGCCTGCTCGTAGTTCTTGCTGGTGAAGCAGCACAAAAACGTGGCTATGTCTTCTTCTCTGAAGTCTAGTTCATATCAGAACAAGACCTTCCAAGACATTGATGAACTGTGGAAAAAAGCACAGCAACAACAAATTTGGATACAGTGTTCAAAAGAGAATATGGAGACAAGAGGTTGGCAAAGACTTCACTCTAAACTTTTCATCAAAGTTAGATGGATGAAGAAGCTTGATGCTGAGGTTGAGCAATACAACTACAGGTCTTTTCCTGATGATTTCATTTGGGAGCTTAATGATAATACTCCTGGAGATCACCTTACCTTTGACAGATGCACTCAGTGGCATACAATTGCTCAACAACATTCCTAGCCATACTGCTTTTTTTCTCCCTCTTTATTTTCATGCATTTGTTTATTTTGTCCTTTTGAGTGAGCAAATATTAAATATAAATATGCCCACATCGAAAGAATGGAGGAAACTATTGCTTTTTACTTCCCTCTTTGTAACTTTGCCTGCCTATCCAATCCTTGTTAAATTTTATAAGCTCGAGTATAAATGGGGTTTTGGGACATCAAATATTAATTGTTGGGATTGATTTGTATCGAGACATTGCTCATTTACTTGTAATCAAATGCCTAAGCTCCCAGAGAAGGCTTATATTTTAATTATGTCTGTATCTCATGTTCAAAATATATTAAAGAACAATTTCCAACAAAATTTAATCTTAAAAACGAGTGAGATTTACTTAAAATTTGATCTTAAACATGTTATTTAACCATATTTTTATTAAAATAAATTTCAACATGTTTGTACTTCCTGTCGATCCAAATATGATGATAAAACTTGTTTTTTTTAAATATTTTAATTTTTGCTCGAAAATATATTCAAACAATATAATTTATGTATTTATTAAATTTTATTTTCACATCAGTACATAAAAATAATTAAAAAATATGAAAAATTAATTTAAAGCAAATTAAAAATAATTTGGTTAGTTAAATAGTTTTTGTTTTACTGGGTTTAAATATAATTATATATCAAGTTTTAGTTTTGCAAAAGCTAAAGGGATATATATTTTTTATTCATGGAAACATTTTTATTTATTTATTTTACATTTAAGAATCTATTTCGTTAAAGTTTAAACTAAACATATACATTTTAAAATTAAAACTATAAGTATATATTTTTAATCTATCTCTTTTACATCACAGAAAACTACCACAATACAAAATTCAAACTTCAACTCCAAAGCAGATCAAGCCCGATAGAAGCTTAGGCTTCAAGCAAATAGAATCCCACCATTGACTTGAATCCGTAGACACATCAGATCCAACTCATTTGATCGAAGCGTCACATTTAACTTGGAGCTAATAACCTTTGCTGAGTTGAAGATGTAGGCTAACAAGCCAATCAGACGGTACCGACAGGGGCCATCATGCAGTGCATCTCCTTTCGGAGTTGACAGAGTCACTTCAGATTATAAAAAAACACAAAGCAACGTGTTTTGGAATCAGCGAACCTTCTTCAGAAATTAAACAATAAGAAAATTAAACCGTGTGGATAAAGTGTGTCCACAATCACTCAACTGATGATGGGAACGACAATAAACGGACACGTGGATACTTAGATATTGAGACGGTATTAATAAGAGTGCAGATTATTATTACTATTAGCCCACGAATCCCATTAATTAATTAATTAATACCATGCTCTCTGTTTTCCAAAAACGAAATAAAAATAATATTGTGCACCTAACACTTTTTCTATTAGCTTATAGGAGTCCGGGTTAATTTATGTATATTTTAATTAATTTTATATATTATAAAATTAATAATTATATAAACCTCTAATAAATATTATATTAATAACTACGAAGGAAAGTAAACCCTTAATTACAAGACATTAACAGTGGCCATCTACTGCACTTAACACTTAATTCACAGGTGAAGGAAGGAAACTAGGTACCAGAAGTCTTAGGCAATTATTTCGTTTTTAAGGCTTATTATAATTGCAGGAGGGATGGTTGACGATACAGAAGAAGACAAATGCTGACAGAGAAAGAGAGGGAATAATAAAGAGAAGGAGACAAGTAGATGAATCTGACAGCTCATGAAAAGTCAACCCGCACAGAGATAGCTGACGGCATACGCTCCCAGATTTCAATTCTCAACTCAAATGTCATCTTGTCCACCGGCACGGGTGCTTTATTTTAAGACAGAAGGGCTTCTGACTTCGTTTTAAACTACTTCAATATATTCATTATTATTGCAATAATTTTCCATTTAATAATAATATATAGAGTCCCTGTTCTTGGAGTGGTAGAAAAGTATACGGAGGTGGCTTCTTAGATTTATACGCTCCAAATACAATGACGCCTTGAACTCGGAAATAATATCTTTTTTTTGTGGTGAATACATTGAATGCATGTTGCTGTTCTTCAGTTAGCATGCTGCATTTAAACACGCGCGCACTCGCTAATCACTGCAATAATTTGAGTTTTCTAATATATAATTGCCGCTCCAAAGTACATCCTCGTACGCTTCCAAGATTCACAAGTGCTAACGACGTCGACCTTCAGAAAAGAAAAAAAAGGATTAGCAATTTTATAAAAAATATATTTTTAATTGTGTTTTTTTTAATAGATAAATAGATTTAGTTAAAATTATTACAAGATGAGTGTTTGTATGTAGAATAAATTTAAGGTAGATTTTCAAAAAATAAAAAACATTATTTAATTTTCTATAAAAAGTGAAATTTAAAATACAATCATAACTGTGAAGTTTAATATAACAATTAATAACTATTTTAATAATCAAATAAACTTTTTCATGATTAAGTAAAAGAGAAAAGCTATCTCTTAACTTCTAAACAATGAACCGATCACCTCAGCAAGAATAGAAAACAAATTTGAATTTTTTTTTCATAGAATCTGATTTGTCGAATTAACATAAAGTATTAAAGCGGGTGAATTTGTCAAAAGAATATGCTTGAGATTCGTGCATCATAAGAACAGTAGTAATTCAATAAAAATTTCTCTAGCGAAGTTGGTGGGGGCAGAGTATATCAGCATAAAGGACAAAACATCAGGCCATTGGAAGCGTGATACCTTGATATCATCACACACACACACACATACACACACATATCATGGTATCACAGCAATCAGGAAAACAAGCAGGCCATTGGAAGCGTGATACCTTGATATCACCTTGATATATATATATATATATTTCCTCTGCAATTATATTGATTTTTTGGTCTAAAAACTACAATAATGAACAATCAAATAGCTGTATCAGGGAGACATGGATGCTAGGCAAATGGAATGATCAAACCAGGCCACCAAAATCTATAAACATCTCGTGCTTGTTATGAACATGAGATTTCATGGATTTAGAAATGAGAGGTATGTATAAGTGTGAGGAATTTGTTTATAAGAAGCGTCATGTGATGGTATAAAGTTTATGAGTTTATAATTTATATAATAAATTTTAAGTTTGAGTGAGAACATGTATTTTTTGTAAAACCATAATAACTAGAATTTTACTTCTTTATCTGATCCCTAAAATATATTTTTTAGTAATAAGATTTCTGATATAAAATAATAAGGGTGAGGAAATCGAATAAAAAGTTAGATATATGTAATTTAATAGTTTAAAAATAGTATCTATTAATATTTCAAAGTCTTTGCATCAAAACTGGCTGAAGTAGCTTCGTATTCTCATACGCATCATAAAATTTGAACCCTGAGCCAAACCCCAAAGGTTAAACCGTTTTGTTACATAGCCAACACTAATTGTGGCAGCAGGGCACCGATAGTCTTGCTAGAAATGCTACTGAAAAGCTTACGAATTGTCCGGTTAGTGAGTAATTTTTCCATTCCCATTACGGGGTTGCGCTCTTGTGTAGGCAAAACAAAACGCAAATAAACCATAGATTTAAATAATAGGAACAGCTAAACCAGAGGGAGAAAGGAAATTAAATAAAGGAAAAAGAAACGCTACTAGGATCTAACTAACACGCACGACTCTACTGAATATTTATTTTTTAATTAGACAATCTCCAATAAAAGGATAATCATCTCTGAGTTCAGTGCCTATATAAACCCAAAGCTGCGAGGCAGCTTTCAGAAAGGATAGCAGTAAGAAGAAGATGGCGGAAACAAACCAGGTGGAAGTGGAAACTAAGCTGAAAGATAGAAAGTTATCATGGGCAAAGCTGCGTCGCGTCGACTCGCTCCATTTGGAGGCTGGAAGAGTTTCCATGCCTCGTAGCCACACCTCTAAGGTCTGTCAGATCAATCATCTTGTGTTAATTTGTCCGGCCGTGTGTTTTCGTTAATCATGCATCCTCGATAATATTTAAACTTTCTTGTGTGTATTCGATCGTAAATGTGCAGATCAGTTGGGAGAGGACGTTGAGCTTGGCATTTCAAAGCATTGGAATAGTTTATGGAGACATAGGAACCTCTCCACTTTACGTCTATGCAAGCACTTTCACCGACGGTACTATTCACAAAAACGAGGACATTCTCGGGGTATTGTCCCTAATCATCTATACCTTACTGCTTGTGCCCATGATCAAGTACGTCTTCATCGTGCTTAGAGCCAACGATCATGGTGACGGTAAGCTCCCACATCGGCTTAAGAATATTCCCAAATCAAGGTTAATGTTTATTTGACAACAATTGGGGACGACAATATCCATTCCTTTGAAATTAAACTAGAACGAACACAGGGATTGAGGCTACATAAGCTACTCAAATTTGTCCATCACCTAACATATTTAAGAAAAGAGAAAATGTAATTAATTCAGTTATATATGTACTATAGAAAATGGGATGGCATGCATAAGGAATGATCGTGCCGAGATAATATGTGTGCCTCGCTCTTGTTCTTCAAGTGTTGAATATTTAAAGGGATAAGTGCCATAAATTATAAACCTCCTTTTAACTATATATGTACTATTTGATTACGCTGAAAAACTAATTAGACAACAAAAACCATGCGATTTCAAAGACTAATCAGCACAACACTGTTCCATTCATGTTCTTGTTGGGAATTCAGGAGCGGGAAAGTAGATGTGAAGGTTGCATTAATTACTGTATTATCTTACAGTTTTTTACTACAAATTAATGAATAGATGTACTCATGAACAGGTGGAACATTCGCACTCTATTCGTTGTTATGCCGGTATGCAAAGGTGAGCTTAATTCCAAATGACCAGCCAGAGGACAGTCAACTATCCAACTACAAGCTTGACACGCCATCTAGTCAGTTGAGGCGGGCTCAAGTAATTAAGGAGAAGATGGAGAGTAGTAAAGCCATTAAAATCATACTTTTCCTAGTAACAATTCTGGGAACGTCTATGGTCATTGGAGATGGCGTCCTAACTCCATGCATTTCAGGTTCGTGTGCAGACAACTATATATATATATTCAGGTTAGTTTTTCTCAGGAGAATAAATCCTGAATAATTGTGATTAAATGTTCTCTTGCAGTTCTTTCAGCAGTGAGCGGGGTCAAGTCCCTGGGTGAAAGTACGTACTAGAATGCATGATCTTTACTACTATATTTTTCAATTACTTACATATCAATGGAACTAGAATACATGGATTTTATTTTAGGAGGGAAATACACATATTTTATTTTACTTGCATATTTGGTGCTAGTTACCCACCCTTCTGCTTATGATCCACCTTTTATAGTCTTCTTGTATATATGAAATTGATTTGACTTTTAGTTACAATCATGGACTGCCTCTTTCAGTGACATCGAGTTTGTTTAATTATCCAGATACCGTTGTGGGTGTTTCAGTCGCAATCTTGATTGTCCTTTTCACTGTTCAGCGGTTTGGCACCGATAAAGTGGGCTTCGCTTTCGCCCCAGTTATCTTCTTATGGTTTTCATTCATTGGTGGAATCGGCCTTTTCAATCTGTTCAAGTATGATCTTGGAGTATTACGTGCCTTCAACCCAAAATATATAATCGATTACTTCAAAAGAAATGGGAAGGAAGGATGGATTTCACTTGGTGGGGTAGTTCTATGCATTACAGGTGAGTCTAGCTAATAAGTTCTCTCTTTTTTTAATTTTCCTCTTTTTTCCTTGTAAATTTTCTTCTCTAACGTAGAAGGTTCATTACAGGGACTGAAGCCATGTTTGCTGATCTCGGTCACTTTAGCGTCAAGGCAATTCAAGTGAGTAGATATATACATAAGCATTAATTTCTAATTTTCTTTCGGCTATCTGCAGTTTTAGTGATGAAATCTGCAGAGGAATTCGAAAAGTGAACATGAGAGAACACGATTCATTGAATTACTGAGGATGTCCTTGGGCTATATATGGATTCATGATTTATAATATAGCTTTAATTATGACTACTCTAAGCTGCTTCATTCTGCACAAACTTTGCTGTCATTCAGGCTTTGATACCAATTATTAAAAACAAAAAAAAAACTAAAACACAAATATTTAACCTTCCTGGCTATTATTTATTGATTTTCAACAAACAGTTAAATTCTGAAAGGATAACTTTTCAGTTTTATGATAAAGAATTTACATGCTATTTCAATGCGAATTCTAAACACATCATTTTTAATTTAGAAAATCTTTTAGTATTAGAATCCTTTCCATACATCACAGATGACAGATCTTGGGTGCTTCTATGCGCAGATTAGTTTCTCCAGCATAGTGTTTCCTGCATTACTAGCTGCATATGCTGGGCAAGCAGCATACCTTTCCAAATTCCCGAATGACGTGTCTGATACCTTCTACAAGTCTGTGCCAGGTAAAAACCAAGTGGCCAGGAAAAACATCCGCAATTAACCATCTCGATTTTTTTCATTGTTACGGATGAAGTACTTTCTTTGGTCATATTTATTGCTGTAGAAAAACGAAAGCATGAATTCCTAGTAGAGTAATCACTTTTCATTGCGTGCAGATCCATTATATTGGCCAATGTTTGTTGTTGCTGTTGCTGCTGCAATTATTGCCAGCCAAGCCATGATTTCAGGAGCATTTTCAATAGTTGCTCAATCCTTGAGTCTCAATTGTTTTCCCAGGGTTAAGATTGTTCACACCTCTGCTAAGTATGAGGGTCAGGTTTACATACCTGAGATCAACTACATGCTTATGGTTGCCTGTGTAATCGTCACTTTGGCATTCAGGACAACTGAAAAGATTGGGCATGCCTATGGTAAGCAACCAGGAAATTCAATCTCAGCAGCTCAGTTTGTTTTATTAAAGAGCTAATAATTCATGTTCTTGGGATTCAGAAATTCGAGTCTTTCTTATGAGAAAAAGTAAAGGATAGTGAAGGGTTGCCCTGCAGTTATGAATAGTGGGGCTGCAGTGCTCAGAATGGAACTCTTTGAGCTAATTTTTTTCAAAACATCATTGTTTTTTTAAAAAGAATATATATTTTTTGAAAAAATCTAAATTCTATTATATGGTCCCTAGACTTCATTTGTGTTAAAATGAGTTCCCTGAATGTAGAGAGAAGAAAGAAGGGATGTTTTTTTTTTAAGTTTCTTGAAGGTTCAAAAATGAACAGGCTAGGCGTTGTCCTTTGTTTTTATAGCCTAGCTAGATTGTGCACGTCTAGTAGAATCGCTCATGCCTAGTTGTGACAACCTTCACTGCATGCAGGAATTGCTGTGGTCGCTGTTATGGTTATGACAACCTGTTTGGTTACACTTATAATGCTAGTTATATGGAAGGCAAGGATTCTACCGGTCACTCTTTTCTTTTTCGTATTCGGTGCTATAGAGATCTTTTACCTATCAGCTGTACTGTACAAGTTCAAACAAGGTGGGTACCTTCCTCTGGCATTATCTTTTTTCTTGATGGTGGCCATGGGGACATGGCATTATGTGCACAGAGAAAGGTACCTGTACGAGCTTAAAAACAAGGCCTCCGGTGAATATATCAGACAACTGGTGGCAAACGCAAACATGAACCAGCTACCAGGAATAGGGCTTTTGTACTCTGAGCTTGTCCAGGGTATTCCTCCGATATTCCCTCATTTCATTTCCACCATACCTGCCACTCATTCAGTTCTAGTGTTTGTTTCAATTAAGTCTATTCCGATAAGTAAAGTGGCAATCGAGGAGCGGTTTCTGTTCCGGCAAATTGAGCCACAAGAGTTCCATATGTTCCGATGTGTTGTGAGGTATGGATACAAAGATACAATTGCGGAGTCTCATGAGTTTGAAAGGCAGCTGGTCGAAAACTTGAAAGAATTCATCCGCTACGAATACTTCATACGTGAAGCAGGCAACATTGAATCGACAATTGAACCGGAGAACAACCAATATTCCACTCCACTTGTAGAGAAGGATGAAAAAGGAAGACGATCAACAACAGTTCATGTTGAGGAATCACTGCAACAGCCCAATCAGTCATTAAGTGCACCCCGTGTTTCATCAGGTTCTATCCGGTCCATCAGTGGAACCAACTTGTCCAGCTCTTCTGCTGGAATCGCACCAGCCCAATTCTCTAAAGGTGCTGAGGACGAGATCCAGTTTGTACAAAAAGCCATGGAGAAAGGTGTGGTTTACCTGCTAGGAGAAGCTGAAGTGGTGGCAGAACCAAAATCATCCTGGTTCAAGAGACTCGTTGTTAATCACGGGTATTCTTTCCTGAGGAAGAACTTCAGAAAAGGGGAGAAATTTTTCGCAATCCCACAAACAAGGATTCTCAGGGTCGGAATGACATATGAGATATGATATTGTACTTGAAGCTTTGGTGTGCAAAGAAAATGTGTGCGTGCATGTTGCCAGTACTTCTGTTGCAACTTGTTCAAGTGGTAGAGCAGCAGAAGTTACTTTTTTTTCTTTTTCTTTTTCTTTTTTGGCTTGAAAACAGAATGTATATATGTATGATTGTTGTTAATACAAAAGAATTGCTCAAGAACCTTTAAAGATTGATTTAGTGACTCGATCTTTCCACTAATAATTGATTTTTCTTTTTCCTTTCTTGGGAGAAACAAGTGAATGAATTATATATTTCTCATCGCTAAGACAAGGTAAGCTAATTTAACAGAAGTTATTAACATTAATTTAATTTCTTATAACCCGATATTTTACCAGTATTTTTATGTATTTTAAAAATATATAAAAAATAAAAAATAATATATTTTCATGGTAATTTTAGTTCTTTTTTAATTTTTGTGTGTCAAAAAAATCTTGAAAAATCATAAGATAAAAATAGTTGGGGTTTGAAATTGGACTGATAATTGGATATCACGGAAATAAATAGAATTTTGGAATTTTCGGTCCACAATTAAGGATTGAATTGAAGAAAAAAATTAATTTGACCTTGATTTGGCTAAGATTAGAAAAAATAATGAGTTAAGGGTGAGTTTTAAATACTTAATCAAATTAAGAAGTCAATAACGGATATATTAAAAGAGAAAATCAGTTTTAAATAATTAAGAATTTATTTAAAGAGAAAAGGCAAATTGAAATTTCAACAAAATTACATAATTTTGGAAGTTAGGATCAATTTGCAATAAGTTTTTAAATGTAAGATCCACATTGATTCAATTAGAGATTCGGAAAATGAAAAATGATGACTTAGAGCAAATTGGATGAAATTAGAAAAAAAATCAAAATTTAAGGACTGTAATTATAATAAAAATAAATGTTTGTCTAAATATTATTTTCCGGTACATTTCAACTCATTTTATTTTGATTTAGTTTAATTAATTCATGCGGTTTCAACGATAAATAAAAAAAGTTCTTTTTTATCATTGTGACGTAGTAGAAGAGTCAACTGGTCAGCACAAGCACATGCACAACACGCGCTTCACTAGTTCTAATCTTTTTTTCGTTGTTGTTCTGCAATGTTTCTTGGAAGGTCAATTTCAACCACAAATAAATATTTTTGCTATTTATGTATTTAATTTCGAGTTTTTTGCACGCTTGATTAATGTTTTGTACAACTCATAATTGTTTATAATAAATAGAAAAATGGTTAAAATAAAAATAAAAAATATTTTATTATTGTCATTATTTTTGTCCGGGTTCGAGTTAACCAACATTCTCCACTTATTTTATCAGAATTATTTTTTATTTAGAAATATATTAAAATAATATTTTTTATTTTTTAAAAATTATTTTTCACATCATTACATAAAATAAAATTATCTATGAATATTAAAAAAAATAAAAAAATAAAAATTATTTTTTTAAAATATTTTTAAAATATTATAACAGCAGCACCATGTCTATTAGTCCAAAAACTGTAGACTTGCATGTTGATAAATGACGATACAAGATGATCAGGCATCTAGAATATATATATATATATATATATATATATATATATATATATATATATATATATATATATATATATATATTCTAGATGCCTGAATATTCTATATATATATATAGATACAAGATGATCAGGCATCTAGAATATATATATATAAATGGAGCTCAAAATTAAATTTCATTCTAAAATAATGATATAATAAAAATACATGTATATTCTTAAAAAAAACGTTGTTTTATTATTTTCAATGTGTAGCCCATATAACGTTTTATGAATCCATTTAATATAAAGTAAATTAACGAAGCTCGAAATCAAGAGATAGCAGAAGAGTTAGAACAAACTTCTTCTTCCTTGCTAGCGCAAGACTCGTGCACTCTAGATTACATTGAAGAATTTACAGTGTTTTTTTAGTAAGTCGTGTTTTTCTTTAATTTCATCAATTTCTTTCATATTTGTTTAGCTCACAATCCAATCTCATGGTTTGCTTAATCAAGATTTGCATGAGATTCTTATGTTGTTGAGGAAACAATTACACTCGATTTAAAAGAAACAAAATGATTTTTTTTAATTTTAAAATAATTAAAACTTCACGGATAAAATCATTTCTTTTCAATTTAAAAACTACTTTTACAAAAAAATTATTGAAAAAATTATTGGCACATGAAAAGAACATATAGGATATGGATGAGGTTGTCACACTTGGACGACACATGTGACAACCTTATGTGTTTGTTTCAATTTTTTTTATAGTGTTTTTGAAGTATATTATCATGATTTAGAAGTTATTATTTTTCGTTCAGTTCAGTTTTTATCTATAAAAATAATTAAATTAAAAAAAAAACTCAAAACCGAACCAAAACTAGTTTAAATTGATCATCAAATAAATTCTTGATTTATTTATTTATTTTTATTTTTTGCTCACCCTTATCATGATTCATCTCCTTTTTTTATCATGATTCATCTCCTTTTTCTATCCTCACCTTGATTTTCATGCCTACAACACTTTAAAAAACAAAATAGACTGTCAAATTATTTTTGCATCAAATTTAATTCTTATTGTTTTGATTGGTATTTTTACCAACTATTTTTTTATCATTTAAATTATTCAATATTATGTTAGCTGACAATTGGGTTTTGTGTTCTTTTTTAAAAACATTTGTCTTTCATGAAGCAATTTCAATCTCATGCCTCAATTCATGGGTTCTATGATTGACTTGAGTTTCATGAGGTCTTTTTTATTTTGTTTTTATTGTATCTTCCAATGCATGGTTAGTTGAGAATTAACTTCATAAAAAAATAGTTTTTATCTATGAGGTTATTCTAATCCAATGACATGAGTTATGTGTTTAAATGATTCACCTAGATTATTTGAGATTTTTTTCCAAGTCTTTTTTTTTTAATTTTTTATTTTAATTTTATTCTTCCTAGAATTGATGGAGAATTAAAATTCATATTTTTTTGCAATATCCTTTCTGTGTCATTATCCTGCCCTGATGACTGGACACAGGTTTAGCAAATTAGTTTGTGCTGTCTTAGGTATTTGTTTTAATTGTTTTTTGAATAGATTTTTTTCAGTTTTGTTCTTTGATGTTTAGCTTGTTGAGAATTGGGCTTTGTAACTTCTTTTATGTTACTTTGTTTGGGGTTGGCTTGTTCTCTTAAGTCTTAACCAGTGTCAGGTGTAATAGGATAACCTAGATTATACTCAAACAACCTCATTTATACTCTCGTCAGAGTACTGATTGTAAATATTAGTTAATTTCAGGGTGAAACCAAGACTGGTGGGTTTGGTTTCTTGAAGATACAGGCGAACGTTTCAGAACATTGGACTGTAGTTGAGACCACCTTGGAACAACAAGGTCAATCGTTGTTACTTCCCAGGGACCAAAAAGTAGTCGTTTAATTCTATCGGATCTAGTTTTTGTTTGAGCCATTCTTCAACACTTCAAAAAAGAGATTCCAGTCGACCCTGCTTGTAGTCGGGCTAACTACAAGAACCTTAGATATTTTCGAGATGTTCCCTTTTCCGAGACATAATTAAACCTCAGAAACACTTGGAAAGTAACTGACCAGGCAACAAGTCTGCGAGATTTCTCCCCGGTGTATATGAAAGTCATGTGTGAACTCATTCAAAGGCGGTACGTACAGACAACTGGATATGACAACCACTTGCTTGTCAAATGATGATGAGAATCTTGATGAATTGTGGAAGCAGGTGGAGATTAACATGTTATAATAATTGGTGTAGAAGGCCCAGGTTGTCTCTTTATACGGATATCTTCTTCTGGCATCCTCTCCCGTGTCTTTTCTAACGCGTGCACAACCATTTGCAATAATCGGCAAATGCCTCTGAAAGATGTAAATCCCTCAACTGCAACGCCATATGCCACAGTGACTTAGGGTTTGACATGGTTTCAATTCTTGTATCTCTAGAGATTCTAATTATTAACTTATGTATGCAAATCTAAGGACTCTAGAGGGGTGTTTCTTAAACGAAACTTGTTCATGACGGCTACACCTTGCGAACAAGACAAGTGGAAACGACTGAAAAATGTATTCTGATTAATATTTGATCTTAGCTAATAACATTTGATAGGATAATGTTATTATCAAAGAATTCTAAATGAACTTTTCAGAATGAAAATGATTCTAATTCAACTTTGAATATTAATAGACGGGCCATGGTCTTTGATTGAAGTTGGTATGGAATCTCTTCTTCTTTTTGTCTTCTATCAAAACTTCACCTTCCCTCCGCATATATTATTAGTCCTCTTCCATCCAGACATGGAAGGGGGTCAGAGAATTTCAAAAAATGTCAAGCTTTGTTCAGGAATTAGAAGACGATGAGCAGTTCCAAAGTGCCGGTGGCTCACAGCAATCTATCGGCAGTCCTAATCCTAATGAAAACGGTGGCTCAACTCCTACCACCTCGACGACCTCAAAAAAAGAAAAGGAATCTTCCGGGAAATCCAGGCAAGAAAAATCTCTTTATTTTGTTATCTAAATCCCATGGACAATACTTTCAAGACAACAACATATTTATACGAAAATGTTTAGCAGGTTTTAAGGAAAGCACACACTATAATCAACAATCTTGTTAACAATGTTGAGTTGCACTCTCTTGGTAAATTTTGGTGACATTTTTGCTCATAGAAAAACAAGTTCAATATTGACAGATTTCAGAAGATGAACTGTTTGGTGAAGTGTAAGAGTAGAATCCTTGAGCTTTTGACACTAAGAGTGCAGGTTTGAGTCTTCTTGAGAGCACCTATCTCCTGCAAAAATAACGAAGCCTATAAAAATTAGCTCTCGAAACATTTTTAATACAGGTTTCACGTAATAGTCATGGCATACAATTGTTTTCTAATGGCATGATTCTCTCAAGTCTCAGCAATCCAATCATATTTGATTATCATCATGGGTACTTTTCTGGGCACCTGTCCTATATATATTAACACAGTTTTTCAGCCTTTCCATTTCTGTCAAGAGTTCAGTATTTTACAAGCAACCTTGTCTAGTTCGGTTCATGGGATTTCAATTTAACTGTTTCTATCTTTCTAGTTACAGGTTATTTTGTTAATTTCTGAAGCAATTGTTGAAAAAAAATCAGGTGTATCTTTATGTTAATTACTGATATAATAATTCCATGTCGATTTATGTAGTCTTCGCATCAAATTTATTTACATATCCAAAAGAGGGAAAGGGATAAAGAGGCAAGTTGAACCTGCCGATCCTTCCATTCATTTAACTGTAACAATGCAGAGTCGGTTTCCTGGCAAACTGATCGCAGTCTCATAAAAAGAAAGGTCTTAATTTCAATGAAATTATCACTAGGTCGAAGTTTCCTGTGAGATTCGTTCAGAGGGCTTCCAAGCAAAAACTTGCAGAACTCCATTTGAGGAATTATTTACTTTTGAGTCACTAAAGCTATCCAATTGCAAAACTAACTTTTGTTCTTGTCAATGCAACTTTACAGACCCAGATGCAGAGGTTGTAGCATTATCACCAAGGACTTTAATGGCAACGAATAGGTACATTTGCGAGGTGTGTCATAAAGGATTCCAGAGAGACCAGAATCTCCAGCTTCACAGGAGAGGACACAACTTGCCTTGGAAACTCAAGCAAAGGCAGAACACGCTGGTCAAGAAGAGGGTGTATGTTTGTCCTGAGCCAACTTGTGTCCATCACGATCCAAGTCGGGCTCTCGGTGACTTGACTGGCATAAAGAAGCACTTTTGCAGGAAGCATGGAGAGAAGAAATGGAAGTGTGACAAATGCTCGAAACGGTATGCTGTTCAATCAGACTGGAAGGCACACACCAAGATCTGTGGAACTCGAGAGTATCGTTGTGATTGCGGTACAATTTTCTCAAGGTGAAATTTAATGATATTATGTGATTATAATTTTTTCAGCTGTAGAAAGATCAAATTATAACTTAAGTTAATGTTCGAGTTTTAGTTCCTAATAGCAACAGCAAAAGAAAAAATTGTATGTTGAATGATGAGATGCAGATAATACAGACAATGGAAGATTATAAGAAAAAAATGTTTTGTACAGGAAGGACAGCTTTGTCACACATAGAGCCTTTTGTGATGCATTGGCAGAGGAGAACTACAAAGTGAACCAGAATCCCGCTGCCATGGGAGGAATGTTACAGAACCAAGCGAAAGAGCCTTTCAGTTCATCAATGCGAAGCCCAGACGCCTGCTCAAACAAAAGCGCAGTAATGAACCTCACAGTTTCTGCCGAGAACTCTAACAGTGCATTGAGACCATTATCTTTGAACTCATCTGGGATGATGATGTCGAGTAATTTAAATCCAAGAAATTCACTGCCTCTGGCTTTTTTTAGCTCTTTGGACGGATCAAACACTTCTCCTATGGCAACTGGCTCTAATTATACGTCAGCAACAGCTCTCTTACAAAAGGCTGCTGTAATGGGTGCAAATATCAGCGACAACTCAATCGCCCCAATACTCTTTAAAGGATTTAATGGATACACTACAACCAGCATGAACTTATCTGGGTCAGTCCAAGAGGGTTCTGCAATAGATGGTTGCAACATTGGACCACATGGTGCAAATATGAACGGTTTATATTTGGGAGATGCAGTGATGTTTGACAAGAACTTGGATCCAGGTTATCCAAGAAATTCATTTTCTCAAACTGGGTTGTTTGAATCTCCTCTCCTTATGGACATAGAAAATGGAAATGCTGCTCATGCGCTGGCCGGTGAAGCATACATGGGAGGCAGTGAAAAAATGACAGTTGATTTCCTAGGAGTGGAACCACCAACTGGTCATTCAGCTGTGGGGAGCAAGCGAAATTATGAAGCCAACATGATGGGGTTAGGATACCCAAACGCTCAGCAAAACTTGCATTCAGATTGGTAAGCCTGTGAAGAATTCCACTCGCACAGGCTAAACGGCTGCTTCCATAATTGTACTTTCTTTCCCGGAGATGATAAAAACAATTCTGCTTTCAGTATTTGGTTAGCATAAGCTCCAAATATTCCAACAGGTTATTCAGCTAAGGGAAAGTACACAAGGCACTTCCAAGCCCCGCACTCTTGTTTAATGCTGAACTTAAAAGTTTTGAATGCCTAACCTATCTTGTCAACTAAAATCTCTCAGGACCCATCCTCTCCTTCAGATTATCATGTCCTCGGACTAGCAGGGAAGAGTGGAAACAAAGTCAAAATATTCCAAAGCTTATATATTATTATTATTATTAGCCTCCTGATCTCCATAAGCTACAAGGTATTGGGATTTTCGAATTGTTTGATCGAGTCATACTTTTCTATAGATTATTACAAAATTGATCATGGTCATAAAGGTTTTTTCACATTTTTAAAACATAATAAAATGACTTAATAATTCTTAAAAGCAAAAAATATCATTATTTTTCTATTTTTTACAAAGCATCAAAATTTTATTAAGTTGACTTTCACAGGCATTTACACCTTTTTATCATAGTTTTTTTGTTATAATTAGGGTGGTTGGGGGCAGTTTAATATTTTGATAAATATAGAATTGATATTGAAAATATTGGTTGGCGCGTGCATTGTAGATGCCGACATGTGAGTTGTTTTTATGATCTTCTGATGACGTGTAAGATACAATCTAATAGAACAGCTTTTAACTTATCTTGGCATCTTCTCCACCATGGTCGCGACGCGACCTGTGTGACCCACCATCTTCAGGTTTGGCTCTAGTGTCCTTTGCATTAACAAAATAAACATTATTTTTAATTTATCCTATCTGTTAGCGACAGTTAAACTAGAGATTATAATACTATAACATTATTTATGAAAATGATTTTCATATATTGGATTTTATTGGAATAACATGGTGTGAATTTTCCAGTTCGGAGAACTGAGAATCAGGTGGTCTGCTGCTTTTTTACGGTTTATTTATTGGTGACAATCTTGATGAATCCATGCAGTAGCAACCGCCAAACCCTTATTCCGAGACAGTAATAAATCTTATTCCTTATCTTGATATTAAAGATGATGTTTGGATCAGGGTGGCAGAGCATATCAGCTCTAACATGCAATCCGCGAGCAAGGAGTCCACTGGAAGTCTGGATAAGGTGAGAGGTTGGATATCACTAACTATGTTAGACATGTAAAGTTTGCCTAGACGAGATTTCAGTAACACGCTTGCCATGTTCGCATGTCTACCATCAAAGCTGCATCGATCAGTGGCTGGTCAATGGTAACATGTGTTATCTCTGTCGCTACAAGATCCTACTTCAAAATAATGTTTTTATTTCATTTTATTACACGATGCTGTTAATTATTTGAAAACGAGGTGATTTTAAGGTGAATATCCCTTTCTTTTTCTTAAAACAATTAAGTTAAAACCACACAGTAGCTCTCTTTTTTTCAATTTGAAAGAACAAGGTTTTCTGGTAGTGACTGTAGAGATATCTCAGTATCAAATTCGCAAACCAGTTTCACTCGATGAGCCCGATGGCATATGAATCAAGATATCCCGTGAGCAGATGGGAGACACTCGTACCTATATTGTCGACCAGCAATTCTCAGCAGTTTTCAGATTAGTTCAATGATTAACCATTTTTTTCATTTTCCCCTGGAAATAAACACATTCCAGTTCAGCAAAGCATTTCTCTGGCACAAAAATGTAAGAAGGAATTAAGATGAAGAAAAAGAAGCTGCAACACCTTCTGAAAAGTGAGAACAGGGAGTGGTTCCCTCGTTCCAATAAAGTATCCCTTATAATCTACCAGTAATGACTGATATAGAGCTTTTGTAAGAGGCTAATGGTTCTGTCTAACATTACCAGTCATTTGACAAGTATTAACACTCAACAAATTTCCAGAAAAATGAACACGTAATAGCACAACAACAACCCCAAACTATCAAAGCAGATAAATTTACAACATTTACCATTTCATACCTAAGCAAAAGAGCATTCTCTCCTTCCACACGTGAAGCATATAACATCCTTTCGATGGGCACTTTGACTTGAATGCCATGTCAGGGACCGGTTTTAATCAGGCCCGATAGAGATGTCATATGACTTGGATCAGAAAACATTCCACTCACTATAATATGCTTCTTGAAACAAACTTCAATGATCACGAGAAATTTTCTGCCCATCTGCCAAACCGGGTTCCATTCCAAATTCAGCAGCCAACACCTGTATTTCTGGTGTTATCTCCCAGTTGGCTTTGTGATCCCAATTTGCGTGTCTTGGCTGGGTTCCACACCTCTCCAATCCACCAATACTGTCAATCTGACTTTGTATATCTTCAAAATCCTCATCAGCAACAGCTTGTCGTTTTCCCACTTCTATATCAAAGCTCCTTTTGGGCATCTCTGGGCTCAAGACATGGCTCAACTGCATTGAAGCAGCATAGCCAGATGAATCAACCCTGACCTTTGCACGGAATTTGTTCTTTGATTTTGGAATTTTTGAGAAGAAGACCTCCAGAACATTACGAACACAACCAAGGTTGTAAGGATTCATCTTTCCATCATACCTATACCTGAAGTTCTCATATGTTGTCTGCAAAAACATAAAATAACTTGCAGGTTGAGTAATGAGGAAAAACTTTTGGAACAATAGAGAAAATGAGGGTGAGGAGAAAAATTGCAACCTGATTGGTGCATATCAAGTACAGATGAAATGCAGTGAGACCTCCGACAAACCAAGCACATATAAATGTGTATAATACCAGGATTCCTGAAACAGGAGACTTCAGAAAGGCCCTCCATATATCACAATGATCTGTATCCATTATTTTCCTTATGTTGACCCAGCAGAATGCAAGAACATAGAGGCATAGAATAGTTGTGGAAGACACGAACATGAAAAAGAATCTGTAATTCCTCTGTCAACAGAACACTCTAACCAGTTAGGCCTATGAAGGTCGGACAGCATTTTACAACAAAGTCAGCATTTTACACTCTAACCAGATTGCAGAACATTTCAACTCTTTAGCCCAGGCCTTCTATCTTAAACACCCCCACAAAGTAAACTTGGAAGCTCTGAAAAATGCTTATTTAGCTATATTGGCATAAAATGGCCAGAATAAACAAATTTTCAGAACAAAAATAAATGACAAATTTCAGAATCAAAAGTATTGAGATTTGAAACATAAAAGTTCATGCCAAATGATCTAGGTTAAAACTACTAACATGAAAATGATCATTTAACAGGTTGGTTTCACTTATCATTCCTAACTAAATCATCCCGCCAACCTCATCTCCATATAATTCAGTTTTGAAATTCTAATGAAATCTTACAGAACAGCCAACTCCAAGAATATCTACTTTGTATATAGAAAAGGAAAGAAGGAAAATCATGCATTCTTTACAAGCTCAATCTTTTTGCTTCTTTTTTTTTAAATTATCTCCTAGTCCATTTTGGCATAAAGAACACCCATAGAAAGCCTGGTGAATCAGTATCTGTCACGCACAGTAAGTACATAACTACAATGCACTCACCATGAACTACCACAGTGGCATGCTTAATCACAGTATATTCAGCTGTCATTGGGTATACCCTAAAAAAACATTTCAAACCATTTTATCTGATATAAGTGGTGGAGGATGCACTGATAGATGAGGGAGTTGGAAACCATCACATTGACCCTAAGCAAGCCAAAAGGTTTAAAATTGATGGAAGCTATACATTCAACCAAAAAGTGATTGCACAGGAAGAAAAAAACAAATCCATAATTAAATCAAAATATGCAAGATAAATACTGTTAAATTGGAAAAATACCTTGCCAATACATTGCCCCACCCACGGGCAATGATGATCAAAACGTTCAACGCAGTTGTTGCATATAGAGCAATGAGAGCATCGTGGTGAGCGGTATAGCATGCATGTTTGGCAGTATTTGACCTTGACTACCATCCCATTCACCAAAACATCTTTTGTGGGGGGTAAACTTGGGCCAGAAACCTGACTTCCAGGCCAATCAGCAGATATACTTGAGCCTTCATCTTCTGGAGGGTGGAGATTACGAGGAATAATGCCTGGATCTCTTGCAGAAGTAAGGAAGAGAAGAATAATAACCTGAATAGATTGACAACCCAATGAAAATATCCAAATTGCCAAGAAAATTCACTGGAATATGGAAGAATACATTAGAAGGTCAGTCAGCAATAATGTTAGCACTATTTTAGCTCACAAAATGCTTACAGTAAGAGCAACAAAAGAAGGAAAACATATCATATGATTTCATGTTTGGTTGATGATCATTATTCTGCCATGTCAAAACTCAATGGAAGGAAAAGCAAGACAAGTTTCTCCCAACTTTTGAATAAAAGAAACTTGATTCCTTTTTGTCTAATGTCAAAGTTCAGACCTTTAGAGACTGTATATCAGTCTCTGAGAAACGAGAAACATAAATAATCTAGAAATTATACAGCCATTTAGCCTAGTTGAGAAGGCTTCAGTTTTACAAAGCAGTTCCAAACTCCTTTTCCACCATTTTCTTAGAACTCAGGTCTCAATAAAAATTGGCTGTGGGGCCATTATGGCTATAAACAAATTTAACTATAACTACTTTCAGGAAATCAATTGGATGAAGCTCCACAGTTCCTTTCATTTTTTGTTTTGTATCAACCTGCTTCATTTTACCATATCTTTCAGGATAAATTTCATAAAACAGCAACCACTTAGGACATTTACACTGATCTCTTTTTTTTTAATAATAATAATAATAAATAAATAACTGTCAATGCTGGGAAGTGATGGTAAAATATCATGAAAAAGCTCTAGTTGAATATCTGTAAAAGAGGAATGACTCACATATGCTGTCAAGATGACACATATAGCTACAATATAATCACCTAGCTGGTGTTGGAAGTCTTCAACGAGCCTTTGAGAAACAAAAGCGGAAAATAAGACTACTGGAACCATGATTAGAAGGATTGTAAGGAATAGCGACCTGACATCTGGACCAAAAACTAGTCTACCCCCAAGGCAGAATATCTGCAGAAGAATTAGAGGATCGAGTCAGTTGCTCGGTTTGCTTATTTCATGATCTATAGATTTCATATGCTTTATAACCGTAAACTGTAAACATGAAGCAACACGCTTGATAGCTATAACTAGTCATGAATTAAATGATAAACCACCCTGCTCGATACAAAAGAACGAAAATAAATTGAAGGATCCATACTTAGACTGTGAAAGATTCAACCAATGAAACAAGTTGAAAAGTTAATCACGTAAAATAGAACATGTTATGTACAAGTGATACAAATGCAATAATCATTCTAGTAATTCTGTTGCTCTAAGCAACCACAAAACGAAAAATCAACAGATGCTGCAAGAAAATGATTTTTTCTGCTAGATTATGTCCTATTATATGTTAACAAAACTTCTTTTTGGAAGCACAGTATGGACAATGAACAACAAAACAGGGAGAACAAACATAACACTTGTAATAACTAAAGCAGTGAGTTTTACTCGGATAGTTGGATATTAGTTCTTGACTATGAAGTTCCTATAAACATTAGTACATATTACATGCCTAATGACTTCCAACATTGTTGGCGTTGATGTTTCCATGAATTTATTAGTTCAAAAGGAAGTATAATTAATTAGATATGCTAAATACTAATTATGAAACATTAATATCAAAATTTAATGACTAAAATGGATTTAAGATTACCCAAATATTTTTTTGTGAAAAAGATTCATTAGGCTGCAGAAACACTTGCAATTGAAGAGAAAAAAGACGTCATTTTGAAAAACAAATTACTTGGGGGGCAAATTGTTTTCATTGATTTTTTTGTAAAAAAGTTGTAAATTGGTTTGAAAGCTAAGAAACGAAGCTGGGTAAGAGCCAAAAAGAAAAAGAAAGCGGACAACGTAAAACATGATAATAACAAACACGTAAAGACAGAGACAGATAGACAAGAAAATACAAGTGAAGGGGAAGGGGAAACAAGTTGAAAAGGAAGTGTTACATTGTTTCCTTTCCAGGCTTGATATACTCGAAGATTACGAGCTCTGTTATCGTTATGGCTACCCATAATTCTGCGATTAGAATCGGAAAGTTGGTGCGTAGGCATTGGAGTTGACGTGGTGTACATTTTTTCTCCTCCAGTTCCTCCTCGCATTCTCTCACCAGCCCATCAAAAAATATCCCTTTCACTCATCCTCAGATCCCCTCATTTACAATGAACAGGGAGATCTAGGGAATTATTATCATTTCTCAAACCTGTAGCGAAAAAGAAAGAAACGTTAAAGACAAATGGCAAAAGAAGGGAGGCAAGGTGAATGGGCGGGAATGTTGGAAAGGAAGTTTCTTGTTTTACCTAGAGGTAAGAAGGGATGGACAGGGGTGAGAATCTCCCTACCGGAGCTGAAAGAGAGGTGAGCGGAGGGAAAAGACAAGGCAAAAACAGGGAGACAGAGCTGGTGAGAGGAAGAAGAACGTACTTTTGCTTTCGTGGCCGTTTATTTATTTTATTAGAAATACAAATAACAATTGGAGAGTAGCTTTTTGGATCGGCGGTTTTAATGATGGACAAATATATAATAGTAGTAGAAATAATATAATAACAACCCTGCAAAATTCGATAGCAGCCCTTTAAAACACATTTCTTCATATTTGATCTTCGTGATTTTAATTATTATTTTAAAATAAACTATAAAACTATAAATATTTTTTAATTTCACCCCTTACTATTTTTTAATCTATAAATAATTTATCCAATTATATTTTTTTAATTTCAATCCTGTTATTTTTAAATATATAAATAGTGTATAAAATTATAAATGTTTTTTTTATCTCATCCTTGTTATTCTTTAATCTATAAATAATTTATCAAAAAAAATTAATTTCAATCACTACTATTTTTTAAACTTACAAATAATCTATTAAATTATATTTTTTTAAATTTTACTTCTTGTGATTTTTTATCTTTCAAGTTCGGGATTTATTATTTGAATTGCTATTTATTTTGTTTGGGATAATTTTTTTTCTAGAAATTTCATCTTCCTGATATTTTTATCCATCAAATCTTATCTTTATTTATCCGAATTTACTTGTTTTTTCCTCTTTTTAAGTTGATCTTTTTAAAAAAATATTATTTTTTGCATTTTTTATTATTTTATGCAGTTTGATTATATTAGGTTAGATTTCTTTTAAAAAAAATAAATGATTTCGTATCTATTAATTTAAATTTATTAATAATCTATCATGTTATAAAGAAATTTTAATTTCATCCTTATGATTTTTTAATTTTTCAAGATTTATCTTTATTTTTTTAATTATTATTTATTTCATTCGGAATCGTTTTTTATTATTATTATTTCATATTCCTTGGATTTTTTTTCTCTCAAATTTTATTTTTATTATTGTTTTTGCAAGTTTTCTTATTAATATTTTTCAAAGATTTCACACCTGAAACTAAATTGGCTAAGATTTAAATTTTTTGATTAAATGTGGTTTTATAATTTATCCATTTTTGGATATAAAAACAATTTTAGAATATTCATTTTAGTTTTTTTTTGTTTTTTTTTTGTGATTTTATATATTACTTTTACTTTTTTTATATACTATTTAGATCATTACTTGAATTAATAAATATTAAGGTTTTTGCTCGCGAAGAGCTGGGCCACAGATCCAGTCTGCACTGTAACGTTAATAAGGGAGAGACTTGCTGTGTTAATATTCTTTTCTATTTCTATTTTGTTTTCGATCAGCAATTCATTCATTTAAAACTGTAGACTTCTGGAAAGAGGTAATTTAATAAATAAATAAAAAGTGATAATTATTTTTCCAACGGGTCTTTTTGAAAATGTAAATAATTTGCATGCTTCTATAAAATAAATAAATAAAAAAGTAAATTTAGAGGGATCGTGACGTGGGCACGGGAATAGCTCTGGGAAAAGGAGTCAAAAAGCAATCTCAGAGCAGCGATGCAATAGGCCAATAGCAGCTCACAGCGTGTCCTTTGGAGAATCTTTGGCTCCAAAAGGGGCACGTTCTTTTTATCTTTCCTCTTTTTTCTTCCTCCTTTTCCCCTTTTTCTATGGAGGACAGCTGTCTTTTTTACACACACAAAACTTTAACAGACTTTAAGGATTTCGGTAAACCGATAAATGCTAGAAAAATAAAATAGTTTGATTATAATTTCTGCTAGCACGGCCATTATTATGAAGGATAGCTGCTTTAAAAATCATGTTTCTATCTATTTAATTTAATATATATAAAAAATCAATAAAAATTTATCAAGATTTAATAGCTAAAATAATATTCAAGGAAAGAACAGATAGTTGAGAGAGTGATTTAAAATTTTAATCGTAATTAGTATACATCTAATGCAGTTAAACAAATCTTAATAAGACGATTGTAATCTTACTTTGAAAAACACTAAACAACCACTATCTCGTGTAGAAATTACTAGTTAAATTGCCTGCTTCTAAACCGTCATTGTAATAAAGAGGGGGAGAAAAAAACTTAATAAAATGTCTCATTTTCTTAAAAAAAAAAATAATTGAAAAGATATCACAGGCTGACCTTTAGAATTTCAACCAACTGCAAAAGGAGGAGAAAAGACAGCCCAGCCCAACTACAAAATCAAGCCCAGCCGAGGAAGAGGGGAAATAAGACAGAAAGGAGGGGGGAAAACAGGGGGGGGGGGGGCTAATCGAGCCCCCAAACCAAGAGGTCATGAAAATGGCATCCAAAAATAATCTAATAAAATTATTTTAAAAAAATGTTTTTCAAAAATATATTAAATTATTATTTTATTATTATTTTTTAAAAAAATATTCTTGATTTCAGAAACTTTTTTGAAACTCATTCATAAACGTGCTCGATACTTTTCATGGTATAATGTCGTGATCGAAAAGCTTTATAACTACCTGAGGATCATCTTCGACTTCGACAACTAGGAAGATGGTATTCGCCACTTTTATGCTTGTTAAAGGTAAATATAGTATTAGTATTACACTTATCAAGCTACAAAGTTTTGAGTGGTGTTTTTTGTTCTGTCTGTCTTGAGCTTATATTCTTTTGAGTGGTGTTTTTTGTTCTGTCTGTCTTGAGCTTATATTCTCGGAATCTGCTGTTTTTTTATCCTTTTACAAGATAACAGATTTTGCATGGCTACAATTTGGATGTTTTTGACAGTGCGGTGTTCTTCCCTTGTACTGCAAATATTGTAATCGTGATTAGACTTTTTTGAGATATTAAGAGAGTTAATTTGTTAATTATTCATATGAATTATTGCAGCTATTATTGCTGCTTTTTTTTCGTACGAATTACCGGAAATTTCTTACAGATGTACATGTTATGCTAGAGTCTTTCAGGTGCCAGCGTAGAATACATCAGTCGAGAGGAATTCTTGGAAAGATTTTATTCTTTTAAAAGAGGAATATATCCTTTCCCCCTTTATTCCTCATCCCTGTAAATATTTATTCCTTGTCAAGTTCACATTTTCATTCTTATCCGTTCACTTACCTGTCAGCATCTTTGTGCGCAGTAATAACAGATAGACCTCGGTAGAGGGTGGTGAGAATTTTTAAGCATAATGGCCCAATTTGATTTAACTGTTCAAGTTCTTAACCTGTCCCCCAGTGTGACTCGCATAGAGTTGATTACGTTCTTCTCTTATTGTGGAACTGTTGAGAAGATTGAGCTTCAGATGTAAACCGAGATTCACTATCATCTGTTCTTTTAATTTTCAGAATATCTTCTCTTCTTTCTTTCTAGTTGTTATTATGATTTGATGTTTTGGGGTGTTTTTAGCAGAGATAAAGACCGATTGCAGTCAGCTCTAGTGACTTTCACACAGCCATATGCTTTTCAGACTGCTCTTCTCCTGAATGTAAGAAAGGACCTGATCTTTATAATATGTTATCCATGCATTTCAATGAAGGTGAAGAAAAGAGTTTTTCTCCTTATCTTTCCACTTCACGGTTTCTTTTCATCCTGTGCTATATTAAACACCCTCTTGATCAACTTTTAGATATAATTTTTAAGATTACAAAGTATAAATCACTGTTTGCAGGATGCTGTCCTTGGTGGGAAACCAATTCGGATATTGCCTGCACATGATATAGAAATCCCAATCACCGGTCCAGATATAAGAAAGGTGTTTTCTATCTCTCTTCGTTTTATGATAACCCGAATATTGACATCATTATGAAATTGGAGCGTCGAGTTAAGGCTCGTCAATCGTTACTAGCCAAGAAAAATGCTAAGTCTGTGGCCATGACTTGGAAAATTAAGTCTCTATTATTCAATTGCAGAACTATGTATCGTCCAGATTTGTTCCGGCAGTGCAAGGTGCGATACAAACAGTGGCTTTAAAAAGCTTCGAAATGCTGGGCAAGACCAAAGAGCTAGAGGAGAATTACAAGCTGTCAGAGAGAGGAAGAACGCTAGCGACCCAATCAAGAGCAGCAATCCGCGATGCTGAGCAGGCAGCAGAAAACTATGTTTCAGCTGGTGCTGGGTGGTTGTCCGGTGCACTTGATAAGACGTCCAAACGTGTCTTGGAACTGGGAGCCGTGAAGTGGAATGATCCTAACTTCAAGAAGCAGAAATGAGCCTCGCTCCTATCTGCTGCGCGCATTACAGCTGGATCTGCATGCTGTAATTAATTACAGAAACTCATGTTTGTTGCTTGATAATCTCTTGTTTTGCAAACTATTTGGAGATTTCTGAAGAAAGGTTTGTTTTTCTTTTTTCCCCATTATATAAAAACGTGTTGAACAATTATTTCCATATTCCTACCAGCAAAAGCTTTCATGTCAATGCTGTGGATCGTTAAAATTATGTTTGGTGATGAATTTCAAAGTCCTTGGAATGAAAAAAAGAATTATGTGTAATAGCTGAAAAATTGAATAGGAGAGGGTAATACTATTTTTTTTATTAGTCATTACAGGTGGCAGTGGTTGGGGGATAATTATGACATTTCATACAATTTGATAAATATACGAGTGTGAATAATAAATAAATTAATTAATTAAGGGTATTGGAAGTAAGAGTGGTATATTAATAATTATATAGTAATTTACAGAATAAAAGAAATCACCCTAAAGTAACTTACACTCTATTTTATTAAGCAATCGAAAGCCTACTTCCAGAGAGGGGAGGAGAACAAGGAGGAGATTTGATCTGGAGCAAAAATATTTATTTATTTTTATTAATCTAAGATGTATATCCTCTAGCCTTGTATTTTAATTTAGTATTTTTGAGATATTTTACTAATTTATGAAAAAATATTTCTAATTAGTGAAATTAAGCAAGTAATAACTAAAAGTTATTTTTGGGAGTGAATAGGTTTTATAGTCCGGTTTTAAATGTTATGATATACCAAAATTAATTAATTTTTATTTAGAATTTGAGTACGTGGAAGGTGTTTCATATACAGCTTGATTTTTATACGAAATAATTTAATTACTTTAGAAGTATTTTTCTAAAAATAGCTTTAATTAATAATTTTTTATACCTCTAGTTTAATTTTGCTTAAAATATTGTTTTCCTTGAAATAAAAATGATTCCTAGATTTTATAATATTATTATTTTTGGACCATGATTGTTATATGTTTTCCATGAATTTTTTTAATTGTGAAAATGTATGTTTTACAAGTAAAACAAAAGACTGTAACAACATGGATATGTTTTTGGATGATTTATGTTAGAGTTATCTAAGATAATGATATATTTTAGCTTTGATCAAACTAGAAATTATAAATAAAGTTTTGTATTGCATTGGATATTGGTGAACATATAATTTATGGTGATTGCTATTGTAATGTTGTCATGAATATTGTTAGGAGTGCTTGATTGTCCCTAGGGTTGATCTTAGATTTGCGTGTAGGTAAGTAATTATTCATTTATTTTGTTAGTTATCTTGATTTAGAATATATATATATATATATATATATATAGATATAGATATAGATATAGATATAGATATATATGATTGTAATAGATAAGTTTTTCTTATTATATTTCCCAATGGTATGTGTGAGGTTAAGAATATCAGTTTGTTACTTTGTAAGTTTATAGCTGATTTATAGATTTAATATGTAAATTAATTCATGATCCTAAACTTGTAGCATATTTTGTTTGACGTGCCTATAAAGTTAAGTTATTTGATATGAGTTGATTTATATTCGTTATATTTAATTTATAATTCAAAATAGTTTCTTTTAATGTTGTATTATTTGAATATATTTTTTTTAACTAGAGTTTAGATTTCTTAAATGCTTACAAGACATGAAACGTTGTCACACATAAAAAAATATTTTCATGATTTTGGGTTAGGGTATGACATTATAAATGATGAATATTTTATCAGTAATTTTATTTTTTCTTGGATGAATTTTATGTAAGGAGACCAAATTTTAGGAAAATATTAAATTTGTTAGGCAAATTTGTTTGAAGGGAAACAAGACATTAGACAAATTCTCAACATAAAATATATGATGAATCAATGTATTTTTTTTATTTGTATCTTCTTTTCTAAAAAAGAATTAATGACAAAGTGATAATTCAATATACTTGGACTTATTCAAGTTCCAAGCCCAGATGAGTTTCGCGAGCTATCAAATATATCATCCATGAACTCAACTAAGTGTTAAGCTCATGTTTTTGTTAACTTGGAGAATCTTGGGTTTCATAATTAGACTGTGAGTCAGAGATATTTTACTCTTATGAGTCAATAATATTTTAATTACACTTTGGCTTGACAAGTCATATAAATTATAAAAGGATTGTGAAAATCCTTTAAAATTAGTGGTCGTTTGGCTCCTTGGTTCATGCTACGTTTGCATTGAACCACGAAGCTGAACGCTACTAATATTGAACGAGACCCCATATTTTTTCTATGGGTCCCACTAAATTCCTGCTGTTAGACCGCATTTTGAAAAACATCTTTTCAATGCTTTTCAAACAAACACAGGTGAAAATAAACTGAAATAAATGTTGAAAATAAAAAAACATTAACATCATCACGTACACGAGTTAGTTCACAAATGGAATGAAGCATTCCTTAGTGTCACCGTTGGCTTCCTCACCATCACCGTTGGTTCCCTCTCTTTACCATTGTCGCAGTTCCCTCTCATTACCATTGTATCAGTTCCCTCTCTCTCCTCCACATCCACTGCCCCTCTCTTTCTCTCCACATGCAGCCATGACCACAACTCCCTCTCTCCCCTCCACAAGCGCTGCCCTTCTCTCTCTCCACGTGCAGTCACTACAGCTCCCCCCCCTCTCCTCCACGGCCACAACTCCCCCCTCTCCTTCATGGCAACTCCTTCTCTCATCCTCTCTCCAACAGCACCAAAGACAGCAAGCCTCAGCGTCAACAGTGGCAGCAGCTAGTGCGGCAACCTTTCAGAGCTCCCATCGGCCACCACACAGCATCATTTATGACACTGCCATCACAAAAAGAACCATCTCGGCCTCCTCTACCCGTCTGTACCGCCCATTAACCCTCTCGTCACAGTCGGCCATGTTATTGTTCACGCTATTATCATTATTTTGAATATTTTATGTAGGCTTTTCTCTATGTAGGAAATGGAATGATTTTATACGCATTGTAACTGGTTAATTTACTATTTAAGCAGTAAAATTATAATTATTGGAATATGTTAGAAAGATTGTTTTTCTACCTAAAAGTGATTGAATGTTGTTGCCATTAAAACTATTTTGATAATTATTGTATCGGTAAATTATACAGTTGGAATTGAAAAAATTCTTTTCAAGTGAGTCATGGGTTCCATGTAACATAATAATTGATTGTTATATATATTTTATTTGTTTTATGAATTTTTTTTGCTAGCAAATAATTAAATTACATTTATTGAATTTTAGCGCAAATGAGTGATTTATTTTATGCCTTAAATAATTTGATTGGTGTTTGTTTTCACTAATTTGACAAAAATTTAATTGGTAGATAGCAAAACCACAATCGATGATATGGATTAAAGATATTTTTTTTTTCAAAAAAATCCAGGTCAAAAACAAACGCGCGCGCGCGCGCGCGCACACACACACATATAGGCTCAAAACAATTTGATTGATGTTTTTTTAACTAATTAGATAATTTTTTTTTAAAAAAAAATCAGGTCAAACACGCACGTACACACACATATATACATGCTCCAAACAATTTGATTGATGTTTTTTTTTTTTACTAATTTGACAATAAGTTAATTGGTAGATAATAAAATTATAATCGATGATATGGACTAAAGATATTTTGTTTTTCAAAAAAATCAAGGCCAAACACCCACAGACATGATATATATATATATATATATATATATATATATATATATATATATATATATATATATATATATATATATATAATTTGACATACCTAAAAGAAAAAAAATAACAAATGATCAATATAAATAAAAAAAAATTCAAAACAACATAAAAAAATTAAAATAAATATTATTTCATGTTAAGAAATTATTTGAATATGTCATCATAAATATTATATACATAATTAATATTTTAATCATTATTGGTCATAATATCGATAACACCATGACTATTGCTAAAAAGATTCATTTTTTTCATTTATAAGATCTATTTGTCATATTATTATATTAGAAGTATTTGAAAAAAATTATCATCAACTACGATTTTATTTGCAAAGAATATATATAAGGACTTAATATTAAACAAATATAAAAATATATACCTGGCCTATAGTGAACAAACAGTAAATGTAAAAATTTATATATATATATATATATATATATATATAAGGATGATAATATTAAAAAAAATATAAAAATATATACCTAGCCTATAGTGAACAAACAGTAAATGTGAAAATTTATATATATGTATATATATATATAAGGACAATAATATTAAAAAAATATAAAAATATATACCTAGCCTATAGTGAAAATTTAGAAATTAAATAGAAAAATTTAATGATATTGGAAATAAAGTAAAATTGAAAAGAAAAACAAAGAGCATATATATATATATATAAATATGAACAGAAATAGGAACTATGCAAGAAATATGTATAAGAAATAAATAAACCAAAATAAAATATCACATTAAAAGTATAATAGATAAAAAAAATGTAATAAATTTAATTTAAAGGATAAAATTGAAATAAATCCTTATATTGAAATTCCATAACCCGAACTAGAACCATAAATTAAAAGAATTGGGACCAAAATGGAACTCAAATACGTAATTTATTTGCGCAGAAAGATAAAATTGAAAGAAATCAAACTTTAACACCGAAATTATTAATGATTTATAATAAATTTACCTGGAAGGATAAAAATGACTTAAATCAAAACTTTGATATAAAAAATATTAAGGATTTTCAGGCCAAAACGCAAAATTAAAAGTACAGTGACCGAACTAAATTTATATTATCTAATTACTTTGAATTAAAATATGAAATTGAAACAAATCAAAACTTATATAATTGTAATAAATAACAAATAAATATATATAAGTCGAAAAAGAAAAAAAAATATAACAAGAAAAAAATATTTTATGGGAAAATATGAAAAAAATAATTAGAAAAAAAACATAATAACAAAAAAAAAGGCATGAAAGAAAAAAAATAGAAAAAAAGATAATAAGAAAAAAACAAAAAACGAATAAAATAATAATAATAAAAAAAGTAACCTGGAAGTTAAAAGCAAAAAAACAAAAAAAAATAAAAAGAAATAGAAATGAAAAATGTAACCCAGAAGTAAAAGTAAAAAGAAAAAAAAAAGCACATGCACGTGAAAAATAAAGAGACAAATGACCAGTGAATAGTAATTTCAGTCTTGGTGAACAGTAATAACCCGAGCTGTTTCAGTAATGTGAAATATTAAACAACTTATGAATTATAATGTGTAATTTAAAAAATAAAAACAAAATAAGAAAGCAACTAAATTATACTAATATACTATTTTAAAAAAATTGATGTGACTAGTTAAGATGTTTAAAACAAGAAGTGTTAACTGTTAAGTGAATCATCTGCACACACGAAAACCAGAGAAAGAAAAAGGACAAAAAGATGGATAGATAGATAGAGTTGAATGCCACCCGCCCACTCCGAAGATCCCACAGAACGACAGACCATTGCGTTTGATTCGAATCCAGTTCAATAGAAATTCGAAAACAAGTTGGCATCACGACGATTCACATAAGAGAAAGAGAGAGACGGAGGCAAAGAAGCGAAAATGGAGGGGCAGCCGCATCCATACGCACCAATAGATCTCAAACTACCTGGCTATGCTCCTAATTTCCTCACTCAATCCACCATTGTATCTGTCTATGGACTCTCCTCCCTTCTCGTCGTTTCTCTCATCTGGATCCTCTCTGGTTTGTCCTCTTGTCTTCTCTTTTTACATTCTTTTTTTCAGTTTTTTTTCCATGACTGAAAGCGGGCTTTCATTAACTATACTTTGCTGGATTGCAAATTTTATAGATTTCCTTTGACAAATCTTGTAGTTTGTAGTTTTGATTTATTAGCGGTAGCAGTAAACATAGATTCTGAAGCATGCATATTCTGTATGGCCCACTTTTTTTTATCTAAACTTTCAACCATGAACTGGATGTTTTTCAGAGTATTCTTCAATGGCCGCAGAAGCTAAACTGTTTCTGTCTATGGATGTTTTACATTTCAAAATCACTCTTGAAAAGAAATATAGTTTTTACTTCTAGTTAGTTTATTTTCAGTATTTTCGGATCTTTTTGATTTGCTGATGCAAAAACTTTTAGAGGGATTGACTTTCAGTTTCTCACTTGATTATTCTATGCACAGAGTTCACTGGTCAGTTGTTGCTGCCTTGCTGGGCTACCCATTGGCAGAACCATAACAAGCAAAACCTTCAATGAGAAATAAAAAAAGGAGATGAACTTATTCCACTCTTCTCCGCATTTACTACTTGAGATACTAGATTTTTCCCTCTCTCCAATTTTTATATATCGAGTTCAAGATCTGATTTTGTTCCGTGTTTGGACTTGGTGGACTGGAAAAGGTATTAAGTCTTGTTCACTTCGAATCTGGAACTGCAATTCTTTCACAACGGAGAATCAATGTTCTTATCTTTTCTCCCTCCCTTTCTGTTTGTCTTGTATGAGAACTCGAACTCTGTGTTTATCTTTTCTCTCCTCAAAAGATGGAACCATACAAACTCGTCTAATCAGAACTGCACGTATACTACAGGTTGTCATAAGTTTATGAAACAAAATGTTACACTGGCTGTGATCTTAACTGTCCTAGCATCTGCTTATAATTGACATTAGTTTTATGGATTCCGATCTATAAGGTCAAGTAACTAAAAGGAAAGGATTGAGAGGTCCCAGTCAAAGCTATTACAATTGCTAAATAGATAGAAGTCTTCTTATGGTGAATGAACCGCGATAATTGACTTTGAATAAAACGTGGTTTATTACTGCATAATGGAAGAGTTTAAATATATAAAGGAAAAAAACTTCTAAACTTATGACTTCAACGACTACTTGCAAATTCATTGCTGCAACAACAAAATGATAGCTAACAACTCCAGACCAAGCCTTCCAACAGAATCATGCCAGCAAATCCTCAACAGCTTATTTTCCACATCCCCTGCATCATGTGTCATGTCACGAACCTGGATTCTTGATAGGAACACGTAGTACCGACCTTCTTGGTTTATCAAGTCTTCTGAATTTTCATTATAGATTTCCTATCTCTGCAAATGCAACATTCTGTGTTATTTTTTGATTTCTAGCATATTTTATGGTCCGTACTAGATTATATAACAAAATTTGTTTTGAACCCTGTTCCTTCGTGATTAGTGCATTTGATTATCGGTACTCTTCATTTGATTAATCTAAAGAACTTGCTTCCAGAGAATATAATGTTTTTTGAGTAAGTAATTGCTATAGGCCATGTCTCCTATTTCAGGATGGCATCGTAAACTAGCAAAAATTGATAGATTGCTCATGTGCTGGAGGGCTTTCACTGGTTTCACACACTTGATTCTCGAGGGCTATTTTGTTCTCTCCAGAGTTTTACAAGGACAAGACCGCTCATTATCTGGCTGAAGTTTGTAAGTACTTCTTCCTCTTTTATTCATATACGCTTTATTTTTCATCTGTGGCATTATTTACAGTTGAGAGGCCATTTTAACTCTTTAATTATATGGAATTTTAAAGCTTTTCTAGTAAATAATGGTACTCATTATATATCTGGCAGGAAAAGAATATAGCAAAGGTGATTCAAGATATGCTGCAAGGGATGCTGCAACGGTTACTGTTGAAGGAGTGGCTGCTTTTGTTGAGGGTCCAGCTAGCCTCCTGGCAGTGTATGATTTACCTTGACTTAGTATCCAGGATGAGATCCTTTTTTTTGCTCAAATGTCAACAGACTTCATATCATCTTCCATTACCTTCAATCCCTTCAATCTTAATTAGTGTTTCGTGCCAACACTTGGCAGGTACGCTATTGCTTCAGGAAAATCATACAGTTACATACTTCATTTTGCCGTTTCTTTGGGACAGCTCTATGGAGCAGCTGTATATTTCCTAACTGCCTACTTGGAAGGTGATCACTTTGCTGCAACCTCTTATCACTATTATGTATACTATATCGGTGCAAATGCCTCCTGGGCTGTAATACCCTCACTCATTGCTATTCGTTGCTGGAACAAGATATGCTCAGCGCAGTCCAAGTTCATGGCCAGAAAAGGACCAAAAGTCACTGAGGTAGATACACACAGGCTATATCATACCAAGACTTGGTTGGATAAGGATATGAGATTTTCATTTTCATTTTGTTCCATGTTAATCTATGCCTTCAAATTTATAATCTTGAAACCAATTAAATCATCACAATCAGCAACATAGACCTCCAAACCTCAAGCAAACAATAATTGCTCCACGGAGATTGTTTGCACTGACACGACTACCTTCTATTCTATGCCATGTTTATGGATGTGAGCTTCATTTTTAGTCTGCGGCTGGTGGACACGCAGCGTTTTACAGGGGTTACCTGTTTGTTTAGCGGCATCATTTTATTTTTCTACAACTCAAATGGTTATCATGCAATGTCTTTAGGAGTTTGAAAGTAGAGAATGACGTATTTCTTTGCAGAATAACAAACGCAATTGACCAGTCATCTATTTTCCATGCTCCCAGGTACAAATCAACTGGTTCTCTTTTCATTTTTGGTAAAAAAAAAAGAGAATTTAAATCATGGTCTCAACTCTCGAGTGAAATGGATGTCGTAAATGTGAATACCTTGAAATTGTTTTTGGTACTGCCACTGGTGGGGTTTCTCACCCATGCTAAAGCGGCTCGTGCTTGATTGTTTATTGTGTGGACGGGTCTTGTATTCGTACAGTGGGGTATCCTTCATTTTCCTGGTATGCTGATAATCGCAACACGTAAAACTTTATGGAGAATAGTAATGCGGTTGCATCAGTTATTAGCTGTCCTCCTCTCATCACTCGGTCAAAATTTGTTGTGCCTTCTTAGGGTTCTTCATCGTTTAGTTCGTTTGGGTTCACTTGATCGAATTGCAGCGTCCAAAATTATAAGCTAACAATTTTGAGTGGTCAAAAGTGGCGTCCTTTTTTTCTCTCCCTTTTATTGGTATAGACAGCGACTTCTTGATTGCTAGGATCTCGACAACGAAAGGCCAATTCAAAACACGCTGCCCCGAAAGCTTGAATCTATAGACCAATTTGTTCGGATTTCCTGTGCTTGCTAGGAAATTAGGCCTCCATTGGGATTTGTCATGATTATGCACATACCTTTCTGAAAAAAAGATGGTATTGATTGAATCTGAAAGGACAGGACATGAGCTCCGTGGTGTTAAAAACCGCTTAGGTCAATGTCAATCTCCTGTGTCGTTATTAATCCTCGGTGACCTTAGACTTGGAAGCCTTATGTGGGCCTGTCAGATAGCGTGTTTGGTAGATAGATAACTGGTTGAAGCTTCTTCGCCCTTATTTTATTTTGTGTCTTGTTCCTAAAGCTAGATTTATGCCAAAAGGAAGCTTCCTTTCATGTCGTGTTGAAAGAGATCGCAACAGCGCGGTAAAGAAGAAAGCAAAACATGCCATGGATAGGATCTAAGGAAGCTTCATTTCATGTGTTGTTGAAAGAGATCACAACAGCTCGGTAAAGAAGAAAGCAAAGCATACCATGGATAGTATCTCTCTAGAACTGAAAGTAATTTCCTGCAGAGATCTGAAAGCGTTCAATTTCTTTCAGAAGCTCTCAGTCTATGTTGCCGTCTCCATTTTTATCGATGAACCAAGGAAGAATGAGAAGCAGCGACAAAAGACAGCGGTGGACTTTCTTAGTCGTCTATTGAAAAAGAACGAAAAGCAACTACAACGTCTGCAGCGGAAAAAGACCCGTCTAAACGATGAAGAACAGAAGAACGAACAGCAGAAACTTCTGCAGCGGCAAGAGACACCAGTGGACAGAGGAGGAGGTAGCAATCCTGAATGGAATCATATGATGCAGTTTGATCTCAATACCGCTTCACTTCCTGGTCATGGTGATCATCACCTCTTTTTCAAATTTGAATTGCGCTGCGAAGGTGCCATCTTTGGTAACAAAGCTATCGGGGAAGTTCGTGTTCCTTTTAAGGATTTGATCGAGGGGTTTAACGGCAGTGTCAGGATTGTAAACTATCACGTCCGAAACAGCGATAGGGAGTCTATTGGTGTCCTGAGTTTTTCCTATGAGGTGAATGAGAAAATAAAAAAAAATTGATATTCCAAAAGTTGATTTGCCACCGGGAATTCGTTCCTCTTCCCCCAAAAAGCTCGTTATCCATCCTTAGAAATCCGATGTCAAGTCAAGGAATGCATTCTTATATCCTTCCCTGGATGTTATCAACTCATTGCCTTCTATGTAGCTCTGTTATCCAGTAAAGCCACATTATACTATGCCTCCGCCAACCTTTCCATTACAACTTTCACCACCAGTTGCTGTGGATCACGGGGTGTATCAGCATGAATATCCGTCGCCATTGATACAGGCTCCAGCTTCATATCGGTACATGAAGAAGACGCCAGAGTGGGTATGCTGGAGGTTGGCAATGAGGGATGCTAATGTTTAGCTGGTTAGATTAGCAACACTAGTGATATGATATTTTTCACTAGCAGGCTGGTGACTGGTGTTAATATTAGGGACTTGTGATCTAATCTTTGCCAAGCTAGACATGTTTACTGCTCTTGCAGCATGATCTGTTCATACTTAATATTAAAGGAATCCCAGTTCTTTCCTCTCTGATTCATTCATTTGCAGTGGCCATAGCATTAAGATTTGCTTCCATTTCATAGACAGTTGCTATTTTTTAATCATGGCTGCAGCTTGTTATTGAAACATATATCTTAGTTAACTTTGAGATCAAATTCTCGGGATACAAGATTGGAAAGATTCAAGCTGCCCAGGTCGTGAGACCTGAATTAATTAAACACGAATACAAGGTGACTGATTCCAACCGTGAAAATCTGGCGATATAGAAGTCAACTCGGCTTTAATATTCTTTCTCGTAGAATCGATCAGACAATGGAGTGATTCATTCTGCACAGAACTTGACTGGTTCCTATGGAAATTGGCTGGTAGAATCTTCGGCCCAGGTTCCTAGGGATTATATTTTTTTCCATCGAAACTGTGTTTTCTTATTTATGTTATTTTTTATTTTGACAACAGAATATATATTTTTTACTAGGATCATGGTTTATTGAATAATACATTACAACAATCAGCAAAAACATTCACAAAAAATATACTGATTTGAAATATAAAGAAAAACATGTATAATCTTGACAAGAACCTAATTCTTTTATTCATGTGTTTCTTTCCTGTTTTGAAAAAAACACGCTTTTATTATGAAAAATATTATTTTATAAGTGTATGTTTAGAGTGTGGTTGTGATTGCTTTTAAAAGTGTTTTTTGTTTAGAAATATATCAAAATTATATTTTTTTTTGTTTTTTTTAAATTATTTTTGACATCAACACATCAAAATAATCTAAAAATATCAAAAAATTAATTTAAAATAAAAAATAAAAATAATTTTTTTAAATTTTTTTATCAGCAATCCCAAAAACCTCTCGCTAGAATCATGAAAGTAAATTTTAGGCAACAACAAATAGACTGTAATGAATAGTTCATTTTTACCCCTGTATAAAAAAATTAAAAACAATAAATCTGAAAAATCTATATAAAATTTGTATTATAAAAATATAAATGCTTTGTCCCCATTTAATATTAATGAGCAAAATAATTTAAATTTTTTTATAAATAATTATTCGTAAATTTGTTTGCTAATCTTCTCTGGACTTCCGGGATCTATCCAGCAAATATACCTGGATCAGGATTTCGTCTGCGGTCGTGTCTTGGCCCAGTCTTCGAAAGCTTATTCGTCACCAATTAATCATTGACGATCGTTGTTCTGCTGGTTTGTCTATGAGTTTATGTATTTACTCTAGTTAACTAGAATTGGTTTTTTTTTTTTATTGTTGTAATTATATTTTTTTAATATTAAATTGATTAAAAAATAAATTTCATAATTTATTTTATTTTATTTTCAATCATAAAATTTATTTTTTATTAAATTCAGTGTTAAATAATAAAATTAAAAAGACAAATAATTAGAAAAGAAAAAAACTCGTCACCCATCAAACTTAAGGTCTAAATAATAAGATTGAGATAAACTCATAAAAATTAAATTAGAAAATAAAAATAAAAAATATAAGTTATTTTTTTATATATAAAAAAAAACACTCTTCTAATTAATATTGTAAATAGTGTTTTGCAAGGGATATAATAAAAAAAAAATCAATGCTCGCAATAATAAATGTTAATAAGCACTTGCATCAAGGAAAAATGGTTGGTTTGCTGGGAATCAGAATTAATTATTGAATCGGCTGAGAAATCATGTACATTATAATCACAGTAGAAGTACGATCTCAGATGGTGTGCTGTGAGGTGTCGGAATTCCAATTGAGACAATTCCGTGTCTGAGAACTCGTTTAAAATGCATTTAAAACAAAATAAAAAATAATTTCTATGCTCTAATTTAAATTATTTTTAAATTATTGTGATGGGGTCATATCAAAAATATTTTTTTAATAATAATAATAATAATAAAATATTATTTAAAAAGATCTTTATTTCAATTTAAAAGCAGTTAAAAATAAGTTTTTGTGTACATTGGCTACAAGCACGCTTCTCGACCTTCCGCGTCATCGACTTTCCAAATAAGAAAGTAACGAAAGCTGGGCCTCAACTTGCATTAGAGCGAGCCATGCATCTTTGCTTTCCTTGCGTGGATGACACCCAGAAAGTCTTTCGTGTCCCGGGCTCTTTTCCTCCTTTACTAAAGCAGTCTGAAAGTTCAGTATCTTCTTTTCTTTTCAAAATCCGTCTGCCAAGTAGCCCAAGGCTAAAATGAATTCGATCCTTTCAGCACGATAAGGTCCGTTCATACATCCCACCCGCCGGAAGAGAAGAAAAGGTGAAAAAGGAAACTATCTAATAGGTAGTCGTCAATCATAAAAGATTGAGTTTACATTATTATTAATTTCACAGCCCGTGAGATGTCGAGGTGTATCTATAATAAATTTATATGATTATTAATTTTAGAATTTATGATATTAGTTGAAATATAAGTAAGTTGATTCAGAAAACAATGTTAATAAAAAAAAGATATTGGGGTCACGTTGCTTGGGAAGTTTGATGCATCCTTTTGCTGTTTAGGCATTTGAGAACCTCCACTGAAGATCTCGTTGTTTTAGCTACAGAGTCACCACTGCATGTGCTATCTCCATTTAAATAAAGCTAGCAACATTGGGAGAGCCTAAATTGCCCGATTCATTATAATTCATGTTCTATCTCTCTCTCTTTCATTCTTCTTTTTAAGGAATCGTAAGAAGCCGTTCATCTAAAAGAATAATTGAGGTAAATATGATTATTTTATCAGTACCCAAATACTTTTAATTACTCTATTTTAAAGTAAAATAATATATAAACGACACTAGTTTTGCTGGTGCGGCACAGTTGCCAGAACTGCTTTTCTCGTGTAACAAATGTAAAAACAATGGTAAAGCTGCCCCTTTAAAAATGTCCAGTGCCTAATCGTTTTTCAAGAAGCTGCTTTGAACCATACAAAAGCAGCTTTCAAGCCCTCGGCTGATCTGTATCTTTGTGAACGTTTATGGCATGACTTCAAAGTATAATTGTCGGTCCCCTGTTTTCTGCGGAGGAGTATCAACGTGCATGGGGGGTAATCTGATAATTTCCCATCAAATTTTTCCTTTTTTTAATAGCAATAATAATAATCATGGTCACATAGGCTATTTGTTTTTTTATGTAAAAAAAAAAAAATCACAGTATAATTGAATAAACTCATCCGAGTAGGTAATCAAGTAAACTGGTAATCATTTATATAAATGATTTGTTTTTGTTAAAAATAACAAAAAAAATAAATTGGAATTTTTTTCTAATATCACAATACGAGTTGTTTACTCGGTTGTATTCAATGAATTTATTCATAAAATCAACATGTACAAGAATTGAACAAACACATAAAATTTATTGATTAGAATAAAACAAAAAAAATCTTTGAAAGGATGCACATATTCAAAATGTTATAAAAAAACAATTTTTTATTTATTTTAAAATAAACTTAAGAGAATCACTCTAAATTCATAAGAAAATTAAACACACTCATTATGTTAATAAAAAATAATCTTTAAAAAATGAAACACACCTAGTATAATAAAAAAAAAATAACAAATAAGGGGTGCAAACCAAAACGTAAATGAAAAAATATTTTAATATATATAAGCAGTAATTTATACGAAAATAAAAAAATGAGGACAACCGTTGTGCGCCTGATGGCTGGGCTACGAATCTGGACTCTCCTTGTCATGTGGAATAATTTGGTACAGAAATCAACTCTCTCGGTGAACAAAATTGTCACAACGACAACTTTTTCTCTGTAGGCCTGAACCAGGCAAGCCTTTCTCTCTCCTTGCATGTAAAAGAACCGAAAAATGATGAATATAAATTTTGACACCAAGAATAAATTTTCTATAATCAACTAATAGATTAAGGGGGTATTTGGGAGTGTGGTTGCCGTTGCTTTTCAAAGTGTTTTTCTTTCTGAAATGCATCAAAATGATGTTTTTTTATTTTTTAAAAATCATTTTTGACATCAGCACGTCAAAATGATCTAAAAACACTAAACTGCTGGTTTTAAAAATGAAAAAAAAAACAATAAAAAACAGCAAAAAACAGATTGGATCGCGATACCAAACGGGGCCTAAAAAGATAACGAGCTAAAATGTACTTTTTGAATAAATTTTAAATAACCACCAATGTTATCTAAGTTTTTCACCTCAATTCTCTACCTTTTAATTCTACTCTCTCTTGAAAAAAATAAATTTCGGTAATTAGAAAGGTTTAATTGTGCAAAGAAAAAGCCTTGAAGAGCAAAATAAAAATTTATTAAAATTTTATTATTATAATCCACAATTAATTGCAAGAGAGTGAATAGTTTGGGGATCTACAATAAAAGAACCTAGTTATTTATATCATATAAAATCTGCTATATTGTATCAATTAAACTTTTTATTCATTTAAATGAAAATATAAATAGACAAACACATTTAATTACTCAATAAAATATAGAAAAAAAATACCAAGCATGACTACCACACTGATCTGAAAATCACTGTTTAACCTTAGATCTTCAAAATTGAATAATTTGACATAATTATTGTTTATTTTGGCAAATTATATCGATTTTATTTTTCTCTTTCTACCATTAAAATCCGACAATCTATTTTTATTATTCCCCAGCTAGAGACTAAAATAACGAAAACATTTTTTTGTATAAAAATCGAATTTGAAAAATATCGACGTATTAAATTGCATAACTTGCATGGTTTTTGAAGTTCGAGGATCAAAGTGTATTTGTTTAAAAATCCATGACACATCATCCATGTTATTGTTTTTTTCATTTCGATTTCTGTTTTTCAATTATATTATTTCTTAAAAATCAAAATCAACGAGTCTTAAATTAGGATAAAACAGCTAACAAAAATTAAGGAGTAAATTAAAAAAAAAAAAAATCTACAATCCATGCACAATAATACACGAGGGAATAAACAGTGCACAACCAAGAAGTAAATCTCCAACTTTATTGTTTTCCCCTGAATATTTACACCATTCAAGTAACTGGTTTATGTACCATATATAACCTCACATTTATTAAGGGGATTTTATGACGCCTCCAGCCAATAGCTTCATGCCACGTGGTTGAGAACGAGCAGATTGCTGCCCCACGAAGCTTTCTTTTTCCCCTGCACTTTATCACCCACCCTCACCCCGCTCCCAGAAGGCATGCAAACCAAAATATTCTATATAAACCACTCCGAGTTGGTTGTGCATTCCTTCATGTCAAAGCACTGCGTTTTTTAAATCTTCTGAGATTTTCTTCGTCCTTTCAGCTTATCAGATCCAAAAATTTTCAGACAACTTCTTAAGAAAATCATGAAGAAAGCTTCTGTTTTCTTGAAACAGATAGTGTCACTGTTGACTATTAAGAGCAAGACAAGTGCACTTAAAACGCGCGCAATAATGTTCTCTTTAATGAGGAGCAAGAAGGTTCTGGTGGGCTCAATCTCTAACAAGATTCACAGTATTCTTGGCCAGCCTGACAGGGAAAGGAAAGACGACGACGACGACGACGACGACCAAAGCAAGGCCATAGTTCTCTACAGCAATGCCATGGCCAGCGAGTCACTTTCGGGCTGTTCACAGATTGCGGACAGGGACGATGATCGAGCTAACAATCATTATTACTATGACGATGACGATAAGCCTACACACTCGTTATCTGAGGAAGAGAACTTCGATGACCCAGGTGGTTCTGTCATTGATTTGGTGAGGAATTCCAAGGAGGATGGAAAAGATTTCAGCTTGGAAGACGAGATTGATCATGTTGCAGACTTGTTCATCATGAGGTTTCACAAACAGATGCGTTTGCAGAAGCTGGAGTCATTCAAGAGGCGTCAAGAGACGCTCGAGAGAAATATTTAACGGCAAACAATCAGATTCATGATCAAGTAATGCTTCTCTTTTCCTTTTCAGAATGCTGCTGAGTTAGCTGCCATTTCAGCTAACAATCAAAGGAGATGCATGGCTAATAGGCTGGGGATTCTCAAGTACTTTTGCTGGGAGTGGCTTAGAATATATATGCTCTATTTCCCAAGAATAATAATGTGATTTATACATTAAAAGCTTTGGGTATTTAGAACCCTTGGATTTTATATCCAGGTGGCGAAGGAAAACATGTGTCATTGGCAGATCTCTATAAAATAAAAAATAAAAAATAAATTTTTTTAATGTATCTCCGTAAATCAGATCTGAATTATTAACTTAATTTCTGGAAAGAAAGATGCCTGCTATTTATATTTCGCATCCAGTTCATGGGCGGGTCTATCCACGTCAATATGAAGATCTCCGGACATTGTATTTTTATATCTATCTCGACTCTCTTGGACATTTCAGTGGCATGGTCAAGGTTTTTGTATGTTTCTTATCTAGTTTAAAAATAAATTAAAAACCCGAGATAAATTTAATATCGGCCCATCATAGATTTCTCAGCCAAATTCTAGCCGACAAATTATAGTTTTGTTCCGCATATTTTGTTTTGTGAGTATTTTTTTTTAAATTATATATTTTTTAATTTTCTTATTTAATATTTAGTTTATTAAACATTGAATTTTATATATAGTGTTTTTTTTTTTTTATTTATGATTATCTTAATTTTATAAGCTGTGTCACGGATTTAACAAATTAACATAGTTAAATTGATTTTTTTATAATTATTTTTTTAAAAAAATATATTTTTTAATATTTAGTTGATTGTGAATCAGAATTTATCATTTGTTTTAGTGCAAAACAAACATTTTTTTTAAAAAGAATCAAACCATCTCACTTGTATAGTAAAATATGAATCTATCATTTGAGTTTCTATACGCTATTCTTGGCTCTTGAATTGGCTTGATTGAGTTGGCAATTTCATAAAAAATAATAAATTTATTTATAATTAAACCTGAACTCACTCGTCAGAATTAAGAAAAAAATAAAAACAATTCAATTTTTTTTTTCTGGTGTCAAATTGCCATCGCTGTTTGTGATTCCTTGAGGCCTTCCCAAAATCAAATTTAATATACGGGCTTTCAAGTCCAAGTTTTCTGAAATGGGCTAAGACATACTCTATCCTAACCCATAATTAAGGATGGATCTGGGCTCTATAGCTAATAAAATTGCCCAGACCCAGAGCGCGGCCACGTATGCCAAACTGGCGCCAAAACCTCCCGCCAAAACAACGCCCTGGCCACTTTCCAATAAGTACACTGCGGCGCTGAGAAGAAAGAAGTTCCCCAAATCTTGCATTTCCAGAAATCCCCATAAAAAGAGATAATGGAGTCTGGCAATTCTGGAAATCCACCTTCATCGCCGGATTCACCAACCACATCTGCAGGATTCAACACTGATCAGCTTCCTCACAACACCAGCCAGAACTACACCGACGACGACGACGACGAAGCTGCCGTTGATCCCCACATCCTCCCTGAAGAGCCTGAAGAACCCGATGAAGAAGAAGAGGAAGGAGAGGATCTATTCAATGACAATTTTATGGAGTCAGTTTTCTAATTATTGATCTTATTATGATGATGATAATTTGCTTAGTGTGGGAATGTTTATTTATACGTGGGATGAAATGTAGTGATTACCGGAGAATGGATGACCATGATCAGTATGAGGCCGTGGGGCTGGACGAATCGTTTGAGGATGATAGGGAACCTGATCAGGTGATTCATGATCGAAGAGCGGCTGAGGCGGAGCTTGAAGCTCGTGATGTTAGATTCTCGAATCGGAAGCTCCCGCAGCTTCTACATGACAATGGTATCTTCTTCACTAATTTGTAGCTACAGTGCAAACCCTCCCTAAATTTGAGGCATTTCTTTTATAAAAAACAATATTAGTCTCTCTCTCTCTCTCTCTCTCTCTCTCTCTCTCTCTCAAGTTAGTTGTTTTTGTTATAACTAGTTGAGAGGTTTAAAGATTCAAACTCAACGCGATCTATGTTTTTGAAGCTGTCTGTATCATAGTTAATAACTTAACTTCATCAGATGTCACTGTGCTGCGCCTCTGTTTTTGACGTTGTTGAGTTTTGTTTTTTTGGGATATTTTGTGCCTGAATTATAATTAATTAGAAGTTAAGAGATTTTTTTATATATAAAGTTTACGTCTTCAATTAACGAATATGAGCTGATATGATTATGTGATACGCATTTTTTTTACACATCATGTGCATTTTAAAATTTTAGCCTTTCACTTTCCTCATAGCATGTCACTGATACTTGAATTGTTTTTTTATTTGGTGAAATTCAAATTTTATTGCTTGTTCAGAAACTTGTTGAATACATGATGTCAAGAAAGTTGTTCATGATTGGAAATTTGGTTGCAGATACGGATGATGACAGCTACAGGCCTTCAAAAAGGTCTAGAGCTGATTTCAGGCCTCCAAGAAGCTATGATGATGTTGATACTGATGATGGTTTGCAGAGCTCGCCAGGTAGATCGCAGAGGGGGCATTCAAGGGAAGATGTGCCCATGACTGATCAAACAGAGGATTACCAAGATGAGGTGATGAACAGTATTATTAATCTTTTTGCTTCATTTTGAGGGAATTTGCGCTGTTTCATAGGAAGCATTATGCTATTGTTTTCTCATTACCAAAGTGATCCCTATGTAGGATGAGGATGGCGATGAAGGCGAGTTTGAGATGTACCGTGTCCAAGGAACTCTCAGGGAGTGGGTTACTAGAGATGAAGTTCGTCGTTTCATTGCCAAGAAGTTCAAGGAATTCTTACTGACATATGTGCATCCAAAGAATGAAGATGGATATTTTGAATATGTTCGACTGATAAATGAAATGGTATCAGGTGAAACATCTGTCAAATGTGATCATATGATTTTGATTGTGTAAGCTGTACAATTTATGGACTGCCCAAACCCTTGCTGCTGTTAGTCATTGAACTTATTTAATGTTGCATCTGCAGCCAACAAGTGCAGCTTGGAGATTGATTACAAACAATTTATTTATGTCCATCCCAATATTGCCATCTGGCTTGCTGATGCTCCTCAATCTGTCCTAGAGGTCATGGAAGAAGTGGCCATGAGGGTTGTCTTTGATTTACATCCTAACTACAAAAATATCCACCAGAAGATCTATGTCCGCATCTCCAACTTACCAGTCTACGATCAGATCAGAAACATTAGGTACTGTTAATTACTTAGTTTTTAGACGTTTTCTCCCCATTGCCACGAGGTTTTAACTTTGTACATTGTGTTTTTCAGGCAGATTCATTTGAACACTATGATTCGTGTTGGAGGAGTTGTAACTAGGCGATCTGGTGTCTTCCCTCAGTTGCAGCAGGTAAAATATGATTGCAACAAGTGTGGAGCAATTTTGGGGCCGTTCTTTCAGAATTCTTATTCAGAGGTCAAGGTTGGTTCCTGCCCTGAATGCCAATCAAAAGGACCATTCACTGTTAACATTGAGCAGGTAAATATCTCATATCTGTCCAATTTTCTCCCTTCACTTGCTGAAATGTTTGAGAGGGTGAAGAAATTATCGTTAATCTTGTATTTCAGATATTCTTTGTTGTATTAGTCTCAGTCGAGTATCTTTGTATGCATGTCCTAATAAACAGAAATAAAATGATCTTAATAAATTTAACTAGTTTTCAACGAGGTTATTTTTGCAGTTCTATGGAGTATATTCATGGACTTGAAACTCGTTGACATAGTTTTCTAAGCCTTGCTGCAGACAATATACAGGAATTACCAGAAGCTTACACTCCAAGAAAGCCCTGGAATAGTGCCTGCAGGTCGGCTTCCAAGATACAAGGAAGTGATACTGCTGAATGATTTGATTGACTGTGCACGCCCTGGGGAAGAAATTGTATAATCCCTTTCTTGGACTAGCTTGTTTTTGCTTGCTGTTTTCTTTGTGGCTGCTTCCTAATTTTTTATTTCATGTGATGTATCTCTCAGGAGGTCACTGGCATATATACAAATAATTTTGACTTGTCCTTGAACACAAAGAATGGGTTTCCTGTCTTTTCCACTGTAATCGAAGCAAACTATGTCACAAAGAAACAGGATCTCTTTTCTGCGTACAAGCTCACTCAGGAGGACAAAGAAGAAATTGAAAAGTTGTCAAAAGACCCGAGGATAGGGGAAAGGGTGAGTTTCCTTTGTTTTCTTTTGTGTAGACCAGGGTTACTGTTATATCATAAAAACACTACTAATGATTACATTCTTGAACTGATTTTCAGATTATTAAGTCTATTGCCCCATCCATCTATGGACATGAGGACATTAAAACTGCATTAGCTCTGGCTATCTTTGGGGGCCAAGAGAAAAATGTTGAAGGGAAACACCGGCTGCGAGGAGACATCAATGTGCTTCTCCTAGGTGATCCTGGCACAGCAAAATCTCAATTTCTGAAGTAAGACCTATGCTTAGACAATTCTAAAAGGTTTCTTTCTTGAGATAGTGTAATGGTGATGGTGCTTTAACCAAGGATGATTTTTTTCCAGGTATGTTGAAAAGACTGGACAGAGGGCCGTGTATACTACTGGTAAAGGGGCTTCTGCTGTTGGTCTAACAGCTGCAGTGCACAAGGATCCAGTGACAAGAGAGTGGACCCTTGAAGGAGGTGCCCTTGTTCTAGCTGATAAAGGTATATGCCTGATTGATGAGTTTGACAAGATGAATGATCAGGACAGGTATGAAAACGTTTGTTTATTTGGTAATCTGAGTTCTTGTTCCTGTTCCTGTTGTGAACAATAAAGATTTACCCATGATCAGGGTGAGCATCCATGAAGCAATGGAGCAGCAGAGTATCAGTATATCCAAGGCTGGCATTGTCACTTCTCTTCAGGCTCGGTGCTCTGTTATTGCTGCTGCAAATCCTGTTGGAGGAAGGTATTCAATTGGATAAATTTGTCTAGTTTCTAAAAATGAAAATTGATCAAGGAAAAGCTCGTGGAGTTTTTCCCCTCATGTTATACAAATCAGGTGGACCAAATGTGAAAACATTTTAATTTGCAATAAGTTCGTCAAATGTTAACTTATTTCAATCAACCTGACAGATACGACTCCTCCAAAACATTTTCACAGAATGTTGAGTTGACAGATCCCATTGTTTCTCGTTTTGACATACTCTGTGTTGTTAAGGTAACTCCTCTACAAATTCTGATTTTGCTTCTTTACATGTCTACTCAATCTTACCAGGAAGGAAATTTGATTGAATGCAGGATGTGGTTGACCCCGTGGCAGATGAGATGCTTGCAGAGTTTGTAGTTGACAGTCATTTCAAATCACAGGCCAAGGGTGCTAATATAGATGATAGGTCCTATAGCGAGTCTCAGGAAGATCAAGCCTCTGCCAGGCCAGTTGATTCAGAGGTGGCATGCTCAAGCTCTCACCAACCTCTTCTTTTTGCTGTTTGTTATCTTTTCCTTTGTTTTTAATCATAGAGATTCTCCATCTTGTTTCAGGTTCTTTCTCAAGATTTGCTGAAAAAGTACATTACCTATGCCAAGCTGAACATATTCCCAAGGTTTCATGATTCTGATATGGAAAAACTCACCCAAGTTTATGCTGAGCTGCGGAGAGAATCTTCGGTGAGACTTATTGCTCTTGTTTTCTAGATGATTTTTGAGTGGTACTACTGTATTAACAATCTCATGACAGCATGGACAAGGTGTACCTATAGCTGTGAGGCACATAGAATCAATGATTCGGATGTCTGAAGCACATGCCAGAATGCACCTCAGACAGCATGTCACTGAAGAAGATGTCGACATGGCAATAAGTGTTTTGCTAAATTCATTTATTTCGACACAAAAATACGGGGTGCAGAGGGCTCTGCAAAAGGTTCGTAAAGAAATTGTTGTTTCCTTGTACAACACCTTTTGTTCTATGTTGTCTGCACTTGACATGCTCTACTATTACCCACATCAGTTTGTCCATCGTGAATAGGAAAGAAACAGAGAGAGAAGCTCCACATTCTTTTCCCTGATTTGCTTTAATTTCTCTGTTGACAGCTATAATAATACTCGACGTCTTTAATGCGCTGCTGTTAGAAATAGGTTGGAAATAGATGCATGGAAATATGTTTAAAGATTCGACTGGTCAGTGGTCATTGTGGTTACTTAGACATTAAGATTTTCAATTATGATATTTTCAACTCTATTGTTACTCGTGCTTCTAACTGGATTATGCTGCACTTAGAATTCCCTGCAAATAAGAAACATATCATCAAATTTTAAAGCTATTAGATTTGCATCCCTGAACTGTTGGATATCTTTGTGTTGCTCACCATTTGCCTATGACTCAACCAGTTCAGTACTCTATTCACTACAGCTGCTACATGCATGCTCGACACGTTACATACGTTGAGCAGGGGAACTAGCTGATTACATAAAATTTAGTGTTTTTAGACATTGCTAACTGAAAATAATTGATATGCTATTGCAGAGTTTCAGAAAGTACATTACTTACAAGATGGATTACAATAGAATGCTTCTCAATCTTCTACAAGAGCTTGTGAACAGAGCAGTGCGCTTTGAAGAAATCATTTCTGGCTCGACGTCAGGGCTTGCCCATATAGACGTGAAAGTGGATGATCTGCTGAACATGGTAATAGAAACCGGTACTTCGGTTTGCCTATTTCCTCACAAAAGGGTTGTACCTAGCATTGATTAGTATTGATCTCGAGTTTTGATGTATTTTCTGCAGGCTGAAGAGCGTGGGATCAGTGATCTTAGACCCTTCTTCTCGAGCACCGATTTTTCTGCTGCCAATTTCAAGCTGGACGAAGAACGACGAATGATCAGACATCTCCTTCCAAGACACTAAACAGTATCAGAATGCGTTGCACATCATTAGATTAGTTTTTTTATTTATCATTTATTTGGTATTTCAACAGTGTTCATGGTTGGTGTTTGAGGAGCAGCCAAAGTAATGATTATCTCCCTTGTGAGTTTTCTGAAATATTTCTCCTGCAATCTCTTTGAGGCGCTCAAACTTCTCTCGTTGTTCCGGGTGACATTCGTTATATATATTTTTTATTCGAACAATTACAATTAAATTGGAGAATTATACTTTTGGATTTAATTTAAAAAAAAAATCCTCCGAGATCTAAATGCGTAGTTTTTTTTCCACCTGTAATTCGTAACAATTAAAAAAGTTATCAATATATAAATAAAAGAAAAAAGAACATAAAACATAGTTTTCGTTATCTTGATTTACATGGTAGCCGAGTCTAAGGGGATGTTGGTGGTGTGATTATTTTTGTTTTTTAAAATATTTTTTATATTAAAATAATCTAAAAATACTGAAAAAATTCATTTAATAAATTTGAAATTTGGCAAAACACCATTGCACCGGTGTGTCAAAGGCACTAATTAAAAGAAAGAATCCACGTAAATAGGTGACATGCAATTTTAAAAATAGCCTTGTACAGTGAATATAACCAAAAAATGTTAGGATTACATGCATTGTTTCTGAAATACGACTAATTAATTAGTTTTATCAAGTTACAGGAACGAAGTTATAGTCTCAAAATAAAATCAAAAAAATCAAAACTTGTGCTTGAGTTATTTAAATCTAATTCAGAAATTAAAAGAAATAGGACTGAAATAAAACATTCATATTTAATTAATTTTAATCTAAGGATCCAATTGAATTAAATCAGAATTTATATAACAGAAATCAGGATTAAACGTAAAATTTAAAGTTGAGGGACTGAAGTGCAAAAGGAAAAAACTCAGGGGTCTCTTATGCACTTGTACGTGCAGGAGAGAGAAAAAAGGGGTCAGCGGGTTTAACCGACCACCGCCGCATTCACCGCCACCCATTGAGGAAACGCGCCACACTAAGAGGAAGACCATGCGGAGGCACATTGGTTGAGACGGCGGTAGCCCATCTCCGGTGATTAGATGAGACCTCACGTGCCACCTGAACAAGGCGTGCGGTGGAACATCGTGGGTTGTGTGCTCCGCACGCGCAGACCGTAAATCGAAAATAATAATAAAAAAGAAAAGTCAATTATCAGTCTGTCTTTATTTCCAAATCATCAAATTTATCTTATTAAAGGTTAACTTCGTATTTAGCCAATTTCAAAAAAAAAAAAAGAAACAGAGAGAGAACTGCGGCGAACTGGACCGAACCGGCCCAGACCAACATGTGCAATGACTATGAAGCCTCTCAGTTCGGCGGCGTGTTTTGTCATTTTCGAGGGGTAGATTTATTAAATCACTATTCATCGACAAGCAAAAAAAAACCAGATATACATGCATGAAATACCAGAACAAATATCCAGTGCACACTAACAATCAGTGTAGAGCTACGGTGAACGTCCAAACTCTTTTAGGTTATTTGTAATAAAAAATAGAAAAGACAGACAAAAAGAAAGTGGGACCCAAGGAAAGACCCCAGAACTTGGTTGTCGTAACTCGTAAGTCCCCTTTTTTTTTTTTAATTCTGGGGAGTCAGTCCAATACAACGAGAGAGTAAGTACTTTCAGTTAGAGGTAAGCTTCAAGGAGCTGGAAGCTAATTCCTCAGCTTTTGCTGATTGCTTGTTTTGTTTTACAGATCTGTGCTACTAATGATGATGTGGGGTTGGTATCTTTCTTAATTTCACCTCTTCTTTCATTACTTTTTAATTTCGTTGTTACTCCCAGCTTATTTGTTTCCATCATAAATCAATAACCATGGCTAGTAATAATATTAATAATAATCTCACATTGTTTGGTGTTCTTGTCTTATGTTTTCAGATGTTTTACGAGCCATTTGACGAATCTTTTGAAGGAAAGTGGATTGTCTCTGAGAAAGATTACTATCAAGGTTTGCTTTGCTTTTCTTTTTTACATTTTCATTTCCTATATCCATTTTTTTTATATTTTGTTGCTCTTATTTATGGAAACCTAACGATGATGATAACTTCTTTTTTCCATTTATAGCACCTGACTTGCTTTCGGGTTTTGCTATAAAGTTTGCTTTATCGTTCTTTTCTTTCTTAGAGAGTTAGAAGCGCTTTCTTTTGCTTCTGTGTTTGTTTGTCTTGACCTCAAATATGAATTATGCCTGAAATCAATATACCAATCTAAGCGTGGATGACCTACTTAAGGCTTGATTGGGAGGGACTTGTTCTCATGCGCGAAAAATGAATATATATGCACTAGCCTGATGTGCTGGTTAATTGAATGCTAAGTTAACCCGTTCGGTGGTGCTTGGTTCTCGTTTAGAATTCAATGAGCATGTTATATAACTGCCAGTAAAAATCTTTCACTGAAGAATAGTTGTCGGGGACAAGGACAGTCATCAGCCTAGTTTTTTTGAACTTGGTGGATGGGTAATGATATATCCTCGACAAGACTTGGTAAAATCACAGGGAAAAATTGGAAGCAATAAAGATAAGCTGAAAGAGGAAAGTTTTAAACTTTGATGGACTGATAATTATAGTTTGGTTTTATGATATCAAGAACTTTGTGTTGCCACGAATAACATTTGTCCTGGTTTAAATAGTACATCACATCCTCATTAATTGGCAGAACCCTTAACTAGAAGAACATGTACTCATGCATGAAACTATGTCAAACAAAAGGTCATATTTATTTCTCGTTGCATATCAAGATACTCCCTAAATCTTATGTTACCTGGTTAGCTCCATTTGCCAAATAATATCACAATTTGGTATCAGAAAAACCACCATCTCCAATAAACTAGGTCTAGATGTATTGAAATGTCTCATCCTTGTTAACCAGATACCTTGTGAATTTCTTAACTATTCACGATAAAGAATGCTGGTGTGTTCTGTAATTGCTTTGGTTGAATTTCTCAAATTAATTCAAAAGGTTTGCTCTGAGTGATGTATGAGATTAATTTAGTTACCTAGCTAACAGTTATAACTTCATTGGTGTCATGGGGTCTGTCTAAATGTGATTTTTTTCACGAAGGCAAATTCTAGTGTAAAGGGAAAATATTTTCCATGGAGTTGCATTGTAATCATTCCTGTACATTGTTCCAGCTGTAAAAACTAAAGGCTGATTCCGGTACAAGAATCTGTATGATATTAGAAAATCCTGCCTAAATATATTGATTCTGTATAAACTTGAATCTGTTGCAGGTGTCATGATTTACTTTATGGTTGGTTTAGTCTTTTTGCAATTTATGATTCTATAATGGCATCCATTTTGTATTAGGTATCTGGAAGCTCTCGAAAAGCGAGGGTATGTGGTGAGTGGAAGAGGCCAATGAAGTGAAATCCTGCTTATAAGGTAAAATGGCACGCTTCTCTAATTGACAACCCAAATTATAAGGGTATATGGAAACCTCAAGAGATCCCCAACCCTGCTTACTTTGAGCTTGAGAAACCTGATTTTGAACCTATTGCTGCAATTGGTATTGAAATTTGGACCATGCAGGATGGCATACTGTTTGACAATATTCTGATAGCTAGTGATGAGAAGGTCGCAGGTACATACAGAGAAATAACATGGAAACCGAAGTTTGAAATTGAGAAAGAGAAGTTGAAGGCTGAAGAAGCAAATGCTGGATATGGTATCTCCACCTTCCAAGTAACTTCTTCATTTCAACCATACCTCTTTGTTCTGTTTTGTTTTTTGGTGCTGGAGAATGATTGTACTCATCCGCATTTATTCCGCATCCTAACAAGCTCTCTTGGTTTGTTTTTCTAAGGTGCCTATAAGCCTAAGATCATCGTGAGTGAACAAACTTGGCTGTTCATAGAACTGTTCGTGTATCTCTTCTTATCATGGAGATTACTTGTCTTGCAGGACCTCATTGAACAGGGAGAAAAACAGCCCAATATAACTATTGGCATCCTTGCTTCCATTGAGATTGTTATTTTCACAATTTTCTATAGAATACTATTTGGTGGCAGAAGACCAGTGGTATGTTGTTTGGATCATTAAGAATTGACACGTTTCTTGAAAGCACCGTCGTATGATCTGATCTACATGGAACAAGTTCTCTTTGTAATTTTGCTGGTTGATGTCCCTGAAAAAAGCAGTGCTGATGCTGCTGTGACTTCAATCAACCAAGGAAGCAGTAGAGAGAGGGAACGTGAGGATGAGGATGAGGATGAGGATGCTGTTGTGCCTCTTCGCAACAGGGCTACAAGAAGGGAAACTTGATGTAGGCATTTGAGGATATAGATGGGCCAACTCTTTGTTTCTGATCCTGGATTGCTTTCTAAATGACATCTTCGAACTGCAGAATTAGTTTTCATATGCTATCATGTTGTTCATCTTTATGTTTGAATCACTTGGTGTTGTAATTTTAGGTGTAAGAAATAATATGATTTCTTAATCCAATCCAACCCTGTGCAGCTTTGCCTTTCTATATGCCGGATGGTGGAGCTCCCTGACTTGTAGGTTCATTGGCAACCCGAAATTCTTTCGAGATGAAGAATAACTTGTGAAAAGGCACTGGTTTGAATCGCAGTAACTCAAATACGATATGCAAATCTCAGAGAACCAAAGTAACCGCTTTTTGGAGAACTAAAACTAAATTCAAACAAGTAATCCGTAGTTTTGTCTGAAATAATTTTAGTTTTCATTCTCTTAGGTCCGACATTGCGTAAATGCGATGGATGCATGCTGTGAATCCATAGAAGAGCTAGAAGTGAAATTTCTGGCCTCAAAGCCCATATAGTCTCAGATCACGAGCGCAGAGGATTCGGTAGCCCCACATGTTTGCTCATGGCACCCTGCTCGATTGAATATATATGCTCCAATTTCCATTGCTAGTACGACCTGCACACAATTTCATCCTCCACACCTTTCATCATTGCATCCCTGGGAAATTGAGTGGAGATTTATATTCCAGTATTTTTTCCTCACCTGAAGCAGTGGAGCTGTTCCACATCTCAGCCCCTCATTCAAACTTGGAACCACCTGGACAGCCTGCTGGAATGAAACCGAGATAAGAAATTTACAGGATGAAAATATAAAGTTTCTAAATCGATTCACATGATTCCATGCAAATTGACACTGGAATGTCAATCCATTTCCGTCTGACTTGGGAGCTTCTGCTTCTATCAGGATTGTACCCTGAATATGGGTTCAAATTCTTAACTCGGCAATTTGATGACCTGGATAACAAAATCAAGATGTCAGAAAATGAATCCTCCTTGAACAAACTAAATATGCATGGTAAATTTGTTATTATAATAGCATTTTTTTAAAAAAAATATTGAAATAATATATCTTTTTAAATGAATTAATTTTTTATATCAGCAAAAAAAATATTGAAAAACCCAATTTTTATGTAAAGTCTATTCATGATTTTATTAGTTTTCAGCAATGATTAAAGGCTCGCTTACCTGTATTTTATCTATGGCGGATCCAGCACCAATCTAGCAGCTCTGACAGTACCTCTGCGTGCTTTCAATGTGATGCTTCTCAATAAAGGCTCTTGCCTCATCAAAAAGGCAAACACGAGCAAGAAGCAAGAAGAGACGGCATTAATTTGAAGTAAATCTTTCCTTCCTCAGCCGTGCAGGCTGTAGGGCAACATTGTAGGACAGCGACGCACTTGAATTGATCAATCAACTCTGCTCTCTGGTCCTTCTCCATCCTGAGGGAAAATTCTACTCCAAGCTCACCTTTTCCATGCAAGATAAAGCCATGAAATACCATCCCTCATCTTCATCCTTTGAAAAACTTTTAAAGCATGATCGACAAGTTCTGATTTGGCAAACATGTCCACAGTAACGTTTTGAGCAATAAGATTTAAGGTCTATTCCATTTCTAAGTAAGTATCCGTGAATCGCTTTCCCATTCTTATGAGCTACTGTTCTTGTTCTTGCGCAAGCACCAAGAACACTGGAAACCGAAAGCGAGCCCGGTGTTATTCCATCCATATTCATCTATCGAAACAGTTTCATGCGAGTTTTTGTTTATGATTTGATTTTAGCATCGAACAAGCGCTAGTAATGTTGACATGCGGGGGGGACGGGGGACGGGGGACGTATAAATAATGTCAAACATGTATAAATACATATGCATTGCTTATGTATATATAAAGTTTTTATGAAGAATTAAAATTAATTATAATAGATAAATAAAACACCAAAATAGAGTGTCAATAAGATATTTTATAGGTTAAAATAATTCAATAAACTCATATTATATTATTCGTAGTTTTATTTTATTTTTTTTATTCGATAAAACTCCACCTTCTAGAAAACTCATTTTGTGGATACAAGTGAGAAGATAAAATTCTAGTTATTCCAGGATCTTACAAGAAATATACATTCTGACTAGAACTCGAAATATGATGTACAGATCTTCGGCCCTTTATCACCACGTCACACCCTTAATAAACTTTATTTCATATTTAAATAAACATATAAGGAAAAACAAGATTAACTTGTTTTTTTAGATGTTTTATTATTTTTACATTTTTCTTTTTAATTTGAGATAGAGTTGAATTTGTATATGAGTATTGACATATATTATAGACATGAATAAATATTCTCCTTTTTACATGTGGGGTAGAAGTTTAAAAAAATATATATATTGAGACGCAGAATTTTAAGAAAATAATATATTTAGTATTTATCAATAACGCTGTCTTAATACATGCTGTGTGTCAAATTAAAAAACTGCATTTCACCCTAAACTATATATTATTATTTAAATAGTTTGTTTACTATATACATCAAGCATCTATTCGGTGAAAAATATATTCGCAAAGAAAAAACAAGAGTCACGAAAAGTAAATTCACAAAACTACAAGCCCAAATCACCAACATAATTCGACAAATAGAGCAAAAGCAATCAAAATCAATGCCACTGGCAGTCAAAATTATTCAACTTTATTAGGCAGCCTAAAATCCCATATCCTATTGGATGGTCTACTACTGTGTACTGTATATATTATTATCTCACGACTCGCGGGGCTCTAGAACCAATCAAAAGAATTCACTGGTCAAGGTAAAAAAAACAAAGAGTCACAAGACAAGACACTAGTGTCGCTGGACCCATTGCATCCATCAGTTCAAACATAATATCTAAATCCGGCATCACACCTCCAAATATTTTCACATAATTTTCCTAAAACAAATAAAATCCATCGACACTATTAGGGGCACCAAGGTCTCTCATGGCCTGCTACGTCTCCATCTTCCAGTTGAATGATTTTAGTAGAAGACATGTGTGTGGCTGTAATTACTTGGACAGGCCGAGTGGAACACAATTCATGACTCGTGACTCGCTAAATCAGAAATTATTTCTCTACCCTGACAAAATATTTCCTCATTTTCCATTACATGTATATTCTGAGAGCATATTTCATTAATCTTTCTTTTTTTATAAGGATACCTACGTAGACATGAGATAGTCTCTTAACTAACGTATCAAAGGTTTTTTTAGAGGTGCATGACCTCTAATCAAGCTGTAAGAAAACGGGATTAACTAATTTATTTGAGAATCTTATTTCAAGGACCACGATTGAAGACATCATATAAAGGAAGAAACGAAGTGATGATTTTCTGCCACGACTGTTTTTTTTGTTTGTTTGCAAGAATTCATACCAACCAATCGCAATGCTGAGTGCTGATGAATGCTGACCATAAATTGGCTGACAGGAACCCATAACTTCTTGTTCCATCCATCCATTCTGGGTTTGGGTGGAAGAGACTTCCAAAATTGCCATGACAGTAGAAGCAGACAGCTTTGGATACGGTATTGGTAGTAAGAACTTGGGCACAGAGGACATGATAATGAAATGACGAAAAAACCGGCGGGTTCGGACATTGAGTGGAATGTGTGGAGCACGTGTGGACGTGTGAACCTGGCGGGGGCTCACAAAGTTAGGCATTGGTTAGTAGCATGTAAAGCGAAGTCATCCAGCAGACGCCCGCATACAATGTGGCAGGGCAGTACCAGAAGCAGCATTTTCCTGTACAAAAATCATAAAGCTGGCTTTCTTTGACTGTTAATTTGTCGTCTTCCCTTTTCACTAGAAAAGGATCAAACTTCGGTCACTCTTTCTTGTTTGTTGATCTTCTTCGAAGACCAATCAGTTCAACAGCACTGCTTGCCAGCCCATATCCAGATACATCCTATCCATTCACTGTGGATTAATTGGAATCCACCATGACAATGTTTTATCTTTTGGGTCAAAACTCATAGCTCACCATGTGCAGAAGATATCATTATCACTTGTCTCTTTCTGACCTCATTTTCTTTTTTCTTAACGTAGAACAGCATATTGCCATTGTAGATTGCTGGTCTGTTAAGGAAATTATGGACTTCATACACATACCACAAATGGGTCTACTTTCTTTCTTGCCATCATCAGCTTTTCCTTTCTATTTGATTCCAGCTAGTTTATAAAACTTTCACAGCAGATTGCTGGTTAATTCCCAATTAATGCCAGCATAGTTAACGTGATGAGAAAAGTTTGACAAAGAGGAGTGTACATGAAATATTCAAAGAGAGATGGAAAACTGAAACCCTTTACATTCGGTTCTTTTGTATGATCTAAGTATCAATAATTTTACACAGTACAGCAAGGGTGATAAGAACCCCAGAAAACAAAAGAGACTAGAAACAAATCTATGAAATCTTTTTTGATTTCATATTGATCTCGGCTTTTAGAGAAGACCTGTCATGATTGGTAGGTGTTGAGAGAAGGTGTTGTTCTGATGATGATCTTTGAGCACTCTTTTGAGCCACTTTAGACTGAGATTTCTTCCTTCTCTTCATTCCAAATGAAGAAGAAAACCTTTTCTTTTCACTCTCCCTTATTGTCTCCAACTTTGGTTTCCATTGGCGTGACCCAACAAGCTGCGTATAATCTTTCTCCAACTGAGGAGTAGTGCAAACTCTGCTTGTTGGTCTGCAATTTCTTGAGGTCCCATCTTCTTCACTCTCCTTGACTTTACCTTCCTCCATCAATTGTGATAAAAACTCATCTGAAACACGTATCCTCAAACACCCGTTTGGAGATTTTTGAATATCAAAAGGTTGGCAAGTGGCTGCCTTTTTTAGAAACGCATTTCTTGAAGATGATGGTTGAGGCTGTAGCGAGGAGGTGGCGAAGGAAGCTATAGTGACAAAAGACAATACGGATTGGAAGCAATGTTTAGGTAGAAGAAAGTATTTGTGGCCTAATTGAAGCAGGTCATTCTCAGAGAGAGCTGGGATCTTTTGGCCTATATAGAACGAATCTGAATGGCAAACCAAGTGTTTAGGAAACTCTACCATTAGCTCAGAAACATAGATTGGCCTGTCATAGATCTTCACTAGCCCATCCGATCTTATAAGCTTGATTGTACCCGCCGGTGGCTCAGACTGGATTCGCAAGCATGATATAGGATTGCCCATCAAATGAAAACACCATGGGATGACTTGCAGATTCAAAAACCTAATACCCATCTCCACCCAAACAAGCTTTAGAGGCAACAATAGAGAGAGGGAGAGAGACGGATGTCTGATGGGTAAAATATATGGTTCACTTTTGGTTCATTAGTAGATGATGATTAAATAGTAAGGTATAACGAGAAAGGTTTCTTTTTTATTTCTAGTTGCTAGCTTTGCTTTACCTTTCGTGAGGTGAGGTTGTTTTTATACCCAAAAAAAATGGGGTTTAGAGAAAGGGTAGCTTGGTTTTTAGTGCGTGAGAGAGAGAGGGAGACTGGAGATGGAGGGAAACCCTGGAAAAAGCCTTTTTTATTTTTTAAGCACAAAGTACTTTGCAGTTTGCATTTGTTTTTGTTGTGTTTGAAACTTCGACAACCAAAGTTTGACTGGATTTTTTTCCCCCACGTCCTTTTCGCTGAACGCCAATTGAGGCCGAGAGAAAGCTTTTGAAATTTAGATCCCGCCTTTACCACTAGGTTTAGATGTGGTTTACAAGCATTCCGAACAGCCTTTTATTAATTTTTTTTTTATTTATAGTATTTTAATATGTTTTTAAAAAATATACTATTTTAATATATTTATAAATAAAAAATACTTTAAAATAATTATTATCATACATCTTTTTAATATAAACCTAACAAATTCTCTCACCCCACTTCTTGCCCGGGATTGTTTCTATAAATTCTTTTTAACTGATTTTATATCAATTATATAATTTGTATTTATCATATCTTATATTGGTTTAAAATAATTTTATATGGCTTTGTTTTCAATATACCCAAACAGTTTGAAAAATCTTGAAGACATAATTCTAGCTACACCTTGAAATATCATCAAATGAAATCGCAATGGTTAGACATCTTGTTTGGGGTTATTTTAGGGTTGATGTAGTTTAGAGTTAATTTAAAATGGTAATTAATTGTTTGGTGGTCTTCCAAAGAATAATTAAAATCATTTCTCCAATATTTTTTAATGGTATCAAAAATAGATTCCCCGTGATGAGCTATTAGTACTTCCCTTCTTTCTTTCTTTTTTTTCTTTTTTTTGACCCAGTAAGCTTATCTGCTCTCTTTTTCTTGACCATCAAGTGTTGAATTTTATCTTTTATATGTGTGAATTAATCTGCATGAGTCATGCGTTTCAATTTATGTGTGATCGATTGTTATTTCTAACAGTGGGCTGTGTATAAAATTAATATTTAAAATATATTGTGCGAAACACGACCGTATTTATTATTATTAGAAAATATATTGTACAGCAGAATAATCTTATGCAGTCTTCCTAAGCAAGACTGGAATTAAGTTAATATTTCAGTTTGATTAACGTTACCGGAGATCCAGAGGCATGGTCAACGCTCCTAGTATTTATTATTATTATTATTATTATTATTATTATTATGAGAACTTTGAGTTCAAGATTTGCTGGAAGAATTAAATCGTATAGGAAAATATTTTAATTTATGAAAAAAAAGGAAAATATAAAATAGATTGCAGAACAAAATTTTAGTAGGAAAAAGCTGTTTAGATTTAAGATTTCTTAGAAGAACGGAATTCTAACGGTGATTATGTCACAGATCGTTGATAAAAAATAAATAAATATTAAACCGGTATATTTAGTAATATTTAAGAGCACGGCTATTCGTCATCGTTTAGAGTTTCGATAGCAATATGTGTGCACTTGCAAAAAAAGAAAAGGAAAAACAGGAGAGAGATCCTGGTCCTGGTGAGCAAACCCAAAGCATATTCAGAGGCGTCCGTCCGTCCGTCGTCCGTCCATGTATTTGTCGTTTGCTTGCACGTCGATTTCTACGTCTCTCATCTTGCTATAGATGTACGGTCCATACTAATAAAACTAGATTATCACCACACCGGAGCAGCACTTTTATATTCGAATATAACTTTGTAGATAAACAAAGAATATCTCTTTTTTCTCTCCCCTGTCCTCCCTCCTTCATGTGTTGCCGTGTCTGAGGAAACGGAGACACTTCCATGCCACTGATCTCGATCAACGGAATCATCCCATTGACCATTCTCTACCAAGTTTGAGAGAACTTGGATATATTATATATACTCATCAACATCCCAGGAGCTGTTCCTGGATTTCACTGCAATCAAAAACTTTATCCAATTTATATATATGACAGTAAACAAAATCGAAAAGCTCCAGTGATCGAAGCATTTAAATGCAGGATCTCTCTTGTATTTCCTCATCCGTCCTGCCTCCTCCCTTCGATTTTTTATTCCTGCTATTATTGGCGGGGGGTAAAAAAAAAAGAGAGAAATTCAGAGCAAGTTACGATAACCATGGCTTGATGGAGGAGTGATACAAATTAAGTGTGTCATGCATCATGATAAGAAATAAATTAATGGTTCTTACACAGCGCTATCTAAAACAATTCATGTTTTTGTTTTATAATAATAATAAAAAAAAGGATATATTTGTTATAAATCTAATGCTACCCTAGCTCTCGATCTAGAAAGATTCCACTGGTTAAAGGGAGCTGGGAACGAGGATAGCATGGCAGCATGCTGGTTTATAGCTGGTTATACATCCATCATCCTTATCTTTGTTTATTGCTTGTGCATGGGATGGAGAAAAAGAACCTATCCTCCATCGAAATTGAGACACACTCAAAGACTCTCTGTTAATAATTAAAGTTATATATGTTTTTTTATAGTCACAGTCACATGTAATATTTTAAATTAAATCTATATAAAAAAATGAACTTTACAGTGATTTTGGTATTATTTAAAACAGATAGTACTTAGTAGAGAGATAAACTCAATGGGATTTTTATTTTAAAAAATAAATTATTCAAAAATATACTGATAAAAACCAAAAAAATACGTGGATGTAAGCAATTAGGTGTAGATTCTTCATGGGACGGGAAGCATATCCCCCACCCTTATCTGAATCCCCAAACCCTCGTCCCATCACATTAGGCGTTCTTGAATTTTTCATTCCTAGCTGGGAAAGTGAGATTCTGAAAAGTCTTCAGACTTCCAAGAAGCAAAAACTCTTAAAATCTTACTTTAAGATGAAGGCCGAGAGCCTCCGGAGCCCAGTTCGTGCGGTGGTAGTCGAATTTCAGTGAGCAGTGTGGAGTAGTTGACATGATCAGGTGTGAATAAACAATAAAGATCATATGACAGCGCCACATGTAAGAGGACTAGTGGAGCATAGCAACCAGCTGCACACTGATCCAGACCATCGATGCCTTCCGTATCTGCCACACTTCCTACCAAGAATTAACGTTGCGTACGACAAGGATTTGTGTCCCTCTCGAGTCGCCGTGACGCTCGAAGATCATTGCCAATTTATTTACGGAAGGAAAACCCTCTGGATACTGGAAAATTGGGTGATGGATTTGGGATTCATTCAACTGTTGACCATGTCCATGTTCCGAGGTAGAATTATCTGCTTGCATGATACGTTTCACATTCAAGTAATCACTGCAGAGAAACCAACATGAGCTCCCGATTTGGTCCAATTCTCACAATTCCTGCTGGGCGTTTGATGATGAAATACAGACTCTAATTTGTTATATTATCGCTTACGATTCAAGATATATATATATATATATATATATATATATATATATATATATATATATATATATATATATATATATGATAATCTAGCTATTAGATCTATGATAATAAATTATGAAACTAACCATATATAAAAATATAAAATGAAAATAATTTTAACATAACTTAACAATGCATTCTCTAATATTTTTAAAAAGAGCATCCGTGATTAAAAAATGGAGGGCAAAATTTCCTCTAAAACTATTTACCATGCCATGTATGTTTTTTTAATTGTGTATTTCCTAATATTTTTCAAAATTTTATTTTAGTTCGAATTTATTCATATTCTTTCCACTCACGTCCATCCCTTTTCTTTTTTGAATTTTCATCTCTGACCAGTTCTTAATCTTCTTCTCAGGCTTCAGGTTTCATGGCTCCCCGCTAGCACATAATAATAATAATAATAATTACTACAATATCATTATTATTATAATTATTAACATAATATATTGATATGAACATGGTAATAATGTTAGGGAACCTAACCTCTTTATATTGAAACTCTCATGGTTTTTCTATTAAGACTTTAATTATAATTTTTGATGCCCACACTCAATATCACAATCAACTCAATAAATTAGACCTAATTTATCTTGGTTTTCTCGCCAACTCATCGCTCATAAAGATGGCACCTTCAAGAGAAATACAATATTCAGGACCACCTCGGTCACTTTTACGTTCACGGATGAACTCTCGGTTCAATGATACTGGTGCAAGAGAACTGATGGAGTCAAACTTTTTCGAGCCTGAACCTTCCACCTCTGGTGTTATGTATGACCCATCACCATCTTTGCCTTACATGGGGCCCGGTCATTTGAGTATAAACACAGATGATCGCTCTCTCTCCCTCCCCTTTCTCTCTTGTGCTAGAAATAGGCTGTCCTAGTAAATTCTAAATGATTCCGAGTTCTATTCAAGAACAGTAATAGCAGTGGAGTAGCTGTTAACTTTTCGATTGACTTGATGCTTCAACTTTTCTTCTTCATTTTGCTCAGTGGACATGAAGGATTGCTGAAACTTTCCAGAAATCATTTGATGAAACTTTTTATATATATATATAGATAGATAGATAGATAGATATAGATATATATATATATTATTCAAGGTTGAGGCTGTAATGTATGGTTTCAGGATAGAAAATATAATTTCTCAGAGGTATATAAAAAATCTTAGAATATATATTCTTTTGTATATATAGAGTTTTACATTCTAGTCACGCCTTACCATTCTTCCCGATCATTGCTTTCTCAACCTTTATAGGTTAAAATGAAGAGGTGGGGAGGTCCAACTTGACGGGTGAATAATGAAGAACGTGTCAAAAATGTCGTCGTATTCGAGAAGGGTTGGGTTACTGTAGCACTCACCGAATCTTAAGGGGATAGAATCCCTACTTGAAAACAATCCAGACGATGGGGATAAGGTCTGCCCAATCTTTGACCACAGCAGTGCACGTGTTTTTGCCTCAAGGGTACGTGGCTGATCAAAACCTATGCCGGCATGAACTTCTTAGTTCTCTCATGAAGAAATTGAATGGGCCCTTTGATTAAGCATATGTTTTTCTATTCATCTCAAAAGTATTTTTGAATTTTTTTAATTAAATTAAAAAAATTAATATTTTAAAATTATTTTTATATGTTAATGTCAAAATAATTTTAAAAAATAAAAAAATATCATTTTCATATATTTTAAATAAAAAATATTTTCCAAAACAACTTCAAATATACTCCCAATAAACAGTAAAACTCTTGCCAGTTGCTCTCTCGAATTTAAAACAAAATTGTAATTATTCTGCAAGGTTTATGGCCCATGAATGAATAACCCAAAAGGCCCATCATCCATAGACAGCAAAGACGAAGGGGGAAAGCTGGCCTCTATTTGATTCCCTGTCTACGAGTGATCGCAAAATAGAACGAAAAATGCACGTTTCCTGAGGAATTCAACTAACAGAAAATTAACAATCAAACAGAGGGATTTGCCTTGTGTCTTCAAGAAAACCAAAGCAAAGCCTGCTGTAAGAGATGGGTAAGTGGTGGAAAGTAGCAGCTGTGATTGGGTTGATAGCTATAGCAAGGGAACTGAGCAAACAATTCGGATGGGACAAAGACGAAGCTCTTGAGCTACTTGGTGAATTGTCAGATCGATTAGGGGTTTGGGCAATGCCTGTTTACGTTGGGATTCACACAATCGCACTCGCTCTCTGCTTGCCTTGCGCTGTTTTCTTCGAGGCTGGTGCTTCTTTGCTGTTCGGGTTCTTGCCTGCTGTTCTCTGTGTCTTCTCTGCCAAAGTCTTAGGTGCCTCTCTTTCCTTCTGGGTCGGCAGGTAATGTCTTCATTTTTGTTTTCCTTTTTTTTTTTACTAGTTCCCAGATCGCATTTTCTTATGTTTCTATCACTTGGTTCCCTTATTAATACTGTGATATTTTTTTCTTACATGGAAACATTAAAATGAAACCATGCGTATCTTCTGTAAGATGAGTAATGGGTAATTAATGTTGAGGGGATTGGAATTTATCAAAAATGTCAAGGGAAATTCCAGCCTTCTATTTTAAGGTTTCCTGCAAAAATTATCATGGTACATCATGTCTGCATTCTCTTGTAATGTATCTGTCTAGGCGAATCTTCTTTTCATTTTTATCAGTATCGAAGTGATGGGGTAGAGCTCAAAGTGAATCATAGGCAGTGGGGAGCATATAATATGTTCTCGTTCAAATTTATTTCCGTGTATGAACGTGATTACACTTTTCAATGCTCTTTTATTTTTTTCCGGCACGCATTTCTTAAAGTTTTTCCTTTCGCATGGTCATCGAGTGATAGGGGACTCGTGTGTTTATAGTTTTGATTTATCATATCCTTTTCTGGGCTCCTTTGTCTTTGAATGTGGGTGCTGACTGATTTGCCTATGAGATTTAGAAGAGATTTTGGTATATTCATGATATGGTGCAATTGATAAATAGTAAAACATTATTATAGATGTGGCAGGTGTGTCAAAGGTGTAAACTTATGATTCAATATGATCTAATATTTTCTTCTACCAGATAGGGTAGGAGAAAAATGAAAATGAAATTACAAATAGTGGAGAAGTTGAAAGTTTTGAGTGAATGGAGGGATTTTTATCCACAGAATCTCTTACACGGAACTTTTCAGCTATCTTGGATCAAGAGATGACATTTAGGACTTACTATAAACTATATATACATGGTATGAAATATGCCCGAAAGGGCGCATATAAAAGCTAACATACCAATTAAACAAGGACACAGCTCACAGATACTGCAAGCTCATTCTCATCCAAGCTCACTTGCATGAATACACACCCCAAGTGCTAGCTTGTGCTTGGTGGAATTTTGTACACACATGGCTTGGTATGTCATGCTCACACTCAAGGATGGGGCACCTCATATGCGAACCAACTCCATGCTTATAGATGCTTTGATCAATTAAAATAACTACTAAAAAATGCATTTAATTGTCAATGGAGAAATTAAGTTTGTTAATGGTGAAAAGTCAGAAGAAGCAGTAAGTGGATGGAAATTAATATTGCAGAGCATCAACATTTTAATACGCAGATCTGTCCTAGGTTCTATGTCCAAGGACAATAGTTTTTTGTCAGGTTTAATACAATAACTATGTTTTAATTTTATTAGTGAGAAATAAAATTCTATATGCAGGGTGCCTTTCAATGTTTGGGTTTCAGTTATTTTGCTTTATGGATAATAGGTCTTTTGTTGCGAGTCTAGTCAAGCATATCATCCCTTGGTTTTGTTAAGGCTTAGTTCGGTCATCAGGAAGTGTTCTTCCTTGTAATATGCTCATCGCAGTTTCTTGTTGAATTGTAATATAGGTTTTAGGAAATTCCACAAAAATTTTGTCCACCATCAAATAAACCCAAATCTTTTGGTATTGTTCCTACAGTGAACACCAAAATTGTCACCTTTTGCTGAATACTAAAGCCATGGAAGCAGTTGAAACTAAAATCTTTAAAGATTGTTCGCTCATATAATTGAGTAGGGTGATTGAATAGAAGAAATCTAGTAGGAACTTCATACTTTGTGGTGCACGTTGTCCAATCAAGAAACATGTCTTGAATAATTTCCATCATAGAAGTTTAGATTGATGACTTGCAACAAGAGAACATGTAATATAAGAAATGGAAAAATAATCTCAGTGAAACTTTTAAACTTTTTATTGTTTTTATAGCTACAAGATTGAGGTGCAGTCATGTGTACTAAAAGGAAATGGTCAAGACCAAAAAAAGCTTGTGAGGAGTTGGTGAAGACAGGAGAACTAGAGTTTAGTGCCTTAACAACATAGATGTTCCCCATTTTGACATTTATTGCCGAACTTTCTTTCTCTGGTTTTGTTTTCTAGTTTCAGGATCCATTCTGACATATTGAATTTTTTCAGGCTAGTTTTCAGGAGTTCAAGTTCAGCAAAGGAGTGGGTGCAGAGTAACAAATATTTCCATCTGCTTTCAAGAGGAGTTGAGAAGGATGGATGGAAATTTGTTCTTCTTGCTCGCTTCTCACCCTTGCCCTCCTATCTTATAAACTATGCTCTAGCTGCTACAAAAGTGGGGTTCATGGTTGATTTTCTGCTTCCTACAGTTGTTGGCTGCCTCCCAATGATTCTACAGAACACATCCATTGGCAGCCTTGCTGGTGCTGCTGTTGCTTCAGCATCCGGCTCTAAAAAATCTCAGGTTTGGTCTTACGTATTTCCTTTGCTTGGGATATTATCAAGTATCCTTATTTCCTTGAGGATCAAAAAGTACTCTACTGATATAACATTGGCTGAATCCTCTACCAGTGATTCTCCCCATACCTCTAGTAAAAAAGGAAGTAATGGGCTAAAGAAAAAGGTCAATGAATAACTCCAATAGTGCCTATTTACTTGTTTAGTTTTTTCATTATTCTCTTAATGAGCAAAGATTTAGAATATCTAATCCATTTTAGTTGCAATTTGTTGCCCGCTGGTCCATTTTAGTTGCAATTTGAGGTCTTCTGGCCAAGCTGACCAAATGGGTTATTCAGTTGTCTTTAGAGAAGAGATAACCTGAACTCGGTAATATTTTAGCTATCAGTGCACAGTACAATTTGGCCATGTCTTAATGCTTCTTCATATTCTACTTCCCCTTTGTTGTCTTCTGTCTTTGGATATTATAGTTCTGATTAAGTTAATTTCATCCTTGAATACATATTAAGACGCCAATATATTATCTTAACAAAACTCTCAACTTAAACTATAGAATTGATTATGTAATTTATACATGATTATTGCTTATTTTTAAAATGTCTTTATAAACAAGATAAATAGAAGGTTTTAATGTGCGCATCACATTTATTTTTTCTATTTTTTTTATCAGAATGATAAATTGAAAAAATAAATATATTTAATTGAAATAAAATCAACTGGATTAAGGATATAAAAAGATGCCGGAAAATTAAACAATCACTTGAGAATAAAATGAGCCATTACCCCTATGAATAAACACCAGTTAAACAATTTGGCTAATAGATAAAGGTCGTTGTCTGTATAAATTAATTAATATAATACTATTGGTCATTAATAAATAACATGTATTAAGAAATAATTTTAAAATGTAATATCCATGCATTACATCTATGATGAAAACAAATACAAATAAACGATAACTACAACTGTGACGTATTATAATGTATTAGAGAACTGAAAATACATAATCATATTTAATTAACTTAATCAGAATTTTGATAAAATAATTTCCTGATCCTTTTCTCCGATGAGAAAGGGATTCTGCTCTGCCCGATCTGACCTTTCCTATGAGCAGTTTTGTATGTTTGCGCGGGGGCTACCACCCTAATTGAGATGAAGGGAGCCCCTCGGTGTAAGCTGAAAAAGGCAGGTGCTTTCGATTCAATATACAGTAGCCGACGTGTCCAGTAGAGCAGCAAAACCTTGATCGCCACGGCAAGTGTCTCGATGAACTGGAGCTGCTTCCGAGATGTCAAAGAGATTGAAGCGTCGTTGTCTACATATGGATCGATGTGAAATCTAAACAATATTATCATCAAGGTTTTATGTTTAATATATCCCACTGAATGCATGCACGTAAAAATATAATTTATAGAACGTAAAAGTAGTAAAATCAAGGTTGTCAATACCGTTCTGCTTTTTTTATTAGTACAGAACGTTTTGGTTTCGGAACATTTCGGCGTGCTATATCAGGGCTGTACTGTTCATATATATATATATATATATATATATATATATATATATATATATATATATATATATATATATATATATATATAAACTTAAAATATTAATTTAAGAAGCATAATTAAAATTCAAGATAAATTAACTTTAAATTATACAATACAAATACAAAGTTAAATAAATATAATCTCAAAATTAGAAAAAAATAATAAATTAATCAAAATAAGGAGGATTTTAAGGCCAGAATGGCACACCCGAAACGATACCGAGATGTTCCGGCCGGAATTTGACCGAAATTTTCTGAACGGGCCGGAATTAAAACCGAGACGAAAACGATACTGTTTTGTCTTGTTTTTTTAATGGAATGGAATGTTCCGACCATTCCGGACAGAACAAAATGGTATTGACAACTTGCTTAAAACTATTCTCCAATAAAATATAATTATTTTAAAAAGAAAAGAGAGAGAAAATAGTCCATTATATCCACACACACACACACACACACACACATATATATATATATATATATATAATCCATATTCTTTTGTTAGAAGAACTTGTCACGTCAAGTTAAGCGTCGGAACTGAGCACAAGGTTTTGGAGATGATCTAGTGATGACTTCTTACAAATCATCATTCACTTTAAACAAGTTTCGTTTCAGAAGATCTATCTTTGAATGGAGAGAAATTACAGGATGATGTATATTGTCGTTTTCTTGTATTTATATGATTATATTATATGATAAAAATCGTAATTATCTTTATAATGTAGTTAAGTGATAGTTAAATTATAAATACAAAAGTTGCCGTTGAAGGGATAAACCATATTTTTACCCTAATTTGAGGAGCACATAGATTGGAAGCGAGCTGCCGTTTTGTATCCCTTTTCTTTTAATTTGGCAGACGCTAACCTAACTTCGAGGAAAGCTGGTGGCTTCTCGCTTCTTCATCTAACGAAGAAGCTTGCATCCAATATATGCTCAGGTCCCGGGTGTTTTCCAGTGGTCTCAGCTTCGAGTTGTGGGCAGTCCATATCCAGTTTGTCGTTAACTCAACTATCACTGCTGTATCGAAGCCGCTGTGGTTGTTTGGTTGCATACTCTCTCGAGTTTTTTTTTTTTTTTTAATAAACAGTATATTAAACTACAGCAGAAATTCCTGCATCATAGCTCTATTTCTTGCTAGTGTTCAGGATGTGGAATCCACTTTATAACCCTTCGACAGATTAGTGGGCTCTGCAAACCTCGAGGAATCGCCGCAATGCTGATTTCTCTATTAGTATATCTGATCAGTCCAGCACCGGTTTTTATGGCTTTACCCTTTTTAAAAAACAAATATGCATGTGCTTAGTGCATGCTATTAATATTAATATTAATATTAATATTAATATTTTTAGTACTAGCAAGACAAGCCACCCATTTACTTTCTTTTTTAAATTTACTAAATCATAATTAAACAAGCAATTAATTACCGAGCGAATAAGTTTAATCATTAAGGTGAAGCTATCTTAGTTCATAAAAAAAAGAGACCAAGCTGTGTGGGAAAAAAATCGTGAACCCTGATCGTTTACACATTTAAGAATAACTTCAGAAAATAATTTTACTCAAATATCGCAACACAATCTGAATGCACGAAGTCAACAAAGCTAATTCATGAGTAGAAGAGGCCTATACTTTAGTGTACGTAACAAAATTATTCTAGAAACAAAAAGCTACTATTTGCAATTGGGTGCTGACGGGGTGGTGACGTCTCCCCCATTCAGTAACGTTAATATACTGGGTTGACAATTGAGGAGGGGGGGATCCAGGAATATATTTCCATGGACCAGCTAGCTACCCACACGTAAACGTAATCCTCTCATTTCTTCTTCCTTCCTTAAAAGTTCTCTTTATGAAAATCAAACTTGGTGGAGGTCCTGTGAGAGAAATCTAAAGCCAGTTGCCTCAACTCCTTTGTAAGTGCTGGTGCCCCACAGTAGAAAACTCCTGCAAGTAAATGTGAACACGAAATTGATTAGTTTGTAAAATTTCTTTGCTTCGTGGATAGACAAGAAAGGAAAAGGAAGGTTCGACGAGAGTAGGTGGGCAAGGGTGGGTGAACTGACCAACTCGAGCATCCTGATGATGAAGAGCAATTTTCTTGTAAACTTGTCGCCAGTTGGGTTTGGCAAAGTGGGATTTGACCCGTGTTCCAGAAACCACGTCCACACCATTTTTGGCATGGTGTAGTGACTGGAGCATTGCAATGAGGGCTGACCTTGCATCCCCTTCTTCGTATACACTCGTGCAGTAGTTGTGCAATTCTATCACCTCCTTGTCGTCCATTTCTGCCACCTCATCCATCATCCCTTTGAACCACTCGAATGAACCTTGTTCCCTTGTAACCCAATAGAAGTAAGCTTTTCTTGTTCTGAATCTTCTGTTACTGGTCTTGTTCTTATTGGCTGTTGCTCTGCCACTTTCCAAGCTCTCCATTGCTCCATTATCCTCTCCATCCTTTTCCTTGAGTTTCATATTGTTGATGATGTCCTTAACAATACTGACCATGGGCGTGGCTCCAATGCCAAGCCCTACTAGTAGCACCACATCATATTTCTTGTAGTCTTGTGCTGGAGCTCCAAATGGACCGTCGATCAATATCTTCGGAAAGCTGTGACATTGGTTGGATCTCCACTTGTCATTGAAATGCTCAGGGCAGTAAAATTATTTTTCTACCATGGATGACCAAGCCAATATTATTATTGGAATCACTAACAAATCCTTCGAATCTAAACATGATTTTAATAGCATGATGCTCTATGTGAAAGCTAAATAAATAATAAATAATCAAGTCTAAAAGATATCCAGTTGACCATCAATTCGTCAACACCTTCCACCAATATATATATATATAAATGCTCCGTGTAACCGGGGGAGAAGGGGGGGAAGCAAAGAACATGTTTGATTGCATGACTAATTAAAGGGATGGTTTAAGCTTACGATGATTAATTTAATTGAGTCTTTCAACTTAAGGTTTTCCATTTTTTAATATCTATGAGAGCTACGTTCTTTTAAAAGGGAATTTGTGAGACACCACTGTAAAATACTTATAAGGAATTAAGAGACTAAAATGGGAAAGATTCAAGAAAAAAAACAGAGTTAAGGGACTAAAAAATAATGGGTATCCCATGCCAAATAATGTTTGGAGCTTATCGATATTCCAAATGAGACAGTACGCACCCATAAACATCACATAAATGTAATTGGCACTCGTTCTCGAAGTAAAGAAAAGAGTAATTAAAGAAGGTTGATTAGACATCTTAATTTACCTAGGATTGCCTCCTTGAATATCACCTCCGAGTAAGCCACTCTTCACAGCAGGTGGAGGCTGACAAACCTGACAACCATCGAAAACATAAGAGATTGTTCGGAACAACACACGAAGGAAAGTTGGTTTCCATCATTAGCTAACAACAGACCTCAGAGAAAACAGTTTTGAGTTGCCTCGTCCAATCACCGAGAGTTCGAATGTGCACGCTAAGGTAGTCATCTCCTGGCGAAGAAGTGATTGAGAATGGGTGCCTGTGACCATACCAACTATGCATTAGCTTCAAAGGTCAATAAATATATGATAATGTAATTGGATTAGGTTTATTTGGCATATCTAAGTGGTCACCAGCTACCAATCTGCCACTGAAATTAGATTAACTTACCATTCAAACGGAGAAACTGCAGCGCAGTTGACAAACATGTACTGCCCACTTTTGTATTTGAAGCCTTGAGGCCGTGACATGTGCAGTGCCAGGACGTTTCCAGGATAGACTGCAACCTAATAAAGTGTTCATGGTCAAAATACTGGTATTCAGCACGGTACAAACAAGCCAGTAGAAGATGAAAAATAAGTAGTACGTAATTCAGATAGGCTTAATTGCATTATACCTTGTGTATCTTCACAGCTCTGATGCTTGATCTAAAAGCCCTGATCAACCTCTCAGCAGCATAAAGGATAACTGGCACTGCCAGGTACATCCATGTCTGCAGTCAAGAAAAAATGGAAATGGATTGTTTATTTATAACAACTTAAGAGGTCGAAAAGAAGCAAATTTTTAAATTCAGTTGCAACGCAAGGGAGGAGCAAAGCACTGACCGTTTTCTTGTACCATGTCTTTGTGAGGTAGAGGTAAATTCCATGGACCACGAGGAGAGTGTAAACAATAACGAACAGATGGTGGGAATACCAGAAGGCATTGAAGCCAGTGAGTTTCTTTAGAGGTTTAGGCAGGTTGAGCCGGCTGCGCCGGAACCATGGCGTGGCTAACGTGAATGCTATGGCCATTAGCACTACCATTATAATGCCTGTGATACCCTCCACACCTTTCAAAAACCACCCGTAGTTATCAGGCTGCTCATCTCCAAAGTAAGGTTTCAGCGGCTCATATTCTTCTTCAGTGGCGTGAAGAAGTCGCGGAAAATCACAAGCTATATGAGCCCCTGCATGCAATCCAACTCCAATTGCAATCCCTACTGCAATAACCTAAACAAATCATAACAAGCATCTTTAGATTTTAATATCATGCAGACTTCTCAATCATAACAACTAGTGGTGAACTTTCATTACCTTGTGGAAATTTAGATTGTCATCAAAAGGCACAGCTACACCCAATTTGGTCTTGTTTCTGAGCCAGGTAATGGTGTTCCGGCAGACTGGTAGTAAAATCAAGGCCATATTGAATTTAAGGGTCTCTGCCCCACCTTTGGCAACGCAAACGCAATAGCCCATTACATCGTATGCGGCCTCATTGTGTCGATACTCTATGAACTTGTAAGTAAATAAACCGGCAACGATTCCCATCCACAGCATCAGTACCCAAACTCTCTGCCAGTTATCCATCAAAAAGTACTTCACTTTTTGGTACCATCTTTTTAGTGGATTGTTCTCTTGTGTAGGCTTCAGCTTTTCGCTCAATAATTGACTCAGAAGTCGGCTATCTCTTACTCTGACGGCTTGGTTTGGAGCTTGCAATAGTAGTGTTTCCAAGTTATAAATCTGTTTATCGACACCAAAACAACAATATTCATAGGATATCAATTATGCCCTGAAAAATAAATGGATCTTTGCTGTCGTTTAATTATTCTAAAAAGACGGAAACTTTTGTGTGCTGTACCATAATGTATCCGGCATTCTCTGGGTCTAATTCTTCCATAATTAGTGCAGCATACTCCTTGGCTTGTTTCTGAATGTTGGAGAGCTTGTTTGCAGAAGCACTTAGACTGATAATCTACAAATAAACTTGACATGATCAATCACAACTTCTGATAGTATATAAGAAATAAGTTAGATGAATCAATCACAATTAATTTATTCTGTTCATCTTAATTTAATCAATCACCCGATTTGTTTTTGGTTGGTTTGAACGCGTCCACGTTAAAAAAATATTCATTCGATCGCTTACCTCCAAGACTTCTTCTTCTGCTATTCTTCCATCAGCATCTTTATCAACCCTGCATGGATTATCGAATATTAAACACCTTTCTGTTAATCAACAACATAGGCAACAATTCAGATGGAAAAAGAACCGCTCAATTAAAATATTAAACACTTTACATGTCGAAGAATGTTTGGAGCCTAGAGTCAAAGCTTTCATCGGCAATCCGATCCCAGAACTGTCTAAGCTGCGCCTTGTTAATTAAATCACCATTTATGTTATGTCTCCGAGCAAGTGCACGAAATAATGCATTCGCAAACTCCTTAGAGTCCTTGTTCATACCTGTGATCATATACAAATATAGTGATCAGAGAGAGAGAAAAGTCGCAGAAGGAGGACGGATAAGTTAATAGTTAACAACTTTACTCACCTATGCATTCGCCAAACAAGGAGCATGGAAGTAGGCCACTGGTGGAGACAGTAAGTTCTTGAAATCGCTTCTCAACAGCTGGCCATGCATTTCCAGTTTTAGCAGTAATGAACTCAAGGCCCTTCAAGGCATGAACAGCAGCTGACTTAGTCCTATCAAACCGCCTAGCTGTGGATGATCTTGAAGCGAAACGTTTTAGCTCCTGAGAGACCTGCCTGATTTTGGACGATGTGTTCCTAAACAAGGCAGACCGCAGCGAAGAGGAATTGTTTCCCTCTAGCGCTGTCTTCGCCAACAAAGTCAATTCGGGATCCTCATTAGCACCCTGAACGCTGTGAACGGCCACAGAATCGTCACGAATATCCAAAGTAATCTCGACATACGAAGATGGATCATCAGTAACGCCGGAACTTATGGTGGTTTCAGAAGGAATATTGAACCTCGCGCTCTTCTTGGAAGAACGCTTTTTATTGAGAACTCCTCCGCCTCCTGATAAAGGCCCACTAAAAGCTGTCCTGTCACTTGCTATGCTTTCTGTGTCCGAATTGTTCTCAGAATAAGCTCCCCTCAAGTCCTCGCTTCTGATCATTCTGAGTTACTGTACTTATCTTGCAAAACTTTTGCTAAAACAATGTGGGTTCAAAAGGGAAAGTATACGAAGAAAAAAAATGAAGGAGATTGCGAATACATTGATGATTCCATGCACCTTTAACGTCTATTTAAATGTTTTCCGTGGCTAGTAGTCAAGCCTGCTTTATACTTTCAGTCACACACGCAAATAGCCAAACACTACTAACTTGTTGGAAAACGATGTTGGTCAAAGTGTCATCAACGACCAGGCATATTAGTCTTCGTTTTATCTTCGTTAATTCACCTAATTAGCGCTAGCTGTAAACAAAATCTTCGTCAAGGAACGACTTGTAATTGATTGTTTCCAAGGAATCTGCATTGAGTTATGTTGACAATAAGTAGCTTGTTGGGTTAATTAATCAAAAATAGTAGTAAATAATTGTTGGAAATGTGGTTAAAATTTAGTTAATTAACACATTTGATATCAAATTACAAATGGAGTCTACTTATTTTTTAGGTTAAAAATTTGTTGAAATTAAATTTTTATCATAAACTTTTTAATATGGGATATTAACATGATTTAAGCAAATCATAAGTGAATAAAAATAATATTTTAAAAAATCATTGATTGACAAAATTTGGTGAAGCCCAAAAATTTCCTATTAAAGAATTCTATCTCAAATAAGAAATAAACAAGACTTTTTTTGGCGTTTGTAAAATTTAAAGGCTGAAATTTGGCTAAATGACACTAAGTTTTTAAAGGAATCATGAACAAAATGAGCTTTGAATTCAAACCAACACAGGCATGTCAACCTTGTTTAAACTCATGTCTGGGCTTCAATTCTCATTTAGTTATGTGTTTAGATTTGTTGTAATATTTTGAGCCATGAAAGATTATTTTTTTATGAACTAGAAATTTTGATTTGAGCCTAATCCATGAAGAACTATTTCTTACAAGAGTTGCAAGAAAAATTTCCTACAAGTTCTTATCTGAGTTTTTACACATTCTTCATCACTAAAATTTTAGGGTTTTCCATTTTGTTTTGTTTTTTGCTTTGTCTTCCTCCCAAGTCTAGAGTTTGGGTTCACTTTATTTGGAGAGATAATTAAGTTTTTTATTGTACTTTAGTTCAAAGATTGTTCTAGAATTGTATCTAAATTAAGATAATATTGTTGAAATTTTGAAAGATATATCGCAAACATCCTAGTTATATTAGTACATAGCAATAAAATCTTAATAAAAAATGACTCATCCTTTATAATTATAAAGGGTATCATTACTTTAAAGTATTTCAAAAAAGTAAGTACTCTCTTTTATTTTTATTTTAACATGGATATTTTTATGCATTTCACTTGTTAAAGTAATTTAAGTATGTAAATAAAAAAAATTATGTTTACATATAATTTAACATGGATATAATTAAATAAAATCATTAACAATAACAAAATAAAACTTGAAAAATAAAAAAAAAATATGGATCAAGTTATTAATTTCACGAGACTTGGACATTTTTTCTTTAATCATTTTGGTTACATTGAAGCAGAAAGTGGTTTATTTTGGTGTTAAAACCAAGAATATCGTGATGTTTTTCAAGGCTCATAAAAGACCCTAAATGGCACTCACTTTAGTAGCTAGGAGTTGACGTTTAAGAAATAATCAACTCCCATTGATCATGTTTTAAATAACAAGCTTATTTTGCTAATCGTCATTAAACGAAGCAATCAATCCGGCATTGTAGCGTGACAAGTTTATTTTATTAGAGTGGAAATAGGTTTCCTTTCCGATCTTGCGGCCAAACCGACTGCCATGCGTTTTCATTTGCCAGACATTTAGAATGGAGCACGATCTCGTCGTCAATTTGACCTCTCTGCTGCTACTTCGTTTTTGTTTCATTGCTCCTTATATTAATTTGCTCTCGGACAAGCGATGCAAATCAGAGCCGCTAGCCTGAACAGGTCAAGTTGAGCCATAAAAAGAGAGAGAAAGAACAGTCCCTTTCAAATGAAATCCATGATGATGCGAGTGAGATTAAAGAGTGTTGAAAATAAGTGAAATTTGTTGAGAGCTTCTTCTTCAACAAGAAGCTCGGGTGTGAAAATGGTTCGAGGCAATCTGTATTCATTGCCCTCTTTTTGCCGAAACGCGGATTCACAATCTTCTTCTCTCGAAGAACAGAAGTCAAACTCATACGACGACGATGTAATGAAACTGGTCGATGTCATGTCTTTCACCTACTCTCACATGGATTTTAGCTCGGAAAAGCGGGAAGGACACGAGTGAAGGGAAAACAATCAATGAATCTATTTCGGTGGTGTTTTATTAACGTTTTTGTATACTAAAATAAATAATAATAAAAACTATATAGTATTTCAAATATATCGTCTATATTCACATGGATGTGTTAGAATTTTATTTTATTTTTACATTAAAGTCTTTATATGATAATTAAGTTGAAATTCCATGCATTGAATGACGGGGCCCTCATTCCATCAATGCATTGCATGAAGTTTTTTGAAAGTATCTTAGAAGAATCTCTCAATAAGCTGGCACTGTTCTTGAGAGAAAAATTGCATCTTATTGATTTAATTTAATACATGGAAAGTGACCTCGAGGAAATTTTTTACGTAAAATTAACTTTGTTTTAATGAAAATAAAAATTTACTATGGTTCAATTGTTTGATGGTGTTCTGTTGAACCAGAAAGTCAATGTTTATACATCATATTTCTTTAGCTAGCTGCCGGCGGCATCCACTCATTTGATGAAGCTATAGGGTCATCGACACCTTGTTTTGAAACCGTCGTGATAGGAGGAGGAGGAGTTGGTCCGATGATTTAATATCTATTCGGACTGAATTTCAATAAAAAATAGATCAGAATAACCGGGTCACAGATCTGAATTGACTCTTAACTCATTCAGCTCGTAAATAACTCAGATTAAAATCTATTAACTTTTAAAAAAGAAAAGAAAAGAAAATGATGATATTTTTTTATAAAATTATATAAAAAAAAAAATTAACGTGGGTTGAACAGAGTCAAGCCAGGTGAGCCGAACGCAATATCTATCCTGGATTAACAACAGATTGGGTCTAGAAACTAAAAATACAAAGTGGCTTTTTAATAGAGTTTTTCGAGTTGTAAATTGAGGTTGAAAAGTAGAAATTCCCAAAAGGAAGGGAAAGGAACGAAAGCCCAAAAAACATGACTAGTAGCCCAAACATGAAGATCCAGTCTCAGTAGGCCCATCTATTCCCCAGTGATTTTAATGGAAACCATTTAACGTGTTCCGAGGGGCTACTGTGAGAAAGGGAAAACTTAAACCAATGCAACTGTGAGGCCCATAACCCATTTTCATTATTTTATGGGCTGGCTGGTCCAATGAATTCATATGATTTTTATACACGTTAGAGAAGGCAATAATATATAAAATATATATATTCAGCAAAAAAAGAGAGAAGGAAAGATAAGAATTATTATTTGATACATTTTTCTAAGACTGACATGTTTATTCTTTAATAAAATTAAGATTTATATTAATTAAATTCAAAAAAATACTGAGAACAAAATATCCAACGTAAATTAGATCTTTTAATAAAAATATAAAAATAATCACATCCTTAAGATTGTATTTAAAATCTCAATAGTATTATTAAATTGGAAAAAAAAACAAAAAAATATGAGAAGAGGAAATAGTTTTAGCTTTAAATTTAATTTATTTTTTTCTTTGAAAAAATAAGTTCAAAACAATGTCTTTTGGATCTGCTTTCTTGTCTTGACCTTTATACCAGCATAATTGGGTTTTTCAGTTGCCGGCACCTGCTAAAATTAATGAACTTCAACTTTTATTCCTGTCTTGTCTTTTTCTTTTTTATATATATTAATTTAAAACTGCTGGATTGGGCTACGAAAGGATCGAGAATCATTTATATCAATTAAAATGTTATTTTATATGATGATGTTTTTCATGTGACTGCAGTACAGCTTGTTACCGCGTAGGAAAGTAAGATTAATTATATATATAAAAAAGATTAATTATAAAATTTGTGTTTTGTTTTTAGAATTAAACTATTCTTGATAGGTATATTCAAGAAAGATTTTTAGAATTATATTTTGTATTAAAGAAAATACAAGAATGACAACTAATACATGGCCATGGATATTGTTATTCTTCTATTAGTTATTTTTAAAGTGTGTGTGTATGTGTGTGTGTGTGTGTGTGTGTGTGTGTATATATATATATATATATATATGGTAGCAAATATTAAAACAGTCTTAAAACATGAAAAAATAATTAATTTTATTTTTTTAATAAATAGTTTAAAAATACAAAAATAAACTAACTTTAAATAACCAGCCTAGCAGAGGATGTTTTTACTTTCTTCGGTAAACTAGAAATTTAATGAACTTGTGATGAATAAATAAATAAGTGTAAACATCAAATATATAATAAAACTATTAAGGTAGCATTGGTTTTGCATTCTTTCAAATTTTTTATTTTGATTTTATCTTGAAATTATTTTGATTTATTAATTAATTATTAAGATCTCTTGACATAAAACATTAATTTCCCTACAAAATTACATCGTTTCTTATATTTTAAAAAAGGTTAACATATTTTAACAATACCATGTTTGAAACATTTAAATTGAATTCAATAGTGATATTTTATTTAAATCTTATGTTTGGAATTATTTTACGTATTAAGAATTAATAATTCTAAATGGAATTTAATCTATGGAAGTATTGCAAAAATTAATCAAAGATAAGGCCTTCTTATTTATAATTTCATAAAGAAAAATAATAATATAAAAGTAACCTTTTCAAAAAACTAATGCAAACAACCTTAAAAAAAAAAAAAAAAACTTTTGAAGAAATAAAATGAAGAGGCTGATATGTGAAACATAATAAACTGAGTTTTATTCCTTCCAAATATGTAAATTCAACTATTTATCAATTGAATTCAAACCATACACTACAATTGAATTCAATCGGGATAAAGAATTGATTTTAAACATCATGTGAACAAGACATGACTAGTTTGCGGGGATTCAATTATTTCTTTGATTCAAGTGTTGTTTGCCATTAAAATTTTGATATAATAACATTAAAGAAATCATTAAACCGCGTGGTTTTTAACTGTAGCAATAGATATAACGTGGGTTTCCAATATTTTAATTATCATTTTGCTCTCAATGTGTTAAATTTTAATGCTTGGATTCAGAGGTATTTTAGACTTTTTCATATGATCGATTGATATTCTCTAACTGATATTCTTTAATTGTTCAAGGGTATTTGAATATTTTATATAAAAAAAAAAAGTGTACAATAAAACTATATTTTCATTCTACCCGGGAATATTTTTTTATTTTTTATACTATTGTGAACAGTAAAATAAACCATATTGCTTTAAAGTAAGACAAAAACTTAAAGTTACCAGCGGGGGGCATTTTTGTTATTTTCAAATATTTCTAAATAATACAAATACGGATATGCTCTCGGAAGGGATAAAAATCAAGAGTTTATTGTATGGGTGTTTAGATAATTTTATATTTTTTTAATTATTTTTTTCTGCAAAATACTATTAGCACACCTAACTGACACTTAAACAGTTTTCTTTTTTACACTCCCTCTAGTCGATGCATGCATTGTAGTCCGGTGTTTCCATGTGTCCACCTGGTGTCTCATCGAACGCACCGTCTTGTCCCTTTCAACAAAGTGGCTCATGTGTCGTGGTTGGTGATCTTTTTTTCCCTTTTCTCTCCCTATGGCTTAAATTACATGGAAATTCCATTGGTTTATGGAGTTTTCATTACAGTCCCCCATCTCTTTGATTATGTTTTTTTTTTTCTTATTTGTATTATAGAAGTTTTGATTTATTTTAATTTTATCATTCAATTAAGAAGTCCTTTGATTAATTGTATATATTTTTTATTATTTTGGTCTTTATTCTTTAGATTTTTTATTTGATTTTAATTTCTTTAATTTTTTTGAAATAGTCCCTATCTTGTCTGTATTTATATGTACATGTTTTTAATTTTAGTTTTTATTATTTTCTCTTTTATTGAGACTGTAATTTTATTTAATTTAGTCTTTAAATTTTAATTCGTGCCGATGATTATTTGAAAATGAAAATTTCTTACTTTTCCCCTTTGCTCCATGTTTCTTGTTTTATTTATTCTTCAAGTCAAATAACTTTTTAAAACTAATAATATTTATTTTTGTTTTGTTATTTTTTTGCGTTTTTTTATTCCTCGAAGTATTTTTTTATTTTCATTATAAACACAATAGTAATACTTTTAGTTTTTTTCTTGCTTGTTTTTTTTTTTAAAACAATCTTTGAGTTTTTTTTTTATTCCTCTACTAATTTTATATTTTTTCATTGTTTTAGCAATAATAATAAAATAGTTTCAGATGTCATAATCAACGTAATAATAGTGATATTAATAATAATAATAATAATAATAATAATAATAATAATCATAATTTATTGTAATAGTTATAACGTTTATGATGTTAATAATTATGATTTTTATAGAAATAATGACAATAACTCATAAAATAATAGAAGAATATCAATAATGGTAAAAACAATTATAATAATGATAATAATAATTATTATAATTTAATTTATATTAATAAAAGTAACACTGAATGTTATTGTAATGATTATTGTCATGATAATGACAACGACAATAGCAATAATAATGATAACAACGATGATATTACTAATAATAATTAAAATGTTAATAATTTATAATAATTATAATAACAAATATAATAATTTAACTATTATGAATTTATGATAATCTTAATAATAAAATAAATAATCGAAAGTGGTTCGGTTGTCTAATTGTAAGCCGGAGCAGTTATGTCTTTTACGGGGGTGGTTCGATCTTAGCTGTAAGGATCCACGACATGAGGTGAAACCCCAAGTGGCTCGTTCAAGTTGGGCAGCTTACATGCACATAGCAATGAATTATTAGCAGACAGCTAAGGAGCATTTAATTCTTGATTGGAACACTTCTATCCAGATATGCCACGTCAGCCACTAACCTGATCACAACTCGACATCTGTGCACTGGAACCGAAGAGGGATGGCGACCGAGAGATTCTTGGACCTGAATATAACATCGGTGTTTAGTCTAATCTAATTATCAACTTGCCGAAACACCAAGGCCACATGCATGTCCTGGCTGATTAGCTAGGACTGGTTCCTTGTCTGTTTCCAAGTCAAACCACGAGTGGAAACAAACTCACAGCACTCTTCTACATGCCTATTATAACCTTCGTAAACTGATTAGAAGACGAGGCCACTTGCAAAACACATGGAATTATGTTGACTTTTCACTTGAGATAGATTTGTTTCTCGCGATTTCGACACGATGGTGTTTGACCTCCCACTACCTCTTCACAGTTCTAGCTAGATACATTTTTAACTCAAAGAAATGTGTTGAGAGAACATAAAATTTTATTTTTCACTCTCGAATCAGTTGACTTGAGCTAATTCTCCCAGAATGAAGGGCATGAGCAGCACGATAATCGCGATCCGTCTGATTTTCTTGATATTAGGTGAAACTCCACCGAAGTTATTATGCACGATATTCTCAACCCGCATAATACAGTTATATTTTACTTATGAAAGATATATATATATATATATATATATATATATATATATATATATAACTCAAATCATTGTTTATTTAAAAGTTGTTTTTATATATAAAATATATTTTTTCAAAAGAACTTAAAAATGGAAATTACCACATTCTCTTACACTTATAGATAGAACTTGAGAATGAAGCATGGGTTTATGCTCTCATCCCATTGAAAATTAACCTATGATGAAGATGATTGAAGGGGAAAAGGAACAGGAAAAGGAAAGATTCATCACCATCAATAACTGGCATCGAAATCTTTCCGGATGAACAAACAGGAAGACAAGTTGGAATATAAAACCATATCCTAAAATGACCAATTAAGAATCACTTCAGAGAAGATAACAAAAGATCTACTGTGCAGCTGTAGGATATACTCACAAATCACAATCTGCACTTGGCAGGCTCTCCTCGGCTGGCCTGTCAAAATTTACTGTAGGGGGCTTTGTATTATCTGGGTCGGCACTAGTTAAACACATTCATGCATTTGCCGGGATGGCACTGTTCAGAGCTCAGAGACCGTGTCACATGATAATGTCACATGGACCCCTACCTCAATCCTATATATATCCATACTAGCTTAATGCATGCAGTGACCGTGCACAAACTGTGGCCCAATCTCTCTTCGACATTTAAATCCCACCCACGCTCTTTATCTTTTTCTGGTCTCTAACTAACGAGGCACGTCAATAATGTCGCTGTTGAAAACTCTCTGAACCAGCCAAGACAAGATAATTTTTTTTGGAATATTGTGATCGTATTTGAGGTTTATTAACACTAATTATGTTTCGATATAATTGAGATGATCATTCTTTCTTATTATTACATTGAAAATCACACCAATTATTCTTAATAGAATTATTTAAAAGTTGCTATCTCAGGACTCGGAGCACCTACATGCAATAAGTTATTTCGTTGTCATTATACGAGCGATACAAGATTTCATAATCTCCTTTTTCTGTTATATATAGTGATATTGATTCGTTTTGTTTTCACTTTTCAAGAACAATCTTTTTCCTTTTCTCTTATTATCTTTCGAGAAACGTAATATCAATAGTGAAAATAAATTTTAAAATAAGACAATTGATCAACACCTTTAATCATCCAAGTGGTGTTTCATAATTGTATTATAAATAAGTTTTGAATATGAATAGTGCTAGTGCGATTCCAGGTTTTAGAGTACAAGTAATTGAAGGGAATATACGATTATCACTTTCATGTACAAATCACGGGAACAGAATTCTGCAGGAACGTATATGTTTGTCAAGTAGCAAAAAGAACAACAACAGCAAAGAAAAACGTACGTAGCAGCGACTTGTTCAGCATCTACTTGTTTAGAACGTGAGCTAGCTACGTTAGCTGATGTCTGAAAACACAGGAATATGAAAAGTGGTGACTGGTGATCATCATGATCGGAAAGACATTGAATCATGCACACACATGACGATGCACTGCAGTATGGGCCACTAGATAGGGGGGGTGTGGCGTTTAAGAGGCACCTTTTGTTTTTCTTCTTGATTCTCTATCTCTGAAACTATTTTTTCACATTGTTTGGCACATTTGAAAATAAAATTGAGCGGATACGATAAGTTTCACAATGTTCACGCAAGTCCCAAGCCCTAGCTCGCAACGAAATGGGCTCATTTGGATTTGAAAGGCTGTCCCTGTAAATTGCATGCTCGAGAGAGCTTTCCTGAAATAACGATACTGGGAAAGTTACGTATGTATTTGCGATTAACAATGCGAGGAACGAATCGTGCCGGTAAGATCAGAAAGCGTGTGATTGGTGAGTTCTTTGGAAGGAAAACTAGAAAGTATTCGGCCCATTCACTTGCTTGCTTGCTTCTCTCAAAACTTTGCCATTCTTCATCACTTGCGATTAGTCTCTATCGAAAAAAAGAGCAAAAGGAGAAATGCTTTCCCGTGTAAGGATGCGGAACCTTCATCTCTTAAAACAACTGATTAGAAAGAAAGGCGAAAATAATAAAAAGAAAGAAAGTTTTCCCTGATTTTTTCAATTTTACCTTGACGGTAGAAATCTCCTTCCTTCACGCCAAACGTCACCGAAGTTGAGTCGGTGGGCTTGAAGTCATCATTAGTATAAGAGCCCATGAATATGAAAACAAAAGCAGAAAAGTGCAGTCCTCAAAAAGAGTGAAAAAAAGAGCGACAAAAGTCGAATATGTGAAGGTGGCCCAGATATCTTCGGTGAGAGAAGCGATCGAAGGAAAGCTAGTGGTCAGTTATGTTCAAATTTTCCCTTTCCCATCACCCCCCGACCCCCCCACAGAAAATAAAATAAAAACACACGAGTCTCGATGTTTCCAACTTTCAAAATGTGTTCAAAACACATTCTCCTCCTTTCATCAAGCATATGACCCTAGCAGCTCAACCACATTGTCAGCAGGCCGGAAAGTGGCAAAAGTTAAATAATTGCACATTTTCTCCTCCACCCACCCGCATAAAAATTAAAATGGGTTGCTTGGAGTATCTACCAGCTAGCTGTATTACCACTGCCAATTATTATAGTTTTTTCAAAGAAATAAAATAGTTTGCCCCCACCATACCCTTCAATAATTTAATTTAATTTTAAAATCAATCACTATTTAAAGGCCCCCTCCTCCTCAATTCTCCTTATCCAATCTCCTCCCTTTCAGTAGTGCTCTCTACGTTCAGGTAATGCAAAAACTGCTAGCTCTATAGCTTTGAATGTACTCGTATCTTGATTCTTTTCATGCTTAGCATCTCTACAGTCCTTTTGAGGTCTTATATTATGTGTCAAAAACTGACTTTTCCTTTGAAACGTGCAGAAATATGGCTGTTTCTCTATGGACTTTGTTACTTGGCGTGCTGTTTATGGCATTCGGAGCAATGGGAGCTGCCCCAAGGAAGCCAGTGGATGTGCCTTTTGGCAGGAACTATGTTCCTACATGGGCTTTTGACCACATTAAGTACTTCAATGGAGGCTCAGAGATTCAGCTCCACTTGGATAAATACACGGGTATATTATAATCAGATCAATCATTTTCTTGCTGCCCGTCATTTATTGCATTTCAACATGGCCTCCTGGCTTTTTATTTTTTGTTTCTCTTCATCCAAACATCTGCTAGAATGTTTTGCTAACAGTAGTGGGTTTGATATTGCGAAGGTACTGGTTTCCAATCAAAAGGGTCTTACTTATTTGGCCATTTCAGTATGCAAATGAAGTTGGTTCCTGGCGATTCAGCTGGAACAGTTACTGCTTTCTATGTAAGCATTTCTCATCACATTGTGACCGATCATTTTCGTTTTACTTCTTGAAAAAATCTTCCCTTTATTATCATTCGCTACTTCTAATAAAAAAATATGAACATTAAATTATTATTTGTGTGTTTCTCTGGCAGCTATCTTCACAAAACTCAGAGCATGATGAGATAGACTTTGAGTTCTTAGGAAACAGGACTGGCCAGCCTTACATTTTGCAGACAAATGTTTTCACAGGAGGCAAGGGAGACAGAGAACAGAGGATTTACCTCTGGTTCGACCCAACCGTAGGATACCACCATTACTCCGTCCTATGGAACTCGTACCTGGTGGTGTAAGTATCCTTTCCAACTATATCTTCTCCTTTCCTATTATTTCTTTTGTGCATTAATTTTAGAGGAACCTTCTCACAAAAAAGATGAAAAAGAAAGTTCAAGCAATCCAGTCTCCACACCTCAACCGACTAAGATTGTGTGTGAAATTACGATATATATAAATTCAGCAGCTCTCTTGTAGGCTAAACTTTAAAGTGTTTCATGTGAATGCAACATGGATGGTGGGTGGTGGTGGGTCTATCAATCTCTTAGATTTCGTTCCCTGAAAAAGAATGAACAAGTCTGCTATTTAACTACACTTTTTTTCCTGTCATTTGGCCCTGGCATGAATTGATCCTCAACACCTAACTAAATAATGTAGCCAAATAAATGAATTCTAACTAACACATGGACGCAACTGGCATCCAACTAAATTTAATGCAAAAAACCTTAGATATGAAATGAAGAAACAAATCAACAACCTTGGAGGACTATGTGTTGAAATTTGGTGAAAGAAGGTTTCTTTTCTGACTTGAGATTTTTGTTTTCAACTATTGATCCCGACATAACTTTTGAGCTGGTCCACACTTTTTTCTCCGTAATTTTATAATTTGAAACGGGAAATTTATAACATAAACTTGGGCCATCCGGTTCTTATAAAGCAAATCAAGCACATGCCAACCATCGACAACTCATAAAATTTAATACTCTTATCAATCAAATTGTTTAAAAAATTGATATTCATTTAATTTCTTATATATGAAGTTTATCTTAATAAGTTGCAGTGCATCTGGCATGTTCTTGGCATGTGTGATCGTTTCTATATGAGAAATGGGTTGAAACGATTATTTGTATTTGCTGTTGGATTAATTATATGAGCGGTGCCCTTCAGGTTTTTCGTGGATGATGTGCCAATCAGAGTGTTCAAGAACTGCAAAGATCTGGGATTGAAATTTCCATTCAACCAGCCAATGAAAATATACTCAAGTCTATGGAATGCCGATGATTGGGCAACCAGGGGTGGACTCGAGAAGACTGACTGGTCCAAGGCACCCTTTATAGCTTCCTACAAGAGTTTCCACATAGATGGGTGTGAGGCCTCCGTGGAAGCTAAATTCTGCGCCACACAGGGAACCAGATGGTGGGATCAAAAAGAGTTCCAAGATCTCGATGCCTTCCAGTACAGGAGGCTCAAATGGGTGCGCCAGAAATATACAATCTACAACTACTGCACTGATAGATCAAGATACCCTTCAATGCCCCCAGAATGCTCGAGAGACAGAGACATATAAAATATAATGCTGGCTACGTTTCATTTTACTGATGATTAATGTTCATTGACGAAGCTCCACTAGCTCTTAAGTTCCACACGGCTGCTTCCATCCTGCTCGACAACTGTAATCGAGAGCGTGATTTATGGTTTCTGTCATCATCAGTCAATGCCTGCCCAAGGATTACTATTGCTGTATCATATTTTAAACATCAGTGTTACCGTTTGTATTACTCCACGAAATGTTTCCACTGGATACGTGTTTTCACTTTCACTTCCACTTTCTGCTCGCACTGCTTATGAAAAAGTTAATGAAAATAATCACTATTCTTTACCTCGTCCCTTCTACTTTAATCGATGGTGTCGCCGAGTGTCTTAGTGAACTGTCCAAGGTTTGGTGTTCTGGCATGAATGATACTTCCATGTGTTCATATTAGGGCTGTTTATTTCCTTCTGCTGAAATGTTTTGTAATAGTTAAGAAAATAAAATAAAACGAAGTGGTAAATGCGCCCTCTCGCCATGAAATACATTTGCATATGCGTTGTCCTTACTTGTCTATGCATGTCAAGGCCAATGATCTGGGGAAAAAAAACAATTTATCTCTGGACAATTTCCCAAACCGATGAAACGAAATCGTTATGAAACGATATTCGAACACTCTCTTCTCTCAAATTCATTACAAAATACGAAACAGGTGACTTTATAACTCTCATAGTATTTTTACTTCTGCTATAAATTTGTACGACATCATAATTTTAGAGGTAAATTAGCTTGAACTTCTTATGGTTGGATAATTTAACGGACCAGAAATAACCAGGTAAAGATATGGTTTCATTAACAAACTCAAGACAGTATTTTTTTCTTCAAAAAAATAATACTGAATGGATGAATTAACACAAGTTAACATCTCATTTCTCAACTAGAATCGTAAGACTATAATAAATTCATATAAAATAATTAAAAACAAATAATGAAACTCAATTTCAATCAATTATGGTTGAAAAATGAAATAAAATAACATTAAAAATAAAAAATAAAAATCCAAATTAACTTCTCAATCTCATATCCTCAGTAATGATTGGGATAATTTCATAAAAATAAATAAAAAATAATTTGGATCAACTTGAATCAATCTTTCAAACCCTTGATTAAAATTATAAGACTATAATAATGCTATAAACATTAATCTAAATAAATTATGCAGTCTAATTTTCGATAGAACTATTGTAAAGGGTTGAAAATAATAATAATAATAAATCAATCTAAAAATAAGATACAATAAAACAACCTGAGTTTAATAAGGATACCCGCAAAATATGTTATTCAAATTATAACATTAAAATAACTTTATAAAAAATAAATCATGAAATCTGATTCAAAATCACATCAATATTGAAAGATAAAAATTTAACTAAACAAATAAAAATAACGAACAAAATTCAAAGCAGGGCTCAAGGCCCAACCTCAAAGGCCTATGAGCTCTCAAGCTATAAGGAAAATAAATTTGCAAGTTGTTACATTAAAGGCATAAAACTAACATGGTAACACATCCAGCCCAGCCCATTATCTATACATCCAGACCAGCCCATTAGCTGTTTCATGATCACTGCCAGAAGAAGCCTAGCCCTAACTTATCACTGTGAACATCTTCGACAAGGAACACATACCACACAAGTCATTTCGTGCAATCGGCTGTAGACAATAACTCCTAATTTTTAATTAACATTATGCTTCTATCGCAGGATTTGATAAAGTCATTTCGTGGAAAAAAATAATATATATTTACATACCACACAAGTCGAAGCCATTTCAAATTTCTCAATGGTCTTCAGTTTTGCCTGCGCCCCCACAGCCCACGTTTCCAAGTACTTCGAAACTAGGATGATTGTGAAATAATTATTGCGGCCCGCAAAAGAGGTCCATATTCAGATTAAAATCCAGGCCCATATTAAAAAAACCCTTGACGCCCATTAGGGCATCGAAAAATAAGAGTACCATATAAAAGCCAGAAAATGTAACTGGGTAACTTCTTCCTTCGTAGTGTGATTTGGCGGCAGCAGCAGCAGCAGCAGCAGCAGCAGCAAGGATGCCGGCTGGACACGGAGTGAGATCAAGAACCAGAGATCTCTTCGCTCGTCCCTTCAGGAAGAAGGGTTACATCCCCCTCACCACTTACCTCAGAACATACAAGGTAGGCGACTATGTCGACATCAGGGTAAATGGCGCTGTTCACAAAGGCATGCCCCACAAGTTCTACCATGGCCGCACCGGTCGCGTCTGGAATGTCACAAAGCGCGCTATTGGTGTTGTCATCAACAAGCAGGCACGTGATCCATCTATACAATTGACTTTTGTAAAAAAAATCATTTTGTAATATATGATTTTGAAAACTATATTTCAAATTTTGTGTAGGTTGGGAATAGGATTATTGGGAAGAAAATTCATGTTAGGGTGGAGCATGTGCAGCCATCGAGGTGCAGGGAGGAGTTTAATTTGAGGAAGAAGAAGAATGATGAGTTGAAGGCTGAGGCCAAAGCCTGTGGTGAAAAGATTAGTACTAAGAGACAGCCTAAAGGACCTAAGCCTGGATTTATGTTGGAGGGCGCTACTCTTGAAACTGTCACTCCTATTCCTTATGATGTGGTCAATGATCTCAAGGGTGGTTATTGATTTTTCTTATCTTTGATTTCCTGTGATTTCATCGTTATCAAGAATATCTCGTGTTTTGTGAGACATGGATGAACATGTACTTTTTATTGTGTGTAATTTAGCTTCATACAAAGTAGACTACTATTATTTAGCTTTATCCTTTTGTATGAGATATGTTTATCTATCCTTTGGTGCTGATGGAATTAACTACGTATCAATCCGAGTAGATTGATTTGGGGGTTCGGGGCAGATTTTCTTTTAATGAATGTGCATTTTCGATGTTTTTTGCATATCTGAATTGTTGCTGTTTCTGCTGTTGTGAGTGTTTGCTAGGGCAGGCAAATGATGCATTAGGGTGGAGCGATTGGTTTGACATTCTTATTGTCTGGTTGGGATTCTACTTTGGACATGTTGAATGGGTTCTGTGGGTCATTGTGCTTGATATTTCTTCCGATAGATTTGAAAATATTGTGTGCTTATTTGCTTTGTTTGAGAATGCCCTCAATGTCAAGGGTTGTGCTTCTTGTTCATGAGTTTGAGGTTTGCTCCCATACCATTTTGGATTTTCATCGTCCTTCAAGACTATTTCTTTCGGGTTCCCATCCATTGTGCTTTGATCCTCTTACCAACATCTAGGCTCTACTTTTAAGTGTATTTATGTTACTGATCACTGGAAATGTAAATCATCTGCACTTTCTAGGCTTGCTATGGAGTTATTGATTTTGGAATTTGTTGATGCACAGCTTTCTTTGTTTTCTGTCGGGTTCTATCCAATGAATGTATGATTGAGCCAAAAAAAAAGAGACCTGAAATGACTGCTTGACATTTCTACTGCTTTGAACTTTGCGAGCTCAGGCCCTGAGATTAACTGGTTATGTTTGATAGTTCCTTTGAATTTTTTCACCCTTGGTGAATGGCCGCAGGTGACCTTGGGTGGTTCATTCGTTAAAAAAAAAAACTCAGAAGATTAAAAAGATGAAGCTAAAGTTTTGGAAGATGTTTTATATTATTTTTTAACATTTACTGAGGGCAAGTCTTTTTAGGCCTGAAACTTGGAATTGAAATGTGACATTTGAATTTTTGATTGCGGAGTCCAATGAATTTCCTTTTTGATAGGACTGTTCCCCATATTTGTCACCCTTCCCCGCTCGTGGTTTGTCACTTAAATAAAACAAATTAAAATTTTAATTTCTAATAAATTTATTGTTGAATTATAAATTGAATAAAACTGTTTAAAAAAACCAAAAAATTATGAAAACATGATTGATAGTTAAAATTTTATGATTCCTCTAAAATTTTAGTAAGATATATCAATGTGACATGATTGATACAGTTAACAGTTCTAATATATATATATATATAGTGATCATAAAAAAACTGTCAAAATTGAACCGGAACATTCGAATTGCTATGGTTTGTCTTGGTTTCTAAACTGGAAGTATATATACCGGGTTTTCTTGGATTTAAGGAAATTTTAGTTTTTTTAGACAATCTTTGCGGTTCTAAATTAAATAAATAAGATTTTAATTCTCACATTTTTACAAAATAAACACATCTTGACCGATAATTCACATAACAAAAAAGAGTTGATAACATTCCTTGTAGAGGTCGAATTTTGATAAAATAATTGATGTGATAATTTTTTAAGTTAAAGTTTTAAAATAAAAAAATAAATATGGATAAAAGTTTAATTGTAACCCTTCTCTAACCTAGATTATTATAGTTAAAGTCTAATATTTTGAGTTCTTAAAGCTCATTGACGTCTATTTAAAAAAATCTGGGGTTTCAAACTTGAGTAAAAAAATGGTTTCCGTCTCAATTTTAGATTTCCATATAGAGAAAAATATTGTGCAAAAGTAATACATTTAAATTTTTTTATTTGTCATTTGAATAATGAATGTTTCTTTTTAAATGATTATAAGAAATCAAAAAATCCATTTTCAATCTTAAAAAATATTTTAATTTACAAAAAAATCAACCGTATTTTTGAAGTTGCCCAGTCAGACATTTTGGCTTTTTTTTTTACTGTCATCAAAACAACTTGCAATAATCTCATTTTAAGGACAACATCGGTGTTTCCTTTCCTTACATAAATAGACTTCTATGAGGAAAATGTTGAATGAATCTGCTTTAAAATCGAGTTGTTGAAGAAATCCTTGGAAAATACCAGCAAAAGATGGCCAATATCTTCCAGCAAATACGGAATCATATATGGTAGAAGTGAGAACGTGGCTAGAAGCACAGCACTTTGACATCAGATTCACTGAAATTGTACAGGAATTGAATAAGCAAACTCAAATAAGGTGGACTCCACTATTTCTCGATGAACAGGAACTACCACCGAGCGTCGAACCCAAACCAGTCGGGGTTAGCAATATGGATCCTTTTCCGTCATGCCATGTGATCGTATAGAAAGAACTCCAATATCAAGAGTTTTAAATCCTTTTAGGCAGAAACCATCTACTCTGGTTTAGGTATATTCTCAGGTTCGTATAGTTAAGGTGATAGAGAGCATTATTCTTTCTGGCCTTTCCGTTTCAGACATTGTTACATAGCTTGACTACCAAACTTTTTATTGCTATGCTCCTCGTTGTGGGACGATGGGCTACTAATCCCACGGAGTTTCGTTCTCTACATTGCTTTCGAAAAATTAGTCAATAAGCCCTCGGTAGTATTGGTAAGGTGCTCGTAAACAAAAGAAAAAAGAAGCTATAGTCTTGGTAATGAGTCAGTATTTTTGACTTCGTATTTTTAATGTTTAAACTCATAACTGTGATAATCCAAGCGAATATAGAGCCAACAAGTTGTGAAATTGAACATCTATGGTAGCCCCGTTAAGGAGGGAAAGCATAAAAAAACTGCTAGTGAGCTTGCTTACTACTGCACCAATACTCACCTTTTGGGAGAAAGGAATGTTTTTCAGTAAGGTAGAAGAGGTGGGGCTGTTGATCTCGAGGCCAGGGGTGTTTCACGTGGTAACTTGGAACCACACCTCTTTAGCTTCAGCAATGCCTTTATCCAATCGAAGGAATTTATGCTACCTTCTTTTTTCTTTTCTTTTTTTGTGTCTGTGAAGCAATGAACTAGATAAGAAATTAGATGCTTGCGGTATTGTATTTCATTCATAAAATATATAAGAGGACGGAAATGAGAACGCCTTGCATTACTTCTTGTCATTTGTGTTAAAACTGCAGGCTGAGCAACTTGAAACTATGGAGGACGAGACGCAGCTGCTCGCCGAACTTACAGAAGAACTTCAGAACTTTGCTGATGCTTCTCTGCAGAATGTTCTCTGGGACAGACGTTCAATCTACAAAATACCTGCCTCTGTCACTGCTCAAAACGAGACAGCCTACATGCCTCAGACAGTCTCCTTTGGTCCGTACCATCATGATGAAAGTCATCTGAAGCCAATGGAGGAGCACAAGCACCGAGCGCTCAGATATTATTTAAATAGAGCTAGAAGACCTCTTATAGAGATCGTTGAATCTCTAAATGAAGAATTCCAGGTTTTAAGAGACTCATATGATATGCTTGGTGAATCATGGAAAGATGACAAGAACAAATTTCTGCAAATGATGATTCTTGACGGTTGTTTCACGTTGGAAATTATACGCCTCGCTACACATTCATTGGATGGCTATGCTGCCAATGACCCGGTTTTTAGCAGCCACGGCAGGCTGTACGTGGCACCATATATCCGGCGTGATATGCTGTTGCTTGAAAATCAACTGCCAATGCTTGTTCTTTACAAGCTGGTTGCTCTTGAAAGTGACGGAGCACAGGTACGTCCTTTTGTTTGATATTTTACTTCTGGTCCTTTTTACAATTTGTCAGCTTGAAAACTTCTACTTTCGTACAGGACACGGAGGTTGTCAACAAGCTCGTGCTCAATTTCTGCTCCCCCAACAAATCCGTCTCCGAGCTGGATAAATGCTTGCATGTATTGGATCTGTACAGGAAGAGCCTGCTTCAGGAAGATCCCGCCAGGAAAATGCTTCGCCTCGGGGTAAGTGGGGGGCTTCTTAATGATGTCAATGATATTATGCGATCAGCGACAGAGTTAAGTGAAGCCGGAATCCAGTTTAAGAAAGGTACGACTAATAGCCTGAGAGACATATCATTCCGAGGAGGGGTACTTGAGCTTCCTGTCATGGTGGTGGATGCCGCCGCCGAGGCAACCTTTCTGAATTTGATTGCCTTTGAGCGCTTGCACTTCGGTGCAGGCAACGAGGTAACAGAATATGTCTCCTTCATGCACAGCATCATCAATAATGAGAGGGACATTGCACTCCTACGCTCAAGAGGAATCATCCAGAATGCTATTGGAAGTGACAGGGCAGTCCCGCAGCTGTTCAACTCTTTGTCCAGGGACATTGCGTTGGTCCCAATCAGCAGCCTCGAAGCTGTGCAGATGCAGGTCAATGCCTACTCCATGATGCCCTGGAATGAGTGGCGTGCCAATCTCATTCACACCTATTTCAGAAATCCGTGTGCGATTTTCGCTGTTAATGCCGCCCTCATCCTCTTTGCCCTCACTGTTGCTGAAACTGCATATTCTATAATACCTTACTACAATCCAAATCACCTGTCACTACCCTCTCCTCCTATGGGTTTCTTTGCACCCCCTCCTGCTCCAACTCCTCCTCCTCCTCCTCCTCCAACTCCTCGTCCCCCCCCTCCTCCTAGGCATCCCCGAAAAAAACCATCACACCGGCACTGCAAATGTGTTAGGTGTAGTCTAGTTCGAGTGCCTTGAGTGTTTGTTTTTACGAGTCAAAAGTCTTTTTAGTTTCTCTTGGTCGTGGAAGTTGTTTGAGTCCCCTGCTTTCCTTAGTCAACAATTATCTGTCGTTGTTTTACAGAGTCTTTCTCTATTCTGTTCTGCATTCGGACCAAGAAATAATAGAATTTGTGTGATGGGTTCTGAGCTGCAGTTAATAATTATGTTTTCTTGGCTTTCACGAGAATAATACCAGCATTAATAATGCATTTATCTTCAGTTGATAATTATTATTATTTTTTAAAATTCTCAATTTGCTCATCAAATTATTGTTGTTTTTTGAAAATCACCCTCTTTTCAGGTCAAATTAATGCCTTGTTTTATATATATATATATATATATAGAAAATATTGAATCGAAGGACATGAGACCAAAATAAAACAGACAGGAAAAATATCCGGCAACTTCGAATTTCACGTGACAATTTTATTTTAGACCCTATCTTTTGAGTTAATAGCGCTTGATTCCTTAGTTTATTTGTTAAAAATTCAATTTTGACACCAAATTCTATTTCTTTCTTTTTTTCAATATATTTTCCTTAGAGTGGAGATAAATTGATCGGTGGATTTTAATTTCTAGAGAGAAAATTATTATTAACTACGATTTCAACCATAAATTATTTCTGGTTGCTTGAAGTCATTGATAGACTTATAAAAATATTTCAGGTCAGAATTTGATTGAAAAATAAAAATAAAAATTGTTTTATTAAAATAGGTTTAAAATAGTTTTAAAATAGTTTTTTCAATTTGATTGAACTTTATTAACAGCAAACAAACGATACGTCATTAGTTTTTTTTTAAATACTGTTCACTTCTTTAAAATAAAATTATAAAATCATGCTTAGGTATGCGTGCATTTGATTTTTTTTTTATTTGTTTTTGTAAATATCCACTTATCATAGAATTGTTAGTTAAGAGCTATATACATCCTCTAGCATCTCATGGTGTACCGTTTTGAATGCTTGACATTTTTTTTCCTATTAAAAATATTTTTTCATTCTTAATCTATTTTATTTGAGGTGAAAAATAAATAGATAAAAAAATAAGTACATGAATTTAATTACTTAAAATAAATTAATTTTTATATATTTATTATTTTAATGACATGATTTAATAAATGAAAACTAATAACATTATGATGAAGGGATCATTATAGAGCAAAATGAAGAGTAGGGGGAGCCAAGTAGCAGTCGTAGTAGCAGGTTAATGAAAAAGAAAACAAGAACAAATCCACGCAAAACCATTTTCTTAAAACCATCCTTAACAACCCAATTTGTTTTTTTTGCTATTTAAGCTAATTTTGAGTATTTTATTTTCAGTTTCATACTTGTTTCTCATTGTATTTTAAAAATATTAAATAAAAATTGATTTTTTTATATTTTACTTTAAATTTAAAAATTTTAGTGTTTTTAAATTATTTTTATGTATTGAATTGATATCAAAAATAATTTTTTTAAAATAAAAATAATTATTTTAATATATTTATACACAAAAATACATTTTAATAAACAACTTGTAACCACAAATCCAACCGGCTCTTAAAATTCTAGTTTGGATAAAATATTCTCTGAACTTTATTTATATTGCAAAAAGGTGTCTGGAGGATGAGAAAGAAGGTAAAAGAGAGTTCAGGAGGGAGGTTCATTTTTTTATGCTTTGAATGAAGTGACGTGGGAGCCAAAAACACCTACCCATCGTTTTTTCTCTCATGACAAATGAATATTATGAACTACAAACGTCACCGTTTAGACAGCACGAGCTAACTTGCTCCCGTGTTGTGATAAGTTTTTTTTTTTAATGTATAAAATTGATTGATTTTATGTTTATTTTAATTGGTTAGTTTAATATTTACTTAAAAAAATTATAATTGATAAAAATTGCTAGAAACGAGTTTTTTCGTCTAAAAATGAATGAATGTTGCTATTGCTAAATTTTTTTTATAAAATCTATTAGAAATGATAATTTTTTCTATTTAAAAAAGTAATTGTTCTTATACATGTTGTAATTGGTTATTTCAAATTTTTTAGTTGATTATTCAACTCAAGTGTATAGCATTTAAAAAAAAAACATTTAGGACCATTAAAAGTTTTATTACATGTTACAAAATTTAATACTAGATGTGGCGAAACGCAAGACCTTTTTTTTTTATTATTATTATTATTATATATAATTTGATATATTTTTCCTACATGTCTTGTCAACATACGGTTTCATATATTGTTTTTAATGTAATATGAGAGTTGAAATATCATACATAAAAAGAAAAAACATAAGTTATTTAAAAAAGATATTGACCAGTGAATTTTTATTACAATTCTTATAGCTTTCATTATAAATATTATATACATAATTGATATTTTTATTATGATTGGTCATATTATCAATGATACCATTTTTTTTATTTTATTTTATAAGATGTATTTGTCATATTATAATATTAAAAGTATTTTAAAACACTAATAGTAAATGATTTTTTTTTTAAGAAAACAAATAGGTCATTTATAGATAGATAGATAGATAAATAGATAGGTGTTAATATTAAACAAATATAAAAATATATACCTAGCCTTATATATATATAAACAAAACCTTACAAATAATCTTTATAATTATTTTTAATGCCTTACATATAATAATTATAAATTTTCACAAATAAAAATATTAACAAAAAAAGAAAAAAATAAAAAAATGAGAAAAAAATTGATTACATTTTAAAATATTATTTTTCTTGAAGAATAAATAATACAAAAATAAAAGGGAAAAAATATTAAATATTATTTTTCAAATGATCACCAAAATAAATTAAAATTTAAATATTAAATTTTAAAAAATAATAACAGAGGAAATCATAAAAAATAAAAACAAAAACCAAGAGTATGTACATATAATCATAAATAAAAATAACAACTATTTCGGAAATATATATATATATATATATATATATATATATATATATATATATATATATATAAAGATATTAAGATTAAATCAAAGATTCAAGGTATAAGGGGCCGAAAAAAAAAAACAAATGTATATAAACTTTAATTTAAAGTACATAATTGAAAAAAAAATCTAAACTTTAATACCGAAAAAATTCAAGAATTCCAACCCAAACTAGAAATTAAAAACCTGAAAATCGAAATGAAACTTAAATTTATAATCAATTGCTATTGAAGGGTAAAATTAAAATAAATCAAAATTTTGATACCGAATATATTAGGGATTTTAATCTAATCTTGAAATTAAAAGACTGAAGACCGAAATAAAAATACAATATATAATCAATTTTCATTGAAAGGAAAAATTAAAATAAATCAAAATTTCTATACCAGAAATCAGAAACATAAAACACAATAAAAAATATAAAGGACTGAAATGAATACTTCCACAACACTAGGGACTGCAAAGCACTTTCACCGGTAGGAGAGAGAAAATAAGGAAAAATCGTTCAACAACCAACTGGAACTTTTCTGACCACCTTTACATGCAACGTGCTCCACCATACAGTGAAGGATATGGAGGCGCATCCAGTGACATGTCGGATGATAATTTTTCACCATTAGAGTAGACATCATGTGCTGCACGAATGGGGCATAAGCCCAAAAACCATCAACGCGTCCTTCAGAGGCGCCTGTTATAGTCAATCAGAAATATTATTTTAAACATAGTTAATGACCTAATCATCCTTACAGACAATTCATGAATTTTATCTCATATGGGGGTATATTAGTTTTAGCACACTTAAGGTGTTGTTCATTCCATAATAAAATATAATTAGAAATAGTGGAAATTACAACCTCACCCCTGATGTCAAATCAACATATTTGTCATTTATAGGGGTAAAATGGTAGTTACCCAACTCGTGTACTATTCATGAAAAATATACAAGGACCGTGATACCCCTGTAAACAAAACTATTATTTTACTATGCACAAACAAAAAAATTAGTAAAGCAATAAACTGAACCAACCTAAACCGACTTGAAAAATAAACAACATTATTATTGTCCGTAATGATTTATTTCATTGTGAATAGTAAGTAAACCACGAACTATTTTAGCTTTTAAGATAAATTCAATTCTCAACCACCTTTATTATTATTATTATTATTATTATTATTATTAATTATTATTATTATTATTTAAGCCATGACCTGGATGCAGTCAACACGTATATTTGAGTATGGTTACCATCAGCCCATCTTTCTTCTATGTTTTTGTTATTTTTCCTTTTTTCATTATCTACTAGTTTACAATTTTCTTAATATCATTTTTTTCCAGAAATAATAAACTGTTATTTTTTTTTCATACAACCTCATAAAAATCATGATTGCTTTAATAATTTTTACTTTTCTTATTATTTTTTAAAAACTTGTAGAAAAATAGAATTTTTGCAGGGAATGTTTATTCTTCATCCAATCTTATAAAAACTTAATGATTAATTTTCATATATAGAGGTTTGATATTTTATAATTAATAATTTTTAATGATATAATAAATATTAAAAAAAATCCTAATTTCTTTTGAAAAGGCTGGCTGGTGTGTAAATTAAGTGATAACCGGAGAAACCATCCTATACTTTCTGAAATTTTATTTCCTCCTGTTACCAAATGATACTACTAGCGATTTATAACAATTTACGTTCCCTTCGTTTTCCTTGCATGTGCACAAACTCCTCAACGTTTTTCATGGATTATGCACAAAATCATTTCTCTCTATTGATTCTAGCTAGGTTCTTAACTTATTGGTTACCCAATGGATATATGCTAGCTCATCGAAGTAGGGAAAGTATTAGCTACTGAGTTGCATCATACTGCAGCATTCACCGATTGGGCCAAAGGAGTGTTTTTCAGTTAGGGTATAAGAGGTGGGGCATCTGGTCACAAGGGCTTTAGCTTCAACAATGCCTTCATCCAATCGAAGGAATTTATGCTACTTTCTTATCCTTTTCTTTTTCTTTTTTGTGTCTGTGAAGCGATGAACTAGACAAGAAATGGGATGCTTGCGGAATTGTATTTACCTCTTGCAATATATAAGAGGAAGGAAATGAGAACGCCTTGCATCACTTCTTGTCATCTGTGTTAAAAAATTGCAGGCTGAGCTATTTGAAGCAATGGAAGATGAAAGGCAGCTGCTCCTCAAAGTTACAGAAGAACTACAGAACTTGGCAGATGCTTCTCTGCAGAATGTTCTTTGGGACAGACGTTCAATCTACAAAATACCTGCCTCTGTGACTGCTCAAAACGAGACAGCCTACATGCCCCAGACAGTCTCCTTTGGTCCGTACCATCATGATGAAAGTCATCTGAAGCCAATGGAGGAGCACAAGAAGCGAGCGCTAACATATTATTTAAATAGAGCTGGAAGACCTCTACAAGCAGTCGTTCAATCTTTAAATGAAGATTTCCAGGTTTTAAGAGACTCATACGATATGCTTGATGAATCATGGAAAGATGATAAGAAAAAATTTCTGCAACTGATGATTCTTGACGGTTGTTTCATGTTGGAAATTATACGCCTTGGTACACATTCATCATTGGATGGCTACGCTGCGAATGACCCGGTTTTTAGCAGCCACGGGAAGCTCTACCTGGCACCCTATATCCGGCGTGATATGTTGTTGCTTGAAAATCAACTACCAATGCTTGTTCTTTACAAGCTGGTTGCTCTTGAAAGTGACGGAGCACAGGTACGTCCATCTTTTGTTTGATATTGTACTTCTGGTCCTTTTTGCAATTTGTCAGTATGAAAACTTCTACTTTCGTACAGGACGAGGAGTATGTCAGCATGCTCGTGCACAATTTCTGCTACCCCAACGCATCCGTCTCCAAGATGGATAAATGCTTACATGTATTGGATTTGTACAGGAAGAGCCTGCTTCAGGAAGATCCCGCCAGGAAAATGCGTCGCCCCGGGGTAAAGTTGGGGCTTTATAATGATGTCAATGATATTATGCGATCAGCGACAGAGTTAAATGAAGCTGGAATCCAGTTTAAGAAAGGTACGACTAAGAGCCTGAGAGACATATCATTCCAAGGAGGGGTGCTTGAGCTTCCTGTCATTGTTGTGAATGATGCCACCGAGGCAACCTTTCTGAATTTGATTGCCTTTGAGCGCTTCCAAGTTGACGCAGGCAAAGAGGTGACATCATATGTCGTCTTCATGCAAACCCTAATTGCTAATGAGAGGGACGTTGCCCTCTTACACTCAAGAGGAATCATCCAGAATGCCATTGGAAGTGACACGGCGGTTTGTGAACTGTTCAGCTCTCTCTCCAAGGACATTGGGATGGAGCCGAACAGCAGCCTTGAAGCTGTGCAGATGCAGGTCAATGCCCACTGCCAGAAGCCCTGGAATGAGTGGCGTGCCAATCTCATTCACACCTATTTCAGAAATCCATGGGCCATTTTGGCTGTTATTGCCGCATTCATCTTCTTTGCCCTGACTGGTGCTCGAACTGTATATTCTATAATACCTTACTACGATTCAAATTACCTTACATCACTCTCTCCTCCTATGGGTTCCGTTGCACCCCCAGCCCTTTCAACTCCTTCTCCTCCCACTCCTCCTAAGAAACCCCCAAAACAAAAAAGCCTGCTCCACTGATACCTGTGAATCCCACCATTTGCAATGTCTATATATTTATTTCCCTTCAACAGCCTTGGATTGCAGTTGATTTGGAGGGTTCGAGGCGGATTTTCTTTTAATGAATTTGCATACCTACGGTTTTGGCATACCTGAAATGTTGCTGTTTCTGCTGTTGTGAGTGTTTGCTAGGGCAGGCAAAGGATGCATAAGGGTGGAGCAAATGGTTTGACATTCTTATCTTCTGGTTGGAGAACTGTTTTGGACATGTTGGACGGGTTCTTTGGGTCATTGTGCTTGTTTTTGCTTCCGATAGATTTGAAAATATTGTATGCTTATTGGCTTTGTTTGAGAATGTCCTCATTGTCTTCGGATGATGAAGGGGTGTGATTGTTTGTTCATGAGTTTACCATTTTGGATTTTCAACTTCCTTCAAGAATATTTCTTTCGGGTTTGCCATCCATTGTTTGTTTGTTTGTTTCTATATATATATATATATGTGTGTGTGTGTGTGTGTGTGTGTGTGTGTGTGTGTGTATGTATGTATGTATGTATGTATGTATGTATGTATGTATGTATGTATGTATGTATGTATGTATGTATGTATGTATGTATATATATATATATATGTATATGTGTGTGTGTGTGTATGTATGTATGTATGCATGTATGTATGTATGTATGCATGTATGTATGTATGGATGTAATTTGAAAATTATAGTTTGATTTTAAAAAAGTTAAATCATTATTCTTAAAATTTGTTGAGACAATAATTTATAGTATCAACTAAGATTATTTTTTGAAATTTATAATTTGGGTTATAATACTATAATAACATTAAAGATTAGAATAACCTAAGTAATTTAAAATAAATTTCAAAATTTATTTCTTCATAAATCTATTGCTAATTATTAAATTAAAAAAAAAACTCGATAAAAAAGCATAAAAACAACCCTCCAAAACAAAATAATAGTAATAGCATTGATAGTCTCAACATGTCTTTTAAAATTCTGATTTCTCCAAAATCTTAATTTGGAATAAGAGATAAAATAGTATAATCCAATAGTTATATTAAGAGATGTAATTGATACCATAAAACTATAAAAAAAAATAAAAAATCTTGGGTTAAAACTTGAGTAAACATATGGTTTCCATGGCATATTGGGTTTTTAATTTCCACACAGAAGAAATATTGTGCAAAAGTAATGATTTAAATTTTTATGGACAACATCGGTGTGTTTCCTTTCCTTTCATAAATATACTTCTATGAAAAAAATGTTGAATGAATCTGCTTGAATATCGAGTTGCTGAAGAAATCCGTGGAAAATAGCAGCAAAAGATGGATAATATCTTCCAGCACATACGGGATCATACTAGAAGCACAACACTTTGACATCAGATTCACTGAAATTGCACAGGGGTTGAATAAGCAAACTCAAACAACTTGGACTTCACCATTTCTCGACGAACAAGAACAACCACCGAGCTCGATCCCAAACCAGTCGGGGTTAGCAATATGGATCCTTTTCCTTCATGCCATGTGATCATATATAAAGAGCTCCAACCAATATCAAGAGAATTTAAATCCATCTACTCTGGTCTAGGTATTTTCTCTGGTTCGTATAGTGAAGGTGATACAGAGCATTATTGATTCTGGCCTTTCATTGCTATGCTACTCATTAATTGTGGGAAGATGGGCTACTAATCCCACGGAGTTTCGTTCTCTCCATTGCTTGATTGATTAAATTTCTGGTATTCGTCTACTAATCCAAGCGAATATAAAGCTGTCAAATTGAACGTGTATGGTAGCCCCGTGAGGAGGGAAAGCATAAAAAGCTGCTAGTGAGCTTGCTTACTACTGCACCAATACTCACCTCTTGGGAGAAAGGAATGTTTTTCAGTGAGGTAGAAGAGTTGATCTCGAGGGGTGTTTCACGAGGGAACTTGGAACCACACCTCTTTAGCTTCAGCAATGCCTTTATCTAATCGAAGGAATTTATGCTACCTTCTTCTTCTTTTTTGTGTCTGTGAAGCAATGAACCAGACAAGAAATTATTATCTTGTTTATTCAGCTTGACAAAACTGGGTCTTCATATGACGGGTCTCCTGTCAAGGCTAAGCGTGAGTGTCCTACACGTAAGGTTGAGCGTAACACGCTCAAGGTTTAAAAGAGGAGGGATTTTCCTTTTTTCTCAATTTAAAATGGGGCATGCAAAACACGGACACATATTTTGGGACACTGACGTGGCAGTGTTAGGGAAAAGGAAATAAAAAATAAATGTTGGGCCCTGAATAGGCGTTTGCAATGGGTAGGAACAAGCCCAACAATCACTTACCCTCCGTGCTTGCTCTCATTCCTCTCCTTCTCCTTTTCTATTTTAATTAAATTTTAAAAAATTATTGCATGAAAGCTTTATTTTCTTTAGGTGCATTGGTGGGGGAAAGTTTATGGGCCTTATCGGGGCAGGCATGTTTCTGCTTATGATTTTTTATGATCTCGAAGTTCCCATTAAATCAGAGCAATTTATGATCGTTTTTCTTTGTGATTCTCATTATATAAGGCTGCGTATCAGAATCGTCACAAAACAAAAAATAAACTGAAGTAATCACAAAAAAAGCTCTCCTAAAATAAGAGGGGAGAGATGGAGAAACATGTTTCTGCTTTCAACCGTAGAAAGACATTGTGCTGACATTCTTCGTCATTTTTCACAACAACTGGAGATGAACAATGTAGTGAGTGAGTAGGTTTTCCAGGAGATTGCACTGGAAAGTAAACTGGTGTGGTCAAGATGTAAACCATCTAGTCTGTGCTATCCTTTCATCTTCCGATTCCAATTAACTTAAGCTGCCAGAGATATAAGAAGTTTGTCAGCTTGCAATATCGCAAATGAAGAAACCAATTACAGAAACAGAGAATTTCCGACCACGGAAGGGGGGGAATTACAATGTTGTTTCCAGGCTGCTTCCAATAAAATCCCTGCACGACAACTGGTAAGACATTGCTGGTTGCAAGGATAAAAATCATCAATGCATGCATTCCCATCCACTCTAGTACCATCGTCGGCCACCTGAATCCACACACATCAACCTGCAGGAAAAGCCCGTTAATCAATCATCACTTATTATCCGACAACAAACTTGGCTGGTTCCATTGCAGAAAGAGAGAGGAAAAGAAACAAAATGATTGAGACATGAATTAAAGATCTAGACAAAATTTTTTTAGCAAAGTTACGTTCCAGTTATCAGGAAAAATAACATGATAATCATACAAAATCTATCTTCAGTAAAAGGTGATAAATAATCTTACCAGTAAGTAGATTCCAGTAAATACAATTCCGGCAGCACCAGCAGTGACACACATGTAACTGAATGTGTAAAGAGCCTTGTTAACGTGCATTCCTGGAGAGGAAGAAAATGAAATCATGAATAAGCACTAGCAGCAATACCATCTCTATGAAATTGAAATATAACTGCAAATAAACTTCTTACCAAGCAAATCCAAGACCAGACCCAAGACTAAAAAACAAGTAGATGGGACCATCCAGTGAAGTGTTCTATCCTTGTGTTCCTGAAAGTGGCAGGGGAAGAAAATTAGTTGAAAAAAGGAAACCGATGTAATTAAAAAGTATAAAATCTTTGACAAAGTAGAATATGTCACCTTGAAATGGACAATGATGTGCCCGTAGTGCAAACCAACCAGGCAGGTGACAATGGCCATTACTGAACTACAAGGACAGAGTACAAAGATCACATAGGGAGCCCGTAAAATTAAGCACACATCGAGTCATCCCCGTAGGCTTAAACTGTCAATCTACTGATTCCTGATGCATCGCATAAAAGATGACCTCTAGGAAAGGCACAAGGAAACAAAAACAAACCTCAGGAGTCCTTCAGGATCAAAAGGGGCCTGACACCATGAAGGAGCATCTGGAGGTAGCGGGCCATAATCAGGGGAATTGATACTACATGGCTGTGGTAGGAGATTAATTATTATTAATATCAGCATTAATAATAAATGAATAGTAAGAACCGAAATAACAAGGAAGCATTCTAAGAAGTACCAAAATGAAACAAAAACTGACACTCAGTATAGAAATTACCTTAGTTCGTGCATAAATAGGTTTTCTATACAGGTGTCGAATTCCCAAGACTGTACGGTCAATCATTCCATTAGCGTTACAAGCAGGTCCTGTGTCGCCCCTTACCCCACATTTCACCTTCGAGCGATAATGAATCGTTAGTAACTGAGCTATCAATTTTTTATAAATTTCCTACTTTAGCGATACTAAAGATTGCAAGTAAATTTCTTTGAAGGAAATAAGCTCACTGGAAATATCTTAGGGGTGGAAGAAGCGGCAGCAACTGGAATTTGATACTCCCAGTCAGGAACATGCAAGCCATATAACAAGGACAGATATATAGTAACAAGCACCAAAACTGCAGCCCTGACAGAGTTGCCAAATAAGTTAAGAAGTTTCTCTGACAGTGACAAAAGGAGAAGCATCCACAAACATAAATTTATTTCTGGGACAAATGAAGAAATATGGGCCAGGGGCTATCAACTAAAAGGTGCTTAAAAGACGTGGAAGATACTTCGCTCATAATAATGAACAAACTTTCCATATAATTTGATGTTCCCGTGACAGATTTAAGGTATAAACTATAGTCCCCTGATAAAATATATGTGACTTATATTAAAATGCCAGCTAAAGCGATGTTTTAGTAAATGCAGCAATGTTAAATTAGTGATTCTTAACACCTCCCCACACCCCCTCCTGCCTCTCTCCAAATGTGGCATATTTCTTCTCAAAGAAGTTTCATTTTTAGAAAAAAGAAGTAAACCACAAAGACCGAGTTCTAAAACAACAGAGCTACACAGGTATGATCTCACCATATTTGTCTCGTTTCTTTGAATAAATTCATCTAGCTTGTAGAGCAAAACTAAATTTCACAATTACCAAATTTATAGCAGGGGAAGACTTCAAAATGGCTCAACTTATAGATCAACAAGCACAGTGACATGGCAGGTTTATTGTAAGCTGCTGCAGCTCGAGTTGAAGTGACAAAAGCAAGATGATTGTGTGATGCTTAACTGAGAAAAGTACTCACCATTGAAACTGATATTTCCTCAGCATGGATAATCCTGAAGTAACATGATTACCACCTTTTAGCCAAATCTCACACATTGCCCCTGCTAAATACCCTATTGCTATTCTCTGGGGAAAAAAACAAGGGATTAGGTAGAGCCAATCCTCATGACAACAGATCGAAGCAGACTAACGAGTCCAATTTGACACACAATTTCCGTCCCGGACTAAACTGTTTAACACGTGTAGATGATATATGAAATGATCAGGAAAGTAAAAATGAATACCTGCAGGATACCCATCCATCTTATTTGTTTCATGTCAACCCCATAAGTCAGATCATTCAGACCATGTAAAAAGCCACCTGGAAAGGAGAGATAATCAATGTTTGAGAGCCATATAAAGGTGTGTTTTCCAGAATAATCTCCCAGAAGGTGCTGTTTCTATAGGATAAATTGAAAAAAACATGGCAGTTTTCTTTCTTCTTGCTTTGTTTTACCCCTTTTCACACAATTTTCTTCCCTGTTGAAAACAATACTTGTTTAAAATATGGCGGAACTTCAACTATAATACATAATCTAAAAGTTGAAGTTCTTGAAGATGACCTTGAAGAAAAAGACCTATGATTAGAAGTTTGAGTGTCCGAAGTATCGCTTTTCTAGTTGCAACAGCTTTGCATGACAATTTCTGGAGGACACAAAATATGTTATCATGGCATGAGTGGTATGTTGTAAGTGCTTGAATGCTAACATAAAAACAATAAATTTCCCAATTGCGGATACCTTGTACGTGAGTGCAAGCGAAACACCGACAATGAATAGGAAAAATGGCATGACTACATCTGCAAGTGTTAAACCATTCCATGGTGAATGATTGATAGCAGGCAGAACTCCACCAGCATCATCCACAAGTATCATTAGCTGCATATATCATCAAAGTTCCATTAGAGAGGAAACTGTTGTAAGCCATTGTTCACTCGGTCATTTTTATGCTAAAATGGAACAGAAATCATCAATTTGCTACAGCAAAACCAACTCAATTTATTTTTTTAACTGGTACATTGAAGCTCCTTCACAATAAATCCTGGACATCAATGGTTGTTCTAAAAATTTCATTAACACTTTGCTTCGGACCTTAAAAAGCATGTTATTACTGTATTTTATACATTAGACCCAGATCATCGATATAGACTCCCTTTTTTATTCTGATTTTTATTACTGTCTAGAGGATTGTGTGTAACGGACTGTGTGGTGAAAAGAAAGAGGAGAAAGTGTTGCCTAATTGAGTGAAGTGGGGTACAGTCTGGCTGATGCGTCATTTCTACTTTAGGATTCAAGACGGGTTGAAGCTGAATCATACAGTATACATCATAGGCAGGCGAAGGCATCACTGTTGAAACTAAACTCTATAACGGGGGTCTAAAACATTTATCTACGTATATGATTTAGTAAGTCTGCAGATAATGATGCAGTACCAGGCTGGTATGCACAGGAAAACACATTCATGCCTGTGACAGCTTACCTACCCCATCAGAATAAATGATGGATAGTTGAAAACGTATTGAAACTTGACTGTTTATTGCTCAGTAAAAATAAATGATGGACACTGTATATTTATTTATGGCGTGTACAGTTTTCCAGCTATCGGTAGAAAAATAAAATCTCCATGATCACTCACTCTCACATTAAATAATTACTGTTAGCATATATGGTACTAAATACAACGCCTGTGTGAATTTATTTAGTATGGTTTTTCAATTATATTTAGAGTTTTAAAAGTATTTTTATCTTGCAAATTTTATCAAAATTTCTAGTTTGAATATAATTTAAAAGGTTATAAATAAGAAGGCAAAAACATTTTCGGATGAATGAGCAAGCATGGAATGGGTTTTCCCATAAGAAAAGACTAGCAAGAAAGCAAAAAGAAATAAAGTTGCAAGGGATTATAAAAAAAGAAAATGGAAAAGGTCAGCGGGGACATTACCGCAACAGTGAGACCACGAAAAACATCAAGAGAAACAAGACGTTGTCGTTTCTGTCGTTGTGCTTCGTGTTGCTGCTTCGAATGAGTAGGGAGGATAAAAGATTTGTTATCACCCACAACTTCATGATCATCATCGGCATGGCCACCTTCACCATTACTTTTCAAGGTCTTGTTTCTATTTCCATTGTCTCCCTCTTGCTCTTTGATAGGCTTGTACATTGCCATTGCTATTTCCTCTCGGCCTGCTAGAGACGAGAAAGAAGAGGGTACTTTCTCTCTTTCACAGACCACTGAATATATATTGCCGGGTTCCAGATGAAACTTCCCCTCCGTTGTTTTTCTTGCCTCCTCCTCCTCCTCTTGACAGAGGAGGCTTTTCTTTTCAAAAATGCTTTTATATGGAGAAGGAGAGAGGCTTTTCCTGTAGCGTATACCGACGTGCCCGCACCCCTTCTCTCTCTTTCTTTTCGTCTTGGCAAAAAAGACGACGACTGTGCGTGCTGCACATGAAAATATTTGTAACCATGGAGGAGAGGGAAACTTTATAGGCACACGAAAAGGTCATCGCAGCACCGTATTGGCCTCAAATTAAAATTTATTAAAAAAGATTCCCCCTTTTCGTTTAGTACTAGACTGCCTCTGCTTTTATTTATTCTATGATAATAATAATAATTAAAAAAAAACTTCTTATTAATTTATTTTTCTCGTATACTCTCGGTCATTGAATTCAAAAACCAGAAAAAGATAATATAAACTCATAATAAAACTTAAACTCTGATGACAAAACCGGAGGAAACACCTTAACCATCGGATTTCACACGTGCTAATCATGTTCCCCGATGGGGAATTTGTTTTTATTTTTCCTTTGTTTCCCACCGTTGGATTGGAAATTGCCGTCCACGTCAGACTTTTAGAAAAGCAGTCATAGATTTTAAAAGAAAACGACAAGAAGAGTCATGAATTTTAGATACGGGGAGCTTGATTATTGGGATTTTCCTCGATATATTCTTCCTCGTTTTTTTGGATGGTAATATCTTCCGTTCAGATTTTTATTTTTTGTTCTTTTCCTTTTCGCTGCTATGACCTGACGTGAGAAACTGCCGTTATTTATTTATTTATTGCTAGTGATTATCATTTTTTATTTTTATTTTTATTTTTATTCTTACGTGTGTGGAGTTGCGGTATTCTCTGTGGGCAGTTTTATCTCTGGACCAATCACGTTATTCATCATGTCACAAAAAAAGTAATGAGAATAAGATTAAGAAAGGTGATCAAAATAAATAAAAAGTAATCACGTTGTAAGCCCTCACCAGCAAATAAATTAAGTAAAGCAAAATCAAGCTTATTCGTGACTTTCCTGTTTAGAAATTAATATTAATATTCTTCTTCTTCTTCTTGGCTCAAAAGAATATCAGTTTGTTTTCAAGACAGCGGTCCTTCTAACTTTTTATTATTATTAATTTGATTATTCGAGTTAACTTGCATATTATCTTAACTAATTTTATAAATCTTGATTAACTAGATCTTTAATAATTATTTTATTAATAATTATATTATTCAAATATAAAATTATAAAAAAAATCAATCTCCTTAATCACAGCTTGTATCACTGTAATATTATTTTTATTTTTTATTTAAAGTGGAAAAATTTAGTATTTTTAAATTATTTTCATGTGTTACTGTTAAAAATAATTTTTTTTAAATATTATTTTAATATATTTTTAAACAAAAAATATTTTAAAAACAATCTAAATCAAACCTTCAGGTAGTGGATATTTTTTTAAAATATTTTTATTTGAAAATATATTAAAATATTATATTTTTTTAATTTTTAAAATTTTATTTTTGATATCAACGATTTTTAAAGGTTGGAAATGAATAATAAATTTATTAGAGTGTTCGATTTAGGATTTGAGTTCAGAAAATTAAGAAAAATATAGCATTAATATTCTTTTCCAGGTAGATTATATAAATGTTATCCTGGCTCTCCGTCTGTAGAAGTGGGGCGGCGCCACCTAACCCACAAGCTGTTGGCATCGCGCCTATAAAGAATTAGAGGTTGTAATTTGATGTGTTTTTTCTTATATTCTTTCCTTTTCACCATCCTAATAGCCTCTGCTGCTGGTGGCAGTGGCATATGGAATATCATGGGCTGCTTGCTGTGATCAAATAAAGGTGCTTGTAATGAAAGGTGACGCACTAGATTAGAAATGTTTTCTAAATTATTTTTTATTTAAAAATATATTAAATTAATATTTTTATTTTAAAAAAATATTCACAAAAATGTTTTTTCAATAACACAAGGCAAAACGCTCAAAATAGTCACAGAACCACTGATGCTGCCTTCTTCTTATCATCATCCACTATCGTCGTCATTCACTCGAACCTCCACCACTTGCCACCGGTTAGAATCGCACGTGCTGCTTAAAAACAATATTACTGGGCAGTTATATAATGCATCAATTAACAATACCCAATAACTGTACGACAGACACAAAATAGAATAAATAAAAAAACACTTGAGAATTTAAAAATATTATAATCGTCAGTTGCACGTCCAGATTTTTAAAAATATTATAATTGTCATACCTAAATTCTTGTTAACCCCATGCAGAAAAGAATGCCACAAGAGGTGCCTGCTCCAATGGCGTTCGGACACAGAGACTAGAAGACATGAGAAAATGTCTACAGTTCATCATCTCATCCCATGATGTTTTAAAAAAATCTTATTCACTTGTCGAAATGTATGAAATCCAAATGGCCTGAAACAAGTGGATTCAGTGAAGCACCTCACTTCTTTTGTTCTTACACTTTGTTTTTAAATTCGTCCTTGTATTTTTTTTCTCCTTCTGATTTAGTGTTTTTTACAAGTTGATCCTTGGACTTTTTTATCCTGCTTAATTTGATTCTTTTTTAGCCTCATTGTATAAGCTAAAGTTTTCAATTTCAAGGCTAACCCACTGGTAGGGTTTGGTAACGATGCAAAATGGTTCCTTTATATTTTTAGATTTTATCGTTTTTTTTCTTCTTATTCTGGGTCTTTTCTGCATTATTTTAGTTTATTTTATTTTATTTTATTTATCCTTTAACATTTATTTATTTATTAATTCTTTTCGGTTAATTTTTATGCGATTATCATAATTTTAAACAAATGTCCCAATACTTAACTGATACTCATTTCTAAAAGCTTTTGTGTTTGCTATCAAATTATTAAGTAAAAAATACTTAGAAAATAAAAAAAATTGTTAACCCCAATGAAATCCATGGTTCAAATAGTTAGTTTGGCAGGTAAAATTGTGAAACTTGAACCGATTTAATATTTTATTATCTCAATAGTAAAAAAAAAAAAAAAAACATTATCTTGAAATATATATTTAAAGTTAAACCAAGTTTTTTATTGGTTAAAGGAGTTAATTTTGGATTTATCAAGTTAACTAAATCATGTCAAGACAATTTCTATAGGGATTAATTTTAAACTCGAGTCAGATAATAAATTGGGTTGCGAGAATTTAAGGTTGACTTGTTGAGCTGGGTCTAATAATAATGTCAAATAATAACTAACAACTTGAATATTTTTTTACATTAAAAAAATGATTAAATTGTAGCATAGGGCATAAACTAGCATTACCTAATACATCTAAAACAATTGACCCCCCCCCCCCGGTTATCTTATTTATTATTATTTACTCAATATTTCATTTTACTTTGTATGAGATTACTACGGTCTCAAATAAATATCTTGACATTTAGTTTATAATTAATTTGCCCTTGATTTTAGGAACATTTATTGTGTTTATCATGTAATTAAGTATGACAAAAAAAGATTTTAAACTCAATGAATAGTCTATCATTCGAGTCAAGAATTTGACAAGTCAAATTGAAAAACTCAAATTAATTTAATATATCAATATTTCAAATCATATTTATTCACCATTCAATTTATCTTTGCATCCACTAAATCAATTGAGTTGTATCAAAACAACTTCAGCACAATTTATTTTTGAACATGAGTCAGGTAAACAACTCTCAAGTTTCCTTTACTTCCTTCCACTGAGATGTAAAATCACTTGTTCCAGTTGGGTTGCTTGATGCCAAGCACCGACTGCGACCACCAACTTTGCTGTGCGGTATCACTGCCATGGATTATTTCACAAATTGATGAATAATAAGAAAGACAGAAATTAGTAGCTCATTATGTAGAGAAGCATAGTCTACATGGTTCTTCCTTCAACAACATCTTTTGCTATATTTCCCTTGTCAAGCTGCCTGCAAAGTTGAGTTGCTCATCCTGTTCATGTGAAATTTTGTGTTAATTTCCTTTTTATTTATCAAATCAACTAAATCATATTCCGACAACTATAATACAATTTAATCTAAGCCCGTGCTAGAAAAAAATTGTGTTAGAAGGATTTGTTTTGCTGTTAATTTCATAAAAGAATAACCAATTTTATTTTTAGACTTTTTTTATAAGTTGATTGAGATGTTCTTAAACTGCCCAGTTCAATTGGATTATGTCAAAACTACCCGTATACAATTTAATTTTAAACCTATATTAAATAAAAATCCAGAGATTACAAGGTTAACGTACTAAATCAAATTTAATAATAACACCAAACAGTTCTCTAACTTAGTTTTATTTTTTGCATTAAATTTATTTGTTCAACTCGTAATGTAACATGACATATATACCATTCTAATTTATTGTGATAACAAAAATCCGATACCAATTTTGCTTATTTCTAAAAAGTCCTTAGTATGAATTAGTTTGCAGTAAAAATCAAAGCAGCAATTCAACCAAACAAGTAATGAAATAGCAGAAAACGAAAAACAACAATCAAGTACCAAACAACACGTAATTTTCATTTTGTTTTGATCGATCATCATGATAAGGTGCAGCCATCTCTGCAGACAGCAATTTTTGCTTGCTTAAGCATCTATGCAGAACGAACGATGGAATCCTTCGTCGATACAAAACCACAGAAAATTTGCAGCATGCATTTGCACTAAACATCATAGCATAGCTTCACAGAAATGAAAACTGCTGGCCATTCATTCTAACAAAAGATTTACTAATCTTTCAATTCTATTCCACAAGAATTGCGTGCGTGTGGCTGGGAAGGATTGAATAGAGAAACCTCAGAATGTGCATGAATGTATAGTATAATACTTGCATTTTCTACCTTTAAATTTCTGTCATCTTTGACATCATCTATCAATTCTGAATTTTGAATTCAGCGCCTAGACCAAGATGGTGCCACCAATCCAAAACAATAAGTTGCAGGGCCGAAGCATAAGAAAATCAATGTTTTCAACAAGATCTTTTGTCCACGAGTGAGAAACAAAGCATGGAATTAAAGAAAGGCTAATGAAGAGTGAATACGAAGATACAAGAGTGGTTGTGATCGAAGGGATATCACGGATTTCTTCCTTTTGCCCAAGTTGACAGGTAAGATAAAATACAGAGAAAACAAAGAGTGTTTTCTAAAATGAGAACCAATGCTTGTAACAGCAGTTTAGTAATGGGGAGCTTTCAAGCATGAAACCTCTTATATCCAATTATCCACGATTCAATTTGGCAGGCTATAAATAGTCTTTCTTACATAAATGTTGCCATCAAAGAGATTTTTCTGATTCCGCACAGTGCACTGAGATAAGGCCAATGAAAATACATATGGCTGATTCACATCCTTGCTTAACAAAATGCGAGAATAACTCGAAAACGCTCTTGAATTTACCTTAAAACAAAATAGAACCTCTCCAAACCACTTAGCATACAGTAGAATTCATTTTCAATACTTGGGACACATAGTCCTTGTCAATGAAATGCTATAAAACTAAAAAGCAGCGCTAAAACAAAACCCTTCTAATAAAATTTCTTGACAAAACTTTTCTAATGGAAGCATGCTACTTACACGGCCTGAGTGGTAATTGGCAAGCAGCAAGATAGAGACTTCAAGAGGTTACCGATTCAAGTGAAGCCAGGCTCGCACCACCACTAGCATCAGCAAACCTCGTCATTCTTGATAGCACCACAGGCATTGCATTCCAGTAGATTTGATGGCTTAGCATCAGATGGAGGAAAAGGAGCTAGCGTGCCCCAGCAATTATTTCGATTACACATGTATCTCAAAAAGAAATAGGCATGAGGAAAGTCAGTGCTATTATCATTGTCGATTTCTTCACCATCAGATTCAGCCTCCATTGGCTCATCGACATCCTCCTCCATTACCTCATTATCATCACCGTCACACTCATCATCAGACCAAGTAGCTTCGACCTTACAACGATCACAGTCACAGGTAAATCCATAATCCTCAAGCAATCTTTTCCGTCTAGTGGAGTAATTACTGTTTACAGGAAAATAACTCAAACAAATCTCCCTTCCTTGCGGAACATCATGAATCATTCTAACAACAATATCAGTGTTCCCAGTATTATTCGTATCAACATAATCAAACCTACAAGCATTTGGAAGGCAATCGTGATTAAAAAGTGATGCCTTGGGATAAATACCGTAAGCCCTCACCGATCTCTGCCCACCATTCTCCTCATTAAGATTCAAAGGCTCCATCAATCCGAAAGCATTAAATTTGTCTTTCGCAATCAACGCCGCAATAAGTTCCAAGCTAGTAGAGAACCCCTCAATTGGCGGAGGAGGACATAGAGAAGAGATTACAGAATGCAGAGACTGGACAATAGCTGGATCTTCATCTTCAGCACGGCCTTGCAGCGACAACAGAATTTGAAAGTCCGAAGGCGAAACGAATGCAAGATTGTAAGCAGCAATGAGGAACTGAGCTTGGGTTTGCCGCTCCACAGAATGATGCTGTAGAAAATCCTGGCAGTCGCGGAGGCGGCTAAGAGATTGGCAGACCCAAGTAGTGTGAGAAGACACCAGAGCAGCAGAAAGGCAAGTGGGACTACAGAAACGCCGGTGAGAGCAGGTGGGACAGGATACCGATGCCGATTGTATAGTTTTGAAGCATTTGTCACAGTAAAGGAAGGTTGAGTGTTGTTGTTTGGTTAAAGGGAGTGCAGAGTAGAGGAGGATCGGAGAATCTCTGAGGACGATTTGGCCACCTCTCAAGGGCTGAGTGGATACAAGCCCCCTTCCTCTTCCTTGTATCTCCTCAACTCTCACTAGGGTTTCTGTGTTTACACCAGCAGACATCTTTGCTCTCTTTTCCGCAGAGCGGCTTATGCTCTAGCTTTTCAAAAATTAACTTGAGCCTTCAGCTGCTAAATCGATGCTTTATGTAGGGTTTGAGCTTTTACTGGATTAACCGTCCTTCGCCTTTTGCTTGATTTCCTTGTCCTGCAAAAGAAATTATATATATAGATTTTTTTTTAAATTGTTTTTTTATATATAAACAAATTATGTAAATTCAAAAACTTTACTTTTAAATCAAGAATTATACATATTAATAAGATGGTTTTTTATTAATGATAGTAAAAAATAAAAATTAAATGATTGAGTATAAGTAAAGATATTTAATCCAGAAAAAAATATTTATCCAATTATGTTTATTATTATTTTTATCAGAATTATTTTTTTACTCAATCAAATAATAATAAAAACATATACATATATTAAATTAATTGAATAAAATTAATAAAAATATTCAAGGGTGCACGTGCTTTAAATATCATCTAAGAATAAATTTTTTTTTTTATAAAAAATTATCTATTTAAAAAATTGTATATAAATTATAATATTCAAAAACTAAATACACAGGTTACCATTAAAAAAAAAACTCCTATTAAAAAATGTTAAGGTGAACGGGACTAAACTTTGTTTGACAAGAATTTGATTTTTTTTTAATTTTTTTTATAGTTTTAATATATTGATTTTAAAAATAATTTTTTTAAAAGATATTGATTTAATATATTTTTAAACAAAACAAAATTTTAAAAACATAATCTCTACCCGTAATATCAAACGTTACCTAAATAAGAAAAAGAAAATCATAGAAGATAAAAATTAATTGAAACATGAATTTTAAAATTATTTCAGAAAAAAATATTAATTTTAAAAGAAATATTAGGGAAAAAATCTAGATAGCCTTGATCAAACCTGCACTCCAAATTCCAAAGGGAACTGGGAAAACTAACATGATGATCCAGAAAACTTCCCCGCAAAATGCTATTGGGTGAAGAGCTATATGGGCCATAGTGATCCATTTGCCTGAAATTGAAACCCACTCTCTTTGGCCCATTGGTACATGCATCATGGGAGGTGGGACAACACGGGATCACCTGTGCTGGATTTTGTTGCCAACGTGGAATAATGGTAAGCATGACAGCCTCACGGATGTTGCAAAAGGTAATCCTTCATTCGTTTCTGCCATATTTGTCGATGCATTAAAAAATTTCGAATTTTTAATTTTAAATTAATTTTTTTTAGTATTTTAAATCATTTTTATGTTTTGTTAATGTCAAATGTGATTTTTAAAAAAATAAAAAAAATATTATTTTAATATATTTATAAATAAAAAACATTTTCAAAAATAAATTCACCCATGCTCCAAAACCTGCTTTTATATGTGCTCAATTCTCAAACTCTCATGAACAGAGATAGAAAAAACTGTGAGCGATGGTCATGTGTTTTCCTGCCAGCATTTCTAATTCCATCGAAACCAGCATGTGGTTAGCAAAGAATGTAGCCTCAATCCACTCCTTTCCTCCATTATATACTCGCCCACTCGTGTACAATTAAACGAGCTGATCTATAAGATCCACATCCCCACGAAATTTTGATAAAACAACTAGCATAGGATCAATATCGTAAGAGAAAAAACATGTCATGCCATCGTGTATAACGGCCCTTCAAAAGTTTAAGGTTTGAAAAACCCTAACTTTACATCTTTTACTGTTTCCATCGTTTGTCACACACATTGTATCTTCAAAGAAGAACATTTGTCATCCCCTGTTGGGGTTTCGGTCGACAATGCACGGTATACTCCTAACAAATGTCAAGCGGCAAAGAGGAAGATGACCATGGATAAAGAGAAGAAAAAGTTGTGCTGGTTATAATACCAAAAACAAAATGTCAATCCTGGTTATTCCGTGGGAAGGAATGGTGTCAATGCCATGTTTATGGTTGTGATCAAACTAAAAGACAACAATACTGGATGCCCAACTACCAAATAGCAGACTCAACTGTTCTTCCCATAATATCATTTTTTTTTTTAAAGATGGGCAGCAACGATATCAACCCTTGAGTGATGCACCCACTTTCCCGAGCTCTTCTAGGGCCTTCGAGATCTGTGCCTCACTTAAACCCTCCAACCGAACGCCCCTCTCAACACCAAAATCTGCATAGAAATTGAAGGTTGCACAACTCCACATTACAATCATTGAGCTAAAGAACTAACTCGTGATGGCAGAAAGATAAAAGCACCCAAAAAAATTTCCACAACTCAACAAACGGATAGTGTTTCTTAGCCAAATGACAGGTTGGAATCTTCTACTTCTTGTGGATCTCCCTCGTTCTCTTTTCCTAAATTCAATTGAGCGACTTCACTCCTCAATAGAGTGAGACACGGCACTTCTACTTCTCAGTGTTTTTACCTCTAAGACATTCCAGGAAGTGTTGAAAAAAAGCTAGAAGATTTTATAATTTACTAATCCTGTGTCATTTCTAACATTCCTTTCAATATATAGTGTAAGCCATTATCAATGCACTATGATACTTAAATCCATCACAATATAAAGGCATCAAATGATAAAATAATTAAGTGCAGAAAATATGTTAAAGCATAAACTTAGAGGAACACCCCTTCTCACTTGGTGTGTGGTGGGGGATAGAGAATTCCCAAAGGAAAACAAAAGATAAAGGAACAAATAAAATGAATGACAACCTCAAAAATAAGGTTTTGCATAGCACATAAATGAAGCCCCACCCATTTGCTTGAAACAAACATACAAGAACCAAATAAGTGTCGGAGCCAAATTCAAATATAGACAGGATGATCTTATCAATGCCAAATTTACCAGCAAAATTTCAATTAGAAAACAGTCAATGAGGTTGGAGATTAACTTGAGGTTAATAAATTAGAAGTAACTGAGAAAAAAATCCAATCCTTTATAAGTTAGAGCTGCAGAAAATTTTATAGCATGATCTGCCCCTCTGAAATTCCATCAGAGGTGTCCAACAAGGGTAAGCCGTCACTAACCTACTGGTTCCTCATTGAAATTTATTTTATTTCAAACTAAGTTAGGCAGCTGATATAGCAAATTCAAGAAAAGTACAAATGAAGTCTAACAGTTGACCATGAAAATATGGCATCCTTAACCATTTAACCTATTATATTACTTGTGTATAACTTGTAATTAGAAGAAAAATTGAGTTGCTACGTTGTGACTTATCTGTTGCCAAGACTTTAAGCCAATGGCACATACAGAGTCCAGTCCCAAAAGATTATTGATGAAGAGGAGAAAATGTGTGGCGATAGCATATCTCACAGCCTCTCAATAACATGCATGCTTCAGAAGGAAAAGTATCTAAAATCCAATTAAGAAGAGGCTTCTATGTATTAATATGTTTAGGATGCATTTCGCTTTGGTATTTGATAGAAGGAATCTGAAACAAAATTCGTAGTTCAATTTGGGTATTTTGAAACCCTATGAAGCAATTTAAAGATCGTGGAATTGAGCATTTGCAAGACCATATAGATTTGAGTAATTTCAGAAGACAATAACTACTATTCCTACACGAACAGATACATAGCTTAAGGCCCTAAAAATTAATTGAAACACTAAACGCAATGGAAACCCCACTTATTCATAAAAAAGGAAAAAGAAAAACCCCACTTCAAAGGATTTTCATTAAAAAAACAAAAAAAAAGGTATAAATCTAGGAATCCAACATCCATCAATTTGCAACTTCTACGAAATCCAATTCTACCATAAACCAGTAAAATGCCTGTGAAACATCCGCACAAGCAATATCTAACATCTCTAAGGAGAATTTTAAAGGAACAGTTACGTGACAGGGGAAGAAAGGAAATATAAATGAGAGTGAGGAAAACTGATACCATATCTTGCCCATAACTGAGGCTCGATTCCATTGCATTCACGGATCAGAATTGGGAGTTTTGGGTTAAGGGTCTTCAGATCCTTGTAATTCTTCTCTATAAATGTTCTGTCAAAGAAAAACCCATTAATGATAGGATACAGTCGTCAAAATGGCTAAAGAAAATGGAAACTTGAATCAGCGATAATAAATCGAGAATATATACCTGGTAGATGAACTTGAAGGAGAAGATTGACATAGAAGAATCCTAAGCTCTTTCAGATTCTTAGAAAGGTGCCCTCTCCATGCCATTATCTCTGCTCTGCCAAAACGAGGTGATCGGTCTCTTCCAATCCTCGGCCTCCGTAGTTCTGTTTTGTACTTGGGTTTACCCTTTTTAAAAAATAAATAAATAAAAACTTGAGCTTGCCTTTGCCGAATATGGACCAGGTTAAGAGTCTAATGGGTATTTTAATTCGAGTCCCTATAGATAATTATTTTGCAATTATACCACTTCGCTGTTAGATAATGCCGTAAGCTTTAGAAAAAAGAATAAAAAGAGTTGTATTTTATAATAAAGAAATTTAAAAATCCAAAGCCCGTGAATCTCCGAAAATGAATGCTCAGATGAGTTAAGAAAAAAAGTTGCCAGGAGTGGCAATATTTATGCTTTATCTTTAGGAAATATTAAACGTGAATTTGGTAATATAATGTAAGATATTTTTTAATTAAAATAATATTTTTTAGATTTTTCTTATTTCTAATATCAGTACAAAATCATTAAAGATATATAAAATATCAATTTCATATTAGAGACGTGTATTCTATTCTATCGACTAGATATTTGAGCCCGCGATTTATTGTTGTCTCCGTATAAGAATAATCTAACTATGATTGGGTATTATAATCAACCAGGGTTAAAAAGTTGGGCTAGGTTAGGGTTAGGGTACCATATAAAGCAGGCAGGTAGCGTACTGTCTTTTCCTGGACTCTCATTAAAAATTCCCAGCTCTTCTCCCCAGCAGGCCATCGGTGCGTCTCCGTCTTTCCTTTCCTATCTTTCCCCTTTCTTAAAACAAAACATGAAAATCATTCCTTAATTATTATTGCTATTTTGCATTATTTATTTTTCGTGCCTTTTGTGATTCCTGTTTCTGATTGTCCGATTAGTTATGATTCTGTTTACTCCCTTTGCGAATTTTATGATTGGTCTGTTGTTTATTGTATATTTAGATTTTGGCTACATGGATTCTGTCTTTCTCGTGGATTGCTATGATTAACCAAGTTGTTTTTTACTGTAATTCATGAAATCCAATTGAGATTCGAATGAACTTGTGTCGTGATTGAAATTGGTGGGCAAAATTGTTTGTATTTTACTAAACTTGAATTGTTGTATGAGCTTTAAGTTATGATTTTGTATTTAGCGAAATTTGTTTTGTTGTTTCTTTTCAAGTTATTAATATATCGTTTCCCTTTGTAACTGTTTGTGAACAACTAAAAGATATATTACTTTTCAGTTATTATTTGGATTCAATATTCTTTATCATGTTTATCTAGACCTAGAACTTATAAATAAAGCTGCCTTGGGCTATTCTACATACATGTTTTATTTCATATCAGTATGTTCTTAAGACTTAACAGGTTTCTCTCCGACTCTAAACGGTATTTTATAAGTTCCATCTTAAATATATTACTAGTTTTAGCCAGTGTACTTTTGCTCTTTGATGTTTTCTTTTGATTTCTCCTAACACCATATATCAGTCCTGGTGGTTAATTATAAAACTGTGCTGTCTTTGCAGGTCAATTTGTCTTCTCTTAATCACGCCACAATGTCAGACAGTCACGAGACTGATAAGAACATTGAGATCTGGAAGATTAAGAAGCTTATCAAAGCACTGGAAGCTGCCCGAGGTAATGGCACAAGCATGATTTCCCTTATCATGCCTCCTCGTGATCAGGTTTCTCGTGTCACTAAGATGCTCGGAGATGAGTTTGGAACTGCTTCAAACATTAAGAGCAGGGTCAATCGTCAATCTGTGCTGGGTGCTATTACATCTGCTCAGCAAAGGCTCAAACTTTACAACAAGGTTCCTCCCAATGGGCTTGTGCTTTACACTGGAACAATTGTAACCGATGATGGGAAGGAAAAGAAAGTGACTATTGACTTTGAGCCTTTCAGGCCCATAAATGCATCTCTTTACCTCTGTGACAACAAATTTCACACTGAAGCTCTTAATGAACTCCTGGAATCTGATGACAAGTTTGGCTTTATTGTCATGGATGGAAATGGAACTCTTTTTGGGACACTGAGTGGAAACACTAGAGAAGTGCTGCATAAGTTTACCGTTGACCTTCCTAAGAAGCACGGGAGAGGAGGACAGTCTGCTCTTCGATTTGCTCGACTTCGAATGGAGAAACGCCACAACTATGTGAGAAAGACAGCAGAACTTGCCACCCAGTTCTATATCAATCCTGCCACCAGCCAGCCTAATGTTTCGGGATTGATACTTGCTGGGTCAGCTGACTTCAAGACTGAGCTGAGTCAATCAGATATGTTTGATCCTCGACTTCAGGCAAAAATTCTGAATGTTGTTGATGTTTCATATGGAGGAGAGAATGGTTTTAGTCAGGCAATTGAACTGTCAGCAGAAATTCTTTCCAATGTGAAATTTATTCAGGAGAAGCGCTTGATAGGAAAGTACTTTGAAGAGATAAGTCAGGATACTGGGAAATATGTTTTTGGTGTAGACGACACACTGAAAGGTTTGGAAATGGGTGCTGTTGAAACTCTAATTGTGTGGGAAAGTTTGGATATTAATAGGTACCAGTTGAAAAACTCTGTCACTGGTGAAATTACCGTGAAACATTGGAATAAGGAGCAGGAAGCCAATCATGGCAACTTTAGGGATTCAACAACCAATGCTGAATTGGAAGTTATGGATAAGATGCCATTACTGGAGTGGTTTGCTAACGAGTACAAGCGTTTTGGTTGCGCTCTGGAGTTTGTTACTAACAAATCACAAGAAGGGTCCCAGTTTTGTAGAGGGTTTGGAGGTATTGGTGGGATCCTCCGTTACCAGCTTGATATGAGATCGTTTGATGAGCTTTCAGATGAAGAAGTTTTTGATGATTCTGAATAGCAATCAGCCAACTTCACCCCATTGCTGGTGCAGGAAAATGGGGCTAAAGAGCCTGCACCAGCATGCGCTGCGCCGCGTTCGAATTTGCCCAATGCTCAGAAAAGTTTGTTAAAGATCTAATCAAGGTCCTAATCTCTGAACTCATAGCATCTGTAGCATTCTATTACACTTATTTTTGTTTTTGAGGAATGATCGGTTTCAATATACCTGATGTTCATTTTTCATTTTTATTTTAATAATAGGGATATTTTCCAAGTTAAAACAAGCTTCATGTGGTGATGATGCTTGCTTTGTGTCAAGGAGCTGCATCTTCTCTGGAGTATGAATCATGTTCTTGGCTTGCTCTGGAGTCTTGAGATGTTACAGAACCAACTTGGTTGATGAGTGGATGATGAGACTGCAGATATCTGCATAGAACACCACGGTTGTGTTTTTTATGAATATATATACTTGTGCACTTCAAAAAAGATTTAAGGTTTGGTTGTCTTTGATATGTTTAAACTTATGTGAGATTGGATATGCGTATATTGATGACCGTTACTTTTGGTTATCTTAATCTTCTACTATCATAATTATGTTTGTTTATTTCTCCCTCTCTAAATATCATTGAGTTTCTAATCTGACCCAAATGAATTAGACCACTGTATTCACATGATTGCATGCATTTGGATGTTGTGTTGATTCATGCACTAGTTTGTTGATGAAGCGCACATGTGATCTGGTGGTGATTACAGGGATTGTTTTTTTATGTGGTGATGAGATGCTTGATATCTCAGCCCCAGCCTGTCTTCCAAGGCCTCCGTTGTTTCAACACCGATTGTCTGAACTGGTAGCCTGTATCATTGTCCTGCGATGACTTCTTTTCCCGGTGAGAAGGAAAAGAATCATCTCTGCCTTGCTCTGCTTCTGCTCCATCGATTCATCATGATGCCACATGACTATAGTGGGATGATTCAAGTCCTAAACTCCAGGTTGATGATGAGCCGGTAATTCTCTCTGGTGTTACTACTTTGTTTGCCGTGGATGGAAAGTTTTATGATAACCACGAATTATAGTACGACTCTTTTTCTCCCCTCTTTCACCTAGTTAATGAAAAATAAGTAAATAATAAATCTTTGGACTATAATAAAAATTATCGTGAATTTAGGATTAAAAATATATTCATACTAAAAGACAAGTTTCTAAAATAACAAAAATTGAAGAAGAAAAACCACTGTTATAAAAATGAAGCTCCGAAGGCCAAATCTTTAGCTGTGTATAATTTTTACTGTGAGGTGCTCGCGTTGAACACTTGCTAGGGATCAAAAAGTGAAGACGATGAAAAATAGAAAACATGTGAAGGAGTGCTCTGCATAAACCAAGAATTTCTGATAATAACATGTGATTGATAGCAGATTTGGCCTCAATGCTATCCTATGATCCTTTTATTTTTCAATATTTTTATTATTTCATCAAGTAAAGTATCGAAATCCAAGACCAGCCCAAGTAACACCAGGGTTTAGTAGCAACCATATCGAATGGAATATTGATCTATAAAATGATGGATGTTCGATGTTGAAGACAGAAGTGGCCATTACATCACCTTCCCATGCAACGTGACTCGAAAATCAAGTATTGTTATCAAACTTCAAACCCTACTTTTCATATATTTATGTAAGAAAATCTTGATTTTTCTTGTTTGTGTTGGCAAAATATATTGGTAGTAACATAAGCCTTGAGATTTTGTGCAATATGTTGAAAACAGAGCACAGGATTGCAGTGGCATGAATGGATGGGAATAAAATTTGACAATAGAAGAAGAGGTTGGCACCAGTGGATCACGATACCACGCTTGGCATGCCAAGGCAGGGGTGGAACGTTCCGTCATGAACTGCCTGCCATTAGGGACCTCCATCACTCCTCTCTTCTATGTAAGACATCAACCGATCCAAATCATCCTCGTTTGATTCCAAAATAAAATTACTCGAATCGGACTGCAACGAACTAGAAATGATGCGCAGAGTTGAGCCAAGAGTTCTAATTTTCAAGAAAAAATAGGTGGGAGTGCTCTGAATAAACCCATAAGCCAGGAAACGCACTACTGGACACCCCAGATGAAGCATTCAACTGCGGGGACCCAGAGTTGCCGATACTTCTTGGAACTCTGCTCCTCAAAATAGAAAACTTCCAGTGTGGCCATGACCAACTCTTGATGGGGCAGAGGCTCGTGCCTGATAATACCATCCATACAAGCTATTATCACCACAGCTAGACATCATAGCAGCAGCAACTTCTATATCAACCTTCCATCCAAGACTTTTAAAGTATGAAATTTGAATGCGATCAACTTCCCAAGGTTAGAACAGATCTATTTATCCCATCAGGCAGGAAAACTAAGCAAGCCATCTCCTCTGCTTACTACCTAATCAAATTTTGTACAGAATCATTCCGTCCAGTGATATCTGGGACAAAAGGATCCAGGAATTCCCCCATTGAAGCAAACTTGTTCATTATCCTCCTTTTGTGTGCCAGGATAGGATAGCCATTCCTACTGTGATTTTGATTGATAGGCGTACTTGTCACGTGTTGATGACAAATCACTACATGTTCCATGTTGTTATTTGCCACGGATGCAGAACTCTTCAAAGCTAGGCAAGACTTTTCTGTTCTCCTCAGGCATTCAATTTCAGATATCTAATTATGATCAACTGGAAGAACAGATATATAACTATCTCAATACGTGCATTTTACGCATAAATAATATTCATCTTGTTATTATATCAAGAACCAGACATACAAGTAAAGATGGCAGCTAATTCGGGCTAACCAATCCGTAAAAGGTCTCTAGAATTGCTTTAAAAATTCAGTCGACCTGTGTACATAACCAAAAGGTCAGCAGTGCATTGTGAGCAAAAATTAACTGACAAAATAAGATGGGGGAAAGCTTAAATAAATGCACAGAAGAGGATCCCTGCAAAAATGATGAAGTTCTCAACAAATCCATAGCTCCATTGTTACAGCACTCGCCAAGGAATGCCCAACGTGCACCTTTCCTTGTGGACTGGGTTGGGAATAACTCTTATTCCTGACAGAAGAAAAGCAAAATTTAAAAGAATCCAGGAAATTGCATTAAGATAAAATGCTGCCAAAAGGATTAAAACCATGTGGGTGAAATGGTACACTATAAGGAAGAAGGCACTTTGAAGGATTGAAACTCCAATAAATACAATACAGAGCTTGTATGTCAATGAAAGACTAGTCCACAGAGGAGAAATTAACCATCAACACATTCAAGTTCGCAGTGTTGATTTGGACTCCAAACTTCCAGAAAGTGTCTTTCATTGAGAGCTTTTTCTTTTTTGACATAGAAGGACAGATTCATTGTATGGTCTTAGAAATCATATCAACTGTTATCCAAATCATTTCCTATTGTTATCCTCCAGACGTTTTTACACACTGATGAGAGCTTTTTCTATTTTTACATGGAAGGACAGATTCATTATATGAGCTGAGTAGTCATATTAACTGTTATCCAAATCATTTCCTATTGTTAGCCTCCAAACTTTTTTACTAACTAATGAGTCATTATTATCAACTAGAAGTGGGTTAGAAAGGACTTGGAAAAGGAATTGTTTATTTTATTTGTTGTCAGGACAGGGACGAACCAGTCCTGTTGTCTCCACTTCAAATCTGTGCAAGACAAATTCATCTCAAAATCAGCGGACCACCTTAAATGCTTGGTAGCACAAAATTCCTGTCTTTGGTGCTTCTAAGGGTTGGGAATTAGGTTATGCCAGAATAATTTCTAGAGCCATTGGCATTCTGGAGTAAAGAAATCGGAGGGGGAACATGTCCCATCATTAGTGCTTAAATTCTTGCATTAAGGAGAGGAACAAAGAGCCCCCATAGCAGTTCTAACTTACAAGCGCTCAGAAACACAGATGCCTAAAATTCCAGCCTCTTAAGCAGATGCTACAAAAAGCTTCGTGCTGAAAATTATAAAGGAGAAAAAGAGAAGAGGATGGCTGCAAGCATAAAGATTTGGAGAAATTAGTTCTGGACCCATATTTCAAGCAGAATAATACCTGTTCCATAGGTGTGGCTTCATTATCCTTATGTTCCTCCAAATTGTTTGGTTCAGCCTCATTTTGATTATCAGTAGCCATTTTGTCATCATGTTCTCTGACACTATTTGACCCAGTATCATCCAAGATTTTCAGATCTGCAGGAAGTTGACCTGAGTTCAATGCCTGTTATGCAATAACAATTTGGATGTGAAATGTTAGTATAAACATAAAAATGAGATATTGACATAATCAATTTCAAGATATTCAAATAAGCAAAAAGATGCACCTTCTCGAGTCTTGCAACTTCTTCAAGAGTCTGCGAATTGACAATGGCAGCCTGCAAACCAATCATACAACCAAATGATAACCTGAATTAATTTAAAGATGCACTGATAGCAAAATATGCAGTATCCATCAGAAGTACTTAGAAGAAAAGGAAAAAAACTGTACAGCACTATGTAACTTCAAAATTCAGGTTTCTGGTCATTATGAACAATAACGGTGCTTCAACTTCATATACAGAACCAGATGTTCAAGAAAAAGAACATTTAATATGGAAGTCGTGCCCTGACCTCAACCAGGGCCTATTTCAAACATATTTGATTTTTCTTTAGTCTTCATTAAGTTAGCTATGGTTATTTGGGTTGCTTGAAAGCTGGTTCATTTTTTTATAGGCTTTTTTGAGTTTTAGAGTTGGGATTAGTTCTGTAGTTGCAATATTTATTGGAAATAGACAATAGCATTGGTTCAAGAAATCATTTATTATTCATGTGTCTTGCTAATCCAGCATGTGGTCTTTATCCAGGTTTTCCTGGTCAAAAAGAAGTGAGCTTTTTTACTATATCAGAGAAGAGTTTGAACTCCAGGTTCCATGAGGTTGAAGAGCATAGATAAATCCCAATCAAAGGTCTGTGATCTGTTTATTCAGAGGCAATAACATCACATTATTGAGATTTAAGAAACCATTAGCTGGTGTGATTGCCTTCTCCTTGGTGTGAATGTGATTGCTTAGGAGCCATCGCTATAATTGCCTCTACTCCCTTGTATTTTTCTTCTTTAAGAAATATGCACCTAATTCTTCACAATCAGGGCCACTAAATAATCAGCAAAACTCACATCTTTTTAATGTCAAATCCAACTGTAAGCTATAGCTCTATCTTTCTACCAGAGAAAAAGAAAGAAAGATAGGTTGTCTGATGATTCTACACGAGTAAATGCTTTATCTCTGAGCATTAGGTAATTAACAGCTCTCATACACAACCAAAAAAGAAAGGCAAGGGCATCCCATGTTCAATAGGATGTGCTCAAAGATCCAGGTAGGTTGCATAGCTCTCATACACAACCTAATACGTGCTGGTTATTTGAAATTGCAAGCAAAGCCCATAGCCCAGCCCCAAAAACAGGTCAATCAGATTGGATCATTTGACATAGAACAAATTTTATGGTTTCCATGTCTGGTGGGCTAGGCAGATTGAAACCAGGAATGCCATTTGGAATTTTGGTGTTCTGGACAAAATAAATTACAAAATGATGTTCATGCTAAGGGCAGACCCAAGTTGCCATTATTTCATGATCAGTAAATGCATTGACTCTATCTCCCTAAATAATATAAAAGATACGATTGAGCAAGGTTGGACTGGAAAATGATGGAGAGAACAGACAGGCTGAACGCCCTTGATGCTCTAGAGCACATAATAATCATACAAGCTCTTTTCCTTCCAAAGTGTATGAGTAGAGAGTGCAAATATTAAGTGCTAAAGACAATGCCAAGACATTTAAATTATGTTAGAGCACACTCAACACCTCCACACTTGCTGAAATTTGGTGGGGTTGACATCAAGTAATTAGGTGTGATGAGAATAGTACCTTGATTGCTATAATCTGCTCTGGTGTAGGAGCAACCACTTTAGGAGCCTGTTGTTCCTCGGCAACTTCTAGAACATTTGGAACCTCACCTGGAGTGAATGTCTTGACAGATTCCCTTCTAGCCTCTTCTTCAACCTCCTTGGATGCAAACAAATGTTCTGCTTCCGCTCTCTCCTACAATTCAATGGCAGTATTGCAAGGCAATTCAGCACATGAATAAACATAAAATACTATATTTCAAAAATACAACAGACAGGAAGCATTTTTTGATCTTTTATGAAAAAGCACTCATTTAAAACTCTGGTATCGCTGAGGTAAAATATAGTAAAGTACTTAAGCAAAACCATCTGTATGAGTAAATAAAGGCACCAAGCACACAAAAAGAGCAAGGAACTGCAGAACAATGAAGCAAATTTGATAAAGCTAGTCTCACCTTGCCTTTGACCTTCTTAAAATCAAGAACCCGGAGTGGTTTTAGTTTGTGAATCACATAGAGCCTATAATTTGGCTTTTTGGTGATGTTATTATCCAAAAGACTAAGGAAATGCAGCTTTGGAAGAGAAGCAAGAGGATCAATCTCTGCCAAATTGACAAGCCTATTGTTTGTAAGAACCAACGTGTGTAGTTTTGGCAAGTACTCTGCAAAATAAAGCAACACAAACTCGTTGTGCTTAGTAACCCCGAAAAAAAGAGGCACCATAAGATCTTCAACAGGATGCATAACATGATAAAATTGAAGTATTGTTAAAAGCTGACCTCCAATTTTAGCATTGATACGCGTAATTCTGTTGTTGTTAATTATCAAAGTGCCCAACCGATTAAGATAGGGCATGTTTTCAAGCTTGACAATCTCATTGTCAGACAGATCAATGGTATCAAATTGGTCCTGGTGAATGATAGCACAAGCAAAGCCAGAGTCATTGAGCCGTGAGTGCAAGGCATACAGCTCTACACCAATAGTGAATGCAACATAAAGCTTGTACATGAAATAATACAGCCAAGTTTCAGGCTAGCAAGTTCATGTTTGAGGAAGAAGAAGTACCTCAGTAGCACCCAAGTTTTCGATTACAGGAATCTTGTTACCTGCGAGTCAAAATCCGGTTTTCCCCAAATAAATTATACTTACAAGCAAGCAGTGGAAGAGATACAGAGAGAGTATGTGCGTGGTGGTGCTTGTTAGGGTTTAGAAAGGGAAGGGAAATAAGGAAGAGACCTCGAAGATCCAACTCGCGCTCCTTGATGGCATTGAAGAAATGAGGGCTTTTCCAGATCAAGTCGGCCGTCAGTCTCACCATCTCTGCTTTAATCCTTTCTTCTCCTCTCTTCTCTTCTTGAACACTACTTGCTCTCAGTTGTTCTGCTGGAGCAAAGCGGTGCTGCTAATTCTTAAATATTGTTATTCCTAACGGAAAAAGGGAGAGGGAAACCAATGATGTTGCCCCGTTTGTTTGCTGGAAAGTGGTTTTTTTTTTTAAAGTGAATTCTGGGAAAAATGAATTTTTAGAAAGTGAATTCCGGTGTTTGGCAGTGTTATGGAAAATGAACTAGAAAACATTTTCCAGTGTTTATTTAAGTTATGGAAAATGATCTGGAAAATAATTTATTAATAAATTAATTTTTTTTTCAAGTTTATTAAAATAATGAGGAACAAATCTTACAAATTAAAAAGTTGAATGAGAATGAAATTGAAAAGAAATATAATTTCATAAATTATCTCAAATAAAATAAATAATAATCAAAATAATAGAGATCAAATCTAAATTTTTTAAAAAAAAAATAAAAGGTGAATAAATTAAAATAATAATAATTAACATTTCATAAATTATTTCAAATAAAATAAGTGACAATAAAAAAAATGAGGACCAAATTTGATAGATAAAAAATTTCAATAAAAAAATGATAAGAAAAAAGCAGATAGCAATTATAAAAATAAAAACCAAAATTAATATAAAAATTAAATTTTAAGAGATGGAATTGAAAAATAAATATTCAAAACAAATTATATATAGCAATCAAAAGTTTGAAGATCAAATTTGATATAATCAGCAAATAATGACATTTCTAAATTTTTCACAACTTCCGGAAAGTGTTTTCCGCCCAAATTTTCCGGAAAACACTTTCCTGAAAACCAAGCCAAATTCTTCTTTGACTGGAAAGTGTTTTCCGTTGACTGGAAAGTGTTTTCCGTTGATCAACTTTCTGGAAGACAAACAAACACAGGAAAGTTTGGGAAGTAGTTTCCCGGAAAGTGAATTCCGGGAAACAAACGGGGCCTTAACCTTATATCACTTGTTTTTCCAGAAGCATAATAATAATAATAATAATAATAATAATAATATATTACTCTCGTTCCACTACATGTTGAATTTATCTTAATATAATAAATTAAATATATAAGCTTTTTCATCTTGTGATTTTGGGAGTATTTGGGAATATAGCTACGGTTGTTTTTTAAAGTGTTTTTTATGTTGAAATATATTAAAATAATATTTTTTATTGTTTAAAAAATATTTTTGACATCAACATATTAAAATAATCTAAAAATATTAAATCATGATTATTTAAAAAAAAAAAACCTCAAACACAACCAAGTTTAACCGCCATGTCAAACAGTCACTTTAAGCTGCATTGACTTTTCAAAACCGTAAGCAGGTAATTAGACTAAAAACACTATACACGAAAAATATTAAATAATGACATTAAAAAAGCTAAATTAAAGAATGATATCAAATAGAAAGTGGTTGGGGGTAGAATGAGGATGAAAAATAAATATAAATAAATTAGAAAGCAACTGTAAAAATTTAATTAGATGGTTCGGTTGAAAAGAAAAATAACTTTGAATATCATTTTTATTTTATATTATGGACTATCTATACAGTTGTGCTTAGTAAATTTGTTTATTAAAATTATTTTTTTAGTAAATCAAATAATAGTAGAAAGAGATACACAAATAAATTAACTCATAAAAAAAACACAGGAAAATAAGGTGTAATGATGATTTTTTATTTTCATCAATAATAATAATAATAATAATAATAAACAATGAAAAATATAAAAAAGAGAGAGATAGAAAATCTCGGCAAGTAATTGATACTTAGTTTTGCAAAATAAAAATTATTTTCATTAATATAAAAAAAACAAAAGCATCAGGAATCAAGTTTGAGGTTGAAACAAAAAATTAGATGAAAATGAATACGAAATTGACATTGGCATTTAGTTATAACATGTGAGGTAAGCATGGTTAACCTTGTTTGACATCCAAGGGTGGCATTCTTTGGTGCCACCCAAGTGTAATCATTTTACTAATTGGGATCGAGTTTTTTTTCCTCTGAGGAACTTGTTTTGGATGGGATATCTTCGTTTCAAAGCTAGGATAGCGGGCATGAAAGGTTGACACAAGTTAACTTGGGTCATTTTTTTTATAGATTTTTTTAATTATTTGAAGTTCATCCATGAATATATATGGTTGGTTTGGGATTGAGTTTTGTAAAAATAAATTATTTTATATGGAGTTATTCTAGTCTCATAAATCAATTTATAAGTTTTATAAATTAATATGAATTTACTTGGGTTGTTGTTTTTTTAGTTTTTTTGATATTTTCCAAACGTCATTATATCGTTTTATGCACTGGGATTCATATTCCTTTTTAGTTTTCTTTCCACAAGTTCATTGTGCTCTTGTAAATTAAGTCGCTAGTTTAACTTGTGTGCCAGGGTCCAGAATTGACTTTAGTAAACATGTTTTTTTTTTTAAATATAAATGGTTATTCTTTTTTTTTTTCTCCATCAATATTTGTTTGGTTTAGTATTTAACTTTCTATTATTATTTTTTATAAGGTTATCATGATCTTATACCCTGGATCGCAAGTTTTTTAGGTTAGTCAAAGCTGACACAAATCAACCTAATATGTCAGTGTGCCAGTATGAAAAAAATACATTATCTAACATGTTGGTATCTAAATATCTGTAAAAAATATTTTTTAATATGCACAAAGTTTCGAGTTTATGATTTATTGTTTTTACTCTTATAAAATACTTCAGATGTATTTTTATATTTTCTTACTGATTAAAAACAAATATTTATTCGACTAATTGTTAACATCAACTAAAGATCTTGTTTATATCTAAATAAATAAGGGATTCAATTTGGGATAATCAATATGTTTAAAACTAGCTAGGACATGAATGATGATCTAGGGACATGTTTATATTATATACTTTAAAACTTAATCTGTATACTATTTTTTTTGTCACGGCATGTATTGTTAAACTGATGTGTGTATGCATATTATTTTAATATATTATTTTTAAAAAACTTAATGTAAAATATAATGTCCATGTCATGTAAAACCTTTGATAGCTGACAAATAAATATTCAAACTTTTTTACTCGATTTCTTATCTGACCCAAGTTTCAAGATAAATTATATCAAAATTGTTCCAACATGACTTCTTTGTATTAACAATTCAAATGGGATTTCAAATGACTAATAAAAACATAGTTTGATTTTAAAAAAAATATAAAGATAATGATATAGTGGATTGATTCGATTTTCACAAATTAACTTGTTAAATCCATGATCTCGCCCATGGGCTCCAGTAGTTTTTTTTTTTTTTTTAATGTGTGTGTGTGTGATGACTGATAACAAAATACCACTCTCACAGCTAAGCAATAACTTGGTGATATATTATTTAATCAATATTATGAGAATTTTGTATGAAGAAAAAATAAATGAATTATAAAGCAATTTTTTAATCAATATAAGGTAACCCATTAAACTCTCAACCTAGATCATGGATTTAACTAGATTTAATAACTTATTTTTAATCATTTTTTTATTATATAATAACAATTATACTTGCAAAATAAAGCACAAACTCACTATCAAGATATTTGCTAAAGATTGTGATGTGCCCATGCAAAGTAAGTCAAAATAAATTATGATATTCAATAGTCAATTAACTCATCAAACCTTATGATCTGGTGGATTTCCATGTTTTGAATGACTTTTTCTTGATGAAATTATTTTTTATTCAACTAAAAAAAAATAGAAGCTCGTAAAACTAAACACTTATTAGACGCTATAAAGTTTGTTTAAAATCATAATACACCGTCAAAAAACAAATCATGAAGTTCAATTTAAAATAAACAAAACGTTAAAGGATGAATTGAAAATAATAATAAAAAACAATGATGAATGTTGAGATTGAGGGAAAATTCAATAAAAAAAATAAATGGATATGTATGAGACTATTTTTGACTTTTTTTTCATTATAAAATAGATGACATATCAATTGTCTTTTTTTCATATATAGAAAAAGTAACTCATCACTTATTATTTCAGATTTTAATCATCATAATGGGTTGAGAAGTTTAGGAGTTGACTTTAAGGGGTGACAAACCCATTCTCACCCTTAATAGCATAGGGAAAATATTTTACAGTCCTTAAAAAACTTGTTTCTTATAATTAAGTTAAAAATACCCTTGAACTGAGAAAAAAAAATATCAGGCTAGACTTTCTTTTGTTGTAGCGAGATAGAGAAAAAAGAAAGATCCAAATGAAACTCTCTTTGTGAAATATTAACACTAAAAATGACGAGTTTGATCATAAAAAATAGTTATTTATCACTTTTCTCTCACTTTCACTATAACTTAATGATTAGATCTCTTTTATTCCGCACTAAAAACTATTACACAAACATAATAAAGTTTAGATCTAAATTGTTTAATTTATAAGCTAAATGGAAATATTTTGTATGGACAAAGTTCTAAAGAAAAAAATACATTGACTAAAAGGTTTTTTTAAAGGCCTTATATATCTTGTTTTTGTTTCAATCTTGGTCTTTTATCTTTTAAAGTTTAAAACTTGATTCATTGTCTTTTAAAGTTTCTCAAATAATAAAATTATGTTTTTTTTCTCGTGAAATAGAGTACCTGCTGGTGATAGAACATTTTTCCCTACCAATATCAAAATAACCATGACCATCAACCCTAAACTTCAACCAACACAACATTAAAAATTTAGATTGAAAAGAGAAAAAATTTGATAATCAAAGGCTCACCAAAAACAAAGAGAACAAAATTGACAATATACTTGTCTTTAAAAAGGTATGTTGATATTTATTAGTATCCATTTTGTTTCTTTTATTTTTATTTTTCTATAAACAATAAAATTGGATTTTTTTTATTGGATTGAACATCAATCTAATACTAATATATTTTTACGAGACCACAATAATTGCATAAAGAATAAATAAATAAAATCTTAAAAACACAATAGTGAATTATAAATTGAGAGGGAAAAAATTGAATTATAAAAAAATGTAAAGAAGAAAAGGCAAAACACTAATAACTTTTAGTTTTTTTTTTAATGAAGAAGTAAACTTGAAACTCATTAAATAAACATGTTTTATTTCAAATAATCCTATATAAATTTTGAAAGCGACATATATGTTTTTGAAACATATAAAATAAATTCTAATCGCGTGATTAAGTAACTTATCTTGTTTATGTATATAAAAAAGGGATCAGATTTATGTATAACGTTAGTATTCTATTAAGACCAATCATCCACGTGGATAGTTTCTAGTGGACATGAAGATGAAACACACGCTGTTGCATCGTCTCGAACCGAAAGATAGAAAACCGTCATCAAAGTCCATAGACACCGTTTGATCACTAATTAACGGTGTTGATTCGAAGACATGACGTGTCATCTAATTATCTTTTTCCTTGACCCCGGCCCCCTCCCTCTTTCCTTCTCTCTCAGAAAGCAGTGATGCCACAACCTCTACATTCACAGACCGAGACGAAACCACTTCATTTTATAAACCAAACAAACTTCATATGATTACCACTTAATCCTCACATCAGCTATAATAAATTCCTGTTTAATCTTTAGTTAACATGGAGCGTGTCGCATTAAGGTTTCTGGTGGCGACGGCAGTGATTTTAGCCGTTGCGACGGTGATCAGTGGCGAGCTAGTTAATGAAACTTCTGCTACAGAAGGATTATTATGGTCGACGGGAAAAGACGAGTCTGATCTATTGAGCAAGGCTGAGCCGGAAAACAGGGACGATTCATCCTCCTCGGTTGTTAATGACCACGAAGACCTCGACGGCGGGTTTTCTTCTCTCGAGGGGATGTTGCATTGGGCCATTGGTATGAAGTCATTCTTTTTGTTTCTGAATCTTTTTCTTAATGTTTTTTTTTTCAGTGATAATACTATTTGTTTTTTGTTATATATTAGGGCATTCTGATCCAACGAAATTGAAAGAAAGCGCAGAAGATGTCCAGCGCTTGCCTGCTAGCGAGTTACAGAAGCGTCAATTAGAACTTAAGGTTATAATTTTTAGTAACATAAGGTTTGGTTAGTCTTGCTTGCTTCCGCTGCTGCTAGTAAGCTGTTATTAATTTTTTCTGCTGTTGTTTCGGTGATATAGGAACTGATGGAGAAGATGAAAATGCCATCGGATGCAGAGTTGATGCAGACGGCAATAGATGATTTAAACAATTCTTCTTCATCTTTTGGGGATCGCCAACGAGCGTTGCAGGAGCTTCTTATACTTGTTGAGCCACTTGACAATGCAAATGGTAAGTGTAATTCTTGCTATTTTTCAGACAATTCAAATGGTAATAGTAATTCTTGCTATTTTTCATAAATTTCTTCTGGGGTATGTACCGATATATATTGAACTTGAGTTAATTATACTATCATAAACAAATTAAATAAGCTTAGGCTTTTTTCTTTTAATTTCATAATGTTACCAGTGCATCCAATAATTCACAGAGATGTAGTGGCCTTCTTCTTCTTCTTCTTCTTAATGTTAAAGATGTATTGCCCTACTCCTCCAATATTTCACAAAGATGTAGTGGCCTTGTCTCCTTCTCCTTCTCCTTCTTGGCTTCAGAGTACGATACTCAAGAACAATCTACTAAGCGTATTATTGAACCTCCTTTGCCCCGCTAACAATTTGTAGGATATGCTTGGAGAAGTTTTGCATTACTTAAATGAACGTGACCTTATAATTATGATCCCTATACTTGTTTTGTGTGGGAGAGATTCCAGATGTGTTTTTGGCTGCATTATCGGTGACTAATAATGTCACTCTGATATCTGTCAGATTTGAACAAACTTGGTGGACTTGCCATAGTAATCCAACAACTTGATCACCCTGACCAAGACATAAGGAGACTTTCTGCATGGGTGCTCGGAAAAGCTTGTCAGAATAATGCAGCTGTTCAAAAACAGGTCTGCTTATTTTCTTCGGTGAACTTGCTGGATGCATGTTTTACCATGTATTCTATAGTTTTTTTAAGTTTTTCCTTCATCTTTTATTCTCTTTGTCAATAATGGTTGCTTCTTTTGCCGTGGATTGCTCTATTCTTTTTAGATGATATGCTTAACAATGAGTTAATAACCAATTCTGAATAATCATGTCTTTCAGATTTTGGAACTTGGGGCACTGAATAAGCTAATAAAGATGGTACAATCTACATCCATAGAAGAAGCCATTAAAGCACTATATGCTGTTTCGACATTGATCCGAAACAGTTTAGCTGGCCAGGAATTTTTTTATGCAGAAGCTGGGGATACAATGCTTCAGGTATCGTAGGAAGTGTCCTATTTAGTGCTGGTAATTGCACCAAATATTTTGATGTGTTCCATGTTGTGCCGATCCTCGGAAAATTAGGAATGATCGCTCCTTTCTCCTTCCATCTCAGGAAATACTGAGCAACTCAAGCAATGATATCAGACTCCGCAGGAAAGCTGTTTCTGTAGTTGCTGATCTAGCAGAATATCAATTAGAAAATATAGCAGGAGCTGAATCTCCATGCTTCAGAAATCGCTTCTTCCTGAAGTCTGTAGTTGATCTAACAGCATCAACAGATCTTGATCTCCAAGAAAAGGTCGTTCTTTAGAATCTTTTTTGTTGTTCATATTCACATGGAGTTTTAATGTATTTGATGCAGGCAATGCCATGTTTTAACCAGTGGTTGTGATCACTGCAGGCCCTCGTTGCAATCCAGAATCTGCTGCAACTTAAAACAACCGAGGCTTTGGTTTTTAAGGATTTTTGTAATTTGGATGGTTCCTTGGAGAGGATGAGGCAGCAGCTACTAGATTTAATGGCAGAGGAAGATCATCGGGACTATGCAGTGGATTTGGAAACCCTCAGAAGAGAAGTTGAGCAGATTTTCCATGAAAAGCTAGGAAAGGTGGAAAATTACAGCTTCCATGATTTCTGACTATCATTTCCATGCAATCTTATTTGACTAGAAGGAATTAACTGGAATTTTGTAACAGGTGATGAAGGTTCCAACATGAAGAGACATTTTTGTGCCTATACAATGTTTATGGTGTCGGGATTTCGGTGCTTGTGCCCCTCTGCAATGGATTTCTTTCCTATATGAATTGAGCGGCTAGTTTTGATGGAGGCATAGGTTCGAACATGTTTTGCCAATATTTTTCCACATAGGAATTACAAAGACCTTTGATGTTAGTTTGTTGATGCTGGGATATATAGAAAAAAAGGAAAGAAAACCCATCAAAAGTAGAGCTTATTGCGGTAGCGCTCTTTTAGTTTGATATAATCAGTAGAAATAGGTATCATATGGCTCTATGTGACCGGAACCTGATGTCTTAGCCCTTTCAGCATGCAGTGCTTTGTTGCAGTTTTACTCTCCACTTCCTGTATTAGCTTGTGTGCAGTAGATTTGTTTGTGTAAATGGTGCCCCTGATCGACATCTTTCCCTCTGAAAATCCACGAAAATGCTTTCTCAACCCCCCATGTCTTCCAGAGGAAGGTATGAAAATAGGCTTCGCCACGTGAAGTTGACCAACATTTTCAGCTCGCAGAACCTACAACTTCCTGCTTCTTATTGCTTGGATAGGCAAGGAATCAGCCGATAGGAAATAGTGTCTGATCGTGTTACGTACTCTGCATCCATTATCAGCTTTTCTTGTGCGGATGCCGTTGGCATTTTTTTATTTTATTAATATTGGTTTTCATGTGAATCTATCTCAATTAATATTATTTTATGGGATTTGAAATTAATAATTATATAAAACTCTAATGACCAGAAACAATAATACTCATACAGTGCAAACTTTTTAATAATAAACTTGTACCAAAGCAATGTGGAGAAAGTACATAAGCTGTCCAGAAAAATAAACAGTGAAGTGTTTGGTTAAAACTGTGGTTGAGATTGAAATTGAAAAAGAACAGTTTTGTGTGTTTAGTTATCAAAATTTTTATATTATTTTTAACTTGTGAAGTTACTGTAAAGGGTATAGAGTAATATACTAATTATTTTTTATAAACATGTTTTTGTATAATAATATATTAAAAGCATTTTTAAAATATTTCATCATTATATTGAAATTATTAAAAAACACTAAGAAATATTAATTTAATATATATATATATATATATATATATATATATATATATATTGTAATTACTTTAAAACTATAGTTGAGTTTAAGGTGGATAAAAAATAATTTTGTATATTCGGCTAACATGACTTTTATATTATTGTCAACTTGTGATATTACTTTAAAGTTTCTCTCTCTCTCTCTCTCTCTCTCTGTATATATATATATATATATATATATATATATATATATATATATATATATATATATATATATATATATATATTGTTTTTTAAATATTTAATAATTATAATAATAAAATATAATTAATAATTCAAGTAAATTAGACACTTGTTTTTATTCTCTCATTAAACTACTTGTAATTTCATCACGAACTAAATCTGTACGTGAAAGCTTCTACGATCCCAGAATAGCATATGATAAAATATCATTTGAAATAAAATTAGAATTGCAAAATAAAAATTATATTGTGATATTCATTTAATATATTTATTTATTGTAATTATTTTTTTAGATTATAGTAATAAATTGGGACACACACACACTCCAAGACGCGCACACACACCTAGCCCCCCAGACCAAAATACACACACACACAAATACACCACCCCCAGACTCACCCACCTTATCCCTCCCAACTTCACCCTGTAGAAAGAGGCAATTTATTGCTTTCCGTGAACATGCGTTTTAGTGTATTTTTATGTGGGTTCCATGACAATAAAATCTGTATTTTTTCTTTAACTAAATAGCAAAACTATTGTTTTTTTTTAAACTTTGGTTTGAATTTCAATACCAAACAGACACTGAACCACAGTAAAAATATTTTTTTTAAACTGTTTTTTTTAATCTCAACCACAAAAGCAAAAGAAATACCAAACAAATTCTAAATTGAAATTTTAAAAGGACTAATAATAAAAATTACAAAAAGGACCGATAGTCGAAAACATGCAATTAAAAAGACTACCCTAGAATTTAAATGATTAACAAGAATTTTGCGAAAATTGAAGAGAGAGAGAGAGAGAGAGAGAGACGCTATGAGAAACAATCTATCAAAAGCCAACCATTTTACTCTGTTTTTTGGAGGAAGAGACACCGGGGGAACCCAATAGCATAAATATTTTGCATTTAGGATATTCAAGTAATTTTCATTATAAAAAAAAAAAACTGAGAAGCACCTTAATAACTATGGAACTATAAATGGTGCGTACAAAACGACAATTTTATCATTCAATTTTTTTTCGAGGGTAAAGACAAATGTAATTTACTAAAAAAGGAGCATAGAACATTAGTATTACACAGAATGAAGAGGAAGCTGCATGTAATAAATACAGAAAGAAATCACTAGAAACTTCTGGAACAATGTTTCAATTAAGCTCATCTTTATTGCCCAATCAAATGAAACAATGGTGTCAAATTGCTAATGAGATACCAATTTCAGACCAAAAACTGGTAGCATTGAGACTGCGCCACCCACCGAGTGCGTGGAGTTTGTTGGGAAACGTTTACACACTTTGTAGCCCGAGCCAGCAACTACCTACCTACCATACCAAATGGCAAACACGAAATTACTTCAATACCCTCAACCTCGTTCAGATAGCAACTTACACTCCTAATCTAATCTTGTAATAACAAGCTACGAACCCAGGCAAACTCGTAAACCTGACCAAGTCAAGACCAAAATGAACTCTGCTCAAATACTCGTCGTTGGTGGCAAGTAGCTCCCATCTTCCCATATTGAATATGATCCCATCCTGCACTCCCAAGAAAATCTCCTAACTTACACTCAACAACAGAAAACCAAGAAATGTCAGTGCACAACCACTCTGCCGTCTTCCTTGCAAGACCTTCGTCACCGGCGGTGCTTTTACCTCCATCGTGTAGATTAAACATGATTCATACTCGTAATAATTGTTTTACGACTAGTAATTGTAAATTGATCATGCATGCTCCAATTGCTGGCAGCAATGGTGGAACCGCTGCTGGAAGAGATGGTAGAGTGAAGAAGAAAGGAGTGCCGAATTCGAATTATGTGGTGCCGCTTGATAAATCTTTGGCTTCTGCTTATACTTGTATTACTCGGCCTCTCTCGGAGATCTTGCGTGATCTCAATAAGAGGATTCCTGATAATATCATTAACCCTCCTAATTCTTCTTCTACCTTGATCCCCTGGTATGTATGTGTGTATCGTGAAGTATGGCTTTTGTTTTTTGATTTAATATTAATTCACATGATGACGCAGTAATTGATGATGCTGGTGATTTACTTTGTTCGTTGATTTGTAGGCACCACGCGAACCGCATGCTCAGCTTCTACGCTCCTGGTTTGTCTTCTTTTGCAAATTTTAAATGGTTGACTTCTAGTTACAATGACATTATTGATCTCTACATCGAGACATTTCCATGATGTTATCATACTCATAAACTAGTCTGTAATCTGTCCTTCTCGTTTTCGCCTATCAGATCAAATGCCATTCCCAGCCCAATAACTCTTGTGTGCACCATTAGTTTCCAAATCCATCTCTACTGGAGACATTGATTCCTTGCTAAAGAAAGAGAGCTGCCTTGATGCCAGCATTGCCCTTTCTCACCAAAGTTTTTATAGGATACTAGGGACGTTAGGATCTATATATTAGTTTTTTTGGTTGTACCAGGGTATCCCCCGGCCCCTTCCGGACCGGAGACTAATCCCCTTCGTGGAATCATATCGGGCACCTTAATACGGGTTCCATTATCCTTCTAACCGTGTTTGCCTCATGGGAGGACTAGCCCCTTGCCGCTAGACCCAACCCTCGTTGGTTGGGATCTATTGGTTGAAATACATTACTGCTACAAGGTTACAATTTAGTTGCTTGTTTCATGTCGCACAACTTGAAATACACGATTGGTCTTTGAACAAATAGTATTTTTTAATCCTTTTTGGCAGGATGGTGTGGAGAAATACGTGATGTTATATTTTCGGAAAATGGAAGTGTGACTGTGGTATTCCGTGTCACCATTCTAGGATCTGATGGAGAGGTGCGGTCCTCGTTCTCTTGCACTTTGTTTTTTCCTTTTCAATATTGCTGTTCTCTCTGCCTGTTTCTGTTCATTCACTGATTCAGTTATTTTAATTAATCTAAATAAGGGTATTACTCATGCTGCAGCCAGTGCTGTAATTTAGTAAGAAATTCACTTGCAAGGAGCAGTACTAGGACTGCTAGTTATTTCTAGTTTACAGTGCAATTTCTTGGAAAAATCTCTATATTTCAATGCTGTTCGGCATGTTGAGGTTCAATTGCTTGAACCAACACCATTTTTAGGCATTTACAATGGCGGAACAAGGTCTTAAAGAGCTATTGTTAGCCAATCTTGCAAAAACTGGCGGCTACATTTGTTGGAAATCTTGAATCTGAACAGTTACTGTTCAGATTAAAATCTGAAATTGACAGAAATTGAAGAACAAAATAAAATCGAAACTTGGATCAAATCACATACTTTTATTGAATTCAAATTGCCTTTATATAGGCTTACAATGATAATGAACTAAAGCCATAAAACTCTCACAATTTGAGAGATTATTGGATAAGGATAGGATTTATGATAAATCCTATTAGAGATAGTCATAAAAACTATTTAGAACTCTATAGGTAAAAACAGAGCTAATCTCTTTAGAATCCTATAGTTGAAACAAAGCTAATCTCATTAGAATTCTAACAACATTTGCTATAGAAGTAGAAAAATAAAACCTTTGTTGAGGGAAGGCAAGTTTAATAGCAGCACATATCTTGGCGAAGTGATCTGCAATTTTTTCCTTGATCTTAACATTCTGTCCCTTTTCATTGAAGCAATTTCAGTCCGGTTCCTAAAAATGTAACGTTCATGTCCTTTTCCTTAAAATTTCACGCCTTTTGTCCTTTCCTTTTCTTTAACATATTTAACTCCCAAAGGATGGAATCTTACCCCTTGGAAAAAAGATATATTCGATCCCCTTTTGTAAAAAAATTAGTTTGATCTCTAAAAAGGTAAAAGTTTGTTTGCTTTCATCCCTAAAAGAAATTTTTTTGTGTGTACAAGTGTTTATCTCTTCTTCCCCAAAGAAAAAGAATTCTTGGTCTTCCCTAGTCTTCAACTCTGGTTCCATCCCTTAATTAAGTATTACATGAAAATCTTCAAGCTATAATGTCTGAGTTGAAAATTCTTACTTAAAAATTTGGACTTGTAACAGCAAAAGAAACCTCCCAGGGAAACATATCCAACCAATGTAAGACAATGACATGCACAAATTTTTCACTTGATGTATCCCTCTCTCCTTTTTCCTTCAGGATATAGGAAAACTTGTCATCCAGTTTGAGTTGTTTGTTTTATCACATTCAAGGTTATTTTAGGTAATTTGATTCAATGGAGAACATCTAACCATGATGCACACCATAAGTTCATTGAAGTAGTGCAAGTATCAACCTGTACCTTAGGAGCTCATGTTCTGCTATTTGAAGAGAAAATACTGTGGTTTAATCATGATATTTACCTGAAATACTTTGTGGACAGTGGTATTATGCGAGCATGGATTGCTTGTTGGAGTTAGACTCTTACGAACTCCATTAAGAGCAATATATATATATATATATATATATATATATATATATATATATATATATATATATATATATATATATTCTTATTGCCACTGTCTTTGGTTAGAATCTGAATTAATGTCCAGTGATGCTCTACTATTAACCATCAAACTTACTGATACAGAACAAACTGAAATCAACTTATTTGGGATTAAGATTTTAGCCTATCTGTAACTGAATAGCATGCAAGCTGCTACGTCCTTTGTTGTGGTTCTGTCCTTAACTTACTGATACCACGCTCTTATACAGGCACATCGTGAATCATCCGGGACAGTATCATCCACTGATGGTGACATTGAAGATCCGGTCGCTGCAGCAGAGGAAATAGCTTTCTGCAGAGCATGTGCCCGGTTTGGCCTTGGATTGTATCTGTATCATGAAGAATAGATGATATAGATGGCAAGGTGGTCGACCTTAATATATGTGTCTAGTTGTTTTCTGTTTTGGGATATCGGATTATCCCTTATACCTGCTCTTACAACAGATGTATACGCACACTATTCTCGGGTTTGGCTTGGACTTATGTGGAAAAGATTATCTATTAGCTGCTCACAAGTTAGAAAAGCTTTTTCAACTAAATTATTGAAAATTTTATTTTTAATCTTTTGAAGAAAATTGGGAAAAAGGAGAGATATTTTTAATCTTTACATAGGCAAATCTTTATGACACCAATCTTCTGTGGCCAATTCTAGTATTTTCTATAGCAAATTACCGAGGTAAATCCAAGAGCTAGCATGTTTTTAGTAAACATCCACCGCAGTTCCAGGTACTTCATTGCAAAACACCTCGCTGGGAAAGCCAAATCCAATCCTAAATTCTTTGCGACTTCATCAATGGTTCCATTACATCCATATAAAATGATACTCCATATAAAATACAATACGCGATTCTATTAGATGGACTAGTTGTATAAAGACATCTTGAGCATACACGATAAATAATATATAAAGTATACACGATACTCTTGAGTTCTTGTTGAAACTCAAGAACCGCACTGATAGGTGACATTTCTTATCTTTCTGCTATATGTTGAGAGACTCGGTCATGGTATATGTATTCGACAGAATCTAACATAGACATTTGATTGAAAAAAAAAAAAAAAACTTCCACATTCAGATCGCAATTTACATGAGGGTGAATCAAACTTCTCTAGGAAAAAGATATGGGAAATTATAGGCGAGTTTGGTAACAGTCGGCTCACAGAGTATCCATGGACAATGGATCGTGTTCTTAAATCACTAAAGTTTTGAGTAATGGTGAGCCGTAATATTTTTGAAACATGACAAGGCAGGCTGGATCTTTTACTTTAGTATGGAGATTTTGCCTTTTATTTTCTTTGCTAGGTTTCTGAGCCATACCACATTTAATGATTTCGGAAAGCTCTTTGATCTTGTTCCTGGAAAAAGAAACAATACATGCACAATCGATGCAATGCATCATTTTTAAAACATTATGCACAGAAAGGAGATATTGAGCTCAAGTTTGTCAATAGAGGATCAACCCATTATACTCATACAACCCTTGGTAGAGAAGAGATTTCCAGGCAATCAAAGAGAATTGGGCATATGTAATTTAATACTAGATACAAGCAACTAGCAAAGTAGAGGCGGGGGTCTCACTGTCCTACAATTCTATGAAAATCTTTCAGAGAATGAACATTTAGTTCAAGGAGCTCCGAGAGAATGAATAGACCAACTAATAATTCTGGAAGCATGGTGTTCCTTTCTATGATCCTTCAAGTGCAGCACAGCAAATTCTTTTCAAATACTACTGAAGAGGAGAGGAAAGAGACAGGTGAGAAAAGAACAGCCCTTTAATACCTTCTGGCCCTTTAGGAAATCCAACTTCCCCTGTAAACATGATCAGAAACTCTGACATGACCTAAATTACACAACTTTCTTTCTCTTATGGTTTGTAGACACTTGCATGTTTCACATACGACCTCAATGCCAAAAAAAAAAAAAAGTGAGAAAGATAAAGAAAATAGAAAATGTTTCTGCGGATTGCTATTATTTATTTCTGATTGGGCATGCTTGGCGACATATCAAATGTACAATAGAATACCATAAGAATGCCCTATCACTGCAGATTCTTCTAGCATCTTCCCTTCCCTATTGTTGACTGTGGTTGATTTGCTTGGTGCAAGTATCATGACCTCAAGAGTCTCGGGCCTGAATTTGATGCTGTCCAGGATATTATCACATCCACAAGATGATCTAAGTCCTTGGATTCTTGTGCACGGAGGATCCTTGAGTCTGCACCTAGTGAGCTGCCTACTTCTTTGGCAACTTTCTCCCATGGGGTTCCCGCGGTGAGATTCGCAAAAAGCTCACTTCCTTGGTTTACTGCATCTGCCATTGCAGGTGGGACATCTGGGAACGCCTGATCAAAAGAAACATCACATAAGCAGCTTGCCTTCACAAAATCAAATTTGGTGGATATAGAAACATTCAGTTTAGTTCAACGTTACCTGTTGCAATGGAAGCCCGTGATCTCCTGGCAACAAGCGAATTGACATGTCTAGCATTGAACTAATGGCTGCTTCCGAACTAAGCACATGAGCTAATGTTGGAGTTTCATCAATAACATCGTCCTTGAACTTTATCAGAAGATTTCTAGAAACACCGTAATATGATTTTATCTGAAGGGAAAAAAAGGCATCAATAATGACAGCTGCATGAAAAACCAGGAAATATCCATAAGATAAATAAAAAGTTGCTGTCATTGACAGTAATTTCAAGCCAATTACGAAAGGTTTTCACTATTCAATCCAGTACCAATACATAAAGAGAAGGATTGCAAAGAAGCCACCCTATCTATTGCCCAAACACCTAACCCTAGGCATGGCAACTAAAACTCACTTTGCTAATCGGACCACCAAATCATGAATTTACCATCCAGTACAATGACTGAATTTCTTAATCTTCTACTGACCGTAGCCAACAAAAGGTTAATAATTACATTAAGCATTGTGACGATATAATTCAAGTTTATAACTAGAATGATGTAGCACACATTTGACAGAAATAGATTTACATACAAGGCGACGAGTTTCTTCAGGTCTGGGACTGAAATCTTCTCTTCCAGTAACCAAATCCATGTATAAGGGAGGGAGTTGCTCAACCAGAGGAAGAACTTGCTTCATAATGGGAGGGCTAAGGCTCTCTAGTTGCTTCATTGTCATCTCTGCCTGCCAGATTTTTATGGGAAGAAGGGTATAAATGATAAGATTCATTCATCAAGGGAACTAATAATGCTTAGAAACTGAAGTAAAAGGACAGAGTTACAAATAGTCCAAAATCTAGATGAAATCAACAGATTAATGTTCATCTAGAACATCATTGGAGGTACAGTTAGATACCCATCCGAGTGTATATTTACAATGCAATAGAAAATGTAAGCCACAAGTTTTGAAGCATGTTGTAAGAGAATACATAAAATACAATTTCATAAGAAACCAGTGTGATTACTCAAAATGGGATAGACATATCAATATTATAGAAGCAAACAAATCAATCAACTCTCAGTGTTATCTTTATATCAAGCAAAACTCTGCCAAATTCATACTCATTCGACATAAGTCTAGATATCTGACAAACATGTATAACATAGATGCATAAGTAGTAAGGGTAAGATATCTACTTGAGTCAGGATCAAAATTCAATCAAAGTACAATGAAAGAGAGACAGTGAACCTGCCACGAGTTGTTGAATAACAGGAGTAATCATTGTCTCATGAAAGAGAGTCCTTGGACAGTTACAGAAGTGAATCGTGATGTGTTTGAAGGATAACATTCCAAAGATTAAAAATCCAGATTTTGACCAGATCTCAAAGTCAAAGCATCATATAAAACATCCATAATATGACAAAAACAAAATTGACTGCTAAGGGGATGATGATGCACGAAATGACTAAGTGATAAAATGAACCTGCATAATTTAGAAATCCAAAAGTTGGAAGAGGATCGGCATTAAACAAAGAGAAACTACCAATGATATTAAATGCAACTATCATCTACAGAGATACATGGACATGCTTAGAACAGGACTGATTTGCTGTAGAAAGACACAAAGGTTTCAATACAAACTTCAACAGTTGGGAAATGCAAATGGTGAAAGCATAGTGTAGAAAAGGCATCGGGCCAAGGCTTGTGATAATCTCACCCCACGACGGACTGTTGGTGATGAAGCGATTTGTGATAGAAATGGTCCAAGGCTTTGGGCCATCGGGACTAGAACAGGTGAGAACAGAGGGATAGCTGAGCTTGCTTCCTGTGGAATCAAAAAAGAAAATTTTGTTAAATTTAGAAAAAGGTTTTTGAAAGTAAACAGTTTAGAATGACGGGAATATTTGTTCAGCATATATGCTAACAAAAATAAAAAATGTTGAGTCCTATCACTTTCTGCCAAAGAGAACACACACAGAGATGTCAGGGAATTATAGACCAGGAAGGCAGAAAATTGAAATGCTGAAACAGGCATACTCCAGTCTGTTAGGTTCTTTCAAAATGGTCTCACTTGAGCGGGGAGGTGTTATTATATATTCACAATAATTTAAGCCCACTCTATTTCTCTTCTCAACTCAACTAGTCACATTCAATAGGTCAAGTACCTTGTTATTGAATGCCATAAATATATTCCCGCTTCTTTGCACAGCATATCGTGATCCTGATAAATAGAAAGTCAAATCAACGAAATAAGCTGCTGTAAATCAAATCAGTTTCTTGCACCCTCATAAATTTAAACTATATGAAGAACTTCCATACCAATCAAAAGGTGGATTACACTTCCCAAAGAGTGACCTATGCCAAAAGTAGGAATATCTTGTACCTGTAAAATAAAGAGTTTTTTGGCCTAAACATACCTTTCTATCCCCTCCATGAAATCAACAAAACACACGAAAAATCATTCTGAAGATTGTAAATCAATATACAACTCACAGTTTCTTGTAGAGACCGAAAACACCTATCAAATTTGAACTGCACTTCATCAGCGATGAAGAAATAATCGAATCCACTAGCATATGGTGTGGCAATCACCAAAATACCCCTACATCACCAAAGTTTAAAAAACCATTATTTTCCCTTAGTCATCGGTCTGTAAAGGTCAATACTATCAGTATCAGAATGCAGCCACTCGCTTTTCTGCCAGGCGTTCAAGAAATAAACGGTATGTAAGCTGGGGCGCTGCTCCAACGAATACGCCACCAATGAAATGAACAATTGACTTGGGCCTTGAGCCTTTTGGTTTAAGAATCCATGCTCCCTGAGATGATATTAGTACTATCCAATTAAATAGAAAAAATTGGAGTGAATAATTTAATAAATTTGAGAATTTGACTAATTATGGATTATGCAGTCTCCTGTCTTTACATGCACCAGGCAGCATCAGGTAGTAACAAGGTAAATAGTTGGAGGATATCCCCCAGGTACTTGCAGAGTGCTAGAATGGGGAGCGCAAAGAGAGGCAGCGTCCTGAGTTAAGAAACCCCAGGATGAATCCCTTAAGATTAATAAGTGTTCCAAGTAAGGCTTCTGATCACAACATCTTCACGGTGTTTCCTATACATTTTTTTTTTTACTTGAATCCCTTCCAAAATCTTATTTATGTGGTATTTTTATGATTTGTGCCACAATCAGCAATTTTTGGCACTCTGAGAGAACATTGCAGGCTCCTTTGGTAATACCCAATCAGTCCCACTTAGGGGAAAGTCCAAATCTTTCTACACTTAAGTTAGGAACCCTTCTTTTCCACCATGATTCACCGGGTTTAAAAGTGGGAGTTAGTAGTAGGGTTTATAGGAGATAGATGAAAAAGGTAAGAGCTTTGACATCAGAATGACTATCATCTACTTTTAGGAGATTGACTGCATCATCCAAGAAATAAAAAGGGGTTCTAGGTTAGCCAATGAGATATAAATCATCTTGTTTCAAACCAAACACACTTAGATGACAGAAGATCCACGAATAGTTCACAACTCAATTCAATTCAATCAACCAATCTTTCTCAACATATGGCTATCTTTGAAATTATTTGCATCGAAATGATACACTGAGAGCAAGGAATGCAAGAAACAAGCATGGCGTAAGCTTAATAAAAAGTGAGAAACAACACCTCAACTTCAGACCAGTCTTTAGAACCACCCCAAGAGTCTTGTGATTGCCTTGCAGTCTCCGTAAGTAATCTACAAAAAACAATTGAAGAAAAAAAAGGATGACTTTTCTCTTTTGGGGGCTATCAAGAAAATTATCCGTAAATATGTTGGGGGTTCAAACCTTTCAATCTGATTGTAAAGTTGAATTGTCGAAGAAGAAGACGAGGAGGAAGATGGTGATGCTTGTGGTGGCTTCTTGACGGGGTCTTCATGAGTGCAGCAAATTCTGCTGGTTCTGTTATTACATTTACGGGGACCATTTGCAGCCAGGAAATGAACACGTTGAGTGTGATGATGATCAGAGAAGCCGATGAAGTGACGGTGGGATTGAATCAGATGTCGATGACTACCCCAAATGCAGCAACTCTCCATTTGAATTTTGTCCAAAAATCAAAGACAGGCTAAGCTCTCTTGCTTATTGGTTAGTTACGCGCTACTGTTGTTTGCTTCTGCTGGACTGAATTTATAACTTAAACTTGGCTGTGAGAACTACACAAATAAACTACCCCCCTCCTAGTTTTTAACTACTACTGTACCAAACCAAATGAAAGGATTGGATTCGTCTGTCCAGACGTGGAATTTCCTCTTCATCTTTTTTCTTATGATAATAACCGGCTGAATATTTAGATTAGGCAAACAAAATGTTTGGAGGTTCTATCAATTACCCCCTTTGAAAGGATACGATATATATATATATATATATATATATATATTTTTTTTTTTTTAAAAAAAAAAAAAGCTTCTTGCCAAATAACATTCTCTGATAAATTAAAATATTTTTTATATATTTGATTAGAAAAAGTTATATCCATTGAAAGTTACTCTCTTTATTTTATGTTGTTCTTATATTTTTATATATTTGATTATTTTATGCTGTTCTTATCTTTCTCATTCCTTTTAAAAAGAGCCTAAAATTTTAAGGTCAGTAGCCACATCATCAAAAATGAAAAAAAAAAATAGAAATACTTGATGGGCACAATTGAAATAATTGGTGTGCCAAAACAGGGGGAGAATCCAAGTCATTAAACTATGCTGAGAAAATTGAATGTTGGTGTACCAGATCCAATTGAGTGCTACAAGGAGAAAATTTTAATCCAAGGAAAATATATCGAGGTCTAAAATTCGTGAGGGTGAAGCCTGTCATGATGCCACAAGTTCAGTCCCATTTTTTCTACTGCCATCAATCAATACAAGCTAGCTAGCCATAAATGCTACGAAAGTGCCCACGCTGAATGATTTCTATGCACTGCGCTCTCGCTGGTATTGGAAGCCCGGAAAATCCCAGATGTTCAAAGCCTATTTCTACTCTACTCTACTCTACTCTGGTGACTGAGTTTAGTGCAGTGTAGTCAATCATCGGGTTTGTCGTCCTCTCTCTCATGGCTCCACTGTTAATTTTATGCTTTATACATTTGTGTGTTTACCGATAATTTGCTTTTATTCTGTATTAACTGTCCATGTAGATCCGTACTTATCTCTCAGCACTTTTTTTTTTTTGGGTATAAACCATTCGATACTCCGCCACAGCCGACTAAGTCGGATTCGAGTCGGGTAAGAACTTTAAGGGCAGCAAAGCTCTCCCAAACGAGTATTAAAGCAGCTGCATACCTTAAGGCTCCAACTCAGCACTTGCCACTGTCTCCAAGAACTAGAAAAGGAGAAAGAAGATGAAAAGGCCACCTAAACTGCAGCAGAAGCGATTGCTGGAAATGCTTGTGCTAGCAGTGCTACTGTCCTCTTCTTGCATTGCTCTTTTTGGGTTTTACAAACATCGCGCTTTCCTTGCATCAACATCCCCTCTTGCCCCACGAAGCAACACCTTCTTTCCGATCCAAAACCACCACCTCCGCTACTACAACCGCCAAAACCTATCTCTACATGCCCCACAACCGGCGGCTACCCTTTATCCAAAACCGCCACCACCACCACAGACAAATGCCGTAGACTCGGTGTTGGAAACAGGGCCATATCATAATTGGGAACTGTTTGCTGCTGATTTTCAAGAAATGATGCAGCATCTAAAGATCTTTGTGTACCCTGATATCTTCAACAAGAGCAGCCCTTTTGCTAATATTTTCCTTCCCCGTGAGAATCCATTGGACGATCCAAAACTGGGTAATTACTTCAGTGAACACATGTTCAAGGTGTCCCTGCTTCACAGTCCCCTGATTACTGCAAACCCAGAAAAAGCCCTTTTCTTTTTCCTCCCATTTTCAATAAACAACCTTAGAAATGACCCTCGAGTTCATTCCGAGGCAAAAATCTCACAATTTGTTGCCCAATACACGAGTAGCATTAGCAATAGCTTAAGATTTTGGAATGCTTCAGGAGGTGCTGATCATTTCTATGTTTGTTGCCATTCTGTTGGGAGAGAGGCTCCCTCCAAGCATCATGGTTTGCGTAACAATGCCATTCAGCTTACTTGTTGCTCTAGTTACTTTCAAAGATTCTATCTCTCCCACAAAGATGTGGGGCTCCCTCAAGTTTGGCCTCGCACGGATCAGACTGCCTTGAATCCCCCACATGCGAGGTATACCTCATAGTATCCAATCCTCTGTTATGTTTCTGGATAAATGCCTAAATCATTTCTAATTTTACATTTAGCAATATTTCTTTTGCAATTCTATTTCATGGTTATGTGAAGGTTTTATGATGTTAAAAAGGGGAGGAAATAAATTATTGACATTCCTTCACCACTCATGCTCACAAGATTAGCTAATTTACTCGACAACAGCATGGTGTGGGAAATACGCCAGTATCAAATTTGAAGAGAACGAAAAACAAAATATGTGCGAAAAGCGCAAGAACCTTAACATAAACATGTCCGTAACCAAAATAATTACACGGGCAAGAAGTGTAGAGATGTTTATTTTAGGAGTATCATTTTCTGTTTAATTGCAAACTTTGATGTGAACACCTACCGTTGCAGGCATAGACTTGTCTACTTTGCTGGACGCGTCCAAAATTCTCAAGTCCGGCAGCAGCTGATAAATTTGTGGGGAAATGATACTCAACTTGACATATTTAATGGGAGTCCCACATTCCCTTATGAAGAAGGGTTTAAGAGGAGTAAATTCTGCCTCCATGTGAAAGGTTATGAGGTGAACACTGCAAGGGTTAGTGACGCCATACACTATGGGTGCATTCCAGTTATAATTTCTAATTATTACGACCTTCCATTCTCTAATGTCGTGGATTGGAGCAAGTTTTCCGTTGTCATCAATCAACGAGATATCGCATCCTTGAAAACAAGATTGTTGTCTATAAAAAGAGAGATGTACCTGAGAATGTATCATAATCTCTGCAAAGTTAGGAGGCACTTTTTTTGGCATACAACGCCAAGGGGCTATGATTCCTTCTATATGACTGTTTATCAGTTATGGTTGAGGAGAAGCACTCTCCGTTTATCATATTAATTTCTGCATCTTATTACAATATCCTACTCTGAGATTCAGATCTTTCTATACCCTGAAAGTTTTTCAAGTTAGGAGCTTCGATTGTCAGGTGGGAAAATCGAAGCCTTTTCTCGTTCTCCAAATTTGAACTTTTGAGGTAGTGAGTGATTTGTTTTCAACTTCTGGGATATCAGTATTCGCGGTCTTCTGTAATTTTTACTTGACCCTCCATAGAAATACCTCTAAAGGTGAACTTCAGTGCAAGATGCCTTGCAATGCGCTCCCCAGAAAGAAGTAACAAGAGCGAAGGCATATGGTATAGTGGCCTAACTATGCTGAGGTTGAAATTACAAGAAGTGGCTAATGAGGCTATAAACTCCACCAGGTCCTATGGACCACGCAGTAATGGTTTGTTCATAGTTTTGCTCGTCAAGACATCTACCCCCCTATTGTAACCATTGAAAGCTTAATAGTGATTTTACATGCAAATTTATTCTCTCCGGTGCCTGAAGCATTCGAAAAACCCCAGCAATTATCAAAGAAACTAAACCAAGTCTGCAGAGGTATGCATCGAAAAAAAAACACCAAGGCCAAATCAGGTCCTGTCACCCAACCAAAAATTATCTGAATCTTCTATATTTTTTATACGTCACCTTTTCTACTAATGTCACTATCTAACTTCACAGCCTGAATTGAACGCAACACTCTCACGTTTGCAACGAAAAAAGAACAGAGAAAATGCACATCCCTCTCCTTCAAAGTGCCTGTTTAGCACTGCAGCTAAACTAGTATTTAGTTTAATTTCAATTATTTATTTTTTTATATTTTAAATAAAAAATTTTTAATGTTTTTATATTATTTTGATGTAATGATATCAAAAATAATTTTTAAAAAATAAAAAAATATCATTTTAATATATTTCTAAATAAAAAAACACTTTAAAAAACAACCACAATCACATTTCCAAACACCTCAAAAACCAGAAAAAAGGTGCGTTTTAAAAGAAAACAACGCCGTGAATATTTGCCGCGTTGTCTCCATCAATATTTCAACTTAAGAGCATGTAGCAACTCATGGAAAAGTGCAGCAGCCATCAAATGGAATGTTCTCAGCTGGCAAGTTGACCAACAGTTAAAATCGCAAATTTCTATACTCTGCCAGTCTGCCTTGAACAACATCAAACGCAGTCAATTGGAATAGTAGTGGGAATACCAAATATAATGACCACAGATAGACAAAAGGGTTTACAGTAACCAAGCATTTATAAAATGATAGGTTATGCACAATGACACAGTATAGTAGTTGTATTTAGCTTGATAAGTCTTTTGCTTGGAAATTGGAAAACAAATCACATTGTGCGTTCAGCTGAGGATTGCTGATATGTGCGACGCCTCAACTCGGACTGTGGAGTGGGCTGTTGCAAGAAGATTCTTGTTGGGTCATTAGGATCAACATATCTGCAAAACACACAAGAAAATATAATCAAAAAGTGATCTAAATCTTGCAAAAAAAAATATATAATGTATTATGTCACTTACGCATGTCTCATCATTTCATCAACTGGAGTATTCACTGCTTGCAGAGGATCTACACGATGTGCTGGTGCAGAGTTCATTTGTTGATTGTACTGTCTCACCGAAGAGATCAAATTGAGAAAAAGCGGAACAAAGGTTCCACAGCCCCCTTCTTTGAACAAGATTTTGAATGAGTGTGTGGAGTAGAGTGCCCTATTCTCACTCTCTGGAACTACCTGAAATTTCATACCAAGAAAATCAGCTTATATAGAAATAAGTGGTGATCAGATAAATGAAAGCCTTTTCACTATCATACTTACAGGTTCCACAAAACCAGAAATATTGTTGCAGAGAAATATGGGTTGGTTGAATTTTTCTCCATTGACAAAAAGCTGCGTAACAAAGCAACTTAAGAAGAAGGCTCAAGAGCAAGCACAAAAAACATGGCCAACTGATAATAACTAAGAATCGTCATGCTTAGAAATAACCATGGCCTTTAAATTGTTGAATGAAGGGATATTAGAATCACCCAATATTAAGTTTTTTTTGTTATGATATTTGCTTTCACTACCAACAAGGGAAATACATTCAGCATGAAGAAATTACCGATTGTACAGTTTGTTCAGAGGGTGAGTAGTGATAAACATAAAAAAACAAGGCTACCAAATTCCTTAGCTGCTAATAGCAAACAGCTTCATCTTTCTCTGCCAAGAGCTTAGATCTGCTTACAAATTCCGTGCAAGTGACCTTCAAAACATCACGTTTGTTGTTGCAATATTCAAGATTTTTGCCAAACCAATTAAAACCCAATCACCTCTGACAACAAACTAAACAGCTAATTTCTTATCAACATGAGAAAATGTCCAGGGGATACCTACCAGCTAGAGCATGAAAGTCAATGCATTTATCATAGTTATGAATTGACATTAATACGGAAATGAAAAAAAAGAGCAATGAAAGGACTCTGAACAACCAAATGATAAAGGAAGAGCAATCACGAAGACTCTTTGCTATTTTATCAAAAGAATTTCAACCCGAAGCAGGGAAGATTGGGCACCAACACACATATGTAGTAGTAGTATTCATCACTTACGAGAGGCATGTCAAAAGCATAAAAATTTGCAACGGGCTTAGCTGCAACAAAGACCATGCGAATATTTGACAAGTAGATGGTTCCCTTAGCCTTAAGTTTTCCGCATCTGCATTTAAGCAGACAGAGTTCAGTTTGAGATTAAACATTATGACAAACACATGATCGCTCGGGCTGAATGCTGATAGATAACAGAAAGGCTATACCTAAAAAGAACCGATTCATAAGTGATCAGACTTTTTTGCAAAACAAATTTGGCTTCAAACACCTTGCCGAGAGAGATTATTACAATCTTTCTTCGCATGAAATAAGTTTTTTTTAAGAAATTAGATGTCGCCTAAACTATTAGAAATACAGCTGGTGATTGGCTGATCCATGGAATATCAATAACTTTGCCCTTAGTTGTAAGAATCGGAGATTAAATTGCTTTTTTATACGAAAAATTGAATTAAAGGGGAAGAAAAGAAGACAAACCCAGGGATTTTGTCGACCTCGAAATCGACGCCGTCTCTGGCCAACACAAACAGCTCGTTGACGAAAGGAACGGGCATCCCGTTTTGAAACAATTGCGGGTTAAGTGCCATCTCCCTCTCCTTTCTCTGATTTTTCCTGTTCTTCTCAAGTTTTTATTTTTGTTCTTCCGAATAAAAAGACGCGTGAGCCTTCTGGATCCGCCACGAAACAAACTGATTAATGCGACGTCGTTTTGAATGCAAATATCAAAGATTGTCGTCGTCGTCGTCGTTATATACTCTTATGGGCCCAGATATCACGAGGCCCAATAACTAAGTTGTTGTTATTATTAATATTTTATTATTATTATTATTAGTAATTTATTACAGGTGCTCAGTTACAGCTAGTTGCTTCAAACAATATCTGAACAATAAGGATTAGCAAATTCAAAAATAATTTCAGACATCAAATATTACGATAAAAATTATTAGTTATTAATAAGAAAAATAAAAACATATAAATTTAAAGGAAGAGTTGAGGAAAAAACATTTGCATACTTACATGTCTTTTGTTTTCATGGGAATAATTAACCTTTTATTTTTGTAATTAATTAGTATTAACAATTTTCTCTCATTTTATCAATTAATATATTTTTAAAATTATTTTTTTAAATGTAAATAACATCATTATGTTTTTTAATTTTAAAAATTATAATATAATAAAATGCAATTGCAACGTTGATGAGTTATTTAGAATCATACTTGTGACTATCATTTATAATTCTTTTTAGCATTCATTTATGCATACAATTCTCGATTTATTTTATTAAATATACGCATAGTTTTTTTTATAAAAATAATTTTTTTCTTGATGTTAAGAAATATATATACAACATTTATATATTCATTTATTTATTTATTCATGTTAAATCTTATATTTATCCAACCAGCAATAAATTTCGAGCAAACCGACTAGTAAAAATATTCTCTCCCCTTTTTTTTACGGGAGTCTCTCAGTTTTATGTATGCGATCCTAACAAAAGACGACATGTCTCGTCGACAATTTCCTAGCCACTGGTGTAACCAACCAAGAAGACACCAAGTTTGCGACTTTGATACCTGACGAATATGCATGGATTTACTGTTCGTCCAGCACCACACAACCACCTCTTCTGTCTCCCTTGCCTGTCTTCAAGATCTCTTCTTTACCGACAAAATAAAGCTAAACTATCGGTACCCAGTTGCAGATACAGCTATGGAGGTGATTTTAGCTTTCTTTTATTTGCCCCCCATGTATTCGCTCCAATCTTCAAGAATAGGAGAAGATACAGTCATACCCTTTTGAGAGCAAGTCGTAGAGAGTCTCCTTATGAAGTTTTAAGCGTTTCTCCTTCTGCCACTCCTGATGAAATCAAAAGAGCTTATAGGAAACTTGCTTTAAAGTATCACCCTGATGTTAATAAAGAGGTAATTAGCTAGTGAGCTTTACTCCTGTTTAATTATATGTGCAGTTACTTTGGATGGACCCCATTCTTGTATGTATTAGCTTAAATTTATTTGAACTTAACTAGGTAAATCAATTCTATTTAAGTCTGTTTTACTATGGATCCTGTATGTTTAACTGAATTGAACCTTGAAGATTTTGATTTGATTTATATCAGACATGATTTTCCTTCGAGTTCTTACTGCATTGCGATGGGAAAATGTTGGATGTAGAAATTTTATTTTGTTGCGAAGAAGGCTATTATTAGGAAAATTATGTGGGTATATAATAAATTTTGTGAGATAATTATCACGTCACTTCTTATTTATCCGATAGAGATACAGACAACTAGATCTTCATTAGCATTTGTGTAAAATAAAAGAAAAATTCAAGAGCTTGGCTATGATTTGAATTCTTATTATGTATCTGCTTCCATGGGTTGTTTAATGCAATGCTTTGAAATGGGTACAAGAAAGTTGACTTGATTTTTTTCATGGAGGTATCACTCATCACTCTCCAAGACAGACAGGTAAACATTCCTGTAACGTATTGAAACTATAAGCCCTAGGTGATGTAGCATCTGTTTTTGGGAACTGGGAAGAAAAAAGCTTTATTTAGTTGTTTCATGTATTCATAGATCAAGGAAACAACTGATTTCCGTTTAAGGTTTGAAAAGTGGATGCAGTTATTGTGTTTCTCAGGTATTGATGTTGTGGTTGCTTTTCAAAGTTTTTTTTGCTTGGAAATACATCAAAATAATATGTATTTTTTCTGAATAAACACATCAAAACAATCCACAAAACACTAAAAATATTAATTTGAAGATAACAAAATCATTTTTTTGAAAAGCGCAGCCCAGCTGCAAAAACAAACGGTCCCAGTCCTAAGATCTCTTTGACCTTTTCTTTTCTTACAAACACTTGGCACACCATTTGTGTTCTTATTGTTCTCGAGCTACCCAGCTTGAAGTCCACAAGCAGGAAAAGCTGCTGAATACTTGTCTGTAATCTTTTATGTAGATGAATCTTTAAGACGGCATTACTCTTGATTACAAATAATTTTATTCTAAATGAGTTGCAGGAGGAGCTAATTTTTGTCATCCTTTACAAATTGATCTTCTCTGAAGTATGGTTGACATATACTCTCTCTTGCATGTCCCAGTTGTCAGTCAGACTACATTTAGTTTGGCAGTAAATGATCTAGTCCAATAAATTATTCCCCAATTCTATTTCACATTTAGTCCATCCTTGAATTGGTTACCTGGGTCTGTTTCCCATTATGATACTCGCTCAAAACCTTTTGTTTTGGTTGCATGCTTGATGTATCTTCCTAACTTCCATAGCTGCATCAAAGGAAGGGAAATTCGTGGCTCGTGACAGTTAACACCAATAGTTTATGGTTATACTCCTACTACATGCATTGGATATTTTTCACTTAGACATTGGAAAGCACTATAACCCATGTTCTTTAGTTCTACCTGTTTGTTTCTGTGGTAGAAGACTCGGGCTGTCAAGTTCAATTGTGCTGTTTAAACAAGAATGGCCACTTGAGTAGTGGCCTTTCTATTTTATATAACTTCATCTAGATTTTGCCTGGTCAATGTTGCTCGGTGTGTTTCTGCACTTTTGCTACATACTAATTGGCATATTATCCTGTTTAAATATGTTATTTTTAATGTTTTCCTTTCCAAACTATGGTGCTTTGTTTACATAATCAGTTATCTATATCTCTTTTGTCTGTTGTGCAGACAAATGCTCAGGAGAAATTTATGAGGATTAAGCACGCATACAACACATTGCTGAATTCTGAATCTCGAAGAAAGTACGATGCTGGAAACTCATCGGGTTTTCCATACTCTACTAGTCAGAAAAAACAAAGCAGCAGCATCCAAGATGAAGAAGTTTTTTATGGATTAGGTAAAAACTTGCAAACCTACGAAAATCTATTTGGTTATTTTATTCATAAGAAATTTGCCTGTTGAGGCCATTACTCTTTTCTCTGTCATTTACAAGTCATCATGCCTACTACTACTATTTTCTGCTTCAATACGTGTTTAACTCTTAAATACCTGCTGCATGGTTAATGCCACCAGAGAGACATGTTGTCTAGTGGGGCTTTAGTTTTTACAGAACTATATATTGGGATGATCAGCAAACCTGATTTCTCCCAACAATCTAACTGGGAAAAAGGTTGATTGAAAGTTGGTAAAACAAAATTGTGGCACTTGGACCAACCTAAAACGAAGCAGAGCTTCAAGTGTGGTTAAAGATTCCTGCTGTGTTTCTGTCATCTGCATGCTGTCTGGTAGTTTGTTAGAAACTTCAGTGCTTCTTTTTTTGCATTAGCCATTCTTTTGCCACCTGTGTGTGGTTGTGGGATGGGCAAAGTTTCCATATGATGGTTGACAAAATTGACGTGTGACATGCCTTCAATAGTCCAACGGTGATTTTTTATGGGTGATGTGTCCTTGAAATATTATCCTGTCATGTGTGTGATTTTCCTGCCTGCACTTCAGATAATTTTCCCCGGCAATCCTTGATGGGTAATTTTGGAAATTACCATGGATATGATTTTCTGAATCTTTATGCTGTCATTTTCATTTTTTATTAGGAATTAGGTTCAGTTGTTCTTATACACAACCCGCTTTATGCTGCAGGTAATTTTATGAGGGATTTTCAGATAACAATAGGTAGTTTGTACCGCCTATGAAACATGACAATGCTCATAAGTTTTTTTCAATCGTTTCAAAATATTTTTCTCACACCCTATGAAATTCAAATGTACCCTAGTTTTCTGTAGTTACCTAGTCTGGTATTATTGTTACAGGAGACTTCTTTAGGGATCTGCAAGAAGAATTCCAGAACTGGGAAGCCAGTGCTCCATCGCAAGGGAAGCCAAAGAGCCTGTGGGAAGAATTGGCAGTACGTTGCTTTTAATTTTGCTCATGCAGTTTCAAGACACTATAAATCTATTTAAACAAGCTGAGTGTCACATGCTTGCTTGGACTTTTCGCTAAAGATTTGTGTACTCTACAAAGCAAAGGACTTGCAGAGGAAACAACCTCACCCTGTATTTTCACCCTCTGCAGGAAGTAGGGGAAGAATTTGTCGAGTTCCTAGAGAAAGAGCTTAACATAACAGATACAGAATTTGAAGGGAATAAAAAGGATGGATTTCAAGAAGACGATTCTTTTCCCAGTTCAAGCACAAAGAGAAAAGGAAATGGTGCTCAAAATGAAGATGGCAAGAATAGCAGCATCGAAGATAACATTGATGAGATTGAAGCTACTCTTGCCAAGTTGAAAAGGGAACTGGGCTTATAGGAAGGAAGGAAATGCAGCCTGGCATTGTACAAGGAGGTGGAGATATTCAAGGTTGAAGAGCAGTGCTCCCAATCTGTAATCTAGAGTCCAGACAGCACTCAGATACAGTTCATCGTGAGATCCCAAAAACTCCAGGGATGATGACTTCTGAAGATCTCATCAGTTAATCTCAAAGCAGTTATGGGTGCAAACCATCCTATTTCGGAGGACTGCAAAACGTCGGTGGCAGAAGTGCCATTCTTATTTCTTGCAGTGTCAGGTTAACAAGAGCTTGCACGTATGGAAGAATGAAGGTACAATAATTTGTCATATATTTAGGAATATGATGTCTTGAATTACATTGGTGACTTGTAAAACCCCCAAGGATAATACATAAAAGGATTCGATTTATATAATCTTTTTAGCGTTTGGCTCGAAAATATTTCAAGTTTAGTTTAGATGGAATGATGTGGCTATATGGAGAAATTATTTGGATGTAAAAACCCAAGAAAGGGTGATATCCATATTGGAACATTGCGGGAACAAACTTAAAACATCATTTAAACAATTATAAATAATACTATAAAATTAAAATTCACGGAATTTAATTTATTTTTTCGTAACATGTTTGAAATGTAAATATTGTCGACTAGTAAATACTCTCTAACGTGAAGGGTTTCAAAGCCTAAAAAGAGAAAATCAAACAACTGAGATACAAGTCACTTTATGACAAGATTACTTTGGGATTTTGCACAACGAGTACATGCTCAGCAAATTTAAAGGTCTTTCGAGCACACAAGCCAGAGATACCATGGGCATCACAGTTTTCCCAGGATCTCTCAGCTCATGCAGTGCCAGATATAAAAGAAATGAATCCCAAAAACTGACTGCATAAAATTATCATGTATCTACTTCTAAATATCTCACAAGAATTCAGAATATCTAAAAACTCTGGCAGTTATTCCAAAAATCTGATGGCCGAAATGTACTAAGCAAACCTAAATTGCCAATCGAGCTTTCAGTATCTCTCCCCAAACCGGAAGAACACTGAACCAGTGCCAGTGTTATGATCAACAGCATACTCAGCTCGAACTAAACCCAGCTTGACACCAACTCCATATGATGAACCATGACCCATTCGCCTGTAAACCTCTGTTGGGTTCCCCTTCACATCCTTAGAAGTTCCTAGATCATTTCCATGCTCTGCAAATGCATAGACATGTGTATTTCTCACAGGAATGCGTATCTCTGCTCCGAGCTGGAAGCAAAATTGAAAAGAGGGATCAGATATCTAGCTGCAAGTCCACGTGTGAGTTATAGCAACAATCATATTTTCCATCCAAAAACAAATAGTTCTGGCAAAGGTTCCATTTTCAGACAAAACACCATTAAAGAACAACATAAAACACAATTCCACTTGACCCTAGGTAAAATGTTGTCTACTGTGATTCTTACCTCAAGAATGTTTCTGGCTGCTCCCAGCTCACCCATGTTGTAACCCCTAACAGAATAAGGTCCCCCAAGGGTAAAAGCATCATAACTTGGCAGGTCCCCAACACAACCACCATAATGGCCATTAAGGACTAGTACAGGTGGTGGTGGTTTACCAGCACCTTCCTCCACCTCCTTCAATTGGATGAATCGGGTCAATGTCAGCTGGTGACGGTTGAACAAAGGAAACTTGCTACCAATGCCAAGGCCTTGGTCCACCTACAAATCATACATAAAATATGCAGGTTACCTTGGGAGTGAAGAGGTTATATGAAAATCAGACAAATGAGTGGCCATATGTTCTTGTACAAGTGGAAAGAGACTAGTGCACGTTCTCAGACCCAAATTTGCATGACCCCACAATTAAATCAAACCATACAATATCAACCAAGTTCATAAACAAGGCAAGCAGGCTCTATGCACAAGAAATAATGGGGACACGCAAAGAACAGGACTGGGTCAAGTTTGTTCTCAATCAACCGTAGAAAGCTCAATGGAATGTTCTTCAACATGTAAGATCATCATATCATATACACTTCTGGTTAGAAAAAAAAGTAACTTAACCATGATATTTTAGAACTGGCTCCACCATTAACAATAGAACTGCCGTGGTTCCCCAAATGACCCTAAAATTAACAGAAGATTCTCTGACCTGGAATACATTCCTATCACCAACCACAGCTCCATTTACAAACTTGGTGTTGTCTCGCGTGATGTTTGCCTGTAAAAATGCCACCCGGTCAATGCCAGTGCCACTGAGGGTTGTTGGAGGGCCATCTGCACTAATTCCTCCACTTGGCAATACTCTTTGACCATTTGAAGAGATATGGCTACTTTCATCACGTGTTGTTATCTCTTCCATCACTATCCCATAGGTGAATTTGCTCTGACGGGTAAAATTCTGCTTGACACATAACATATATGCATTTATTAAAAATTTAAAGAAGTTCTCAAGCAGCTAGATTTGGATGTAGAAAAGCAGTCACCTCAGTAATATTAGCTTTCATGCCAGCCCGGTCAACCCATATTGGAGGGACTTCGTCCACTCCTGGCCCACCAGTAAAGACTGGACTCAATTTCCGGCTGTTGAAGCAGCTTCCACGGAGAGTGCGGTTTCGTGGATTGTATACCCCATCCAAATATGGATGAACATACTCAAGCTTAAAAGACAGATCATCCTGAGAAAAGATCCATGTGCAGTTTTAGTTATAAAATCTGATTAATTGGTGAATCATTCCTGAGATTTGTTGACAAAAGAAAATGTGTAGTCATGAGAAATTACCTGAGCTGAGAAGAAATTGCTGGTAGTTATAGAACCAAGAATGGAGCGATTCAGCCCTTTGATATTCCGATGTTCAAAGGAAACAGTCCCACCAGGCTGGAATGAAGCCTGAAGAGAGGGATATGGCATTCAAATGGAAGTTTAGCATTGAAGCCTCAAAACTCTAATAGCTCAAAACAAGTTCAAATTAAATAACTGGGCATACATACCAATGTGGGGCGTCCTCCACGTCCAGGAACAATGCTCCACTCTGTACTGACTTCAGCGGATTTTGGCTCCAATTCTTTAAGCTTAATCTCAACAACGATTCCTCCCTCGTTCTTCTCATCTGGCCTTGGATTGACTTCAATATTTGAGAACAAGGCCAGGGAGTTGATGTTCCTCAAAGCTTGTTTCCCAGCTTCAATGTTAAAAACTTGACCTTGTCGAAGCTGTCGCAACCAATTAAAAAACACAATAAATAAACCTACAAAATTAACAATTAGCAAACATTCATCATCTTAGAAAGCCCACAGTAAAAATACGAAGACATTGTCAATGGAGGTGCAGAATCATGAAGGACTATCCTTTATCTATTTCACCAAACAATGCCATTAACTATTAGTACCATAATAGGTAATACTGCAGAGCACAAGAAGCATGAATTCTAGAGTTCCTAAGTGTGAAGATCATAATAGATTGTTGAAGAGTTATTCATCAAATGAAAATGGAATTTAAAAACCTGCCTTTTCACAGCATTTGTCCATAATATGGAGACAATTTTGGAAAAGCGGCTGGTTTATAGCACCAGTAAGATAAAGATTGGAAGAACAACTTCATTGCCAAGTAGATGTTGCAGTGTTTAAGCTTCTAAATAGTTGGCAATATAGGTATCTTCATTTGAATAGTGATGTAAACATCAACAATGAGGGTGAGCATCTTATATAAGATTCTGTTTAAGAGTTCCAGCATAAAACTGAACACAACAACATAATAATATTAACCAGTAATCACAATCAAAGTACAGCACCATGCTCACATCACACGCAAAGAGAGTGAAACACAATGTTTGATTATATCCAATCATCTGCTATTTGGTTGGCTGTACACATTAATTAAGCAATACATGTTTTTATAGATTAATACTCGTATGCTTTGCAATATTAAATCATATCCATGCAATCACCCAAGCAAATCAAAATCATCACCAACGCCATGCATTAGACATAAGTGCTTAATATTTCAATCCTAAGATGAGCAAAAAATAATCTTTTATGTTCACGTTTTACTAGTATCGAGAGACCTGGTTTGATGTAATCATGCAATCACGCTCCTTGTTCTACTTAAATACCTGCAGGAACTCCTGAACACCAAAAAAAAAAAAACTACAGCCTAAATTATACCATTTACTCAATGAGTCATTCACATTCTCATACATGGACAATCAATCAGCAACGAGCCAATTATATCACAAGCATTGGCATGTGGAGTTGAGAAATTTAGAGCAAAAGAAAATATATTAAGTAAAGCCCGTTTCAATTAACCTGTTTGGGCAACTCTCTCTTGACAACAGGAAGTTGCGTGTTCCCTTCAACAACATTCCCTAACTTATCCTGATACTGAATTACCAATTGCGTAATATCTCCTTCCACAACCTCACAAACCACTTCCTTAGTATTCAAATTCCCAAAATTCACAACTTGAGCACAAGCATAGCCTTCATCATGATACCATTTCTGCACTCTATCCCTGATCTTCTGCAACAACCGAGCACTAACCTTCCCTTGCTCCCTCAACATCTGCAAAACCTCCCTATGCACCTGCGTAGGCAACAAACATGGCCTTGCCTTTTCAATCCTCCTCCTATAATCCTTCTCCTGGCTCCTATAATACTCTAACTTCTCCTTATCAGTCATATCTGGATCCATTTCAATCGGTTTCGATTGCTGCATTAATCCAACATTAATGCACCTAAACTTGTCAGCTGATTGCCATGTGCTTTCAGTAAAGGAAATTGTGATCCCTATAGTTCCATCCGGATTTGTCTTCCCTTCCATGTCCACTTTCTCGAACATTCCGCAAGTAGCTAGACTTTCAAGTTCCTTTTGTAACTGAGCTTTCGTGTACACTCCGCCCGGACGTAGTGAAACCATCTCGAAAAAAGAGTCTTCCGTGCCTACAGTGGTCCATCTTCGCCGGTCGAAAAATAGAATCTCTGATAGTTTGTATTTTTTGAAACCGCTTAGCTTGTTTAATTGAACAACAATGTTTGCCGGTAATCCATGCGAGTCCCAATCTTGTGATTGTGATTCATCGGCATTCGCCGAAGCTACAGAAAACAGGTTTTTCCAGAACTCTCCTCCTGCTCCTCCGTCTCCTCCGCCACCACCTCCTCCGCCACCGCCTACCCAATTGCCTCCTCCGAACCAGTCACCGCCGCCGCTGTCGATGACGGGAGAGAATCGGAGGAAGATAGTGGCGACAGCGGAAGTTCCGGAGAAGGTGAGGGCTTTAAGGAGGGAATTTTGGCGTTTTTGTTGTTTGGTGTCGGAGTGGGGTTTAGGGTTTTGTGGTGAAGCGAAGGAGGGAGGGGAGAAGAGATCACATTTGATGGTGGAAGCGCGTGGATTGAGAGTGGCGCGTTGTTTTCTGCTGGAGGAGAAGATGGCCGTGTTGAGAGGAGCGTTGGTAACGAGGTTGGTGGATGCGGAGAAGGACATGGCTTTTGGGAGGAGGATAGGGAGGAAGAACAAGGTATGGCTGCTCTCCCAGTAGATAATAGCTCAAGTCTTTCTTTGTGTTGCAATTACCATTATAGGGTGAGGCTGGAAGAAAAAGAAAAGGAAATCTCGAATTTAGCCCCTAATATGTTACCCCATTATCAACTGACTATCTAAACCCTTCACGCATCAAATTTACCCCAAATATAACTGATATTACATCTCTATCCAAAGCTATTAGAACATTTTGTTTTTAATTTTCAGTGCAAAATAAAATATTGTCTTTTTGATATTTTCAATCTCAAGCTATGATTCTTTAAGTTATATACAAGTTATTCTCTAGCTAACTACTATCTTCAACTAAAACTAACCAACTGACTTTTTATTTTTTTTATTTTTATTTTATAACCCAGATGTCCGGGTCAGTTTACACGCAATATAACTAATTCCCGGGTTCATTGGATATCTTGCAAGCCTAATGAGTATATAAGACACTATAAGAGTGACAGACGTGTATGGTAGAATTTGAATTCTAGTACAAAATAAAGGAACAAGTCTCAACTGTTAGGATAGGACCCCACTTACAAAAAAAAAAATACTAGCCATCTCATTAACAATCTCAATTAAGCAATTAGTATTTTAATTATATATGTTACACATAAGAAAATAATTCTTGGTTTATTTTTCTTGACGAATTAAATCTTGATCGGAAAAAAGAGTGTTTTGAATATCCATTAAATACTTTTTGAATTTAAATATTTCTATTAAATCTTGCTTTTGGGTGGAAAACTCAATCATATTAGTCTAAACAATTAAATAAGCATGTTTTTTTATCATGCAAAAAAATAAAAACTAACACACACACACACATATATATATAATAAAATAAATTGAGAACTACGTAGGTTAATAAATAAATAAAAAAGTTATTATCATGTTCATCAATTTTTTTATTTAACTAAATATGATAATAAAAGCACACTTGGAAATAATTACATAAAATAAAAGGCAAAAAAACATTAAAAAATTAAAGATGAATTGGAATAATCTATTAAAATTAAATGCATACAAAATAACTAAAAAATAATCACTATTTAAAAGAGTCTAGATAAACCAGCTAAAATAGAAGAGTTTTAATTTACATGTTTTAATGTACACGAGCCATAAACCCGCGCTCTGCAGCAGGGATTAAATTTTTTTTTTATCTAGATTTAACACATAATTTTGTATTTTATATTTTGATTTTTATTCTTTTATTTTTTTTAATTTAGTTTCAATCCATTGATTTTTTTTATCCTTTTAAGATAATTTAAAATTTTTTATTTGTATCTATACACCTTTACTCTTTGTTTAGATTTTTAATTTTTATTGTTATTTATTTGTATTAAATGCAACTCACATTAAAAAACATAGTAAGTTTAACTTTGGTGGTGTAAAATAAGAGTGAAATTTTTTTCTATGCATAGTTAAACGTGAAATGTTTGAAACACTACCACAGATGATTCTTTCGTTTTGTCTTATTTGAGGCTACGTAAGTTATTTTACTGTACACTAAAAAAGTAAAATTATAGGGACACCACCACTAACAATTCTTGGTTTTTGTGTTATTTAATAGTATTATAATTATTGTACTGTGCACAAAAATGAAAAAAATTGAAAATACCTCTGATACTATGATATTATTTTAAACACATTTTATATAATAAAATAAATATATAAATGTTATTATATATTTTTAGAAGTTTTACGACGCCGCACATGCTATCCGAAATGTGCATGAGCTCTGAAATTAACACCATGCCTGAAGACGTGTCCACAGCACTGCTATAAAAAATATAATTAAAAATTGATAAATTATCAATACACCCTTATAGCCAACTTTTGGATTTTGTCTTATAGGGATATATAAGTTTAAGTTGGCTGAGAGAGACCATGGTTATAAAAAAAAAATATATAAGTGGAAGAGGAAGAAAAAGTATAAGCGTGAAAGCACTGTAGCAATTCATATTATTTTTTAAAAAAATTGGCTTAGGAATTAGTCGTGGTATGTTTAAGCTGGTCTATAAATTCCGATTATAAAAAAATATATAAGTGAACAAAATAAAATCATTGGAAAAAAAGTGTCAGCGGGAAAACACTTCAGAAAAAAAAAGGGTCCAGGGATTGTCATGGTACACATAAGTTGGCTTGAACACCCTAGTTATCAAAAAAATTGGATATGTGAATTAATCGTAGTGCACTCAAGACATCCTGGTTAAAAAAACAAAAAAAAATATAAGTGGAAAAAAAATATATAAAAAAGTATAATAGGCAAAAAAATATTTGGGAAAAACACACATAATAAGATAAAAAATGAAAAAATAAACATAATAAGGAAAAAAAAAAAAAAGGTAAACAAAAGAAGTAAAAATAAGAGAAAAAAAACATTGTAGTGGGAAAGCACTATAAGGAAAAAAATTTAAGAAAAAATAATAAATTGGTTGGGGGATTAGTCGTGGTGCACGTAAGGTGGCCTAGACACCCGGTTATCAAAAAAAATTTGGTTCCGGGATTAGTTATTGTGCGCCTAAAATGGCACGAAGATCCTAGTTATAAAAAAAATATATAAGTTAAAGAAAACAAAATAAATATAAGCATGAAAGCACTTTAGCAATCTATATTGTTTTAAAAACAAATTCGGGTTGGGAATTAGTTGTGATATACATAAGTTGGCCCGTAAACCCCAGTTATAGAAAAAATATATAAATGAACAAAATAAAAATATAAGAAAAACATTTTAACAAAAAAAACTATAAGAAAATTGGATCAGACGATTAATCATGGTGAATTTAAGCTACCCGGACACCTCGATAATATATATATATATATATATATATATATATATATATATATATATATATATGTAAGTGGAAAAAGAAAAAAAATTATTAAAATATAACGAGAAAAAAAAATTTCATGAAAAAAAAATATAATCAAGAAAAAAAACTATAAAAAAATTGGATCCGAGAATAAATCATGGTGCGTTTAAGCTAGCTAGACACTCTGATTATATAAAATAAATACATATAAGTCAAAAAGGACAAAAAAAAGCATAACAAAAAAATCATGGGAAAATATGGGGAAAAAATAGAAAATAAAACATAATAGCATAAAAAAAGGCAAGAAAAAAAATAATTAAAAAAACAAAAAAAAGTAATAAAAAACAGCAAGAAACGAATAAAAGAAAAAAAAAAGATAATCTGGAAGTAAAGAAAAAAAAAGCATTAAAAAATAATAAAATAATCCGAAAGAGTAAAAAAAAGAAAAATAAACATTGTTGAAATCTACAGTAAAATATGCGGGGAGCTACAGTGAAGATAAAAAATAAAAAAATAAACATAATAAGGAATAAAAAGAAGAAAAAAAAGGTAAAAAGAAGAAGTAAAAATCAAGGGAAAAAAACATTGTAGTGGGAAAGCACTATAAGGAAATTTTTTTTTAGAAATAATAAATTGGTCGGGGAATTAAGCGTGGTGCACGCAAGGTGGCCTAGACACCCGGTTATCAAAAAACATTTGGTTCCGGGATTAGTTATTGTGCGCCTAAGGTGGCACGAAGATCCTGGTTATAAAAAAAATATATAAGTTAAAGAAAACAAAAAAAATATAAGCATGAAAGCACTTTAGCAATCTATATTGTTTTAAAAACAAATTTGGGTTGGGAATTAGTTGTGGTATACATAAGTTGGCCCGTAAACCCCAGTTATAAAAAAAAATATAAATGAACAAAATAAAAATATAAGAAAAATATTTTAACAAAAAAAACTATAAGAAAATTGGATCAGATGATTAATCATGGTGAATTTAAGTTACCCGGACACCTTGATCACATATATATATATATATATATATATATATATATATATATATATATATATATATATATATATATATATATATATATATACATGTAATTTCTGCAATAAATCTTTTTTGTTGGGGATGGGGTACCTGATCCATTTAAGAGCAGAATTCAGGGGTTTGTAATTGATCACTAGTCTCGGTGTGCCTCTCTCGATTTCCGAGTTTTTATTCACATAAAATGCGGCACATGACCATGGTGATCTAGACTTTGTAATTAGACCTTTAGACTCGAGATCTTGAATCTCTTGCCTACAATGCTGTTCAAGTTCAGCATTCATTTGGATAGGTCTGGCCTTTGTAGGGATGTCTTTTTCTGAAAAAGTATCTTTATAAGGAAGATCAACAACATGTTGTTTTCTTTTCCAGAAAGCAGTTGGCAAGTCTGAGCAAAGTTCATGCTCAATCTTTTATATATATATATATATATATATATATATATATATATATATATATATATATAAAAGTGGAAAAAGAAAAAAAAGTTATAAAAATATAATCAGGAAAAAAAATGAAAAAAAAATATAATAAAGAAAAAAAAACCAGGAAAAAAAAGCTATAAAAAATTAGATCCGAGAATTAATCATGGGGCGTTTAAGCTACCTAGACACTCTGATTATATAAAATAAATATATATAAATCAAAAAAGAAAAAAAAAGCATAATAAAAAAAATTCATGGGAAAATATGGAAAAAAAAAGAAAAAAAACATAATAACATAAAAAAAAAAAAGACAAGAAACAAAATAATAATAATAATAATAAAATTAATAAAAAAATAGAAAGAAACGACAGTAAAAAGAGAGTAAGAAAAAAAAGTAAAAAAAAAAAAAACAAACAAACTGTTGGAATTCACAGTAAAATGTGCGGGGAGCTACAGAACTCCCCACACATTTTAGCTTTTTAGTAATATATATTTAAATTTTTTTTTTGAAATATACATATAAAAAACCATTAATTAAAAAAAATAGCTAAAGGTCAAATTAAAAAAATAAAATAAAATCCGCGATACATAAGGTATTTGACTAAGTGAGTTCTCCGTTTTAGATTCGTAGTTAAGAATCTACAGAACTGTGGTCAGTTCAAATTTGGATTATTCGTCAGAACATGAACTTATTTCAATTACTAATTCCTTGATAATCAAAAGATGGAAATTCTCTTAAATATCTTGCAGGGTGCCTGAGAAGAATGTTTGTGTAGATTCTTGTATTCTATTGATTGAAGACTCGATGTCTTTCTTCTCAAATTCCAGCGGATGCCATTGTCCTTGGATCTTCGACTGATTCAACGATCAGAGACTTGATTACAACAATGGGCTTTTGACAACATCATTGAAAAGGGAAGTAGCGAGGGATGAGGTTTGACAGAGAGAGAAGTCGGTTGTTCGGATGGACAGAGAGACATCCGAGGAACGAAGTATACCTCTCCTCTTTCTTCTTTCGTGACTTCAATTGACACCATCAGATTTGGATCGATGGCAACACAATCAACTACCATGGAGACGTCAATGTCCATTTCCCGCTCTCTCTCGTTATGTTATCCTTTATGAATTCAGGGGCTCGGAAATGGGAAAGAAAGTTGAGGGGGGGGAACAAAAGACAAGGGATTGGAGAATCGAAAGGAAAAAACTAGAGGGACTGAAAGCAAAGTTTTGTTTGTGCCAAGAAATCATTATATATATATATATATATATTCAGAAATCTTATCACGAAAGGCGAGAAAGAATAGCATTTTTCGAAAAATCTAGTACCAGTATTTGTAAAGATGTTATCGTTGTTTTCTGCAACAAATCCCTTGTTGACATGGTTACCATCATCAACCCCAGCAAGAACCAGTTGTTCTCAGACACATCGGTGGTTTTGTACCTCCTCTAGAACTACAAATGCCTTGTCGTTTCCTATTCCTTTCTCATTAACTTGTTCCCGTCTTACACAAAAACCAGATGCCCGTACTACTACTACTCTTCAGGTCAAGGGTTCTTCTTCTGACTCTAATAAAGAAGAGCAAGAAGAAGAGTATAAGGTATTGACAGCAGTGAAAAGTCAGTACAATGACATTCTAATCGTTGACACTCCTAAAACCAGGATGCTGCTCCTCGACTCCACCCGTAATTTCCTCCTCGCCCACCTTTCTTTTTATGGGTGCTTTTCTTGTTCTTTAACGCGCGATGATGATCATTGATTATACAGATAATGTTCACAGCCTTCTTTATAAGGATGGTCAGAAATGGACTCGTTCATATTGGGTATGGATGTTATGTCATGTTTCCTTACCTTTTTTTTGTTTGTTTAATAAAGCAGCAATACATGTCTTTGTTTGTCCGTTTTGATTGAGAACAGTGAAAAATAAAGTATAAATCAGTTTTAATTTTCACCTAATTAACCAGCTCCCTTCGCTATGCAGGATGAATTTGCTAGTTTGCCAGCTATAATTCCACAGGGGCCGGTCGCAATATTTGGCCTGGTAGTGAATCTCATCCCCCTTTAGCTTGTTTATCTTCTTGAACCAATGATTATATATATATATATATATATATATATATATATATATATATATATAGATATCAAATCAATGAGTTCGCATGTACAGTGAGAACTTTTCTAATTGTCCAGGGTGGTGGTACAGCTGCGCATCTGATGCTTGATGTTTGGCCTTCATTGCAGCTTGAAGGTTGGGAAATAGATGAAATTGTAAGCACAATGATAGTGTCTTTTTTATCCGAGCGCCATGTTTTCTTTTCCATCCCAATTTGCCTTTTTTACCTTTTTAAACATAGCCCCTTAAAGACACTTTTCTTTTACTTCTGTTAGACTAATGGTCACTTTGTTCTGAGTTTTTGGTGCGCCAAATATAGTTAGAGAATACAGGAAGTTGCTTATGATGCAGCATTGAGATTTAGGGATAAGTCATAGTCAGTGGTTTCCCTAGTTGCTTGCATTGACACCGACGCTGATTTTCTCAATGAAAAACCTATATTCTCTTCCTAGCTCTCACATGACATTCAGGTGGAAAAGAAATTCATGGACTAATCTGAAGTGCTTCAATTAATTACTCGCACCAAAAACATTTCTAACAATATTTGGTTGTTGTCAAATTGTGGACTACGGAAATTTTCTATTTTTTTGAAATTTTGGTGGATTTTTGTTGTCAATAGAAAATATTTTCAGCCAACCTTTTCAACCTGCCTTGGCTTGTTTTCCTGCAGATTATTTTCTGAGCAATAGATGAGGTTAATTGGGAATTTGTTTATTGTTTGTGCAATGATGTTTGCAGTAGCAAAACTCGTTGGTCCTTTTCCATTTAATATTGATTGGCTCCTTACTGAAATGGATCTTTTTGCATTAGTTGATCAATAAAGCAAGAGATTATTTCGGGCTGTCAGATCTTGAGAAGCAAACTCAAGCTGGTGGCATACTTCATGTAGTTGTTGGTGATGCCCTATGTTCCTTGGAAGATGATGGTAGAAAATATGCTGGTGAGGAGGATAACAACCTGCCTATTTTGACCTGAGCACACATGCAGGATTTGCTCATTTTCTGATTTTACTGTATGGATATTTGGTCATTAGTATGATTAAGCATTCTTTTTTGCAAGCAAGTCCCCATGGGGTAATCGTGTGGGTAGGTTTTGGGAAGTGGAGGCAGGCATTGAGGCATGATTGCTGTAGTAAGCTTGAACAAAACACCCTGTTATGATATATTTAGCAGAGAAACACAAGCCCTGCTCCACTGTTCATACCCAAGTAACATTCCTTTAAAGCTTGATATGTAGCATTTCCTTTTATCAGATCCACATGTATCTTAGTTAATCTTTGCCATAAATTCACTTTGGTTCTGTAAATTTGTACTGTTTGCTTTGTTCAAGTTTTTGGTTTCTTCCTCTTTTCACCAATATATGGCATCAATATTTTTTCAGGCATTGTCATTGATCTGTTCTATGGGGGGAAGGTTTTGCCTCAGTTACAAGACGTATGTTCCAAACTTTTTGTTTCTTATACTATTAGTGGCTAGTTTTGCAGTTGGTACCTGATTCCTTAAGTTTATTTGCCTGTCAAATTATCACTCTTAATGAAGCTGTTGTGTCATATAAGCACAACAATTTATGATCATTTAATGTGAAGCACTCTAGTCTCTAAAGCCTTAAATTTGTTTAGTCATAAGAAGCTATAAAAACACTTGTAGGCAGGATTTTTAATATACACATAAAAGAAGTTAGAATAAATTATCCCCCCATATCTTGAAGAACACATGCATGTTTATGGTATGAGTTTATGGAACTGCAAGAGAAAAGAGGAAGCCCATAGAGTGAATTTTGATAGGATTTGTACAGACGACATCAACTAGTTAATGTCTAAGTTTCTTCAGAATCAATCATAGGCTTGACCAAATGTTAGTTGCTTGCTTTAAGCAAGAATTCAAAAGATCAATGAATTTCTCTCCAATTGCATGTTTAACTTCTCGAGGACAAGTACCATAGGAGCCCTTTGTAATCACTCCAGAAAAGGAATCATGCCTAAGGATTTTAAAAAATAATTTTAGTTGAGAACCATTTAGGGGACTGCTAGATAACATAAAGGGTAGTGGCCTGAACTTTTTGCTCTGGTGGATGTTAGATGTATGTTTGACTGAATGTTGGAAGCATTGGCCAAGAGTTAGAAGGGAGCACCAGTATTCTGTTGGTTCGTTGTGTTTTGTTCGATATAGAAATTTGAAGGTCAAATTTTCACAAGTTTCCATATCTGAAGAGGATGCTAACCTCAGCTTTGAAGTGTTTCTGCCATTATGTGAAAACTTCCAAAAGCATAATTCCAGGGCTTCATGGTCTGATGGTTACAAATATTGACATTTTCACAAGCAAATATCTCTAGTCTATGAATATGCATTTACATGTTATCACTGAGTGCAAGTTAGAGAGTGTGACCCTCCTTAAGTTAGGGTATGGTACTATGGATTCTATAATTCATATGTGAGTTGTCTTTAAAAACATAAATCTATATATCCCTTGATCTTGCCAGTATATTTTGTCTGCTTCGTTAGTGTTATGTATAACAGTTTTACATATCTAAACTCAGTCACTGTGTTTGACAGGTAGCAACTTGGTTGGAATTGAAGGGTAGATTGATACCTTATGGTCGCCTTATGGTGAACTGTGGAGGCATTGAAGAATCAGATGCTATGAATGAAAGAATCAGTACTAAATCAGTTGATAATGCTTGGGTTGAAAATCCAACCATCAAGGTTTTGTGTGAAGCATTTCCTGGACAAGTATGGCATTTACTTGACTAACATTTGATTCAGTTGCATTTTTTCTGATTCATCATATTTTAATTGATGACAGCCAGGAATTCTTCATTTTGTTTTGCATATTTTTTTGGTTGTTGTCATGGGAGCTAGGGTTGCTTTCCTACCTTCAAATGATGGGAGTATAAATGGCTGGGACTTCAGAAACAAAACCAGTAGTTAGTGTAGTTACATATATCTCAAGTTTGTGTAAATAATTTGTCCTTCGGTAAAATTAAACCCTCCCACACATGCCTGATTTTTTAAAATGGTTGAAAACAGTCAACGTATTGAAACCTGTTTGAACTATTTTTTGGTTTTCCAGATTCAAGCTACTACCAGTGCAGAGCTGTATTTTTCTATGCCTTGAACATTAAAAAAAAGTACTCATCTGTTCTCTAAAGTCCAAACATTGGAAAAACCAAGCTGTTTGAATAATCTGTGATGTCATTGTTTTGCCTTTGAAACAGTTAAAAAGCATTATTTAATTTAGACTTGAAAATTGGACTAGCAAGAAACTGCTTTCAAGCTGAATCTCCCACATGAATTGCTGAAGGATACGTCATTAAAATTCCTCGTTCAGTAATTAAACAAGATGTGGAATCAATCATTAGGCGTGCTCAAATGCTTGCCTAGCAGCCCCAAAGTTTCTATATGAACTGGCATTTGCCAAGTGAGTGTTCTTAAAAACAATATTAAGCTTACAGTTTGTTTGAAATTTGATTGCTCAGCTAAGCTGGAAGAGAATGCCAGAGGGTGAAGGTGCAAATTATCTTGCATTGACGGGACCCCTGCCTGATTTGACCTCATGGTCTGCTATGGTCCCACATCATTTGAGTGCAACTGTTAGCAAATGGAGGCCTTGCAGCCCTCTTATATGATGGAGATTTTCTTCTTAGCACCATTATATTGCAGCCAGACCAGTATGTTGAGAAACCACAGTCAGATTTGAATACCTCTCAACCAGCCATTCGAATGAAAGATCTTAAGCTAACCACGAGTGTACCAAATAGAATTCTATGATATTTTAACACATTGTTTTATTTTTTCCCCTCCTATCTTGTAAGTCTCTTCAATCAACTATTCTCTTACAGTCAGGAGATGTAGGGTCATGGTGTTTCATATTGTGGAGCATCTCTGGATGGTTTCTTATGGAGATATTGTGCCCATTATCTTTTATACCAAACACTAGTTGCCAAAAGATTTCTGAAATAGTTGTTCGTTATTGCCATTCTATATCGCAGTTTCAATGCTGTTACGAAGCTCTTTCCCTTTCCAACTTCATGTTTTCTTTGAATAAGAAATCCTTCTTATCCACAGGGAAGAAAAGTTTTTAGCAATCCATGGATATTTAACAATAGGGCATTTCTTATTTTATTATTTCTTTTTGCAGAACAATTCTTCAGCATCTGAGTTCGATTTGTCTTTAAATATTCTTCTTTTTGTATTTGTATTTCCCTGCTCTATCGTACTCAAGGTTTGTCACTATTTTTTTTTTTAATGCTCTTCTATGTTGTTTGCAATAGCCTATGTAACTGAAATATTCTAGTATTTCTGTGTTCATAGTTCTCAAGAGAACATTACCATTGTAGTCCAGTCTGGTTTCAGGCCGGTACGTTTTAGGATATTTCCCACCGATTATACACGATTAAATCATTGCCGGACTCATCTATTCGTGGAAAGAGAGCAGGGACGGTGTTCCATTTACTCCATCCATTTTCCATATATCCTGGTCCACGCGCTTCCTGGGATCGCTAGCTTAATCCGTGCTCTTTTTGCTGATTAGCACTGAAGGAATTAGGGATAGCCAGTATGGAACAAGGCACCTTTGTGAGTTTTCCGGAGCTTATTCAGCCTGTACAAGGTTAAAACAGCATCCGGGGATCTCTCCTTTACTGGAAAGCGGCAACACATTGCATTTTCAGGAGGCTATTTCAACCTAGTTTAGCGGAGACATGAATTATAAAGAACGCAGCAAAGCCGGAATGCTTCTACGAAAATAGTGTGTTTTCAGCAGTAATCTAGGCAAACTATAGAGATTTTCATTGCAGTTCAACAGTACAGCACCATCTTAACGAAAAGGCTAAGATACGACTGTAAATTACAACATGCTATCCTGTATAAAAGACCAGGATCAAGCTCTATTCAATCTGCCATTCCTCTCAAAGCTAACTCCTGCCAAATACTCAAATTACTGTACAAAGCAGATCCTGAGATACTACTGGAGCATCATGAGACCAAGTATCACTTTAGGGGGGAAAAAGACCCTATAATAGAGGGCAGGACCAGAATTTAAGCATGCACACCATTGCAATTGCTGTATATACCATCTGCCGGTATTTTTGCAAACTTGGTTGCATTGCCATTTTGGTAGAGGCTTACTTTTTTGGCCATTCCATTGGGAATCTTGTGAGCATGTAACAGAGAATCTAACTGGCCACATGCTGCTGCTATCAGGCCTTCAGTTCGAAAGGTTGATTATCAAATGTCAATGTCAAGACATTATAAATATGAAGCATCCTATCTAGTAACTAGTTAGTTGTACGAAATGAAAAGAAAAAAAAAAGAAGATTTTGGTTCAAGATGAGAGAAAAATTTGTCTTGCGATATGGTGAAGAGTGAGAGATGTACCTAAGAATAGTGCAGAAGGTTTCCCTGGTCTTGATTTAAATTCAGGGTGGAATTGAGTACCAATGTAGTAAGGATGATTCGGCAGCTCAACTATCTGTTTCATTAAAGAGCCAAATTCAACTTAGAATAACTGCAGAGAACTACTGATACTAAAGCAATTTGAAAAATGGAAAGCAGAAGTTCGCAAGTCCAAAAGCCATACCTCCATGCGTTGGCCAGTTTCATCCTTGCCTGTGAATGAGAGCCCAGCATCTTCCAGGGATGATACCATATCAGGATTCACCTGCACAAATAAGACTTTTTGTCATTTCTCGAGTAACTATGTACTTACATGGAAAAGATAAGCATCTTGGGTTCTTGACGCCCCATACCTCGTATCTATGACGATGTCTCTCATCAACAAAACCTCTATTACCATACCTGACAGAATCAAGAATTCAGGGTTTAGCCAATCTCAGATATTCAAAATTAAACAGTATTTATCTACTTTATGATTGCTATGTTGTAGGCATAAGTTTCTTTTCGCAAGATTCATAGTCCGGTCATATAAAAAAAGACTTCTGCATCATCCGAATTTGTCATTTACATGAATATAGGAGCCACCGTATCAATCTGTGTTTTCAATCCACTCAATTACTTACAATTTTGCTGATTTGCAGTCCATGACTTGGAAATATGTCCTCCTTGACCCAAGACGCATGGTGCCTCCAAAGTGGGTTTTTGAGCCCTGTTGATGAGGGAAAATGTCAGACTAAACTGAAAACGTAGATGACCAGTTAGCCATGTAGTTCAGAATTGAGGGTACAATATAAAACCTCAGGCATGAATATAACGCAGGGACTCTTGGTGTCAGGATCAAATTCCGTGCTGTTAGCATCTTGCAGGCCAAGGATAGATCGTGAAAACTCAATGACTGCAATTTGCATCCCCAGACAGATTCCGAGGAATGGGATTCTGTTCTCTCGCGCATACTTGGCTGCAAGAATTTTCCCTTCCACCCCTCGGTCACCAAACCCTCCTGGGACAAGAACACCATCTGCACCCTGCAGACATAGGCTAGTCAGATGGCTACGAAAGAAATTCAACAGAGCTTTGAGGGCTAGTGTTAATAGTGAAAATTAGCTTCAAGCATCTGACCATTAGCAATACAAACCTTTAACAACTTCCATGCAGCCTTGTATGCATCAGGATTCTGCACGAGGAGCATTCAAGTCAAGAAGTGACACAAGGTATAAAGACTAGTCTATACGATTTCAGTACTCCAAATTACTAACCTCTTTTGCAGTTTCATCCTCAATATCGCTAGCTGGAACCCAATCCACAACAAGTTTCTTTCGGAGAGAAACAGAAGCGTGCAAAAGAGCCTGCCAGCGGTAAAATAACATTTGTCATCAGGAAAACACCATAGTATTATCTCTATCATGGATATAAACGCATGCTACCTTTTCATAACATTTCAAGTGGCGCAAATCAACAATTACAGGTTTTGATGATTGTGGAATTACGAATGATGAAAAGTACCATGACAGATAAGAACTAACATTGTTGCAGAATATGTCTAACATTTCTAGGACTCCCTTTGACGCATTTCAACTGAAGTTTACGTACATGAAGAAAGAAATATTGTAAAACTAATTCACCAAATAACAGCACAAGGAGGACAGCAGAAATCCAAAGACATGCGATGCTTCAATAACAAACTCAGCGTTTTACGAAAGGTAGTCGAGTGGTTAGATACATGCTGTTTGGTTCAAAGTCTGACATCTATTACTGAAAGTAAGGCAGAGCAGCAGCAACCTCGGATAAACACAGAAGACTTCAGCGCATGACTACGAGAAACTTCCCACAGAAACAATAATTCTAAGCTTTAAAAGCGAAATGATGGATATTAGCAAACCTTTAGCAAAGAAAGGTAGGAATCTGAAAGCCCTGTATACTTCCCAACAATGGCAATTCGAACCTGAAATTCAAAGCTTAATACATAAAGCTCTCGTAGAAAATGACAGAAATTGCTAAATATGTGAATTGAAATTTGCTAAAACCCACCGGTTCTAGTAACATGTCGCAGGATTCAGCCCTAGAAGTCCATTCCTTTAAATTAGGCTCCCTGGCAACACTGAAAATTACAAGACAATAATTCAAGGATGTCAGCAAATGGAAGATATCGTGCAATGCATTATTGAGGGGGGAAACAATGATAAGTGGGATCACTTGACAAACCCAAGAAGGTTCAGCGCTCCCAAAATTGCTTCGTGCGCCTTCTGGTCCTAATTGAGAAGAAACACGCCATGGTTTAAAAATTAGAAGCTAAGCAATGGAATGAAAGTCAAAAGGGATACAATTGTACTCACTCTTAAAAGCGAGGGAAGGTGCCAGATGTTGGGAACATCATAGAGAGTAATGATATTTTCTGCCTGAAAAACTCGGGTTCTCAATTATCTTTCAAAGTAGACAAGTAAATATTCTAGTAACACGCATGAAAAGGTTTGTCCTTGTAATTAACTTACTGGGACATGGCAAAATTGAGAGAGTTTCTGCTTTACGTTCTCTTCAAGTGCCTGCAAAACAGACTCAAGTCCATAATCTGAAGTTCCCAGAACTCACAATCACTACAAGCTCGAATGTGTTCGTGTGTGAAAGAGCGAGAAACTTACCAAAGTGCTGCGACAAGCTAAGATATTTGGTGTCAAACCTAAGCTTCTCAGCCCCCGAACACTGTGCTGAGTTGGTTTTGATTTCTACGAAGAGCAAATACACTGGCTTCATAATTTGTTCATATGGGCTAAGAAGATCCACAGACAATCATCTTATTTCCTCTCAGTATATGCAGAGACAGTGTTTTAAGCAGCTTACTTGTTCACCAACAGCACTTAAAACAGGCACAAGGCTGACGTGAATCAAACAGAAGTTGCCAGCGCCTGTGAAACGAGCATCAATTAGAAGAAGTCGACTGGTTAGAATATGTTGAGGCAAGAAGAGTCTTAAACTGCATCATGTAAAGTTTCGTAGGTAGTGCTGTCTTACCCACTCGGTATGAAAACTGCCCTAGAGCCTCAGTAAATGGCATGGACTCAATGTCTCCTGCACACAGGAAATTTTCCAGTGACACAGAAAAAATGGAGAACAGTTCATGACCCATTCCTCAAGAAAGATATTGTTAATTTACCTATAGTTCCGCCCAATTCAATGACACAAACATCAGCCGGACCAGGCTGTCCGTCAACTGGTATCATCGCCACACGTTCAATCCACTCTTGAATGGCATCTGTGATGTGAGGGACAACCTGCAGTTTTTGCAAAAATACATAAAGAAGATGAACTATGCATGGAAAGTGTTTGGTAAGCTACAAGACAATGTAACAGATAAATTCAGCTACAGAAGAACCTGCACAGTTTTTCCCAGATAATCTCCCCTTCTTTCTTTGTCAATAACAGCCTGCAATTCAACAGGAAAAACGGGACAGCTAGCATCAGTAACAAGGTGTCAGCTACTTCTAATGATCTTTGTTTTTTTCCAGCTAAAAAAGTGTAATATATACATCGAAACGTGAAGTTTAAACCACTTGCCTGGTAAATCTTTCCGGTAGTGATATTATTATCGCGTGTCAATTTGATATCTAGAAACCTCTCATAGTTTCCAAGGTCAAGGTCCACCTTTACAACAAGATAAGCAAGTCATTTCTTTCAGTCTAGATCAATTTCTATCTTTGATAAAAGTAGACATTCTGATTTCATTTTTTTTCCCTTGAAATATCAAACACTCCAGCTAATTATCCTTTAACTTTCACTCATAAAGAGTAAGGAATGTATGAGTCCACAGGTTTAATGGATATGATCTGGCATGATCATATTTGGTAACCAGAAATAAAAGAGAGGGTTATGAGAATCATCCCGGAGTAATTTTAAACAGATTCCATAAATTTTACTGCTATGGACTCCAGTTCCAAAGGCATATGGGTGGCAATCTTTTGGATCACAGGAAATTCCTCTCGATGATACGGAGTCTAAAAATTTTATCTGCATGCATAAGCTGCTATTTTGCTTTCTCAAAGACTCCCTTAAGAAAATCTTCTCGGGAACATAGAAAAATATGGGAAGGAAACTTATCTACCTCGCCACCATCATCTAAGACATACACTTCTCCATGCTCAAAGGGTGACATTGTCCCGGCATCAGTGTTTAAGTATGGATCTGAATTGACAAGGAAAATAATTCGAGAAATTGTTAGCATGAACAACAATCTGAAGTATCCTAAATAAGTAGAGAACGAAGCGAAAGCTACTTATCCTAATTGAGACATCGATTATTTTAATGAATAACGGAAAAGAAATCAAGAAGACCACATCACAAGATCATAAAATAGTGCAAAGCAACAAAACTTGAGAGCACGAAAACTGCCAATGGAGTTTTAACCAAACCCGACATAGGCCCTTTTCCAGAAATCAAAGAATTGAAAATGAAACGACAACTTGTCTTTTTACCAAATATCTAACTTTATAACCTAAAAAAAAGTAGAAGTTCTGATTACAAGTCCAGAGGAGGAGATACTTGTTGATGATTTATTTTCAGAAGTCAATAGGTGAAAAGGAGGGGAGGGCAAAAGGAAAGCAGGATTTCTATGCAGTGAACATGAGATTAGGTTGGAGAGGAGAAGCACACGAGGGTGTAGCTGTATTTTCTCTTCAGGAATAACAGTAAACTTGAAAAGAAAATGAAATAGAAAGGAAGGAAGGCGCAGAAAAACAGAGCAGACCAATCTTGATAGAAGTAACACGAAGCCCACAGGCCTTAAGAAGAACACCAATACTACTTGCTGTGACTCCTTTCCCAAGTCCACTGACTACTCCTCCAGTAACCAGCACGTACTTCATTTTCTTCATCCCTCCTCCCTTGTTCATCTTCAACACTACTCTGTAAAGTTTCCAGTTTTCACAAAAACGAGATCAACAAAAGAAGCAGAACAAGGCAGCCAACAGACAATAAATAAAGATAAGAAGCACTGTTACAGAAAGGAATATTAGAAGAAAGGCAAAAGACCTTTGCTAAAGAAAGAAGAAGAGAATGTTTGAAAAGTTTAGAGTTCAGGGCCTTGTACAGTCCTGAGCAGGAGGGTATCCTTTCACTGAAGAAGGAAGGCAAAGAAAAGATGAAAAAGTAGGGAATGATGAAGATAGAATGGAATGAAAATGGTTTAGCGTTGGCGGCTTTTATATGCATTTGGCAGGGGGTCACTCCCCTTCCCTTCTCTCCAACTTCAATCCTGACTTAATTTTCTCCTTCTTTTTAACTGAGAGTACATTTCTTTTTCTTTTTCTTTTTTTTGTTTTGTATAGCTATACAAGAAAGGAAAAGGTTGTCTTGTTTGGAAGGAGCCTTGGCGACCACCAGAGAGCCGAGTCTTAAGATATTCAAATTTGGTGCATAAATGTAGTAAAGAAAAAACAAAAAATGCTGCATAATTCTTCATATATTCAAGATTTTAATAATCTTTGGATCCCATGCATTTTCTTGATAATGTAAAGACAGTCGATGCACATGCACGGATTTTTAATGTCTAGGTCGTCTTATACACAGAGACGCCCATCTGATGCCACACACTAACACCAATTCATGTTTTTTTTTTTTGGGATTCAAGATTCAAGAGTGTGAGAAACTCCGAACCCTCGATACATTACAGATGATCGTTTGAGAACCTGAGAAAAACTCGTGTTAAGAACGTGGATGAAGCAGGCGTGATCCTCGTTGATAAGATGCTGTGGGGGCAGTGAACTGGATTAGATTTCAAAAGGGAAAACGGAAACAGGTTTGAGAGATGGAGGCCAGCACCCGGTTTGATTGGTATGGCTTCCGATCAACTCATAACCGGTGCACGGCTTCACTCTTTTGTTCCATAAATATTCAAGGCAGACATTGATGGAGTCTATCCAACTACTTGCTACTAATTATCCGTCCTCGCCATGTTGCCATCATGCCCTTTTTGGTCCACCACTTGACCAAGGATCAAACACTGGCACCACCAACCCTTCGAGCTATTGCTGTGACCACAGCGAGGCTGCCTTTTTATTCCTGTTTAACCATTCGTACTCTTTTTATTCCTTAGAAAACCTTTATGAATTAGTAAAAACAAAAGGGGGTCAATTGCGGATTAAGAAAACAAAATAGAAAAACGAGAAGATTCAAATTGCAGTATGTTTCGGAAAGTGGTGTAGTTACTAAGCGTCTATTTGATATTTAAGTTTTTTTATTTTTTATTTTAAATTAAATTTATTTAATATTTTTAAATTATTTTGATGTGTTGATATCAAAAATAATTTTTCAAAAATAAAAAAATATATTATTTTAATATTTTTTAAACAAAAAATAATTTAAACCCATATGTAGGGTAATAATAATAATAATAATAATAATAATATTGGCAGCCGATTTTAGAATATGAATTGATATTCAAACCTATATTATATTCTAATCACCTTATACCGTTTCACAAAATTGGAAGTCTCGTTGGGAAAAAATAAATTGAGAAAAATAAAGAATAAGACTCTGGGCAATATTATAAAACGAGAGTCTTTGTGCCGTTTTGGAAGCAAAGGATATTCCAGGAAAACAAGATCCATTGACATAAAGCTTTGGCTCTTGAACGGTGCACTTTCCGAAAGTTCAGAAAAGTGAATTTTAAAAACAAAACAAATGTGGTCAGACATTCATTCACAAGGATAAAAAGATAAAAGCACGCATTTTACATATTAAAAAACAAATAAAAAACGTGGTTGTTTCAGTCTGTACATTAACATAATTATGTATTTCAATATTAAAATCATCATTTTACCTCTTGAACTGAAACATTTAATCCTCGAAATCGAGAGTATTTTGGATATTTTCAGTGAATATATATGGTGTTTTTAAATTATTTTGAATTTTCTAATAATTTTTATTTTAAATTATATAATAAACTATCATTTTACTCTTATGAACTAACCAAAATACATAGAACAATAAGGAGTATTTTTTGTTTTTCATATATTCGAAAAAACTACAACAATGCTCTCGGAAAAGAAACAAAAACGAGGGCTGAAAGTGGAGGGCATTGTGGTGCATACATCCCCGGTTTTGTGTGTTTACTGCATTATAATTTAGTTTTTTTTTTTGGTGCATTATCTCTTTTTTATAAATTCATTGTTGATAATATTGCCAACAAGTTTGGTGACATGATATAAAACCTCATGTTTGTTAGCCGTGAAACTCAAAAGGCTCCATTGCAGCATGAGACAGGATTTCAGAGCTCAAGAAAAAAACAGTAAGCTTGGTTTTCTAGTGTCTTCTCAGAGAATGAGCTAGTTTCTTGTTCTTGTATCTTATGTTAAAAATAATGACAGTAAAAACAAAAGAAATTGCCTCGTATGGCCCATAGAAGCTAATTATTCAATATATATAGAGTTGAAGGGGTATATCCATGTAATTAAATATAAGCTTCTGTAGCCTTTGTGAACTACCAACCGTTCAAAGGGGCCCTGTTGCTCTCGACAGGGAAGATCTTGCTAGTCAAAAATTCTACTGTTTGGATCATGGGAAAATATTCAATGAATGCATCGTTGCCTTTTTTCTTCATAATGTTCATGGTCCGGTCTTCTTTTGTTTATTGCAACTAGGGATTGCAACTAGGCCACTACGGCTACCATTTTTCTTCCAAGCCAGCTTGTCGGTTGATAGATAGTTTGGGGGAGAGAGAGAGAGAGAGAGAGAGACGGGAGAGGGGCCACTTTTTCTTCCTCGGAGACTGCCTTTAAATCTCCACTGGATCCTTGACACCCACTATGTCATGGCTTGCATCAAGTTTTTCTTTGATATATTAAAAAAAAAATTAAGTCAACCCTGTTAGGCTGTCAAAACTCGTAATCAAAGTTATTAGAGTGTGATAAATTCATAAAAAATAATTAAAATAAAATATAAAATATAATTTTTAATAAACTTGTTGTTAAAATATTGAAAATGAAAAAAAAATCAACCTAAACATAAAACACAATAAAACAACATGGGCTATCCAGGTTAACCGATAAAACATGTGACTCAGCTCAAAATACCAGAATAACCTCATGAAAAATAAATCAAAATATATTATAAAGATTAATTCACAGTCAATATACTATTGAATAATGAAATACAAAGCATGTTAATTAAGAGAAAAAAACTCAAGTCAACTTGGTTAATATATTAGACTTGTAATTTGAGTTGTAAGGTCAATACAATCTCATAGAAAACAAACAAAAATAAATCACGAAAAATAACTTCTAATGAACACGAGATTGGAAAAAAAACAAAAGAAAAACTTGAGTAAACCTGTCAAATTCATGATGTTGTTTATAAGACAAATCTAACTACGTATACATCAAATCATAATAAATTATGAAATCTAATATTCAATTGACTAAATATTGAAGTATAAAATTATAAGGAAATATTGATTTTAAAACAAAAATACTATTAAAATAAATAGTATTTTACGAGGCGTTGCATAATAAAAGCATCATTTATTATAGTTCATCAATAATGAAAGAAATTTTAAAAAAAAAATCAAGTTAGCCTAACAAAGTAGTGACATTGGTTACGAGATCAAGCTAACCACATATAAAATAACTTACATTAATTTTAAAGTCTAATTTTTTATAAGCTAAATATTGAGGCAAGGAATTAAGAAAAGAAATATACACACATAAAAAAGCCTACTAAAACAAATAGTATTTTATGTGAGGGGTGTATCGTAAAAGAACTATCTCTTTTAGTTTATATATTATATCATTAGGTTAGTGTTCGCTCTACATTGCAGACTGTTTTATTTTTTTTATTGAAATATATTAGATGTAACATGTAAGTTTTTTTTTTAAAAAAAAAAATTAGTAGCTTGGGTTATAATCCTTGCCAACTAAATAAATTGACTTTTGACTTTATTTTAATCAGGATTAGAGAAAAAACAATACTAAATAAGATATATATATTCATGTTAGATATATTTATCACCCTACAACCCTAGATGTTTAAAAATCACGTGATAATTTATCATATTTTCATAGGATTTGATTTATGAAAGATATTTGTTCTCTATTTATATCTTTCATAAATCTATATCTATCTATCTATCAACTTGATAGATAGATAGATATTCATGTTAGATATATTTATCACCCTGCAACCCTGCATGTTTAAAAATCACGTGATAATATATCATACTTTCATGGGATTAGATTTATGAAAGATATTTGTTCTTTATTTATATTATGTAAGTAATATGTTTATCTCGTCAAGACTATTTTGAGAAAATCATTCTCCAATTTTTTTTCACTAGAGAAAAACAACTATATTTATGGGCTATAAATACCTCATAAATTATATAGATAGAAGAGGTCATTTTTATTATATATATGATATTTATTTCTCTAAAATATTATTTTTTTTCTCTGTAAATATATTTAAGTATCCGAGAGTTCTCATATTTTTTAACAGATCAATAACGTGGCTTACTAAACATATTAGCTAAGATGAAGGGGTCAAATTACAATTACCAAAAGATTAATTGAATATATAATCCTTGTTACTAAGGTGCTTGAATATAGTTTTTTGGACATCATCGTGTGCGTGCGTGCGTGTGTGTATCTTGTTTATGTGACTTAATCTCGGTTGAAACTGGCTACAATTCCAAATTTTCAAACCTGCCGCCGCTGTTGGAACTTGGAAGTTTGACTTAAATGTGCCTTGTGTGCGACAACAAAGCAAAGAGTCAGATCCCACACCATCACACGTGGAGTATAAATACTCGCCTCTTGGATGGAATCATCACTGTCAAAGTACCTGGTATGGCATGGCATCGTAGGTGTGGATTTTCTTGTTGATATTTTTATATGTGGTTCTGTGCTATATGTCCACGTCAGCGCGTCAGCTTTACATGTCACCACGTAATCTCCTGCTTCGCAGGTCAACGTCATATGCAGGCGATCCACGCTTCAATCTGCCTGGGAACACCCACGGGGAAACCACACCGTCCACGTTTCTCCGTCTACCCCTTTCATTAATTCTGTGGTTACTTTTCTAGTTGGTAACGAGTTATTTCATACGTGACTCATGGTGGTTTATTGGATATATTTTTTTTTTAATGAATGAATAACTTTAATTAAAAATATCATACGTGCATTCATTAAATAAATAAAAAATTTTAATTAGTTTTTCAATAATAGTTACATTTATTTAATTACAATAAAAACTCTTCAATGTCATGCGAGTTTATTTAAATTTTTTTTTCTCGAAAAAACTCAGGTATCTAAAAAAATATATTTATAGAAATAAATAAAATTCTAATTATCTCAGGTTTTTATAATAAGTACACACTATAGCTCAAATTCTAGACCTATTTCGCATATCGCAATCTCATTATTCTTTATGTTTTAGATTTAAAAAAAAAAATTAAAAAATATATTATTTTAATATATTTTTAAATAAAAATTATTTTAAAAAATGATTATACGTACAAATACAGTTAATGTAAAAACTTTGGTATATCTGAAGCAAGATGCCTCATGAACGTTTCTCATGAGGAATCGTGACGCAGATGTTAGCAGTGAACGTCATTCATTTCGACGTAGCTACCAAGGGACTCGTATTTACTGCAATTTATTATTATTATTATGATTGTTATTCATGCCCTGGCTTGGCCCCCCTTCTTTTGCAGGGACACTAGCTTTCGTGACCCAGGCGAGCCTCGAGGGCATCAATTCCACGCGCGGCATATTAATAATAATAAAAAATAATTAAAAACATGTACAGCAACAAAAACAAACACTTCCCAAAGCTAATTGTTGTTTCACTATATAAGGATTAAAATAAATATTTATAGGATTTTAAATTCTAGAAAGGAAATTCATTCTTTATTTATGTGTTTTTTTTTTAACAAAAGTCTTCTTTATTAAAAAGTTATTTCTTAGTAAGACAACTACAGGGTAATTCAAATAACTTAGATGCTGTAAGGAGTGGGGGAAAATTGTTTCAAGAATATTTTTTATAAAATCAAGATAAAGTTTTTTTATTATCCTGAGAGCTCTTTTTTTTTAAAAATCAAAAAAATATTTTGTTGCTTATATAGATTGTAAAGTGATGTGAATAAAATTTGATAACAAAAAAATAAAATAAAAAGTAAGAGGTGGCGAAATGAAGGAGCGCTTGATAATACATTTCAAAAATATTTAAAAAATTTATTTTTAATTTTTTTTTTATGTTTTAGATTATTTTTATATTTTGATAATAAAAATAATTTTTAAAATATATAAAAATATTATTTTAATATATTTATTAAAAAAAAATATATTTTAATATATTTGTGAACAACCTCAGTTAATCTCTCGCCTCCAAAACGTCAGGGACAGCTCAAGTATGTCACGTCATTGTAATGCTAGAATGACGTGTTAGTGTTAGATGGATCAGCGTATGGAGTATTAACACTTGTCCATCTTCTTCTGACGAGGTTGTCATATTTGACTTTTTAAAGCATTAATAATTTTATTCATTTTTATACTACCTCACCATTTTTTATCCTTACTTTTGAAGCATGCCCCCTTTTAAATCGTAGATTCTTAAAATGAACTCTTATTAGAGATATCATGGTAAATTAAATTATCTAGATATTTTGGCTGCAAAATCATCTTGGAATAAATAAAAAAACCAGAACAATTCCTTAGGATATGTGGAAGATTGGTCTAATAACATGATTGATCAATACATTTGACATTAAATTAATCACATATTTTACATTGTATTTCAAAATAATTTGAAAAAAAAACTTTTTTTAAAAAACTTTTTTTTAGTGTTTTACGTCATTTTTATATACCGATATCATAAATAATTTTTAAAAAATAAAAATAAAAATAAAAATAATTTTTACAACATTCACGCTATAACATGAAACATTAGCATGTTTAAAATTGATTATGAGTGAATAAACTCTCGATGTTTTATTATGCTCAGCACGACTTTGCCCTAAAATTGGATTTAATTGTAAAGTAATTTTTGTGAAGATAATACACATATACTTATATATAATTTTTTAAAAATAAATATTAAAAATTCTACTATTTAATAGTGAGAAAAGTGACCTCTGCCCACTATCGATCCTCGTCTTCTTTGTCCCTTCTGATCCAGAGCTGTAGATTCATTGTAGTGGAGATATATATATAATTAGTGTCCAGTTTTTAAATAGTTTATTTGGTCTCGAACGACTGGACATCTTTCAAGATAATGTTGTTGTAATCTAAGGGGATTGCTCTGTATAATAACAAAAAAACCTTAAAAATAAATGGTCGAATCCATTTATAGATATATTTTTTATCGGGCTTGATAGATAACAAAAAAACCTTAACATTTAAACTTCATCAGCGAGTAATTTATAGATATATATTTTTATCGGGCTTGATAACTTTATTTTATAGAATCTATTTTTATATAATTATACAGAACAAAAATAAACACTCATAAGATTAAATATACAAAAATAAAATAAAAAAACTTAATTCAAACTCTATCTTTGTTATGTCTGAGCTCAAATCAAAATTATTTGATATTATTAATAAACTTGATCTAATGGATCACCTTAAAACCCCATGACCCTGCTTATTGTCTAGTATGAGTTTAAAATCAGATAATGTAAAAAATATTTAGACATGACTTTTTTGACTAAGTGAATCCAGAAAGCAAACCACACAAGCATTAAAAAAACCTAGTAAGACAACAATATAATTAATTAATTAGAATTTTGTAGTTTAGCTCACCAGTCCCGTGATCCAGGTGATGGACTCAATGAATTTAAAAACTTTACTTTTTTTAAAAGATATATTATTTAGTAACAGGATAATAAAATAGATAATTATAAAATAAAACATAGACCGAACATAAATAAAATACAAACTAAATATTAAAATATTCATGTAAAATACAATGATATCGTAAAAACAAGTTAAAAAAGAAAACCAACTCATTCGCTTTCCAGCAACACATGCTTACTAAAATCTCAGGCAACAACATTCATACTTAAAAATACAAGTAATTTCTGGCTGGCTGGCTGGCTGAATCATACGTAACAATAATGTGCACCGAAATGCTCTTAATATTTCGCCACCCACACCAAACAAAAAATGTTTCTGCGCGAATAAAAGATACGAGAACACATGATTCCAAGATCATCTAAACATGGGGCTAGAAACGAGTCAGAGAAAGCTAGTGGAGGGTCCTGAAAAAAGAGGGGGTGCCTCCTGGTACAGGAGGAGATAGTGGTGTGGCAGCAACGGCGTGGCCCAACCATGGCGGCAACTTTACGGGATAGCAACTAGGATGTGGGTATTGGGGGGAGGGACCAAGAAGTACCCAAAAAATGGGGTCTATTTTAATAAAGACTTGTCGTGTATTCTCTTCTTTCACGCAGTTCCCATGACTCGAGGTTAGGGTTAGGTTACGAAGGTAAAGGACAACACAGAGAACAGAACGACGACACGGTTAGTGTCGGTTTTCGACAGTTTTGCCACGTTAGGAGCACGTGCTCTCTCTTCTGTGCTGGTTAAACGTGGACCCCAGGTGCCGTTGCTCGACGGTTGACCGTTCTAACTTTGTGAACGACTTCTTCAGGCCCCACGTATCCGGATTCCTGCCGACAAATCTGCGCTCTTGTTGATCTTAGGAATTCGCTGAATCTTAAATTGCTCATACGTGAACGGGAAAAAAACAGCAACAATGAAATTTAAATGTCTTTGGCACTCGATGTAATAATGGTAGGTGGAATTACATATAACTTTTGTGCACTTTTTTGATATCATAGCTGTGCTCCAAAATAAATAGCAATAATGATTATTTTTATCATTTATTTTCTAGTATTTATAAAATAATTTTTAATCTGATAAAAATGAATTATTCTAGAAATCCCATTGGCTTTGATATATATGTGTGTGTGTGTGTGTGTACACACACGTGTGTATATATATGTATGTATGTATGTATATATATGTATGTATGTATGGATGTATATATATGTATGTATATAAACATGAAGTTAGAATTAGAAAAATAAACTTATTTTTTTTGGATTCAAGAAAACCACACCCTCTAGTAAATACACTTTGCGGGCACAGCTGAGTGAATAAAACCCTCAATGTCCCGAGTTCTTACAAGAATTGCATGCCCTAACTAAAACTCGAGATTTATTGAGGATTTTTACAACATTTTGTTTTTGCTTGTAATAACCTTGAACACTTGAATTTTTAGAAGGCTAAAATGGATCCACTTACTGAGAATTAAGAAAATTCTAAGAGATGCATGCTTTATTAATCTAAATTTTCTTTTAAGTATGATTAAGTGGGTATAGATTGCGTGAATAGATCATAGATTCGCTGAAAATAATTACTAACCTTTTAGGAGTATCTCACTGCCACGTCGCATGGGATCATCGAAAGAAAATAATAAGAAACAAGACAACCGGTTTGATATTTGATTAGGTCAAGTGAAAATTTCGTGCACCCATTGGTTCGGTGCCGACACCACACCCTCAAGTGGCTGATCTTCTTCTAACTTCTTTTTTTCACCCGTGTACTCTCCACTGGAAGAAAGGAGCTGAGAAAGCAAAAGAAAATAAACAATTATTTTCTGAAATATTGTGATGATAGCTGGAAAAATTCTTCTGGGTCCGTCGTGTGTGGATGTAAGCATATATTATCATTGACATTGTTGGTGAGAATACAATTTATTTTATCTGAAATATTGAGATGATATATAATCTTAATTACCTAAAATTACAAAAATCACATCTCAAACTTATCATATAGTAAAATAATTGGTATGGGAGACAGCTATATAAAACGGATATACGAATATGAACACATATGATCGATATTATACCATGACTGGCTTGAAAGTAGAAGAGTTATTGCTTGTTTCCAGTAGTTCTCTTCCTTGTAGATGTTATTGTCAACTATAAATATGTCGATCATAATTCCCCCAACTATAAGGTAGACATCATTTTAAACTGATTATAAATTCAATTTCAAAAGTTGATTTAAACTTTTATAATATAGATTTGATCGTAAAACCATTAGAAAATAATTTTCCATGTCAAAATTCACTTTAAACATCTAGTTTTAGGCTCTTTTTTTTTTAATTAATTGACCACCAAATCTTGACCAAATTATACTCATTCTCAACTTTTGATTTAATATTCTATTTGTCCAAATTATGGTTGAGCCTGTTTTTCACAATACTTTTCAAGTTAATTTTGCTTTTTTTAAAATAATATTATTTTTTCAAATTATAATTTTTATGAGTTAACATGGAAATTGTTTTTTTTATAAAAAAAAACTCCAAACACGCCCTTGTTGAACTTTTAGTATTACTTGGTACTACATTTCAAAAATATTTTAAAATTTTTTAAATTTATGTATTTGTATTTTAAATTATATTTTAAATTACTTTTATATATAAATATCTAAAATATTATTATTATAATATATTTATAAATAAAAATTAATTTAAAAAACAACATCAACTACATTTTCAAATAGTTACGAATACGGTACCAATAAATTATGTTATCTTTTTGATCGTGTACACGTGACGTCAGAGAGCTAAGTATTAATTCATGAACAGCTTTTACGACTTAAATACTTAGTCACAAAAAAGACGGTCCAGCCCGATGCTTTATAAAATATGAGATGGAAAGAAATCCGGTTGTCTTAACGTATTTTCTCCACGTTAACTAATGAAAAGAGAGATGGCGTGCTAATCGGTACATCCACTTCCAAATCAAGAAGAATTAAGCTCTTTAAATACCCGTTTGCTATATTTTAACACGTACTTACGATGATGAATGGCGTAGCCACAAATTTGACTCGTCATGGATTTGCTTTCTTTTATGATGTTTTGACTGGTCAATTCATCAAATGACCGACATTGATGACTTCTCGATATCCGTTGCCCGTTTTCATATTTTCTTGCAGCCCCATGTTGCTGTCAAATGGTTTTTCAAGCGTGTAATGTGGTTTAGGGAATTACATGGTTCCGAGAGGAATGGTAGCTCTCCCTCAATTTAAGGTGTTCGAAGCCCTAAAGTCAATGGATGTATTTTGGAAATGGGGATAAAGTTCACTAGCTTCCTCCATCCATTCAAGATATATTCAATTATATCTCTACTTTACGGGCTAATATGTCTCTTCATGATTATAAATTGCAGTCATGAATTGCTTCAAAAGAGAGGAGCAAGAGGCACACTTCAGTTTCCTTTCGACCCTTTTGAATCATACCAGTCGAAAAAATTTAGTGACTCGATATAAAAATAATTTTTTAAGCCTTTTGAAATATACATAGAGAGAGAGAGAATGAGAAATTATCTTATTTAAAAATTTAAATTTTTAGATAGGATTCTATACATATTTTTTTAAATGAAAACTGTTTGAGATCGAAACTTGCACAGGCACATATTACCTTGTGTTTAATTTTTTATCACATAGAATTGGAGTAGTTAGATTTGAACTCGTAATCATCAGATCAGTCATACTATGATAGTATAATAAAAAGATTTTCAAAATAAAATTTATATTATTTTTATTTTGGTGATCAAAGGAGAGGAGAAGACTCGCTTGTTCCAGGAGAGGTGATCATCCGATGGTGATTTGCGTGGTTCCTCGTCAGCGACAGCGCAGCCTGCCTCCATGTATTTAGTCTTCGCAGCCTGCCCTTGAACTTAATCCTTGCCGTGCTTGACATGTTTTCCAAGCGTGCTTATTTTTCTAATCACGTACCATCCTAACCTAACCACCATCTTACTATTCGGCCAATATTGAAAAGGATTGGCAACAAATGCAAACGTTGAGAGTGCTGTGGAATGAGGAAGATGGGAATTCTCGCCCTAATTATCCGCAGAAAACCTGGAAGTATTGGGCCTTTTTTTCCCCAATGACCGACGGGTCAATGCATCGTGAAAAAGGTTCGAACTCCCTAATTCTACAGCAGCTGAAAACTGCACAGGAGCTGTTGCTCTAATGATATAATTAAGTTAGATCTACTCTCAATCAGAGAAAATGACAAGGAATTATTGGAATAGTAAAATGACAACGGGGGGCAAACAACGTTGTTGGTTGGTTGGCCAGTTACAAGCGCGATTGAGCGTGAGATGGAACATTTCCAGCAACTGCACCTAATCCCAGCCTCCACGATTGAAGAATTTAGGCCTTATATAGACAAGGGCCATGTGGGTTTTGATGCCCTCACGTTGCTCCTTTCGATCTCATTTATTAGTTTAGCACTCCCATACAAACTATACCTGTAACCTGTGATGATAGGCTGAAAGTGCAAAACAAACATTTCAATCCTAATACGAATCTCAAAACCTACGTGAATTTTTTTTTTTAACATGCTATCCACGTCAATTTACCTCATTTTAGACTATTTTCACGGGTTTTAGGGTTAATAATCAATTAAAATTTCCAATAATTCTAATTAGTGTAAGACTTGAATCGATGATATCCTATAAGCAAACCCAAAATCTTACCATTGAGCCACAACTATCAGGTTTGCTATATGAACTATGCAGGAACTTTTTTATTTTATAATAAAGCAATGGTATTTTATGTAGCTGGGGTTAAGGATCCCGTGAACGTGAAACTTGTTTATGTAATTTTAACATGGTTGGGGACGCTGCATGTATAATGTATACGATTGCAGGGACTTGGAACATGATCGGGTGCAGTTTTGTTCGAGCTTTAGGGCCTAATGATCTGTCTCTAAAGAAAGGAATATTTTGTATTTTGTTCGTAGGATATAAGGTGGGGTTAGGCCATAGGCATGGCCTGTCCTTCCCGAGGCCTTGGTTTCCACAACAGACACACATGCTAAGAGATAACAGCAGTGCATGTGACTGAAAACAACAAAAGAAAAGGTGACATAGATCACATGAATGATTTTGTTATTCTTTTGAACGTACATAAATTATCTGCTTGAATTTTAAATGGAGAGGGTGGGTTTGCCTTTCGCTCTTCCTCGAGTCCAAATTCAGGACGTGGGTTCGAAGCCTGAGAGAGCCGTTAATTTAGTTTGAAATATACATGCACTGATGGAGAGGACGAAAGGGATATATTTTTTATTTATTATTAATATGATTGTTTAGATTGTATATATCTTGATAAATTTTATAAATTAATGATCAATATAAATTTTTAATAATTATTTTATTAATAATGGTAGAAATTCTGATCATAGGAAGCAAAATTATTAGTACAAAAAGATATTATATTTTTAGTGTCTATTTGAAAGTATAGTTGAAATTACTTTTTAAAAAATATTTTTTATTTTTTATATAATATTTTTGACATTAACACATCAAAATAAAATTATTAATTTTTTTTTATAATCGATAACTAATTTTAAATTACAATTCCAAACACCATCTTAATTCCTCGCTGGAGAAGGGACATGGAAGCTCCCATTTGCTATATACGAGTCTCGTGCACTCAAGGGCATGTGAGATGAATGTGTTTGCCTGGCTAAATGTCGTGATGTTAATTTAATTTCAATCTCGTGAGCACCAACCATCTTGATGGATAGGATTTTTTTTTTATTCTAGATAGAGTATAAATATATTTATATAATATACTATGATATATTTGTCGTTTAATATATATATATATATATACAAGCTATTTTATTTTTTACTAATTAATAGATCATTTTGAGTACCTAAACCCGACACATAATTTATATACATATTTAATTTTCTTACCTAATAAACTGCTATTCCTGGCTAAATGGGTCAGTCCCAGCACAGCTTACGTGGCCATGACTCGCGTGGTCAGTTAATTTTGATGTTGACTGGATAGTAATAATTGTGCCAGGTATTGCAATTGCTTTTCCAATTTTTTTTTTTTTTTTTAACTAAGTGTCTGTTTTATTTTATATATATATAAAATCTATTATTTTATATTTGCCAGGTAAATTAACTGTTTTATTTCATTAAAAAAATGAGTAAGGTATGAGTTTGAATCATTCGATGATATAATATCAAAATGTATTTTGATTTTAAGTTTTAAATTATTAATTAAAACTCCAATTATATTTAATATTTCATACAATATATAAAAGTAAAATCAAATTGAGCTATACTTGTAGTAATTCAAATATTGCCACCATATTATAGTCCAAGAGTTTTAGAATTCAAACTCTATCATTCTCAATTCATGACTAACTGAAAGGAAAAACAACATGTAAATGAGAAAACTAGTCCTAACTCAATTTAATAAATTTATTATAATTATATAATTTTTAAAATTCCAAAATCAGTAGGCGTTTGCATATATCTTTAAAATTTATAAAATTAATTATAATGCATTCAAACTGGTTCATATACCCACATTGCAAATAAAAAAGGATTTGGTGCTCATCGGCCTCTCGGCTTCCAGATCTTCACTGGTCGGAGGCTAAGAACTTTCTTCGACTTTGAGTCAAATGGGATTTACTTGAGATAAAAAAAAAAATACAATTCACAGAGGGCGTGTGTTTATAGAAATACATGAGGATGACCTTAAATTTGTGACTAGAGAACATGTATTCATAAGTTTATCGTCTTCAATAAGGAGGTGCTATCATGGCTCCTTCCTTCTTCTTGATTTACGAGATAATTTAAAAAAATAATACAATCGAAGCAATCTCCGGTTCCCACTCACTCATTATCATTAGTCCAAGGGGGTGTGCACATGCATGTGGGCGCGTGCGGCTTATAGACAAACAGAGAGGAAAGGGTCAGGCAACAGAGGTGAAAGGCCGGGGACTCCATGCGACGAAAAGGCTCCCCCCCCCACGCCCGGTAGTTATGGCAGTTAAGTGTCAGCAAACGCCTCGACCACATGCAAAGGGCCCCTGGCTAATGACTTGAGCTACTGTTTTGTCCATGACTCTACAATCCTAGACTCTCTTATTGTACACCACTTATATATATATATATAATTCAAACGTGATTAACAAAATTTATATATTATATATAATATATAAAATTCAACCTGATAATTTAAACTTTTAAATGAAATATTAAAATATAATTTATATTATTTTTAAAAACTCTTCAAACATAAATGAGTATGTCATATTATACATAAAATGAAAATAATTTATTGCTTCACTTTGCATTTTGGCATGGTAAAATTTTATTTTTTGGCTCTGTCTAGTTATATTTCATCAATATAAAAATATCTTTTTCATGAAATACATTCGTCAGTAAAAGAAAAGCTAGGTTAGGATGATATTTTTACGTTTTCTTTGTGTAATGTGATTAATTAATGTCCCCTTGAAAGAAAAAGAAATAACTTGGTTCAGTGAGATTTTTTAATCTTTGACTTAATTTTCAAACTAATTATAAAAAAGAAATGCATTTGATGTAGGGGTCTACTATGTCATTTAGATTTGGTTAATTAGTAGTTATTAGGTGTCATTAAGGGTGATATTGTAATCTAGTAAATTATGAAATAAAAATGGGTGAAAAGTGACTGTTGCCTTCGAACCCTTTATCATTGCATCATGCTTTTTGGAGACTCTATCTCATTAACCATGTAATTAAGATCATAGTAATTAACCTACTGGTGTCGCTGTAACGAGCAAATTTCATTTATTGATAATGAAGGAGCCAAATCCCCAATGACTTTTGCTTCTGCTTCAAAGTTATTATTATTATTATTATTGTCAAAAATGTACAAAGTAAAATAGACCCCAGCTCACGTTTCAGAATATAATTGGTCTTTAAGAGGTATAGTTAGCCCACCCTGGCGACATTATTGGACCACGGACCCAGACCATGAACTCGATGACTGATGATGGACGACAATCACCTCCCTCTTAGTGGCTAAGGATTCTCAATTTACAGACCTCTTCATAGAGCAACACCATCCAGCCAACGCGCTGTGCTGCGGTCATAAGAAGTAAATGTTTGTTTAAACATACCCAGAGAGCCCTGTTTAAACATACCCAGAGAGCCCTGATGCGAAGGTGGGTTCCAACAACAAATCCCATCACCTTACTGTAAAAGTTTAAGCTTATAAAAATATTGAAAGAAGCTTCCAACACCCTACAGGTGGCTGTGAGGATGAGGTAACTTATTTTATTATTTTTGTTTTGTTTTACTTCAGAGATGGGATATACAAAAAATATAAAGAATTTCTTGGCCAAAAGGCCATTGATGTGCTGGGACTCTAGGAGTGCTGCAAATGGAAATATCTTATCCATTATACTAGCCCTTCTCTATCTGAGTGTAAAAAAAGATTCAGCATTACCATGGAGGGCCACGACACGGTTTCAACTTCACGGGGAGGAAGACGACAGAGACCAACAGGATGATATCGCCTCAAGAGAAAGGATGGAAGATGATTCTGGATAATTTTCAATGACATCAAGTTATGTGGTCACCTTCACGGGAAAGGAATACTGTGACGACGCATCTTATTTGTAACGTTCATTGCAGAAATTTCTGGCATACAGTTTTTTCACGGGCAAACAATGATATTTCAAAACACCAGCTTTGTATTTCTTGCTCCAAAGCCATGATGCGAATGGTCAAATTACACTAATATTTATTATAAGAAAGCTTGTAGGTATATATAGATGTATTGTTTGACGGTGAGGTTCTCAGGGCGATGGATCTCCATGTTCTGGTAATAAAAAATGACACGGTGAAGCATGCTGGGCATCTGGAAGCTCACTTTTCTCGCGTGGATCCTTGCTCAGAATGTGTTTATTAAACCATCTATAGCCCAGACAGGCACCGAGCATGCATAGCTTGCTTGAGAATCAACACATGAAAAGAAGAGGACAGCATAGAGGAGATTCTGCTGAGTCAACTCTCGGCTAGATGGTTGCTGAGGTCCAACGGGCTCTAGGGCTGAATGCTTAGTGGGTTAAGGCTTGAGTGTTAAGCAATGAAGTGGCGGGATGGGAGATATTTCAGCCCACAAGGAAAATTCATAGCGAGTTCAGCCCACCGGCTACATAAGATTTTAACAGTGTATTCCGGTTAAAAAATGCTTTTGAAAAAAATAATTATTTTTATTAATAAAAGTTTTTTTATTTTATTTTTATGTTCTGATATAAAAAATATTTTTTAATATATTTATAAAAAGATCATTTTAAAAATAAAATTAACCATACTTTCAAATATAATGATGTTTAAGGACAAAAGTCTCACCTAGTCATAGCCATGTTAAGTGTTAAAATATGAGATCAATTTAAAATAAAACCTGTTTTTTTTTTTTTCAAAACTTGAAGGAAAAAAAATGTATTAAATTATTATTTTTATATTATTATGATGTTTTAATATCAAAATAATTTTTCAAAAATAAAAAATATACATTTCTAATAAAAAAAACTTTGAAAAAATAAGTAACCGTTACTCTATCTCAAGCATATATTAAAACCAAGGTTGTCAAGAATATTTTGATTTCCATTTTGTTTTTTTTATTGGTACAAAATATTTCGGTTTTAAAATGTTTTAACGTGTCATTTTAGTGTTGTAACTATTCATGATTAATTAATTATATAAAAAATTAAAAAACAAAAAAATTAAATATAATTTTGATTTTTTATAAAATCAAAGTTGATAATAATTTTAATTTTTTATAATATATATTTTTTAATTTTTATTTTAGGATTTTCAATATATTTCATAGACATTTGACTGAAATTTTTAGTATAAATTAAAATTTAAATTGAAATAAAAATAATATCATTTTATTTTATTTTTTTAATGTATAAAATATTTCAATTAAAACAAAAACGATAAAAATAACCTTGCTTAAAACAGCATCCTTCTACGCATAGAAAAACCATCTCATGCGGTAAAAACCACATGCTTCATCATAGTCAGCAAGCAGTGCTTCCAGAATAAATATAAGATAACACTTGTTCAGAAAATATAAGAGAACAAGAACGCCAAAACAAACCTCACAAGAACATCCATTTGAACATTCAACTGGGCTGATCCTTATTTTCTGCTTTCTTTCTTGTTAGAAAGAGAACATCGTGCCAGAGCAGCACGGTAATAAGCAAAATCATACAATTATTTTTCGTATATTCCCACCATGAAATATAGAATGTCAAAAGATTCCTATTTCTATCTTTTCTCTAGCTCACAAACTAACCCCATATCCAGCAAAACTCAGATAGCAGTGCCATCATCTCTTGATGTTTTCCAGGGAGGATGGATGACATGATCAGTGGGTAAGCAGTATGGAAGATTACTTTCAGATATGGGTGTATCAATACGGTTTTCGCTCCGATGAGTAACCTAATCTGTTTGAGTTTACTGAAATCTATAAGCTCTCTTTACTTCGCTGAAACTAATTTACACATTTGCTCTGTAAATTTGGATAGCAGTAAGGTAATGGCCAGAATCAAGCAGAGTCAGAGAAAGGAATCTCCGGACACTTACAACAGATGAAAATCTTTTCATGAGCAACATCCCTCCTCTACAGAAATCTAATTCTATACAATAACTTGTCTACAAGGAAACCAGTGCCGCAGTTTCTATTTAGGTCTGTTTCCTTTGTTTCCAGGATAGATGGGAATAATATCATGCAAGAAAAACTTAGATGTTTCTACTGGCAGGAAAGCATGCATTGATATGAACATCCAACCTAGGATGGACTTATATTTATAACAAGAATCAGCTACAACTTATATATCTACAATCCAGTCTTAGTGAAAAGGGGTTAGCAGACATTCTATGAATTATAGGATTATAACTCAAACCTGTAAACTTTTTTTTTTTTTTTTTTATTTAAGAAACCATATCTTCTGAAAAGTGCATTTTATGTGCCCAGGAGTGATTAAAACCCCGGTTGTCCCAGACTTTTACAACAAGTGCATGCTCTGACTCTAACTCAAAACCTACTGTGTAGATCTCAAACCCTTTGCCAATCTCAAACCCTTTGCCACCGTACCACACCTCTTGAGGACTCAAACCTGTAAACTCCTTAACCTTAGAAATTAGAATGCAGTTTACAAACCTTTACTAAGTAAAGGTTTAGACTCTATTTGATATTGTATTTTACAAATATTTTTGAAAAAAAAAATATTTTCATTTTTAAATTATTTTTTTAATATTTTTAGATTATTTTGATTGATGATATCAAAATATCTTTTTTTAAAATAAAAAAAATATTATTTTAATATATTTTTAAATAAAAATATTTTATAAATAACCATAACTTTAGTCTCGCACCGTCACTATGTTAGATGGGTAATTACAGACTGAATGAGTTTAATAAAATTGCCAAAAACACTTTCACGATAATGCACAAGCATTGTATTATTCATATATTTTTAACACATGGAATTCTAAATTCTCAAGATTTTATTTTTTTTATAATTATAAATTGTTTTTATGATTATGAAGAAACTATTGTCTAGTAAAAAAAAATGACAAAAAAAAAACAAGTTAATAAGATAAAGACGTTTTAATTAGACAAATATCTTTTTTATCCTTATTTTAATTTGTTATATTTTTTTATATTTCTTCCAAATGTTTTCTTATTGAATAAATAACATAAAACAAAAACATTTTATAATAAGAAAATGAAGAGTTATACAACTCAATATGTTTCAATTAATTTAAATTTTTGTTTTTATCATTGATTTAATTATTGCATATGATTAAAAAATTTTAAGATCTTCTCATGACATGAAATTAAAATATTTTAATCTGGATTTATTTTTAGTTGTTAATAAAAAAAATATAAAAGTGCTTTCAAAGCATTTTTTACCATAAAAAAATTAGTTGTAAATTAAAATTTTGAAACATGTGTTTAATAATATATATCAAGGATAATATATACTAATAAATATTAAAAAGAACTATTTATTAACATTAACAACTCTTCATAATTTTTTGCTATAAAAACTTTGATAAGGCATTTGTAGCGAATCCCAAGTCATTATTACTATTTAATGATGCTTTCAAGTAATTATTAATTTCTTATTCAGATACCTTTTTCTTTAAATCAAATCACCCTTTAATTATGTTTTGTTACTTTTCAAGCCTCCATCGAAACTTAATTTAATGTAATGTTTTTAATAAGAAATCACATGCATATTTATAAATATAAGAATTATTTAAATGTTTAAAATCTCAAACACTGATATAAATGGATAGATAATAAATAGAATAAAAATAAAATGGACAAATAATAAATAAAGTGGCTGTAAAGAGATAAGAGAAGACGAGTGTTTGACATAATTTTTGTTTATAGTAAAGTTATTTTGGTTAAAAAATATTAAATTAATATATTTTTTTAGTATTTATAATGATTTTATTATGTTAATATCAATAATAAAAAATTAATTTTTTTAATATATTTTTAAATAAAAAATTATGTTAAAAAACACTTCAAACCATAATCTCAAACATTTCAATTTTGATGTTATTTTTGGGTGTCTGGCTCATGTTTCAACATGATTTTTTCAAAAATTAGTTTTTTTTTTTCTTTAAAATAATTTTTTTGCTCTGCAATTGTTTTGATATATTAATATTAAATAAAAATTTTAAAATAGTAAAAATATTATTTTAATATATTTGAAATAAAATACATTTTAAAAATCCATTTCTGTCGGTGTGCGCAGCATCCTAACATCTCCTTTAACTATTTTTAATTATTTTAATATATTAAAAATAAATAAAAAAATCTATCTTTTTAAAATTCAATTTAAAACGAAAATGATGCGCACACCATGACAAAAACGAGAAGAATCCAATCTGCTCTTTGAACACGACAGACAGGAAGGAGACACCTGCTCTGTCAACTCTCAGGAAAGAAAGAAAATAAAAAATCTTAAAGCTCACTCTCCACCACCACCATCATATCACTTTCACATTCACATAGATACAAAGAGAGAGAGGGACACACACAATTTGAAACAATACAGAGCTAAAAGTAGAAATCAATGATTTTGTTGCAGTCCCATTCCAGGTTTCTCCTTCAAACATTATTAAATCGTGTACAAAAGTGAGTCTTTCTATCATCTGTCTCCATTATTCCATCCAATAAATGATTTTTAATTTCACCACTGATATATTTTGTTCTTTTTTTTACTGGGATAATTTCAGTCTTGAAAAAGCAGTTGAATTGGATTACCTCTGGGTGGAGTTTAATGATGTTCGTTACCATATTCTGGTGATTACTAAGATTTTATTTTTTGTTAGTTTCTTTCCTTGGCTTTTTATTGTTTTCCTGGCTTATCTTAGATAGTAACTTTGAGGGTTTTCATTCTTGTTTTAGGTGTCAATGAAGAATCCAAATGTTTTGCTGTTATCTGTCTCATTACCAACTCCACCTCCAGAAGCTGTTTTCATTAGTGGACTTCCGTTGGGAGCCGTTGAAGCTATAAAGGCTGCTTATGGTGTGGCTGTACAGATTCTTGATCCTCCCAGAGATGGCTTTAACCTCACTTTGAAACTCAATTTGGCAAAACTTCCGCCTAATGAAGGTTCTACGAGTTCCTATCCTAAGGTCATTATTTGCTTGCTATAATGCGTATGCCATGGCACATAGCATCTTTGGTAGAATGTAGTTGATCATTTCCTCTCCACATTACATTACGTTGTAGCAAAACATGACACTAGGAGCTACTTGATAAACATTCTCATCTTCATTGATTGACTTCTTTCTTTCTTTTTTCTTCTTCAAACTTTCATCAATTGTAGGATTATGAACTTTTATTTTTTGTCCTCTGTTAGATTGTCATCTAGTCCATGATGTCATCTAGTCCATGATGGTTTGAAAACTTTCTGACAATGTTATTGTTAGTGTCAAGTATGGTTAGAAGGTAAATTACTTGGGAGAGTTCCATTGACAGAAAAGGTTAATGAATTGGGAGGAGTATAGTTACATTTGGAATTGCCCCAGGATCTTCTTGTAAAACATGGATTTATCTTCGGTTATTACAAGAGAACATATTTAGTCCAAGTGCATTACCTCATAAATCTGAGTATTTAGTTGCACATTTTGATTGAAATCTCAAACTTTTCTCAAACTTAATCTGTAGTCTTACAAGCTACAGGGTTGATTTGTGTGCATGAAGGTTCTCTTTTCAGATGTTAGGAGCAGTCTGGAATTCCCGCTCTGAAAAGCTGTATGATCACCTGGTGAAGGCTTATCAGCCTCTCACTTTCTCTCTTGCCTTCATTCCTTCTACCAGCTTTTTTATCATTTACTTCCTGTGTTACAAGGGTTCGGGGATTGGAACGAGGGCAGGATCTGGCAGTGATTGATATAGAACTGTGGAGATGAGAGGGCTAAACATGAGGATGTCACCCCTTGCATATGAAGAATTGTATGATGACTTAAAAAGCACCAGAGGAAATTCATCTCTAAATCGATAACCAATCTCAGATTCTCAATTTATCAATAAAAAGTGTTTTAAAACATAGAATATGGACACACCAAAAATATCCTATTTAAAAGAGGAAACAATTGACACTTCTGATTGCAAAAAATTTCTGAAGGGCTATAAAATTCTCAAACAAAGACAAATTTAGAGAAATCATAAAATAATAATGAACCTGATGAACATTTTCTTGTTGTACAGTATCAATTGATGCTTTGATATGACTCAATAATTTGTCAGGGGAATAGCTATTGTTTTATACACAGACAAACATTAGTGTAAGAAGCAATGAATCTCTCAAGAGGGTTTAATAGGATCAAGTCAACATAATTGCCATTTTGATTATGTGAAATATGTTGTGGAGAGTTGAAAGGCTGCTGCAACTGCTGTTACAAAACCCTATTCGTCACTCAGATGGTGGGGCAATTTTCTTCTGTTGTTCTCTTTTTACCTTAAATTTTAGCTCTCCTTGCAATTGTGGTTGGTCTCTATATAGCAGCCATGCTATTAAAGTGGCAAGTCAGTTGCTTGCAGTATTTGAATGTTACTTTCTGCTCACGAATGCATTGATTTCTCTCCTCGTGTTGCAGGATTCATTTTTCTACTTTATTGATTCATGTGTGGATTAGGTTGTGATTAAGTTTCAGGTTTTTGCTCATTTTAATGGCTGTTATCGATGTTGTTCTTAGAAAGTGTACTGCTGATATTGTGCAGAGCACAGGTATGCTCTCTTGGTAAAAATTGCATCTGTCAGGGAAGTGGTGCTAGGTGCTCCATTAAGAGTAGTTTTAAAACATCTTGTATCAAGGACTATTGTTCCTGCTGCAGATCAGGTTCTGGCCCTCGTGCATCGTCCAAAGGAGTCTTTCTTCCTTGTTTCTCAGGTATAAACATAAGTTCAAAGTGTATAGATTGTGTTACTTGAACTTCCTCATTTACCCTCGTGCAATAGCTACAGAAAGGGAGAATATTATAGCTAGCATTTCAGGGTGCATAGAGGGGAGTCTTCCTCCCTATTATTTAGTGTTCCTTGATTTTTATATTTATTTTATATGTTGCAAATGCAGGAGTGGTTAAGTTTTTTTTTTTTAGTTTATTTTCATATCCTTCAAAATAGCTGTCACTCCCTGCGTGACTAAATTAATGCATGCATGTACACCTTACCAAAAGAATTACATGCATTGAACAGTGGTTGCCTTCAAGAAATGCTATTTCTTGAAATTTTCCTATTCCTCTGTGTCTCCTTCCTCTTCCATTTTTTACTAGCTTGTATTATTTTTTTTAGTTTTTATTGAAAGATTGATTTTCTAATTCAAATTCATTTGGCACTATGTTATTAATAAAAATGAGATTTATGGGTTACATCATATTGTCTATATGTCATATGACCCATATCTAGCAACATGAGAATAACCATGGATTGAAATTTAACAAAGTGAGAAATTTTAATTGTTTATGGCAGCCAGACAAGGTTACTGTGGTGTTTCCGATGAGATTCAAGGACTCCATAGATACTGCTTTTGCTACTTCCTTCCTTCAGGTACTCTATGTGTAGATATATTTTACCAATCTAGGTTGCATCTCAGAAATTGCTTATATGTGGGCAATGGAAAAATACTGCTACTAATATAAATTTTGTTGATACTAATGTTACAGATATTTATAATTCTGTTGCCAAGGCTGCTTAGCACACTCTTCTTCTGTAACCATTCTCGGTTAACTTCTTTTAACATTATTGAAGTGCTGGTTTCAATCCAGGAATTTGTCGAAGCCAGGCATACAGCTGGACTTAATAATGCTCCTCCTTGCTTGTGGTCTCCCACTCCCCCTCTTGAACTGAAGGAAGCTCCTGCAGAAGCATTGTCTGCAAATGCAGGATTTGTTTCTTTTGGTAATGTCATGGGAATTGCTATAGTTAGTTTCCTCTTCTTCTTTTTTTCATTGTCAGTGTAACAAATTGGGCCATACTTGAAACAATGCAGTCATTTTTCCTCGTCACGTGGAAGGCAAAAAGTTGGACCGGACAGTGTGGAATTTATCAACATTTCATGCATATGTTAGTTATCATGTCAAGGTGAGGTGCCAGCCAAATTGCTCCAACTATTCATTTTGTTTTGGTGGCTGTTTCAACATACTTTGGAATCTCGACTAACACGCACACACATGCTGACAGAAAAAAAAGAAGTAATTTTGGCTCCTTGCATAACACACAAAGTCCTTGTTGCAATATGCGTGAAGATGGAAAGTTTTTATGGCCTCCGTTTCTACCCAAAAGTAGAAAAGAAGGGGTTGCCTTGCTACACTAGGACTTCAACATGCAACACTGCCAGCAAATATTGAATTTTGTTTCTCTAAGTTTCTATCATAGTATGTGGAGATTCAATTATTATGTTTCAAAATGGTTTTGGGACTTGACCCATTTGTTAATCTGATATTTCATGTTTGAAACTACGATAATGTGATGATCAGTTGAAATTTTCAATCTGTTAATCAGGAAATGAAATAATATCGTAGATTGTGCTTGGTAAGATCTTTTTGCATTCTTTGCACAGGCACTTGACTCTTTGTTTGACCTGGTTTTCTTTTTCCTTGTTGCTACTGTGCGCTTCAGAGTAGTTAGATACATAAATTCATCATTTGAGCTAATCTAATTTTAGATTCTATTGTTATTTCATAAGAATCTTTGATATCAATAATAAGCTACTGATTTATGGTGGTTGTGCTCCTGCTTCCTTAATCTGTCACTTGAATATATAATTATTCCATGCAAATTCATCAACAGTGCTCGGAGGGTTTTATGCATACTCGCATGCGAAGACGTGTGGAGTCTCTTATTCAGGTAAAATCTTCATCATTTGCAGTCAACTCTGCTCGCTCATTTTCTGTGTAGCCTGCCTCAGCAGAGAGATTTTCTCAGAAGTAGTCTGAAGAAATTTAGATCTGACAAGACATGGTTTCTTCACAACCAAATAAGCTAGAGCAGTTTTACCTAGCTTTGCTATGCGTTTAATTTGAAGTGACCATGCTGCTACTTGCTTGCAGGCTGTGCAGTGTCAGCACACCCATGTTAAGTTTAGGATTGTCCAAACCCTGGGAAGGGTGATTGGGATTTCGGGATAGCTGGATAGGGGATGGCTACTTCCTAGGGCCCCCAGATGAACCCTAGAAAGGAAAGTTAGGTTGGTTAAGCTGCAATAAAGCATCAAGGTATGGCTAGAAGAGGTCTACAGTTGATGTTGGGAAACAGAGTCATTGCATTTTTGCTGCTGTTTTTCCCAAGTGAAACCAAGCAACTCACTGACCTAGGTCCTGGACCTCATAGGTGCTGTACTTGAATGCAGTCTGTTGATTCCTCTAGGTATATATGCTCTATGAATGATCATAACTCCGAAAATCCAAAATTAATGCCTTAGTTGAAATATGGCTGGTCGGTTGGTGACAGTGATAGGAACACAACCTTACTGCCCACTTAGGTAAAGCCAGAACAATGGTGTCAGTCAAGTGTAGGGCGAAAACTTGAAATTATTTATTGATAATTCCTAAAACTGTTGTCTAAATGACTACTGAAGAACTCTAAAGCTTTGCTTTACAGTGAGTCTTTACTGGAATTGCCCTTCTTGACATTCTCATATAGTGTCCAAGGATTATGGGGATAGGTTCAAATACTTAGGGCCCATGAATTTACTTGCATGGTTTTTGGCTAATTGGTGATTTAGGAAAAAAAACGTATTTGCTTCCTTCCTCAGAGTAAAGAGCTTATATAGAATAACATATGTTGTATCACAGGCTTTGGATCGTGCAAAACCAGGTGGAGAGGAGAAAAAGAAATCACCGAGTAGCAGATCTTTTAAACGGCTGGTATGTCATAATATTTCACCTCCCTTGATGCTTTAAAGAAGTTGATAATGCTAACATATTCTTTGCAATATCTATACTCAATTGTAGAGCCTCAAGGAAGCTCGAGCTAATTCAATTTCTTAAATGTGGAATTCCTGTGGCGCTCCCGTCGAAAGATGCTCATCAAATAACTTTGCCAGAATCAATTTAAGGGAGGCTGTTACAAGTGTTTTATTTTTCTCTAGAAAAGGGGAAAGTTAAAGAAAAATGAAGAGGGGATAAAAGCACCGCGAATAGTTGTCAATGTGTGTACACTCTGGTTTTTGTTGGCTCTATCTTAACCAAAAAGATTTTATTTTATTATATCAATATTTTTTCTATCTCTTTTAGCTAGTTTATTTCTCTCTGAAAACATAATTTTGTTTAAGCCATTTGCCTCTGTATTTCCTTGATTCCGTTGATGGGATTTATACGAAATAGAGATGGTGTTAGAATCTGGCTTCAATATATACGCGTCGAAGACAAGTGCTTGCAAGGTTTGCACCTTGGCATCAACAGATGCAGGCTCACTGCATCCTACTATGTCTCTTGCAGTAGTCTCTCTGGACTTGCCATTACTTCAATCCCGGACCATCATGAATCTGATGGGAGATTTTGCTGAGAGCAGACGTGTAAGTTGCTAAATACATCAGCGATGAAAGGGCATTACATAATGCATAATTGCTTGTTTCCATATTCCACTCGATTTGTTTTTTCCAAAATAAAATATGCCTTTAATCTTTGTCCCAAAAACAGGGTTGTGTGAGCTTGTTTCTCAAAGGACCTAGGAGGCTCCTTCAACATGCATACAATCATTTATCTCCCTTTTGTCAAGCACTAAAGTTTAAATGAAAAATGAAGTGAGAAAAAATAATTAGCAAACTCTCGAATCAATCTCCGCATCCACTTCCATTGACTACAGCTATGTAATCTGTGGCCACTTGACTGCTCCCACATCATGGGGCCTTTTGGTTAATGAAGTTTCTCATCTTTTACTTAAGAGAACCATGTTGTTAGCACTGCTGACATGGAGATGGATTTTTAGGTGTTTTTGAAGGTTTGAATAGTGGATGCAGTACACACCATAGCAGGAAAAACACGAATCCTTCCTTCAGAATAATCTCATACTTTTAGATTGAAGGGAAAAAAAAGAATTCGGTCATCTCATCGTACAACTTTAAACTACTACTAAAACCTCGAGTCATCTCATCGTACAACTTTAAACTACTACTAAAACCTCGAGATATATATATATATATCGAGGTTTCAGTGTGTGTGTGTGTGTATGGGTTCCTTGTCATAGTAGAAGCAGGTGCACTGATGACAAAACCATGTCATTTTCAGAAATGGCTCAAAATCGAAGCATAAAAATTGAAGTTTGCTTACTTAAAAAGCTGGAGCCCTGGATACACTTCCAGTCACCACTAGATGATATCCATATGAGATGATGCTATTGGAAGTTTGGAACCTAGATAATTAAAAAATGGTGTGTATACATGACTATTGTATTGCATGATCATCAAAAATTCTAGTTTCTTAAAAAATCTACGGAAATGGTAATGGGTTATCCTGGTTGCAAAATCTACTTCGAGAATCAGTATGTAACCTAATTTTTCGCAGTTCTCGTTGATAATAATAAAAAACTGTCAGCTGACTTGTATTTAGGAGAAGCCTGCTTGGCATATGAAATCCTTATTTCGAGGGGGGAAAAGAAAAGTCCTCCTCTCTCTGTACACACACACACACACACACATATACGTGTTCATTGACGAGAAAGCTAATTTGGGGAAGGGTTGAGAGGCGGATAAAGTTCATAAGAAATGATCGAGCATTAGCTATATTTGGAATTTCCCCCCTTGATTATAACAATTACCTAGCCTAGATTTTTAGTTTCGGTATGGTATGTGATGTATGAATGATTGAGAATCGCTCCACATAACAGTTGTTCTGGTACGTAGTGTGTTGTGAATAGGATGGTGCTGTCTTACCATTAAATCAGCTAGGCTTGTGTGGTGTGGCATTTTTTTCCATCGCATCACAGTTCCCCAGAAAAGAAAAAAAAACATTCAAGTCCTTGTAAACTGTCTTGTTCAATGTATATCCAGTTGCACTAACAAAGCTTGTAACGAACTTTTCTAAAATCAGGCTGTTTCTCTTCTATTTAAGACTCCACAAGCTAACAACGAGATTCGACAGGATGCAACTACAAATTATCAGCACAAGATTTGATCTTTTTCTTCAGTTTTCGACAATGGGTTCCTCCAGGAATCGTGTTTTGATTTTTGCTGCCATTTTCTTATGTCTCTTCTTCCATTTTCCTTCTCAGACCGTGGCCATGTCTCGAGCCAAAAGTCTGGAAATCACGGCTCAGATTTGCAAGCGAACCGGGAACATTAAAGTATGCCTGCAAGTTCTGTTGTCCCGCCCACAAGCATTGTTTCGCTATGATTTGATGGCCATGGCGGAGAATGCCATACAACTATCAAGAAAAGAATCGAACGATACAGTCGATTTCTTTAATAACTTGGCCAGCAGCAAGGACACAAACCCTGCATTGAAGCTGGTCCTTAAGAGTTGTGTATCCAATTTCAAAGAGGGGTTTATGTTCTTGAACCTCAGCGGGCTGGAAGGTCGGACGGCAACATTTGATATGCATAACGCTTATGACAATGCTATTGCTTGCGAAACAGATTTGTCTGCAAACAAAGTTGCAACTGACTTGGTTGCTGCTAGAATCAAGAAGTGGAAGGATGTCTTTTCGGTTGCTATGGCAACGGCAGGAGTTCTTGAAGACTCTCTTCCAATCCCTGAATAGTAATTCCTGATGTGAAGATTAGGATAACATTATTTATTATTATTAATAATAATTAATGTGTGATTTCTATTTTGCTTGCTTCTAAGATTTGGTGTCATTTGATTTATGTAAAGAGTGATTTCGCAGAGTTTTTGCACTCTTGAGTTTCGACAGAATCATTCGCTCATGCGTTTGGTCTGATAGAACCATGGGTATCTGAATGTTAATTTGGCTTGTGTGTTTCTTTCCTTCTCTCGTGGTTTCACTGACAGGATATTTGCTGAGCCTTCCCATCTTTACCTTGTGCAAGAAACTTCTTTATATTTGCAAGAATTTATCAGCGAATCAGTGGTCAAGTCAGCAGGGATCAAACTAAAGAACGGAGGAAAATTCCTGGAAGCTACCTTTCTGTCCTTGGAAATTAAGGATCGCAGATTCCTTTTTGGTAACAGGGCCTACGAGGATGCCATGACCTTCCTCGAATTCTGTATTTTTATCAATATCAATAACGAGTGTTTTTTTTACCTTTTCCTTCTTTTCTCCCACCCAATTAGTTTCCAAGGGATTCACTAAAACGAGCTTAATTCGTAGTCAAGTTGACAAGGAAGACAAGCGAAAACCTAGAAAAAAAACTGCTTTGAAATTGACGTTGGGAAAAATGCAGGAGCAGTTTTGTACAGGAGTATCAACCAAAGAATTTCAAATCAAAACTTTTTGAGTTTTGACCCTAAAACAGAACACAAAAAAAACAAGAAGATCCTCCTCCTCCTCCTGTCTCTTACATAAGCTTGTGAGTTTGCTATCTGGTTGAAACTGGCCCAACCCATCTTGTGAAACCATTCAGCCAAGGCGATGGCGTCAATGGCTTCATGCCTCCATCTGTTGCTGCTGGATGGATCTTGGCATTGGACCCACCACGAGCCCTACCACATTAAGATTTAAGCCTCCCCGCTTTCATCTCTGCTAGTGATGTCATCGCGAGCTGGGCAGGTAAGACTTCAAAATACAGAGGGTGGACCCTACCCACCATTGCTTTAATAATAATAAAAATAAATAAACAAAAAAACACCAAGCATTGAGAGACTGAAAAGGGCTTCTGCTTCGTTTCTCCATCTCTCTCTCGTGATTAGAAAAGTATTTACTGCCCACTACTCGGAATCACTGTCCATGCTCTCCATTCCCTTCAACCCTCTTCGTTTTTGCTGCATATGAAAAGTAAACCACCAATCACAAACAAGCATACATGTTTTAATGCCATCTATTCATGCCCTAAGTGTACTAGCCTCCAGGCCACCATCCCACCATAGATCCATACCTGAGACTTGATTTATTTATTATTCTGGTTCCACGGACAATATACTTTAATATGCAAGAAGATAAACTTTCCATGGAAGAGTTCATTAGGTACAGAGTAGATGAACCCTAGAGTTGTTGGGAGACATGGAATAGGCTCACACGTGTACATAAAGTTGGACCTCGTGTCTAACATGCATAACACAGAATAATGATAGACCGATGCTTGACGACAACAGCGTAATGTGTGCCGGTGATTCCAAGGGATGGAGACATCGACATTGGTAAGCAAAAAAAAAAAAAAAAAAAAAGCACATTAACACAAGTTTTATAGCATAATCAGTTCACAAGAATTGATGTTAGAAGCAGAAAGACCATTACCTTCTTCACACATTTCTTCTCTCTAACCTCGTACCTACTCTTTGTTAAGTCGGAGAGCCACATCCCTGGAAAACAATACTGCCCAAATACACAAAATATAAAAACCAAAGTTTTTTTTTTTTATCGTTCTTACAAGCAATTTCAATAATTTTTAAAAAAGATAAGCAAGTTTGTGATTACCTGCAGAGCTTTATCAATGTTCTTGGCCCTTTTTTTGGGTCTTTGGGGCAGTTTTGTGCCTTTCATTGCAAGGAAATCATCTTCCTTTTCCTTCCTTGACAAAGCAATATAAATTCTTGGCCACTCAATGACTTCATTGTTATTCACTTTTTCTCCTCCGCCAGCTACTACTGGTACTGAGGCAAGGTTGCTATTTGTAACCCCGGCTTCCTTTTCTGATTGAGCCCGAATGGAATCGGCTTGCCTCGTTTGATGATCGGCTACTACTATGGATCCATTTGGTTTCTCATCTTTTGCTGCTGACCTAGAGCTAGGCATCTTTCTATCAATATTTTCTGGTGTTGGAGGAGATCTCTTTCTTGCAGTAGATCTAGAAACAACCTTGCCACTACCACCACTATTTCTTGATGGGGACCCATTACCAGCACCCGATCGCTTTTCTAAATTCCTGGTCATGGCCACAAAAAAAGAAAGAAAAAAAAAAGCGATGCAAACTTGCTGATGAGAAATGCTTTGGTTTGGTTCTGAGATACAAATACGAACAAAAGTTGGTTTTTTAGACTTAAAGTGAATATGGATCATGGGCAGAAAAGGGGAGAGCATAGAATTTAATACCCACCTAAAACAAGAAAAAAGAAAAGCATATAACCTTAACAGTCATCGATGAAACACTATCACTACATAACTGTATTCCAAGTACGCGAAAAAAAAAAAAAACAGAACACATTTCACAAATATCACCAATATCAACAAGGCGCAACAAATTAATCAAGGTGATGTTTTTTTTTTTTTTTTAAAAAAAAGGAAATTTCAAACATGAGCAATGGGGCAGGAGAAAAAAGGCACCTGGTGGACGAATGATATCTTGATCCCATAAAACAGCACGCAAAAATGTGAAGCAAGATAAACCATAAACAAAGCAAAAACAGGGCAGGCAGGGGTGACTAGAAATGGAGATGGACTTCTTGGATACCAATCAAACCCAGTAAATAGGTTAAGAAAGATGAGAGATTGATATATTTCATATATTCTTCTCTCATCCTTCAATGGGTAGAAGGGTTAATCACTTTAAAAAGAAGCGGCTCTTCAACAACTGGAATCGATGAACAGAGAAGCTTATAACAGCATACGTTTACATCCCAAAACTTTGAAATGTTTTCCATATAAATTATAAAGCAACAGCTTCAAAATAAATAAATAAAATAAAGAGAAGATCCACCAAATTATACCATCCAAATAAATCCAGGGATTTATACCAAAAATACATACAAGGTAGGTTTTCAAACATCATCAATATATGGCACATAATCTTAAGAAATAAATTCATAATTTAACAAATACCCAACAAACATAAAATTCATAAAAACACCAAGAAAAACAAAATACCTGTGTGAAAGAATCCCAGAATTTCCTTTCTTCAAGTTTCCACCTCTGGTATTAGTACTGGTAGACTGTTGTTGGGATGGTGGTGGTGGAGGCGGTGGTGGCATGGACGATGGAGAGAGCTTATTATCAACTCTCCTAGGAATCTTGCTGATGGGATGTCTACCTTGACCAGAAGATGATGATTCATCAGGAAAGGCCCTGATCTCAGACCTTGACACTCTAGCTCTCTTCTTCTGTCCCCATTGCAACAGCACGTCACCGTTGCCGCCACGGCTTGGGCTGGGACTTGGACTAGTGCCATGTCTTTGTGTGTGATTGTGGTTGTTATCTGAATGTGGAGGACTGGTTGTACTGTTATTGTGGTGGTCTTGGTTTCTCGATGGGGATCTAAATCTGAACCCTTTAGCTTCAAAATTAGTACTTGTGGAATCGAATCCATTTGGGATTGACCTTCCATTCTCAACTCCATTGGTTTTTTTGCCATTGCTTAAAGGAACACAATCTGGGCTTACTCTCTGATACCTGTACACATCACAACAGTCATTCATTATCAGTAGATATCAGAGAGCTGATCCAAAAACCAACACATAAGGATTCATAAAAATCATCACAAACATACAGTGAACTTTGAAGTCCAGATCATATCAAGAAAATGAGAAAAATGTAATCTTTTTTCACAGCATTGGATGTATAAACCAAGATTAAAACATAACATTTTCATGCGTGAACTTTTAGGTACCACGTCAAACAATCCATGCTTTCATTCATTCTCAAACATAACCCAGATTAATTTTTAAAAAATCAGCCATACATCAGTGAATGAAAAGACTTGGAAATAGAAATTGAAGTAATCAAAACAACTCGTTTTGCTCAAGCAATCTTAGGAGTGGAATCGCAAGGGAAAAAACAGAAATAAAGAATGGTTTTTTTTTGTGCAGTCTGTAGAAAGGAGGAGGTTGAAACGGGTCTTTGACCGCAGTCCAGCAAGAAATGAGCATTAAAATATGAAACTTGAAAGGATATGATCTGACTAATCCAAGAAGGAGAAACAGAAGTTTGAGAGCAAAACAGTCATCTTTGCTTCAACAACAGAGATTTTGAATCTTTGTAATGTCCATAACAGCAATTGACATTTGACAAGGTTGTTGATCGAAACACAAATTGATCAATATCATACCCCATATACTATCCGGATCTTATACATATTCCAATTCATTGAATAGAGTGTTAATCTCACTCTTCAGAGACAATTGATCATTCATCATATCATGTGGTTTGATAAGGAACTAGTCTTTGAAACACTGAATGCTTGTTGTTGCTTTTCACAAAGAATATGCAACCTGCGAGCAAAATCTCATCTTTTAAAGGACACGGATAAAAAACGAACAAAGCAAGCAAAACCCATATTCATGTCTCTTCCTTCTCATCATGACCATCGCCAACAAACAACAAAAGCAAGAACAGTTGTACCCGGATCCAGCAACCAATCCATCTATTCTAAAGTTGATAAAACAAAACAAAAAAGAAAGCAGGGAGATCAACACTCAAGGCTTAATTCAGACTCGAGCAGTATCCAGAAGATGAAAATACAGAAGAAGATAGATGGGTTATAACAAAGATGGAGGAGAAAAAAAGAAACAAAAACAGACAATATTTGTTGAGGCAGCAAAGGACACGGACCTCATCATTATTACCAAGCAAAAACACCTGTTGGTACAACTATGTAGAACCTTAACAAGTTAAAAGGTGGGATCCTTGGTTTTTCTTTTAAAGGGATGTTATCTTTTCAGTCAATAGTTTCATCAACAATGGCTTTCTCAAATCTCAACATCCCATCCAACAAAGAGACACAGAGAGAAAGATTGAGAGGAGGCGGGGGGCATGAAAGGCAAAAACAGAGAGAGTCGGAGGAAGTCGAGGAAGGGCAGGCAATCAAAGAAATGCTCATGTGGAGTTATAAATATATAATATTACACAGTGGAAAGTATTTAAGTACTGGAGAGAATAAGCACTCCTCCTACACTCTACCACAGTGGGGTCTGTAAGGAAGGGGGCAGGAGGTTTTTGCACTCTTTTTTTTTTATTATTGTTGTGTTTGCTGCCACTTGGGATCCAAGCCAATTCATCCACTCAATAACACTATTCTTTATAGAGCCATACACAGTATGTGCCAACTAGGGTTTCTTGTACTTTAGGCCTTGCTCTGAACTCAGCCCTTACTCTACTTGTGGCTGAGTTTACAATACCTTGTTAAGGTGTTTCTTGTCTCTTTCATCTTTTTTACTGTTAAGTAAGGGTGATTTGATTGAATTTAATTGGATCATCCGGTTAAGTGGTCTTGTGATATCTTGTGAAATTATAATTTTATTTTTAATGTCGTATGCAAGTTTTCACCTCACAATTTTATATAGTTTATGTATGGATTTGAAATTTAGGTTTTATTCTATTGTTTTATAATTCATGGAAGAAGAGTAATCAATTATTTAAATAATTTTATAAAAAATATTTTATTCGATGGAAAAAGTTCTTTATCCCATCTTATGTGTGATCAAATTGGAGGCGTTGATAGACTACTGACAAATATTAAATATTAAAGATGGATCACCATTGAATTAAAAGCCCACCACACCGCGATCCATTGCCGTTTCTAGCACTCCCCTTGTCGATTTGTTTTTGAAGGTTGATGGTTACACAAAAGATAATGCTACGGTGTCGTCCAATGTTCTTAGAGAACAGAGTGGCAGGGAAAGCAAAAAACTGTTGAACTTGGTTGGAATTAGAAGGTTTTTTGTCCTCCAAATTGTTTTGCGTATTCTGTTGTGATCCTGCCATGATGCAGGGTTTGGAAGATCCCCATTAAAATGATTGCAAAAGCAAAACAATCTTGCCATACACTTTCATTATTATTCGGATTTCTCAATGGCAAACACAGATCTAGTTGTGTTGGGAGAACCAGGCGGCTTGATATTGTATGTTTGTGGTACATGATCAAACATAAAACCGATGCAGGAACATGTTTCCTCAGAGCAATGTTTTGTTTGCTTTCAAAAATTCCAATTTATGCTGCTGGAGAATCTTGTCCCAATTTATTTTTGCATTTGAAATATGCTTCGATACATTTCACTTCACGGATATTTGACTTGAAAAAAATCAAATTATATATATAAAAAATCATTTTTATACATCTTTCAAGTAAAAAACATTTTAAAAAAACACTTTGCACTACACGAATTAAAAAGGACCCAGCACCTATTGCACAGAAAATAAATTTATTTTGACCAAAGTCATATGGTAACTTGAAGTCATGGAAGAAAAACTCAAATTGTTTGCATAACATGTTTGTTTTCAAGTGAAAACCAAACCAGGGCTCGTGACTGATTCGCTATGGTATCAGAGAAGGCGTCTAATGCCAATTCTAATTTTGAGGAAGAGAAAAACAGTACCGGCGGCAGATCACGGTGCATCCTCGAAAAGGGGAGAAGTCACCAGGTAATTTCACAGCAAGGATTCCCGCATCTGGTTGACTGGGCTCATGACAGGGTTCACAGCTCTATGAACCAGCATAAACCAGCATGATCAGGCCCTTGCTGTTATTTCTATTTACAAAGGAAAATCCCTGAGGCACCGAAAGCATCCCCAAGTCCTAACTACTATAGTACAAATCCAGCCCTTTGAACAATTAGCATCGCATTGTGACCAGTTTGTGACATTCAAATAGGCAACCTAGGTTTACTAAATTTAACTATCTAGAATAGGTACAATGAAGATGAAAGCAGAAAAACAAGATTGACATGAAATTAGAAATGTGATAACAGTTTGATTCCAGAAACCTGAGCAAGCAACCACCAAGTATGCACCTGGGTTCCATTTACTGAAAGAGCCTCGGTACTGATCTCTTTGGTACTTTGCCTTCAAGCTTTAGTCTGCTATATGCTTCTCTTATGTGGCAAGGCCTGATCGGCCCAGATTCCTTCCTTTCCGTCATTACAATTCTGGCTGAAAACCATATAAAAGATCATGTTCGAGGAAGAGTATTCAGATATCAGTATAAAAACTTTTTTCCAGCCTAGTCATGCATAACATCATGCAGTTCTTAAAAGTAGGTAGCATCATTGTGTTTGCCACCAATCAGTCATCATGTATCTTGTATTATGGCCACAGAAACACAGCTGTTACTTCTTCCTTACTTCCATTTAAAAGTAACACGCGTTTCTATTCCTCAAATGAAATTTTAAAAAAAATAATGATAAGTAGAAATATATGCACACCAGTTTCAACAAGTTCACCAGCAAACATTTTTGCTATACCGCAACCACAATAGTCATTGGCAAAGAAAATTTCTGGGATCCAGTGATGCTCACTAACAACTGCATTCACAACATGAGAGAAAAGTAAGGAGATAAGGTTAACATAAAAAAATAAAGGAATCAACTTGTGCACATATTAGTGACATGAATGATGCATCTCCAGAAGGCTGCATGGAAGTCATTACTAAAAATAGCAAAATCAATCTGTGCAATACTTAAAAACATGAACAAAGCATTTCAAGAAAGTTGAGTGGGAGTTATTTACAAATGTTGCAACTACTGTATAAGCCCAAATGATTTCTGGAAACTTGCTCCCCACAACAGAGAAAATATTCATCTTGATGTATCAGCCCACAAAAGGCAGGGTAAAGAAAAGACCGCATTTTGCCCCAAAAAAATAAATTCCAAGGACGAGGCATAAAACAAAAGAAATAGCATGAGAAAAGAAGGAAGAATGTGAGCAATAGAAAAGCATACCCTTTTCATGTTAGTCTTCTGCAATGCAGATCTGCAGAATGATTTGTACCTACTCATCTGTTCTTCATTAAACCGAGCTAAAATAGTCCTGAATAAAGAAACAAAGGGCAATTGTTCAAAGAAATCCCTACCTTTATAAATGATTAGATGAGGAAGATAAAATAGGTGGCAATAGTGTTCATCCAGTTAATGCTACATAGCATTTGAAACAGTTCTTTTCGTTCTTCCTACCACTCAACACACTAGATCAATTTCTTATTATGTCCATGATATTTAATTATCATTTGGAATTTTCATGAAATTAAAACATGATATTTTTAAAGCATTTTTTTTGCAATTCTAAAAAATGTACTCCCAGATATATTATATCATCCATTTGGATAATGGCCTCACTCTTAGCAACACCAAATTCTCTCTTTTTTTCTTCCGTTTTTTTTGTGGGGGTGGGGGGCGATATCATGATCGAATAGCAATCAAGCTTTCTATTCTATTTTGCTTTTCAGATTTTGTTTCCAGAACATCACATGCAACTGTTCTTTCACTTTTCTCGTATCATTCTGTTGTATTGAATTTCTTTTTTATGATAACAGGATTTGAACTAGGATCCTTACCCTTATAATAGGTGCAATTACTATAGCAACACATAATCTAACTTTTAAATTAATGCAATAACCATAGGATTTGAACTTGGATCCTCACTCATCCTACTATCTCATGCAATGGAAGGAAATAAAATAATAGTGTGATCTCACTCCCCCCATGACCAATTTTGGAGCATATAGAGACATTACTAGTTGCACCACGTGAAAACAAACATTGCTGACTTGTGAGATTAATCACTCTTCTTTTCTGGTTGTTTTTTAAGAGGCCAACATTCTTCTTCTTCTTTTTTATCACAAAACCAAGAAAATTTGCAAGAAGATCCTACGAAATCAATCATTAACATTCTTAATTAACTGTATCATTGTCGAGTTGAACCAGCTTAAACAAGTTTTTGTATCTAAATTGAATCACTCTCAGCTGTAAGCAATGAAACATGATTGAGCATCTTACCAAAGGCACAAGAATCTGGAATTCAATAAGGCATCTAGGATTATAGTTGCAGTAAAAATCTCAATGAAAGCAGTTAACTACCTCAAAATAATAGTAAAAAGACAAAATATTGAAATTGCCTACTAACCATTTCATCTGGGAAAAAGCATTCGGAGAGGTAACGGGACAACTATTGTGACTGGTTATAATATTTAAGGGCTGAAGGTCTGCTGGATGAGGCTATTGTTTGTGCACGATACTCTTTGCAATAAACATGCACAGGAGCTGAAGCTAAAACATTTAAAAATAAAAAAAATATTAGTAAAGTGAGTCTAACTGGAACTGATGGCCAGCAAAAGCAGGAACTTTAGACAGTCAGCACTCAACAAAACTAAAAAACTGAGGAGGGGGGGGGGGGGGGGGGGAGCCTGCCCAGAAAGCGCAAAAAGCAAAGCAGCTGGTCACCCTTTGATCGATTTCCTTATCTTCGACATCTTGCAAATACACCAGCCCTCTTAAAAAAGTCCCTTCAAATACTGCCTTGAGCGATAATTCATTACCAAAAACATATATAGCAGAAAGTTCCTAAACACCATTCTTTATTTACCAGTTATCACATTTTAAATACATAACAAATCACAATAGCAACAAGGATAAAATAAAGGAAATAAGAATTTGAAAAGCTTTACTCACTGCATCTTTGCCATTTAATAAGGGTCAACAATAGAAGCAAACTTCGAAAGCTCAACATCCATGTTATCTTCCCCTCCTCGTCATCTTTATTCTTTGCCTTACCTCTTACAGAGCCCAACATAGACCTCGAAGTAGATGGGTGGTAAGAGGGATGGACAAAATCAGTGGCCTCCATCGCCAGGGTCATCATCATCTTGAGCAACGACAGCACCCTGAGAGTCATCAGCAGCAGCAACCTTAGAAGCTTGAGTGTCATAATCATCTTGGGCAACCTGGGATTCTGGTGGCTATTCTTCTTGCTCCACATACGCTGCCTCGAATGGATCCTTCGATTGCTTCATTTCCCTGTGAACACATTAAGTAACGTAAGCACTGAACATGTCTGATTAACACATTGAGAGCAAAAAATTAGAACAGAAAAAAACAGGCCATAGATTAATGAAAAGAACCCAAGGAATGATAATATTCAAAATTGACCTGAAAATTAAGTTCCTGATAAATAGATTATTAATAAGGAATTGAATAGCAAGTAAAATCCAACTAGGGTTTGGGATTAGTTGTTTGGTTTGGAACGATTTTGTAATGTAGGATTACTTCATTTTTCTTGTTTATTTGAATTTTGAACTGTCCAGAGATTTTCCCAGTTTTATTTTATTTTTTACGGGCAAATTTAAATTTACCCACAGAGCTTTAGGCCCAGCCCAGTTGTTTCCCTCGAGTAAGAAATCGTATTATTAGCCCAGTCCAGCATCATCACGTCTTTCTTTCTTTTATCCCCGGCGGTCAACATGGGGCGATGGGAAACTGGACTGACTCGTCAACCGACCTCATTACTCTTATGTGGGACTAATTGCAAGGAGTATGAGCGACCGTGAATCAATGGGTCACATTACCAAGTCCCGTTGAAAGATCCAAAACCACTTGTCAATATCAATTTCTTTCGTCCACCTACAAACAGCCACCATATCTTTATTTATTTATTTTTTATAAAAAAATAGTCAGCATTATTATAGATTTAGCTTTATTATTATAAATACAGCCTCAATATTGTTTAGGCAGGACAAAGGTAACAGTAACACTTAAAAAGAGTAAATTGAATATTCTCTCAATATTAATAAATCCATATAATTGGAATCCTGTAGATGCACAACAGTAGACTTGCATCTAGAAAACTTATAGTTTTCATCACCGTAGAAACTCAGGAAAATACCAGCGCATATATATATATATATCAATTCAATCTTGGTCTGTCAAACAATAGTGTATATATGTGGTGGTATAAGAAATTGGTTTGGTTACGAGAACAATAATTATCGAGCAAAATGAAAGGCCTCTCCCGGGGACAATACTGAGTGTTCATAATTATGACTTTTTCCGTGAAGAAATGGTCTCGTGTAATCAAGTATCCCCGATGATGCGGCTAAAAGGGATCTGGGAGTGGGAAGATGATGAAACCGCAGCATCATCAATATGTATTTGGGAAGATGATGAAACCAGCATCATCATCATCATCAATGTGTATTCAGGGATGGAAACAAGCAAGCCCATTGTGGGCTCAGAAAAAAGCTCTCTGTTCACGAACTTCAATCATTATAGTGCGTGTATACCCTTCATTTTCCAGCTTCTTCTTCTTCTTCTTCTTCTTCTTCATATATATATATATATATATATATATATATATATATTGCTGTCTATATATTCTGTTCTGTTTAGATAAACTCTCGATTCGTGATGAAAGCTCAGGCGCCGGCTGCTACTAGCTAATGGCTAGATATCTTTCTCCTTTATTCTAAAAGATTTGTGGCTCGTGTCTTTCTTATGCCGAAATTGATCTGGGAATTATATGTCAAGGTATATTTTGAAACATTTTCACTGCCTAATTCAAATCAAATCTATGTCCTTGCATGTGCAAAATCGGAGGGACGTTAGAATCCTTGCTGAAGCGGCTTTAATCAGGTCAATAGGATAGTTATATATATCGATTACAACTTAGTCCCTATATCTCTACTAGACTAATTAATTAGTCCTTACGCCTTCAAATCATTTGATTATTTTTGACACTAGAGGGATTGCATAGTAAATGTTGATAAAAGACAAGGACTATAATTAACTCGCAAATCTAAAACATAGAGAGGTACTTGGTCAAAGCTTTAGGAACAGTCCGAATAACTGATTGACCAGGCAAGCGTAGATTCCAGCAGCAGGGCCACCACCGGAGAGGGAGTCACGAAAGGCGTGATGAATCCCAACACGCTCCAAAATATCAATCGATCGATGAAGTTGCTTTCACTTTATGCTCCGGTCTAAAGTGGGGAGGGGTACCCACTACATGCTTATTACTCTTCGTGCAGATAACGAACGAAGGATAAAATAACTTTTTATTAAAAAAATAAAAATAAATTAGACTGGTTTATATAAAATATATTTTTTATATTATTTTGAGCAAAGTATATTTTAAGAGGCAGTAAGAGATCAAATTAATATTTTATAATTTATTGATTATATCAAATTTAGTGTTAGATCTTCTAATTATTATATGTTTTATTTTGATTTTTCTTTTAATTTTATCCCATATAATTTCATTTGGTTTGGTTTTTATATGAACTTTGGACCTCATCTTTGTTATTACTATTTATTTTTCTCTCATTTTCTTTAATTGAAGTTCTTTTATTTATCAATTTTTATTTTTATTTTTTTTATTGCTAGTTATTTTACTTGAAATAGTATATGAATTTTTTTTTTCAGTTTCATCTCCTTCAACTTTTTTATATGTCAAATTTGATTCTCATTTCTTTGATATTTGTATTATTTGAAGTGATTTTTCAGCTTATTTTTCATGGCATAACTAAATAGTAAAAAAATAATTTCAATTCAATTTTTATGACACAACCAAACATTGAGAAATAATTTATTTTTATAAAAATATATTTTTTAAAAAATATATATACTTCCCAACAAAAAAAACATGATATAAGTTGATTACATTATTCCTGGTGATTCTTAACACTTTTTTTTTTTCCTTCTAAGATTATGTTTGGCAACGGGGTTGTGAGGTGAAAGTAATTTTTTAAAATTATTTTTTATTTGATAGCTTTGATATAAGAAAAGAAATTTAATATATTTCAGCACAAACATATTTTTAAAATTACTTTCGAAAAATATCGGAACCCTAATACCAAAATGACTTGATGGTGTAATTAATTAAGTTTTTTTTTTTTTTTTTTGTTACAATAATCAATAGCAAGATAAAGTCCAGCCCATTGTACTTGGGGCATGGATAGAGAGCATAGAGGGGATTAATTTCAGTGATTGGGTAAGCAATGTGTCCCTTAGCAGCAGCGTCCGAAGTAAGAGGTTGTTCTAAAAGTAATGATTACAGAGAATCCATGACTGTGCAAATATTTTCCTTGCTTGTAAGGAAACCATCAAGCATGGTTCGGCGCCCCCTGTCAAGAAAAAGTGGAAAACAAGGCTGGCTTGTGGGAATGCAATGTCGCAGCTAATGATTAACGGAGTCAACAGCATTGCCTGGCAAGCTTGAATGTTAATGTGCCAGTGTTAGTATATGTTTTTAGACATTATCTGCAATCCAAAGCTTGTGATTGAGTACAGAACTGATGAAATCTTAAATAGGTGTGCTAGAACTGATTACGCTTTAGCTTGCTGTGCTCGTTCTTAATCAGTCCCTGATCATTAAAATCAAACTTGAGTGCTCGTACCAAACCATTACTAGCATAGGCTTTAGCTAACTAAGAAGATGCAATAGCATCATTGATCATCCTACACAATACTGATAAGTAGTATCAATAACTTGTCAGCTTGGTGTGATGGGATTTTCTCTCTCTCTCTCTATCTTTGCAGGGTCATGAATGACAAACAGGGCGCCTAGAATATTGGTTTGCAGTTGGGATAGGATTACTCGTACTATGAATCGAAAACATTATAAAGACAAGGGCCAAGAACGAAATTTGCGGGTGTTGGCTGAGTCGATCAACAGAGATGTTTGGTATATTGGTTCTTGAGAGAGAGAGATTCATCGAGTTATGATCATTGATTGAATCAAGAGAGGTACTGGATCTACTAATGATCATGGAATTAATCCAGATAATTTGGTAGCCTACCTACTTGATTCAGCTTGAAGTCAACTTACAAATTAAGTGTTGAGTGCATTAATTAGTATACAGGAGCCACGGCGATCATTTTCTTATATATAATATTTTTGATGCTTTAACATCTCTTCTGTTGTGTCAAATCCTTTCTGTACAAATGGATTCTACTCCAGCAAAAGTTAAAGAAAGGGCAGATATGTAATAACGGAAGATTCAAATAATGGCTGGTGAAACGGTCTGCTTGCTACACATCTTTATGCAAACATTTGCTTTTGCTTTTCTTTTTTTGTTTTTTTGAAGAAAGCAAAAGATGAAACCAAAAAATATACTGAGCCAGAGAAAAAGATGACCTTGGATGCTGTTAATGTGCTACAACTTTGCCTTTAGATTCTTTACATCACCTCTATCCTCTCATTCTTTCACACCCTCATACACCTCTTCATTTATCTCTGTGTCTATTCATGTGTGTGACCTCAGTTCAGATTGTATGAGATGGCCTGCTTTTATTTCATTTGATAATTAGGATATTGGGTTCTCTAGAACCCATTAAATATCGTTTTTCTCTCTGAATCGTTCAAGCTTCTAGCATGGCTGCTTCTAACATGAGGCTTGCCTTCTTCTCTTCTCTACTTCTGATTCTGATCAACTCTTGTCAATCACTTTCCTCACATAATATCCACCTCAGAAGACAAGCTTCCATCCTGGTTTCTGTTAAACAATCTCTTGAGTCTTATGATCCTTCACTTGATAGTTGGAATGTGTCAAACTACGTACTTCTGTGCTCTTGGACTGGCATCCAATGCGACGACATGAATAGGTCAGTGGTTGCTCTTGATATATCCAATTCAAACATCTCGGGCACTCTCTCACCTGCGATCACTGAGCTCCGAAGCCTCGTCAGTCTTTCGATCCAAGGAAACGGCTTCTCTGATGAGTTCCCACGAGAAATTCACAAGCTTATAAGGCTCCAGTTCCTCAACATATCCAACAACCTGTTCAGTGGAGAGCTTGCCTGGGAGTTTTCTCAGCTGAAAGAACTTCAAGTGCTGGATGTTTATAACAACAACCTCAATGGCACGCTACCATTAGGTGTCACTCAACTTGCCAAGCTGAAGTACTTGGATTTTGGCGGGAATTACTTTCATGGGACTATCCCTCCGAGCTATGGAAGTATGCAACAGCTGAAGTATCTGTCACTTAAGGGAAATGATTTGCGTGGTTTAATACCTGGTGAGCTTGGTAATCTTACAAGTCTCGAGCAGCTCTACCTGGGCTATTACAACGATTTTGATGGAGGAATCCCACCTGAGTTTGGTAAGCTGACCAATCTGGTTCATGTAGACCTTGCAAACTGTAGCTTAAGTGGACCTATACCGCCAGAATTGGGTGGCCTCAACAAGCTAGACACCCTCTTCTTGCAAACAAATGAGCTCACTGGTCCTATTCCTCCTGAACTGGGCAACCTGAGCAGCATCAAATCTCTTGACCTCTCAAACAACGCCCTAACGGGCGATATCCCGCTAGGGTTTTCCGGGCTTCGTCGCCTCATCTTATTGAACTTATTCCTTAACAAGTTACATGGAGAGATCCCTTATTTCATTGCGGAGCTACCTGAGTTAGAAGTACTGAAGCTTTGGCACAATAATTTCACTGGAACCATTCCTGCAAAGCTGGGAGAAAATGGCAGATTAATTGAACTAGACCTGTCAAGCAACAAGCTCACCGGATTAGTCCCTAAATCTCTCTGCTTAGGAAGGAAGCTGCAGATACTAATATTGCGCATCAACTTTCTGTTCGGTCCTCTGCCTGATGATCTTGGCCATTGTGACACTCTCTGGAGAGTTCGGTTAGGGCAGAACTATCTGACTGGGTCAATTCCAAGTGGTTTCCTTTACTTGCCAGAACTGTCACTCATGGAGCTGCAGAACAATTATCTGAGTGGACAGGTTCCACAACAAACAAGCAAGACGCCACCTAAACTTGAGCAGATGAATCTTGCAGATAATCGCTTATCTGGACCACTTCCTGCATCCATCGGAAATTTCTCCAACTTGCAGATTCTTATGCTCAGCGGAAACCGATTCACGGGAGAAATTCCATCTCAAATAGGTCAGTTGAAAAATGTCTTTACATTGGATATGAGTAGGAACGACCTGTCTGGGAATATCCCCCCTGAAATTGGCGATTGTCGTACCTTAACTTACTTAGATTTGAGTCAGAACCAACTCTCAGGCCCGATTCCAGTTCAGATCACACAAATTCACATGCTAAATTGCCTCAATATATCCTGGAACCATTTGAACCAAAGTCTTCCCAAGGAAATTGGTTCCATGAAAAGTCTAACCTCGGCAGACTTTTCTCACAACAACTTCTCTGGTTCCATACCTGAATTTGGACAATATTCGTTCTTCAACTCCACATCATTTTCAGGTAACCCTCAACTTTGTGGCTCCTACTTGAACCCATGCAACTATTCATCTACGTCTCCATTACAGTTCCACGACCAAAATAGCTCCAAGTCTCAGGTCCCTGGAAAATTCAAGCTTCTTTTTGCTCTTGGACTTTTAGTATGCTCTTTGGGATTTGCTGTTTTGGCAATCATCAAAACCCGAAAGATACGAAGAAATTCGAATTCCTGGAAGCTCACAGCATTCCAGAAGCTGGAATTTGGATGCCAAGACATATTGGAATGCGTCAAGGAAAACAACATCATAGGGAGAGGTGGAGCTGGCATAGTCTACAGAGGTTTAATGCCAAATGGAGAGCCAGTAGCAGTCAAGAAGTTGTTGGGAATAAGCAGGGGCTCGTCTCATGATAATGGCCTATCTGCCGAAGTACAAACATTAGGCCAAATTCGACACAGGAATATAGTGAGGTTGTTGGCATTTTGTTCGAATAAAGAGACCAATTTACTTGTATATGAGTACATGCCAAATGGAAGCCTGGGTGCAGTCCTGCATGGGAAGAGAGGTGGTTTTCTCAAGTGGGATACCAGGCTGAAAATTGCTATTGAAGCTGCAAAGGGCCTATGTTACTTGCACCATGACTGTTCTCCTCTAATTATCCACCGGGATGTCAAGTCCAATAACATTCTACTCAGCTCAGATTTTGAGGCTCATGTAGCAGATTTTGGGCTTGCCAAGTTCTTGCAAGACACTGGAGCTTCAGAATGCATGTCTGCAATTGCTGGCTCTTATGGGTATATTGCTCCAGGTACTCCCTTTACATATGATTTTTAGAATAACTTGAAAATGGAAGATCAGATACAGTAATTTTAAATTCATCCAAATGAAATGGGCTCTAGAACCTGAGACCTTTTGGCCTTGGTGACATGACAGTCACTCTTCATCGAGTCTCTAAGTAAAGCATTTCTCGCATTTTCCTTTGACTTGGTGTCATGATTGTGCTCTCTATTGATCTGGTTTAATTGTAGTTTTGAAAACATTAATTATTTTGGTCATTTCTGTGTTCGACTGGCAAATAAATATGTTGAGTCTGTTCTCGTTTGTCCTCATTATAGATCTGAAATGAGAACAACTGTTTTTTTCCTTGGACTGAAGTAGCAAGCAGAGTCCCATGTGGAGTCCAAGAATGTTAAAGGCTCCACTAACACTAAGGAAAATTCTCCCTCTTACTTTTCCTCTTGCTTTAATCCACACTATAGTAGTGGGGTAGTGAGCTTTTGTATTGGAAACCATAAACCAATCTTCACTCATGCCAATCACTAGCTACCTTTTTTGACCGAAACCCAGAAATAGGAGCAACAGCAAAATCCACATAAATCCAAGCAATACCTCCTTGAGGATCCTGATTGGGATCTATCTAACCTTTACTTTCCCTAAACCCCAGAAGAAAAAAAGTGTTTACAACAGTTATTAAAGCACAAATTGCCCTTTCTTTTTTTAGCATACACAGGTTCTTACTTTACCTTGGGAGATGAGTTGAACACTGCATCTTTTTCTTTATAAAACAACAGTACATGTCACAGAGATTCACCATTTAAACTTGACAAAAACAATAATGCATGGTTGCCCTCTTTTAAATAAATAAACATTTCTGTTCTATCACATTCTCTTGAAGACTATTACTTTGAAACTCAGGGCTAACCAATTTCTTGTAACAGAATATGCTTATACATTGAAAGTGGATGAGAAGAGTGATGTCTACAGCTTTGGAGTGGTGCTGTTAGAGTTAATCACAGGCAGAAGGCCAGTTGGGGATTTCGGAGAAGAAGGGCTAGACATTGTTCAATGGACTAAGACACAGACAAAGTCAAGCAAAGAAGGGGTGGTTAAGATCCTGGATCAGGGGCTGACAGATATTCCATTAATTGAAGCAATGCAAGTCTTTTTTGTGGCAATGTTATGTGTTCAAGAACAGAGTGTGGAGAGACCAACAATGAGAGAAGTTGTTCAAATGCTTGCACAAGCTAAACAACCCAGCACATATCGCATGCAGTGACTTAACACATCATAATCATTATAGAAGCTGTTAACAACAAGAAGATATAGATGATTCACTGATGAGGAGCGGTGAATATTGGTGATGATCTGCTGTAGCAAGTATAACCAGGCCATCATTGCAACAATTATTATTGATAGTATATAAATCATTAATGGTGTTTTTTCTTCTTGCCATTTTAATGGGGGGATACTAATTAATGCTTGAAAGCATATATGGCTCTATTATTGTGCATGCATTTGGTTCAGAGTTACGGTGTAGTTAGCTACGAGTGTTTTTGTTTTGTTTTTGTTCGGGCATGATGAAAACAAGAGCAGGAACTACTGGCAAACCTTGAATGTAATTCTAGGCTCCATTATTATGCCATCATTTGGATGGTATCTCTAAATGATTTGCATTTTTGCTTTTATTTCTCAGATATTTTATTTTACCTTCTTCTTCTTCTTCTCCTTCTCCAGCCAGCGCTTTAGACCTTAACTTCAGCAAGACAGGATGCAACTAGTTTAGGTTCTGATAATACATTGATGGACACATCGAGGCTCTTGAGATTAGCACTCGTTAACAGTCAATTTGCAAGCCAAGGTGTGTTAGTGATAACTAAGAATGCAAGATCCCTTTTAAACATTGACACCTTACGCTTTTACTATGAACAGAATCGATCCTGCTTCTAGTATAATAATTTCCCTGAAAAATAGCTAAAACATGAAATAATGGGTGTGATTTAGCCAAGGGATCTAGGGCTCGTTGATCCACGACAGAAAATTTTGTCAAGATCTACTAATAAGCTTACAAAATCGAAGAATAAAGTCCTCAAGTTGTGAATGGGTGGACTTGGATATCAAAAACAGCGGTGGCGATGGTTATGTTCGGTGACACCGGATAGTATTAAAAAGTCAACTATAAATTAAGCTTGAAAAATAGTTCTTACTTCTTAGGCCTGTATTACGCTGTGTTCGCATAAAAAAATAGTTTAAGCATAAAAAATATTGTTTTAATCATTGTTAAAAAAATATGATGGAAAGAGAATGACACCATTCTTGTTGTCTTTGGGAGAGAGTCTTCCCTTGTCCACCAAAAGTCAATAGAAAACAAAATAGCTAACAAGAGATATGCCGCTGGTTTTTTTGTATTTAATTATTTTAATATTTAATTAGTAAAATTATAATTGATAAAATTTATTAGAAACTGATTTTTTTTCCTATCAAAAAATGATTGAATATTACTATTGTCAAAACTCTTTTAATAAAATATGTTAAAATAATTTTTTCTATGTAGAAAATTAATTGTAAAATTTATTGCACATATTATTATATTAAAAATATTTTAGAATTATATATATATATAAAGGTGTTGATATTGATATTAAATAATTATCAAAATAAATAATTAGTCTCACATATTGATAAGGAAAAAAAATATTACAAATAATCATTATTATTATTTTGATGTCTTATCTATAATAATAAGAAATTTTAAGACCTAATAATATTAACAAAAAAGCAACTAAAAAACTAAAAAAATGACCAAATAAAAAATATTATTAGATTTTAAAAAAATTGTTTGAACAGAAGAATAAAAAAAAAAACATTTTTGAAATGATCAAGAATAGAAATTAAAATGTAAATATTAAAAAAAATAACCTTAATAATAGTGGAAATAATAAAAATTGGTTTAGAGAAAAAAATTCCATATTTTTTATACTTTTATATCATTATATTATAAGTATTTCAAAACAATGATATTAATTTTATTTTTTCAAAAAAAACTTAGGTCATTTATATATATTAAAGCTCTAATATTAAATAAATACCAAAATATATAATTAGCCTGATATATTTAAAAGAAAATAAAGATTACAAATAATCATTATTATTACTTTGAATGTTTTATTTGTAATAAATATAAAATTCAATACTTAACAATATTAACAAAAAAATAAATATCATTATATTTAAAGAAATTACTTGAATAATAAAAAAAAGAGAAATAATAAGAAACATTATTTCATTAAAATTTGGACATTAAATAGAAAAACTTAATAGCATTGGAAATAAAGAAAAAATTGGAAAGAAAAACTAGAAGCATATATATATAAATATGGAAAGAAATAGAAAATATGTATAAAAAATAAAGGAACTAAAATAAAATCCAAGATTAAATGTATAAGGGATAAAAAAAACATATGTAATAAAATTTAATTTAAAGGACAAAATTGAAATAAATCCAAACAATGACATTAAATAATTTAAAACAAAACCGGAAATCAAAAGAATTAGGATCGAAATGAAACTGAAATTCACCATTAATTTGCATAGAAGGATAAAATTGAAAGAAATCAAACTTTGATATCGAAAATATTAAGGATTTATAATAAATTTGCATGGAAGGATGATACTGATATCAATAAAAACTTTGATACCACAAATATTAAGGATTCCAGACCAATCTGCAAAATTAAAAGAATGAGGACCTAATTGAAACTATAATATACAATCAATTTTAATTGAATGACGAAATTGAAACAAATCAAAACCTATATAATAGGAATAAGGGCAAGAAAAATAAATTTGAACATTCAGAGACTGAAATGAAAATTGATAAAAATCAGATGCGTTGACGTCATCTTGCGCATGCAGGAGAGAGAAATGGGGGGATTCAAACGATCATGGACCGTCTTTGGACACTACATAGTCACACACGCCGCACTATGTGGAAGAGAATATGCCTAAAAATCATTTTAGATGCCGGTTGGGTATTTTTGGACACTGGAGTAAGCCGCACACGCCATTCAAAACACACGTGAACATTGAAATGGACGACGCATCGCAGCCAACAGTAAACCGGTGGAATTTTTTTTTAAAATCAGTTAATTACTGTATCGCCCCTCCCTCCCAGGCATAATTTTTGTCCTTTTCTAGGGACAAAATGGTTATTGCACTGTTCAATGAAATATTAAAAAAAATCAGCTAGACAAACCAGACCGAAAATATGCAATTATTATGAAGCCCCTCAACCAAGGCGCTGTTTTTTTTATCCTTTTCGAGGGACAAATTCATTAATCAATTGTTCATCAACGGGGGAAAAAAAAAGGCTCAAATAGGCTCGAAGCAGCGAAACAAATATTCAATGAATAGTAGATATGGGTGTAGGTGCACAGGGATTCATGGATCTAATTTAGCTTCTTTTGTAAATTGATTAAAAAATATATATTTAGGAGTTTTTAATATATTTTTTAGCATAAAATAAATAAATTGCATAGGGGTTGACTTGACTTTATATACTCAATATTTTATATCAAAAAATAATTTGAATCACTAAGAACAAGTCTAATGGTAAGAGTCATTTTGAAGAACAAGATATTTAAAATGACTTTTTGAATAGTGCAAATTCAGCTTTTTTGTCTGTATCTATTCCATTGGTAAAAACCATTTAAAATAGCTATTTTTTATATATCATTTTAAATAAATATAGTACAATTATTTTCTATATAATATAATTAATTTTATAATTTTGTATATAATATAATACATCAAAGAGCATTGATTAAATCCCCAAACCAAACCCCATCAAAGAGAAGTGATTAAAACCTCTGATGGTTTTACTTTCTAATCAAATCAAGGCCCATTATTTTCCTACTCGAAATGCAAAGATTAGGCACCAAGCTCCGATCTTTACCCTCTATTTCCTCCTCACATCACCTCCTCCACCCGCCTCCAAAATTTTATCACAGACATCTTCATTTTGCCTTTGCTTCCCGTAAATGGAATCTTAATGGATCTTTTTTGAACACATCTTCTTTACCAGTTCAGCTTCCTTCGATGGCAGCTCTATCCTCTTCGCATCTGTCTCTACTCTCCCACTTTGTAAGGCTTTAGGTTTCTTTTGTTATGTTATTTGCATGATTATTCACTTATCGATTTTTTTATGCATGCATGAATACTGAGGAAATGCCACTAAGAAATGCATGGCCAGTTCTTCTTATTGACTCTTGTATTTACATTGAACAATATTTCAATGATTGTTCCGTTGGAGTGCTACAAAATGAAATAAAAACCAAAATGACATATTTATAGATATAGCTCTTCTGATATATGATGCGTTAGACTTGCCCTAATAAATAAATAATTTGATTAAAAAAGCAAGACAATGTTAAGTCAAATTTTCAATCAATATAAAGTAAAAAGGAAGAAATTGAAAACAAGATTCAACTTGAAAAATAAATCATGTCAATTTAAGTTAACATGTTAAACTTAAATTAAAAAATCGAGATAATTTTATAAAAAAGTTAAATAAATGATAAAATTTAATTTCCAATCAAATCAATATTGCATGATAAAATTGAAAAGAAATTAATTAAAAAAATTGAAAAACAAATCACTATTAATACCAAACTCAAGACCTAAGATCTTTCTACAAATAGAATAACCTCATTTGGCTAATTTTAGTTATTTTGATGATCATGATAACAATAACTTTATCTCTCTACACTCATATTTATAACTCTCACTAAATAAATAAATAACTAAAAAAATTATATTAAAATTAAATTCCCAACAATTAAAGAGACTTGATGAACTAATAATTGAAACAAAAAAGAGACTGAGTTAAACTTTTCATATAAATTTTGAGTTTTCTATATATATATATATATATATATATATATATATATATATATATATATATATATATATATATATATATTACTTTATCATTTATCTTTAAATTCAAACCTTTCTAAAAGAAGAAAGTAATTGAGCACTAATTGGACTTAAAAGGTTCAATTATGAAAAAATACAGAGAAATTTACACCATAATTTATTTATAAGAGGCAAAAGCGGCTCACGTATTATTTTCTTTTTATAATGATTTTAGAATCTAAATTTATCTTGATTTTATAATTGACTGCTAAAATAAAATAAAAGATTAAAAAAATAAAATAAAGACTGAACATTTAATTGAAAAAATCATATAAACTTAAACCATAGCTTTATCCCAAAGAAAAACAAATCCCTAAAATGTTAATTTCTCAGTGATTAAACTACAGTCTTCTCTTGCGTCCTTCATTATCTTTTCTTCCATGATACTTTGGTGAGAATATAGAACCTCTCAGCACCTGTATTCTTCTTCAGCATCAGTAAAACGTCACAAATTTGCAGCGCGGCAGCAGGAGGCGGCGGCGGAGAGGCTGCGTTGCACAAAACGGGTATTCCCTTTGTTTTCCTCTTAAATTCCCAGATTTATTATATCTCTAACCTTCATTTTGCTTAGCCTTCTTACCCACTTCCCTGTTCTTTATTGCATACTGTTTCTTGTTATATAATAATCATTATTCCATTTTTCTCTATGTTGAATCCCATTACTGCCTCAATGCTAAGGGTTTATAGAAACTTGCAATTGTTTAAATCGATCCGTTTACAGTAAATAACAAGTGATCAATCCAGTTCAGTTCAGGTTGCTTTCAAGATGTCCCCCAAAACAGCACAAATCCGCCTTGTGAGTTCGCATCCTGAGGTTTATGAACCGTGTGATGATTCCTTTGCGCTTGTCGATGCGCTTCTAGCTGATCGAACTAATATACTAGATCATTGTCCCAGATTATGTCTGGAAGTGGGTTGTGGTAGTGGTTATGTTATTGCTTCTCTAGCTCTTATGCTCGGACAGGAGCTTCCTGGGGTGTACTACTTTGCCACTGATACTAATCCTCATGCATTGAGAGTGACCCGTGAGACGCTGGATGCTCATGCTGTTGATGCCGAGTTAATGTGCATGGATATTGCATCCGGGCTTGAGAAGAGGCTTGCAGGAAGGGTGGATGTGATGGTCGTGAACCCACCTTATGTTCCGACACCTGAGTATGAGGTGGGTTGTGAAGGAATTGCATCAGCTTGGGCTGGAGGGGAGAATGGTAGGAGTGTAATTGATAGGATATTGCCTGTAGCTGATAGACTTTTGTCAGATAAGGGGTGGTTATACATGGTTACTCTTACAACAAATGATCCTTCACAGATATGTCTTCTGATGAGAAAGAAGGGCTATGCTTCTAGAATTGTTGTCCAGAGATCAACAGAAGAAGAGAGCCTTCACATCATCAAGTTTTGGCGTGATTCTGATATTCAATTGGATACAAAGGAGATTGGAACGACTAACAAATCGGTTCCTGCAAGGGCCATGGACTCGCTCGTTTCACAGTTTCCTCAATTGTCATTCTGGAGAGGTACCAACAGCAATTGTTTATGAATCAGAAGGGAAACAAAAAATTAGCTTTTTTTGTCTTTGGATATGTGACCTTTTCTTTAATGCCCCATCTATATTTCTCGCATAGTTGTCTTACACTTGGGTGTACCCTATATGATTATTTTGGTGCCTGCCAAGGGGTTTCATGTCAGCTAAAGCTCAGACTTATGCAATAAGCTGTTGCTTTTCTATTTTGTATCGATTGTTTACACTCACACTCCAATATCTTAGTTTTCTTTGTTGATTTGGAGCATACTTTCAAATTGTGGTTTCGGAAGGCCTTTTAAGAGCCAATTTAACTTTGTAGTAGCTGTTGTTTTTTCGCTTGGAAATGATCATTATAATATTTTAAAAAAAAAAAATTGACATAGGACATCATAATTATCTGAAAACACCCCAAGAAAAAAAAAAAAAAAAAAACTTTAAGTTTTTTTCTTACAAAAAACTGCCACTGCAAAAACAAATAGGGTTTAAAATAGATCAGGATTAAGGGCTGGCCAAACCATTCGGTGAACTTGATTCCATGTCTAATATGCTCTTCTATTGTTTACATTTCCTTTTCCTCATTTCATCAGCTAAGAGAACAGAGAAATGAAGGCATTTCTTGCAAATGGTAATTGAGATTTGAGAGGTCCAATGCAGAAAAGAACGATTGCTGAATAGCCTGCTCAAGAAGGCGCATCATGAGTCGGCATAGCAGAATAATTCAATTTGCCTGAGCCAGGTGAAATTCTTCCAAGATACCATGCAGACAAAGAAAAGAGAATATAATAGGAAATCTACTATCTGAGATTCTTTTCTCAATTCTGATAAGAGGCATCCAGGAACAATCCAACAGAAGGTATGCATCCACCCCCAGCAAGATTATCAAAAAAACCACCAAATAGTAGAAATTTCCTTGTTTTGCTTTTCTTTTGATAATTTTTTCATTCCCCTCATTGTTGACAAGGTCGCACGTAACCTTACATTTGAGAAGACCATTTCTGCATTTGAGGGTTAAAGCACAAGTTGGCAATCCACACTTTGAGCTAGTTTCAGAGTTTTTGGAACTCATTGTTGAAAAACCTCACTACAGTCCCTTGTCGGCACCCTGGTTGTTGGAAAACTTCTTTTCTATCACTGATACCAGAACCGAAGCTCATTTGTTGGTCTCAGACGCGTCGAGTCCGAACTGCTTCTGAAGATCATTCTATCAAGATCAAAGCATCTATGGTCTGTTGCTGTCTATCAATTCTATGATTTATGGCAAATGTTTCCAAATGTCATGTCATAATTAGACATGCCACAGTTTGCTTATAACAAATGTAGCTTTCAGTTTACATGATATATTAAAAACGGAAACAAATCAAAAGAAAATCCGAAATGATTGGAAAAAAGAAGAGAAAATAAACCTGATATAGTTTCTACTTTACAGATATTAAGAGCGTTTGGGATGATCACTTTGAAAACTTAATTTGGTGGAACAAGGTTAATCAACATACCGCTCACTCCCAAGGCACATTCACAACACATGAAATGTTAACATGCAAAATGCTAATTGCTGAAATAAAATCATAAACCGGTGCCCACATCTTTTACTTCACGGCAACATCTGATTTAAGTCCTGCATTTGCCTGATTAAAAGTGAATCCAGCAAGAAGCGCATTGTCATTGATTTATCGTCCGTTGTTGGATAGGACACAGTCACCGAGAGCCCTGAACTCATTTTCCTTCCAGGAAAGAGCACATTGAACCCAGGGCATTGAGCTCTTGGTAACTTGGCGGCTTGGGTTGGTGTTATGAGACAGGAACAAACAAATCCCTGACTATTTCATCCGTGACACTTAAACTGATGTCAGAATCAACAGAGCATATATCTTGCAATACAAGAGAGTAGAATATGTACAAAACCAATATACACTATTTTCCACTTTCCTCCAATAGACACCAGAATATCTTAACAAATCTCTCAGCGTGATTAATTTGCCAGATAAGAGGAACCTCCAAAACCTCAATCTTCACATGTCAATTACGCATGTGCAACCACACATGGAATGTGATACCTGCTACAAACACGCACATTGCTTTTCTCAATTTTTCACACCCGCCATTTCTTCCCATCTCCAGAAAATTTCCTGGTTTTAACACTTCCCCATGGAACCAAGTAATCAAAAGCTATTGATTAAGTAAATGGTTGATGCCAAAACAAATCCGAAACTGATGGTAGGCTATGAATTAAGGGAATTAAGAGAGATCTTCTTAGTCCTCTTGGCAGATGCCTTGGTCACAGCATCGCCCCTCTCTCCTTTCCTTTTGGAAGCAATGATATTCCTGTTCTTGTTGTTTATGTTGATCTTGGCCTTGGTATCATCATTGTTAATATTGCTGTTGCACCCCATACCTGTGCCCCCAGAATTCCTGCCGGAAACTTTTAGTGCATCTTGCACAAAAACCTTTAACCTCCATAACGTCACATCACTCTGGAATGGGAAAACAACATTAAATAAAACAAAACATATTAGCTACTATGGCAATATATTGGAAATTATAATAAAGAATCTAAACATGCTTGTCAATTTAGAATGCTGACAAGCATGAGATATAAATGATCACCTGAGTATCCATGTCAAGGTTCACCTCTTGAGCTGTTGCTTGGAAGCTCAGATTGTGCTCAGCAACTATTTCCAGTGCCCTAATCAGATCTTGATGAGATAATTGAGTGAGCGCTGTCCCAAGTTTCTTCTTCTCTTCAGTGGATATCTTTCTAAGACAACATTATGCACTGTAAGTGTGGATGGCTAAGATTATACTACCGTAAAGAAAAGGTGGCTCAAACTCAGCTGGCCAGTTTCAAAAGCACACACATCACATACAGTTGTGAGCACACAACACAGCATGGGAAAGCCACGCATACAACTTAGATCATAATGATGGTTTAAAAGGCACCTTTAACTCTACTATTAACATCTCTTAAAAGTTTTCAAAACTTTCTTTAATGGAGTGAATGAAAATCGAGCTAGGAAGCAAGAGCAGTAGTTTGAGTTTGAGTAAGTTAACAAGAGAGAAACTGTGTAATAAGAGACAGAGGTAGTTAAGATTCTAATGATCTAAGTACATTTTTAATCTTTTCCCCTTCATTTTTTACTACTCCTTAAAATCGTTCTTTTTGGATGAGTTTTTTAGCTTAAATATTCTCTTTATTGAGAATTCAACAAACAGGGTGCCAGGATCAGCTTTATATCAGTATAAATGGGGACAAATACTGAATTAGTAACCATGTATTGCTCCAACCTTTTCATTAATTTTCTGTTTTTGTTAATGCAGCACAAGTTTCTAAAAATTTATTAATTAAGCATAATTTTGGTTTTTTTCAGACTCAACAGTGCGTCCATTAATGTGAATGACTCTTGTCTATAAATTGAACAATAAGAACAAACCGGAATGCCAAGTTATGCTGAAGACTAGCTGTTCATGTCATTCACCAGCTCAGATGTCAGGTAGAAAAACTAAAATAAAGCTTTAGAGACATTAAGATAGCACTTTTATTTTTTGAAATAAATATCTACTGGCACTTCATCCCAACTCTTTTTTTCTGCTTGAAGAATTTAAATAAACAAAGAAAACAACATTAATATCCTAAATAGAGTAGTAAAATACCATGGCAGATGTATCTGAACCAATAAAAGTCAACTTCACAGTTATATAGCAGGAAACTGAACATGGGTTGCTGAACAAACCTGCTGTTGTGAACTACCATTTTTCTGATTCTCTCCAATTGCATATCAACCCCATGCAGCTGACAGAAATTTAACATGTATGTTCAACCCATGTAACAGATATATTCTTACACAATATTAAACAATTTAATAGAGGGACATCATCCAGTGTATGAATAAATAAACGCATCTCCTTCCATTAAACAGTGAGTTACAGAAGGCTCTGAAGTTTCACTTACTTCATTGCTTAAATCCTGAGCCATGTTAGCATAAGAAGCCTGCTCAGCTAGTTTTGTAGCCACCTGAGTTGCTGTTTGCTTCTTTTCTCGTCTTTTTTCCTGCAAGCATTTAAATATCAAATTCATTCAACAATAGAAAGTACCAAATAGATAACAAGATTTAGAAAGGAATTATCAGGCTCGGTCTGCTGTAGAGAATCAAGCAATTCTAAGCCAAAACAATATTCAGACTACGGTAGCAATTCACATCTCAAGAATGTCAGATGGAGTGCTAAGAAAACAATTAAGCTATTACCAGTGAGAAAAGGGCAATCAAACAAAGGTAGCAATATACCTCTTCGGCAACTTTAGGCAGAAGTTGCAGCCATTTTTCTTCAAATTTTTCTAACAAAGTTCTGGCCATCACATGGACATCATCTCTTTCATCATTATATTTCATTGCATTCTTAAAAACAAGTCTAACATCAGCATATATCTCCCGAACATTCTTGTACCCAGTGCCATCTTTAGCCTCCATTCTATTCTTTATTGTACGAAAGTCCATTGGCTTTTCAATAACCTGGGATGCACAGCGTTAAACATCAACTGAAGATACATTTATCCACAAGGAAATTCTAAAATTAACAAAGAAGAATGGCAAATAGAAGGATGCATCAAGGAAATCTATAGCATACCCTGGCAAGAAAAAATCTAGGTATGAGCAAACTAATCGATTCAAAGCGTGGATTTTTTTTTTCATGTTCAATCCTTTAAAATAAATCCTATTTTGCACCTCTCCCACTCTTGACTGGTAGAATTTTGAATGTCAGATAGCCAACCAACAATTCCAGATGTTTTGTAAATACCCACTATCTTCCACAGCAACCTTTTTTCTCACAAAAGTGGTTTATGATTAATTTGATAAAAAGCAGGAAGGGAGTTCTTCCCTAGGGCAGAATTGAGATTTCCTTGCAACAAAACTTAAGGCCAAGCTGGCCTAGTTCCTTTAGTTTTAGAAAGTGATATAATATATTTTTGATTTCCACTGCTAGAAATCAAGAGACTCATCATCATAAAAAATAAAAACATGACCCTTCCTGTTTTCTATCTCTTTAGATCTTGAATCTAGAACCCAGAGTGTGGAAGAGGTCCTAAAATCATTTTTGGAACAAAAAACCAGATCAGTTGATCATAGATATATACACTAATAATAACATTAAGCATTACCTCATAATAATCATTCAAACCAAGACCTTCAACATCTACTGGTTCCATAAAAGGCAATGCCCACTTGTGTCGAGTGATCTGATGATTGATAAGGAAATCAATTAGATTTTTCACCATGAATAAGAAGATTTCAGGAAGAAGGAAAGCTATACTACATATGTAACATACTTATCAGACCGAGAGTTAAAAAATCAAAATGAATAGCATTAAAAAACAAAGCATTGATCTAATGATTGATAAGGAAATCAATTACATTTTTCACCAGGAATAAGAAGATTTCAGGAAGAAGGAAAGCTATACTACATTATGTAACATACTTATTAGACCGAGAGTTAAAAAATCAAAATGAATAGCATTAAAAAACAAAACATTGATGAATTTCTATCAATGGAAAGAGACCACAAACTTAGTCCAATTTCATATCTGAACAACATAATGAATTAACATGGTTAATATCCAGATACACATCCAGTGTTTATGAGTGTGGTAGCTTCTGTTTTTGGGTGCATTTTACTTGACCAAACATCAAATTGATGCATTTTTTAGTGTTTTTCAATGGTTTTAATGTGCTGGTGTCAAAAATGACAAACAAATCTGAAGAAAATAAATCATTTTGATGCGTTTTCAAGTGAAAAGCACCCCTGCACCACAATACCAAACACTAAGCAAACTTCAGCTGCTACAGAATAGATTTAGTGAAAATTTTCGAGACACCCTCTGAGAGGCAGAACACTCAATTTATTTTGAAGAAAGAACACAAAAACAGGCTACAGGGCAGAGAAACTACACAAGGCAGCCTAAAAAAAAGAGGATGAATAACATAGAATGTTGCTATGCTCTCTGTATGTGTATACAACACATAACACCATCACATAACCTCTGAAGTGTGCAAGACTATTCAATCACATCCCCAGCCATCCAGATGAGGGAAGAAATAGAGTTCAGTTATTTTTCCTCTATGAATTATAATTTATTTAGGCTGGAAGTTTGAGTGTACAGGTCCACAAACCAAACGAGATTATCAGGCTAGGAACTTGAACATGAAACCTTCTACTCCTTATAACAGCATAGACTTTCTATCATCAAATGAGGAAATGAAGCGGGTGGGGATCAAGAAAATTTCAAATCATCCTAGATTTGGAAATTCAAATCTGCAACTCAGAAACACATGCATGCATAACTCATGAAACCTTCTACTCCTTATAAGAGCGAAGAATCTCTATAACAGGCTAGGAACTTGAACATGAAGTCTTCTACTCCTTATAACAGCATAGAGTTTCTATCATCAAATGAGGAAATGAAGAGGGTGGCGATCAAGAAAATCTCAAATCATCCTAGATTTGGAAACTTCAAATCTGGAACTCAGAAACATACTCATGCATAACTCATGATTGCATGAAAGCATAAGTAATGGCAGCCTCTTATATAATCAGAGAGCTAACTACTTGCCTGGCGAAATATCGATGCAAACTGGCGCATGAGGTCTTGCATTATCTTTTCAGAATCTTGTTGTTGCTTCTCAACGGTCATCAAATGTTTCTCCTTGAGTTTATCCTTCAGAACTGAGTTACATCTAGCAGTATTTAGTTGTTTATTATCCGTGTAGTATCTTTCAACTTCATTTACTCGTTGCTCAAGCTGGAAGCAAAACAGCTGGTTTCAGTTGGTAATCAACAAGTTGCGTAAAATATACAATATCAAATTAATAATGTGACAATCTTTTCATTTCATTATCCAGAACACTTGTAAGCTGTCAGTAAGAAAATCAGGACATGATTGACAAAACTCTTCACTGCATTCCAACATCTATTATCATGAATTTAAGGAAAAAGAGAACCAAGTAGTCATTATTTATTGTAGAGTTGATAATATTTAATAATACAAAGCACACAAACACACCTCATTAACTTTTGAGAACATTTGATCAATACAATCGCAAAACCCCTCCAATTCTGAGTTATCTTCAATGTTCCAAGGTCCAACATCTCTGGAACCTCGAATAGATCTGATCATATGTTCCATCTATGAAAAAGAAGCAACAACATAGAAAATAAAATAAGATGCCATAAGGTGGACAACAAGGAAGAAAAGTAGCCACCTTGATACCTATGAAAGAAAAATTCCCATTTTCTTAGAGGAACAAAAGTTAAAGAAAAGAAGAATCCGAAAATTTGCAGCCCATTTTGATCAATTTTTTTCAAAACAAGAAAAGTCTAAGTCTTTAATCGTTAAAAGAAAGGAACTAAAGTTTTTTTTTTTTTAAAAAAAAAAAAACTAAACATGGACTCCATTTACTTGCTTAAATATGCCAAGATCCATTTCGTTTTCTAATGAAAAAGAAAAAGAAAAATCCCATCTATCAGAATCATGATAATTTCAGCATACACAACACAATTAATTAACAAAAACAATAAAAGGGAAAGGGCACTAACAGATTTTCATACGATGAGAGAAACTGAACTCAATCTTGTCAATTTTAACGTGCGAAACAGCAATTACACTGTCAAAAAATGCACAAGCACAAGTAGAGGGGACGTCCTAAAAATTGAATAAAAGTTGTTGGGAGGTTGACTCCGAGTTTTTTATAGTTTCTTCTTATCACCGTTGGGTTAGTCAAGAATCTCCCTGATCCTGGGATGGGCTTGTTTTTTAACTCTCGTGTTGAAGGACCCACCCAACTCATTCGGTCTGTCTATTTTTCTTTTCATGGCTCGCGAGATTTAATTAGGCCTTTATGGGTCAATCCCAAATTAGCATCCAAAGGTTTGGTTCAGGTGGCCTTTAGTGGTAAGAAGACAATTACAAACTACGTCGTCCAGTACTCCAGTCCATGTATTCTCCTCTATCGGTCACGCTATGATTACATTTTCAGTTCTTTTGTTTGTAGATGCTTTGCTTGAGCATCAATCATTTTATAATACAATCGTTAACTCTCTAGTAGAGATTGTTCTTCTTGTGAGATAGATAAAGATGATAATATTCTTTCTTTACAAGTACACACTACCTGATGCAATATTTTATTTTGAGTTAAAATTTAATATCTTTAAAAAGAATCTGTTGTGCTTCAAGTATAAAATTATTGAGCAGAAAGCTGTTCCAGCAAGTTTTAACTTCAATTCTAAGCTACACACATATAGGTATTATCATAATCAAGAATATATAATATTCATAATTCCCACTCATCTATTAGTCAGTTATTGTTCATCCACTATAAGAAAAAAAAGTTATTTGCAACGGATTTTTGCAATAAAAAAAATCCATTGCAAAAATTAGAACAGATTAGCAACATAATATGTTTTGCAACGGATTTTCTGTTGCAAAACATATTCTAAAATAAAAACAAAGAAGAAGTGGATTGCAACGGATCTTCCGTTGCAATGTAGTGTTCATTTACAACTGACAATCCGTTGCAAATGATTTTAAATTGCAACAGAAATGTTAAATTTGCAACGGAAAACCCGTTACAAATCTTTCTTTTTTCAAATAATATAAATTAAAATATAACATCGATTTGAGCGCTAACTTTTTTAAATTAATTAAAACACGTTCCCTTCTTCCCAATCTATCTCCCGTTCATTCGTTTCAGCTTTAATTTTTACAAAATTGAAACACATTGCACTCTCCCCTCAAACAGTGTTGTGAACAGTAAATCCATCTGTGCTTAGTGATCTCCTCTCCTTGCTGGCATCGATCTACAGAGACCCACAAGACCTATCACAACCACAACAAAGATTAGCTTCCTCTGGTGCACGGTACAGTCAGTTTCTGAACCCCCCAATTAAAATCCAAGATTTATCAGGTGATCGAGTAGAGAGAAACTTTGGCTTCTCTCCTCCTCCCACTAGTCAGTTGTTACCCTTCCTTCAGAGATGTCTCCTCCCTCTAGATGGTTGTTGCCTTCCTCTTTGCTTCTATGGTACTGGTTCCCTCCTTCCCGAAGTAGGTTTGATGCTAGTTCGAGAGAGCTTTGGTTGGTTGCTTCCTCTTTTTGTATGGGTCCATGTGGGTTGTATTTTTGTCTCAATTTACTGGTGGATTTGCTTCAGTTCTCTCTGGCATAGACATCTTGCTATTTCAGTTGTGAAAATCAAGATTTGCTTTTGTTTGTGTGTGCGTACGTATGTATTCGGCCTCAAAATGTTCTACTTTACAATGATTATCAGCAATTCTTAAGATCTAGTTATTCAACGTGTCTGCTCTAGGATTTCATTCTTCAATGAACAAGTTTGATTACTTTACCTCTAACACGATACACAGTTGATGATGAACAACTTTGATTACTTCATAATTAATCAAATAATAAATAAATTTAAAATTGATTTAAAAAATGCAAATTCTATCTTTGCAATTTGCAAAGAAAATTCAGTTGCAAAGTTTGATTTTGCAACGGAATATTTGTTGCAATTTTGCAATGGATAATCCGTTGCAAGTGAATTTGTAATTGCAGGATTGCAATGGAATACTTCCGTTGTAAAATCCGTTGCTAATTAATATTGGCAATAGATTCCTTTGTTATTTGCAATGAATCAGTCCGTTGTAAATAATTTTTTTTTTTTTGTAGTGAATTTAGAAAAATGTCTAACTAGGGATTTATCTCCTGCAAAACAAGTCATTTATGTAGTACAAAAAAACCCTCTCCACTCCCAAGTCAGTATAAATATATGAGGGATGTTATCGTGAAGGTTGAGTATTTGTGCATTTATGGTTGTTTATGGGAAATAACAAAAAAGGTTGATTTGCCGTCAATAAGAGGAATGAGTTGGCTTTTCTAGAGAAGATGATTTGTTGTTGTAAGCTTGATTGCGAGCACGTGAACCGTGGATCAGAAGCCATGTCAAGCAGGGACGTGCGATCAGTCCTCTTAAAAGAGGGGGAATATTGCGGAGGCCGGTGAGTTTTTACATGGCTTGCCCTAGCCTAATCAGGAGGAGCTAGGCCGATGAGGTGGTTTTAGATTTGAGCATGTTTTGCCCTACGTGAGAAGACTAACTTTGGATTCGCTTCATGTCTCGTGGAGTATGTCCAAGGACTTAATTCTGAACCCTATCCTTGAAAGTACTTTAACCTGGGACCGGTATGAATAAATTAATGGATAGCTTAGAACCATGCCCCAGCTCCTCCCCGGAAAAAAATGGTCTGCCATGAGAGCAAACAGCAAGCATTTGTCCTGACAGAGTTTGTCCACATTAAGGAAATTAATTTTCGCTCCGGTGGCATATAACAACATTGTCTGGATGATTCTGTACGAGCATTTCACAGGAGCTGATAGATCATGATACCAGCAAATGCCCCAGGGTGGTAGATGGTATGGTAGACAATAAGACAACGCCTAAATAATGCCATCCACTTGTAAAACGACAAGGAGGATTTTATTACAGCACAATCGATCTGTTCTGATAATTCATGAGTTCATACAGTGTGGAATTTTGAAGCACACATTCCTCAACAGCTACCTGTCTGTCCCAAAAGTGAAATTTTACTACTGATCATGGGAAGTGATTACTATAATTATTCAGGATCCCATGATAGAGTGATCGAGAGAGAAGAAAAGTCAGGAACACACACATTTTCGAATTGTTTTTTTGATAAAAAAAAATATAATCTCTTCGTTCTTACAAGTAGAGATCGCAAAAATCGAACTTCGGCAACGAAATGAAGGGCAAAACATGGGGAACTTAAAACAAGCACTCCATTTTGAAATTAATATTCAACAAGCTTAATTTCATTTCCTCCAAGGTTTGAGTTATATTTTATAGATATATTTATTTCCTGCAATTCTTAAAATCCCAAGCAAAAGAGACAACGCGCGTTTTGGTCTTTATCAAGCAAGGCACGATCAAAAAAAGGACATATACTAGCAACTATTAATATATATAGGACAAGTGGCAAAAAGACATGCAGGACCGGGGAGAGGACAAATACGAAGCTATATATTCAAAGAAATATTATTTCTTTAATATTTTTTTTATCAAGAAGAACAGATTAAGAAAAGAGAGAAGAAACCAAGTAATTAATGCACGGCCACCACTTCTCTAGACTGTAAATTGATGTTACAACTTCAAAAAAAAAACAATACACAGAGAAATATATGACCCGAAGAACTTACAACTTGCAAGGAAAGGATACATGATAAAGAATAACAAATATATTTTTTTATGTAACCTTTTTCACGAAGACGTGCGGGATTTACTTCTTGATGATGAGTCATGGCTTTGGTGGTTCTGCTTGTTCCACCTTGGCAGGTGGTTCAGCCACAGCTGGAGGTGGTTCGGCCTTTTCTGAAGCCTCCGCTACCACTACCTCTTCTTTCTTCTCTTCTTCAACTACTATCTCCTTCTCTGTGCTAGTAGTTGCTTCTTCAGTTTTTGTTTCAGGTGCTGGTGGCTCCACTGCCTTCTCCTCTACCGGAATAAAGGTTGAGACTTTTTCGAAAATGAAGAAGATAGGACCCGAGACATAGGTTGGCCCAAGTTTTGACGATGCCTCAGATACTACTTTTGATCCTGGAAACTCTGTGCATGCAAAAATATGGCAAAGTAAACATATATATATATATATATATGGAGATGACAATAATAAAATAGCTCATAGATATTGAAAGAAGTTGTGACATGGGGAGAGGGTTAATTTTCTAAATTTATACCGATTTTAACAAGCTCGTCAAGGAATTTTTGAACTGAAGTAGATTGCTTCTTTAATCCTGCTTCTTTGGGATCCTTCACTAAGGTCTGTTTCGAGTTCAAATAATTGAGAAACCCATGTCAGTATATATTCTGCTTCATGTATAAAATAACTAGGTAGATGTGCGCATGGAGATTAAAGTTTTCTGACTGACTTTGATTTCAGCTGTTGAAGCTTCAAAGATCTCTATCACTTTCGGTCCAAGTTCAGTTTTCTTCTCTTCAAACTCCTTGCTGATTTCCTCCTAATAAAGCAAGAAAGATACATATTACAAGTTAAAAGAATAGAGAATAGAAGAAATCCGAGAAAGTTTCAAGTTGAGAAGAGATGTACCTTAGACTCATCGAAGTTCTTGGTTGCTTCAGCTGCAGCTGCCTTCTTGGCACTGTCCTTCTCAAAAACCTTCCTGATCTTTGGAAGAACCTTTGTTTTCCAATACCCCATATCTCGATCGCTTGCCTCAACTCAACAAATCTGTATTTATCAAAGGAAGAAGAGGTTACAGATGATCAAAAACTCTATCCAGGTAAGAAAGATATTAAATATATATATATATTCATCGATTTACATGAAAGAAATACCATGGATTATATTTACGAGTCAAAAATAAATTCATACAAGCAGAGAAGAAAGGAGCGAAGTTGATGAATTGGCCAAAAGAAGCTGTGTGTATCTTTGTCACTTACTCTCAAACTGTCTGTCGTCTCCCTGCTGTCTATATTCTATCCACCTCAACGCAACTGTTCCAGCAAATTAAAGCGCATAATGCTTAAGGCCACGGCATCATATAGACATGCTTTCAACAACCCAGCCCCTTGTTTTCCAACTTAATTACCAAAACATACCAGCTTGTTATTTGTGCACGCAACCGCGCAAATGACCCTCTCTACCCCTCCCCCCTAAGGCTATAAGTGTCCACAGATCAGGGTTGGTTTTGGTTGGTGGATAATGATTGAAAGCAAGGGTGGGCTTTGTAAATAAGCACGGCACCGGAAGGATAAAATAGGGAGGAGAAATGTGGGGGAGATGCCAGTTGGCAATCAACCTCAATGAAAGGTAGCAAATATTATAAGTGGGTCCCCACTCAAACGTTGATTGTGATCTGTAACAAAATATGTTTCTTTGGCTTCTCAAAGTTCTCACGTGGCTTCGCTGGGACTTCAATCACGCCGTCAATGACTAACCCTTTTTTTTAATAAATAAATAAAAATAAAAACTCTTAGTGAGCAAGCAGATTAGAACCTGCAATGATTCGACGACGCCTCTGTTTAGTCTACAGCAATGTTCATCGCCAATTTGCGTTTCTGATGTGATTTTGAAATATTCTGTCAGTTTTTAAATAATCAAAAATAGATTTCTTCACGAAATCACGGATGATATTATGTTATTAAAAGATTCTATTTTTTTTTTATTAATGATGAGCAATTAAATATTTATTAATTAATTAACCATGGTTCGTAATTAACACTAGGAGTTTTTATGATTTGGTATGCAAAAATACTGCTGAAATTTTTATTAAGGAATTAATGGGATACAACTAATAATCGATTATCTTTGATAATTTATTATTGGGGATTTTATACTTCATGTATGTTTCTTAGTTCCATTGAAAACTAATAATGCATCCTATTAAATTGATTTTAAGTTTTACCATCATATAAGTGCACCATGAGTTCATTCACTGGATCATGTAAGTAATATCTTTTTATGTGTTTAGTAATATTTTGACATCTGAATCATTTTTATTGTTTGCGAGTGATCGATAAGTATCTCAGTTTTTTATGTTAGATAAAAATAATTTCTCTACTGATTTTGGGTTTATAACGATTATGTCCATAGATTCAACACTTAGTCAAGTATGTATTTTCATAGTAGTAAGACATAAAAAAGTTTGGATTTATGTCAATTTCATGGTATCATATGCTAAAAGATTTAAAAATTATCTTTTAACTTATCCTTTTAAAGTAAATTATTTTTCGCTGGTTTAATAATTTTATTATAACCATCCTCACTCACCCTATAACCAAACATGATGATGAATATTTGTGTAATAGCCAATAATTTCATGGTAGTATCTGGGATTAGATTGAATCAAGTTTGGTGGTTTAATTAGTCACCATTTATTAAAAAAAAAACATAATATTTCATGATCCACCTATTTTTATAAAATTATTTTTTGATGGATACATAGATATCAAGATTATTCCCAAGTTTCTTGTACTTAAAGTTATGGATCAAGAAAAAAAAGGGGTGTAAACTACAAGTTAATAATCTATGAACTCGACTAAGCTCATTATAGTCGAATAGTTCTACTTAGAGTAACGAGTAAAATATGGATGCAAGTCAATGGATTACATTCCATCATAGATTGGCTGATTCATGGTCTCTTGAGTTGCTGAGTCGTTGTAAATTAATTACATTGCTTGAGCATAAAAATGAAGAATTAATGGCATTTATACAATATTATTTATTATACGCGATGGATGGGGTTTCGAAAATCTAGAATATTCAATACATACTCGTGCAAGATAAGAAGAAGGGGAAACAAGCTAGGCTTGCATGCACATGGGGCGGGGTGCTCCATTGCATTTTAGGTTTGACGCAAGAACAAGGCGAGGGAGACAAGAAACATGGACTGGTTAATGGTGGGGTTGATGCCCATGAAAGTTTTTTATTATTTTTATTTATTTTCTCCATTATTTGATACCTTGAGAGGTTTTGAAATATAGGGTAGATGACACCGAATATTTCTTGACAAAATATGTTGTTGCTACTTTGTTCATCCTTGATCTGTATATCTGTCCACAGCTCTAAATCGTTGGCACAAGCTTTGATCTTTACATTGTCCCTTTCCATGGACTTTATATTATATCTACAATAAATATTTATTTACAAGTAATTTTCACACGTAATAGCAAGAACAACAATCGCTGTCACACATTAATTATTCATATATAGATTTTTCAAATATTTCCATTTGTTTTTGGTAATTTAGGCTCCCATATATTGAATATTTAATTATACATGGAAATACGATTCGTAGACTAGCACGAATAATTGTCAATCAATCATGTATATGCTTTGTTCAACCACTTCTTCCCTGTAGATTCTGCTCGACCTTGGCAGCACAGGTTTTTTTAAAAATAAATCTCATCTTCAATTATCCCTGTCAAACATGCGTATGAAGCAACCTTAGCTTGAAAGGTTTAAAAAACCTCCAAGTTGGGTTAGTAAATAATAATGTATAATTCAATCCAACTTTTCAAAGTCAAATAATATGTGTATATATATATATATATATAGATATTCTTGCATATAACTTCTTTAATGGCCTTAAAACGATAGCTAGCTTCATTTGCTATCTTTTAAAATGGCTAATGTTATTTTAGAGATGTATTTTTATATGTAAAAATAAAATATTTATAAATTATTTCCCATGAAGAAACTTAAGAGGAGTAAATACCTGGAAGGTGATGTATCCACGCCACTCAACGTCGTAGCCACACTCCTTTTAACTTCTTTTCTTGCAAAATGACAATTGCACCCCTTAATGAAAGTCATCTTCTCAGCCCCGTCGCCTCTTAAAATCCAGTCTACCGTCACCAGACCTAGAACGAACGTGTCTCTCTTTCATTTTTATTAACTCAGTTCATGAAAAAACAGGATAAGGGTCCGTACTTGAAGGAACTGTATTTGTTATATATATATATATATATATATATATTGAATTCATCAAGCCATTTCTTTTCTTCCCAAAGCTTTTGTGAAGACATCAGCAAGTTGGAGAGAACAGGCTCTGTTATGACCAGAAGCCCTGCCTGAATCTTTTCTCTCGCGACATCACAGTCAAGCTCAATGTATATATTGTGAACATCGATCCGTCTAAAATAATGCCGAGTTGCAGACTACAGTAAGAGCAAGAAGGCAACGAATTGCCATTGTCTGCTCGCCAAGCTACAGATGGATGGAGTCTCTCACTTCTTTCTTTACATTTTCGCACTTTTAGCAGATTTGGTTTTTGTCGGTTCATCAGATAGGAGAATTCCTCCACCACTCGGGTTTGAGTATTCTAGTGCATGCATAAATATTTTAGTGTTTATTTTAAAATTGTATTTTAAAAATATTTTTGAAAAAAAAAAGAAATATTTTAATTTTTATTTTTAATTATTTTTTTGATATTTTTAGATCACTTTAATATGATAATATAAATAAATCATTTTGATATATTTCTAAATAAAAAAATATTTTAAAAAACAGTTTCAATTATATTTTCATTCTCACCACAACTTATTTATTTAAGAGTTTAACTTGCTAGGTAAAAATATTTATCTCCTTCTTTGATATATGTATACAGTGTGCATTTCTTGTAATAATTTATAATCAAAATATTACTTGTTTATCTAAACCTATAAAATATATTTTTTTGGAGATAAAATTTCCTTGTATCCACACGAAAAAAAGATACACGCACAATAAATTAGTATAAAAGTTATATTCTTTGGATCGTCTTTGGAATACATACCTCTATCGTTTCATAAACAATAAGTGATAAAATTATAGCATTATGAAAGTTAAATATTGATTCGAATTTGCTTTATCGATATATATATATATATATATATATATATATATATATATATATATATATATATATATATATATATATATATATATATATATATATATTATATAAAATGCACTGTGGACTCGCAATTTGTCTCGGTGCACCGCGGGTGTATATCTACCATTTTTTTTTGTCTTTTCCGCCTCTTTTTTTGCACAATGTGAAGACGAAAAAGGGCGCATAAAACGACAAAATAGCTAACAGGAGACGGGGGCAGGTCCGTTCTTTCCCATCCGGTATTTTCGTAATTATGGGTAGGGTAAGGGGCGTATCGGTCATTGTCCCATTATTTTATTATATTTACGCGCGGCGGCATGCGCGTCGCCGGTCCGCGCCAGCGGGGTTCCCCGCTTACGCGCCTTTAAGGAGGCGCGTGCGACTTCTTCTCGGCGTAAACAATTTCCTTCCGCCCTGCCAGAAGCTGCACCTGACGGTCCTCTATCCTCAGTCGCGGCGCATTCCGACCACAGATGTCCGGTTAAGGAGAAAGTTTTATTTCAGTCCTTATACTTTTGATTTTGTTTTTATTTTTTATTCCTTCAATTATTCCGGTACGGAAGTTTTGATTTCTTTGATTTGGTCCTCCAATTGAAATTGGTTATATATACAAAGTTTGATTTCAGTCCCTATTCTTCTGATTTTTTATAAAATGGCAGCAGTTTGCATTATTTATTTTTGGTCCTCCAATTTTTATTTTATTGAATTTTATCCTTTAATTGGAATTAATTTAATATATGTTATTTTTCATTTAGGCCCCTATTCTTTTAATTTTTTATTTTATATTAATTCATTTTTTCCCTTTTTTTTATTAATTGATTTTTTTATTGTTTTTTATACAAATATTTTGCTTTTTTGTAATAATTTTTAATGGCAATTTAATTATTTGAATTGTTTTTTTTATTAATATTGCTCATTTTTTCTCTTTGTTCATTTCTTTTGTTTTTTGCTTCTTTTTTTTTCTTCGAATTGGGTGATTTTTATGATGTGACTATTTATGCAATGATCATGATAATTTCAATTGTTATTTTTTTAATGGTTTTTCCAGATCGTTTTATTATTGAGGTTGTTTTGACAGTAAAGTTGATAATAATTTTAATTGTTATAGTAATGATAATAACAATCACATAAGGACAAATTTTCAATTTATGTATTCATCTTTTTGTGATAGAAAATTACAACTCATTTTATACTGGTTATTTCATTGAAACCTACTAAATAAATAAATTTATATTCATTTAAAATTTATATCTTTTATACAAAACTTGCTCTTCATAAAAATTATATACAGATTTATTATTTTTTCTAAATTTATGCTATGATAAAAAAAATCATACATAATAAATATTTTTTTACATTCAAAAAAATATGATTTCGCCCGTTACAAGGTGCGGGTGCCATGGCTGGATGTTTTCTTTTATTTTTATTTGTTCTTTAGATTAGATGATTTTTATAATTTTACTATTTTAAAAATATGATTAAATCTTTTTATTTTTTTAGATTTTACTTAAATTTAAATTTATATCGGTTATCATTTTAGAAGCAATATTACTCTATTTTTCCCTTTATTCTTTTTTTTTCTCTTTCTTCAGTTGTTCTTTAGATTAAATGATTGTTATGATTTTATTATATATGCAGTGATGATGATCATTTTAGTTATTGTTTTTTTATTGTTTTTTTTTATAAAAATCTTTTGCTTTTTTTTATTTTATTTTTCAGAGCAATTTGATTATTTTGATTGTTTTGTCAGTAATGTTAGTAACAATTTTAGCTTTTATAGCAAGGATAATGACAATAATGTCATGATGAATTTTCAATCTATTCTTTCATCTTTCTACTGATAGAAAATTAACAACTTATTTTTGTAAATTTTATTATTGTAGGTATTTTCACAATTGATATTTGATTTTTGTTTTATTTAAATTGAATTATAAATTGAACTAATCTTAATACAATCTGAATAATTCAGATATCCAACTTCTCTTGCTTTTTTAATGATGATAATAAATTTATGCTTCTTTATTTAAATTTATATCGATTTTAAATTCATATATTTTATATAAAATTTGCACTTTACATGAATTCTGCACAGATTTATTATTTTAGCTAAAATTATGTTATAATAAAAAAAAATAAACACAATTAATTTTTGTCCTTTATTTATTTATTTTTACTCGACTCAATGCTGAAATTTTAATTTGTGTTGGTAATTATTTTTAAATTGATATTGCACATTTGTTCCCTTCATTTTTTTTCCCTATTATTTTAATTTGTTCTTTCTATTAAATGATTTTTATGATTTTGTTATTTACGCAACAATAATGACAATTTTAATGATTATTTTTTAATTTTTTTTTTATAAATCTTTTGCTTTTTTATAATGATTTTCTAGGGTAATTTAATTATTTTTATTGTTCTGATAGTAATATTAGTAATAATTTTAACTATTATAATAATCATTTATTTATTTTGGTCCCAGGAGTTTTTTTTCTCAATTTTATATATTTTATTTTTCATTTCAGCACTTATTCTTTTGATTTTTTCTTTTATATTAATTCATTTGGTTTTTTGAAATTGTTTAATAATGTTTATTTTTTATTCATATTTATGCATCTATTCTTTTATTCTTTTATTTTTGTATTTTTTTTAATTGTTTCAATTTGGAAATTTTAATTTTTATTTGTAATCATTTTAAAATTAATATTGCTTCATTTTTCCCTTTATTCAAGTTTTTTTTGTTTTCTGTTATTTTAATTTATTTTTTGGATTAAATGATTTTTATGATTTTATTATTTATGCAATGATAATAATAATTTTAATGTTAGTTTTTTATTGTTTTCCTATAAATCCTTTGTTTTTTTTTTTAGTGATTTTTCTCCTTTTGTTATCTCTTTTATTTTTTATTCCTTCTTTCATTTTTCTTATCAAAATATTTTGAGTTTTTTTAATGATTCTTCATATCAATTTAATTATTTCAATTGTTTTGACAATAATATTAATAATAATTTTGACTATTGTAATAATATTTTACTACTTTTGTTTTTTACATCATATAACTTTTTTACGTTAGAAATTTTTTTTATATCTTTTGTTAAAGTTTTAATTATTTTTTTAGTTTTTCATTTATTTTTTTTATTATTAACACAATAATAATAATAATAATAATAATAATAATAATAATAATAATAATGGTTTTTCTTACTTACTCTTTTGTTAATATTTTTTTGTTTTTTTTCTTAGGATAATTTGATAATTTTTATTGTGTTTGATATTAATAACAATGATATTTTTTTTCATTTTTTTTAAAATTTTTCTAAAATTTTATTTTATATCGGTGATCATTTTAAAAGTAATATTACTCTATTTTTCCCTTTATTCGTTTTTCTTTTGTTCTCTATTTCTTTATTTGTTCTCTAGATTATATGGTTTTTATGATTTTATTATTTATGCATTTCTATTTGTTCTTTGGATTAGATCATTGTTATAATTTTATTATTTTAAGATTTTCCTGAAATTTTATTTTATATCGGTGATCATTTTAAAATTAATACTCTACTCTATTTTTTCCTTTGTTCGTTTTTCTTTTGTTCTCTATTTCTTGATTTGTTCTTTATATTATATGATTTTTATGATTTTATTATTTATGCAATAATAATGATAATTTTAGTTATTATTTTTTTATTATTTTCTTTGTAAAAATCTTTCGTTTTGTTTTTTTTATTTTTCAGGGCAATTTAATTATTTCAATTCTTTTGACAGTAATGTTAGTAATAATTTTAGCTTTTATAGCAATGATAATGGCAATAACGTCAGGATGAATTTTCAATCTATATTGTCGTCTTTTTATTGATCGAAAATTAACAACTTATTTTTTAAAAAATTTATTATTATGGGTATTTTCATAATTTATATTTTGTTTTTGTTTTATTTAAATTGAATTATAAATTGAACTAATCTTAACACAGTGAACTGAATAATTCAGATATCCGAGTTTTCTTGCTTTTTTTTATTATGATGATAAATTCATGCTGGTTATTTCATTTAAAACTACTAAACAGATAAATTTATATCGATTTTAAATTCATATATTTTATAGAAAACTTGCACTTGACATGAATTCTGTACAGATTTGTTATTTTAGCTAAATTTATATTATAATAAAAAAATACATATAATTAATATTTTTTACATTGAAAAAAAAATTGTGCCGCCCGCGGCGAAGCGCGGGGGCATGCCTAGTATATATATATATGTAAATGATTTGCATTGAAAGCCGAGGCTTTGATTTTCGGTCAACTTCATTTTTATTGAAAACTTCATATTAGTCCCCAAACATACAGCTCACATATCTTAATTGGGATTCTAAATATATTCTCTATTTGGTCCCTTTAAGTTTCAGATTTTTCAATTCAATCCTTGATCCATATCGTTAATGTGATGTGGGCTTGAGGGAACGACAGCATCACCAACCGGTATAAATGAACAGTCTAATGATTGGGTTTTGAGAATAGTTTTCGCACACTCATTTCAAAAATAGTATTTGTTAATATATTGATGGGTTTTTTTAAAATATATTTAAAAAAATTATTTTTTGATACTATCGTTACAAAAATCCAAAATAAAAACAAGAAATAAATTAATTTAAAATAAAAACAAATTTAAGTTTCTTTTTAAAATCTATTTGATCGTGAAAACAAACACGACCAAAATATGCTCGGAGGCAACCAAATTAGAATAAGATCTCATCATTATTTTTCAGTCTGTAATGGGAAAAAAAGAAAGACAAATTTCACGGGTACAAATTTTGTGCTCTAAAGTAAGGGGGATAATGAAGTTGAGATGAGTGATGTCACAGTGAGGAAGCCCAGATGCTGAGCTGGTTATATTATTAGACCTAAGCAAGAGCTGCGAGTAGGGGTGGTGGTGGTGGTGGTGGTGGTGGTGGTGGTGGAGGTTAGAGTCAATCGCCTTTGTATGATTAATCAAGAAACAGAAGATGACGCGTTTGACGTTTGAGTGCAAAACTCCATTGATAAGGACTGCTTTATGGATTCTTCGTCATTTTGAAAACGAAACTTTAATCTGATTAGCTTTTCTCTATTGTCTTTCTTACATCCCAAAAATCCTATCCAAGTTCAAGTGTTTTCCGACCCAGGCATTTGGATTAAGGCTACTTGTTTATTTGTTTGTCTTCGGAATAACAATAATAATAACGATGCATTTCCTTTGCTGAAATTTAAATCCTCAGTTTTAGCCAGACTCGTTTTGCAAGGGAGCCCGGTGGTACCCTGGAATTAAGATTATATACACAAAGTACATGGTTATATCCAGGGCTGTCAATACTGTTTCATTCCACTCGAAACAGCTAGAATGTTTCGTTCTATTTAAAAAATCAAGACAAAACGGTATTGTTTTTGTTTCAGTTTTAATTCCGACCAATTCTGAAAATTCCGGTCAAATTCCGGCCGGAACATCTCGGTACCGTTCCGAGTGTGTCGTTTCGGCCTTAAAATCCTCTTTATTTTGATTTACTTATGATTTTTTTTTCTAATTTTGAGATTATGTTTGTTTGGCTTTGTGTTTGTATTGTATAATTTAAAGTTAATTTATTTTGAATTTTAATTATGCTTATTAAATTAATATTTTAATTTTTTTATATATATATAATTAATTATATATAAATAGTATAATCCCGAAACAGCACGTCAAAATACTCTAAAACTAAAACATTTTATATCAATAAAAAAACTAAAACGGCAACTGGAACAACAACCAAAATGATTACACCTTTAATTTTACCTCTCTTGAATCTTGTGACGTGCATAAATATGGTAGATGGGGTCAGCTAGCAGGTGACAAAGGGTGTGTTGTGGAGTGCCCCTTCTGAAAAAAATTAATTTATCAGTATATGAACCCCCACCCCACCCCACCCAAAAATATATATATATATATATATATATATATATATATATATATATATATATATATATATATATATATATATAAAATCACAGTGCACCTTATTTTACCCTTGATTGGGACCCAAGAAAAATAATCAGAACCCATCACCAGATTTCTTTTAAGATAGGAGTACTGGTAAAAGAAGCACACCAGACCGCGAGTGAAAGGTGAAAATTCTTCTACGATCACAGCACAATGACAGGTAAGCTGCCTCCCTCCATCAGTTCTACAGTACAGACCCGAGGTTCGACATATTTCATTCATAAACTTAATCTGTGATGGCCCTACATGGGAAACGCCATCACAGAACCTGTAAAATATTCTTCATCAGAGCAAGACAGCGATCTGTGGGTGGGTGGCGTTATTTTAAAGTGCAAGACGGCGACAAGAAGGAAAATTGCGAGCCGTGGAGTTCTAGCGTCCAGAACTAGAAATGATCATAGCTCATTTCTACAAGGATAGAGATCGAATTTGATGGGTCAGTAAAAACTAGAAAAAATCAGCCACAAATCTTCCAATACGTTCGTTTTAATAGTCAAGAAGCTTTCACTGATTGAAGCTTGACATTTAAAACCATAGCAATGAATGAATTAAGAGATGCCCCTGGCCGCTCCTTGATTGGAATAAAGACTTCGGTTAGGCTTTTGTTGAATCCAACTATGGAACTCATAAAAACTAGTATAATGTCAGGTTTCGTTGTAAAGAGCAACTAAGTCAGGCATCTATAAATCTACTTGAGGCAACGCGAGAACAAAATAACCCATCCCATTCCTGCAGATGAAAATATTGTGCAACAGAGTCGGCAGTCGCTGAGATCTGAAAAATCTTAGCAGCAGAATTTGAGTCATCAGTCCGGGACGTATTAACATCTCTTCTCGGTTAGCACTTTCAGAAGATGCAAGTGGTGCTGCTGCTGAATCTAGTACCTGAAAGTCCGGTTCTGGTCCACCATAAAAATATCTGCACTAGCGCAACAATCTTGGAGGGGGGGAAAATTCAATTCTTAATCACCTCCCAAACTTTAGATGCTATTTTCAGAACATTCTTACAAATGCATTTACGATTAGAACAATGCGCTGATTCCAATGCCAAGCTTTCAGCTGCCGTGAACTTAAAAATATTGGCTATATAAATGCCGAACTTGCAGCATTTATATATGGCCAAGTCCCATTTAGCTTAGCGTGACCTCAAACGCCATGCATGAGTCTTGTGGCTACTGCTTTGTGAATGCATCGGATCATTCTACCACATAATTAGGAGCCACAGCCAATATCCTGTCATCTCTTGATGATGTCTGCCTTGCACCATCACCCTCTGCTTCTGGCCGGCTGCCATCATCTACCACAATCAAAAAGCCTTCTCTCCTAATCAAACTCTGCAATATAAACATTTGTCTTGCTCAATAGTCCCATCCAATAGAATGCCCGCATAGAGCTTGTGAAAAATATTGCAAAACTCAAGATAGTTGTAGTCTTACCTCTATAATGGCTTTGATTTTGGAAGCTTCATTCTTTGCTTCCTCTACGGAACTGTAGCTATTCTTCTGATTTTGTTGATCTACATACCATCTTATCAACTCTCCCTGTCTCATTCCAGCCAGCCCCGACCCTGAAATTGGTAGCAGAACATGCCTCAAGGACAATATGCGTGATGATAAAGGAAAGGGCCTGCTAGTTCATTACTATCTACTGGTTCGTCACTGTTGCACAGATCCTTACTGTACATTATGCATCTAGGGTTCAACTTCCAATGCTATCATTACATAGGGTTTTCTTTTTCCAATCAACATCATATAGGTTAGCCTCGAGCAAGATTAAGAAAATATATAAAAGCTCCGGGGTGAAAACCTAAATTGTACTGATAGCAGCAAAAATAGACCACCTTAAAAACATAAATATCACGCAACATGAATGAAAGGGGTCTTGCAGTTTACCATCTCGCATCACAGCTTCTTCATGCTGTCTAAGGCGCATTACCAGTGCTTGTGTAACCCTCTGAAAGTATTCTTCACTTATTACAAGTTTTTTCCCCTGTCGGCCAGCAGATGCCGCTCCATTTTCTGTGCAATCTCTCTAGTTTAGTTAAAAGTTTGAATAAACAAACTATAAATAACTTGGGATATAGAAGCTTACCTGTGTTTCCTGCAACTGGTATAGCGTCAGCATTGCTTGGCTGGGCATCACCTTGACTGGAACCATCATTTCCATCATTACCACCATCATCATCATTGCGATTTGCTTCTTGAAACTCAGATAGATCAATCTCGCTTGACTCCACACTAAAAGCTCAACAGAAGGCACACGTTTTAATTATGAAAAAAATTGAAAAATCAAGAAAGATGTTCAGCATTTTCCCAAATTTTCTTGCCTGATTATGGAAGTTTTCAGCAATTTGACTGCTACACGAACATGCCGTGGTTGTACCTGTGAAAACTTATTTGTCTCAGGTCTTGGAAGAAAAATGCAATCAATGCATATCCATCTCAAGATTCAGATGGAAAATTAGAAAACCTGAGTTTCCAAATGGCTTCGAGCAATGGCCTCGGACAGTCTGATCAGTGCCTCCAGCTGTCTAACTGTCATCCGATAAGCAACTCTACTCCCTGGAGTTGTATCACCTCTGCGGAGAGCAACATAAGAATCCACCAACAATTTTCTTGCTTCGGAATTTAGCTGCATCAAGATTTAGGTCTGCTAAAGCGTGGCTAAGTCCAGTAAAAGAATTCTCAAAACAAAGTCATTGGCGTGTGTGCGTGCACATGCAAATGTATATATTTAGGTATTTAACATCAAACCTTTGGTTTCAAGGTTTTTGCGTATGAAATGTAACGTTTTATCTGAGCAGTTGTGAATGCAGGAGAAAGAGCTTCTTCACGCTTTTGATGAACTCTTACGATATGGTGCGCAATGTGGTAATCTGTTTGATCATCTGGATCGTCAATCATCACATATACCAGATCAAACCTTGAAAGAATTGCAGGAGGGAGAGCCACGTTATACTGGAGAACACATGAAAGTAATTAGTCTGGGGAAAAAACAGAGATCTAACTTGATAAATAGGTAATGGCATAAAAGAATCAGCTTGTAGTTATTCATATGGCTTTAAAATCAGGTGAAACAATTTCTCACCTTGAGTGGTTTAGATTTATCATAGCGCCCTCCAGCGGGGTTAGCTGCAGCTAGAATTGATGTTCGAGCATTGAGTGTCGCTTGTATCCCAGCTTTTGTGATGCTTATCGTCTGCTGTTCCATGGCCTCATGAATTGCAACCTTCATGTTCATTTAGATTGATATCAGAATTTGCTATTAGAAATGTCAAGTTAGACTTCAATGAAAGAAAGTTACCTGATCTCTAATATCCATCTTGTCAAATTCATCAATGCAACAAATGCCATTGTCGGCAAGCATCAATGCACCAGCCTGAGAGAAGTCAGGCTAAATCAGAAAAAATAAAAGCTCAAAGATATAAAGCAGCATTAGAAATCTTGAATGCTCAATATATCATGTGTAAAACTGTGGTCAATGTCATTCTGAGGGAGTACGGCAAGGCACACTAATCTAAACCGAACTTCAAGACGTTTAGTAACAGCTTGAATCTAGAGAGCCAGAGCCATGTAGGTTCCAAATGAGATTGGGATTGATATTTGCTGTCCGGAGGAACACCTATAAACAGGCGCCACAACTGCTAGGACTACAACACATCCGCTGATTCTCAGCCAACAAAAGAGCGATGACATCAAGTGAATGTTACCTCAATACAAAATTCCCCAGTTTCTGGTTCTTTGGCCACAGATGCTGTCAACCCAGCAGCAGATGATGATTTTCCAGATGTATAGACAGATCTGGGAACTATACCTGAAGCATACCTGTAAGAGCCGACCCAGTTAAATAAATGCCTCCCTTGCTAAACTTGAACAAAAAGCAGCAGAAGAATCACATATTTGAGTAAAAAGGCAACATACTTGAGGAACTGAGACTTCGCACAGCTGGGATCACCAACAATACAAACATTGATGTCCCCTCTAAGGTTAATACCCTCATGAGTGAACTTGTGAACGCCACCCAAGAGCATAAGCAGGATTGCACGTTTGATATCTTGGTGACCAAAAACAGTTGGAGCAATGCTATCAACAAGTTTATTGAAGAAATCAGGAGTGTTTCTCATTCTTTGGATTTCATCTAGCTCCTCTACCTGTCAAGTAAAATGAAGTGAGAAAAGTCTGGTATATTGGACTCTAACCACATATCACAACATGAGCATATAACCCGCGAATAAACACGACACGATTCAAATGACATTACATTTATCTACAATGCCAGTGGCTAATATTATCATAGAAGGGTTATCGTAGTGTGAAGATATGGTGATACGAATTTGGAGTCAGGGCATTTTATGCATAGAGAATCAATACACATATAAAGAAACAGAAATAGGACAACCGACCGTGAATTGCTGGTTATCATCTTCATCAACTGCCTTTTTTCTATTCCTGATGTCAGTATCCCTTCTTCCATCACAAACCTAAACAAGCACACATTTATGAATTACAGATAATTGTAGTACACATGCATCTTCATGGCCAAACATCAGGTATCAAACCATCTATGCCGTAGACTAACCTGCACTGAATTGGCTATAAATGCAAGGCGATAAGAGAGGTCTCTCACTCCCAGTGCTCGGAGCCCTCTGACACCTTCACCACCAACAGCAGAATTCTTAAGCTGAGAAGATTCCCGGCGGCATTCTGCTCTCTCTCCAGGAGACGCCAATGCCAATATATCAGGTACAACAACCACAGTGCCTGTGAAAATGACCCTGGAAGCAATCAAAGTTTGAAACGAAATTATACACAAAATCCAACATTTACTGCAAAGAAAAAAGAAACACTAGAGATAACCAGAGTAATTAACGCAAAAGAACATCTTACGTGTCACCAGCTCTGGCCTTTTCGACAATATCATGGCGAACAATAACATCCAAAGATCTGGGAAGGGAACCTGCAGGAATCTCTTTAGAAGTTTCCTGCATTCTCACCCTCTGCCAGTCAGCAAATTTGCTCTCTTGCCTAAGCAATGCCCATCTCATTTTATTGGAACATGTCGCATTGGCACAAATTGTTGGCTGCAAAACTCGCAATTTCAGCAACACTTTTAACAATTGGCATCAAACAAAACTTGGAACCTGATACTAAAGTTGCAATACAACACGAATGCACAAACTGACCTCAGTATATTTGAATTGCTGTTCAACATTCTTGACAACGCCACCACATTCCAAGCACCTAAAAGTTCCTTGCAAAAGCTCCGGCCTTACCTCACTTGTGCGAGTCACCACTCCAGTTACTGACACCAGTTTCCCAATTTCCGCTGTTGTTAGCTCTCTTAATCTGTACAGAAGGAAGCACACTACACAATTGAGGAAATAGTAACAGTAATTTACTTTGTTCTTTTTCATAAACTAAGGCAGTAACTAGACCAATGTATAATCAGCTATTCAAGTAAGGGATTCATTGAACCCGTCAACAAAATTACCAAAAATTAAGGAATATTATGCTTGAAAATGAAACATTAAGAAAACAAAGTGAAGAAGTACCTCATGGAAAAAGGGATGTTAAAGAAAGCAACGTTGATATCCTTGTTAGGATTATCATCAGATATAAATGCCGAGCTCAGCTCCATCACAAACCTCTTACACGCATTCTTCAAATACGGCTCAAACCTAGTAATCGCCATCATAATTAATCAAGATCAACAAAAATGGGGATGATGGCTGTCTCTCTTAAACAGATTTAAATTCAAAATCTTTTTTTTTTTTATACCTCAAGTACTCGTCGGCAATGGCTTTTTGAAGAACATCATTAAAAAGCATGACATGGGAGAAATCAATGAACATCGTTGTTGATTCATTCGCTTTCATTGCTTCAATCTCAGCATCGTAGTGCGGTTCTCCTATATTACGATTTTGTCCATCTAATCTAAAACTGCTCCAAGCAAACCAAAAAAGAAAGAAACATTTCAACAAAAAATTACAGAACTCGTTTTTTTCTCAAATTAAAAAAATATATAGAACCGAGAAAATATCATAAAAATAAACACGAACCTTTTGAGGAAATCGAGGAAAATGTTCTCAACGCGGACTGCCTTCTCGTCGACGAAGTAGCGGCCGAATGCATCCATTGTTTTGAATTTGAAAATGGATTTCTGTGATGTAAGAGCCTTAGTGGGTTGGTGTTCGATGGCGGAAACAGGCAAGGCAACGCAACTTACTTTATTATGCCCCCTTCTATTTGGCGGGAAATCAGTGAAGGGGTTAGCTCTTTCGCGCCAGAATTGAGTACGATACGGGCTGGATTATGTTTATTATTAGGCTTTCTAATGGCTCGACTCGTAATGGGCTAGGCCGTTATTTTACGTTAGCGGTTAGGCTTTTCTGATGACACCTGTTTACCTGTAGAAATATTTTACAGTATTTTCGTCTTTAAATATACAAGAAAAATAATTATCAGTTTTGTGAGAATGAAAATGTTAAACTAGATTGTAAGGTAGTTAAAATGTATTCTATCTGCTATACGTTTTAAGTTATTTAATATGATTATTAGGTGATTGGCACGTGCTATATGTTGCAAACTACAAGTTAGGTTAATTTTTTTTTTTTATATATATATATATATAAAAAAAAATTTAGTATATATATTTTTTAATTGATACAGGGGTTGATCCGATGTGATCTAATTATAACTTAAAAGGTATAGAAGTAACATGAATGACTAATAAAAATATAGATTATCTAAAAAGACTTCAAAACAATTATTTTTATGAAAAAACAACGAGACAATAATATATTAAATATACACGAATCAATCTGTTAAATCTATAATCTGGATCATAAGACCAAAATAGCTATATAAAAATTAAATTAAAATAAACTATGGAACTTAATTTTTGATATCAACCTCATAATGAAAGTCAATAATATAAAATGGATAAAAAAATATCTCAGGTTAACTTGAGGTAACCTCCACCGCTAGAAATTTAAGTTATAAGATTATAATAACCTTATAAAAAATAAATCTAGATAAATTACAAGTGTCAAATCTCAATCAACCCAAGGTTAGAAAAATAAAAAATTGCTCAAATCAACTTAAATCAACATTTAAAATTCATTATCTAGATCATGAGATCACGATAATCTAATAAAAAACAAATTGAAACGATTCATGAATTTAATTCCTAAATAAAACCGGTGTTAGAAGATAAAATCTAGAAAAATAAATTAAATAACAATAAAACTCGAGTTAATTTATTAAAATGATTATCTAAATTACGAGACAAATACATGTGAAAAACAAATAAAAAAATCATAAAAACTAATTCCAAATCAAATCAATATTGAACAATTAAAAGAATAAAAATCCAATTAAAAGGATGGTAAAAGATTAAACGAGAAAGAAGAAGCAATTTTATTCCCATAAATAATGTTTAGTGGCAGGATAATCAAATGTTTTTTTCAAGGAGAAAAACCTGTCATCTACTATCATACAGTCTCTGACATCAATTCTTTTTTGCCAGGTTACGCATAAGAATAAAATTTTGAATCGTGACCCAATATCAAAAACCATAATTCAAAAAGTTAAGCCAAGCTGACTCTTACTTCCTCTACCTGTAATTTTAGATATGGGTTCCTTCAGCCATGTTTGACTGGGTAACAAGTGTGTTTGACGCCAAGATGGAAGATAGGGTTCATCAATAAAATAAAACTAGAACCGCCACTGTCGTTTTAAAGAGCCAATCGAGCTTCATCTCCCTCCTGACATGCCGTGACAAGTCGCGTTGTCGTTCAGTGGAGCATCCAGTAATAAGTCCATCACTCTTAGCCCAGGAAACATGCATTCTGGAAAACAGGGACACAGAAGACACTTGTGAGAGCCCAGTAAATTCAAAACTGAAAAGGTGATGAGGAAACGCCATTGCCTGTCACCACATCGTTGCCATGGCTGATATCTGGCAAAGCCAGGCGAGTTCACGCAGGGGAGTTACGAGAAAAAGCTAGCCGTTTCGAAGCATGGCCTCTCTCCTCATCTCTACTTTACTTTTCTGCTTCTTATGGTAAAACCTGACAAAACCAGTAAATACTTGTTTGGTAAAAGATACTAATTTTATAAAAGCGTCTAAGCCTAACTTGATTCAATTAAATGTTAGACAATATTAATTTACATGTACAAATTTATACTACATTTCTTTTTTAAAATGTTGCTTTATGTCAATTTTTATCTAGCATATCCGGTTTTGGTAAGCAACCAACATTAAAGTATTAACTTTAAAATACGTGGCGTGACGATAAAAAATTTAAGATCTGCATAGCAGATCTTGAATTCGAATCAGAGTGTATACCTTTTATAAGAGCCAAAGATAGTAGGGGTTTTACTTACTTACCTGAATTCACAAAGTGGCGTGGTAACAAAGAGTTTAAGACCTGCACAATAGGTCTCGAGTTTAAATAAGAGTATATATCTTTTATGAGAATCAAATATAACCAAGATTTTACGCGTTTACCTGGATCCACAAAATATATTTTCTAAAAATTAGAGTTTTCTCAAATCCAAAAAAAAAAAAGTGAAGTATAAACAAGTTTGTTACATATCAAAACTTTAGAATATAATAAACACAAATAAACTTTTAAAATATCTTATTCATTCATATTTTTACTTACTAAGATTATTTCTACGTATATACAAAAAACTAGAAAACTCTAACAATACTAAATAGAAAAACATAATAATACATTATACGAAGAAAAAAATAAAATTAACTTCAATATATATATATATATATTATCACAAAAATTATCCCATCAATCTTTCAAGATAGATAGGAACTCTAAGTGAGTTTTAAAATAATATAAATTATATTTTAAAATTTTATTTAATAATATAAATTTTTAAATGAAATAATTTTTAATATTATTAATATAATGATTTATTTTATGATAAAAAAACTGGATCAAAATAAAACCTTTAAACTCGCATATCAAATTTGCATCTCTTTGACTCTTTTATCTTTTATTTGCCTTTCCTTTTATCTTTTCACATGGAAGTTGTTCTGGAGAAACTCAAACTCCTGTTATTCATGTCAGTCCTCGTTGTTTTATCCGGTCCTCGTTTCACTCTCATTTTTTTTTTTGACTTCTTTTATTTAAAAAAAAAATAGTGAAAAATCAACCACGCCCAAGTATGACGCACTTAACGCACGCTATATGAGTGCACACTCCCTCGCTGCACTATCAGTGATGGCGTATTAGCACGTGCCCATATTAATATTTTTAAAAATTTATCATTAATTAATTGATACATCGCTTTGTATAAACATTTAACATGAAAATCAATTCAATATAAAAATCTATCTTCAATAAAAAAATAAATGACCGTACTTTTCAGGATAAAATAAATCAAACACCGATAGGATATAGATGAGCTTAGCACCAAAGAACACCCATGGCTCTAGATATTATATTCATTAATGGAGCACCTAAACCCTGATTAAACACACACAAAAAACAGGAGACAGAGAAGAAATGCATATTCAGATTAACTGTAGAACAAAGTTATTGCTAATCATCCTTGGATTCTTCTCTAGAAGTTTGTTCACCAGAAACTTCACATATATGGCCCAGAAAATCCACTGACCCCACGATTTATATAGAATCCAATTTACAGTTGCGATTTTGGATAATATTTTAGCTTGAAATGACCCCTGGTGATATGATTCCAAAATATTACAGATTATTTAAGTGTATTCAAATTATTTATTTAATAAATCAGATTAAAAATGTATTTTTTTTTAAACACTACTGTTTGTATAAGACGCTGGGAGTAAAAAATCGTCCTTGTCAAGAGAGACTATGCGTCTCCCTAGTTTCAACTCCTTATTAAAGGTGCAAGCTTCTCCTCCAAATTCTCCCAAATCCCACCTCCACTCTCAAGTGCTCTCAACACCACCACCAAGAGCAACGAGAGCAAAACTGAAACAACTCAAGAACAGCAAAAAGATTTCTCATCTTCACAATCACTAGAGATCATGAGCAATAACTCGGTTCGAGTGCAAGAAGACCAAAAGGCCAGGACAAACAAGAGATATACGTTTCTCTTGGTGATCAACTACCTCTTCCTCTTTGTGGGCTCACTCTCGTCAAGCTTACTCTCAAAGTTTTATTTCAACCATCAAGGTTCGAGCAGATGGGTTTCTACATGGGTACAATCTGCTGGTTTCCCTCTTCTTCTCTTCCCCATTTACCTCCCTTTTTATGTCTTCAAATGCACCGATAGGCGTCCCTTCAGCCACTTCACTCCGAGAATATTGATCTTATCGATCCTGGTAGGTCTTATGTTAGGCCTGAATAACCTTCTCTTTTCATGGGGGAATTCCTATCTCCCAGTCTCAACCTCGTCTCTACTTTTGTCTACTCAGCTTGTATTCAATCTTATTCTCTCGGTTATCATAGTTAAACAGAAGATCACCTTTCAAAATCTCAACTGTGTAGTCCTTTTGACCCTAAGTTCAGTCCTTCTGGCTTTGGGTTCAAGCCATGATAAACCCCAAGGATTAACCCGTGCAAAATACTTTGTTGGGTTCTTCTCAACAATAGGGGCAGGCTTGTTATTTGCTTTATATTTACCTGTCATGGAAAAGATATACAAATGGATCTACTGTTATGAGATGGTGATGGAAATGCAGCTAGTGATGGAGATTGCAGCCACGGCTCTGGCCACCGCCGGGATGGCATCAGACGGTGGTTTTTCAGAGATGAAGAGAGAGAGCCTAGTCAAGTTTGATAAAGGACCAGAGATTTATTGGGTCACGGTGTTCTCTAACGTGGTTACATGGCAGCTATGCTTCATGGGCACAGCAGGAATGGTTTTCTTAACATCATCACTAACAGGAGGAATTTGCATGACTGCCCTTTTGGCCATGAACGTGTTAGGAGGGGTGTTGGTCTACGGAGATGAGTTTGGTGGTGTCAAGGCAGTGTCCACTGTGATTTGTGGGTGGGGATTTTGCTCTTATGTGTATGGAATGTATCTTAAAATGAGAGAAGAAAAGGAGATGGAGAGTAAAAATCATGGGATGGAGATGGATCACAACGTTGTATCAGCCAACAATGTTTAGAGAAAAATAATAATTAGCAGCATCTTCTTATGTATGATTAATGAAAATATAATTTGAGGGATTGGAGACAAGATGACGAGTTTGATTCCATTTCTCTGTCCATTAGTATTATCGATCCCGCTATAATGATTATCATGTTGATCCTTATTTTTAATTAATATCCAGTTACAAATTAGCGTGAGGATTTATATCCATTGGGTCAATTTCATGAATTTTGAGGTTGACTTTATTTATCTTTAGAGGGGGTGGGGGGGGGACTCTGATAGACGCGCCCAGCTCCTCCTCCTTTCTCTCTTTTAATTCTATAGTTTTTTTTTGTTTCCTTGACAAGACTCTTCCTGTATAGCTTCAAATTCAGATAATTCGGCCTGAACATCACACCATCCCTCTTTGCTGAGTAACCAACGGAAACTCTCCGGTCAGGAAAAAAATTTAATAATCAAGAATTGAAAGTATTTGTTAAATGGCCATTCTTATAGGGAGACCAACTGATGCAAGGATTGTTGGATAAAAGACTGGAATTATCATCGTCGTCATCAAATGATATGGTATTTATTTATGCAAATATATTGTTCTGTAATGTAATTTCCTTATGAACACTAATTTACCCTCTCTTTTTTACTTAAGACAGGAGAAAAGGGAACAAGTAAGCCTGCCTTTCAGTGCGATAGTATACATTTCATGTACGTGCATGCAAGGTGTGCCTCATTGCTCCCGACCATAACTATCTCTTTAAATTAATGGTTTAATGTTGTATTCTATACGATAATTAACTCTTCGAGAGATGTGTTGATATTGTCACGGTGGTTGGCTTGTAATGAATCTACCCCCGAGCAAAACTGCAGGAGGAGGAGTGGTGGATTTGTGAAGGATGAGACGGTGAAACCTCTCTCTTTCATTTCTTCTTCTTCTTCGCTAAACTGGGATTTTAGATACGAGGAAGCAATTATAGAACCTGTCAGAATAGATATGAAAATAAATAAGCAAATAATGTCTATATTATAATATATAATTCTTTTGGGAGTAAAATTCATATATTTTCTATTAAATGAAATTTAAATTCAAGGATATATTATCCCTTTTTCTTTTCAGAAACGAATACTTGAAATAGGCATTATTTAACAGCTCTTTTCATTGCATTGATTTTTCAATATATATGGGGTGTTTGGGAGTGTGGTTGTTGTTGTTTTTTAAAGTGCTTTTCGTGCCGAAATACATCAAAATAATATTTTTTTTATTTTTTAAAAATTATTTTTGACATCAGCACATCAAAATGATCTAAAAACATCAAAATATATTCATTTAAAATGAAAAAAAAAATAGGACAAAAGCAGCTAAATAGGCACTTAGTTAGCTTAAGTCAAGTAAAACCCAGGGATCGAGGAACAAGTAAGATACTAAAAACATTATAAATAAAACTAGAAAAGAGATGAAGTTCAGTGTATTGATTGAATACAGTGCACTATGGATTGGATAGTTAATTTCCCATTCTTTTTACTCATATTTGCCTGGAAAATGAAAGTATAATTTGTTGGAGAACAATATAAATTATATTATAGAGCCTCACCTAACAAGTTTAAGCTTGTCAGGTTAGATGGTTTCTTAATTTGGTATTTGAGCCTTATTGATCCAGCGGTCACGAATTCGAATCTCAGCACTTCCATTCTGTTTGATAAAAAAAAAAATTAAGCACAAGGTACTCTGGGTTTTTACAAGTTTTAAGTCCAAAAAGCTTTCACTTGAGGAGATGTGTTATAAAATAATATAAATCATATTATGAGATCTTACCTAATAAGTTTAGGTTTTTAAATGAGATGATTTTTTTAATATAATTGCCTTTCAAATTTAGTTATTTTTGCATTTTCAAATTGACAGAAAGCATAAGACAATATTTTCTTTTAAAGGTGCATTGCAAATTATCATAAAAACACTTACTTTATGGATAGATTTGTATTTTTATTTAAAGAGTGGACAATAAAGTTACCAATCAAGCCTTGCAAACAAAAAAAACTTTGGATGGCTAGGAATATTTTGTCTTATTTTTTGTACCCATTTCCAAAGTAAAAATATTTTCTTGTTCTTGAAATTTATTTTTTTATGCCTTCGACTTGAGAATATTTTTTGTAATTATTAGATAAAATGAGTGTTAGTTTTATTAAATTAAAAAGATTTAACAAGACTTTCATAATCTTATCTTGCACTAACCATCCATAACTCTCTCTCTCTCTCTCTCTCTATATATATATATATGCGCGCGCGTGTGTGTTTATATTTACTGAGAAAAAAAATCTACCCATGCTAGCAAATTTATTTAGGTCTCTTGGTTATGTGCACTAAATGAAAATGAGGGATATTTCTCGTTGGAGTCGATGGGAACTCGTGTTTTCCCACTAGCCAGCGATCTCAATCCTATATGTCCATTGCTAACAAATTTACCCTCTTACACTTGAGAAAAAACAAAAGGGAACTAGTAGTAAACATTTCTCCCCGTTAAACTAATGAGATGAAGATCAAATTCAGAGAGAATTATAGCAAAAAAACTGTCGGCTATTGCGCGAGAGTGGATTTTCCTTTTGATTTGTTATGCACTAATTAAAAAGCTCTTTGCCCTGTACCTAAAACTAAAGATAATGTGGTTGAGCATTGACATGGAGTTTGATTATCCTGTCTCCCAAGCCAATATCTTTTCCCCCCCAAGTAATATCAAGTTCTTAATTGATAGGCTACTACTATTGTCAACTGATACTGTAACTATTTTCAGTGCGAGTGGTGGGTCACCCACATTTTCAAGAAGGAAAAAACTATAGATATTGGGAAATTGTTTTCATCTCTAGCAGAAAAATGCTGGGGAGAGAGAGAGAGAGAGCGATCTTCCTTCACTTGTAGTGTAATCAAATCTTTTGAAACGCAACTTTCTTTAATCATTGCTTCGTGATGACAGGAGCAACTTCTCTTCACATAAAGAGGAGAGAAGATATGATCATAAACGCAGTATTATGTGCCTGTTTGGCTGGCGGTCAACTTGCCGTTTTAGTTAAATTTTAAGTTTAATTTTATTTTAAATAAATATATTTTGATGTTTTTAGATTATTTCGATGTGTTGATGTTAAAAATAATTTTTAAAAAATAAAAAAATATTATTTTAATATATTTCTACATAAAAAACATTTTCAAAAACTACCACAATCACCATCTCAATCAGACAAATAGTGTAAAAGTTTTGATTGGTACTGGTAGATAAATATCTCACCGCTTACTTTTGACAACAAACAAAGAAATTAAGCCGATATTTTGTTGAGATCGGCGGGGAATTAAGAAAAATGTCACGTCTTCCTGGCTGGCTGCTACTTGATGGATATATTTATCCACCACACCCGTTTTTACTCCCCGAAAATACCAGATATAAAGTTACTTAAATATAGTTTTAACCTAAAAACCAGTCTTTTCCCAGTAAAGCCTTTCGCTATACACCTCAAGCTCCATTAACACTTCCATCAGATAACAAATACACACGTGCATGCATATAAAGAAGATTCAAAAAGAAAGATAAAAGTATAATAGAATAGTACTTGTGAGGGGGTGTCACTGTTCGGTAGAGAGTTGCCTTTGCTCATGTGATGGTTAATTGCCTGGCAAATTCAAGAAAAATAAATGCTGTGGCTCACATCCAGCACAGCGTCCTCAATCATGGCGTGCTCGATGCCTCTTCCTTTATTTAATTTTAACTGAAAAAAGGCCATGGCGACGTGATATGCCCCTCTATCTTTACCTCATCCCACGAGACAAGTACATCTTTTGTTTTGTTCTATTTTAATATCTTAAATGATCGTGCTGATATATATATATATATATATATATATATATATAATTCACTTCGTTAACTTTTTAACTACGACCAAGCTAGAGTACAGTAAGCAAGTAACAATGAAAAGGTCAACGAAAGTAAACTTTTCCATTTTGGTTTGCATATTGTGATGGCGATGACTTGTTAGTACTTGCACGTTAAAGAATTAATTAGATCCTGCTGGATCGCATATTCAAGTGAATCAGCACCAGAAACGATTGATTTGGAACCACTCAAGGTGCATGCAGCTCCCTCTACAGCTACTACTTATCTTATTGTTCATTGAGGGCTTGTTTGGATGCATGATCGTCGCATGGCTAATATAATTTTTCGGAGCATTGATTAAAGTGAGAGAACAGTTCTTAGACATGGAGAGTTTTTTAATTAACGCCAAGTTTTGTGCGTGCCGATCTCATCTAATCATGGGATAATCCACTTGAATTTCCTCGATTATTGGTTAAATTCATTCAGTGTGCTGAGTTCAAGCGATATTTTTTTATTAAAAAATAATATAAATTATATTATGGGATCTCATCTATCAATTTAAATTTATAGATAAAATAATTCCTTAGCAAGTTATCAGAGCCTTATCAACCTAACGATTACGAGTTTGAATTTCAACACTCCTATTTTATTTGATGAAAAAATCGAGTATAAGATAATGTAAAGTCTAAAAAGCTTTAAATTAAAAAAAATATATTAAAAAATAATATAAATTATATTTTAAAATCTTACTTATTTATTTAAAATTTTAAATAAAATAATTATTTAACACTTTTATCAGCTGGTCCTGGCTGGCTTGAACTTGAAATACGTTGCATCTTGTAAGTTTTGAAGCAAATTTGCCACATCAAAAGAAAACACTACAACGCAAGGGAGAGGATTACTGTGTGTTTTGTAACAATTAATTTATAATTTTCCTTTTTATTATAAATTAGCCTATCAGGTGTCAAATTATTTTTTTATTCTTGTTTTGATTTGGGTACAATGGTATTTTTCTCTATTCTTTTTACAATAAAGTTATTTTAATACCCTTGAAAACCAAAAAAAAATATATTGAATTAATCTCCTGGGTTTCTTTTAAAAAATTAATTCTTTTATTCTTTTTTATATAGATTTGATCCTCATTCCCTGTTATGGTTTTTTTTTTTTTAAATATTTTATAAAATTGATTTTTCTTTTCAATTCAACCCTCCAATCCAAAATAATCCATCCTCAATTTTTTTTAAAAAATTGATTTACATTCTTTTGAGCTGCTATTTTTTCCTTAGAATCATTTTTTTTATAATTTTATCCTTTGAAATTTAATTTATTAAAAATTTTTTTTTGGCTTTTCTAGACTTGGTGTTTCTAGTAAAATAACACTGGTCACAGGTTCACATCATTTTATATGTGTTTTTTTTTTTTAATTTCATTGCTTAGATATTGAATTTTATAGTAAAATATACTCCATAATTTTTGCTGACAGGATTATCCCGATCTCTTATTCTAATTTGCGGGCATAATTTTTATATTCAGTGCATTCAATCAATGGTTTGGGAAACGTGCTTCATAAATTAACAGGAGTTGACTTTATTTGTTTGTTTTCATCATTCGACATTGGTTTTTATCGTTTGATATTGCTTCTTTCTTTCTTTATTTCTTTCAAACATGTTTATGTCAATTGAACATTATTTTTTTCTCTCAATTTTTTTTATCCGACCTGTAGTGAAGTACGGGTCATATAACTAGCGTCTAAGGAAATTGTCTTGTCTGTCAGGGGCAAAGCTCAGACGACAGGTAGGATCATGACTTTACCAAAGTTCATAGAAAAACCATTCGATTATTGTGTTTAGGATTGAAAAAAATAGTAAGGATAAGACTTTATTGAAAGACAGAAATATAAACTAAATTTGTTTTTGCAATAGTTTTGAAGTGGAATTTAATATTTTTAAAACAAGACATGCATAATAACATATCTTATCTACGTTGTTATTTAATCTAGACTAGTAGCTAAACACAATCTAAAATTACTTTAGTTTCTCTAAACAACTTAACATTTTTGTACAAAACGAGTCCTTCCCCAGGAGATACATGTCATGATATGCGTAAAATTACTATTGACTGGTCTGAAAGTATCGATACTCACAATATTCATGTATCAATTTCAACACCTGGTTTAAATAAGCAAGAAACAGCTACACGTGTAATGCATGCAGTGAGGATGTTACAGCACAAAAAATATATTCACATGCCCATGTACTCAGGAATGTGATTCCTAAGAACATGGGCATGCATTGAAGTGTGAGCTCGAAATCCATTCGAGCATGATTTCTGCGAGGCACGTCCCAGTTACCCAGCTCATGACCACACTGATACTGCTAGATAACCTGGTGAATTAAGTTTAAATTTACTGTATATTCGGACTAGTTTTTACTTACATTTTTTAGAGCTAATTTATAGAAAGATTGCTGGACTAAAATAGCTAGATACAAAACTATTTTATCTTTATCTTACATATTTATCATATCTGAAAATTAAAGGCCATATTTTAACAAAAATGATTCCCGGAACAAGTAATTGATCGGAGAGAGTCTAAATCTAAATGGCCACTGTGGCTGGAATCCAAACTTTTTGCCTTTGTCCTACGAGGACCTCAAAAGAGTTGAGCTAAGCTTGTATAAAGCGCATGGCATATGTACACGATATGTATGAACAAAGCTAAAAGAAAGATGGCATCTGCAGTACTACGTGCACTATAACACTGCTGGTAGATCCAAATCGTCCTCGCTAGCTAGATTTCACCTGTTCTTTATGAGTATATATGTGGTCGCAGCTTGTCAAATAAGCTGTCCGGGACGAATCCCTTTTCAGATATCCTGGCCATGCACTTCTTTCTTCGTGATGAGCTTTTGCTTTATTATTTTCTTTTCAGAAGAGCTGCATTGACAAAAGCTTTAGCTGCATAACAGCATGGAAATTATTCATGAACAGTGTGCTGGCACACCTGATGTGCTGCCTGGAATCATTCAAATAACAGGTGTCTAGGGCAAAGTCCAGATATTTGCAGACATAAAAGAAGAAAAGTTCTATGATATTTCCTTACCATTTTCCCACCAGATTTAGGTGCAGTAATGGGATGATAAATGCTCAAATGTCACCAGGTTTATTGATATATTTATATATATTATATTAAAATTTTAAAATAATTAGATAATATCATGATCTTGTGAGATTGATAATGATATTCTCGTGATATTATACGTGTTCATAAAAATTATTTTATTATATTTTTTAAATTAAATTATACAATTCTAAATAATTTTATTTTTAAATTTAAATTTAAATTTATATATATATATATATAAAAAAAAAAACAACACAACCTCAAATTATCACACCAAAATAATCTCATACTAAAATATTTTGTTTCAAAACTGAAATAGTAATCAAAACAAACGGTATTGACTTTATGTTTCTAAGTTCAATGGGATAATCATTTCCCTATCAAATCAAGAATAGCTAATTACCACCATATCACACGCTCCCCCTCGATCCTGATACGCAGAAACTGATGAAGATTGATTCTTATCATATCAAGGAGCCTGCATCCACTAAAAACAACTACAAAACCTAATCAATACAATCAAGGGCTTAGCTTTATTGATCGTATCGCGGGTAATTTTAGCTGCAAAAGGAGGCAGCTCGTTTAATAGTTATGTTTTAAAGTATTTTTTAATTTAAAAATTTATTAAAATATTCTATAATTAATCAACTAATCCCTATAGCACAAGAATAATCAAATACAGTCCCTAATTAATATCTTTTCTCTCCAAAATTACTTTCTATCCCGACTATTGTTCCTATCTTACTCGTCTCTCTTTTCTTTTCTTCAAGAATAAAAAAAAAATAACAAGTAATTGACAAAGGGACTAATTTAATCACTAGTAGCTTGTGACTAAAATTCTCTTTAAAACAATTTATTAAAATAATATTCAAGAGATTATAAAACCATGCCATTAATTTTAAAAATACCAGAGCTTCTCGCTATGATATCAAGAATTGTTTTATGACTAATTATGTATTGACCTAATGTATATATACAATAGTTTTAAAATAATTTTCTCACTAATATTAAATGAGGATAATATATCTAATTTTCTATTTTTTATATGAATTCTTTTTTACATTTTTCTTAAAAGATACAGAAAAAGTCTTTCAAAAGTCAGATTATGGTTGGTATAGAGTTGGATGTATTTGTTGAAAGTGAAATTTGGTGATCGCCCACTCAAGCAATTATTTGTGTCGGTAATAGTGTTTAAAGTGCTTTTAATTGTAAATATATTTAATAAAAAATTAAAAAAAAGCTTATATCATTATATTAAATTAATGTAAAAAGCTACACGATGGCATCAATTGAGACTATACACTATCAAATCAACGACTTGAAAGTAAATCAAATAAGATATTGTGAAGTGAATATTTTATTTTTATGTTTAAATAAATAAATTAAATTAATTCAAAATTTAATTTTCCTTCATAAAATCTGAATTAACAAAGAGCAACAAACACAAATTCCTAGAAAAAATCATGTCATTTTAAAAAACTTTTAAAAACCTTATAAAAATAAATAATATACCTATAGATTCACCAAGTCAAATACTTTATTTCGGGTCGGCCCTACACAATTTTATATTTTATTCTACTAGAAAAATATTAACTATGCCTCCAAATTTGTTTTTAATAAACAAGAAACTTATTAAGTGGTGATTTAATACTGTCGTGAATTGGGATGGCTTGCAAAAGCCCAAAAGCCCAATCCAAACGGGGTATCATTTGGGCCTTTACTGTCAACCAACCAAGGGATTATCATAACATCATCTTCTCTAGCATGGAACTCCAAGCTTTTAGAATGCTCGAAACTGACACGCACAAACCTATCATCAACTGCTTGAAACCATTGACTACTACTAGTTTTTCACTCAGATATAGAAGGCAGGAGAGTGAAGAAGGATGATGTTAACAATGGCTTTGCAACTTTACCAAATGCCCCTTACACGCTCATCATCTTCTTCTTCATATTCCCATCCACTCTTCTTTCAATCCCACCAGTACACACCACCTTCTTTGAATGAGCGACTGACAACAAGATTGTCTAGTATTTTTCGCTACCACAATGCTCTGAGAAGGAGAAAGACTGGTAGTTTGTTGGTTGGTAAAGAAGACATAGAATTGAGTGTCCAAGATGATGAAGAAGAAGAAGATCAAGAAGAGGAAGAGGAAGAGGAGGAAGAAGAAGAAGAAGAAGAAGCACCACCCCCTAGCTCTCAAGACCTCCAATATGTTCAGGATATCAAAAGGGTAACTTTCATTTTCTCTTTCTCGTTTCTCTTAAGCTCTAAAGAGTACCATGTTTCTCAGTAATTAACTATATATGTGTCTTTTTATCAGGTGTTGGAGCTTCTACGGAAAAACAGAGAGATGATTTTTAGTGAGGTGTTTTTTGTTTCTTTATTATCCAATTCAATCCACTTCATTTCATTTCATGTTCACTGTTCTTGCAGCTGAATATTCTTCTACAAATTAGCTCAATAGTTTTGTTTCGTTATTATTAAATTCACTTTGATTTCAATTACTCATCCAAATGTTGATACAATCCCTCTGTGGTTGTGTACTATGTGTTTTAGGATGCTTCAATTGCCAATTTATCGTCTTCTTTCAAATCATGTTTTAGGTTAAGTTGACAATAATGATCGAGGACCCAAGAGAAGTTGAGAGAAGGAGACTGCTTGGCATTGATGATGATGATGCCCCAACCAGAGAGGATTTGGCTGAAGCTCTAGAACAAGTAAATCCCTCCTTTTGTAACTAATAATCACCGCTGCTGCTTATTCGTTTTTTTGTGAAGTTCACTTTAGAACTGAAATGTGTTTGGGCCTAATACCTCACTGGGATTCAATTGTGCTATAAATTTAACAGCACCGAGGTTACTGTTAGTCAATTTTTGCCAACGCTAACTGAAGATTTGAAAGAAGTTATTTTCTGTCTATTGTAATGCATTGCCATATCTAAAGAATGAGATAACGTGTTAAGTATTGGGAAAGGAGAGGGTGATAAATTAAATTTTCTCCCATGAACTGATGTGCATATATTTGGTTTTAGAATCTGCATTCCCTCATACATGAGCAAAGACATCCAAAAGCACCATGTTTTGCAGATGCTTAGTTGTCAATTTGGTATAGAAGAGGATAAATGAGCTGGAATTGAAATTAACCATCTGACCACCTATAGCATAACAGTTAAAGATCAAGTATCTCCAATCTTCTCATGCTGCCGAATCCTGATTGCAGTTTGGTTTATAGCTGCATTAATCATTTTCTCCAATCTTTTTAGCCGTGTGTCAATTTAGTTAGTAGCAGATGGGAATTTCTTTGACAGATATTCATCCTTGATTTTTTGAGTGCTGAAACTTTGCAATGTCAAATTTCTCCAAAATCCTTAATGTAGTTGCTGCATCAGGCATTTGCACTTCAAGAAAGTTAGCACACCTGCCGCAGTAGAGAATTTGAAAACATTCTCTTTATATTCATAAAATGTGAACAATATTATTTCATTCTTTCTAATGTTTAATTCCTTATTCACTAGGTAAATGAAGGAAAAGTCCCAAAAAACCGGGTGGCACTTCAAATGCTAGCTGAGGAAATGATAAATTGGCCTAATTTGGAGGTAAACGTGTGATTTTAGTGTGCTAATTGTTGGTAATAGGGGCGCTATGGTTGACTTCTTTTGGTGTCCTGATCTTCATCAATATTTAAATGTTCAGAAATCAGTGTTACTTGTAAATTTACTTGCAGAGAATATCCTTCCTTAGGTGAAGGTTAGATGTAAACATAGGCTAGGATGAACATTAGCTATGATCCTGTCCCTGTGCAATATGATTTCTGAGATAATGTGATATTTTCTGTGCTTAAATCAATACATTTTTAAGCACTCTGGGTGAGGTGAGAGATTAGCCCAGAGAATGCAAGTTCGTCACTTCAGTTCAAGCTTATATTCCATGTATGGTCACTTAAAAGGAAAGCATAAACAGCCAATCACTTAAAAGACTCAGATAGTTTGGTGATGCACCAAAAGAGATTCAAATGGGAGTTGAAATTCAGAATGAGCCGGGAAGTGATAAATGAGATTAGGCTGCTGTGAGCAAGGCATGAGACAAGAAACAAAAGGGGAGGAGGTTTGGTGAAGGTGAGATCATTCGCAATGAGGAGGTGATTGTGCTTTTCAAACATCCAAGGTGTTGAGGTATGCAAGAAGTGACGTGCCATGCATCATAAAGAGAAAAGATTGGGGTTTTTCTGTATTCAATTCCAGAACAGACAGAAGTCAGAGAAGGGTGAAAGAATCATTACACGAGGTTGTCTAAGTTGGATATAAAGAGTTATGAAAGCAAATATTTTCTTTCAATGATCAGCAAAAGGCACATAGCATTGAAAACTATGACTAGATTGAAGCGGAGCCACAACCCAACTACATCAGTGTGCATGTGCTCTAGTTTAAGTGAGTGGAGTTACATCACTTTCATGCTGACAGTCCCATGCAACAAAGTCACATCACCTCTGATAAGAGTATGCTGCAAGTTAATAGTAATGAACCTAATATTTACTTAATTCCGTGTGTAAAAGTAGCTAGAAAACAAATTTATGCAAAGGTTCAAGACCAATAGTTGAAACTAAGTGTGCAATAGCGTAATCCCTTGATATTTTGAAACTGACTATGCAATAACTTAATCCCTTGATATTCAAATCATAATCTACGAAGGACTCATAGGCATAATCTTGACTGGATAATTTTGTCATGTTGAGAAGGAAACTTTATCCCTCAACCCGTTAACTGGGATAATTTTCACCTTGCATGGATAAGTCAACTTATTAGAACTAGCCAATTTAACCTAGAGTTGAACCCAGAATTGATAAGCAATATATCCATAAGCATATAATTCAACTGAATTCAACTCAAATTAATTGTCAAGAGTTCCAAATTTGCTGAAGTTTGCTACATGGATCTTTTTTTACCTTTACTATTCTTTTTTAAGCCAAAATTATGTGAATGATTGTGGCGCTGAAAGCCTAAATCATTTGTGTACCAGTTCAGCCATGAAATTAGTTGTCATTTTCCTCTTCTCAATCCTCCTTTCAACCCATTAATTTTCCATACTGGTGCAACGGGTCCGTATCTTTCCATGGCAAAATCAATTTAATAGATCCTCCCTTAACTTGTAATCAGTGATTACCAACTCCACCTTATTTATGGCCTTGCTGAATATATTTTTATGCAATGACATGTTCCTTGAATAGGTTGAGGCACCAAAGACAAAGCCAAGCAAATCCCTTTATGCAAAAGCCACTGACACTGGTATAAATCTTAAAGAGGCTGCAAAGAGACTGAAAATTGATTGGGATTCAGCTGCTGAAATTGAGGATGCTGGCGTGAATGATGAAACTGACGTGCCCCCAGTTTTGGTTTGTTTTCTTTCTGATTAGTTTAATGTGTACTTCATTTAAGGGTGGTCTGCTTCTGTGGTTTTTTTCTTTCCAAATGCAGCAGTCTGACTTGTTATCAACAGCTTGCTGTCTATGTGGTGCCAGTACTCCTGCCAACATGGATACAACTAGCTCTTAAAATTTTCTTCTCATGAAACATTTGTTGCGGAAAATACTGACTCTCATACAGTTGAAAGCACTGTTAAATATGTTTTGGTTTCTTATAAAGACTTATTGATTTTCTAACTTCATACATGGAAAGTAGAAAAGAAATTATATGATTTAAATAGTAATACCTTTTGTTGTAATTGCTGATTGATATTATACATTAATTCCATGCAATCTTTAACATGACTGCAATATTTTTTGAAAAACAAAAACCTGCCTAGTTCATTTAATCTGCATGATGGTTGTAGTGGAGTCTTTGTGACGGAAGGATAAAACATTTTGCTATGAAAATTGTAAATTGACTTGTCTAATTTGAGGCTGTAACCAACGAAGCTAAATCTTTTGCAGGGTTATGGAGCACTATACTTGGTCTCAGGTTTTCCAATCATCATTGGTATAGCAGTAGTATTAATCTTATTTTATAATTCTCTCCAGTAGAAATTTTTGTCCTAACTTAAAATGTATCATATGCATTCAAACAATGTGAATACCACATGACTATGCAATTACAATATATTTTAATTAATTGACCTTTACTTGAGCTAGTATGATAAAAAGTTTCTGATGATTGCCTCTTTGCAGTTCCCTAATGATCTTCCTTTGTTGTGCTCTGTGAATAAAGAAAATGAAGAATATATTACAACAATCTCTTGCAACTTCTAGGTGAAATTTAAAAGTTTGTCATAACCATTTTGGTGGTCTTTTATGGTTGTCCATGCGGTATTTTTTAGTTTTGATGCCCAAAAAAGATTTCCCAAAAAACATGAAATCTTTTAGTATTGCTTATTGGCTTAAGCCTCATCGTATGTCTTGCATGCTTGTTATGTGATTTTGTTTGATGCAAGCACATCAAACAGTGATCTCTCTGGTGCTTGGTGGACACTTATTTTGAGTCATGCAGGGGACAAACTAGATTCTAGCTAGTGTCGATTAGTCTACTCTTATTAAACTATAATTATTGTGAGGAAATCAACTCTCATAAGAATATAATATAAAATACATTATTTTGAAGCTAGCAGATGATACATTGATATATGATAAAGAACTTGCAAATATTATATAACCATGCCATTTTTTATGTGGGCGAGTAGGGAAAACATGGAAATCACAACTCATTGACACTTATGACATGCTGCCCACGTCCTCACTTTTCCATATTCCTCATCTTGTTCTTATAAGCAGTTAAATCGCACAGTTTATTCTCGTAGCTATTTTGTGCCCTTAAACACCATGGTCCTCCCAGCGTCAGATTCTGTCCTTCCCACTTCAAATAATGCCACTCACGAAACACTTGAAATCTCTGATGATTTGGACTTCTGTATGAGTACTGCTGAACATTTTCATGAGTTAAAATTCATGGCTATTGAGGAATCTAGAAAGCTGGTCAGAAAGGAGAGTATGCAAAAGGAAAAGCAGATTTCAGTGGATCCCATGTCGTTGAGAGAATCATCAAGGAGAGAGTCTAGCTTCAATTTCATGCTGCCGCCAGTTTCAACTTCTCCATCTCTAGCCCTGCTACCACCTGTACTGCCTTCAAAATCCCAGCTTATAACCTGCAGCCTTCCCATCTCAGCCTGCTCATCTCCTAGGTTCAGCTTCACCATGTTGAAGAAGAAATGGAAAAATGAAAGCCAAGCATCTCCCCGCCAAATTGACAAAATGGCCAGTCGACATTCTTCAGCACATGCTCCCCTCGCTGCTCAACAAGAAATTCGCTTGCGAAGGAGCAAGTCTTGTGCAGAAGGAAGGACAACTGCACCGGCTGATGAACTTGATTTTTGGTTCACTAGATCAAATGCTAGCAAATCTGGTAACAGACCTCATGGACACGTCATAACTGGGGCTAACAAAGATCTCATAACTGGTGAAAAGATGGATTCCATTGATGATGGATTTAAATGCGGTGTGCTATGCTTATACCTCCCAGGCTTCGCAAAGGGAAAACCAGTGAGACCCAAAAAGGAAGAAGAAGCAAAAGTAGATTTCGAAAATGTAATATCCAGGACAGTTTCTCTGGAAAAGTTTGAATGCGGTTCATGGGCTTCATCGGCCATCATAAATGACCATGAAGATGACTCCATTAATCTTTACTTTGACTTGCCACTGGAGTTGATCCAAACTAGTTCCAATGATGCAACTTCACCGGTTGCTGCTGCCTTTGTCTTCGACAAGGATCGAAAAGGAGTTCTCAAGAGTTGTTCAACAAAAGCAGCACCCAGGAAATCCCACGAGTCTTTTCGCCATGTTAGGTTTTCAACATCGTCGCACACATCCCACCCTACCTCGCCAACTTCTTGCATTACACCTCGCTTGCAAAAGGCCAGGGAGGACTTCAATGCTTTCTTAGAAGCACAGAGTGCATGAAATTTCTGCTAACTTCCTTTCCTTCTAGCATCATGCTCTTCTGTTGGTTGCAATTATGAAGACTTCAATTACATATTTTACCGAGTCTGATGTATCCTTCATTTTCCTGCCATTTTCTGGGGATAAGAGAGATGGCTGAGCAATATAATTGTACGAGGATTTTGCCATTTCTTGTTCTGCATTTGTTTCAGTGTCAATAACAATATCATCTAAAAACTTAAGTTGTTAAGTGGGGTACTAGGATATGATTTATATTATTCTCTAATATATCATATCAAGTGAAAATCATTTGAGTTTAAAATTTGTGGGGCTTACTCTAAGTTTTCTATCAAATAGAACGTGAGTGATGAGATTTAAACTTGTGATCGTTGAGTCAACAATATTTTAATATCATATCAAGAAATCATTTCTTTTAAAAACTTAAACTGATAGGTAAAATTTCATGATATAATTTATGAGATTTTAGGATATAATTTATATTAATATCTAACATATTGACATACTGGTTTTCATGAGGTTGCTGTCAAATTAACTCTAGCAACCAATGAGCAAACATGCTAAATTTCAGTGTCTATTGATGGGTGATGTTTTGCATTTATGTCTGGGAGTGTGGTTGAGGTTATTTTTTTAAATTGTTTTTCATTTAAAAATACATCAAAATAATATATTTTTTAATTTTAATTTTTTTTTTAATATTAACATATTTAAATGATTTTAAAAAATAATTTAAAATAAAAAATAAAGACTTTTTTTGTTTTCAAAAATATTTTTGATATGGAATGACCTCTTGATAAGATTGAAAATCCGTTCGATTACCATGATAGATCGTGTTGCTATGAGCCAGTGAAAAATATCATGTTTCGTTATTCTTCTTCCTATATGCCATAACCTTGCCCAACACAAGATAGTAATAATAATAATAAAAAAAAATAATAAAAAAAAAACACTGCAGCTCTAGTTTATACTTAACAATACATCTGTTCAAAATTCATGCAAGCACTATCTTTCAGAATTACAAGAGCAGAGAATGTCACTTTCAGTTGACCATCCTGGAACCATACAGGTCTGATAATGATGAGTACGTGGTTGATTATATTGCTCATCCCTGGAATCTGTGGTAACTGTACCCTGTTAACATATTATTAGTTTTATGATTTCCTTAGATCAGAGAGTCTAGTGTCGCGCAACCCGTCATGCTCGTGTGGAGTTGTTTTCATGCTTGTTTGATATTATAGTTATTGTCATGGTTAATATGAAAAAATTAGTTTTATAAAAATTATTTTTAACTGTGGTTTATAACTGAAATTGAAATATTTAATTAAAATTATAATTGAGTTTAAAATTTTAATAAAAAAATAGTTTCATAGGTTACTATATTTTTCATATTGCCGTTAACTTTTGAAATTATTTTAAATGACATATACATATACATATACATACACAGTCGTGTGTGTGTATTGTAGCTCTAATAATCATAATGTAATTAATTAAAAAATATTTTTAAAAAACACATTATTTAACATTAAATACACACTTCTTTATTAGCTAGTTTGAAATGTTGAGCGATATTTTGATCAGTTTTAAAGAATGGGACTGATACGTGAAGTAGATCACAAGTTGAGGTCTCATTTTTTCCATTTTTTTTTTTTTTAAAAAGGGAAAATTAAAAACTTCTTGACACGTCAATAAAGCAAAAATTTTCTGGTTGAAATGAACGGCCAAGATAAGTTTCCCCAAAGAGATGCCCTTGATTTGGCGGTGAACAACTAAAGTAGCTAGGGATGGAAGTTGGTAACACCATATAAAGGGATGGAAGGCTGTTGGGGTAAACAACTAAAGATGCCCTTGATTTGGCGGTGAACAACTGAACCTTGCCAAGTTCTTCAACATTTGGGTATTCAGTGATACATATAATCTCTAGCTAAAAAAAACTGCTGGAAAATCTCTCCTGGGTTGAAAAACACTATCCTGAAACTTGTGGTTGAAGTCATGAGCTAGTTCATCACAAGGGTTTGCGCAGCCTGCAACATCTTTCTCTGCTGTGGGAAATCCGACTAAAATGTAACCAAGACAGCCCAGTGTTATGAATCCAGAACGATCTAGCTCCCATATGGTATACGTTCTGCATCCCCATACACCAGCAAGACTCCACTCTTTTTATCTACTGTAATTCTAAGAGATAAAGTGACTCAAAAGGGCAGACCATGTTGAAATATTTACACTGAAACTGTTCTCGCATCAATGTATAGAGGAGAGGGAAAGGGTGCAGAATTGAGTCACATCTGTTGAAAATGTGTTCATCATATCAGGGACTGATGCATTCTCAGCCTCGAGATCATTTTGACCAACGTCAAATGTCTATAAAGCAAATATGCACCCAGATCAAGACTCTTCGCTGGAAAAATACGGTTTTTTCAAGCTATTTAACTAGAAATAATAATTGGGAAAACCTCAATTTACTCCTAAACCTACCTCCTCATTTTCAACTGAGTTCCAAATGTACGAGTCTTAACAAATCCAAACTCGAGCATTTCTTAATATTCTCAATCAAGCATTTCGATAATATTCATCAATGTTTCTTCAAATTGATGTGATTTTAGCACATAATTATGCATATTAGACAGCAAAAAAAAATGTCTCTTGTGTTCATTGGTTTTTCTGACAGATTTTCTTCAAATGGACACCATTTTTATGGATAAAACATGTAGTATAGGCTTAAGCTATTAAAATAAATTGATAAAAAAATGCAATAAATTTATGGCATTTAGGTTTGAGATGCAATTGAGAATAATTGTACAAATTTGAGATTAAATTGAGGTGTCATCGAAATAGAATGCGTGTCTCGGTGTCGTGGAGATTATTTTTAAAAATATTTTTTATTCAGAAATATATTATAATATTAATTTTTTTTTTTAAAAAATATTTTTGATATCATCACATTAAAATAATCTAAAAACACTGATTTTTTTATTTAAAATAAAAAATAAAAAATATTTTTTTTTCAATTTTTTCAAATCACTTTTAAAACGTGTTGCTAAACGCCCCAACTCTGCGCTGGGAAAGTTAGAGATTGTTGCGAACTCAGTACAAAGTGTTATTTAAATTGTTTTTTAAAAAAGTTTTCGTTAGAAAATATATCAGAATAATGTGTTTTTATTTTTTTAAAAAAATTATTTTTGACATTAATATATGAAAATAATTTAAAACAACTAATAAGATTTAATTAAAAATAAAAAATAAAAATATTTAATTTTTTTCAAATACATTTTTGAAATACAATATAAAATATATTTTCACAATTTTCAAGTAGACCCAGCCTCAAAAAGTTTTTTCTACTGGATTGGATGCTCTGTTTTTAAATGGATTAAAATATGCTCTGTTGTTGGAAATATGATTATAGCTTAGCTGTTTATATAGTTTTGTTTTTTAATGTTTTTTCCTTAAAAAATCGTTGAAATTGAGGTTGTGGAGATTCAAAGACTTGGAGCTTGAAATCAAGTGAACAAAATAAAACTGATGAACAACCGGTCGGTAGCCAGATTGGACAAGAAGGTAATTTTCTACTAGAATTATATATATTAATAAAATATAATAGCAACACTATAAATTCATACACTCACGAAAAGCAAATCATCAAGAACAATTATAAATCACAACAGTTTTAAAGGACCAAATAAAAGGATAAAAAACTTTAAGTACCAAAATATAAACAATTCTAAAAATAAAAAAGGAAGCATTGTTCACTGGTCTACAGTGAATCTAATATTTTTTTATTTTTAACTTTTCATATGGCACTCCATTTGGACTTGCTCTTAGTCTCTTACTGTTATATATATAGTTTTTACATCTAAAATCATTCTTGAAAAAAAATTAAAAAGTTGTTTGCTTTAAATTATTATTTTCTTATGTTTGTTGATCGTCAAATGTAAAGATATTTAAAATATTTTTTTGTAAAATATTAGTTCAATATATATATTTTTAAAATATATATTTTAAAAGATAATCACTATTATATTTTTTTTAACAAAATATTATTTCAATATATCTCTAAAAAAATTATATTTTAGAAGAAAAAAAATATATTTTGAAAAGATAATAACTATTATAATTTTTTTAACAAAATATTATTTCAATATATCTCTAAAACATATATATTTAGAAGATAATTGCTATAAATCATTGAGTTACAAGGAAAAAGTCTTCCGGGTTTTGCTTTCAAGTTCCTAATTATTTAACAGGAATTTTTTTATATTCACCAAATTAATCAATCAACAAAAATTAATTGCGCGCACACACGCACATATTATATTCTAGGATCTTATCTAATAATTAAAGTTTTTAGGTTAGATAATTCATTAACATAATATTATAACCTTGTTGGGCTAGTGGTCATAAGTTTGAATCTCACCACCCTTATTTTATTTTGATAAAAAAATCAAGCACAAAGAAATGTGGGTCTATGCAAATTTCAAGCCCAAAGAACTTTCACTTAAAGGGGTGTGTTAGAGAATAATATAAATCATATTTTAGGGTCTTACCTAACAGCTTAAACTTTTAAGTGAGATGGTTCTTCACCTAAACACAATTCATTGTGGATTGTTGCAATGAAATTATCATTTTATGATCAAAAAATTTTAACTCCTGGAATCGGGGGTATTTTTGAATTTTTCATGGGATATGGATGATTTTTTCAATTTCTTTGCACGGTAAAACTACTAAATTAACCCTTGAAAATGATAAAAAAAAAATAGGCGCCAAACCCGGGGGTATTAATGTATTGTCCATAACGGTTTTTTCGTAGTTATTGATGGGTTCAAGGTGTATAAGTAATTGTCTATTATTATTTTTTGGATAAACTGCAGGCGTGTCATATAGAGGCGTCTGCAGTATTGCACGCACACATGCCATTAGGGTGGCGTGTGTGCCTCGTTATGGTGGTAAAAAATAGACTTATGTCGTGTCACATGGTGTGTCGACATGTCCTCTTCATCCCGATGCGACTCGTGTCTAAGTACGGTGGCCGGCGAAACTCCGATGAATGAGTTTATGTTTTTCTCCATTTTCTCTCTCCTATAGCCTAGAAATACACTTTAGTGCTTAGGATTGGTGAAAGTTTTATTTGGGTCCTTGGTTTTTAGATTTCTCTTTTATTATTGTTTTTTTAATATAGTTTTTGATATGTTGCAATTGTGCTTTTCAATTGAAATTGATTATATATGTTGGGTTTCAAGTTAGTACTTATTATTTTGAATTTTGACCTGTTTATAGTTATTTTAATTATTTCGGTATACAGATTTTAATTATTTCTAATAGGATCTTCCAATTGAATTTTATCATATATTCTATCTTTCATTTTGTTCTTTATTTATTTTTTTTTAAAAAAAACATGACACAATATTTTTTAAAATGTCTTTATTTATTTCGGTCCAAAGGCTCTATTTATTTCAATTTTATTTTTCAATTGGAATTAATTATATAATTTGTTTTGATTTGTTTTGATGGTGTCATCAAATTGAAATTAGTCTTATATGCTACTTTGCATTTCAATCCTTATTTTTTTAATTTTTTTAACAAAATTACACTCATTTTTTTGAAAATATTTTTATTTGTTTCGGTCTCGGTGTTTTTATTTGTTTCAATTTTGGTATTCAAATAGAATTAATTATATATTTTATTTTTCAAATCGATCCTTATTCTTTGATTTTTTTATTTGCCATTAATTTCTTTGGTTTTTTCTATCATTTTTGGACAACGCTTATTTTTTATCCGTATTTATGCATTTATACTTTTAGTTTTTGTTTTCAATTTGTCATTTTATTTTTATTAGAAATTTATTTTTATTTGGTTCAGTATTAAAATTTTAATTTATGTTGATGATCATTTTAAAATTAATATTTATCTATTTTTTCCTTTGTTTTTTTTCCTTTGTGTTTTCTATTATTTTTATATGTTTTTCGGATCAAATGATTTTATAATTTTATTATTTGCACCATAACAATGATAATTTTAGTGATTATTTTTTATTGTCTTTTTTGTAAAAAAATGTTTTGCTTTTTTATTTTATTTTTTAGGAAAATTTAATGATTTTAATTGTTTGGGCAATGATGTTGATAATAATTTTAACTATTATTTCGTTGAAATCTATTAAATAGTTAATTTATATCGATTTAAAATTCATATATTGTATAAAAAACATGTATTTAACAAGAATTCTATATAGATTTATTATTTTATCTATGTTTATATTATAATAAAAAAACTCATATAAATAATTTTTTTATATTAAAAAATATAATACGGCTCATGACGAGACATGGGACTTTTGACTTAATGTGTATATATACAATGAGTCGTATATACACCACGCCAGCAGACCTGGCTGTAAGTATAATTAAAATTAGTTTTTAAAATAATATTTTATTATAAAACATATAAAAAATATTTTTTATATAATCATTTTTTTTTTAAAAGAAAAGGTGTTACACAGACGCGTAGCTGGTATCTTGGATCTTGATGGATTTATCCTAGGAATGGTATAGTTTTCTGACATTGACCTTTACATGCCCACACCGACACGGTACCCTATAAAATTACATTTTATCTGCACGATTACTTCATTGTATTTATTTTAAGATTAATATTTGACAATGGATCTTATAAAATTAGCAGAATGGGATTGAATCTCGATTGAGTTCTAATCACGTAGAGCAAAACCAGAAATTAATAACCACCCACTGTTCATCACCGTTGAAATTAGATTAACGTAATATTAATATTACCCCACGAAATGATGTAATTGTAGAGGATGGATGGAAGCTTTTAATTCTCATTATTGCAATAATAGGTCTGCCCCGTCGGGTTGACTCGTGTTGTTATAGAAAGCTCACCTAGATGCTCAGCTGATTATTAATTGTTTTATAAATAAGTTTATTTTTGTGTGTTTTATATGCTAATATTAAGAATAAATTTAAAAATAAAAAACATGAAGCAAGCTCGTCCTCGTTATCAGAATTTGGCAAGAAGATTCCCTTTTCCTCCTCCGCCCTCCCTCCCTCCCTGTGTTGGAACCCAGCCCCGGTAGACTCAGCAGGAGCATAAAATGTCAAATTTCTGCTCCACATGCTTTCATGTGCTTTGTCCCACACTAAATCATTAATATAACGATGACCATCTATTTTTTTAATTACTAAAATTAATCTAAATAAAGGAAAAACCAAAGTATGAACAGCGAGGCGATGCTTTTTGGAGACGCTGTTCTCCAACACGAACCTTTTCTAACTTTCCCTGTGAAAACAACTAGCGAAATAAATGGATAGCTAGCTAGGTTAGTAGATGACTAAACAAACAGATATACATATAGACTAATTAGTTAATTAAATGGGGGAGGTTATTCTCTAATAGCAGCAAAAGAGGTCTATTTTTCAACGGACAGAACCGTGCTGAGTTGTCTCGCAACATGACTAATAATTCTTGCTCAAGCAATGGAGATTCAACTATCTCTTAGACTGAAAGAAATTTCTGCCCACTTTTGACTTTGAAATCACTCGGGCCAAACCCATCGGTGTGATGGATGAAGGGTGAGATATTGACCCTCAGGCCTCTTGTGATCAGGCAACCTGTACAGCGATTTTGGGTGGGAAAATGATTAGAGACCGGGGCTTAATTGCAGGTTCAGCTGTCCAGCTGGTTCATCGGGCTCTCCTGTGTTGATTCGGAGCTTAACATGTTTTTTGAAGCCGAAAAAGGTGGGGAATCTCAATCATTTAGAGATGTAAATGGAAGCAGAGGGAGGTTAGTGGGAAAGCCTGGAGTTCAGTATTCAACCACACGAAAAGGAAAGCTCATTGCAGCTACACGACATGGTGTCTCTCTCAAAAATAGCTGGAGAATGGGCTTCATGCAGAGCTAGCAGTGGACGTAAATGAAGCATCGATAGCACAGCAACAGCACGCTGGGGAATATTACAGTTGGTATGGTTCCATGACTACCCCCGCTTTCAAGGTATGGCCATAAACACAGTTGTTGTCTCGCAATATTATTCCACCACCTTAATTATTTCGTGTGAGAGTTCTCACTATCACGTGAATGACGGGACCACCAACCACACCACAGATTTATTTTAGTATATCAGATTTCATTTTTTATTTATTGATGGAATGCTTGCTAGAAATACACGGTGAAATAAATTGATTATGGGATCTTCATTTTGATCTTCCATGGCACTGTGGTGCAACGTGTCTTTTCATGGATTAGTTAAGAGAGGAGACGTTTGAAAGGGACCCCTATACTGTCACCCACATGCTCATCTTGACCTAATCAAAAAGATTATCAACGAAAGAGAGAGAAAAAGAGCCGGTGGCTTTCATTGGAAACCATAGCACCACATGCTTGCTTTAGTGGCGTTCGTTTTTCCCATCAATCAAAAGCACAACAGGGCATCGACGAGGGAAAACCAAGCACATTGCTTTTACCCCCCAAAGGTGGCTGGTGGGGCGGCAATCATACCGACAACAAATCACCCATGACTTGAGATATCATGCAGGCAAATTTATATAAATACATACACACATATCTATATATATATAGAAGTGATAAAAGAATGAAGCACCTCACATACCACATGTATCTATACTCGTAAAAGGAAAAGGAGACAATATAATACAGAAAAGAAAACCCCCCACCCCAATGAATAATCTGATCTACCCGACTTTAAGTAAAAGAAAGAAGAAAAAAGAAATGATTAAAAATGACTACCAAGCAACTACATGGTATCGAGAGAGAATTTATAATCCAGTCATTGCCGAGTATTTTTTAGCTTGGGTCCAATCATATTGTGCTCAAATTTCTTCACAGACCAAGCAAGATCTCGCATTGTGGTGTCAAGAACATAAGGATTGTTTTCGAAGTTGATTTCTGTGACGTTGACCAGATTCCGGCATGGCTCACGCCTCTGTGCTATGGTCCCGTGATAATGGAAATATCTGATCTTGCCCTCAGTTTTGTGTGTTGTTTTGCCGGCAACGTTCTGGGACATGTGCACTCCAGTTGCAAAGACATTTCGTGGTTGGATTGCGTATTTTCGGTCTCTCCTTATGCCTTTCTTCACATCTCTATATACAAGTTTCTCAAATCCCCACTTTCTGTGAATCCAAACACAATCCACAAGGCATGTTATGAAGGAAACAAGATAGATAAAAGTCAGCGCAGCGTGCACTTATCTGACATTAACGAAATTCTAAAAGCTGTACGCATTAAACACATCTCAAAAAGGGCCTAGAATCTACTACCATCGCAGCTTGGTGAAAGCGATTCATGAAACCAAGTTTCTGATACAGAGAGGTCTTATGTAATGAACAAAACCGTAAACATCTATAAGGTGCATCCCCACGTCATTGTAAGCCCTTATGGAGACAGTCTCTTCTATTTCACATCAACATCAGTGCACTCTCCCTTATTTTATATCAACATCAATTTTATTTCGACAGAAAAACATCAGCATAATTGATCATTCACGACTATCTAATTGATTTTCCAGGTTCATTTCGCCACAATAATCCATTTTTCATTACCACAATGAACTCTATTTTGATCTTTGTGTTTTCCTATTTATCTCTATGAGGCGAACATCTGTAATTGAACCTTGCTTTTTGATTCTTCAAGAACAAAAAGAACACAGCATTGATGATAAAAGGAATAGATAAGGTCCCTAATCATAGTTATTGGTTATTACTAAAAGACAAATCACTCTAGAACAAATTAAAATTCAAACGCACCCCACTCCCACCTGCCCTTATGAAGAGACGAGAGAAAAATCAAGATATCGTCAATAATTCCAAACACTTTAAAACTACTCGATCATTTGTTTAATGACTCAAAATTAGTCCTAAGATGTTCCAATCCAGCAACCACAGCATCGCAAATGTGCGAAGTAGTTTACTAAATTACAAAACCCCAATAATGCATTCAATTATGTCACTATCCCAAAAACTCGATCAATCAACATTCTATATTATACTAGACCTATCTCGTTAGGACTCGAAGCTAATTATCTCCATATGAAGACTTTATCAAGCATAATTCAACTATTGTGGCAGCAGGATTATTATACGAACCGACACATCCATTTTCACACACAAAAAAGTAAAGAATACCAACATAGCACATACACCGGAACAGAGAAAAAAATGAGACCCATTCTTACAGTTCTAAGAGCTTGGAATCAACCATGCCAAAATAAAACTGGAATCAATCATGCTAAAAAAAATAAAACAAATAAGAGCTAAAAACAAGAATTGAGTGAACATGATTATACCTGTAATATCTACCATAATCAGCAGAGAGGCAGAGCTTGTTATTCATAGGCATTTGCTCAATAGTGAACTGGGTATAATCCGAGAGCGAATCCAAGACGGACTTGATAGTATTCTTTGGTGGCACATGAATATACTCATCAACATCAAAAAAGAACATCCACTTGGTCATAAACTTATACCTATGCAAACAATCATTTACAACCATAAACTGATTATGGTAATACCCATCAAACCTCTCTTGTTCTTTTATATCTTGCAATGTAACATACCCCAATTCCATCCATGGCTTCAAAACCTCTAAAACCTCCTCATGAACCCCACCAGCATCATGTATAACAAAATGAGATCTTTTCCCGAATAGTCTCACATGATAAGCAATCCATTCCCTCACTCTCTGTGGACTCAGCCCACCGTATAAAGATGACCCACAATACAAATAATCGTATTTAGGCTTTGAACTGAAAAGGGACATGTTTATATCTCCTGGAGATTCATTTAAAACCTCGAATCTATCAGTAATGTTAAGATTTTTATCACCAGCGCCTGATGTTGAGGCTTCCAAGAACAACTTCCCCCCTGAGTTTTCACTATTAACCGCCTCTGAAAAGGTACAGTTCACTACAACAACGGTGTAAACATGACCGTAGCCCCAATCAGGGAGCATTTTGTAAGAAACAGTGGAGAAAGTAGAGTTAGATGCAGAGGACGATTGGGGGACCCACTCACATTGGTAAGTGGGTTTCGAGTAAACATGGAGAGGTTTTGATGCAAGGCCAACGATTGCGAAAGTGTTGGGTCCGCCTCTGTAAGCACCCATGGTAATGAAATTATAAGCAGCCGAGCCATAAGGGTTAAAGACTCGCTTGATAACACCGTTGTCAGCCACTTGATCTTTTTGAGTGGAGGGCGGAGATGGGGCTGGAGGCATGGTTGGGGTACTGTTGAGGGAAGCGATGGAGGTGGTAGTGTTGAGGGAAGCGATGGAGGTGGTATTGTTGAGGGAAGCGATGGAGGTGGTATTGTTGAGGGAAGCGATGGAGTTGGCGGTGGTGGAAATTCTAGTGATGCAAAAACGGAGATCAGAAGCGGAGATGGTAAAACGCGAAGGTAGAGTCTGGAAAAGAGTAGCAATACTGCAAATAACTAAAAGAACTGTTAAAAGAAGTTTAAGCTCGGCAGCACAGGAGTTCATAACTACACAAGACACAAACATTTTTTTCTTGTTTTGCTCCCCCCCACCTCTCTCTTTCTCTGATCTCTCTTTTCCCATAGTAGATGGATTTCGGAAGCCTCTATATTCTCTCTTAGAGAGAGAGGGAGTCGATGGGGATATGAAGATGCAGAGGAAGAAGCTCTCTCTCTCTGTATTTCTTGCTGGTATCTTTTAGAGTGTGTAGAAGGTCTCGTCTGCTAGCGTCTGTTTTTATTGAGTTTTTTGTGTGTGCGCGCTGCACTGCAGCGTTCGGTCTCGAACGTAAACAAAATAAATATATATTTTTTAAAATTATTTTGATAAACTAAGTAAATTTATGTACATTTTAAGAAATGGTACAGGTAACTAATATTTTTAAATTTAGTAATATATCTTTCCAGGTAATTAAATAATTATTTATTTTCTAAATTATTGTGGATTTATCGATTATGTGAGCTTGAACTTCTATGTAGTAGGGATACGGTTTATACTGAAAAAAGAAAAAGAAAAAGAAAAAGAAAATAGCAGTGGGCCATGAGTGTGGGCAGGACAGTTTTGGTGGGGCATAACATTTATTACATTAACAGTACCGAAAGCAATTAAACCATCATTGCATTATAGAGTGCATAATATCTACGTAAAACACAGTAAATCTATTTTCTTAAAAAAATATCTCCACCCTTCCACTGTATTGTAGAAGTAACACCATTGATATTTTCTCCGATTTTTTAAATTATATAAATATAGCAGTAAAAATTATTAATATCTCCAGCGTTACTTTTTATATATATAAAAATATTAATATCTCCAGCATTACTTTTTTTTTTGTTTTATATATATAATCCTCTATTTATTTATAATTAAAATGTAAAGATTGCTCGTCTTTCTTCCTATTTTATTTTTGGAAACCACATCTCTGATGCTTTTGGATTCCACACACAAAAAGACTGTCCGCAGAAATAAAGACCGCTAGCCTTGGACAGGGACCACAGGACTCAACATTCCTCGTTTCTCCACGTGGACCGATATAGCTCTCACCCTCAAACAGTAGACGACTAGTCGGGAAGGTACAGGACCCTGTTATAATTCCTGTATTTGAGGAATTTTTTGACAGCTCATCTACGAAGATTGGAAAGCAGGGCAAGCTGCGCTTTGCCCAAAAAGATGTGGACACGTGTCTTGTCAACAATACCCTATGCGATCATGAGGACACGTATACCAGATTGATAGGTTGATCGAGCGATTTAAGCGATACTATGAGACTGGCCGACACGTATATCGTTTCCATTTATTTTTATTATGCGAGCAGGGTAGAATTCTTTTCCAAGGTGATTCTCCATTTATCGCCTTTCTCTCTCTCTAGTAAATTATAGATGATTTACTTTATTAGTTTTCTTCTATATTTTGAAAACAATGTGAAGGGACAGAGGGGCCCTTCACCGGCAGAGATACATCTCTGGGTTTACTTTTTTGTTAAACGCTGCTGCTGCTGCTGCTTGGTGAAGACTATCTGGTGTTGCTTATGTTGCCAACTACTGCTTGTTTTTTTTTATATAGATTTAATTTATTTTTTGAGATTCTCTTGGTCAAGGGATTTCCTGTGAATGTGATCAAAATAATGCAGAAAAAGAAGAACGCGTAATGGGAGACCCCAAGAACCTTCAAGTTTCAAACATGCGGTGGCGTGAGAACTGAGAAGTTTTTCTTGGATCGCTCAAAATTAAATAGAATGGTATGTTTTTTCCTCTAATAATTATGAATATTTTGGGAATGGTGTCTTGTTTGTAATCATGAGATTCAAATTTGGGGTAGATTACACTGAAAACTATCCCCGAAAATCTTAATTATTTTAAAAAACTATCATAATTATAGGAAGAAGTCAAGCACGTTCATTAAGAGGTTATTTAATTGGTATTATTTTCTTCTTCTCCTTATTATTATTATTGTTTTTAATAATGGGATTTGAATCAGGTGTGAAATTCTCAAGATGTCAAATGAGCCCAACACGAAACGCGGCAAGTAGGAGGTTATTTTTAAACAACTCTGCTGTGGCCGACAACAATGCTAATTTAGAATAATTATTTATCTCTGTATTTTATTTTATTAAAAAAAAACATTTATGTTTTAAAATGCTGGTGAAAAAATTTAAAATATATTTTAATAAAAGTTAATTTGAAAAATCACAGCTATTTCTATCATGACATAGCTGATTAGAGTTTACTATTACTATTAATAACTAGCTAATAAAGACAAAATAAAATATAGAAAATAAATATCATTATTTTAATTAAATTTAAAGATAAAAACAAAAACATGTCAAGTTTTCTAATTTTATTTTGATTTTTGAAGATTTATTAGGGGAAAACAATATATTTCAAATAAAAAAATAATAAACTTTTTTTTCTCATGGATGTTGAAAAGGCCCATAAGTAGCGATCCATGGACTAAAAATATGCAGGCCTGAATACATCGGATCGTGACAGTCTAGTCTAGGCCGCAAGCTATAACTGCAGGCTTCTTTTTACAGCCGCAAAGTCTAGAACCCGGGCTATGAAGCACGGCAGCAGAGGACAATTCGATGGGGTCACTCGCCCTCGTCCCCAGAGACTCGTAAAAGCCCTAGCTTGCACGAGCCGATGTTCCATGTATGCCTATGTTAAGATATTCTAGTGAAGGATCTAAGAAAGACCATGTTTATGTCCCTTGACAGAGCACGTGAATCCACATTCTCATGCTTGATTCCACCAAAAATTTAGAGGAGGAGAAGATGAAGATAAATAGAGGGGAATCCTGTGTAGAAGTTGCTGGCACAACGATGCATATTTTGTTGGGGGAAGGAAGAGGCCCCCCTCAACCCGAGCCAGTGCTTTGGATTGCCCTCAGATATATGCCCGCTTTACAGGAAGTTAAAGCCACAAGTTTACAGCCATCAATCATCATACATGTATCTCTGCAGTTTTTTCCTGCACAAAAGTTTAGGGCCGGGAAAATGGTATGCAGCTGAGAAGCTGAGAGCACGAGGAGGAGGAGGAAATGCTTGACTTAGGAGGCTGAGTTTTGGAAAATAAAGGTTCGAAATGATCTGCTTATGGAGACCCGTGATATTAATTTCAACACTATTTGCGCAGGCAAAAGCCTTCGAAGAGCAGCTAGCAAACAGTACATTCATTCATAATATTACAAGAGCTTGGTTATGCCCTTACAAGTTTGAAAAAATGACCATTACAAATGTATCCGGGCTACTTAGTATAGGAGATGAGGTGCAATGGCAACAAGTCACTAATTGTCTTGGATGGATCAAATTCTTGTGTCTCCAGAGAATATAATTTTCTTATCCTCGAGAAAGCTGAGGATACAACAATTCTTCACCAATTCACCAAGGGAGCGGACTAGAGAATATTTTCAGGAAGACTGGCCCCAAAAGCCCTGCACCAATTATCCTACCGGGGCCAGCTTAAGGGGAGAATAGAATTGAGGAGGGTGTGGTGGTCACAGAATTCGAAGCCAGTGGGAGCTGAGATCATACATCTGCCATTGCCTGCCCACCTGCACATGCTGGCTGTGCCCCCACTTCCAAGACTCCTTTAATTTTTCATTTCATCATTCCATTCTATCTTTAGCCCCATCACTGAAAACTCCCAAAAAGTTCTGTCTTCACATAACTATATGACATTACAAAGCAGCATTAATGTATATATGTAGTTAGGTAATCAAGCTAATTAACTCTGTTTCTCTGTGGTCACACTATATGCCATGTAAAATGTTAATCATGTCCCTTCTCTCTGTTTTCTTTCTTCCCCCCTTCTGATGCTGCCACTTGGAAATCAACTTCATCTACGAAGGTGAGGCTAGAGCACCGGGAAGTTGAGATTCCAAGGCCATGTATTGAAGGTGCCTTGGACAGGTGATCAGGTGGTCATTGCGGAGTCCGCCTGCTTGCATGAATGAATGGATGACAGTTGGGCCAACAAATCTAAAGCCTCTCTTCACCATGTCTTTGCTTATGGTTTCTGATTTTGAGGTCCTCACAGGGATCTTTTGGCATGATTTGTATCGGGTGAAGATAGGTTTGTGATTAACATATCCCCACAAGTACTTGTCAAATGACCCAAATTCCCTTTTAACCTGTAAAATCAAATTAAGATAATTTATAATTTACACAGTGAAGTCTCTCGATCATGTTCAATTTTTAAATGATTTTTATGATTGTTAATGAACTAGTAAATCAATCCCCACCAAAGATCTTTTCTAGAAGAAACTTAATAGCGCATATTTTTTTACCCAAAGAGAATGTCATTAGTGAAGTAAGATGTTTGATTCCATCAATATATAGTCAAAAGTGAAGAGGTTGAAATGACTGATAATAAATAATGAACAGGTGACGAAAGCTATGTTGCATCACCTCCAGAATCTTATGAGAGTTGTCCACCACTCCTCGAACTTGGCTTGTGTCTATGCCATACTCAGCACTGATTGATGCTATTTTCTTTTCAGTGAATCTGGCAACAACTTCTGCATCAAACCCTGAAAAGGCCTCCCTGCAGTAGACATTAATGTCAAAAATGAAAAGAAAAAAAATTGCAGTCACGATTTCTCTGTCAATTAATTCAGTGCAACCAATTCTATTTTTTTTTTCTCTTGTTGAAAGCGCACACCTGAATGCCTCTCTTTTCTTCAAGACTGAAGTCCAATCTGAACCAACTTGCGCACCGGTCAGTACTAGCAATTCAAACAGCAGCCTGCATAATAAGAGTCCTTTAGGTCTATGATTCATGAGTGCCGTCGTATACTTTGTGTATGAGTGAAGAGAACTTACTTATCATCATGGACAGGAACGCCCCATTCTTCATCATGGTAAGCAACATAGATAGGATCTGGTGAAACATAAGTATAGACTGAACACTTTAGGTTCCTGTTTTTTTTTACCCTTTAATTGCATAGAAAGGTTAACTCAATCAAATGGAATGCCAGTGATTCTTTTAATACCTGAATTAGGAGTGATAAAACTACATCTCTTTTCCTCTCGAGAGATGGTGTTTGTAGCCGGAGAATCAGCAGGAACAACTTTCCCTTGATACTTAGCAGACTTAGTTCTCCCATAATGAGCAATTCGCATTTTTCTTTGTTCTTGCATAACAGCAACATGTTCCCTCCTAGCAGCAGCTATGCTACCTGGAGACTCAATTAACAAAGAGGAGTGTTTCATAGCAAAAGGGTCAGCAAACTGTGGAACTCCTGCAGTGCAAGATTTCTTCGACTTATTTACCAAACTAGCTGTCACTTTTGTTGTGCTACGTGGTGTTAAAACCTTTTCAGCACTAGTATTTAATCCTTCAGCAACCTTTCCTCTCTTAACTGCAGAAGGTATAGGCGATTTTAACTTGGGAGAGATAGGAGGGGACAGTTCTGAAGGCTGCTTAGTTTTTGTACCTGCGGCATTACCAGCTGGTTGCATTAATGGTATAGGTGGTACTGCAGCTGGTTCCTGAGCAGGAGACTTTGCAGGTGAGTTCCTTTTCAGTGAATGGCTTCTTTCCAAGCTAGGAACTTGATTGGATTTTGGCTGAAGGACCGGACGTCCATTAATCTTAGCAACAGCAGTACCAATATTATTAGTACTTTGTTGCAGCCTGGATTTAAAGGAACACATAGTGAATATGTGCTTTGTATGGACAGCAAAAATAGAGGAGGGTGAATGATTTGGTGCAAGAAATTATTGAGTGAGATGAGATATAGGCAATGGAGAAGGCAAAGGACTTAAGGAGGTTTTGGGAAGGATGTAGGGTTTATAAACTGGAAAGTGGGGACAGAGTAGCGGGAGTGGTAACATGGGTGGGTTGGGGTCTGCCATCCATTTTCTTAGAGGCATTGGGGTCATGCGACCACAAGGATGACAATGACTTCAGGGTATAGATTAGAGTTATTAATATTTGTCCCGAGAAAAAAAGAAAAGTGTGCGGGGATGGTGGTAGTGCTAATGCCAGCCTTCTCATGGACCCTCAAACTGCCACTTTTTCTTTGGTGCCTTTACTGCTCCATAGTCCACGATCTATTTCCTAATCCCAATTGGGAGTGAGGATCAACGAGATAATCACTGCTCTCTTGAGCTTGCTGGAATTCTCAAGTACTTAAATATCTGGTTTCGGTATGATATTAGCTCAAGTTTAGCTGCTGAACTAATCAAATTAAAGTAGCTAAAATCTTCTGGGACCTTCTGTTATGGTTATGGCAGGCCTTGTTCTCATCATTGTTTAGAGCAGCTTGTCTTATTTTAATTTTTATCTTTTTAAGATGACGACTATTCATATCAAATGGTCCCAAATCCCAATTGTGAGACAAATGGACCATCTTCATTGAACTTCAAGCCTTTTTTTTACTCAACAAATTAAATTTCATGACTTTGGTTCATATATAAACCCTTGAGTGTTTTAATTAATAAATGATTGAATTCATTTTATACTATATAGCAGGGATTCAACTTGCAGTATATGTATAGTCGAAGAGAAAACATGTTCAACTATCTTAGGCTGTACAAAAATCTTTGATGGCACTATCCACATTTTTACCCACAATATTATTGCTAAAAAAATGACTTCGACGTTAGTTCTTACTTGATTTTCAATCGATGGTGTCATTGATATAGATGCATGAAGAATGAATTAGTGGGTCAGAAGTCTTACTTTCTCACCAGAGAGATATTATACTTCACTGACCAGGAAAGCTCACAGTATCTGTAAAACTTGGCACCAGATAACCATGTGACTTGAGGGTGACAATGAAATGAATTTAAGAGCGAGTCATATATCTCCACATGTATAGATTTGGATTGATTTAATAGCCAAAATCAATCTAGTGGCATCGGTTATCTGTAAATTAGAGCAAACCAAATGCACAGTATGATTGTGGAAGTTCTAAACCTGAGTAATCGGTGAAGAAAATGAGGATGTTGCTAGAGATTTGGGCTATATTTTAATCTAGAGGCAGCTCCTTTATATATGTCCAACTTGGATAGATAAATCAAAACCTGAAGAAGTTTTTTATTTTTACTTGCATGTCCTTGATAAGCAAAGAACATCAAGGATAGGATTTGGGGCACGCTGGCCTTAAAAGGTTCACACGGAGAGCTGTGGATCCCAGTATTTAGGGCTGCTTTGATAGCAATCAACACTCCAGAACTACCATTGATGTCCAATCTACATCTTGGAGCTTTCAAGCAATTTTTAACAGCGCACATGACTTGAACAATGATAAGGCTAGGGTAATTAATGACAAAAAATGATGTTTTGATATCATCTACAGTTAATTTTGTCGGGTCAATTACATGACTGGCCCGAGCATCTGTTTCCTCTATAGGTTTATCTGTAGAACTTCAAACACAAATATCCTTCAAGGGTCACACACAACTACACACACACACACACACACACACACACACACACACACACTGTGATCCCAATACGGAATGTGTTAGAAGTGTTCTGCGTGTTTGATTTCTGAAACAAAAACGAGGCAAGATGGTCATACAGTGCAACATATTTATGATAATGATTATAATAAAATCATATTTTACGACCTTATGAAAGCAGAAATGCAACATTGAATATAATTAAGTAGCCAAAGGCTTACACATATTTTTTCAGAAGGATTGTTAGGGTTCTTACGATATCAAAATCCCTTTTTTCCCCCGGTGTAACTTGAATATAAATGAAGGAACAAAAAAATATATTACAGTAAAATCTCAGTCAAAATAGCAATAATTTTGTGGTAGTGAATTTATTATTTTATTTATTTTTGTAAATTAAACTGATGAATAGAATATAGCATATAAAAACATTTCGAGGCTTCTCTCTATTAACTTAACATATATCCAGGTTGAAATGTTATTAGAGGAGGAACAAATCATGTGCTTCTCTAACACACTTGCATCAATAACGAGAGACATTTCTTAGACAAATTCATGCGAAAAACATTATCGACATTTTGTTTAGTAGGTTGTCTGATTTTCTCATTGATTTGACAAAAAAGAGGGTCAGTAGTCAATTACGTACCCCTTCCCTGATCTCTGAAAAAAAAACTGCCTACTCAAATTCAGAGAATCTGTACAGAAGATTAAAGTATTTGGCATCGCATATTTGGCCGAATCAAAGATTACATTAGCAAGTTGCTTCTTCTTTTTTTTTTCTTAACTATAAGTTGCTCTTCTTTTGGCCCACGATATAGGTAGTCACAGAACTGTACAAGCTCACCAGTGACAGTATTGTCTAGATACATGTAAAATTCTATTGCATGTTTCTGCACTGTAAGAATTAAACTGTATTAAGGTAAAATATTTCACAAGAGATTGCAAGTAGCTTAAACAATATTCTTGATGACAATCCTGATAATTAAGGGACAGAATACTATGAACAGCAGGTAAAAACCTGAATGTTAGATGTCTTTATGCCTTGTATAGCTTTGGGCATGCAATCGACGAGAGTTTCTATATCTAAGAATGACAAGGAAGACTTTCATGCAGTTTCCACAAATTTATCTTATCAGACCTGTTCTAATTCCAAGAACGTTAATGCCATGGAACCCTTCCATATAGTTTTCATATATTAAGATTAGTTCTTCTTGGTACTGATAAGCACTTTCTTGACTTCTTTTTCATAGAGAAAACCTTCTAAAATGCATTATTGTACTTCATGAGAACCAAATGTTGAGTTTTTCTCATATCCTTGAGCAATCCGCAACAATTTTGAACTGGTCACGGGATCATGAAAAGTGCTACTTAACTAATCTTGTTGCTAAGTAGGCTATTCTATGGTGGGACATCCTCGATATCGACATGCTCTCCAATAATATGTATGGTGATGTCCACTCCAAGAAATTTGAGACACAAAACCTTACACCTTAGGTACTAATTAGCCGGAGCTGGTTTCACCTGTATTTATTTCTGTCTCAGCAAAACAGGGTCTAATTATTTTTTAATTCCATATAATATCTATGAAATTATAGCGCATCTTTTAATTTTTCATCGTGTACCTGGAATATATAACTTGATAATCTTTGTTTCCATGCTGAAATTTTGAAGATTTATTCATGGTCTGTTACCATTGGTCAAGCAATATTTTTGCAGCTCATCTTCTTTCCCTGCATGCAAGCTATAGTTTTAATTTAATGTTCAATAATTCCTCTGGAAACTCACATCAAATTCCAATGAAACGGTAACCAAAAAGAAAAGAAAAACTTAAATGAAGATTAGCACACATAGTCCTGTCTCATGAGCTGTAAGAAGCCAATCTTGATCCCAATGAAAGGGAAGGGCTAGGTGGCTTTGTCCCATTTGTGTACTAATGTCCAAGTTAACAGAAGGCCAAAGTGCCCCAACAAGTCCAAAATGGTACCGGCATCTCTCAGCGTCAGCATTCTGTATGACAATTACCAAATCATTTATAAAAGAAAATATAGATCAATATAAATGTTGAGGTCAGAGACTTATCATAATGTATATTCAAGTGATTTTACATCCAATATAAAGGGTGCCCTTGGCAATTTCTGAATTCATCGGGACCTTGTGTGTACGATCCCTCATTATCACAGTTTCTCTATTCAATGGACAGCACATTGATGAAGAAGAAGAAGAAGAAGAAGCCTAGGTAAATTATACAGCAACAGCCTACCGAGACTGTTAAATTTTCCTACTCAAAAAACATTTACAAACAGGAGACGTTACCGATCCGATATTCTTGTGACTACAAAGATTAGATGGTTATATTGATCCAATGAGGTGAAAGAAGCAAAGTAAAAAAATTGCCTTTTTCCAAAGCCAGCAATAAATGCGTTAAGTTATATGAAAAAGACGGTCCTCTAGAGCAAGAACTCGTTCACCAGTTCACTATGAATCCAGGTATGCTCGCACGACATCCAATATTGGAGCTCGACATATTGGACATTTTCCACAACTCTGCCGCAGCTCGTGGGCGCATTTGAGACAGGTGCACATATGCCCACATCTGAAACATATCGGCATCATAACAGGCTATTAATGCAGCACATGACACTGGAGAGAGTAGCGATGAAGGTTCAAAATGACAGAGTTTCACAAGCAAGTACCTGTACAGAAAAGAGTCGACCGGCTTTTCATAGCAGATACAGCAGCTGCGTTTGTTTGGTCTCCTATCAGGCGAATTCTTTCCATTCCCTTGAACTGTATCTGTAATTTCAGACTTGAATTGTTTAACCACCTCCAAGTTGCAGAAGATTAAGATTTACTGTTGAATTACTACCTAGCAATACCCTCTTGCATGACCAGTGACCAGGAAAAAAAAATGAAGCAAATATTTGTAGTAAATGCAAAGCAATTCCCCATTTCAAAATTATATAGATATAATATTAGGTTGATTAAATTATTTTAAATGGTTTGGAGGAAGGCAAATAAGTTTTCTCAGCTCACCTGGATGTCCTTCCTGCGCCTTCAAGGAGTTCTGCAAATTCGTTTGCATTTCCATGCAGGTCTGAATTGATTTTCGGAGCTCTGACATTTCACGCTGAAGTTGCTCCATATGTGCTTTTAAATCGTACACGATTTCCATTTCCTGATCGTTTAGAGTGTTATTTCTTTCCTCATTAAGTTATTTAAGAACCTGCGAAGAAGGTAACTGCAAACTGTATAGTGAAAAAACTCACTAGTGATGAATGGCTTATAGAGGAAGAGTAGCGCCTATCTTGATTGGAAGCTTGAGATTGAAGAGGTAGGTACAGAGGTGTAGTTTGAGCCTGTTCACAAACATCAGCAAGTTCATTATCATCACTGTAATTCCATGTCCTGAACGGATATGGAGAATGCTGAGATGGTGAGGATTGATCAAAATAGTTAGTGGCTTCCATATATTGATGGCTAGATGGGCTTCCTTCTTCTGATATGCATTCTTCTTCTATTGTCTCTTCCACTTCACTTCTTCCATCCAATTCATGCACCTGTTCATGTTCGTGCTCTTGTTCTTCTTCTTGACTGCCTGCTGAGTGTGAGTGCCTTTGGAAGTAAGACAGCATCAGCTGTCCCATTCTCTCCTGACTGTCCTCTTCTAATTCTTCATCTTCTTGACTGGCTTGTATTTGTACATGAGATATCATCAATTGATCTATTCTGTCTCGTAAGTCACTAGCAAGAAAATTTGAGACTGTTCCTCTGCAGATGTAGTGTGAAGCATCAGATTTATGGACCATGTAAATCAGTCTATTTATTATTTTATGAAAATGCTGGTGGTGGTTTTATATTGGCAAATAAGGAAATCAAGGCAGATTATCTTACCTTTCAAGGAGTTGCCTTATCTCGTCATTGTCTGAGCTAGTAGTAAGCTTCTCTTCATACCGCGCTTTTCTTTGATTTTCCCAATAACTTCGAGGGCGAGCTATATCACTAAACCAATCATAATTGATTTGTTCAAAATAATCCTCATCCTCCCCTCCTATCTCATTCTCATCCCAGTCATTTAAGGGTGGTGTTGTTTCAGAAGTTTCTGGTGGATCAAAAACTTGAAGCAGCACGCTTGTTCCTTGCCATGTGGCATCAGAAACTGCACAAGTTTCTTCATGAGCTTTTTCGTTGACCTCACCTGTGGCTGGTGCTGAATTATCAACTTGGGGTTCACTCTCTGGCTCAGAACTAGTAGAAGTTTCTTGCTGACAACTGCCCTGCAGACTTGTTCCTTGCCGTGAGACACCCGACACCGCGCAAGTTTCTTCTTTAACTTTTTCAATGACTTCACGTGTGGATGATGCTGAATTCTCAGCTTGGGATTCACTCTCCTTCTCGGTAGTAGTAGAAGTTTCTTGCTGATGACTATCAGAAGTCAGCTCATTGTGTACGGTAGTATACCTACGCATACTGCTATTGACCATCTCTGTAGTGCTTGTTGGAGTAGTAGTGTCACTCAAATTTGTGGCTTGCTCCACTCCCGCACTAAATCTCTCCCTATATTGAATTCGGATTCCAGGTTAGAAAAGGGCTAATAAAAAAGAAAGATAAGTAGGAAATATTACATTATTATATTGGCCAAAAGAAGCTGAAAGTGGCTAAATGTTTCAGCATCAATTATCTCAACACATTTGAGTAGAGTTTATATGGAAGCAACAATTGGATATGGCCTAGAAACAAATCCAGATTGATCCGATTCTCATACAATATGATTATTTTCTATAAATTCTCAAGCTATGCCCTAAATTTAGATTTCATCAGTCAGTAACTCCCTACATATGCATCCCAATCACTCTTCGTGATGCGTACTCAAAAATCCACTTGCTGCTGCCATTCTACTTTTACCAATTTGACAGTGCTATTTCTGATTATTATGATTTGCAAACTTCAACTTTGTAGCAAGATGTAAATGACAGATATCATCAGCTTGTTCAGTAAATATAGAGAATGTCTCTGAGTTGATCAATTCACAAAAGAGCATATGAAATGAAAGCAAGGAAATAATTCACTTGGTGGTAGACATAAAATTATCATAGAAACAATCTAATTCCAGCAGTATGAACAGTAGCATTCACTTTGAAAACATAATATTTGCTTATAGGTGTTACCAGGCAATAAATATTAGTTTTAAGATACCATGGATCGAAAACTGGATGAAATTCACAATTTTACAGATGGTTTTCATCTGGGCGAGTTAACTGCCTATGAAAGCCTAGATACGAGTATTGTGACACCTGAGATGCATGATGGTAGACCCTTGTTGTGAACGGTCACTATTGCACGATGTTGTTGATTGAGATGATCGGGGTCGCTGTTGATCTTCAAACGCCATGCCCCGATGCAGGAATCTCAGGCGAAGCATGGACTATAGAAGCATTAAAGCACACAAATAAATATATGTTTTCAAATGATAGGAACTAAAAAGATAAGACTAATCAACTGCGTTGCAAAATGACGCTAACTTCTGATATTGAAATCAAGAAATGAATGAAGAACTTGGATTCACCTGGATGCGGCCACGTTGAGCAAATTTTGAAACAGCTTGGCGTTCTCCTAACCAGCCAAGCTCTCTATGCCTTTCTTGCTCCATATGCAGAAGTAAATCATTAAACGCTTGTCGCCCTCTTATCTTTGGTGAATTTACAACCTGTGACAAGACTTTCTGCTCTATCCGATCAGAACCTGAAGAATTCCTACGCTCTCTGGATAGGCAATCACCAGCACTGTTCAAATTTTGATCGTGATCATTTCCTTCAGATGTTAGTCTCCTAATGATGTCAACAATCTTAACTTTCTCCGGCTCCCCTGCATCTGTATCCCTGAAATGTATCGATGAAGGTGCAACCTTCACCATGCCACAATCCACAAAAGTGTCCTCTTTTGTACTAGAGTCGGCTATATCAGGTTGTCTTGATCTCTCTACAGCGCTGGATGACGCAGTTTCAATCTGGCTAGATGCAGAAATTGTCCCGCTTTTGTTTTGTTTTGTAGTAGAGTCGGCTATATCAGATTGTTTTAGTCTCTCTTCAGTGCTGGACAGAGCAGTTTCCGTCTGGCTAGATGCAGAACTTGTCCTGCTATTGTTCAGGCTATGGGACCTTTTCAGGCACGCATCCGATCGATGTAGCCTTGCCTCCCATATCTGAACGAGAGAAGAGGCCCCGGGCTTCTTATTTACGGAGGAATCATCGGATTGACATGTAGAATTTTCAGAGTCGTGAGAGTTCTGTTGCATCGGAGGTGATTTCTTCAAAGATGTAATCAGCAACCCTGCCTCCTCGCTCTGTCTCTCAATTGTTGACACCATTTGTCGAGCCTGCATCGCGGCCCATTGGTCAAGAATTCTCGCTTGCTTGCTACTCCTAGTCGAAGAATCATTTACATTCTTGGCAATGCTATCTTGGTTATCCGGTAAGCGCCGTAAGTTTTGATGATGATGATCAATATTGGTATTAATACGATTTCCTGGATTCTCATTAGAGGCAGAATCAGAAGATACAGAGATGCAAGTATGGAGATTTTCTCTAACCAATCCTTGAAGATTCTTCTGAAAAGCAGCAGCAGTAGCAGCCGCCCTGGCATTGCTCTCTCTATTACATCGTTCATGCCGATTGTGATCTCTTAGAACACAAACAATCGGTGAAGACGAAGCAATCTCAATCTGGGAAGAAGCCATAAGTCTAATAACGTGACATCACGACATAGAATAGAATGAATGCAACAATTTCGTGCTGGCCATAAACGAGATACAACCCATTTTTCCAGAGAAAAAAAAAATGGATGCTCGGGGGAGGGTTGTTGACAAAACCAAACCTCAGAAACCCTAAGCGGTAATTCTGGACCACAAAGAAACACAGGGATCTTATTTTCAGGATGCTACTCTATCCACCACCAGAATACAGCTAATTTTAGGAAAACTGTTGTATCGCCTTAAAAAAATGAATGGCATGGCGTTGACAGGACTAAAATATCAGAAAGCAGGAGAAAGATTTGGATACGGCCTAGGTATGATCGAAGGAAACAAATTCTGAGGAAACTTCATACATAAAATAAAAACAGGTACCAGTGTTCTTGGTATGGTGAAAGAATAGGAGAGAAGGGAGACCTTGGTTCCTCTCTCTCTTTTAGCCGTTGTATTTCGTCCGGTCCATAAATTCTAAGTTCATAAAAATAAAAAATGGCTGTCACAAGAGACCAACTCTTTTCTGTACATACCATATCTGTAAACACCCTCTCTTTTTTACTCGACTGGTTTAAATATTTGCTAATTATTTAATTAGCTTGCCATATTTTTTCATGCAGAGCTTGATTTTAGGGCAAGAGAGCAACCCTGTTTATATTCCAACGCTGATCGAGGGAAAAGGGCATCATAGAAAATAGAAAATAAATCACAAGCAGCAGTGAAATTGCTCTGGCAATTAAAATAGAGAGATTTATATGAAATTGCAAATAGAAAATAAATTACAAGCAGCAGTGATCAATGACCATTGGAGTGCAGGGAAAAGCTAATTGTAAAATAAATGTCTCCTTGGGCAAGGACGAGCAACGTGAAAGCTCTTTAATTTTGGCTTTTATTATGGCCTTTCAAATTTTAACACTCGGTAGTCAGGACAGCTATTTGATTCATTTTCAATATTTATCGGAAAATAAATTGAAAGTTTTTTATATTTTTATTTTGAGAAAAAAACAGTATTTTTAAATTATTTTTATATATTGATATCAAAAATATTTTTTAAAAAATAAAAAATATCATTTTGATATATTTTTTAACAAAAAAATAATTTCTAATATAACATCAACTATACTCCTAAACAAAAATATTAAAAAGGCTAGCAGGGTCTTGGCCTAATGATAAGTGAAGTGCTTGCCCCTTCATGATACCCGGGTTCAAGTCTTGTTAGACATGTCTGTCATTCCTGTAGTGCCTTATATGCTCACTAGGCTTGCAGGATGTTTAGTAGATCCGGGGATTAATTATAGTACGCACAAGCTGACCCATACACCCGGTTATATAAAAAAAAAACAAGGAGAGAATATCAAAGAGATAAAATAAGATAAAAAACCAGATTAACCGTAACGTTTTGTTTTGAGAGGGAAACTTTGTGGCTTATTATTTGAGGCGGTAACAATTTAAGAAAATTAAATATTTTCCATATAATTTTATTTTTTTTACTTGTTGAGAGTAACTTTTTATATATTTTTATTCAATATAAACACATTTGTGTAGTTTTTTTTTATTTAGATTCGAGGAAACCATACCCTCCGGAAAGTATATTTTGTGGGCCCAGGTGAGTGAATAAAATCCCGGCTGTCCCAGGCTCTTACAAGTAGTGCACGCCCTGACTCGAACTCGAGATCTATTGTGTAGATTTCAAGTCTTTTGCCACAACACCATACCTCTTGGGACACATTTGTATAGCTACACACACACATAAAGACAATTGCAGCAATAGACTAGGAAGAATAAAAACTATTATTTTAATTGTTTTTTATTTAATTTATGAGTTTCTAATCAACTCTAAAATTATTTTTCAGCATCAAGGATTAGTATATAGACTTAGTTAGAACTAGTATAAATTGGATTGTTTGACTTATATATTTCTAACAAATAAAAAATAATTATTTTGGTGTCTTTCTATAGTTATGATTTTACTTGGTTTTTGATGATTTCAATATGCTTGTGGATATTCAAGGAATTTGACTAATAATAAACATGGGCTCTCTAGCTGCATCACTATTAATATATAAAAAAATTGGTGAAATATAAAATATGAATTTATTTTTTCATTTAAATAAACATCAAAAGGAAAAGAGGTTTTGAATTATTATTTTTTAAAACAAAAAAAAAGCCACGTCAAATTCGAGTTAGCGGCACGATTGGAAATATACTTACTAATTAGGTCATTAGGGGCACGATTTAAAAAAAATATATATATATAATACTTTCGAGAGTGGCTTTACGTCAGAGGCTTTCTGGCGGACATGACTGCATAGCAAATAAGCGAGTGGTGCCGTGGCCGAAAATCGAACAACCTTTCATACTCTTTGTTATACCCGGGGCGATATATTGGACCTTCACGAATTAAAGGGGAAAAAATAGATTTATTATAAAGTAATTTGAGAAAATTAAGAGTTCTAAATTATACACTGATTTAAAAGATTTAGATAAAAAGTTATTGTGCTTCAAGAAAAATAGATATTGAGGGTGTTTGGGAGAGCTGTTGTTGTAGCTTTTCAAAGTGTATTTAATGCCGAAATACATTAAAATGATGTTTTTTTATTTTTTAAAAATCATTTTTGATATCAGCACATCAAAATGATCTAAAAACACTAACCGTCTGTTTTTAAAATTCAAAAAAAAAAAAAAAATGGACCAAAAGCACCTAAAAACGCTTTTGGGTGGCTTCCCAAACACCCCCATTATTTTTACCACATCTAAACATTATCTAATTTATCTTTTACATGTCATTGCATATTCAAATTATTTCATGAACTTTATTTCACTATTTATTTTAATTTATTTCTAATTATTTGCGGGGGGGGAACATGATATTTCTCTTTAAACTTGTCGGCTTGACCTTTTACATTTAACTATATGTAGGTTTCTGAATACAAAAGGCCCATCAACTTGAAATCTTACAAAAACTTGATGCTCGCCTCTAAAAATGTAAACCTCATCGATTTATCTATTCATTAAAACTCAATATAAGTCCCTAAAAATAGAAGACTTGTCATCTTGGCCATTCACAAAAAAAAATTGACATTTATCCATGTAAATAAAAAACTCATTGACATGGCCCTCCGTGAAGCTTTAATGTTCATCCCTAAGAATAGAAGACTTGTTGATTTGGTCAATTGCATCATTAGTTCCTTACAAAGAAGACTAGTCTAGTTGGTTATTCATGAAAATAGCATATACCCTTAAAAATAAAAAGATTGGTTCTCTAAGCCAATCATGAAAATTCAATGTCCATCATTAAAATAGAACACTTATTAGTTGGGCTATTTGCAAAATCTCGATGTTTATCCCTAAAAATATAAAAACTCATTGATTGGGGCATTCATGGAATAAATCAAACCGACATATTTGAAAATAAAAGACTCGTTGAATTGGTCATTTCTAAAATAGACATAACACTTATATAGATTGTAAAAACCGAGTTCTGGCTCTTCTTTCTTAATATATCTAAAATAGATCCTGAAATGCATCACTCACCTAAAAGTTAAATCATATGGGAAAAGAAGTATAGCTATTCTCCAAAAACAATGTGGATTGCCACAATGTTTTACCACACTTTGTTATGTTGTCAGTGTTGAAGTTGAGTCTGGAACAACGTCGGTTATAGCAATATCTAAAAGCACATACATGCCCGTTGTTGGACGATGAAAAATAAAAATCAAGCCAAGCTAAAATTCATGTTCAACCACAAATGCATGAAATATGACCTTTTAGACTTGTTAGATCTATATACGATTATAGCAACTTAGGGTGTGTTTGGTATTGCTGTTGCTGTTGTGGTTAAAGTTAAAAAAAAAATCAGTTTCAAAAAAACACTTTTACTGCGGTTCAAAATAAACAGTGAAATGTTTGGTTAAAATTGTGGTTGAGTGTGAAGTTGAAAAAAAAAACAGTTTTGTGTGTTTAGTTGTGAGTGTGTTAGAGTGTAGTTACGGTTGCTTTTGAAAATGCTTTTTATTTAGAAATACATCAAAATTATATTTTTTTTATTTTTTAAAAATTATTTTTGACATCAGCACATGAAATGATCTAACAACACCGAGAAATTAAAATTAAAATAAAAAATAAAAATAAAAAAAATTTCAAATTTTTCAAAAGCATTTCTGAAACGTAATGCCAAATAGGACCATAGGGTATGTGTAGATATTTAAAAAATATAACGGATGATATAACTAAAAACAGAGATCTTTGAAATAAATGGTTTGTAATAAGATCAATAACATACCAGAGATAAAACTTGGTTAAATCAAGGCTTAACCGAGCTCAAATCTTCAAATTAACCAAGCTAGTTTTGATTTAGTATTCGTTCATGAATATTATTTTTTATTTGTATTTTTCTATATATTTTTTTAGAAATCTTCCAAGCTATATGAGTAGTTGTGGTCTATTTGTATACAAAAGCAACTTGTGCCATCATATTGGACTTGCTTTCCAAAATATCCCTTTTATCCTATGATGCCAGGCTGCTGCTATTCCTTAATAAAGTAGGTTTGTTCGGGCGTCTGAACAAAATGAAAAAAATAAAATTGATGAAAATTAGCTTGTTGTTGGTGGAAAAAGCTACTTGAAGTTGCTTCGTTGAAAACGCTGGTTGGAACGCGTTTCATGGTGGGCTATGTCACTATTTGCATGGTTTGGTTTCCATTTTGTTCATTACCAAACGGGCAGCACATAATTTTTTTTTGAAACGTGGTTCACACCACAAAACCAAACGGGCACTTAATCCAAGCCCACTAACAATAATATAAATAATATGTCATAACATACTAGAATTTTCAAAAACATACTCGCAAATAAAAATAACAAGATAACATGATAGTTTATTATTTTTAAAATAATATGTTGTCGTTTTAGTATGATGGAAAAGTGACTTCACCAATAGATAATTTACCGTAATATAAAAAAATAAATCAAGATGATATTGCTAGAAAAAAATATTCAACACGCCAATTCATATTCAAGTATAGTAAAACAATTTAATTTGAAAACAAATCTAGTTCATCAAAATATGGGAACTAGAGAATCACATTTCTCTGTTTTTTTATTCAAACATATTATTTGGGATTTGTTGTATTTATTTCTATTCTTAAAAAATATGTTTCTACAAATAGGTTGTGGCGCTTTCTATGTTTCTATAAATTTAAAATATACATGCATGCTCCTAGGTACTAAATTATTTTATTATATTTTTTCAAATTAAATTACATAACTCTAAATAATTTTATTTTTAAATTTAAACTATTTTAAAAATTAGTATATATATATATATATATAATCCGCTAAAATAATCTAAAACTAAAACATTTCGATTTAATTTAAAAAATAAATTACCAGGTATTTGACAACTTTGTACCCCCCTCTTTTTTCCCGCCATCTTTTATTTTGTATCAATTACAAAATGCGATAAAATGATGTCATTTTTATTTCAATTTAAATTTTGGATTGTTCTAGATTTTTTATCCAAATACTAATTGAAACGTTCCAGTTTTGTTTCGCTTATTCCATTTCAGCCAAATAATATTTTTTTTAAATAATGAATAATTTTACAATATCAATCATATCTTTTAATCCGACTGTTAGATTAAGATGAAATTTTACGAAGAGTCTCTTGACATATTTATGTATATTATGTTAAAATTTCAAAACAATTAGAAAATATAATGATCCTGTGAGATTGACGATGACATTCTCATAATATTATTTGTACCCCCCTCTTTTTTCCCGCCATCTTTTGATAGTGATTGCTCCGTCTCTCTCTCTCGCTTAGCAGATGAATTCTTTCGGAGAGACGAGAAAGGAACCATGACATGCCTATCTAATAATCAACTCAATCTGATGCAAGAAGTTCGTCAAGGGAGCTTCAAAATACAGATTAAAGCTTTGATCTCAGGTTTGTTCAGCTGTCATGGTGATTGAGAGTGACAGCGAGATTGAGGTTAGAATCTGGGGTGTTTCGGTATTCGTCTGCGTTTTTGAAGAGAAAAAAACGAACAGAATTTTTTTTTTAAATAATAATTTTTTTAATATTTTTATATATCAAATCTAAAATTTTAAAAATAAAAAAATATTATTTTAATATATTTGTTAAAAAAAAAAAACTTAAAAAATAACCAGGCTCGCAAAAAGTCACAATTCGAAGTTTGTAGTGTTCTTATGGAGAGTTCGATGGACCTGTTCAGTCATAAATATATTAAATTATTATTATTTTATTTATATATAATTTGTTAATTTTTTTTAATTTTAATATCTTTAAATAAAAGAATTATTTTTTTAAAAATATCATAATACCAAATATATATTAAAATTTTGTTTGATATTATTTTTAAAATAATAATTTTGTTTGAAAATATCTTTAAATAATATATATATTTTATTTTTTAAAATATATTTTTAATATTAACCTATTAAAATAGTGTGTGTGTGTGTGTGTTCTTTTTTTAATACCGAAACAACATATCAACCTGCTTCATGAACTCTAATTTTAAAACGAAGCATTTACAGCAACACCACCTGTTGTTTTTTTAAACTTACCCAGAAACAACCTCCTCGTACCTCCTGAAAACGGGTAAGTGAAGACAGCTCGTGTCACTCTCATACTCCATACTCTCTACCTCCCTCCCTCTCTCTCTTCCTTTTTACAATTACATGTAATACAGAAGCCATTTACAAAAATCTATATGTTATAACATTGAACTTTTTCGGGCATGCCTATCAAATGCTTGCTAAAATGCCTCAAAAAAATCACAATTCGTAAAGTTGCATCAATGATATACGTGAACGCCTTCGATGGAGGGCATGAGTAGCCTTGGTTTGATAGATTGACTTTATGGGCCATTTCAAAATAACTTATTTTTAATCATGATAGTCTACTTTCAGAATGATTTGATGTGTTTGACATTGCATGATTAGATTTATCTCTAGTTCTGCCAAAAAAATTTCATGTTTTTCAATTGCGTTAATCCAGTGTTGCAACTTGCTTTCATGAAAATGTCGAAGCTTGCCCCTTCAATTTTGTACTTATTGTAAACTTGTTCAGCTAACGCTAGAATCATTATGGAGATTGACAAAATTGACGAGCTGAAGAGTTTTCTCAAGGTTCTTCCTCCGGTTGGATTTTGTTGCGTCTATGGCTCATCTCTCCATCCAAATAATAGCGACAAGGTTTTCGTTAATTCTATTGAATTGTTTCTTTATGCTTCATCTTTCTTCAAATCTTTAAAATGTATGGTCTTGTTTCTTAGTAACTATTGGTTTTGTAGTCATCCATGGTAGATTTTATTATTGGCGTATCAGATCCCAAGCAATGGCATTCTGAGGTAATTTTATACAATTTAGAAACATATAGTGTGATGTCTCACCTTTTCAAGTTCTGGTATTTTTGTATATCTCACTCTATTTTTGGTTATCACACTTCCAAGAATATGGAATTGAATGAAGATCACTATGCCTCCTGGATGGTGCCCCTTGGCGGTGCAAAACTGGTGCATCTTCCTCTCCCTCTTTTTTTTTACTGCCTCAATCCTGAGACATTAACTTATTTATTATTTCAGATTACTCAAGTTGCAGATAAGATTGGTGTAGGAGTGCACTTTAATCCTTTTGTAACATGGAATGACAAGGTATTTGCTAAGAATACTGTGAATTAGAAAAGGGAATCAGGTCTTACATGCACCCCGATACTTATATTCAGCTTGTCTTACCTTAGCATGTCATTTCAGATCATGTCACGTTATCCTTATTCCACTATTATCGTAACTTCAAAAGTGTTTGATGAATTCATTTCAGATGCTCAAATACGGTGTTGTTAGGCTGCATGATTTGGTTCAAGATGTACTGCATTGGGAAAGATTCTATTTGAGTGGTCGTCTACAAAAACCGGTGCGTCTTGTCTGTTATTTTATACCCATCTTCTCTAGTCTGTTCTGTGGATTTTCTTGTTGTTTGCTCAATTTTTTTTCCGAACCTTATTGGATAGGTTACATTGAAATTTTTTCAATGTAAAATAGACAAGAACTGAGATAGAATTTAATTCAGATTCATATTGCCTTCTGGAACAAAACAGAAATGAATCGAGTTAGAAAACCAAAATCTGTTGAAGTTGGTTCAATTTTTTATATTTGTAGAATAGGCTGCATGAGTGAATTTGTCATTCCAATTCCAATGCGTGTGCTTAAGATCATTCAGATATATGAATTGGATTGGATCAATTAAAAGCTTATTCATTTCATCTAATCCAGGGGTTTTAAATAAATGGCATATCTTCTTGTGTTATATTCATGTTATCCTTGTAGTCTCCATCTGAAAATAGCTGGAAGAATGATGCTTCTTCCAAAGGTGAAAAGATCACCTAAAACAATTTGTATGATAATGTCTTAAGTGCTAAGAATACCCCTGTGAAGAAATTATTAACTATTTGTATTAAAGGACTGGTTAGATATAGAAAGAGCATATTCCATGTTTATTTAGCACTTACTTAAAAGAATATTCAAATGACACCTTAGAATACTAGTGTGCATATAGGCTTTGAAGTCATGAACTAAAAATTTATGCTCCATAATAAATCAAACCCTAAAACCAAGCTCAAGCTTAGTTTGTTTGATCATTGAAACTATCCAAATCCTTTCAACGAGCTGATTTACAACTTTTTTTTAATGATTAAAGTCCCTTTTGTGTGTTTGACATGCACGAAAAAGAGTAAGCATACTTCTTAACAATTCTTTGGAGGAATTTAATACTTAGAAAAAGATTTAAGATTTCTAAGCAGTAAACACTAAATCCTTGCCTTAGTTATTCTCAAATCTGGATTATTTTGTTTTCTCAAATTTTCTCATTTCTTGCCTCTGGCTATCAGGAAAACTGGAGGATTGTAGTTGGCTGACAGTAGTGTAAAATCAGCTCCTTCCATTTCATGATATAGATTATAATGAAAGAAGAAAAGGGATTTATATAGCCAGCCATAATTAGTCTGGGACTTGGGATTTATTGAATTGGGTTAGGTATTTTGATTTGTGTACAGTCCCAAATGGTGCTACTTGCAACTGATCCATGATATGCTATTCTGGTTAGACCAAATTGTGATATTCTTCCATGACCATTAGTATCTCTGTCTGAAATTATAATTTTTTTCAGTGCCTTACGTAGATACATTTTAACATCCTCTTTTTAAATTGTTTGCTTCTGATCAAAACATAAGAATCTATATTTGGCAGTGTACTTTGTTTGAGGCCTTTTTATGTCCACCTTGCTTGCCATTAGGTCTCAATCTTCCTCTGTATCCCTTGCCTGTTAATTATGTTTTGCCATTCACAAATGTTAACATTTCTTTGAATTCTTTTTTACAGGTTCATATACTTGTGGATAATTTGGATATTGGAGATGTGAACTCTGTCAATCTGAGGGCTGCAGTCTCTGCTGCTCTTCTCCTTTTGCCATCCAAATTCACCGAGGTTTGTTCCTTTATTGGTGAACCATTATAGAGCTAATAGAATCCCCAACATATTCCATACTTATGCAGGAAGATCTGTACTCCAAAATATGTAGCCTCTCATATATGGGTGACTTGCGCATGCTTTTTGCAGAGGATAAAAATAAGGTAAAGATGCTTATAGCTTTTGATAGTGCTGATAAGCTTTGTAATTTGTGTGCACATGAAATTTTGTGATAATTGCTGATTCTATTGACTATTATAATAACTGATTTGATCTACTAAGCATTACTTATGCTCCTCAATTACATCATTTGATTTAACTCACTGTGAACTGTCAAATAAAGGGATAATTATTTATGAGGCTCCATCCCCATTGCATCAGAGTTTTTTGGTCTTTGATGACGAATCATTATTATATTTTGTCTATATTAAATGTTACTGGTTACTCGTATCACTTTGTTTGGCTGTAATCATTGGTGCTTCAACTGATTTAGCTTTTGCAGATATTGTTGATGACTTGAATTCTTGTGGTTTCTATGATATTTGTGATTTACAACTTATGCTGCTGAAGTTAGCAAATGGTGATCATTTCTTATGATAATTTGGAGTTTGTGTTGCTCATGCTTGTAACCACCTGTAGGTGAAGAGGATTGTTGAAGGACAGTTTGGTTTATTCCAATCGATGTATAGACCATTTCTAAAAGAATATGAGGCTAAAGAGTTGCTGACATTCTCATTGCCTAATTCTCATCAGGCTAATATCTCTCAGGTTTATTCAAATTTTCATATTCTCTATTCAAAACCTGTTAAATTTTGTACCTTCTATTGCATTTCTCTTTTCTTGAGAACTGACAGAGTAATTCAATCAATAATTATGAATCTTCTGGCCTCTAACCACCCACAGAATCTACGTGACACAAACTCTTTGGCTACAGTGTATCGAGCTAAAAGATGCCAAAGTTTTTTTTTTTTTTTTTGAGAACCAAAAGCTCATAATAAGGAACATGAAATTGGGGAATTCACATTTAATACACTTTTGGGAGTTTGAAGTTCAATCATTGTCTATCATTTATCATGAGTGGCAGCACTCGATATCATTGGCTTTTATCTATAATGCAGCATTTTTGGAAGCGGTAATGTTTCCAACGTGTTCTTACAGTTGAGTCATGTAACATTAGTAACATTTAGCACACATATTAGATATTTAAACTGCTTTCCCTGAAATAATGCCTTAACATATGTATTGTTATGATACTCTTTAACTTCTCATTAACATGTGTTTGGATTGACTACTTTGTCAATTGATATTTGTAAGCTTTTAGTAGATCCTTAGTTGAAAGCTAAAAGCTGTAGTCCTCAAGTCAGGCATTTATTTGGTGGCAGACTAATATTTATGGATACATATTTATTTATGATTTAACATAGTCATCTTTCAGCACCATTCAGAAATTCTTATAAAATCTCTCTCTCAAAACCAGGACAGCAGTTTATCAATGACTCATTCCTTAGTTCATTCGCTTCCTCCCCTTGTCAGAAGAAAAATGGGGATGAAGCTAGGAGAGATGCAAGTGCTGAAGGATTCTGGTATGATGTTTTTTTTTTATATGGATGTTTTATAAACTGAACGTTACTTATCTATGGTGCTAGTTGTTAATCTATATCTCTGGATTTTTCAAAGAAAATAAATATACTGAGTGATACTAAATTCCATATTACTATTACCATACTTAAAAGATGATTTAAATATCTTGCCCCAAGCCTTGTATCAATTATTGTTTCTAGGTGACTCATAAAATTCCCCATTTAACCACCTGGGGACTGGACAGTTTTAATAACGTTGAAATAAAATCTGCAGGTCGAGTTTTACATGAAGTCGTGATTGGTTCAAGAGAAGAGGCTGCCAAGAGCATGCAGAAGATTATCAGGCGTACTGTTATGGTTTCAAGTGCAAGGCAGGCCGTTTCTGGTTTCCTGACTGCTGGTGGTGTTAATGCTACTAGATATCTAGCTAATAAAGTGCGCAAGGCATGGAAATCTCGGACATGATGCAGCACATCCTCTCCCTTAATTCCTTTCTCCCCCCAAGTTTTGTACATACTTTGAAATAGTTCAGCCAGATTAATAGTTATATTTTCTTTACGAGGAATCCCACATGTGTCGGAACACCCCAGGTGCCTAAATTTCCGCCTACTTATGCAGCAGGTGAGTAGAAAGTATAAGCATTTTTACTCTAATACTGAGCAGGGCTTCCCAGTTTTTTTTTAAAAAAGAAAGGGCCATACGTAGATGAGATGAGGGATAGATACTTAGCGAGAAGAACGAGTTCTATATCGCTGATCTATTTCATACGTTGTAGAGGAGCATTTCATTATTTCCTTGCCACACTTGTTATTGAATTTCTTTTATCTAGGAGAGGAAAGTTTTGAATTTAATATAAATGATTTTGTGTAGCGTTGTTACTTCACCTTTCTTTTGGAAAAACGTAATTTCATTTGTTGTTTTGCATTGAATTCATTGTCTTAGTTTCCGGGAAAAAAAATATTATTTTATTGTTATCATTAGTGAATCTTGTATTTGTTTATTGATTTTTAAAAAAGTATACTTTGTAATATGAATTTTGATGTGCAAATCAGTTATAGTTTTTAGAATATAAACTATAACTTTATAAAAATAAATATGCAAATGGAATCTCGACCAAAATATAGAATATTAAAGTGATTTTCTCTTGTTTTTATTTGCTGGCTACTGACATGACTGAGGAAATTTTCGTGATTTTATCTATAAAATAAAGACCATGTCTGCTTGTGTCAAAGAATAAAAGAACATAAAACCATGGTAATGTAAGGTGGGAGAATAAAATTAAAAATAATTAAAGATTAATGATCTACATGTATAATTTTTCAAAACACCAAAGAGCAATACTTTTATAGAATGTATCATAGCAATCCATATTTTATAATCTTCAAGGAGCGTGATATGATGATATAACAGTAGATGATTTATGATTTGTATAATAAATTTTAATCTTAAATTTAAGTTAGGATGTATATTTTTTATAAAAATATAGTAAAATCAAGATTTTATAAAATATATCTTTTAAAAATAAAATTTACTTGCTTCCAAAAAAAATTCAATATTATATATATCGGATAGGAATGTGAGAACAGTAAAAGGGTCGTGTGATTTAACTTCTAGCAGAAAGAATTACTAACATAGTTAATTATAGCATGACATTTGTAGGGGTTAAGGATTTGTTTATTTTTTATACTAGAGAGATTGATTGATTAATCTTAAGAAACTACAAGAATTAAGTTATGATTAACTCGAACAAATGCTTAATACACTTTAATATTGAGAAAAATAAAATAAAATTACACTTGAATAATAAATATTATTGATTTCTAATTAATATCACAAGAGAATGGCATAATAATTATATGTATTTTGAGGATTTTTACAATGAATTGTGCCAACAATTTTTTTTTTAAAGTTGGTGTGTGGATTCTCAAAATTGTGACAATAAAATGAAATTTAATAGATATGACATGAAAATTTTTCTGAGTATCATTTAAGTGCTGAAATGGCATTGATTTTGCCCCATAAGAATTGTGTTTTAAGATGAAAATTTGTTAAGTTACAGGGACCGAAATAAAACAACTTAACTGTCATGCTGTCACGTGTCGCAATCAAAACCAAAGGGATTGGCTTACGGACAGCTTCCTCAATCCTCAGCAGTCATGTAAGAGAAATCTTGAAAAACCTCAAAACTCTTCTTCCTTAACTGAAATAACTACCAAATGTCCACCTACACTCAGCACCATCTTCCCCCAATCTCTCTTCCTTTCAGTTCATCACCCTCTCTTCCTTCCCACCAGCAGCCTACAAAGCCTCCCATTCACTCTTCTTCTCCAAAGCCCATTTCTATATCACACTCTCAATCCTCATGGATTGAATCCCTTCGCTCCAAATCCCGCTCTAATCTATTCCATGAAGCCATTTCTACGTACATTGAAATGATTGGTTCGGGTGTTTCGCCTGATAACTTTGCCTTCCCGGCAGTCTTGAAGGCCGTGGCAGGGACTCAGGAATTGTATTTAGGGAAACAGATTCATGCCCATGTTTTCAAATTCGGGTATGGGTCGTTCTCGTCTGTGACTATAGATAATACCCTTGTGAATATGTATGGTAAGTGCGGAGATTTAGGTGATGTCTATAAAGTGTTTGACAGAATTACTGAAAGAGACCAGGTTTCTTGGAATTCAATTATTTCTGCGTTGTGTCGGTTTGAAGAATGGGAGGTTGCAATAAGGGCGTTCAGATTGATGTTGATGGAGGGATTGGAGCCTAGTTCGTTTACTTTGGTGAGTATGGCGCTTGCTTGTTCTAATTTGCGCAAATGCGATGGCTTGTGGCTTGGCAAGCAAATTCATGGGTGTTGTTTTAGAAAGGGTCATTGGAGAACATTTTCAAACAATGCTTTGATGGCTATGTATGCTAAACTAGGAAGACTTGATGATGCAAAAAGTTTACTAGTATTGTTTGAGGACCGTGATTTGGTTACTTGGAACAGCATGATAAGTTCATTTTCGCAAAATGAGCGGTTTGTTGAAGCGTTAATGTTCTTGCGGCTTATGGTTCTTGAGGGAGTTAAACCAGATGGGGTCACTTTTGCGAGTGTTCTTCCTGCTTGCTCCCACTTGGAGCTGTTAAGAACTGGGAAAGAAATTCATGCGCATGCATTGAGAACTGATGATTTGATCGAGAATTCTTTTGTGGGTAGTGCATTAGTTGACATGTATTGCAATTGTGGACAGGTTGAAAGTGGGCGTCTAGTTTTTGATGGTGTCTTGGACAGGAAAATTGGTCTTTGGAATGCTATGATTACTGGTTATGCACAAAGTGAGCAAGATGAGAAAGCATTGATGCTCTTCATTGGAATGGAAGCTGCCGCTGGACTTTATCCAAATGCAACCACAATGTCAAGTATCGTACCTGCTTATGTGCGCTGTGAAGGAATTTCAAGAAAAGAAGGTATACATGGATATGTAATAAAGAGGGGTTTGGAGACGCATAGATATGTGCAAAATGCTCTAATAGATATGTACTCTAGGATGGGGGACATAAAAACTTCACAAAGAATATTTGATAGCATGGAGGATAGAGATATAGTTTCCTGGAATACAATTATCACTAGTTATGTGATTTGTGGACGCTCTAGTGATGCACTTCTTCTGCTTCATGAAATGCAAAGAATAGAAGAGAATTCCACACATGATGGTGATTACAATGACGAAAAACAAGTTCCATTCAAACCCAACTCAATAACTCTGATGACAGTCCTTCCTGGTTGTGCTTCCCTATCGGCTTTAGGAAAGGGGAAGGAAATCCATGCTTATGCCATTAGAAATTTTTTAGCATCCGAAGTCACTGTTGGAAGTGCATTAGTTGACATGTATGCAAAATGTGGCTGCTTAAATTTAGCTAGAAGAGTATTTGATCAAATGCCTATTAGAAATGTCATAACCTGGAATGTAATTATCATGGCTTATGGGATGCACGGGAAAGGAAAGGAATCATTGGAGCTATTTGAAGATATGGTGGCGGAAGGAGCCAAAGGTGGGGAAGTAAAGCCCACGGAAGTTACTTTCATAGCATTGTTTGCCGCATGTAGTCACTCAGGGTTGGTGGATGAGGGCCTGAGCTTGTTCCATAAAATGAAAAACGAACATGGGATTGAACCTGCACCAGATCACTATGCTTGCATTGTGGACTTGGTTGGTCGAGCAGGTAAAGTGGAGGAAGCATATAGACTTGTCAATACCATGCCTTCTGGATTTGATAAAGTTGGAGCATGGAGTAGCTTGCTCGGAGCATGTAGGATTCACCATAACATTGAAATTGGGGAAATTGCAGCTGAAAATCTCTTTCAGTTGCAACCTGATGTGGCTAGCCACTACGTTCTACTCTCTAATATATATTCATCTGCTGGATTTTGGGATAAAGCAATGAATCTTAGGAGGAGGATGAAGGCAATGGGTGTGAAGAAAGAACCTGGTTGCAGTTGGATTGAGTATGGCGATGAGGTGCATAAGTTTTTGGCCGGGGATTTATCACACCCGCAAAGTGAGAAGCTCCACGATTTTCTCGAGACCCTGTCAGAAAGGTTGAAAAAGGAGGGTTATGTGCCTGATACTGCTTGTGTACTCCACGATATTGACGAGGAGGAGAAAGAAACTATACTTTGTGGTCACAGTGAGAAACTGGCAATAGCTTTTGGCATACTCAACACCCCTCCTGGAACTACCATTAGAGTTGCCAAGAACCTTAGAGTTTGCAATGACTGTCATACTGCTTCGAAGTTCATCTCAAAGATAGAAGACAGAGAAATCATCCTAAGAGATGCGAGGCGGTTCCATCATTTCAAGGATGGAACTTGTTCTTGTGGAGATTATTGGTGAAAAAACGACCTGAAGTAGCTTTATAGGAGCCAAAATATCCCCACAATCCTGTACTTGCGCAACGAGATATTCTCATTGGTTTCCCCTCTCTGATATTTATATTTTAACTAAAATTTATTTGTATCCTCAACAATGTTGAAAGATTGTGAAATAGGGAAGAAAAATCAACCACAAAATCCGTAGTTTTAATTCTTCCTCAAGACATGGCAGATATTCTAGCAAGTTATCAAATTTTTGGGTTTTGCTTCTATTCCCCTTCTCCATTTGGAAGGAAACTCGTTTAGGGTTTTGCCAACAAAATATTGGAGACAAGAATCTTACATTTAGGGTCTCTTTTATATTATTTTTATTTTTATGATTAAGATTTAAAAAAAATAATTTTATAAAAAATACTTTAATTATGGTTTAAAATAAATTTTAAAGTGTTTAGTTAAAACTGTAGTTGAGTTTAAAATTGATAAAAAATAATTTCATGTGTTTGGTTAATATTTTTTTTATATTGCCATCAACTTGTAAAATTACTTTAAAAAACATAATACACACACACATATTATTTTTTAAATATTTGAGATTAATAATTATATCAATAAAATATAATTATTTATATTTATTTATATTTTAATTAAATTTTTAGATTATTTTAATATTAATAAAATATAATAAATAATATTATTCACTCCCCACCCTCTCCGTAACCCCAAAACCCTCCATAACAGCCCCCTCTCAAAATACCAAGAACCCACTCCCATGCAGCCCCCTCCCCTCTCTTTCCATAACCCACCACTCCCCCCTCTCTTTCGAGCAACCCCACTTCTCTCTCTCAAAATACCCCCCGTCCCCCTCTCTCTCAAGAATGACTTCTTCAATCTCATTCTTTTAGGCAGGTTTGTGAGCTTATTTTTTTGACAGGTTGGGAATTTTTGAGTTTTGTTTTTCGTGCTTGTGGTGGTGTGTGAAGGAGAACGAGGTGTATGAAGGAGAATGAGTATTGATTTGGAATTAACAACGGTTATTTTTGTGTTGAACATGGTGGATGAGAATGTCGAAGGATTTTGTGCACTTATGTTGGCAAAAAAAAAAAAAAAGACAATCGTAGGAAACGCAGACAAAAAAAAAAAGGAAGGCAATCGCAGGAGAAGCTACAAAATCATGCTTCATGGAAAACATGGTTTTGATCGCGATTTTGGTGAGTCATAACTTGCGATTTATAGGTTATCGAACGGGTACAAGCTGTGTTTTTCTTAAAATACAAATATAATTTGCATCGTATTACCAAACGGGTAGTTAAAACTTTTATCTATCAGCAGATCTTGAGCCTAAAGGAAGCCTTTTGTGATCCATTTGAGTCCTTGATGGTGGCTTCTCTTATTATTATTGGACTCATTTTGAGATCTTTTTTATAGCATTGGCTGTGTCAGCATTGATGTGTCTACTATCTTTTTCTCTCCTCCTATACAACTCAATTCATGTTTTTTAAAATATTATTATTTTAAATAGCACAAGTTATAAATATCATGTTTTTCAATAACATGTATAAACTATAGTATTTTACCATTTCTTTTCTAAACTATAGATTATGTTTGTTTTCGCAACTAGCCACATGTTTTAAAAAAATGATTTTTTTATTAAACAAATTTATATTTTTTTGAATTATTTTAATGTGTTAGTACAGGAATATAGTGCAATAATTTAGGAATACAGTGCAATAATTAATTAAGATTTTCACATCTATTGCATGATGATTTCTGAATAACATGAAACAAATATTATTTCAATCACAAAATAAAAATACTGACATCAGCATTATTTATTCAAGTTTCAAGGAAGAAACCTCGTTCAAATTTGTGTTCAACTTTCGTTCCTCGGCAAGTGAAAGCAGTTGGACGAGTTCATATTCAAAAAAACATTTATGACGTTACAAAAATTGTCCCGTCTTGTAATTCAGAGACGAACGTTGTTTATTTACCTCTCCAATCCTGCAACATGAATGTGAGAAAACGATATCGAACAGGTATTGAATGATTCTACCAAATGCTTGCCTCAGTAATAGCTCCTGTAAATTTAGGAAATGGAAGCTCAACCAATTGGTAGTTTAAATTTGAGCACGAACACATTCATTCTATGAAAAAGAGTGCTAGTGTTGTGTGCGAGCCATGGAAGGACAGCAAATATTGTGCACCACTTTTACTCCCAGATAGCGAGTACACACACATCATTCCAGAATGTAATAAATTATAATAAACATGTCAAAGAAATAGCTGTTTAAACAAAGAAATTGACCAGACCAGTGAGAAAAAAGGAATACAGGGCCTTCAATCCGATACAAACTTGCCCCGAGCTGACATTGTTTGAGCCATTTCTCATCTGCCAGTTTGATCAGGCAGAACTAACAGACGCTTCAGCGTGTGATATTCTTCCTTGGAATCTGGTGAAACGAATGTTGAAGAAAAAAAAAATTGCAGCTCCTGATGTCTTCTATAATGATATGCTGAGGTTATTTGACTGGAAAACATACCACATTTATCAGCTAGGCAAGGATCTCTCTTTTGCAGCATTTGTGCACTTAAGGAGATATCCTTCACAAAAATGCTGCTCACTGCACATATACCTGTTGTAGAAGACGAACTAAAGTAGGTGAAACACGAACAATTGAATCTGCAAGCTTACAAGGAAAGTAGCATGGATGAAATGAAACTCTTCCAGATGATACACATGTCCCCGACCCCCCACCCCCCAAGAAAAAGAAAAAGAAAAAGAAGAAGATGCTCTGTACTCGAGACAAAAATAGTATGTGAGTTTTCCCTAATCTTTTAAGATTGATATCGAATCAATAACCATCCTATCATCTCCTATTCCCAAATAAAATGGCATTATGCTTCCTTCCTTCAATCCTATATGATTGCTACACAGTAGGACAGGAACAAACATCACAAGGATCAAAGACTTAAGAAAGGAAATGATGGAGAGAGAATTGGTGCCTTGATATTCCTGAATGGAAAGCACAGCCTGCTCAAAAAGGAACAGACAGAGATAAAGAGTGGTCTCAGAAACTCATTATGAGAGAGCTATACAGAATCTACAAAGTAAAACCTTAAGACTGCAACAGGGAAAAACGATTATGAGAGAGAACTATGCAGAATCTAAAGAACGTAAAACTAGATTATAATAAAATTTAACTGCATAAGGTGGTCAAATAAGGACATAGCAGTTATATAATGAGTAAATTTTTCATGGAAAACATTATACACTGTTCAAAGCAGAAACAAAATATTTTTCAAAGCATGTGAGCGCTAAAGGAAATAGCAGAAAGGAATCATCCACCTATAAGCAGAATGCAATGTTAGGAAAGTAACCAGAACCATCAAGACTTTCTCAAGTTCTGATTTCACTTAACATTTATGCAGCAAGGCAAAAATGGACAACTTAACAAGAAATATTCGAGCCAATATCCTTGTCTTTGGAGGTGGGCATAGCAATCTACACTAGCCATGGCGAGATAAGAAAACTGCCTTAGAGATATGGCAAATGAAGAAGGGAATAGAGTCGTATTTTAATTATCTAAAGCCATAGTAACAAGAGTGCTCTTAGAAAGCTCCAAATAAACCAGTCCAAAAGCAATCCAAAAAATGGATATTTGGCCAGGTTCCTTTGATTAAAAGTCTGTTTGGAAAAGAAAAAAAAGGATTTAAGAGATGCTTTTTGGACAAAAGTATCAAAGGAGATTTTACCTTTTTGATAAAGGAGCTACTCTGCATGAAATGTTTGCCTGGGCAAAAAGATGGAGATACACAGTCTAGAACTATGATAAGAAGAGGAAAAGACAACATAACTATCTTCCAACAATGCTAAAACTAATATCAGAGAAGGGAGGTGTAATTTCAAGTATTTTGGAAACAATTGTCAGAGAAGGATCCTCTCTGGCTTCATAAAAACAATCAAATGAAATGCAAACTTCAGCAGATGCATTGTGAAAATTCTAGAATCAAATGAAAATCAGGTTAAGCTCATGGAATTGTGAATTCTTACTACATCACATATGGCTTTGATATTTTCAGCTATATGTCGGTTACAATAGCTTAATCCTCTCCATCCATGATATTAGTATCTGGAGGTTATATTAATCACTCGTTAGGTAAATTCTAGAACAGATGTTCAATCCTCTTCAGTAATATCACTGCTCATGTCAATACAAAGACATTTTTTTAGCAGGATTGCCTCATTGAATATTTCCTCTCATTCTCTCAAGGACAGTGGAACGAGAGAGAGTGAGAATCAGTGATTGCAAACAGGTAACCAAATCCTATTATTGTTTAGTTCATATAAAATAGTCTTATATCTAGAATACAATTACAGAATGCCCATATCTTACACCCTATTTCTTAACATTCAATAATTCACATCATAAACAAAAATAAAAATAATTAATCACACAAATTGAACCCCAATGAATCAGTTAAAGCAGTTCCAAAGGGAAAAAGGAAATGTTAAAGCATACCTGCTTCTTACTCAGACCAGTTCCTAATTAAAGAATCCAACAAATCAATAACTTTCTTACCGCCATCACCACTAACATCCTCAAAACAATCACATAAAGCCTTATCTAACTCCACTGCCTCCCTCACCCTAGCCTCTCTCAACAAACTCCTATAGACCCTTTCCTTTAACCCACCAACAGGCAAAAATCCCACACTGACCATGTCTTTCAAAACCTTCAAACCCTCAAGAAACCAACCAGTCTCACACAACCCACTAACCAAAACACAAAATACAATCTTTTCAACTTTACATGGAGAGCCAGGCCTAAGCATCCAATTGTACACTTTCAAGGCCTCTTTGGGTCTCTTCTTTTTGATATATGAAGTGATGAGCATGGTGTTTATAGGTGAAAGATGTGAATGTGCTTGTGGGGTGTGCCGAAGAATGGTGAGAAGTGACATGGGTTTGGTCATGTCTGGTTGGGAAGTGAGAGAGTGAGCGAGAATGGAAAAAGAAAGGGACTTTGGAGGTAGGTTAGCGAGGAGAGAGGTCGTGGTTAATTGGATTGCGGTGGTTAAGTGGTTTAACAGACATAAACGTGGGATTAGAAGGTTGATTTTGGTTACTTCTTCTTGTGTCAATGTTGTTACTACTTCCGAATTGGTGGCGAGTTTTGGTATATCAATTGAAGAAGAAAATAATGCAAGCAACTGGTGCGAGAGAGGAGAGATGGTAATGGATTTTGATGGATTGGAGAGGAAGAGGAATGCAAGGGGCTGTGCTCTCATCGATCCCATTTTCATCAATGGTGTTCCTTCCACCCTGCTGCCCCTGTAATGTTTTTGAAATAGTTGAAGTATATTTAGATTTAATAAACATGACCAAATACAAGCATCGACCAGCTCTCGTAGCTCAGTTGGTTAGAGCACCCGTTTAGTAAGCGGGAGGTCTTGAGTTCGACTCTCAACGAGAGCATTTGAATAAATCGTTTTTACTTTTTACTTTCACACTTGAATTTTCCAGTAGACAGTAATTTTGTTGTGAGGTTATAGATTTTGTGCTTATGGTTAAAACTTAGTATTTTTAATAGTGATTTCAAGTCATTAAATATTTGATTAAAACTATTATAAAATGTTTGAGCAAAAAGCACAAGTTATGACAATACTCAATACTATAAGGTTGTGGTTTGGTCAATTCCTACAGCAGCAGCTGCTATTTCCTTTTATGGTATGATTGTTTCTAAAATCATAGAGGGATCCATATTCTCCAGACCCAGATGAAATGAACTCTTGAGAAGCCCTCCCTGTAGGACTGATATCATATATATGTGCGCGTGAATTTTCAAGGAATAATCACTCCTATTATTAATTAATTTATAGACTAACAGACCTTTCTTTGACACAGTAATCACTCCTATTGTTTCTGTCACCTTCACGTGTCCTTATTCAATATCTGAAGCAACATCTACAAGATCTCAGCTATCTATATATACAGAAGCTCACAAGTTTCTTCTATAAATGTTCTAAAAGCAGGGTACTTTTTTCTAAACCGTATGTAGCTCAAGAACTGGACCTCTCCCTGTTGTGTATAAGAGCTGCCATTGTGTATAAGCAAGGTATAATGGAATCGTTCTTTGCAGGACTGGATGCTTTAGTTCTTGTTTCTGACTATCTGCAGATAGAAAGAAACATGAGGTGTTAGGCTGCAGTGAAAGTCTGAGCACTAATGTTAGATGAATGACAAAGGACTCGTTACCTTACACAGTTGTGCCATGTCTTAATGGCTGGGATTCGGCTGGAGTTTCAATGTTCTGGTTGTTGTCAAGTGGCATGTATTGTGACATGATAGCCATAATCTCTGAGTCCATGTAAGACTGCAATTTGAAAGAGGAAGTGCTAATGATTACATCGTTTCTTGCAAGTAAAGATAGATGAAAAGGTGGTCCGTTGTATTCGTTCAGACATACCCGAAGCCTGTATTTGTAGAATATATAACCAGCAATGCCAGAACCAGTCACAGTAGCTAGGATCACAAGGCTAAGGAACCATCCAAATTTGGATCCATTTCTTTCTGCAAAATTGAGAAACAAGGGGGGTCAGAAAGTAATCTATGACAAGTATGCCTTCTGTTTTAGATATTGCTGATTTGACCATCTCATATTCTATTTAACCTGGTATTGTCCTCTTACCTATACAAGCATCTTGTTCCTTTATATAAATGCGGTTCCCCTTACATTTGCACTCGTATCCACCCCAATTATTTTTGCAGGCGCAACCATCACATTGGCAAGCAGTGTGCTCCTTGCATTCATCGACATCTGGTGCAAAGCAGAAAATGATTATTAGAAAACAACAAGGTTGACAAGATGAAACTTTTCCATTAGTTACACTGATAGAAGATAAGCACCTTTGCATTGATGGCCATCCCCCTGAAACCCTTGTGGACAGTGGCAACCGGTTAACTGGGATTCCTGCACAGTATGGAAAGGAATTGTGTCAAGATAGAACGGGCAAGGTTTATTAGATTTAGCAAAAATAAGTGAATCCGTAGGGAGAAGGATTGGTATAATAAGAAGCAAGATAATATCACTGAACTGAGCAAGCTGAGAAACTGGATCCATGTTTTGTGTCTGACCAGCATCCACCATTGTCTACTGCACACCTTCCAGGTCCAATAGCTGCCAAAGAAATAAAGTGAGTAGCTTATAAATGAGTACACGGTTTTATAACACAAGAAAAAACAGAATATCTCTGGAATTGTTTGGCAGGGACTGACTTCCAATCTCGTTGGATGTGTAACTAAGGAAAAGAGCTTACGTTTACAATACATGTAACCATCTCCTGAATATTGAACACCGTTCACAACTGGACACTGACACACCCTTCCCCTAAAGGTGTCCTGAACAAAGTCAAGATCCTGCTGTTAGTGAAAGAAAAAACAAAGAGAAAGCAACAACTTCTACGGGGAATCAATCAAAAAGCTCAAATTGGAATTCTTCTGTATTACCTTGCAAGCGGTTGTGTTAGATTGTTTGTCCTGCCAACACCCGCCATTTCTTTCCAGACACTCATTAGTCTCAAGCTCTGACAGTATAGATCAAGGCGAAAAGGAGAGTAAAATTATTCAGCAATTTTCCCAAATGTGATGTACCAATCGTGAGTGTGAAAGTAAATATGCCCACCAACCTGAACTTAAACAAACTGGAGGATCAGTGGTCTCCTTAAATCCAGAACATAAGGCTCTCAGCACCGCAGCCCTCTCCAATTTTCCTTCATGAAGAAAAATAAACTAAGGACACATAAAGCGATCCAAGAAAAGGTTCACAAAGATCACTGTCAAAGGTATCCAGTTCTTAGAACAATTTGACAAAAGCTGTGTGAAAATCAGGGAATATAAGAGCTCTCGTTTTAACTAGAATCAAAAGATCAATATATGGGGGGGAAAGCCATGAAATAAAATTAAGAAGAAGAAAAAAAGAACTTGGGAAATGACAGGTCATAGCAACCAAAATTAGAAAAGGAAATGCAGAAATCCAATACATACACAAACGCTTCTAACAAAGAGCTGGAAAGGCATGCACAGAGATCACTCACACACAATGACATGGTCAGTAAATACGAACCTCGATATTGAACATTATTAATCACCATTGTTGGCAAGATGGTAACGTCACCACGAGATCCTCGCCCTACCTAAATTCCACAAGCCAGAATAAGACAATGGAGTTCACATAGTAACAGACAAACTGTGTCATGTATGTGCAGACACGGACACGCAGAAATATACAACGAGAGAATTAAGGGCACTGTATTTCAATTTAGAAAGATATCTGCAGTATTGATATTGAAGGCCTATTGGATGGAAGGAACAGAAAAGTGAAAAATAAATGAGAAGTATGACCTGCAATTCCTGCTCAGTTTTCAGCACTTCATTCTCCACATCAGCTAAAGGGTCACCCATGCATTTCTGGATCTTCTCAACAGGCAGATCTGCATCCGTCGATTATAATCATTAGAAAACCAATTCAAACAAGATTCTGTATATACAATACTGTAGAATAGAACTCACCAAGTGTTTTCAAAACATCTTCAGCACATTCTTTGCTATATCTCTTGTTCTTCATAGAGCACCTGATATGGAAATCTGTCACGTAATCCCACCAAACCCAAGACCTTCCGGACTCGTTGGCAACTCTATGGACACAAAGCTGCCTCAAGTTCTCAAAGACCACGTCCTTCCCCTGATATCCCTTCCCCAAATCATGTTCTGGATCAGGAGCACAGTATCGTCCATGGTTTATGCACTGAGATTTGCATTGGGTGGTAAGAATGAAAGCCTGGGGACAATACCAAGTAATATAATGTGGTGTGAACAGAGTGTAACCCCCCCTCTCGAGGATCTGAGCATGGCCTCTGAAATTCTTCACAAAATCCATCTGCTCATCACATCGAGCCCCACATTCATCATTGCTGTTTGTCCAAAGCTCATACTCAACTCTCTGGTCAGGATGAGGCACCGACTCTCTCCAGTCCAATTTTACCACCACATATTCTTTATTTTTCAATGCTTGTTTTAGGCTCTCTCCAAGTGACTTCTCTATCAGAGCTGATGGGATTCCAATCTTCTCGATATACCCGTCGGCGTCATTGCTCAACTCAGGAGAATCCATGGTTATCAGAGGCTCATCTATGCTGTCAGCCACTAACACTGCTGCAGCTCCGGCTTGTTGAGCATTCCATGCCTTCAAGGCAAAGTAGCATTCTACGTTTTCAAGAAGGAAACAGAAATATCAACATATGATTTCATCATTTTAATATCTACAGAAAGCTCTATCCTCTTGGAATTACGCAGAACAGTGGGATTGATTCACTCATCACTCGTTGAACTTTATGAATTCAAGTTTTTCCGAGCTAATCACTACTGTTAAAATTTACATAAGATCATATAATAATCTTAGACTCTTAATCAATCACCAATTTATAAAACCATAGCATAGAGAAAGCAAGAACAAAGAGGAAAAAAAGAAAAGAAAGTAAACAGTTAATTAAACACAATTAATCTTCGTTCAATATGGTGACTAAAATATTAATCAAAAACTCAGAAATGAATCAAAATACTCCTCTCTTTTTTTCTCACAGTTGATCCAGATCAAACAGTCAACCTATCGAACCTGGAAGTCAACAGAATGCAACCCTTAAAAATGGAAAGTAATGAATGTGAAATAGATTTTTGACAATAACTTTTACCAAACTCAAACAAATGGAGAGAAGGAAGATATGCAGAGAATTCAACTAACCATCAACGCTAAATCCATAATTAGTGATCCGTCAATCAAATTCCCATCAAACCAATCTCATTTAGCAAATAAGAAAGTTGAAGAGAGAGGGAGAGAAAGTTGTGTGTGAGAGCAAAATAAAATAAATAAAGCCATTATAGACAAAGTTTATTAGCTACTCCATAATAGAGTAAATCAAATTGTTAACAAACAATTAGCAAATCAGTAATAATATTAAAAAAAAAAAACTCAAAGAGATGGGTTGTAAACAGAGTGGAGTCAAAGCAAAAGAAACGTCCATGAATCAAATTCTTGACAAATAAATAAACTTCACACGAACTTGACATCATTACTCTATCAAAACCCAAGAGGCAATAGAATAATTGTGAATAAATTATTTATACCTCCACGATCAAGAAGTAGAATAGTTGGGCGAGAGCCTTTAGACTTGAAGGGCTTATCACCTTCAAAAGGCTGGCAACCATTAGCTCCTTTATCTGGATACATAACTGAGCCAGCCAAGTAGCCACCATAATCCGGAATACCAAAGTTACCTATTGCACTGTCATGTTTTGATCTCAAACTCATGGGAGACAACACTCTTAGGCTACTCTTCTCGACCACAAAATGACCAAACACATAACTCTTCCCTAGAAATGTTAGTACAAGTAACAAAGACGCAAGTTTCTTTAGAGAAGAAGCCATGCAAGTGATCATCACCATGATGATTAAGGAAGAGTATATATATATGTATATATATATATATATTGGTCCGAGACTTGCTACGAGCTGGTTTATGAATTCTTGTCGAGAACAAGGAGAAACAGAGAGGAATATTGAATAAAAGAAAGGAGAGAGGATGAGAAGGGGAGCGGTCAGGGAGGGTGTGGAGCGAGCAAGAGTGGACTTTACATCGGGTGGAGAGATTACAAGTTGTATGTTTTCAGTTTGGTCTGTTCAGGTGGAGAGTTGACGAGTCTTTCTCTGGCTAATTTTAGAGAGAGATTTATTGGAAAATTGAAGGGAACGTTTACTTTTAGCTCTTGAGTCTTTGTGTGTGTGTGTGTGTCTATATATATATATATATATCCCATGGAATAGAAAATAATTCTAACGTAAAGGGAACGGTATGAGAGTGGAAAGAAGGGGAGGAGTAAAGGTGGGGGCGGGGGCGGACAGAGCCAGGAGAGCTACCGGAACTTTTTCGATAGGGTGCAACTACTTGGAACTTGGAAGTGAGAGTGATTGGAGGAGTAGTGCGAGGGGTTGGAGATGGATACATGTTGAAAAGTAGTGGTATTTAAAGATAATCATTTTAACTAAAATATAAAAGTTTTTGGTCATTTCATGTAATGTATGATGTATGGACAGAAATTATTATTATGGATTTTAACATTAAAATTATTATTTTTACCTATTAAAGCTAATAAAATGATACATAATAATGAGGGTATTTTCGGTTTTTATATATCCGTGCACAATAAAATTATTAAAACACCTATAAAAAGACAAAAATGAAAGCCTAGAGCTGGGGCATTCTAGTACTTTTCCTCATAGGTTTTTTCATAGTTATTACTAGATTTAAAGATGTATATGTAATTTTTTTTTTTCAAAAACACCGCAGACGCATCGTGTAGACACGCTACATTGTTTCCCACGCATGCGCCTTTTAGGCAGCATGCGTGGCTTCGTTTGGAAGTGGGTAATATCCTTCTGCCATATCACCTTATGCGCTAGTATATCCTCAGTCTCCTGGAGAGGTGTGTGTCGCATTAAGGTGGTCGATGAATCACTGGTGAATAATTTTTAATTTTTTTCTCTCCCTTTTCTCTTTCATACCGCCGGAAAGTATATGTAAGTCTTTAATGTATGTGATTGTTTTATTTTAGTCCCTATTCTTTTTATTTCAGTTTTATTCCTGATTTCTTCAATATAAATTTTGATTTTTTCTCAATTTTGCCCTTCAATTAAAACTAATTATATATGTTGATTTTCATTTTAGTTCTTATTTTTTTTTGTTTTTTTGGTTTAACTTTATTTATTTTTTTAAGGGTAAATCAGATTATGTTAAAACAATTAAAAATAAAAACAAAACTTAGTTATTCCTGATATAACTAATGTCTTGTTTGACTATACATTTCAAAAATATTTTTGAAAAGAAAATAATTTTTTTATTTTAAATTAATTTTTTTTATATTTTCAATCATTTTCATGTACTGATATCAAAAATAAAAATCATTTTGAAAAAAAATTTCTACCACACTAACTAAACACGTACCAAGACTTGTATCGCTCCCAAAGACAGATTCATTTATTTCTGGCTGGGAGGGTAAAAATGTCATTACACAACAGATCGAACAGAGCAGTAAACTAAATCTATGGCCAGGATATTTTTGCTCTCCATTGTCGTTGTTTTGTTATTTTTAATATATGCTTGCGTGTGTCCCGGGAAATGGTTTATTTATTAATATTTATTTCACATTACTTTCTCGATTGAAAATGCCCCGCGCCTGAATTTCCACACACGAAGCTCTTTTCTCGGATGGTCAATAAAAGAGATTGAAGTAATGGCCCGCCTTACAAGTCAAGTTGAAATGGTCATGGCTTAGCCGAGCATCCAGAAAAATCTCCTCCCAGATTGGAATAGTCAACTAACCACTCTATCGGGGTGATCTCTGCGAAAATTTATTTTTATTTTTTATATTAAATTATTTTTTAGCATTTTCAGAGTATTTTAATAGGTTGGTATCAAAACTGATTTTTATAATAAAAATATTATTTTAATATATTTGCAACTAAAAATTGCTTAAAAAATAATTTATATTATGGAGGAGAGGTTAGTTTTAGGCAATAAGATTCCAAGTTTATAGATATTAAATTTTCACTATTTCTCAATAAAATAACAATTATAAAGAAATTTGATACTAATAAAACCATCATCATCACTTTTAACATAATAAAATAAAAATAATGATCATATTGTCATCATCACCATCACTATTATTATTATTATTATTATTATTATTATTATTATATATTGTTATATAATGTCATCATTTTATTATATATTATTATTTTTTAATAATCACTTATTATTATAGCTCAAGAATTAAATTTATGTAGGATTTTTTAATTATAGAGATAGACAATTCGGGCCACCTCTCTAAAATGACGTGTTTGTGCTGTCTATAGCCGTTAAAATGATTTTTGTTTGCATGCTTGACTCATGTGCTCTAATTATTATTATGTCTTATATTTACCGGTCAAGATACAAATTTACTGGCTCCAGAGACTCTACAATTCCGATCTGATGACATGGTCGGTTAAGTCATGCCGGAATTTCTTAAAATTCCGACAGGAAATTAATGCTAACAAAAAGATTAGAGCTGGTATTAAAGTCGATAGTGTCAAGATAAGCTTGTTTTATTTAACTAAAATCCACTAGCTTAAGCGCAGGCTACATCACTCCTTACCTAACCAACAGTTGACCTTAGCTTTTTTGAAGAGGAATTCGAGGAGAGAGCGACAGGTAGGCCCATGTCCCTTTATGGAAAAAGCCCAACCTGGCCTAGTAACTTAACCCTATTCTGCTGGCAAGCCCGAGCCCAAGAAAATAATAATCCTGTGACCCGTGTTCTTTTTTGCTAATATATCCCTCTAATTTCATTGCCAGAAATGATTCGGGAATCAAATATGACAACACTAGCAGCAGATGGAACTGGGCTAGGCAACAACAGCAGCAATCGTTTTTAGGGTTCCATACATGATATGATCGCATTCAACAATCGACGCCGACAACCACCACCGCAACTACAATTGCTCAAACTTATTATTGCACTAGCACTGCCAATCTCCAAAAATCCTTCTGTTCAATTGAGATAGCAGGCCATGCATGAGATGATTCATACAATTGAGCCCCCGTCACTGTTGGAAACTTGGAAAAATTCACCGAAATTGTGATTGAGCTTTTGAATACAACACTTTCAAGTAACGTTCTGGATTGGAAAGAACTACAGAGAACAGATTTACAAAGCCCTGGTGGATATCATGGCACATGGCCTCTAAAATCAGCTCCTTCCAAATGAGAACAAAATCTTGAAGACACGGTTATCAGAATGATATACAGCAGCCTCAAACATCAAAACTTGGGCAACTGAGAAGAAAATGTCAATAGCACTGTCAGTTTATACAGTTAAATATTTCTCCTCTTGATCCTCCCCTTTCCACCGCTCTTCCTTTTTGCCAGCTTCAGCTTCTTTTTTAGCTTCTTCCCTATTGGCTTCAATGACCTCTTGGTTTGATTTTCACCATCCATTTCCTTATCTGTTGCAGGGCCGAAGCATGATCAATCATTGTATTTGAAATTTGTACGGATTACCAAGAAATATAGTCAGTGACCTGTTGTAACTCTTAAAATTTGACAGATGACATATCAATCTACTACTGGTTGAAATAAAATTTGAAAAAGAGGAAAAGGAGTGATGAATCACAAATATGAGAAATTAGAAAATCTGTGAGATCATCAATTGACTTTTGGAACAAAAATGTCACTTCTAATATTGGTAAGAAAATCTACTTATTTGCGAAAAAAGTGTAATATAACAATCACAGAAATTGTGAATGTAATCATACTTGTGGTCATTATATGGAACAATTATGTCCATCTGCTTCTCAAAAGATCTACATAAATTAAAAAACAAGATTTTATTTATTCATGCAGCTCGGTAGATCAAACTGGTGATCCACCTACTGGAAGCTTGGCCCACCCCAGGTTTTCCTTCAAATCGGTCTCTTTTTTTTACCAAAAGGATGCTGTTTCTGTTTTTCAGAGGTTTTTTGGTATGACACCATCTCGGTTTAAAATCTGAAAGATAATCGAAATAGAGATGGCAGTATATCATGATGGTCATCAAGGCCCGTAAAAACCAATTACAACGATGTGACCTTTTGCACTGAAATTATCATAGTCCCTTTCTCATCATCTTCGCAAGGAGGAAAAGAAACTCAAAAAACTCCCAAATCAACAACCAAACAATGTGAAAGAAAAGAGTTAAAAAACTAATTGAGGATCTAATGATTAACCTTGGAAACACTCCGGACCACTCCACAGCTGCTTTTAAAGAGCAAACCATCACGGGCAATCTACGCCAGCGAGAATTTAGGAGCCACGTCCAGATACATAGCTCCATTCTATATCACTTGGTCCATTACCAATTGAGATGTAGCCCGGATACAAACCCCCAGAGAGGATTAAAGAATTATGCATAGAGAGACTCTACACCACTGCATTACTACGGATTGGCATAAATTAGACATCAATTATCAAATTTCAGTATTCAGCAATAACTAGACAAACCCATTTGAACCCATTTCAGTATATATAATGGTGGTCGTTGTCGTTGCGTCCATAGCAGAAGACGAAGAAGAAGCGAATGGAGAGGGTTTAACTGGAAGCTTGGGAGCAGCGAGGGCATCTTCTAGAGCAGCAAGCTTGGCTTCATCTTTCTTGTCGTAAATGGTTGCACTAAATCTCTCCTTATCGCTCTTTTCTTTCTTCGATCTCATAGACCATTTATTTTTTACCTTTCTTTTTCGCGCAAGCTTTGCTTTGGCTGTTGTGGTTTTTGGTGCTTAGCTTCGGGGCAGCTAAGGTTTTGTAGGTTTCTGTGACTTTAATCGGTGGCACGATTACGTGATGTTTGGTTGCTTGGATTAACGTTTCTGTTTCGGATTTCCTTGTACTCTCAAATGTATCTGGACCCTTAAATGGCTTATTACAACTTGATCCCTCAACTTTCTAATTTTACGTGGGAGGAAATGTGAAACATCATTACAAAGTTCTCCTTCTATCATAGTTAAATCATCTGTATTTATAGGTTTACACCCAATCAATGAATATATCATCGCCTGAGCACATCTATAGAATAGCTTGTGATATGGTAATAGGATGAAATTTTGTTATTTTTAGGTTTCAATGATAATATAATTATTAATATAAGTATAATAGCAACATGTAAATAATCATATTTCTATTCCATGGTTGCTGCAATCCAATGCTAAGCACCTCCGCTAGTTAGAAAGTGGAAAATAACAAAGTCTTAAATATACAGGCTGGTTCATACAACTCTCTGATTAATTGATGTAATCATACGCAAAACGGGCCTCTTATAATTTATCAGACACAACCTTTAAAGCTATTCATCCTCAGAATTACACCAGTATCTTCCTTCCATCTGAAACTAATTAAGAGACCATATCAAACTGATATCGGAATCCAAGGAAACGAGCGATATATGTACTTCTCTTCACAACTCAAAAGGGCAGTTGATCAGGAACAAAGTTTCAAGCCTTTCCAATGAACTCTACATCGAATAACAGGACAGAATCTGGAGGAATAATGCAAGAACCTGCATCCGTGATGTAACCGATGAGAATTCTCTTTTTCAACAGCCCAAATACCACCATAGAAACAAGTTCTATCGGTTAAATAACACAGTGAATGCTGTTTATATATAACAAATGCAAAATTATATTTAGTTGTGAAGTATCTGTGATCCAAGGGGATGCTTAATTAATCACCTCCTTTGCAGCCAGCCCCTCTCATGCCATATGCCAGTTCTGGAGGGAGCTTCAATTTACGTTTTCCACCTAAAATCCATGATAGATAGCATGGCTGATGTCAGATATTCAAAATACAACCAAAAAGCTACTGTTTTTATACATTCTCTCGTACCAGCTAGCATAGGAGGGATTCCATCACCACCTAGAATACCTTGGTCCCAACCTTTGATGACCTATTGGATTCAATTAAAGGAGCTGTCAGTTGTTTAGAAACCAAAACCAGCAGCATTGCTCCACTATCTGTAACCGTAACATAAGGCAAACCAATATATGAAACGTTCCGGCCATTTCGACCAGTATTATGATTTACCTTACGCTCTTTCACGAACAACAATGCAATCAATTGACTGCAGTTCTTATCCTTGAAAATGAGAAATTTCCAAAAAAGCTTCCAGCTTGAATTAACAAATCAAACTAAAGTACAAAAGGGAAAATCATAAGAGCGGTGACCACTTAATTTAGGAAATTAAATTCATATTCCAAGACATTAGACATGAAATGTATTTAGATTCATCCCAAATTTAGATTTTTTTTATTGCAAGAATATCAAATTGATTCATCATTGAATCCTTTCCCCTCAGCCACGGCAAAAAAGTTTCAAGAAGAAGAAATTATATCGACATTCGTATACCTCACCAACCCCAACTCGAAACGTGAGAGGCTTTCCACGATTGTAGCTGCTATCGAAAATCTTTCCACTTTCCAATTTCCCGACATAATGTGCCTGTCATTTGTTCATCCACACATAATAAAGTACCTGGTTAAGCATACAAAAACGGCAAATCTCCAACATATCTCGTTCTCTAATGTTACTCAATGACCATGGTAAAACTGGCTTAGATGTACATGTTACAGATCAAATTTTATGGTATATTGTTGTCAAATTGAAAATGGTTCCATCTCACAAAACCTTATGGGCACAACGATTTTGATTTTCAACATTTCTTTTAATCTGGCTAAAAAAGAAATTACCTTAATGAGCTGTCCCTTGACAGCCTCAGGGCCAGTGCCCACAATTCTGTCACAGAAGGCAAGACCTGAAGGAGCAACTGTTAGTTCACATGGAGCTTCTTCTGCCGTTGCAGTGAGCTGTTGCTGCAAGAGAACATCAAGAAAGCCTGTGCAGAAGCCAAGACCAATTGCTTCTCTTCTCTTGAAAAAGGCCCGGCTTTCTTTCGGCTGCAGTTGTTGAGAAAAGTTTTCTTGGCGGTGGCTTGAGAATTTGATAGCTGATACTTTTGTTGTGTCAAGATTCTTAGTGGGAAGTGTTGTATTGGGTGCGCTGAGGTTTCTGGGAGTGTAATTCCCAACCAAAAATGCCAATGAGTTCATGTCCACTGCCAGAAATTTGAAAGAGATAAAATTGTTGAAATAGTTGTGGTTTTGCTGGGACCGTTAAAAAGAATGCTATCAAGATTCAAGCACCATCCAATCTACAGTCAGAAAAATACTCGGCCCTACTCTTCACCGACTCTGAAGCCCTTTTAGAGCCCAATGATGAGCCTAATTGCCTTATACGTGGATGGACACCAAGCACAATAGCTATTAATTTCGACTTAGTGAGTTAACTAAGCAAAAAATTCATGTTTCACAATTTTATTTACATTAAATTTTAAATTTAATTGATTTTGATATTAATGCGGTTGGATTAGTTTATAATCCAATTGATCTATTAAACCAGGTTCAATCTTCAATTAATTTAGGTTTGATCTTCAATTTTAATAATATCCTCCTGGAAATTTGATGATATCTATAATAAGAATCATAAATAAATGACTGGCTCCGACTACCAAAGACAAAAAAAAAAAAATTGTTAGTATAGATAATCAACATGGATGATACAAAAGTTACATTTAAAAATGATTTAAAATGAAATTTAATTGTAATTAATATAAAAAATTATTAATAAGTACCTAGTTGTAAAGGGTTTTCAATTTTCAATATCTCAATGTTTTTTAAAGTCGATATACAATTTCAAATTTTCAATTAATGACAAATATCATACAGATATACATGCGATCGAAGTAGATGAACTTGTCTTCAAGGGGTGTGGCGTGGTGGTAAAGGGCTTGAGATCTACACAGTAAGTCTCGAGGTCAAGTCAGAGCGTGCACTTCTTGTAAAAACTTGGAACAATTAGGGTTTTATTTACTCACTTGGGCCCATAAAATGTGTTTTCCGAGGGCGTGGTTTTCTCAAATAAAAAAAAAAGAAAAAGAAATAGAGGAACTCATTTATAATAGACTCAATCATAGGAGTGTTATCGGCTCATGACTCACCACTTAGCTAGACAATAAAAATTAGGCATGTATCCCAAATACATTAAAGATACGAGTGCAACTACAATAATTTGAAATTCAAGGATTAATATAAAAGTAAGGAATTGATATAGGGGTGAAATGAAAATACATAAGGATTTGTTTACAAGTGAGATAAAACGAGTGGATCACGAGACCAATATAGATTTGATTTCTAGCCTAGCATTAGTTTGAGATGAATGGTAAGTTAGTAGACCTCTTAGTAATGAAACGAGCTGATTTGCCCGCTTCGCTGGGTTTTTTTATCTATATAAAAAATTAATTGATTTTATAAATGTTGTCTTTTACTAATTTAATATTTAATTAGTATAATTGTAATTGATAAAATCTATTAAAAATTATTTTTGTCAACCAAAATGTGATTGAATATTGCTATTGCTAAAAAACTTTTGATAAAATTTGTTAGAAAATTTGCTAAAAAGGTTAAATGATTTATTAGAAATTTATTGTCACAGATACTCTGGTAAAAAAAAACAAAAAAAGAAACCCGGTAAAAAAAGAACAACTGACTTGGACACTAAAAAATAAAAAATACATGTGGAAAAAAGGTCACAGTTTCTGAAAAGGAAAAAAAGAGAGTCCAAAATATAAATTTAACTTCAAAGAGAAAGTTTTTTTTATAAGATTTATTCATCATATTATTATATTAAATATATTTAAGAATACCGATATTAATTTTTTTTTCAAGAAATTGTAGGTCATTTATTTTCTCTCTCTATATATTTTTAGGCGAGACTATTAAATAAATATTAAACACATATACTTAGCCTCACATACTATATAGTGTGATCGAAATGGGAAGTGATTTTTATATCTTTTAATTGTAGAAAACTTAAGTAAATTTAAAAAAAAAATATTAGTTGTCTTTTTTCCCCGATAATATTAGATCTTACAAATTATAAATAAAAATATTACAATTTCTTTTAAAAAATAAATATAATTTTTTTGCGTGTTATAATTACTTATTTGCCGTCAAAAAAGAACAATGTAGTTGAAATGAAAAGTGCCTCATATATATTTTAATTGTAGATAATCTAGGCAAATTTGTTTACCTTTTGTTTTTTTGAGTTGTATTTTTTCACGGGTAATATTAGATCTTAAATATTAAAAATCTAATTTTTTGATTTTTTTAAGAAATAAACTTGAACAAAAGAGCACAAAATTAAAATTCAAAGCCAATTTTTTTTTTATTTTATAAGATTTCTTTATCATATTATTATATTAAATTTAAGAATGTTGATATTAATTTTTTTAATGCAAAACATCCGAGGTCATTTTTTTTATCTCTTTATATACTTTTAGGCGATAATATGCAATAAATATTAAAACATATAATAATGACTTGTTTGTCGTTTAAAAGGAACAATATAATTGAGACAAAAGTGATTTGTATCATTTTTTAATTGTAGATAACCTAGGTAAATTTGTTTATTTTTTGTTCTTGAGTTGTCTTTTATCCCCAGTAATATTAGATATAAAATGACTATTGCTATTATTGCAAAAACAATTAAAATTATCAAATTATCCCGAAAGAAAAAACACTCATAAACATTAACAAAAGAGTAAGCAAGAAAAAGAATATATTATTATTATTATTATTATTATCATTATCATTATTATTATTATTACTATTATGTTAATTTTCAAAAAATACATATAATTTTTTTGCGTGCTATAATTACTTATTTGCCGTAAAAAAAAAATAGTGTAGTTGAAACGGAAAGTGCCTCATATATTTTTTAATTGTAGATAATCTAGGAAAATTTGTTTACCTTTTATTTTATTGAGTTGTATTTTTTCCCGGGTAATATTAGATCTTAAATATTAAAAATCCAATTTTTATGATTTCTTTTAAGAAATAAACTTTAACAAAAGAGCACAAAATTAAAATTCAAAGCCAATTTTTTTTTTTATAAGATTTATTCATCATATTATTATATTAAATTTATATAAGAATGTTGATATTAATTTTTTTAATGCAAAAAATCCGAGGTCATTTTTTTTATCTTTTGATATATTTTTAGGCGATAATATGCAATAAATATTAAAACATATAATAATGACTTGTTCGCCATTTAAAAGGAACAGCGTAATCGAGACAAAAGTGACTTGTATCATTTTTTAATTGTAGATAACCTAGGTAAATTTGTTTATTTTTTGTTCTTGAGTTGTCTTTTATCCCCAGTAATATTAGATATAAAATGACTATTGCTATTATTGCAAAAACAATTAAAATTATCAAATTATCCCGAAAGAAAAAACACTCATAAACATTAATAAAAGAGTAAGCAAGAAAAATAATATATTATTATTATTATTATTATTATTATTATCATTATCATGTTAATCATGAATATTGTTACTACTAAAACTCTTTTGATAAAATCAATTAGAAATAATTTTTTTATATGTAAGAAATTGATTGTAAAATTTATTGCTCATATTATTATATTAAAAATATTTTAGAATAATAATAAATAGATCTCACATATTTATAAGAAAAAAATAATCATTATCATTATTTTGAATGTCTTATCTATAATAATAAGAAATTTAAACACCTAACAGTATTAAAAAAAATAAAAAACTAAATAAATGGAAAAAAATATTATTAGATTAAAAAAAATGAAATGAAGAATAAAAAATAGAGAAAATAGAAAATATCATTTTTGAAATGACTACCAACAAAAATTCAAATGTAAACATAAAAGAAAATAACCTTAATAACAGTTGAAATAATAAAAAGTGGTGAGACAATAATTATTGTTAGAGAAAAAATTTTCATAATTTTTTTTATTTTTATAATATTATATCAAAAGTATTTCAGAACAATGATATTAATTTTTTTTTCCGAAAAAACAATATATATAATTAGTCTAACATATTTAAAAGAAAAAAATAAAACTTACAAATTATCATTATTATTATTTTGAATGTTTTATCTATAATAATTAGAAAATTCAATGCCTAACAATATTTAAAAAATATGATTATATTTAAAGAAATTATTTAACTTGAAAAATAAAAAAAAGAGAAATAATAACAAATATTATTTTTGAAATGATTACCAACACAGATTAAAATCTAAAAATTAAAAAAATCTTACTAAGAGAGGAATAAAAAAATTGAAAGAAAAACTAAGAGCATGTATATATATGGATAGAAATAAGAATTATGTAAGAAATATAAAAAAAATGAATCTGTTTTCAAAGGGTAATGAACAACGAAAACCACAATTGAAATAATTTTTTATTACTGTTTGAAATTGCAATCTCCTTTATCTATTTTATAAAATAATAGTGTTAGTTACCGTAAGCTGACCCGGACACCTTGTTTATAAAAGAAAAAATTATAAGTGGGAAAAAAACAGAAAAAAATTCAAAAAGATGGGTCTGGGGATTATTCATGGCGCGTGTAAGTTGTCCCAGGCATCATAATTAAAAAAAAACATATACGTGCGGGGGGGGGGGATTAGTTAAAAAAATGTTAAAAAAATGGATTTGAAGATTAGTTGTGGTGCACGTAAGTTGTCACGGATACTTTGGTTAAAAAACACAAAACAATAAACCCAATTTAAAAAATATTAAAAAAAGCTAACCAGAACATCCCGGTTATAGAAAAACAAAAAAAAAAGTGTAATTGGAAAAAAAGAAGAAAAAACATGTTAAAAAACGATGGGTACGAAGATTAGTCATGGTGCGTGTAAGTTAACCCGGACACCCAGTCATGAAAAAAAATGTATAAGTGGTAATAAAAAATAGAGAAAATAATAATAATAATAATAATAATAATAAATTCAGAGATTAGTCGGTGCGCATAAGCTGCAGCGGATATTGCGGTATAAAAAAAATTAAAATCCCGGTTAAAATTAAAAAACAGATTATTAAAAAAAGAAGAAGCACGATTATAAAAAAAAAAATGCATGGGGAAATCACCTTTGTAAACAGTAATGAGAAAAAAAATTGTGGTGCGCATAAGTTAACTTGGACACCCCGGTAACTGGAAAAAAAATAAGCGGGAAACAAAAAAATGGAAAAAAAAATTATAAGTGGAAAAAAATGGATCCGGAGATTAGTCATTGTACACATAAACTATCATTGATACCCTAGTTTAGAAAAAAATACTAAGTATAATAATAAAAAAAAAAAAGGAAATCAACTTTTCTAGATTGTCATTTTCAAAATCATAATTGAAGAATGAAAAAATAAAAACACAATAGTTTAATAAAAAAGAAGAATAATAATAGAAATAAAATAAAAAAAAGGGAAAGCAATTGTCTAGACAGTTGCTTTCCAAATAATAAAAAAACAAATTGAAAAAAAAAAGAAAAAAAAAAGGGAAAGCAACTGTCTGGACAGTTGCTTTCCAAATAATAAGAAAGGGATCGGTTCACTAACAATAAAAAAGGGGCAGCTACTCTCACGCCTTGGGCGTAGATAATAATAATAAATAATAAAAGAAAAAACCAAATTGGTTTTGCTGTGTGAAAGCCTCGAACCCGCGCGCGCCGATGCTGGCAGCGCGCGGACAACCACTCAGCCACAACCACTACTTTGTTATTTCCACCATAAAATATATAAAAATCATCTCTGTGTAAAAAAAAAGAGCACATGCACGCGCGAAACATCGAAGCAAATTGCCAGTGAACAGTGACAATGAGTCTAGCGCTACAGTAGGAAACTGAGCTGTTTTAGGTAATAGGTAATGAAAAGGGCATGAAAATAGGCACTGAATAGCATCGGAAAGCAACAACGAAAATGGCTAACCCAATAGCAGCCACCGTTGGAGCCAATGAAGCAAATAATTGACCCGTCATATCATCCAAAGAAACATAAGAGACCAAAAAGCTCACACTCACAGCCAGTAGCATCAATTCAATTGGCATCAACATAATAGGAATATTTCGTCAATGAAGGAGGATTCCCCAAATACCTAAAATAAAGATGATCATAGAAAATGTGAAATATTTAAGAGGATCTATTTCGGGTGGGAAAAGAAAAGGGAAAGTGGAATTTATATAAAAATTGAATTTAAAAAATATTGAGGGACCAAATAGATATAATATAAAGTGCTTGAGGACTACTAAAACAAACTTTTTGTAAGGATTTTGGAACAATCATCCATTGATGACGCTTTTTCTACTTTGCTTCTTTATACAACAAACAACTCATACCGTTTAGTAATTTTTATAATAATACAATTTATATAATTAAATAGTATAATAAAAATCCACATTGCCCTTTTCTTTCCTGTCTTTGCGTTAGAGGGAGAGAGAGTGTCTTGTGCTAGTTATAGAAACTCACACGATCGAAACTAACATAAACCATAATCAACCACTACTTGTCGAAGAAACAAAACAAAGAGGTGAACATTGGCAATACCCAAATATATATATAATAGAAAAAATGTATAATAAAATAAAAAAACATAATAATATGTTTACATCTCAATCAAAAACAATGTAACATTAATTCTTGGGGCGTAACCCTCTCAATCATAAGCTATCACTCACTATGAACATGTCGAACATAACATTCATGAGGCAAAACCTTCCTGTTCAAAAACCCTCCTCCACAAAGACCATCTGGCACGATAAGCAATAAATCTTTTTATAAATCGAAATTCTAAAAATTAAAAACACTATAACTACAGTGAGATACCCATATTTTTATTCATTTCAGTCTTCTTGCCAAAAAAAAAAAACTACGTGAACAAAAAAGACAAGAAAACTGGCCGGCAAGCATAGCACTCTCGTTGAAAGTAGAAATTAACATGGAGAGAGACAGCTATCAAGCCAGTCATTGAAAATGACACCGATCGATCTCCTGATTAAGATGAAAGAAGGTTTCAAGAACATATACGACAGTGCTAACTTTGGTTTATAGCAAGTATTAATGTTAGGTAACTAAAAATGTTGTGTAAGAAAACGTACGTACCAGATTAAATGAAGAAGCGAGAGGGTTATTAGTGGGGCGAGGGGACTGTATGAGGAGTTATTACAAATTGACAAGTGGGGATACTCAAGTTTGTTTGGCTTTTGATTATTAAAAACTTAACAGAGATGATGATGGAGGTGTCGGTAAACTCTAGTCTAGAGATAAAATTTTTAATGATGGAACGGTGGCCCATATCCTCCTTAAATTATCATCTAGAAGTTTAACCATCAAATTAAAGGCAAGACCCACTCCCCCAACATTCGCAATAAAGAGCTTAATTGACTGCCCCAAAACCGAGGTAATTAAGGTCAGGATTTTTATCAAATGGTTACAGAACTGACCAGCTATACATACTGCATGTGTACTCACCTCTCGAGTCTAGCTTAATTTCAGGTGCTGAACTAGCTTCAAGTTGATCTCTGGTCCAACTTCTCACGTCACCATACTTAATATTTAGGTCATTTCTACGTATGCTTGTATAAAATACTTTTCACATAATATATTTTATAGCTAAGGAAGCTATATTATTGGGCGATATGCCAATATAAGGTAACTGTATATAAACCTTTTTTTTTTTTTATTTTTATTTTATGGTATGGTACTATTTCAAGCTACCTTTGGTATCACAATAAAATATATTGTTGATTGATTTAACAAGTCATGATATATTTTTATAAAAAAGAAGAAGAAAATATATTTTTAGTTTGAAAAATAAATTAAGCCTCCTGTTATTCAAAGATTTTACAAACAAGATTTGTAAGTCTTGATTTCGAGTTAAGATGTTTTTATCCTATAAAAATATAGAACAACCGAGGTTTTACTTATTCAACTTGAATTTGTAAAGAATGTCTAAAAAGATATGCGATTTCTTCAAATAATAAATAAATAAATCAGACACTAACCCAACTCAAAGCAGGAGTGTATATATTCCAAACCTAGCAATGACACTCCACAACCTTTGCTCAATTAACTGTCATTAATATTTTAAGCTTGCTATGGCATTATTTAATAAGGAGTCAATACCATTTCCTCTTAACATTTATTTAATTTCAGATATTCTCTTTAATTTATTAATTATCATTGATACTGATACTAAAAATACCAAAGCCCTTCTCATTGATACTCGATCTTCTAAAATGGGCTATAGGGTAATTTCTCTATTAAAATTGGCCACTAATTAAATTAATACTAATCTTTTGTTTGACGGAGGACGTAATTAGGAATTATTAGGTAGGTTTAAGCAAATCATGCGAAATGTATACCTAAGGTTAAGGTTAAAATTAAGTGACAAGGTGGAAAATGTAACCGAGATATACGGGCTTTTGAAATTTACTAGCTAGGAGGAAATCTACAACTGAAAACCTTATCGAATACGTCCTGGTTAATTGTCTTGAACAAACCAAGCTACTAATTCATGTTGTTTTGTTTTTCATTCAATGTTCTTATAGCATATATATCCTAGCTAGGTTTGAATATACGTTTCCCCAATATATATTTGTGTGTGTGTGTGTGTCGACTACACACACACGCGCACACACATGCTGCGACGTGTCTTGACCATTGAGTGATTTGCCGACTTATCAACGAATATTAAAAGAAAACTTTTTCACAATTTGATCACCTACAGGAGGCTGGTCAAACTGAAAAACGGGCAAGTATAGCTCTTAGGGATCTAATTATATATATAGTACTGTATTTCAATAGCGACTTGGCTTGCAGAATGATCACTGAGGACGAGGAAGGAATTCGGAGTCATGCCTTGACTTTCCCCTCCCAAAAGAGAAAAGGAAGCTTGGTAGATTCTGTATATATATGGTAAGATGTAGCTGCTTTAATTAAGTGCAATTATATGAGGGAAATCAAATTAACAACAGTTTGTAAATGAAACCCGAAAGGTTGAGAGGACAGGTTTTTCTTCTAAAGTCTGTGTGCTAGATTATGTGTGACCCCGATCGTTTTCTGCTTTGCTTTAGCACGTGATTTTCTCCCCTGAAAAGTATAAAGTGTGACAGAAAAAACAAGGAGAGCGAAGGGCCGGCGAAAATGATGAAGGCAGACATATCCAATCATAATGATCTTCGTTGACATCAAGAACGTGGCGCATTCAGTCAACTGTTTGAGTGAAGAAAGGATATCATAAGATATATATATATATATATATATATATATATATATATATATATATATAAGTTCTACGTAGACATTTATGAGTGTTCGTGTGTGCATGTACAGATACGGTATGTGCAATACAATATTCTGAAAAAGGAAAAAGGGGAGACAGCACTCAGGGTGGAGGGTTTTTTCATGTTGAATTTTGATGCAAGAAATGATGAGCTTATCTTTAAATCATTAGGTTTTCCCCTAAATGGCCATATTATGATTACGCCTCCAACGTCCTTAATCATGCCTTTTTCCAATTGTGTAAGATCACCTCTGGTTTGCTCTGCTCATTCTAGGCATGTAGTCTTCATTGCAGCCCCACTGCTTTTAGATTTTACTAAATTCAAACCATTAAACGAAATTGCTCAGCTTCACTTATCAAACTTAGTAGCATTGCTGCCCCCACTTTCTATTTAAAAAAGAAACAAAATTCGCAGCCCCACTGGTTTGCTCATTCTAGGCATGTAGTCTTCATTGCAGCCCCACCCCTTTTAGGTTTTACTAAATTCAAACCATTAAATTGCTCAGCTTCACTTATCAAACCTAGTTGCATCCCCCCCCCCCCCCCCTCTACTGGCGTCATTGCTTGACAGGGTCCGAGTAAGTTAGATTTAATTTCATTTGATAAAAAATAGAAAATAACAAAAGATTGATCAAGCTTAAAAACAAAAGAGTTTAGAATAACTTGAGTTTTTTTTTTTTTTTTCAAAAGTGATAATAATATATCTTAATTCACAACTTATTAAATACAAAAGAGTTGGTTTTAGTGAATTCGAGTTAGCATGACAAACTAATAGTCCTAATATATAATTAGGGTAGAGTAAACCCGAAATATATCGCCTTTCCCACAACATGAGATTATAATAATTTAATAAAAAAAAATTATAAAATCTTTTTTTTAAATCATGTTAACCTTTTAAACTCGTGACCTAGATCAATAGACTCAAAACATCTTATTTGGAAAAAACCCATTAAGTTTAGTTCGTAACTAGCATTGAAGAGTGAAATTAAAAAAACAATCTCAATTATAGCTTTTTTTTTTAAAACAACAATAATTAAAAAAAATGAGGATAAAAATTTTAAAAAATAAATGAATTATATATTTTATTGAAGATTGAAATTGAAAAACTTTTTTAGCAAAAGGACACAAATTTGAAAGAGGATAAGAATCGATATAAAATATAAAACATTAAATTTATGATTGAATGTTGATATTAAAAAGAATAATAACTTTTTTAAAAAGGCCGAGAAAAAAACTAGATATCAAAATATAATTAGGATCAAATTGAAAAATATACTACCATTAATTTGGATTGAAGCATGAAATTAAAAACAAATAATTTTTTTTTTATAAATCATTAACTAAAAAAACTAAAGATTAAAAGAACAAAGACTAGATAGAAAAATATAATACTGATAAATTGAATCGGAGGATGAGATTAAAAACAAGTAAATTTCTATAAAAATGGTTAAAAATAAAAATTAGAAGTAAAAAACTAATGATTGAAGTTGATATACTAATAACAACGAGGTCAAAAGAGTAATATTTCAGGGTGAAATGATATATATATATATATATATATATATATATATATATATATTTATATTTATCAAAAACAAAACAATCTACTACTGGAGACACGCTCCACACCATAATAAAACCTAAAATTGCCTCCCGGTTGACTTAATAATATAGCAAAAAAAAAAAAAAAAACATGGTGAAAAGACCACAAATCTCCTTAACTTCAATTTTATTTTTTAAGGATATTTTAGTTATTTTACTATTTATGTTATTTATTTTGATTATTTTTATATTTGGGCAAATACCAAATTTCCCATTAGTTACACAAACGTTGTAAAAGCAAAAGCAATATTATGCAAATACAAAAATACCCTTTGATTGTAGCTTTATATTTTCTCTTCCAAGAGTATTTTGGTCATATTATGATGCAATAAAAAAAAAAAGAATGATTCATTCTCAATTAATTTAATAATGATAAATTTAACATGTGAAAATACTTCCCGAGTTAAGATTTTTAGATGGAGGGACAGATGAATCATTTCTTATCGGGTCTCATAAATGATGCATCCAGGCTTCTTTACAAATCCCTTTTCTCTGTGTGATCATAAATATATTTTCAATACTTTCCACGTCAAAAGGACAAATATCATCATCTGCCTAAACCCTACCCCATTTTCATATACTGTGTAAACATATATACTTACAAGTATATATATGTGCTGTTGCTTCCAGAAGTATCATGTTTTGTAGCTATATGATTATGTCAAATTACTAATCAGCCCAATAATTAGTAGTAACGTGTTTTTTTTTTCTTGGTTAAAAGGAAATTAGTAGCAATCAAGTTGAGAGCAATAAATGGTTCAAAACAACACTTGAAGTTTCCAAGACACTCAGTGAGACCAGTGGCTCTCTCATGAGTGCACATAAAGTTAAATCTCCATATAGATGTCCAAAACAGAACTAAGAAATTAAGGAAAGCTATCTTTATATAAAGGTGCAAGATGTATGCGTTTTAAAACCCGCAGAAGATTGGCTAGAAGAAGGAAGCACCCCCTATTCTGAATGGCGAGTTGTGAGATTCAGGAGGGTCTGGGAAATAAAATGGGCCATCAATGCTGCAGAAAACAGAAAGTCAAGAGAGGGCTATGGTCTCCAGAAGAAGACGAGAAGCTGATAAGATATATCACCATCCATGGTCATAGTTCTTGGAGTTCTGTTCCAAATCTAGCAGGTATATATGTACATGAAACTCTAGCTAGTACTCTTTAATCTTTTAATTTAATTCTCTCTTATTTGGAAGAGCTCTTCAATCCTCTTTCTTTCATGCCCATTGTTACTTTCTTTCCCTTGAAACTGTTTCTTACATTTCTTTCAGGGTTGGAAAGGTGTGGAAAGAGTTGTAGATTGAGATGGATTAACTATCTGAGACCGGATCTCAAAAGAGGTTCCTTTACCGCAGAAGAAGAGAGGATCATCGTAGATATTCACAGGATACTAGGCAATAAATGGGCTCAGATAGCTAAGCATTTGCCTGGTAGAACTGACAATGAGGTCAAGAACTTCTGGAACTCATGCATCAAAAAGAAGCTTATTGCACAAGGGTTAGATCCAAACACCCACAATCTCCTCGCTGCTTATAATCATAAACATAACCATTACAATAATGCATGCAAGCCCTCTTATCATTCCCATCAGCAGCCTACCTCAACTTTCACAGTAGTGAATTCACAAAGGATCAGTGATATCTCATCAACGGATATGAAAGCACCCCTTATTCCATTCCCTATGATTCCTCTTGCTACTGATAATAATCCTCCCTATCCTCCCTTATCACACGAATTCTCATCCATATTAACATATGAGTACCAAAACCCTAAAACGCAAGCTTTCCTGGAGAGTACTGCAAGCCAATCTTTAATCGGAAGTGTTCCTATACTCTCTTCTACTTCACATCCATCTGAGTTTGGCATGTTTGATGAGAGCTTCATGTGGGCTGGTGGATATGGACCCATTCAATCCATGATACCTGAAAAAAAGCAGGCAGAACAGCAAGTGGAAATCGAGAAGATCACCAGTGAGTTAACAAGTGTTGGGCAGAATATGGATGCTTCATTTGAAACTTCTAACTTCGATTTTGCCGAATCGACTATGTTGCCTTGTGGGATGTACTATAATCAGAGTTCCATAGATCAACTTGCATGGGATTCATGGGCCTTGCAAGAGAGAAAATGATTATTATTCACCCTGAAGAAATATGGTTTAAAACTAGTACGTATAACTGGTATGCTGGTTGATCGATGGTGTTGGTAATAGTGTTACGTAATCTTGAAAGAGTTGCAGCAATGGAGTTTTCTTGTATTAGTTTCTAGTTGGACTAATTCTGTAACTTCGAATGTCATAGAGAGTAGTACGAAAGGGCTGTAAATTAATTTGTATCCAATAGTCAAGTGGTGACTTCCTTCTCTTCGGTTTTCCTATACTTTGACAAAATATTTCAAAAAAAATCTTATAATTACAATTGGGCATGCAGTTTCTCTCATGTGTTGATTCTTCTCAGGTTTTTATGTAATGGTCTGTGATAATTTTAAGCATATCGATCTCACAATTCATAGTAAAAAACAGAAGTAATTGTCTTTGTCTAAAACGACCGTTTTGAAAACAACGACTTCTATGCAAAGGCATTGTTCCCCTTTCTAAAACAGAGACCCTTTGTCCTCCAAAGCAACAACAAAAGACTCTTTGATGAAAAGACTCCGATATCCAAGGAGACACAGCGCTGCCAATTTTGTAATTTGACGCTACTTTGCCGGTTTTCCCCGTTCAAGCAGCAGATTAAATTAATGGCGGCATACAAATATTCAAAACAGATATGGGGCATGGCGGTGGGTGCATGGTAATTACTTGGCAAATATTAGGGAGGGGAAGGCGGTCGGTTCTTTGTTTCCAGCTTACAAACCTGCACAAATTAATTGCACCTCTTGAATCATGTACAGGTTCTTTCACTAACACTGTTTAAAGTATTGTTTTTCTTAATTTAAATCTCGAATCAGATTGTTTTTGATTTACATCGTTTTTATTGTCCATCAACATCTTTCAGGTGGTCTGTTCAAGCGTGATATGGAGAATATTCGTCCAACATGGAGCCTCCAGTTCGAGTCTCGTCATATATATAATTAACATATTTATCAACATATTATGATCTTGACATCATGAGTGTAGTCGGGATACCTTCAAGTGTGCACCTTCTATTTATGAATCTTTATTGAATCGGAAGTATCAAAACACTACTGATCAGAACAAGATTAAACACATAGTTTTTTGTTGATAGGATTAATATTAATTGTTTTTGATAGCCAAATCCTGTTATCCCATTGAAAACTTGATAAATTAAACTATTGTTGGAGATTTTGTCGCAAGTTTCTCTTTTCATCAATAATGAAATCCTAAAAGTTTTGAATATTTTACTATTAGATTATAAAATAGAGCTTGTTTAATTTAATATCTTTAATAAATATCGTTGGTTTTTATTGAAATATCTTATTTTTAAACCTTTTTTTTTAAATAAATTAACAATAAATAAAGTTTAATGAAACCACATTTTAGCTTTTTCCCATCATTAAAAGGATAAAATTTGAAAGATTCAACTTGTATCAATTTTATCCTGTACGTCTTAGGAACTCTAAATTAAGTATTTTCACACATTTTTGATAATGGGTGAAAATTAGATCCAAGTTGTAATCTCGTTTGTAATAAAAAACTTATTTTTAGCCTTTTTGTTTGTTTGGGAATTAAGGTTGTAATTGAGAAATCAAAATTATTTAGAGAAAGAATTGAAACAAATAGTTGTTTCGGATCAAAATTGCTACTAGCCCAATTGCTGGGGGGCTTTCTTGAGGTTTGCCCTAACTTATTTTCGAGGAAGGCCAGATTATGACGAGTTCGAATGAACCGACCGAGATGGAACTACAAGTTAAAGACCATCAGCAAGTATAGTTTTGAAGTGAAAGCGCCGCTACCCCTCTTGCTTCTTCCTTCCTAATTTCTCCGCCCAAACAAAAAACACACCGACAAAGACAGCAAGACAGTTGTTTGGAATTTGGAAAAACATGCCACAAGGTTCTTCTCCTTCTCCTTCTTTTGTTTTTTTAATATTTGATTTTGTTACTAATAAGACTTATAATAAAATTGTTCGCAGAACTTCCTGGGTTTTATTATGATAAAGAGAAGAATAGGTATTTTCCTCTCAAAGGTCCAATTCCGGGTTCTTCTCGTTCTTCCTCTTCTACAAATAAAGCTAAAAAATCATCTACAAACAGTAGCCAGGTCAGTGTTTCTTGTATTTATTTTAGTGTATGCTTCATTGGGTTTCAAGTGCTTTCATTAAAGATGTCAATTCCGTGTTAATTGGTGATGGATGCTTAGTATTGTTAACAATGACTTCAATTTGTGTTTGAAAGTTTTGGTTTTTGTTTGAACTTGTTCAGGGGTGATTACTTTAAATAATGCATCGTGTGTTGCTAAGTGTCTAATAGGATGCTCCTACATTAGCTTTCTTTTCATTTTCTAATCTTTTGAGCAAAATTGGTTGTATTTTAATCCACGAGTATTGTGAGGTAACCTAATATCATTTACCTTATTTGTGTTCTCGCTTCTTCTTCATGTCATAGGTGATCAAAACTGGTTTCGGCATATTTATCACTTTCCATGATTCCTGTTTATAACATTGGCACTTTCCCAAAGTTAAGGACTTCATTCATCATTTATTTGCTCTTCTGCATGCTTTTCGTATGACATGCTATTTCTGGTTCTGAAAGAACCTGTCTTTACTTTGTAAATTTAAAAATCTTTATGAAGATACGAAAGTTTGAGATCTTACAATTTTAGAGCTTGAATTTTTTCTCAACAATAAAATGGTGTGGTGTAACCCCAATAATGAAAGTAAAACTGTGTGGCAAATGATAGAATTCTCCATCATTTTATATTGTATGTTTTGCTTCCAAGCCAATAGTTTCGTAGACAGATAGGTTGGAAGGGAAAAAATGATAATGGTGTGGGTACTTAACTAATCATGAGTGTTCCTCCTATCATGATGTAAAGTTATTTAGGTATTCCAGCAAGACAAGATTATTGCTGTGGCTGTTTTAATCTGTCTATAAATAATCATCTTTTCCTTTTTCTTAAATTTGTTCTTATGAGAATATATTATGCTAACTTACAACAAATTAGATATGCATCTTAAGTTACCCATATATACGAGCAACTATGTTTCACCTTTTCCTGCTCCATTGAAGAGTGTGTTCCCAAATATTGTAATCTATCCTTGGTTGTTTCTTTTAACTTCTTTCAATGCTGCAGGCATCCAACTTTTTTAGGGGAACTGGAGTAAGAATATCCCAACTCCTTCAGAGTAGGGAGTTAAATGGTAATGTAATAACTTCCACCAAAGGAAAGTGTGACTTCGTGGAGGAATTCCTAAAGTTACAAGCATCCCAACCATTGGTATGTTGATAAAATATGGGCTTGCAAATTTGAATGCAATTGTTTTAAGGTTTCTTCTGTTGACTACATCTGAATGAACAATACGCACTTTTGTACCGTTAAAGTAGAACTTTCTTATTGTTTTTAAACTACTGATATAAGCCTCTTAAATGAACAAATTATTAGAACTGTAAATTTGTTGCTTTAAGTTATGAAGCTCAAATTGTAGAGCAGGACACTTCGACGTTGGATGAGAGTTGGAGAGCGGTGTCTTTAGATGATTCAGTGAATGTTTTAAGCCTTGAAGAGTGAATGGTAGTGACTTTAGTCAGTTAAGGGCAGGGGAATGCATTGTTTAACAGAGGTGAATTCTATTCATTCTTTCCTTTGTTGTAACCAATGGAAATGTACTATAAATGTCATCTCAAAATTATTAAAATTCAGTGTAATCATGCCATTTATTCTGTTCTATTGCGATGACTTTTTCATTGATTTGAAACAAACTGCTGTCAACTTCTGATACGTCAATTAATATCTCAAGATATTGCTGGATTTTCAAAGGCCTTTATGGATTTTAGAGTGAATTTCTGTGTTACCTTTTTCTCTCATTAGAGAATTGCCTAAATCTTTTTTGTTTTATAATTTTATTTATGTTGAAGGTTTTGAAGTACCAGTCAACTGAAAAGATAGCTGATAGTGCCATGGACCAAATACATATTGATATCCACTCAGCAGAAGGTCAAACCGAAGCAGAAGCTCTACTAACTGGCAGTGTAAATGGCTCGTTGAGGTATAATTGTGACTGTTAATTTGGTTTGCTATTTTCCAGCATCCTGCTACTGACATTTGCATGAAGCTCAAAACAGTTTTAGTGCTTGAGGTTATGAAGAAACATTTTACATGCTTCCTAGCAGATTAGCTTGTAAACTATGATGTTAAGCTCTAGATAGTAGTGGAATTTCATTAGTTTACCTGGTATATAATAATTAGCCTTGTTATGTGGAAGTTTGTGTCTTTTGAGCATGTTGTAAAATTGTTTGGTGACGTTTTATCTTCCACAAAAACCATCTTGCAAAATTTGCATTCACTTCAGAGTGAATCAGATGAAGTGTAAAGATTTGAATTTACTTATCATGATAATAAATTTACTAATTATCAAAAAAATCATCGAACCATTTTCTTGTCTGGAAATATTTTCATGGTTTTCTTGAAGAGTATCTTTTCATGGTGATACTGGAGTTTTGATATGTTTGTGATTATATGGGTATTTGATTTGCCATAAAGTATCTAGGTCTGGAATTTTCTTTCCTCATATTTGATATTGTTAACTTGTGATCATTAGGTTCTTGGAGAGCTTTTTTTAAAAGAACAAATATGCTCCACCATTAGAGAGTATGGCAGATCTTTCACCAAATTATGCTTCTAGCTTGACCATGTTAGCACAGAACTTCTGTTGTGTGCCTTTGTATTTCCTGCATACAAAGTACCTCTCTACCACCACAGATACATTTATGCAATCAAAGGATCCTTTCTCTTATCTCTGCTAAGTTCAGTAGCAATGTTGACTTACTGTTTTGTTTTGAGATAACTATGTGCTTATGTGATTTGCTTTTCTTATCATTATGCAGTTCTTCTGCATCTTTTGTCGTTTTATTCTGACTATAATATTTATTAGTGTACATTACAAGCTATTTCTTTTCAAGTTTGATGCTCTTGCAGTCTTTTTGAAGTTGGAAAAGTTGGAGAACATAATCATGGTGTAGAATGCATTCCAGATCGAATGAGGCCTGTCATTGAAGAGAACAGAGCAGAGTGTGGTAGAGACCCTGGGTGTATTTGGAGACCTCCAGGAGCTTCTCTACATATGTCTTCAAATATATCTTGTATAAAAATGTGTGGAAAGCACTCTCCCATCCAGCGGGCATTGTATCCTCTTTCAATTTCATTTTTTACTTAATTATTTTGTCCATTGTTTTTAATTTGCATGTACATATGGTTTTTTCTTTAGAAATCACTAGTCAATCTACCAGCAATCGAACTTGGTTAGCCCTTGTTTGTTTTCTCTATTTGTTCTTGATTGTTCAGGAGATTTGACCTCCTTGTTTGTCTTGGGTGTTGTCAGCCTTAATCAGTGGATTCTCTTACTATTCTAAAAGTTGTCATGTCCTGTCCTTGAAATCTCAGTGTTGTGAGATACAGTGATCTTGCTAGGTGTTTCGGGCAAACATGGTCTTCTGTTAAATTTTAGTCTTGCTGCTGTGTTTTCTTCTTGAATAGTGGCCTTTGTAGCTCACATATTTGAAGTTCACTCTCGTTACATCTTGTTTGCTCCTGCCACTCCCTTTTCACTTCTCATACCTGTTATATGCATAATACAGTTTCATTTTGCAAGCAAAGAATTCTATTTTTGCACTTGTGATTCCTTAATGCAAGGAAACAGGATTACTACTCTTGGATCCGAGACATCTGGAGGATCTGTTTATATTCTTAACCTTGTCAAACCAGTAGATTTTGATTCAAGTTCTGCTCTAGCTGAAATGATGCACAAGACTGCTGCTTTCAATTGCACCATTTGGACTGCAGATTGCAGTTATAACTCAAATCGGGCAGTGATTGGCAAGTATTCTTCTTCTTCTTCTTCTGTTTTTGTTTTTTGTGTATCAGTCTTGAAATTAGCTTGGATATGTGTTATGTTTACTGCTCTGGAGTTGGGATATAGATTTTTGCTAGAAATCTGTGTCTTGGAGTTTTGCATGCTATTAGATTTAGTTTGCTTCTTTTGTCTTTTAGATTGATGCTTTGAGAAGATAAATAAAAACTTGCAAGGTCCAGTCTGTTGTTTATCGCTTGGATGTTAAATACTTACCACTATACAAGTTATTTGAGAAGTGGTCTGTATGATGAATTTTTTGGTAGGAATTTATGGATAGCTAAAACCCTTTGGCATTAATTCTATGTTATTTTCTGGAATTAACATGTTTGATTATTTCTGGTTGTTATAGGAACAAATGTAGGAGCTGCCCTGGTCAATTTGGAAACTGGAATGACATCATGGGTGTGCAGAAGCAAAAGTGATGTTTTATCTCAACAGCTCGATCCATCGGTAACATTCTAATCCTCTTTGGTACCACACATGACACAAGCGTTAAGTTTCCTGATGGCCACTTGGACATTATCGTCTCATGTGACTGTAATATGATGGTTAAAGACATGAGAATGGTTTGATATATTGATAGAAGATATTTTATCCTGAACCTCGTGCTAGATTGAAACGGAAACTGTTTGCTCAACTTGCGGGACCATTTATATATGTGGGCTAGCAATTTAACAGATGGAAAATGATAAAATAGGAAAATGATTCTGTCTCTGTTTTAAGCTAGCAGTTTTCCAACTTAATAAGCTAGCAGTTGTGCATGCTGAGTGCTCAAACTGCAAGTCGGATAATAAGCTAGGGTGGCTTTCTACTGATTAATTTAATGTCATTTTAAAGTTGACAAGGCACATGGAACATAGTCACAAAAAATTAGAGCGCTTGTCATTATTGACTTTCTTTGTCAATCAACTGTCTGACAATTTCTGAAATATGTGGTTTTTCTTTTGCTGCAGGGGAATGTTGTTTTATGTGGGCTAAGAAATGGAGCAATTTTGACTGTTGATGTTCGCGAAAAACAAGAGCGGGTTTCTGATAGACTTATTAGGCATAGAATACCTTATTCATCACTGGGCAGACAGGGTCCAAGTTCTAGCAAACAATGGTTTGAGGTATTAAAAGTTTGATATGATAAATTTTGCCAGTACCAAATTCGATGCCACGCTGTTCCCAAAGTGAACATTCATCTTAGAAAAATATTATGGTGAGAGGATGGTACCATGTTAACTAAATTGACTTATATGTGTAGGATTCATAAAGAGAAATAAAACTCAAATTAGAATTAGCACCAGGGGACTGGATTAGGTCTTAAGTTCATGTCTGACCAATCAAAACCCCAAATTGAAATGAGAAATTAAAAAAATAATAAGAAAGTGTCTTTACTTTCCCTTCAGCAGCATCCAACAAAATTGAAATGAAGTGTTTTTCTAAATTCATTCCATATACTTTTTCCAGGTTTTGTATTTGCTCAATGAAATGAATGCATAAAGCCATGCATACTTTTGATTTGAATATTTGTGGAATGTACTTGATTTTTACAGAAGGGCACTACTGCATAGCAGTTCTGCTGAAAGAGAACCCTTCAGAGGACACTGGGATTCCTTTGTGTCTTTACTTTTAAAGCCATCAGAATCTGTCCATCTATTGAAGTTGTGCATGGATCATCTATTTCTTAATTATTGCATTTAATTTAATGTTTTTTTTTTTTTTTAAAAAAAAGGTTATGAGAAATTACAAGCAAAAAATGAACTTAAAAACCTAAATTATATATTTTTGTAAAAAATAACTTGATCAGTCGCAGCAATTCATGGGTTGGAGCCCAGTTTTACAGTTTGGTCAATAGCACCAATTCAGGGGTTTGATCCTGATTTTACAGTGCCATTTTTTTAAACTTCTACAGTGTTCAGTAAACCGAAACCATGAAGATCAAATATCATGAAATTTTTACCTGCTGTAACTTTTTTCACATCGTATTCCTCCTATAGCTAAGCAAAGGGTAACTTCACGGCTGGTTATTTTGCTTTGTATCTTTATTGTACATGTAGGAGTTAGTTTGTGAAAACTTGGGTGATTGTGGTAGTTTTGTTTAATGTTGTATTTGAGCTCGGTAATTAAAGATTAATAGTTTTTTCTTTATTTTTTTTAGCTCTTATCCTTTCCTGCTGTGATTTAATTTACACCATCTCTCACTCATTAGTGATGAATTAAGCATGGAACTGCTATACCTCATACTCATTATTTTTTTTACTTTGTATATCTTGCTCATTTGGAACTGCTCAATTTGGTGAAGTTATGGTAACTAACCTGGATGTGGTGTTTTGCAGGTCAAAGGAAACATATACCCTTCTCGTACTATTTTTATGCCCTCATCTATATGCAGGTTAGTGGGCTTCTAAAACTTGTAATTCCTGGTTTCTAGTTTTAATATATTCTCTCTGTAATTTCTGCCTTCTTTTGAATGTCCAGTTTGGTAATGCTTCAGTCTTACGACCAGTACTTCTTGGCCAGCTCTATGGATGGATTGGTTAGTATTGATTGACGCTTATTTTGCCATTTTTTTTACTCTTTTGTGGATGTGCTCTTACAAATGTGCTCTTGAATGATTTTAATAACATATCAAAGCATCTACTTTTCCAACTTAATATGCAAGGTGCAGAATTTTCTCCTTTCATTAAGTAGTTCACTAAGTGATTGGACCATGACCCAAAGAGAGCATATAACTAACTTCTTGTATTATTATAAGATATATTTGGTAGTTTATTTATATCCCTCCCCCACCCTCTGCACCTAGGTATACTGATAGCTGGAAAGTCCATTTCAATTTTAAGGGAGTTTGAGATATACATGTGGATAAGCAACAATAAGAATCTATTGCTTGAGTTGTCTGAAACAATGTCTGAAAGCCTCGCAAAAGCGTCATGACCAACCTGCAGTGAATTTGAGATAATTGGTCTCTATTTTGTTCCACCCAGGTGGGCCAGCCCACCTCTCTCTCTCTCTCTCTCTCTCTCTCTCTCTCAGTTTATTCTGTAAACCTCCCCTTTCCATCTCTTTGGGTTATGTGTCCTTTAATGTCTGGGGTGCTTTCAGTTCTAGTGTAGACAAGGCGAACTGTTCCATGATGAAGAAAGGGGAAAAAAGGACCTTGTGTTTCTTCTCAACTCATGCGTGTTGCAGCAATCTCATTTATCACACAAAACAACTCTATATTGAGAGAATATCATCAAAATGCCTGAGTGCCTTTTAGCATACTTCAATTTCAAATATAAAAACTCAGTGGTAGTTGTAATGGGCTGGCTTTGTAAGTTTAGGGAGGCTAAGGTGGAGGCTGTGGTGCTGGCTGCAGAGTTGTTGCCAACATTGTTTGTTGTTAGTGTAGCTTGGGTCAACATCAGCATCGTTAGATGTTATTATTGTAAACGTTGCTACTCTAATATGTCATTGCTGTTGACTTGGGCACCAACTGTAATGTAGCTAGGCACATTAGCATTGTTGGGGGTGTCATAATGGAGGTTTTGATGGTGTGGTTTGACCATGGAAGATGGCCATGGTGATGGTGGTTTGGCCATGGTGGGTGATGGTGTTATATTATGTACATGTATGTGGGTGTTTGGTTTGTGTTCAAAGTCGTTTTGATCTTCGGTAACCTGTTTGCGTTTGGAGTGTTGCAAGGAAGGTAATGGCTGTTTGGCTATGGTGTGTTGGCCTTGGCGGTGATGTTAGTTTTTTTATTTTTTAAAGAAAATGATTTTGCTTTTTCATTGCTCGTTTCATTTTTCAATTTAAATTTAATTTTCACTATTATTCTAAAATTTCTTCAAAATGAATAAAATATTAATATTTATGCAAAAATGCATGTCAACCAAGGTTAAAGGAAATGTGTGATGCCAAGAGCATGGTTACTGTTCACATTTGGTGGAGGGCTGACATTTATCAGGTTTTTTTGCGTACAAGGACTTGATCACTATTTTTGAGGTAGGCACTCAATATTTTGTTGTGGAACAAATAGGGTTGTAAACCCATTGTTTCTCTGAAAAAGGAAAGCCCTATGCATAAAAGGGCCTCATATTGAGGAAAGCCCTGTTAGTTATTTTATTCATGCCTGCTTTCTTTTTTTAAATGTTAATAAATCTCATTGCTGTTTCAGTCGCTAGCTTCATAAATCACCCAGGCTTTTAATCCACAAATTTCTTTTACATTTTCAAAATGGTGACTAAGATTAAAGGAACTTCATTTTCATGCTCCTGTATTTTCTCTTGTAGATTAAGCTTTATGATCAACGCATGACTAAGAGAGGTGCAGTGCAATCTTATGAAGGACATGTGAACTCTCATACTCGTTTGCAGCTTGGAGTAGACCAATCTGAGAGATTTGTTATGGCAGGTTTGTACCATTTCAATTCAATCCACTTACTTTTAAAACCCAATTTACTTTGATAAAGGCTTCAGAGCTTATATTTTGCTTACCACTAACTTATTCTTCTCAGGAGGAGAGGATTGCAATTTGCGACTTTGGAGCATCAAGTCTGGCAAACTGCTTTTTGAGGATAAAATTTCTGATGCAGTTCTCTCAACTGTGTGCTGGAAGAGATCTGAAAGTAAGCCACCTGCCTTGTATCGTTACAACAAGTCTTTGGTTTTTCATCTGTTCTCTTATTTCAGGATGGATAACCTTTATGTGCTATTTCTCTTGTTTTATCTTTTACCATTTACAAATTTTATCCTGCAGAACTTGAGAAGACATTGAATGAAGGTAAAAGCTATGGAAAGTGCTTATCTAGGCAGAACCATAGTTGGGGGACATGGTTTGGATCACAGGAAGGACTATTCTACATTAGTTGGTCATGAGTCATGAGCACCATTGATTAACATATACCAGTGGAGAAGAAGAGTCATCGTGGATTACCATTGATTAACATATACCAGTGGAGAAGAAGAGTCATCGTGGATTCAATCTCCAATGCGAGAACATTTCATTTCCGGGGAAATGTTTGAGCACAAGAATTTTGTTGATACTGGAACATTTTGTAGATGGCATTAACTCACCTCTTCTTTGCATCTTAGCGGGGATTTTTAGGAAACAAATTCAGGTCATGTCGTCTTGTTTTTGATTTAAGATAGCAATAAATATTTTAGAGAATCGCAGTGATTTGCAAATTTCAACAAATGCCAAATGACAAACATTGGTTCCCTATGAAGAGCTACCGTCTAAGTCTTCATGGAGGGTGTCTTTGGTATTTATTTTATTTCTGTGGTTAAGGTATAAAAAAACAGTTTTAAAAAATATATTTTTGTTATGGTTCAAAATAAATAGTGAAGTATTTGGTTAAAATCGCGATTGAGTTTGAGTTTGAGGTTAATGAAAAGTAGTTTCAAGTATTTGGTTACCAGATTTTTCATATTACTTTCAACTTGTGAAATTATTTTAAAGTATCTGTATATATTGTTTTTTAAATATTTAATAATTATAATAATACAATATAATTAATAATTCAAGTAAATTAAATATTTATTTTTATTTTCTCATCAAATTACTTGTAATTTTTATTACGAACTATAAATTCATACGTGAAAGCTTATGTGATCCTAGAACAACATATAGTAAAATATCATATGAAATAAAATTATAAGATAAAAATTATATTGCGATCTCTTTCTAATATATTTATTTATATTTTAATTAATTTTTAAATTATATTAATATTAAAAATATATTTTTTATTATCTAAAAATATAATTAATAATAAACTTATTAAAAAATATAATGAATAACAAACTAAAAAATAACCACCCAAACCCGCCCCAGCCCCCTCCCCCTTTCTCTCTTGTACACTTGCAGCAAGAGATGCAAAAAAAAAACCAATATTTTGCTGCTTTTCTTGAATTGCCGGTTAGGTGTTTACTTAAGTGGTATTTGGAAGTGTGATTGTGGTTGTTTTTTAAAGTGTTTTTTATTTAGAAATATATCAAAATGATATTTTTTATTTTTTAAAAATCATTTTTGACATCAACATATCAAAATAATTTAAAAATACTAAAAACATTTCATTTAAAATACAAATAAAAAAATTAAATTTTAGCTAAACGGAGTTTTCACCCCTTAGCCAAGGCACTTAATGTCAAAATAAATTTTAAAAGTCAAAAATATTATTTCAATTTTTTAATATTTATCATTTTTTAAAAAAAATCATGGTCTTAAACTGGTTTAGTGGTCCCCGGCAAGCTTGTCAGCTGCAACTGTTTTTTTTCTTTCTTTCAAATTTTTTAAATAATTATCTTACTCAATAAATAATATTATATTATATGAATACTGTTTAAAACAATGCCTCAAATCTAACCTAAAATATATAATAATAATAATAATAATAATAATAATGGGATATCCAGATAGATAGTTGACATTCAATAGATACGATATAAATATTTATTTTTTAAAAATTAATAAATAATAAATAAAAAAACTCGTTGCCCGACATTGCCATAGTTGCCCCCCAAAACCTGAGGAGCCCCTGTATTGACCAAAGAAAGTTAATTATATATTTTTAATTAAACACTAAAACCACAGCGTATTTGAAAATACCAGTGCAACCTCAATCCCAAATCCCCAATACCTCGGAGATATTTGCTCTTGATAATCTCATAGTACGTCAGCGTTGTTGGGAGACCTAGTATGGTATTGAAGATTTAATCTGTGCATCATTTGACGTTCATAAAACTTGTAGCGATCAATTTTGAAATATGCAGCGTTTACTTTATCTTTAGCAATCTTTCCGGCCAAACTCTTCGTTTCCCGTAGCATCTTCATCGAAGGAACAGTCTCCCTCATAAACATGTAATGGTCAATGGTGAGAAAATTATTGAAATTTTCATGCGAAGCATAATTTTTTTTGGGTGATGCAGGATTAATATTTTTTTTTTCTCGAAAACAAGGAGCATGCCTGCGTTTTTTTGGGGTGTCCTGAATGTCATCCAATCCAACCCCAAAACTGATGCTTTCAAGTTCTCCTGTCCATGCAAAAAACAGAGGTCACCAGACCACAATTTCACTTTTAATAAAGGAACATAAAAGCTATGTATATATATATCTTCTTTAATCGCTTCTATCGAGGGAGACAACCATTCTTTTCCCTTTGAAGATGATCAATAGAGTGCTAGTGTAGCATCAAAGCGTTTTATTCTCAGTTTCAAAACTACAGTCTCTCATAGTGCAGGCAGCCAGGTCTGGTTGAGTCATCGATACAAAAGTTTCTTAAAGTGATTAAACTCCTCAAAATCAAAAGGGAAGACAGCATGATGGTTTGATTGCCAAAAGTAAACCATCTTAGGCCCGTTCTTCTAGGGTTTTGTGTGTGGACCACGGACAATATAGAGAGAGATAGGGAATGGCAAGTATCAGCAAAACAAGCATCTGGGGGTCTCAGTCTTGACTTAAAACTTGCTTTTAGCAAAGTTTTTATAATGATAAAAAGTGATGGAATATAATCCATTACAAATATCTTGTCACCCTTGCATGCAGCACAGTATGTGTCTGTGTGTACACACACTGGTAGCTGCTTCATTAATTTGCGAGCATGTACTTATGAGAGTGTAATATTACCCGTCAAAGAATACTGGTCAAAGGTTACTTCATGCAAAATCATAACAGTCTACTAGTTCGGCAAGCTAGCTAGATATACTAATTTATTCTTTTCTTTTCTTTACCAAGTTTATCTTCAAGCCAGCATTTTACACAAAAAACTGAAATTTTAAGCAGGTTATTCATATTGGAACTTGAACAAGAAACTATTACACACACACAATATATATCCTTAAAAATTGAATCTGAATGGTAATTTATGAGAATGCTCACTTATCAATTAGGGGTTGAAACCTCAAATGATCATCAATTCTTTTTCACTATCATATGCAACAAAGCGTGAAAAATAATCTTAGACTATTGTGTTTATTTATTTTTGTTATTTTAAACTTAGTAGCTATGTTTTTTTTTCATGGTTTAGTGATTCACATATTAAATTCTTGATTGAACTTGAAGACTTTTCTAAAAAATTGATCAACTTTGTACTTATCATTCATATGTAATTATAAATATAGAGTAAAAGTGATCAATTGCATATTGCAGGTTTCTTATAGAATTTTCTTAAATTATCTAATTAAAGGACAATTACGCATCATAGCATGTGCGTGTGACTTTACACGCAAAACTATGGTATTGGGGGCCTTCCGATTCCCTTTCATGATTGTATATAGTCTCGTCCTTAACAAAAGCCCCCTTTCATATCATACACCAAAAGTTGAAATTGTGAAATGACATTTCTCTCTTAGCACTTAAGCACTTAGCTCCACAAATCTTTCCTTCTCCTGTAGGTATTCAAATAGAGGTGTACCTTGTAGGTATTCAAATATGTAATGTACATTCGGAGTGATCAAATTTATGGTCCAGAGCCTCTGAAAAAGGGCATGCCTCGTAAAGGAACATCAAGCTTTTTATAACGAGCACAAGCAAAACCTTTTTTTCACGTAATGTTTTCTTAGTAATTTTTGTAATTCCTGACAAATAATCTTTAAATATGTTTGCGACTCTTTATATTATATTAAGGTTTTATACAATTTGTTTTTGGTTTCTTCCATAAATTACGTACGTACTCATTAAGTTTTCTTGGATATTTGGGTCAAGTGGGGATGACAGAGTAAGTTCATGATTTGGATGGATTATTTTTCGGAGATAAATCTATACCCCTTTAAATAGACATCAGAAAATAATCAGCAGTTAGTAAAAAAATTAAGCTATAAAAAGCAGCATTATCTTATCTTGAATGCTAATTAATTGGCAGCAATAATTGAGAGAAGCTAGCAAAAGAAGAGGTGTACGTGGCATAATCATGACTATTCTACATCAAAAGATCAACCATGCACCCAAATATCATTATCATCATTTACATATACGAGTTAAATGATTGGTGGATAGGTACTGTTTGGAAAATTAATAATTATAAGAATAAACTGTAGTGATCTCAAATTGCTTTATATATATATAAGAACTAAAAAAGAAAACCTAATTTACTATATATATATATATATATAGACGAAGAAGAAACAGGCACAAACTAAAACATAATTAAAGAAAGTTGAGCTGAAGAACTGAACTGGTTCGATCTCCTTTGATCACCTATTAGAAATGGGGTTCGGGCCACTCGGAACTTCATGGGCACTAGCACTGAAGATACCTTCTTGCCATGGTAATGGAGATCTATGAGCACGAAACCGGCCTCTCCTTCTACTACTCTGGGGAGGAATATTGCGGATAACATCAGCTTCTGAAACTGTCTTTGCATTGCCCATTTCATGTCTTCTAGCAGGAAAGTACTCCATGTCGTTTTTCTTGATATATTCTCCATCTCTCGTGGTACCGAGTAGGGATCGATGCTCTCTGATGGCCATGGTGGCGGAGGACATGATAAGAAGGAAGAATAAGATTGTTAAAGAAGTGAGATGGGGAGATCCTACGTCACTAGCCATGCAAAACTATGGATTATTATTATATACGATGAACCATCAAAAAAACACAAGGTTGAGTGATGGAAACATCTATATATTTAATTGTCCAGTGAAACAAAGGGTAAAAACTAAGCTTGGAGAAGCTGAAATAGGAAAGAGATGATTTCTATATATTGTGAGGAAAGACTTTGCAGGTAGGGTTTGATTATAAGAATTTAAATGAGAGACGGGGGTGGGGGTGCAGCAATCTAAAAGAAGATATAAAAAGAAGGAAAGCAGCGATAGTGGACCGCTTTTAGCTAGCAATGTGTCGAGGGTGATGGCTTTATCAGTGCCCTTTATCTAATGGCGGTGAAAATATGCAAAGTAGCGATGGCAAACCAGCTAGATAAATAACGTGTTTTGTTGCGTATATATGAGAGATGGAGAGAGGTGTTCTTCGTTTAACACTTGACCTTTATCGCAGTGAGGGAGCGCTTGGAAACAAACTATATCAGTCTCCTTGGAGGAAGACCAAGTGGGTCCTGAAATTCGGAGATTGGGTGAATGGAGAGGCATTTGTCTACGTACTGTATATTGCAAAAGCACAAGCCAACAAAACAAGGTTCAAAACAACAGCGCAGCTGTTAGGATTTTGGGTTTTGTAGAATAATCTATCCATCTATATATATATAAAAAAACAAATTAAAAGAAAGGCAAGGCAATTATAATTAAAATGTGAACAATGTTTGTGAGTAGAGCACAAGATGGATGCTTGTTCTTTTATTATTAATTATTACTGGGTCGAAGAATGGTCAATGGATTAATTTGAAGCTATATAATAAACAATAGCACTCCCTCCTAGTATTATGAATAAATGAGGAAATTAGGGTGATTGGTATTTGGGATTTGATATTGTTCTTTACTAAAAGAAGAGGTTTACGAGATCAATAATTTTTTTTTATTAATAATAGAAAATAATTTATTAAATTTATCAACTAATTAATATAATGTCATATTTTATCCATACCCAGCAAAGTTTTCATCTAGTATATACTAGCTCTTTGTATGTTGACGGTGCTATTAGAATTTAATATTGGGACTTGTGAACTTGAATTCATTCTCTCTGTTGTTGTTTTTTCTACCAAAGTTTGATTTGTTTTACAAGTATCGAATTACTTTTTCCCAAATAAAAAAGAAAAAAGACAGAAACAAAATCTGGCTTGTAAGAACACAGTGATCATCTGTCAAAGAGATCCATATGATCAACGCCTTTCCCCCACAGTTACAGAAAACATCTGTTGCAGGATAATCTCAACTGGATCTCTAGCAACCGATTAAGGTGGTTATATTGCATCTTGAGGAATAAGTTGAAACAAGTATATATATATATATTCACAAACATACATTTTAGGGTTTTTCCTCCTTTTATTTGGAGAAATGATTAGATATTTTGGACAAAAACAAAATGAAATTCTGCTTTTAAAAAAAAAGTGTTGCGACGTCATTATAATCAACCGTTAAGTCTTAGAACTTTAACATACAAAGATATGTCGATGGTTGATATTAGATAATAGTAAAAAAGTATATAAGGGCAAAATATAATATTTTATGTTAACTTTTAAAAAGTATAAAGATTGGCCAAGTCTTCTTCTTTTTGTTCACTTATTTTTTTTCTAAAAAATATTATTTATCTTTTTCAACCTTTATTCCTAAATATAAATACTTTACTTTTTCTTAAGAGTAAAATTGCATCTACAATAATAAAAAACCCTAATAGAGACAGGGTTTTCTTGTAGATACAATTTGCTGAAATTTATTTTTCAGTTTTATCATTTAGTATTTGGTTTATTAGACATTGGGTTTCATAAGAAAAATTAATATATTTTTTTCAAGGTTATCTAATCTCATGATCTTGATTGCAAGTTTGATGAGTTAACTTAACTAACTTGATTTTTCTCTTTTCGCTAATTGTTTCTTTCTCTCTTAATTGCAGCATTCAATATTTAGTTGATTGCAAATTGAATTTCATGATTTGTTTTCTTTGAGGTTATTTATATATCATGATCTAAGTCATGAGTTTGATGGATTAACTCAAGTTAAATCGAGTTTTTTTTTTTGTGTTATTTTCTTAATTCATTTATCAATTTCAATTATATCCTTTAATGCTAAGTTTATTGGGGATTAATCTTCATATTTTTTCTTCAATCTATTTTTCCGAGGCTATCCTGGTCTTATGATTTGAACGACAAGTTTAGCAAGTTAACTGAAGTTTTTTCATTTTCATTTCTTAGTTGATTTTCTATCTCTTTTTCATCATTTAATATTGGATTGGTTAAGAATTAGATTTTATGATTTATTTCAGATTGTTTTTATGAGGTTATCCTCTTCTCATGACCCAGATCACATATTTGACAAATTAATTTGAGTTGACTCAAATTAATTTATTATCTTTTTTTGTCCCTTATATTTTAATATATTTTGATCCGAGTCACATTTTTTTCAGATTGCTTTTTTTTTTTGTCTCTAAAAAAATGAAGTTATAGGAAATTACGTTACATGTGGATTGTCAAATGTTATAAAACCTTACTATATAACTGCTTTATATTCATAAATTAAATTCAAAATATTTAAAAAATATAAATCCACAGCTTCAAATATGTCAAATGTTATAAAACCTTACTATATAACTGCTTTATATTCATAAATTAAATTCAAAATATTTAAAAAATATAAATCCACAGCTTCAAATATTTTAAAACAATAAAAAATCTATTTACTTTGTTTCAAATACCTAAAACATATTATAGAAATGATAGCAGTCCTTTCTTTAAAACTATAAGAGGAATGTCTTGTAGGTTATACACGAACGCACACTCGACTATAAAACATATATAATTTGCAAAACACAATTCGGAAAGAGCATAATCAAAGGTCAAACAAAGGATGGGCTGATCCTCGAATTAAAACTGCTCGGAGCCTAGTACAGAACCTCGTCTTCCATCTGAATCAATTCACCGTTTCACAAGATATAGTAAATTGACTTGCAGAAGATTTCAGGTTAAACATATAGTAAATTGATTGGTTAGTTGTTTAATTAAATTCTCAAATTGTTAAGTAGAAAAAAAAAGAGTCAAACATTAAAAAGAAGATGAACAGAACATGGAAATTAAAGAGAACTAACTTAGAAAACAATTGCATTACATAAACAAAAAAATCTTTCGGTAATTAGAGTAATTGACAGAACAGTATTTAGTTCGAGTTAAACTTTAGAGACTGAAATATTGTTGACCTTGGTCATGAAAATCGGTGATTGAAGAACTCTGAAGGTCCATCAACCAGTTCATTCCTTGGGTTATTCTATGGACACTCGGTCAAATTCGTGAGCTGTCGTTGTTTGACCTGTCAGGGAATTTACTCACAGGACAAATATCAGCATAGCTTATGTTGTGCAAGAAATTAGCACACATTGATCTCAACAACAACCTTCTTTATGGGTCATTTCCATCATGGCTTGGAAATTTGCCACGGTTAGGGTAGCTTAAGCTCTTCTCCAATCAATTTACAGGGTCTCTTCCTCGAGATCTATTCAATTGTTCTAAATTGTTGGTGCTTTCCCTTGATGCTAACTTGCTGAATGGAACTCGTCCTGTGGAGGTTAGTAATCTAGAATCTCTAAATGTACTCAATCACCAATTATCAGGATCAATCCCTCTGGTCCTAGGTAAGTTGAGCAAGCTGTATGAGCTTCGGCTCTCGAGAAACAGTTTCTGTGGTGAAATACCTTCTGAACCTGGGCAACTCCAGAATCTCCAAAGCATTTTAGATCTCAGCTACAACAACCTCAGTGGTCATATTCCACCTTCTATTGGTACATTGTCCAAGCTTGAAGCTCTTGATCTGTCTCACAAGTGGCTAGTTGGAACTGCTCCTAAAGTTTGCGTGAGCAGTCTTGTCAAGCTTAATCTCTCGTTCAATGATCTCGAAGGCAAATTGGGCAAGCAATTCTCACACTGGCCACCTGAAGCATTTGAAGGAAACCTGCAGCTCTGTGGAAGCCCTCTTGATCGCTGCTCTATTCTTAAGTGATCATCAGTCAGGCCTCAGTGGTGGTAATCTCAGCAATTACTTCCGTAGCTGCCTTAGCTCTGCTCGCACTTGGACTTGCTCCCCACTTCAAACACCGAGAATCCCTCAAAAGGGTGGGTGAAGGGAAGTGCATTTACTCTTCCAGTTCTTCCCAAGTTCAGCGCAAAACACTCTTTCTGAAGGGTACTGCCAGGAGAGACTATAGATTGGATGACCTTATGGAAGCGACAAACAATCTTAGTGATGAGTTCATCATTGGCTCGGGTGGATCTGGAACAATATACAGAGCTGAATTTCAAAGTGGAGAAAGAATGGGAGTTTGTGGGATTGGCTGCATCAGCAACCAGTGAACGGCAAGAAGAGGCATAGCCTGGACTGGGAGGCGAGATTAAAGATTGGTGTGGGGTTAGCCCAGGGAGCGGTGCACCTTCACCGTGATCGTGTACCAAAGATACTGCATAGAGATATCAAATCGAGCAATTTATTGCTTGATTCCAATATGGAGGCGCATTTAGGGGATTTTGGATTGGCAAAGGTACTAGACGAGAATTATGACTCCAACACAGAGTCGCTTTCATGGTGTGCAGGCTCTTACGGTTATATTGCTCCAGGTATCATAGCACTTTCAGCATAGAACAATGCTACTATTAGTTCATCTTTTACTCCATATCATAGCTAGTTTTATGCATTTTCAGGGTATGCATACTCGTTCAAGGCAACAGAAACAACCCCCACAAGAGAGGCCCTCGTCCCGACATGCATGTGATCAGTTACTACATTTGTTCAAGAATAGAATGGTGGATTTTGACAAAATGAATATAGATCCTTGTGCATAGCTAATGGCATCTCTATTTATGAAACAAAACCAATTATCAAATGAAGCATCGTTCTTGTTTTGTAGATCTTGTGCTAACTAGGTCAGTCTTTCAGAGGGGTCCTCTTTCATTTGTCGATGCCATTTTCACTCTTACAACCTCTTATATACTCTTTTCCCAAAAGCACGGTGGATGCTGTCATGATTATAGGACATTGATAGTTTGGCGTAGCACATATGTTGACTAAAGCAACGTTGAAATTAAAACGTAGCAACAGTTACACGAGGGATAATCTAAGACAAATCCAAGATTTATCTTATTTCAAGAGTGATCTGTTCCATCCCACTTTTGATCAAGCGGCAGGTATGAAGGACCCAATATTCACGACAAGCATTGCAAAATCATAATAAAATCAGTTTTCCAGTGGAGAAAATCACCAGATTGCTTCAAGGAATTATTGGAGATCCAACTCCATGCTGTCCACGTCATGAAAGCATCCTGATTCTTATTTGTAGCAACAGCAAGAAAAACATCTGACAAGATTACTAGCACAGCAACAAAAGATAAAGAAGCAAACAAGTGTACACAACCCTTTGAAGAATATTACTTCTGAAGCCACAATTTTCTGGAGAAAACAAGAAACGGGCTGTCTATGCCAAAGGACATCAATCCAGATGCTCTAATCATCATCTTGATCTGTAAAGGGAATGAACTTAAATCAATGGAAAGAATTATACATTAGCACAAAAAGACATGAAAATTAAAAAATTTCCTGAACTGGAAAAAATGGCAGGCATTGGAAACAGTGTGGGCTACTATAGGAATCTTGCAATAAAGTGGTGACAGTGCAAACAGCTCTCCATTAACTTCAGCCACAAAAAAATACATCAACCTTTTTACACGATAAATATGCCAAGAGATGCCACAACCAATGCCAATCCTAGGGTCTTAAACTCTAAGCTAAATAATTTTTCTATTATTACACTAAACCCACAAGATTACTTCCACCTGATGTCCTGGTAATAAGCAGATTCTGATATTAATCAATATAAAGTTTAAATTTGATCCATTAAATTGCTTAATTAACACAATGAAATATTACCATCAGAACTATATATAGATTTTGGACATGAAATAAGGGGATTCTAAATACCCCTAGGTACTTCTACTTTTAGATAAAGAATAATCACATTCACTGACTAAAAAGAATCACAAAGCGTGTTGGTGAATGAAGTTATCCTCCAAAACATGATAGCAAAAAACAAAACAAAACATGGAAGCTCAATCCTGCTGAAAATCAGCCAAGAGGAAATAGCCCTAAAAACACCCAAAGCATGACATGACAAGGATGAGAGGACAGTATCCTATCCCACAACAATTGTCTTAAAGTGCGATAGTTCTGAAAATTCTAGCCAGGTACATTATAGGACTGCGAGATGGTATAAAACCACTAAGTCTTACACTCTTTCCTCCTCCCAAATCCAAAAAAGATATCACCATAAATTCCACTACCAGAGACTGAAGTTGGCTTCAAAGAAATCCACCATTGAAGATGATCAAAATGGTGGAGAATGAGTCTTACAGAATTATGTTCTCATTTTCTATTAACTGAGATCTGAACTGGCCTGGACTTAGGGTATCAGCCTTGACACATCTCATTTTAATCATGCTGGGTACACTATCTATAAATAGTTCAGCATACACCTAAACAGGATGCAGGCAAAACCCATTACAAACACAAGTGCATAGCCACTGCTACAGGTTTTCAATGCTAGATTTATAACTTTTCCATGCTTTAGAGCATGCATTCCTCCTATAATCTAACATGGCAGTGCTTGCACGATGAAAATGACAGAGATATCCACATGATATGGTCATCTATTAAGTTTTCAGTGCCTTAGAGATGATCACAACAATGTATTACATTCATAGCTCAATTCTTCTAGGTAGAAACAAGGTCAACGAAATGCCAGGGCTAGCAATCATGGAATAGTTCACCACAGCAAAACTTAAAGCAAGTTCAGCTAACAAGGACAATCTAGAAGGCATGAACTTTATCACTCATAATGTGCCTGCTGGGGGGGTGGGGGTGTTAACGGGGTTTTTGTCTGGATGGATTTGGGATGGTGCATTATGAAAAAAAATTAGTGATGTTTAACAGGAATTTAAATTCCTGTGGAGAGCATCATCTAACCTAGACTCCAAGCCATCTCTCTGAATGACTTGCTATGGATGTTGCCAGCTCCATCATGTTTGCATGTTCCAAGTACAAAAACTTAGACTGGTGCAAGCTTAGGTTGTGGCAACAACCTCCATTTTTTTTCCTTTTCTCATTTTACAAGTCTTCCGCAATGCCCTATTTCCAAAAATTGTCTTCCCATTATTTTCTTCTTTCCCAAAAAATTCACTTTAGAAACAATTTTTCTTCATCTCCCTCATCTAAACACGCAAAAACAATATTTATGATCTTTACTATTGCATTGATTAGAAAATCCCCAGCAGAGGAAAGCTAATTAACAGGTTTTGCCCTAATATGAAGAATTCCACTGCCCTCAACCCAATATATATATTTTTTTAATAAAATCGAACCCTCAATTATCAAGTACATTAGAAAAACCCAAACTTCAGAGGATAAAAACTGAAGGCTCAATCAGAATGATGTAAAAATTGAAAAGACAACGCAAACCCAGAAAAGAAAAATTGTTGAAACTGGAAGATACAATCAAAGAGAAAGAGAGAGAGAGAATACCGAAGTAACGGCGCTCATTGGCTTCCTTAGCTTTCTGAAGCATCTTGTCAAGGTCTTGCTCAAGCTTAGCATCCCATTTCACCAACTGATTCACAAAAACAACTCCTAACCCCATGCCCACCACATGTTCCCACGGATCTTAAAACACACACAAAAAAAACAAGATCACCATGACCATCACCATCAAAATCAAATTGTTTTGAAGATTAAAATGAAAATAAATGATAAAAGACGAGTGATTTGTTGGTTGGAAAAAAATTACGGCGCATGTAAGGGAGTTTGCGGAGAGCATTGGAGTACATCTGGGTGCCCAGCCCCAACAGTGCTCCTACCACTGTTGCACTCAATACCATCCTCTATTTTCTTTTCTTTTTTTAGATTTTCCTAACAAATATCCTTCTTTCAACCTTCTTCGCTTCGCTTCCAATTTATTATGTTGAGGATCTTCTGCTTCTGTCTGTGTGTTTCCTTGTGATTCCCATCCAAATCTGTGCGCCACGTTGAGTATTTTTTCGAAGGGGAGGTGGGCTATGGGTTTACTTAGGGCTTTACTACTGGATAATTTCTTCGTAAAGCCCATTAATTTAAGACGGAGCCTTTTATTATACACACACTAACAGTTAATTCGATATCACCAAACCCATTTGCCAGCACAAAAAGATAGTACATTTTCAGTTGGGTCGTAAATAAAGGTGTTTTAGATGAAATAGTTTTTATTTTTTTACATTTTTGTTTTCTAAAATATAATTTTTGAAAAGTTTTTTTTGTATTTATTTCTCATAAAATATTTTACAGGAAATTGGTTCATGTAAATTTAAGCTATTTAAAAAAGATAAAAAAAAAGATGTGTTCTTAATGTTGTATTATCATTTCTGGGCTCAAGTATTTTCTATAAATTAAAATTCTTTTTTTTTTATTTGTTGTAAGATCCATGGGGCCTTAATAGAAGCATACTCCTAGAATATAGAAAAATGAATAAGAGTATTCCTCTCTTGTTCATATACCAGTAAAAAGTGCAATATACAATTAGAGACAGAGATAAATAAATAAATAAATAAATAAATAAAATAATGAAACAAAGAAACTTAATTCTCAACCGATTTAATTTTGAAGAATGAAATTGTTAAGAAATATTAATAATAAAAAAAGCAAAGAAAAAACTTGCAAGGAAAAAACCTTTGGAGAATGAAATTTGAAAAAAAAAATTAAAACAATTCCAAATAATATAAATAACAACTAAAAAAATGAGGAATAAATTTAAAAGATTGAAACATCATAGGGGTTAAATTGAAAAATATCTATAATTTAATATAGTACTTATATATGGAAGAATAGTAAGGGATGGATTTTAAAAAAAAATTATAGAGAGCAAACCTAATTCATTATACGGGGTTGAAGCAACTCCTAATTAAAATCAAGTCATAAATAAGAATAAACACCTGTAAGGCTAAGAGTGAATATGGAGTATAATCCTAGACTCGCAACATTGCCTTTTTAAAAATAAATCACTACTTAACCCATTAACTGTAGAGCATAACCAACCATAGTTAATCAAGCAAGCCTCTGTACTCAACACCTAATATGAGTTTCTATTATTTTTATACCCTTTCTAATTGTTCTTCAGGAAATTGAGAATCTTTTCTTTCCATTAGAAAGAATGTCTGCGAAAAACACTCTGAGCACCCTTCAAATATTCACCATCCCAAGTTCTATCCCTGTTCTCATCATCCCATATTCAATCTACCATCGGTCCTGCCATTCACACATCAAGCTAATCCTGATTGAGTAGTTATATACTTGTGATATATATATATGTATCACAAGTATATATGCTACTTAGGGCAATCGCAAGTATATGTATATATACTACTCAAGGCAGTTTTTCAATTAAAACAAACAACACAGCTTTTTAAAATCCCAATCCGAATTTAAACACACCAAACAAATTCCAATATTGATATGACATGAACAGGAATCCATTTGTTTCCATGGTCAACCTTGATCTCTGATAAATCACCAACAATGCTGCAATTACCAAATGAAAAACTTGTATTAGTGCATTCATTTCTCCTTGAAGCAAAATAGATTGTTTTTTCTTTTGAGACATGGTAATACAGACTTCAGTAAGTAAGACCAAATCTAAACTAGATCCATTATCCCTCGTAATCAAAAAGATAAAAAGTAAAGGAAGATTAAAAAACAAATCAAGCAAACCAAACAATGTGTTTTTGTCATCTGATTCTTAATTTATTGTAAATTTATTATTCTTAGCCTCACAATTAAGTGTTTAAAACAAAGTTTCTCAATTCTATTCTGGTTGACATTCTATTTTTTTGATGTGTGTGTGTGTGTGTATTATTTCAATATATCAAAAACTAAATAATTATTCGACTACCCTTACCTCCAAATTATAATTAATAATTATTCCTAACAACATTTAATTAAACAAAAAGTGATAAAAATACTGTAAAAACTTATTCCATATTTAATTTATTATTAGAAAAAAAACATTAAATAGGTTTATATATGTACCTTAACTTCTTGCCTGACCCTGTTCATTATCATTTTCCTTGTCCACCACACGTTCATTACTTCCATTCTCTAGCTGAGACTTTCTTTCCCGCAGCTGGGCGTTGATTGCTTCAAGTTCCGTATTTCTTTCCCGCAGCTGGGCGTTGCTTGCTTCAAGTTCCGTATTTCTTTCTCGCAGCTGAGCATCGGACCCCATCTGCAAAAATATATATATTTAACTAGTGGTAATCTTGAGCTCAACAAGTCTTCTAATGGTGAAAAGTATATGGGTTTTGCAAGCGGACGGAGACAATAAACCCATTATCTTAATTTTAATAATTGGAAACTGCTTAAAGACTTCAACGTTGGACCAAACCAAGTTGTTGTTTTGTAGCAGATAACATGACCAGACATAAAAGGGGAAAACAAGAAAACACAACAGAAAAGAGTTTGAGAAGATATAAATCCGTTGATAGAATACAATGGTTTGCAATAAGGATGCTATCTACTTTCTTGTGTGGTGCATGGTACATAGGAAGGGAAAATGTTTTCCTCAAGCGCATGGTAGATTTGCTCACTCACAGATCCCCAGCAGTTTATTGTTTGTTAAGGGGTGCATGCTAGTGGTTTGATGATAATACCAGAGCCCAGGAACGAAGAGACAAGAAAAATACTTACCAGAAGTATCTGGTAAAGGTTTGCGGCCCTTTCAGCCAATCCAATGCCCCTTTCCATCTCTCTGTCCAAAATTCTCTTCTGACGCTTCAGAGCCCTTTTCATCCGAGCACATTGGATCTTCAAGTCGTGATTTTCTTCCGCCAAGAAGGTGTTTGCATTCTGCACAATAATGAGAGCACCTGCATGCAGTTTCCAAGGTGAACATTTTTCTCGAGCTGTGTTCAGAATCAAGAAGAAAAAATAAAATTGAAAGACTGAGCCCAGTACAGTCACTTGGGCTTGCATCCCAAGAGGATGACAAAAGTGATTGGACTCTAGTGCCAATAAATTTAACAAAGGTAGATTAATTAAATAATAAATAAAATTTAACAGGGGTAGATCAATGTTAATAGATTAGGCACATAAAATTAGCTAATTACTCATCATAAGCTTATATAACAAAAAATAAAAATAAAATGACAAGGTTAATTTATACGAACAAAGCTAATTAGCACAATCTTGTTTGTGCACAAACAAGATTGTACATGAAAACACAAAAACATCAAGCCTTAACAACAACAATTAATAAGCTTGCTACTACAATGTGCCCGTGTATGTATATTTTTCTGAAGTCAAGAGTGATCAAAGGTCATACCTACTGACTGATTCGATTTTCATAAAAAAAAAAAAAAAAAAAAAACACTAAAAATCAATTTTATTAAAGGTAGCCGACGCCTATGCGATGAGCTTGCTTCATTTTCAAATAGCAAGAGCAATCCAAATTTATAGTTTGTGCTTGATCCCACTGACGAGGGAGCTAGATACCCACCAATCCATGGCTCATTGCATAATTAGGGGCTGTCCCAAACCGCAATAGGCATGCTACAGGTGGATTTACAGCTTAATTAGAAGGGTAAAATCCTTCCAAGAGACATTAATTTATCTCTTTTCTTAAAGAAACATAAAATCAGCAAAACATAGATAACCATAGAAATCAAAGCTGCTCACACCCAGATGTGAAAATTAACGAGAGTAGATTATATATTGTCGCGCATATATTAGCTAATTAATCATCACAGGCTTATATAACAAAAAAGATACATAAAATGATAATGTTGTATATTTTTCATATAAATTCGATATAAAAGACAGGTCAAAAGCGCTACTTACTTTCTTGTTCAACGGACATCTGAAGTTGATTGTTCAGGGATGGGATGGGCATAGTACCACTAGCAGGAGTACCCAACGGGGAAGTGTTTGCTGCATCTGCATTCCAATTTAGTAGCTCAAGCCTTGAAAGAGAGATCTTGAATTGTCTTACAGAAACCTTGTACAGATTAACATGGTATTACCAAAGTAAAGCTTATTGTTTATTTATTTTTTGATAAGCCGAAATTTATTGGTTAAAATACCTTGACAGGATGAAAACAAAAGTAGCAGTGATGAGAAGCTTACTATAATTACAAGCAAAAGCGGGCACATGATTTTGTGCACAAACACTAGAACAACAAAAGCTTTAACAAGAACAATTAGCTAGATAAAGCTTATAGTCAGCCTATTACGATGAGCTAGCTTGCTTGTGTATGTATATGCTTCTGCTGTCAAGAGTGAGCAAAGGCCATACCTACTGACTGGTTCGGGTCGGATATTTGATCATTGACCATTTCTTGGTTCTGCACATCACTACGATCTCCAATTTCGTCGGAGCAGTTTCCTGAAATTAGAACAAATTAATTAAACCCTGAAAGAGACTGTACAGTTTGCTGAAAAGCAACAGCAACAGCACAACAACATAACATAGACTCAATCCCGCAAAAACGCTTGGATTTGCGCCATTTAATCTCAAATCGATCCAAGTTAACAAGTTTTGCTTTGATGAGAAAATCTTTTATCTGTTTTTTTTTTTTTTTTGATAACTATTACGATAATATCATCAGTACAGAGCTGTAGATCATCAAACCCAAGTACAAATTTGCACGAATTTGTCTGTTTTTTCCAGTTAAAACAAAAACGAAAACAAAAACAAAATCCTGTCTTTCAAAATCTTTCTCAAATGACATATTTTGCCAGAACCAAGGTGGATTTGTGTAGATCTTTATTCTTGCAATGGCTGTTGAGAAAAATGTAAACCCTAAGCGGCAACCTAAACATGGTAATAATTGAAGATATATAGGGCGCTAGAAAATCATAATTAATATCCAGCAGTTAGCCCTGAGAGTTAAAAATGAAGAGATCGCATATCACAACACTGTGTACAGAGAGAGAGAGAGAGAGATTTATTCTGAAAAATATATGCACAAAAACAAAAACAAAAGCGCTGGCCGTAAAGGCTGATCTAATGATCATTCTTATATTAAAATAAAGTGCTTAAAATATAGAAGCACCATTCTTTTCCCTCCCTTTATTTTATTTCCCGTATGACAAGATTAAAAGAAAAAAAAAATATAAAAAATAAGCTTACCCTTTGCATCATCAAAGAACTTTGAGAAAGACATCAGATGCCTTGTTTTATATGTGATCTGAAGAAAATCGACAACAAAGTTAAAGATGATCAGCTTAAAAAAACAGTACAATTAACTAGAAACGGAGCTTGATGATCAATCAGGTGAGAGCACCCAAACTCTTGCGTTTGTATTCATATACACTACCAGAGTAGGTGATGGTCGGTCGGCCCCGGAAACCGGCGGAGTCTGAGAACGTAATGACTGGCCGGTGTGCGGTCCTTTGAGTAAAGAAAAAATTGCAGGCGTAGGCCAAGTAATGAACAACTATAAGTAGGAAAGTTTAGTGGTCGAACCAATCGCAAGAAAGAATAGACGACGAAATAAAACGCACGGTGACCGCTCGACATCGCACCATTGGCTTCGAATGCCGCTGGGAAGGCAATTTTTGTTTGTTTTTCTTATTTATTAATGGGAGAGCCGCCAGTGCTGACTTCAGACCAGGGAAAAATAGTCAGAAAAGAAGTGCAAAAGGAGGTGTGCTTTTGTTTTTGTTTGGAACTAAAACATGAGGGCAGGGCACTACTCATCGGTCGTCCCATTTCCCCCCCCTTCTCGTTCATCGTCAAAATCGCAAGTGTTCATCGTTAAAATCGCAAGTTTTTTAGACGATGTGATCTCTTCTTATTACACACAGTACCGGACTCTGACATAAATTAATTTTAATCCTTATGCTGATCCAAGATAGTGAAAGTAATAATATCAGGTACTCATCGACCACCAAATTACTCTAATTTTCCTATAAAAACATAATTTCCCATTTAAATATGCCTCTACTTTTAAATATTCTAAATCAAACCTATATAATACAGAAACAAGAAAGTTAAAGACACTTAATATTTACTTATTGCTTTTCTCTTTAGAAGAATTGAAAGACCACCATTACCATTATCATTGTAGTTTCTTGTGTTTTAAAATCTGAAAACAATCTCTTAAAAAATAGAAATTAGAGAATAAATATATTATATTACTGACAATTGTTGAGGACATTAAAGAAATGATAAAATCTCATGAAGAAAATATTTTTAAAATTAAAAAACAATAACAGAAAATAAGCGAATACATACGGAATACCAATGAACTTTTTTCGACAGTATTTGATGTGAAGTTTAAGAATAAACAAAATAGACACTTCTTTCAAATAACTTTTTTCGACAGTATTTGAGTTTTACAAATACGATTACCAACAAAAACTGTCTCTGACACTGTTCATTATAAACATCATACACGACTGATAATGGATCGAGTCCTCTGGTATTTACTCTAGCAGCAACATAAATTGTTCCTCTTCTTCCCTAATATTGTTTATTATAAATATCACACGCGGTAATTCTGACAGATTAATTTCCAAGTGAACTCTTTCCTTCCCAATAAGACCGATGATGATTGTGCTCATTTGCTATTGATTTGCTTACTAACAGTAGAACATTGAAATCACGTTAGAAATGAGAGCCAGGTGCTGTTCGTCGTTACTGTAAATTCCTAATCATAAGTAAGTTACCATGTTCAACTTAAACTTCTGTCTCTCATACACTTTAATAATGATATTACTCTTAAATAATAATATAAATTATATTTTGTTACTTCATCTATTTTTATTTATTAGTTTAAACTTTTAAATGAAATGGTTATTTGATATAGTATTGAAACCTTATTGACCTAATAGTCACGAGTTCGAATCTTACTATCCACATTCTATTTAATAAAAAAAAATTAAACTCAAAGTAATATGAGTTTGTGTAAGTTTCAAGTTCAAAAGATTTTTGTATTAAAAAATAATATAAATTTGACACAACAGAAAACACAAAGAATACAACCAACATCGATATTTCATAAATAATTCTAGGATGAAAGGAACTCTAAAAAAAAAGTTCAAACTTTATTCAATAATTTAGCTAGAGGCTTACATCTTTATTTAAAGAAGAAACCCTAGCCCTAATCCTTGTCGGATAAGGAAACGACACTAATTATTAAAAATTATCAAAATGACAAATTTGAGATAAATACAGAAATTGAAAATGCTAGAAATCCTGAGCAAGACAGAATTAATGAAAGTTCATTCAGACTTGAAAATTAAGAATTATGGCTAAAACGAAACTTTTTTAAAATGGAAAAAATAACGATTTTGGGGCCTAAACAATGAAAATTCGGCCAAAAATTATTATGCATCAGCATCAAAGCTGTTGATTTACTCATAAAATGGCGAGACACATCAACTGGGTGAGTTTCGTGTCATTCCTACTTCAGCACACGGACTGCTGAAAATTCAGTTGTCTTTGAATCTTGGATGCTCTCTCTTGAGCATGTACGTTTCTGCCATTTATTATACATCAAAATTATATTCTAATAACTTAACTATTAACTTAAATTTTTAGATAATTACTTTAAATTTATCATCTTTGTTTGAATTCAGCATGCTTTATGATATTGCGAATGCTACTTTTACTACCGGCCTCAAAACTCATGACGTGGCTGTGATAACATTGAGGAGACGAGGGTGGCCATCTTACTGGGGACATTCTAGAATCTAGAGATTAAAGGGGCATCCTCATGATGTGAAAGGGAACACGAAGACTTGAAAGAAATTAAAAAGAAGACTCGTGACTGGGATTGAAGTGGGTTCAGCCCATCTCATCCCGTTGGAAGACCTCCCGAATACTGATTTTACTGGGTTAATTAAAATTAAAAACCAATATCCCAAATCTTAAGGAGAGAAATTGTAATCAACCTGAGAAAAAAATAAAAATCCATCCGCATAAAAAAGAAGAAGTTGATATCCGAATTAAAAAACCAAATGATATCGAGAGTAAAATTTTATCAATAAATAGTTTACTTTTTTTTTAAAAATAAGTCTCCAAATTAAAGGGAGGACAAATTTTAGATTACCCGCTTAATTTTGCTTCTCATCCCAGCTGACGTTTCTCCCCCCCGCAGCAATTCCATCTCCGAGTTTTTGAGTTCTCGAAACTTGTAGCTCTGTGGCAAAGTAAATCATGCATGTCGGGCACTTTGTAGATGCTCCGTCTTCGTTTTTTGATTTCCCTACCTATCCTCCCTCCACTTTCAAAAATTTCTTTGCCTTCCTGCACTTTGCAGAAGCTAGAGTAATTAACAGAGAAAGTTAAACAAAAAGAAAGAGATCTGTAGTTTAACCATGGACAGGAAATGCACTGCTTACAGATATGCTCATAGGCTTCCTGGATGAGCTACGTGCCACCCGGTCTGTGGACTCAACTTTAATGAAGATAGCAAGACACGGCACAGTGCTTCTGTGGTGCTGTTTGAAGTGGAAGAAAGGCACATCAGAAATGCAGCAAGGCATCGTACTGATATGAGATGCGTAATTAGTGGTATCTCGTGGCTCAATTATTAAATTTGAAAATGAAGATTTTATATTTGAATTCTTGTAGAGTTTGTGTCAGTTATGATTGGTGACCAATCCCTTGACGGGGGACAAGAATCGTGCTATACAATAAGACAAATTGGTAGTCATAGGTTTGTGTGGGCATGCATCGGGCAGGACTTGGATTAAAAAAACATTTGCCTTGCTTGGTAACAGTGATTTTGCAGCTATGCTGAAGGTGTTTTTTGAAAATATTTTTCGAACATCTCTTATGTTGATGCATTAATATTATTAATTTGACGGGTGGTAAGTGGTATGAGATGCGTGATTAATATATTTCCTTACAGTTTTGGCAGGCTACCGAAACTTCATTAATATTTTTAAACTTCTCTTAAGGAATTCAATTATCAGAAATGCAGCAAGGCGCAGTACTGATCTGAGATGCGTAATTAGTATCTCATGGTATCGAAGAGAACAGCTGAATTATTAGGAATTGGGACCTTCGCTTTACTCTTGGGAGAGGTTCGGGAGTCCAAGAGGACATGGCAGCTGTAAGAAAATGAAGATTTTATATTTGAATTCTTGTAGAGTTAGTGATACATATATGAAGTATATCTATAAATAGACATAAAATATGTAGAAAATAAAAATAAAACAATAATACAATTTAAATTATATTTTCTCTCTCTTCTCTGCAATCCTCTGCAATCTGAGTATTCTTTTTCTTCCACCTACTCTTAATTTTTCTACCAAAAATCAATATATTAATAATATATTTATTTCTTGTTTAGTCTCGAGTACATAACTTAGTTTATTATTTGGAGGTATGATTGAAGTTGTTTATAAAATTAATTTTTATTCATAATTAAATTAAAATAATATATTTTTTTATTTTTAAAAAATTATTTTTGATATCAACACATAAAAATTACCTAAAAATACTAATTTTTTAATTTAAAATAAAATAAAAATTTTATTTTTAAAATACAATGTAAAACATTAGTAAACACATGCTAAGAAACGAGATGGCTCTTGCCTGAGAAATCATTGAGTGCCAATCAAACAATACATTATTTTAATTCTTGTAGAGTTGAGTTAATTATGACTTGGGACCCATCCCTGGAATGGGGACATATTTATGGTAAGAGAATCGTTGACGATGACGTGCTATACAATAAGACAAATAGGTACTCATAGTCTTGTGTGGGCATGCATCGGGCAGGACCTGGATTAAAAAATAAAATGCCTTCCTTGGTAACAGTGATTTTGGTACTATGCTGTAGGTGTTTTATGAAAATATTTTCTGTTTTAAAATTTATTATAACTAGTTAATTACCTGCACTATATTGTGAGTCGAGTAAATATTTTTTATAATTTTTGGGATTGAAATAAATAATAAATTTTGTTAGTGCAAAAATATAACATCTATACATGTAAGGTTTAGTATAATGAAACACATCAACACACCTTATTATCACAACAACAACATCGAAGGCTTAATATCTAAAAATATCATTACTATTATTGCTAAAATAATAAAAAAAATTAATTATTCTTAGAAGAAAAAAATTTGAAAACATTAATAAAAGAAGAAGCAAGAAAAAAAATTATTATTATTATTGCGTGAATAATGAAAAAAATAAATTCAATAAAAGAATAATAAATCCCAAAAACTATAACAAAAAAAATTAATAAAAAAATAATTTGAAGTGAAAATAACAAAAAACAAAAGAAATATCAATTTTTAAATGATCATCAACATATACTAATATTTAAGATTTTTTTTTTGAAAAAAATATTATCTCAACAAAAGAGAAAATAATAAAAATTAAAAACCAAAACTAAAAGCACATATATATAAACATAGACAAAAATATGGACTATTTAAGAACTATAAAAAATTAAAATAAAAAAATTAAAAGTATAAGGGACAAAACAAAAACTAAATATATTATCAATTTCAATCAAATGAAAAAATTGAAAAAAAAAACAGGTCAAATATAATATTTATACATGCAAGATTTGATATAATGAAATATATGAATTCACCTTATTATAACAACAGGAACATTGAAGCTTTAACATCTAAAATATCATTACTATTACTACTAAAACAATAAAAATTATTATATTACCGTGAGGAAAAAATAAAAAAACATTAACAAAAGACGAAGTAAAAATAATAATAATAATAATAATAATAATAATAATAATTAGCTATTATTACGTCAATAGCTCTGCAACTCTCTATTTCTCTATGTTTTTATTAACGTTGATTTTTTCTCTCTTCTTTGTCAACCCCCTGGTCTGTCTTCTTCTCTGCGTATTTGTAGCAGAGAAAGCAGCCCTTCGGTTTCCCATGACGTGCAGCGAAAGGCTGTTGTCTCTGCGTTGCCTAGTAATGGGTATTGTTGCAAAGGGCATGCCCGGCAATGTTCCGATAATTGCAAAGTTCAGGCACGCCTACAAGCTTAAATGCTTTAGAAAAAAAAATACAATTTGGTCCCTCGATTTACAAATGCTCTAATTGCATACTTCAATTGGCTTTAAAATTTCAATTTTTTGGCTTTAAACGAATCTGCGCTCTTTTTCGTTTTCGGGTATAAAAAAGTACGATCGTATCATTACTCTTTTAAATTGGCCAATGATTAATTTGAACTTTTAAAATAGCCAACGATTAAATCCAAATGATCCATAAAAACACAATTATATATTTCAACATAATTTCTACACAGATTTATCCGATAATAATTTACGTTAGTCTTGAGTCTATATTTTCCTTCATTTCTGGACACAAAAGAGGTATGATCGAGATCTCGAAAACGTTTAAAATTTCCGCCTTGATTTTTCTGCGGACACCAATCATTTTTATTTTATTTTTTCTTATTTTTGGATCAATTTGGGGAATAACCCAAAATTGGATTATGATAATAAAAAAAAAAAAAAACTTAAATTTTCCATGCCATAGATAACAAAATAGTTCTTGTAACAAAAGACACATGCAAACTTATCAAACACCAAAATGAAACATCTCCACAAACATCTGACTTGTTCAAGTTTAGGTACTGTACTATCTGAGTATATCAATCATAACTTAACAGAAAGTGAAAGAAAAAAGGCCGGATAGATAGAAACAGCCAGAAAATCTTCTTAATATCTTCACCCCGATCCATAGACGTACTATGTTGAACTGGCTGGACAAAACCCTGCAAATTCAAATGAAAAACTTTCATTAATTATTGATACATTTTTTTTTTTTTTGAAGCCAAAAGGTTTCCTTTTCTTTTTGCTTTTAAATCTTTTTAAGGGAAATAATATCGGACAAAGTTGCAAGTCATCATATTAGTATCTGTTTTGTCTTTAAAACATCTAAAGTTTAGTTATTATTTTTTTGTAAGACCACAAAAATTAATGTAATTGATGACCACATTTATAAAACAAATCCTACCAGTGATACCTTTGAAGTCTAAAATTGCTAGCAATAACTGAGAATATAGCCAACCCTGATACTAATTAACTTAGCTTTATCTCACTTGATTGATCAGAGAAAACAATATAATGTCTCACCTAATAATTTGAATTTTTTAATTGAGTGAATTTTTGAGATATCCAAGCTGATTAGAAAATGAGATGAGCTAACTCTCCCTCTTACCTCTACTTCGCAAGTTCGTTTTTTTTTTTGTCTGAAAAAAGAGTCGGGTTCTCTTAAATTTGAACAGCATTAACGAGGGTACCTTGTCATGCAGGTGTGCTCCACCCCCTTTCATTGTTAGTCCTTACTCAACTTGTCACACAAAGCGTCGTTTACAATACGGAGTTTCTTGTTTTCATGTGTCAACTTTTCATTCTCTTCCTGAAGCTTGATTGTTTTTATGATGTCTGGATTATTCATAGCAGTCGTTAGCACCTCAATTTTGCGCTTAAGCTGTTTGTTTTCTTCTGCAATATCAGAAGCTCCAGGGCTAGCAACCTGTAAAAAAGTTAGAATAAATTCATCATATGAAGAGAATTCTTTTAAGAAACCATGTTAATAAAAAAACTTGAGATGTTGGGTGTGATTTTAAAATAAAATTTATATTATAATTAACACCCATCTTAACAGAAAAGCTTTGGACTAGTTATCTGTTTTGTGATTTCCTTTGTTGAAAGTATTAGTTTTGTCAAAGAGTTTGATTCAGTTATTCGTCAAATAACATAAAATGATCCAGTTAGATGATTGCAACGAGTAGCAGATTAGGAAGAAAGAGCATACTTACTAGTTTCTCAGAAAGCACGTCCACCTGCATGGTTTGGCCTTTAAGCTTGTTGTTCAAGCGGCTAACTTCTTCCTTGAAGTAGCTAAGTTGTTGTTCGTCATTCTTCTGTTTTATTTTCTCCTTAACTCCTCCCTTTTCTAGACTTGCAATGACTTCCCTTAAATCATTCATTTGTTTAGTAAGCTCAGCCACCTTTTCCGCGTTCTCTCTTCTCTCTTTCTGTGCGGTATATAGAGCATAAGGATACAAACTAATTATAATGGACAACAACGATACAAAATTATGGATTGAGAGAGATAATATTATATCACCTCCTTTTTTTCCCGAAATTTCCTGTCACACTCTTTTTTCTTTGCTCTTTTCGCAGCATCGGCATTGGTTATGTTTGAAGACACAGAAGTTCCTGGCTCAGCCAACGGGAAAGAGTTCATCCGAGTACTCATGGAGGGATTGACGTTGTTAATAGCACCTGCAGTTCCCAACATGTGAAAGTGTTTGGATGTGCCGCATTCCAAATCTATAGGAACACAATTTCAGCAGGAGTTAGTAGTACAAGTGAGTAAAACATATATCTTATATCTCATCCAAAGACTTTAAACTTATTACTTCAGTTTTTAGCTGACCTCACATCTATGTTTCCTATTCCTCCCTAGATAAATGTTTTCAAAAAGGTTTTAGCCAGATTTAAATACATATCAATATACCTAATATGATGTTATATAGCATATAAAAGCATGTATAAATTTTATTGAACAAATAAAAAATGAATGACTATTATATACAAGAGCAACCATAACTACTAACAAAAATTTTATATGTCCTTAGTACTTCCATGAAATAGAACTAAAAGTCAATTTTATTAAGAGTACCCAAACGTATGCGAGGAACTCACTCATTTTTAAAATAAAAAGAGCAATCCAAATTTATACCTGGTTGTTGAGCCCACTGAGGGAGACGATCATTCATCGATCTAGAGTTCACTTTTGGATTATGAGGAGTTGTCCTAAACTGTGATGTGCCCTCTCCAAGCATATCTAAATCGTAATTAGAAAACTAAAATCATGGAGTCATAAACTAGGTATATAATAAAAGCTTCTATGTTTCCTTCCTCCCCAAATAAATGTTTTCAAACACCTTATAGCCAGGTTTAAATACATATTAATATATCAAATATGATATTATATAGCGGTAAAAAACAGGTATAAAGTTTATTGAACAAATGAAAAATGCATGATTATTATATACAAGAACAACCATGACGCAACTCGTAACAAAAAATTTAAACTCAATATCCTTGGTACTTTCATGAAATACAACTAAAAATCAATTTTATTAAGAGTAGCTGAAACTATCTGATGAACTCGATCATTTTCAAAGAACAAGAGCAATCCAAATTTATACCTGGTTGTTGAGGCCACTGAGGGGGTTGAACATTCATCGATCTAGAGTTCACTTCTGCATGATGAGGAGTTGTCCCAAACTGTGATGTGCCCCCTACAGGCGCATCTAAATCTTAATTAGAAACTAAAATCAAGGAGACATAAACTAGCTATATATTAAAAGCTTGTATGTTTCCCTCCTCCATAGATAAATGTTTTCAAACAGCTTTTAGCAAGGTTTAAATACATATTAATATATCAAATATGATATTATATAGCGGTTAAAAACAGGTATAAAGTTTATTGAACAAATGAAAAATGCATGATTATTGTATACAAGAACAACCATGATGCAACTCGTAACAAAAAATTTAAACTCAATATCCTTAGTACTTTCATGAAATAGAACTAAAGGTCAATTTTATTAAGAGTAGCCGAAACCTATGTGATGAACTCGATCATTTTTCAAATAACAAGAGCAATCCAAATTTATACCTGGTTGTTGAGGCCACTGAGGGGGTTGAACATTCATCGATCTAGAGTTCACTTCTGCATGATGAGGAGTTGTCCCAAACTGTGATGTACCCCCTACAAGCGCATCTAAATCTTAATTAGAAACTAAAATCAAGGAGACATAGACTAGCTATATATTAAAAGCTTGTATGTTTCCTTCCCGCATAGAAAAATGTTTTCAAACACCTTTTAGCAAGGTTTAAATACATATTAATATATCAAATATGATATTATATAGCGGTTAAAAACAAATATAAATGTTATTGAACAAATGAAAAATGCATGATTATTATATACAAAACAACCATGACGCACCTCGTAACAAAAAATTTAAACTCAATATCCTTGGTACTTTCATGAAATACAACTAAAAATCAATTTTATTAAGAGTAGCTGAAACTATCTGATGAACTCGATCATTTTCAAAGAACAAGAGCAATCCAAATTTATACCTGGTTGTTGAGGCCACTGAGGGGGTTGAACATTCATCGATCTAGAGTTCACTTCTGCATGATGAGGAGTTGTCCCAAACTGTGATGTGCCCCCTACAGGCGCATCTAAATCTTAATTAGAAACTAAAATCAAGGAGACATAAACTAGCTATATATTAAAAGCTTGTATGTTTCCCTCCTCCATAGATAAATGTTTTCAAACAGCTTTTAGCAAGGTTTAAATACATATTAATATATCAAATATGATATTATATAGCGGTTAAAAACAGGTATAAAGTTTATTGAACAAATGAAAAATGCATGATTATTGTATACAAGAACAACCATGATGCAACTCGTAACAAAAAATTTAAACTCAATATCCTTAGTACTTTCATGAAATAGAACTAAAGGTCAATTTTATTAAGAGTAGCCGAAACCTATGTGATGAACTCGATCATTTTTCAAATAACAAGAGCAATCCAAATTTATACCTGGTTGTTGAGGCCACTGAGGGGGTTGAACATTCATCGATCTAGAGTTCACTTCTGCATGATGAGGAGTTGTCCCAAACTGTGATGTACCCCCTACAAGCGCATCTAAATCTTAATTAGAAACTAAAATCAAGGAGACATAGACTAGTTATATATTAAAAGCTTGTATGTTTCCTTCCCGCATAGAAAAATGTTTTCAAACACCTTTTAGCCAGGTTTAAATACATATTAATATATCAAATATGATATTATATAGCGGTAAAAAACAAATATAAATGTTATTGAACAAATGAAAAATGCATGATTATTATATACAAGAACAACCATGACGCAACTCGTAACAAAAAATTTAAACTCAATATCCTTGGTACTTTCATGAAATAGAACTAAAGGTCAATTTTATTAAGAGTAGTCAAAACCTATGTGATGAACTCGATCATTTTTTAAAGAACAAGAGCAATCCAAATTTATACCTGGTTGTTGAGACCACTGAGGGGGTTGAACATTCATCGATCTAGAGTTCACTTCTGCATGATGAGGAGTTGTCCCAAACTGTGATGTGCCCCCTACAGGCGCATCTAAATCTTAATTAGAAACTAAAATCAAGGAGACATAAACTAGCTATATATTAAAAGCTTGTATGTTTCCTTCCTCCATAGATAATTTTTTTCAAACAGTTTTTAGCAAGGTTTAAATACATATTAATATATCAAATATGATATTATATAGCGGTTAAAAACAGGTATAAAGTTTATTGAACAAATGAAAAATGCATGATTATTGTATACAAGAACAACCATGATGCAACTCGTAACAAAAAATTTAAACTCAATATCCTTAGTACTTTCATGAAATAGAACTAAAGGTCAATTTTATTAAGAGTAGCCGAAACCTATGTGATGAACTCGATCATTTTTCAAATAACAAGAGCAATCCAAATTTATACCTGGTTGTTGAGGCCACTGAGGGGGTTGAACATTCATCGATCTAGAGTTCACTTCTGCATGATGAGGAGTTGTCCCAAACTGTGATGTACCCCCTACAAGCGCATCTAAATCTTAATTAGAAACTAAAATCAAGGAGACATAGACTAGCTATATATTAAAAGCTTGTATGTTTCCTTCCTGCATAGAAAAATGTTTTCAAACACCTTTTAGCCAGGTTTAAATACATATTAATATATCAAATATGATATTATATAGCGGTTAAAAACAAATATAAATGTTATTGAACAAATGAAAAATGCATGATTATTATATACAAAACAACCATGACGCACCTCGTAACAAAAAATTTAAACTCAATATCCTTGGTACTTTCATGAAATACAACTAAAAATCAATTTTATTAAGAGTAGCTGAAACTATCTGATGAACTCGATCATTTTCAAAGAACAAGAGCAATCCAAATTTATACCTGGTTGTTGAGGCCACTGAGGGGGTTGAACATTCATCGATCTAGAGTTCACTTCTGCATGATGAGGAGTTGTCCCAAACTGTGATGTGCCCCCTACAGGCGCATCTAAATCTTAATTAGAAACTAAAATCAAGGAGACATAAACTAGCTATATATTAAAAGCTTGTATGTTTCCTTCCTCCATAGATAATTTTTTTCAAACAGTTTTTAGCAAGGTTTAAATATATTAATATACCAAATATGATATTATATAGCGGTTAAAAACAGGTATAAAGTTTATTGAACAGATAAAAAATGCATGATTATTGTATACAAGAACAACCATGATGCAACTCGTAACAAAAAATTTAAACTCAATATCCTTGGTACTTTCATGAAATAGAACTAAAGGTCAATTTTATTAAGAGTAGCCGAAACCTATGTGATGAACTCGATCATTTTTCAAATAACAAGAGCAATCCAAATTTATACCTGGTTGTTGAGGCCACTGAGGGGGTTGAACATTCATCGATCTAGAGTTCACTTCTGCATGATGAGGAGTTGTCCCAAACTGTGATGTACCCCCTACAAGCGCATCTAAATCTTAATTAGAAACTAAAATCAAGGAGACATAGACTAGCTATATATTAAAAGCTTGTATGTTTCCTTCCTGCATAGAAAAATGTTTTCAAACACCTTTTAGCCAGGTTTAAATACATATTAATATATCAAATATGATATTATATAGCGGTTAAAAACAAATATAAATGTTATTGAACAAATGAAAAATGCATGATTATTATATACAAAACAACCATGACGCACCTCGTAACAAAAAATTTAAACTCAATATCCTTGGTACTTTCATGAAATACAACTAAAAATCAATTTTATTAAGAGTAGCTGAAACTATCTGATGAACTCGATCATTTTCAAAGAACAAGAGCAATCCAAATTTATACCTGGTTGTTGAGGCCACTGAGGGGGTTGAACATTCATCGATCTAGAGTTCACTTCTGCATGATGAGGAGTTGTCCCAAACTGTGATGTGCCCCCTACAGGCGCATCTAAATCTTAATTAGAAACTAAAATCAAGGAGACATAAACTAGCTATATATTAAAAGCTTGTATGTTTCCTTCCTCCATAGATAATTTTTTTCAAACAGTTTTTAGCAAGGTTTAAATATATTAATATACCAAATATGATATTATATAGCGGTTAAAAACAAGTATAAAGTTTATTGAACAGATAAAAAATGCATGATTATTGTATACAAGAACAACCATGACACAACTCGTAACAAAAAATTTAAACTTAATATCCTTGGTACTTTCATGAAATAGAACTAAATGTCAATTTTATTAAGAGTAGCTGAAACCTATGTGATGAACTCGATCATTTTTTAAAGAACAAAAACAATCCAAATTTATACCTGGTTGTTGAGGCCACTGAGGGGGTTGAACATTCATCGATCTAGAGTTTGCTTTTGCATGATGAGGAGTTGCCCCAAACTGTGATGTGCCCCCTACAGGTGCATCTAAATCTTAATTAGAAACTAAAATCAAGGAGACATAGACTAGCTATATATTAAAAGCTTGTATGTTTCCTTCCTCCATAAGAACTAAAATCTTAATTATAAATGTTTTCAAACAACTTTTAGCCGGTTTGAAATACATATTATTGATATTTTAAATACTAACCTATTTGTTGGTTTAATATCTATATTAGAATATTTATAATTAATTCTTATTGATTAAGAAAAGATTGGATTTTTGAATTATTGGTCAAATCATCATGGATTTAATAAATTTATAAAATTCTAAAATGTATGAAAAAAATATTTTTAGAAAAAAAACTTTTTTTTTTTCGTAAAATATGTTTTTGAAAATTTTGTTGTATGCAACACATAAAAAGACAATTTTCGGTAGCTGTATTTATTTTTATATATTTTGTATAATTTGAAGAGTCCATGTTTGGCAAACCCACTTTTTATTCAAAACAAAAACTATCCAAACAACTTAAGAGAGTATTTGTCAAATACACTTTTAAACCAAGATAAGCTTGATGAAAAAAAATGAAAACCATCTCAAAATCCTATTAGCATGAAACAGTAGCAGCTTTATCTTCATTTTACATTTCAAGAATGCATACAATATAACATGTGAATACAAAACCTTAAATTTATGATTGAAACCCTAGATTGGTCTTATATTAATTATAACATGCTAAAATCCAAGAAACGCGCGCACACACCTTCTTGTTGATCAAAAAAGGGCTGCACGAGATCATCATTATTCCCCAATCCATTGTCCAGTGCATCACCAGGACTACAGACGTTCGAGAAGTTTCCTACAGAAGGTTAGGTGTAAGAACATGTTAAACCCTGAAGAAGATTTGAAGAACTTTCCTAAACAGAAATGCATGTGTGTTAATTAATGACGATGATCGATGATAAAGAGAGTGTTAATCCATATCTGATCTGGCTGGCCTTTTCACATAAATCTAACAGAAGCATAAGAAAACTCTGTTTCTGTGTTCAAGAGATAGAGTCGAAATTCGAAGGAAAAGAATAAGAACTAGCTAGTACTGGCAGACGAACATGACCAGCCATTTTTGCTATTCATAGGTAACCCCTTCATATAACAATCAATAAAATTCTTGAACAATGAAGATTAGTCCTCTCTCTCTGTGTGTGTGTGTGTGTGTGTGTGTGTGTGTGTGTGTGTAAGAAGATTTAAAAGATAAAAAAAACTTACCTGGAGGGTCAAAGCAGAACATGATTAAGATTCCCTTTTTTGATTAAGATCTGCAGAAAGCTCAGAACAAAACTGTGGATCAAGCTGACAGAATTTCTAAATGATAGTACAACATTTATGGTGAGGGAGAACAGGCTTTTCTGATCAAGCACTAGTAATATTTCTTACAGATAAAATAGAAGATGGAAATTAAGAAGAACAACTAACAGAGCTTGATTATGAAAGAGCTGAGGACGCACCCAAACTTTGATGAGCTCTGTAGCTTCCTGAAGAGGGTGATGCTCTTTCATAGAATTCAGTGACTGGAAATTCCAATCCGTCATAATATAAGGGCAAAGGTCTATGAAATTCAAATTAAGATGGGAGTACTGGCCTTAGAATGTCGCACGATAGCAGATGATAGGGTGAGTATTCGCTCGACAGTCGCATGGTATAAGAAACCTTCGATATCAAATTTTTTTTTTCTTTTTATTAAATAATTAAATGGCAGAATGACCTTGCAATCCGAGAAAACAAAGGCTAATTGAGATGGTATTTTGGTCTTCTTAGATCGGTTTTGTTGTTATTGTTAAGTCATGTTAGGGTCAACTAGGTAATTTTAAGTATTTAAATATTATTAAAAAAAATTACTGTCACAAATATTAACATATGATGGCCTCCACACCTTTTCAGTGGCACATGATGGACTTTGTGGTGGCCAAAGTCTTGCTTTTTCTCAGGGTTAGGAGCAACGCACCGTCCATTTTCTGGCGGTCTAGCGCGTGCTCATGGAAGAGGTTTGATTTGGCTATGATGGTTTTTTTTTTCTATCTTTTCTCGGGAAAAAGAATGCCTGAACTTTCAAAAAAATAATTGTGTCCTTCGGATTATATTCTTATCAATTTTGATCCATTTTCTTTTAATTATTTCTTATTTGGATTTTTTTCCAATTTTGTACTTGGACATTTTATTTAATTTGATTTTTTTATCCAATTTGGTCCATCTACTTCTATTTGCTCAACTTTTATGATTTATATTTTTCTTGATTATTATTATAATTAAATACCATGTTTGGTCTTCATTATATGGGTTTTAAGTGTTTTCATGGTTGGATATTCTATTTTATATATATATATATATATATATATATATATATATATATATCTTTTTATGATTGTCTTCCAATAGGGCAATCCTTTATTGAAAATTATTTTTTTTTAAATTTATCATTTGACATTTAATTATTAAGACCTTAGCCTCATTGATTTTTACACTTATTTCTTTGTTGAGTTATCACAATTTTGCATCTGGGGTTGGGTTATCATGTTCTTGTATCTATTTTATTTTATGAAATTGATTTTGTTTTAACCATTTCATTATTTGGTATTAAATTATTGTCTCTTGAGATATGTGGCTTTTTTTTTATTAGGTTATATAGGTACAAGTTAAATAAGTTAACTTGTATTTTCATACTCATTTTTTATTTATAATTTTATTAGAACATTTTCATACTCAAAGTTAACCCAAGTATTAGAATATGGTTTTCATAATTTTATTCTTATTTGGGTTTTTTAAAATTCATTATATGATAAAAAAATATAGATGCTTCCAAAATCAAGTACCAACCAAATGTTGGTAAGTTTTTTAAAACTGTTATAGATGTAAAAAATCCAACATGAAAGGAAAAAAAAAGCTTAATTCAAAACCAACAAAATATTGAATGATGATTTTTTTTATATATAAAAAAAACATGTTGAAGTTTGTGGAATGAAAGGAAAAAAAAGATATTCATGCAAACAAAAAATTGAAGGATGATATTAAGAAAAAGTAAAAATAAAATGAAATATTGAAGGTTGTGGAGTGAATGGGAAAAAAAGAGATTATTCACACAAACAATGCCATTTAAAAAACATCCAGACATGCATGCTTTTAATTATTTATTTGAAAGAGAAGACTACATGTCATTCGCTTTTAAATAAAAAAAATATTTACCTATTTTTTTTAGTTAAAAAAAAGCTTGATTTCCAAAAAAATCCATAAAAAAACTACAAGTTCAAATCTAGTTTAGTGAGAGTTCTAGTTCATTTTAATTTATAGTTCTTGCAAGCGTATAAATAAATAATTTTCAATTGAATAAAATGAGTGTGATTCATTCCAATATTTATATTTTTTTTTTTTCAGGATTTCTTGTTTCTCTGTATTTTTAATTCCGTCTGTATTTTTCAGAGAATTGAACAGTAATTACTGGAAATATCAACAATACTTTTTAATGACCAACATAATTATGGATGACTGTTGCTATGGAAAATATTGATGAAATCGTTGACGATGTTTCTTTCAGTGATACATTTAATATATCGATGCATATACTAACATAATTTAACTAGTATTTTCTTATGTACTTTGTTTGCTAGTAAAGCCATTGGTATATTAAATATCAAAAGACTTGCTGACAGAATAAAAATTACCGATGACAATTTTACCGATAAATTGATTCCGCCATTGAAATCATCGGTAAGATAAGCATCAATGGACAACGAGAATATTTTTACTAGTAAAAATATTAATTATGACAGTGAAAGTACAATAATAGAGATTTTATTTGGGGGAATTGATTAAAACTTATGAAAAAAGTTCTCGTTCTACCAATCAGAGCATTGAAATCACGTTAGAAATGAGGGCCAGGTGCTGTTTGTCGCTACTGTAAATTCCTAATCATAAGTAAGTTACCATGTTCAACTTAAACTTCTGTCTCTCAAACACTTTAATAATGCTATTACCATCTTTGTTTGAATCCAGCATGCCTTACGATATTGGGAATGTTACCGGCCTCCGAACTCATGGCGTGGGTGTGATAACATCGAGTACACGAGGGGAGGCCATCTTAATGGGGATTTTCTAGAATCTAGACATTAAAGGGACATCCTCATGATTTGAAAGGGAAAAGAAATTAAAAAGAAGACTCGGGACTGGGATTGAAGTGGGTTCAGCCTGAGAAATTAAAATTAAAACCCAATATCCCAAATCCTAAGGATAGAAATTGTAATCAACCTGAGAAAAAAAATCATCCGCGTAAAAGAAGAAGAAGTTGATAACCGATTTAAAAAACCATAAGATATCGAGGGTAAATTTTTTTCAATAAATAGTTTACATTTTTTTTTTAAAAAAAGTCTCCAAATTAAAGGGAGGAAAAAATTGAGATTACCCGCTTAATTTTGCTTGTCATCCCAGCTGACGTTTCTCCCACCCGCAGCCATTCCATCTCCGAGTTTTCGAGTTCTCGAAACTTGTAGTTATGTGGCAAAGTAAATCATGCTCCGTCTTGGTTTTTTGATTTCCCTACTCATCCTCCACTTTTGTAAATATTCTTTGCCTTCCTGCACTTTGTAGAAGCTAGAGAAATTAACAGAGAAAGTTAAACAAAAAGCAAAAAGAAAGGCATCTGTAGTTTAACTATGGACAGGAAATGCACTGGTTACAGATATGGGCGAAGGTTTCCTGGATGAGCTACGTACCATTCGGTCTGTGGACTCATTTTCAATGAAGATAGCAAGACACAGCACAGTGAGTCTGTGGTGCTGTTTAAAGTGGAAGAAAGGCGCATCAGAAATGCAGCAAGGCGTAGTATCTCATGGTATCGAAGAGAACAGCTCAATTATTAGGAATTGGGAGATTCGCTTCAGTCTTGGGAGAGATTAGGGAATCCAAGAGGACAGGGCAGCTGTAAGAAAATGAAGATTTTATTTTTGAATTCTTGTAGAGTTAGTGTTAATTATGACTGGGGACCAATCACTTGACTGGGGACAAATTTATGATAAAAGAATCGTTGACGAAGACGTGCTATACAATAAGACAAATAGGCACTCATAGTTTTGCGTGGGCATGCATCGGGCAGACCTAGATTAAAAAATAAAATGCCGTGCTTGGTAAAAGTGATTTTGGTACTCTGTTTTTTTTAAATATTTTTCTGTTTTAAATTATATTAAAATATTCAGAGCAATTACGTTTTTAGGGATATTCTGAAAACTAGGCTTAAAAAATAGAATCAAATTGAGCTAATGCCCCGATATATATATATGCTTTTAGTTTTCTTTATTTAAGTTATACTATATGAATTTACTATATTCCATCATAGTAAAAAAAGTTAAACTTGCCATGCCATAGATACCAAAATAGTTATGGTAACAAAAGACACACACGCAAACTTATCAAACACCAAAATGAAACATCTCCACAAACATATGGACTTGTTTAAGTTAAGGTGCTATCTGAGCATATCAACCATAACTTAACAGAAAGTCTAAGAAAAAAAACCAGATAGATAGAAAAAGCCAGAACATCTTCTTATCTTCACCCCGATCCATAGACCTACTATGTTGCACTGGCTGGACAAAACCCTGCAAATTCAAATGGAAAACTTTCATTAATTATTGATGCATTTTTAAATTTGAAGCCAAAAGGTTTCCTTTTCTTTTTGCTTTTAAATCTTTTTAAGGGAAATAATATCGGACAAAGTTGCAAGTCATCATATTAGTATCTGTTTTGTCTTTAAAACATCTAAAGTTTAGTTATTATTTTTTTGTAAGACCACAAAAATTAATGTAATTGATGACCACATTTCTAAAACAATTCCTACCAACGATACCTTTAAAGTCTAGAATTGGTAGCAATACTGAGAATATAGCCAATCCAGATACTAATTAACTTAGCTTTATCTCACTTGATCAGAGAAAACAAGATAATGCCTCACCTAATAATTTGAATTTTTTAATTGAGTGAATTTTTGAGATATCCAAGCTGATTAGAAAATGAGATGAGCTAACTCTCCCTCTTACCTCTACTTCGCATGTTTGTTTTTTTTTGTCTGAAAAAAGAGTCCGATTCTCTTAAATTTGAACAACATTAACGAGGGTACCTTGTCATGCAGGTGTGCTCAATGATCGTCCTTGCTCAACTTGTCACACAAAGCGTCGTTTAGAATACGGAGTTTCTTGTTTTCACGTTTCAACTTTTCATTCTCTTCATGAAGCTCGACTGTTTTTATGATGTCTGGATTATTCGTACAAGTCATTAGCAGCTCAATTTTGCGCTTAAAAAGTTTGTTTTCTTCTGCAACAGCAGTAGCTGCAGGGCTGGCAACCTGCAAAAAGGTTAGAATAAATTCATCATATAAAGAGAATTGTTTAAAAAAACCATGTTAATAAAAAAAACTTAAGATGTTGGTATGATTTAAAAATAAAATTTATATTATAATTAAGACACATCTTAACAGAAAAACTTTTATGACATTATTAATTGATGTTAATTAAAAACAAAGCGTGAATAATAATATTTGAATTTATAGTAAGATGATGATCGCAACGAGTAGCAGATTAGGTAGGGAAGAGCATACTTACTACTATCTCAGAAAGCGCGGCCACCTGCATGGTTTGTTTGTTTTTCTCGTTTGTCAATCGGCTAACTTCTTCCTTCAAGTTGCTAATTATTTGGTCGGAATTCCTCTGTTTTATTTTCGCCTCAACTCGTTCCTTTTCTAGCCTTTCATTGTCTTTCCTTAAATCATTAATTTTATTAGCAAACTCAACCACCTTTTCCGCGCTTTCTCTTCTCTCTTTCTGTGCGGTATATAGAGCATAGGGATACAAACTAATTATAATGGACAATAACGATACAAAATTATGGCCTGAGAGAGATAATATTATATCACCTCCTTTTTTTCCCGAAATTTCCTGTCACACTCTTTTTTCCTTGCTCTTTTCGCAGCATCAGCATTGCTTATGTTTGAAGACACAGAAGTTCCTGGTTCAGCCAACGGGAAAGGCTTCATCTGAGTACCCAAGGAGGGATTGACGTTGTTAACAGCACCTAAATGCAACTCATAACAAAAAAAAATTAAACTCAATATCCTTGGTACTTCATGAAATATAACTAAAAGTCAATTTTATTAAGATTAGTCGAAACCTATGTTATGAGCTCACTCATTTTTCAAATAACAAGAACAATCCAAATTTATACCTGGTTGTTGAGCAAGCTGAGGGGGTTGAACATTTATCGATCCAGGGTTTAGTATTGGATGATCAAGAGGTGTCCCAAACTGAAATGTGTCTGCTACAAGTGGATCTAAATCTTAATTAGAAAACTAAAATCAACGAAACATAGACTTGCTACATAATAAAAGCTTCCATGTTTCCTTCCTCCCTAGATAAATGTTTCCAAACAACTTTTAGCCAAGTTTAAATACATATTAATATACATGATATAATATGATATAGTGGATAAAAGCAAGTATAAATTTTATTGAACAAATGAAAAATGCATGGCTGTTATATACAAGAACAACCATGAAGCAATAGACCCATAGCCAAATTTTTAAACTCAATGTCCTTAAGACTTTCATGAAATAGAACTAAAAATCAATTTTAATAAGATTAGTAGGAACCTGTGAGCTCACTCATTTTTCAAATAACAAGAACAATCCAAATTTATACCTGGTTGCTGAGCCAACCGAGGGGGTTGAACATTCATTGATCCAAGGTTCAATATTGGATGATTAGGACCTCTCCCAATCTGAAATGTGCCTGCTGCAGGTGGATCTAAATCTTAATTAGAAAACTAAAATCAACGAAACATAGACTAGCTACATAATAAAAGCTTTCATGTGTCCTTCTTCCTTAGCTAAATGTTTTCAAACAGCTTTTAGCCAGATTTAAATATGTATTAATATACCTAATATGATATTATATAGCAGTTAAATGCATGTATAATTTTTTTTGAATAAATGAAAAATTCATGGGTATTATATACAAGAACAATCTCGAAGCAAGAGACTCATCACCAATGTTTTAACTAAATGTCCTTAGGACTTTCATGTAGTAAAAGTATAGTGGAAGCCTATATGATGAGATCGCTCATTTTTCAAATAACAAGAGGAATCCAAATTTATATCTTGAGGAGGGGGTTGAAGATGCATCGACATCGCATATTCAAGAGAAGTCCCAAACTGTGTTGTTTCCGAACATAGAAAAACTTGATGAAAATGGGGGAAAAAAAAAACTCTGAATCCTATTTGCATGAAACACTAGCAGCTTTTATCTTCATTTTACATGTCAAGAGTGCATGAAATAACTTGTGAATATAAAAGCTTAAATTTATGATTGAAACCCTAGAATGGTCTTATATTAATTATAACAAGCTAAAATCCAAAAAACGCGCGCTCGCACCTTCTTGTTGATCCAAATAGTGCTGCACGAGATCATCGTTATTCCCCAATCCATTGTCCAGTGCTTTACCAGTACTATAGACGTTCGAGAAGTTTCCTGCAGTATGGTTCGTTGTGAGAACATGTTAAACCCTGCAGAAGATTTCAAGAACTTACCTAAACAGAAATGCTAATTAATGATAGAGAGAGCACTGATGATCGATGGTATAGAGAGTGTTAATCCATAACTGATCTGGCTGGCCTTTTCACATAAATCTAAAAGAAGCATAAGAAAACTCTGTTTCTGTGTGCAAGAGATAGAGTCGAAATTCCAAGGAACAGAATAAGAACTAGCTAGTACTGGCAGATGAAGTCATTTGTGCTATTCATAGCAAACCCATCATATAACAATCAATAAAATTCTTGAAAAATGAAGATTAGTCATCTCTCTCTCTCTTTTACTGTATAAGAAGATTTAAAAAAAAAAACAACTTACCTCGGAGGTTAAAGCTGGACATGATTAAGATCTGCAGAAAGCTGAGAACATAACTGTGAATCAAGTTGACAAAATTCTAATGATAGTACAACATTTATGGTGAGGGAGAACAGGTTTTTCTGATCAAGCAGTAGTAGATATTTCTTACAGAAAAAATAGATGATGGAAATTAAGAAGAACAACTAACAGAGCTTGATTATGAAAGAGCTGAGGACGCACCCAAACTTTGATGAGCTCTGTAGCTTCCTGAAGAGGGTGATGCTCTTTCATAGAATTCAGTGACTGGAATATCCAATCCGTCATAATATAAAGGCAAGGGTCTATGAAATTCAAACTAAGATGGGAGTACTGGACTTGGAATGTCGCACGAAAGCAGGTTAAAGGGTGAGTAATTCGCTCGACAGTCGCATAGTATACTTAGCTGTCTTCGATTTCTCCTCTTCTTATCCACTTGGATCACAAGTGGACAAGAAACCTTCAATGTCAAATGTTAAAGCTTTCCAGCCCAACGTCTTGTTTCGAATTTAATAATATTATGCCCCCTGTTTAGGTTTAGTTAAAAAGAAAAAAAATGCACGGTTATCGCTTTCTCTTATTATTTTTCTTCTGCATAATTCTTAAATATTTCTTAATATTATTTAGGTCAGGGCCACTTTTGTCTTTTTAAGAAAATTGTAAGCTTACGGTCATGATCTTGGAAGAGAAAAATAATATGCCTGCCTAGAAGATGGGCTTCTATGTTGTTTTTTTCTTTTTATTAAATAATTAAATGGCAGAATTGACCTTGCAATCCGAGAAAACAAAGGCTAATTGAGATGGTGTTTTGGTCTTCTTAGACAGGTTTTGTTGTTATTGTTAAGTCTTGTCAGGGTCAACTAGGTAATTTTAAGTATTTAGATATTATTAAAAAAATTACTGACACAAACGTTAACATGCCATGGCCTCCACACCTTTTCAGGGGCACATGATGGACTTTGTGGTGGCCAAAGTCTTGCTTTTTCTCAGTGTTAGGAGCAACGCACCGTCCATTTTCTGGCGGTCTAGCGGCGTGCTCACGGACGAGGTTTGATTTGGCTATGATGTTTTTTTTTTTTTTTTTCCTATCTTTTCTCGGGAAAAAGAATGCCTGAACTTTCAAAAAAATAATTGTGTCCTTCGGATTATATTCTTATCAATTTTGATCCATTTTCTTTTAATTATTTCTTATTTGGATTTTTTCTAATTTTGTACTTGGACATTTTAATTAATTTGATTGTTTTATCCAATTTGGTCCATCTACTTCTAATTGCTCAACTTTTATGATTCATATTTTTCTTGATTATTATTATAATTAAATTTTATCCCTTTCAATTTCATTTTTTTAATTAAATTTTAGTCTTCATTATTTTGATTGCTATATTCTAATTTTCTTGATTTTTTTTAATTTTTTCCCTTAACATTTAATTTTATTTGTTTTTTCATCTAGTTTTGGTCCTCGTTCTTTCAATAACTTATTTTTATCATTTTCTTAGTTTTTTTTATTTAACCCCTAATTATTATTTTTCATTTTTTAATACCATGTTTGGTCTTCATTATATGGGTTTTAAGTGTTTTCATGGTTGGATATATATATCTTTTTATGATTGTCTTCCAATAGGACAATCCTTTTATTGAATTTTTTTTTTCAAATTTATCATTTGATATTTAGTTATTAAGACCTTAGTTCATTGTTTTTTACACTTATTTCTTTGTTGGGTTATCACGATTTTGCATCTGGGGTTGGGTTATCATGTTCTTGTATCTATTTTTTTTATGAAATTGATTTTGTTTTAACAATTTCATACTTTGGCATTAGATTATTGTCTCTTGAGCTATGTGACTTTTTTTGTTTTTTTTGTTGGGTTATCCAAGTATAAGTTAATTAAGTTAATTGAATTTTCATACTCATTTTTTTATTTATAATTTTATTAGAACATTTTCATACTCAAAGTTAAACCAGATATTAGAATATGGTTTTCATAATTTTATTCTTACTTGGTTTCTTTTTTAAAATAATTATACGATAAAAAATATAGATGCTTGTGAAATCAAGTACCAACCAAATATTAGTAAGTTTTTTAAAATTGCTATAGATGTATAAAAACCAACATGAAAGAGAGAGAAAAAAAGAGGCTTAATTCAAAACCAACAAAATATTGAATGATGATATTTAAAAAAAAAAAAGACATGCTGAAGGTTGTGGAATGAAAGGAAAAATTGATATTCATTCAAACAAAAAATTGAAGGATGATATTAAGAAACATCCAGACATGTATGCGTGGGGCATAAAAAGAAGACTACATGTCATTCGCTTTTCCATAAAAAAAAATATTTACTTATTTTTTAGTTAAAAAAAAACACCTCGGGGTCTCCAAAAAATTCATAAAAAACTACAAGGTCAAATCTATTTTTCTTTTTTCCAGTAAGATAAAGGGAGAAGATAATTTAATGCAACACCATGATACCATAAACATTGATTTTCGTTGCTTAAAAATGGTTGTTTGTCATCTTTATCTCTCTTTTTTTCGGTAAGAAGGGGGATAGAAGCCCTAAAATAAACAAAAAGATTATAAAGCAACAGAACGTGGCCTCACAACACCTCTAGCATCCATAATAAAAATATTTTTAAGGAAGTCAGGAGCCTCCTCATAAACATGGAGGCCAAGGCTAAGATTATAACTTCTGGTAACCAGAGCATCGGCAACAACATTTTGTTCACGGTAGATATGTTTAATTGTGCAACACCAACGATCGTGAATCTTCATTTTACAGCAAGAAATGATATTGTAGAGAGGATGAGTTGAGACCGTAACAGAAGTTAAAATAGTGACAGTAGTACCAGAATCGCACTCAATCTCCACATCCGGAATCCATAGTCCCAAGCCAAACTAAGCCCCCAAAAAATACCCCATAATTCAGCCTCAAGGATGGGGCATGCACCAAAGTTCATCACAAATCCCTAGATCCAGCCCCCAGTTGAATCACGTAAAACACCTCCGACACCGCTAAGACCAGTGGCATTAATTTTATTGCCATCTGTATTAACCTTGCAAACACCATGTTTAGGCGGAATCCAATTGAGATAAACCATAGTGTGCTCTATAAAACATGTTTTTTCAGTTTTTGCCTTATACATCTTTATCTCTCTTTCACTCTGATAAATCTCGACTCTCTCTTTCACACTCAATAACTAAAATCTAAGCAAAATAAAAATCTAAAGTAAAGTCTTAATTTACAAATCAAAGGGACTAAAAAGGAAATTTGATAAAATCCGAAAGGTAAAAGGCACGAAAGCTTTTTATTTTAAAAGGTCTCCCATTTTATTTGGTCATCTTCTTTTCAGTTCTATTAGATCAATAAAATTAGACTCTTTTTCATGAAACCAATCATCAATCTAATGAGAAGACTTTTTTTATACTTATATAATCATTTAAAATATATATTAAAATAAATTATCAATCTCAAACTCCAATCAACACAATATTAAACGATCAACTTGAAAAGAAAACAAATGGTGACCAAATGGAAGAAAATAAGATCAAAGAGGACCATAATTGATACAATACTTTTCTTAAAAATTAAAGGCTTGTCCACCATTGTTTTTACTTTTGATCCTCTTATTTTCAATTTCTTGCAAGTACTAAATTCAAACATCATATAAGATGAATATCAAAATAAATTATCAACCTCAAACTCTAATCGACACAATATTAAATGATCAACTTGAAAAGAAAAAAGATGATGACCAAATGGGAAAAAAAGAGAGGAAAGAGGGCCAAATTGACATCATAATTTTTTAAAAAATAAAAGGCTTGTCCATCATTGTTTTTAATTTTGATCCTCTTATTTTCAATTTATTGCAAGTACCAAATTCAAATATTATTTTCATTAAATTAAGCATTAATCCGATTCAAGATATTTTTACGAGACTTCAATTGAATTATAACCTCAAATTCTAAATAACACAATATTAAAAAATTAAAATAAAATTGAATAAAAAAAATAAATTAATAAAATACTATGCAAATTCATTATGTTCTGTCTCACAAGATACATAAATCACATGATTGTCGTTCATTTTACCGATGGAAAAACACAAAAGAACAATTATAATTAAAGAATCATTAGCCATAATGTTGATACTAAATGACAATAATCAAGACACCGCTATGTGTAGCCACCACAAGGAGCCATTGACGAAGAACCAAGACTTATTGCAAGTTGCAATGGAAAACTACACTGTGTGGCAGTTCCATTGTGCTAGAGAACCAGTGAAAAAACAACGAAGACATAACAACCACCATGATCAGGTTCATGAAGACACCAAAATAAATGGGCAACTCCATCCAACATTCTTGTGCTCTTATTGGATGGTTTAGTGAATTTTTTTTGAAAAATTGTTAGTGTATTATTCTGGTAGCTTCTTCCAAGAAAAAAAAAGTACTTGAAAGTCAAATAATTCTTTTAAAAAACTGACAATTGGAATAAAGTTATTTTTTCTAGTCCTGTATGTAGATGATATTTTACTTACAAGTAATGATTTAGGTTTGCTACATGAGACCAAAAGATTCTTTTCTTGAAACTTTGAAATGAAGAATTTGGGTGAAACTTCTAATATCATTGGCATAAAGATTCATAGAGATAGAAAATAAAGAATATTGAAACTATCTTAAAAGGCCTATATTGAAAAGGTTTTAGAGAGATTCAACCTGAAGAACTGTAACAGTTATGTAGCACCTATCATTAAAGGGGATAGATTCAATAATGATCAATGTCCTCAAAATACATTGGTGTTAAGGAATCATCTCACCTAAGAACTTAAGCTTGCAAGTGAGGCTCTAGAATATGATTTATATTATTCTCTAACACACCCCCACAAGTGAAAGCTCTTTGGACTTCAAACTTGCATAGACCTACATCATCTTGTGCTTGATTTTTATCAAATAGAATGGGGGTGGTGAGATTTGAACTCATGATCGCTGGGTCAATAAGGCTCTGATACCATGTTAAGAAACCATCTCATCTAAAAGCTTAAACTTATAGGTGAGGTCCTAGAATATAATTTAGATTATTCTCTGACAATTGGAAAAGAAACAAATGAAAGATATCTCATATTCATCTACATTAGGAAGTTTATTATATGCATAAGTTTGTACTAGACCTAACATAGCAATGATAGTTGGAATGCTGGGTCGATATCAAAGCAACTCAGGATCAGAATATTGGAAAACTGCAAGGAAAGTCATGTGGTATATGCAAGGAACCAAACATTACAGTTTGACATAAAAACACACTTATATTTTGGAGGTGGTTGGATATTCAAATTTTGATTTTATAGGATGTGTAGATAGCAAATAGTCTACTTCTAGATATATCTTTCTTGCTGCTCAAGGGGCTATATCTTGAAGAAACAGCAAGCGGACTATAGCTATTACATCTACAATGGAGGCAAAATTTATTGTGTGTTATGAAGCCGCTACACAAGCACTTTGGTTGAAAATTTTTGTTAGTGGTCTCAAAATTGTCCATTTTATAGAGAGATCAATCAAGATCTTTTACGATAATCGTGCTGCCATATTTTTCTCCAAGAATAATAAAAGTGGAAGCAGAAGAAACATATCGACACGAAGTACCTTCGCGTGAGAGATAATATCAAAAGGTATGAAGTGTTTATTGAGCATATAAGTATTGAATTGATGATTGCGAATCTCATGACTAAAGGTTTATCGATAAAGCTATTTAAAAGTCATGTGAAGCATATGGGATTGATTGATATATTTTGTACTTAGTCTTAATTTTTTGTATATATACATCAAGTTATTATAATAAAGTTTTTGTGCACATTTATTACTTTATCGATGAGGATAAAAATAAAGTCTAGACTTGAATAACTTATGAGAAGTTTATTCATAAAGTTTTTGATTGCCCATATGGTACTTATTTAGGGGATATTTTATATGTAATACATGGAAGGGACGGCTTATTATATAATGGTCTTATTGTCATGATTCATGTGTAGTATTCTTTATGTGAGTGAGAGGATTCCATGATTGGTTGAAATAAATAAATAAATCAATGATTATATTAAAGAACATAACATAATGAGGAGTATATGTGTCATAAGGGCCAAGTGGGATAATGTGATAAATTACCATCATGCCCCTGCATGACACACCCATGCTCTTGTTTATTCAAACCTATGATCATGGGGATTGATCATGGGATCAATTTCCTAATTTTCTCCTTTATGGAAGAAGAAAATTAGCTAATAAATTGACGAGAGATTTTCTTGATCTACCTATAAATAATAGCTTATGTGCTCTATCTACGACTATTAGTAGGCATAGATTAGAAGACTTTTCTTAGAAAACTTTTTTATTATTTTGAAGCGGTGTTGTTGCTGCATTGGGAGTTTTATTTGGAGTTTGAGCAAAAATGATTGGAGATACTTATAATCTAAATTTTCATTGTTAAGTGTATTTAGCATTCAATTATATAAAGTGTATAACACAAATAAGAAGTAGTAAGAAAAAAATTAGATAATAACATGTTGAAGTGCATATAGAATTGAATTGCCCTTTAAAAAGACACAAAAAGGAGCGTTAAATGGGGGAAGAAAATGAGAGAAAGAAAAAGATAAAGCAGGGTAGCTAACATTGACTAACTTCAGGAACTGAAATTGGCCTTCATAAGAGCCCAAGAAGTGCACCAAAAAGAAGCGCAAAAAGAAAATCCATGCAAGAAACCAAACAAAGGAATGTTGTAGGTTTAATAAACCCTTAAACAATCTTTGATTGGCCTTTAAAACCCAAAATGTGCAACACGAACAAGGAAATGAGGCATTTAGGGAGAAGATGTAGTAAAAGAAAGGGTGAAATTGGTCTATACAACTGAATATGTTCATCCAGAACAAGAAAATGCAAGAAGGAAAGTCGGTCAGAAGAAAAGTTTAGTACTAAGCCTTTAAAGAACCGTCAGTTAAGTAGATAAACCAGGACTGGGAAAAATGAAAGTGTAAGTGGTAACCAATACATGTACGGGACATAGTAAGAATTCTAGAGATCAGAGAATGACTTTATATTTTGGGGGAAAAAATCAGAGCAATTAGGCTTGTAGGGATATTCTGAAAACTAGGCTTGCAAAATAGAACCAAATTGAGCTAATGCCCCGATAATTTACAAATATATATGATTAAAGTTTTTATTATTTAAATTATACTATATGAATTTACTATATTCCATCATATAGAAAAAAGTTAAACTTGCCATGACATAGATAACAAAATAGTTCGAAAGACACACATGCCAACTTATCAAACACCAAAATGAAACATCTTCACAAACATCCGTCTTGTTCAAGTTGAGGTTCTATCTGAGCATATCAACCATAACTTAGCAGAAAATGCAAGAAAAAAAAAAGGCAGATAGATAGAAACATCCAGAACGTCTTCTTATTATATTCAAATCAACTACACCCCGATCCATAGTGGACATACTATGTTGAACTGGATGGATAAAACCCTGCAAATTCAAATGAAAAAATTTTCATTATTGGTGCATTTTTCTTAATTTAAAGCCAAAAGGTTTCCTTTTCTTTTTGTTTTTAAATCTTTTTAAGGGCAATAATAGTGGACAAAGTTGCAAGCCATCATATTAGTATGTCTTTAAAATATCCCAAGTTCAATTATTATTTTTTTGTAAGAACATAAAAATTAACGTAATTGATGACCACATTTCTAAAACAATTCCTACCAGTGATACCTTTGAAGTCTAGAATTGCTAGCAATAACTGAGAATATAGCCAATCCATTAACTTAGTTTTATCTCACTTTATCAGAGAAAACAATATAGTACCTCACCTAATAATTTGAATTTTTTAATTGAGTGAGTTTTTGAGATATCCAAGTTAATTAGAAAATGAGATGGGCTAACTCTCCCTCTTACCTCTACTTAGCAAGCTTTTTTTCTTCTTCTGCAACATTAGTAGCTTCAGGGTTAGCAACCTGTAAAAAAGTTAGAATAAATTCATCATATGAAGAGAATTGTTAAAAAAAACCATGTTAATAAAAAAAAAACCTTAAGATGTTGAGTGTGATTTTAAAATATAATTTGTATTACCAATTAACACCCATCTTGTAATCTTATTAGTTTTGTCAAGGAGTTTGATTCAGTTATTCGTCAAATAACATAATTTGATTGAGTTAGATGATTGCAACGAGTAGCAGATTAGGAAGAAAGAGCATACATACTAGTTTCTCAGAAAGCTTGCTGTTCAAGCGGCTAACCTCTTCCTTGAAGTAGCCAAGTTCTTGTTCGACATCCAGCTGTTTTATTTTCGCCTCGACCACCTCCTTTACGAGCCTTGCATTGACTTCCCTTAAATCATTCATTTGTTTAGTAACCTCAACCAACCTTTCCTCGTTTTCTCTTCTCTTTTCCTGTGCGGTATATACATCATAAGGACACAAACTAATTATAATGGACAATAACGATACAAAATTATGGATCGAGAGAGATCATATTATATCACCTCCTTTTTTTCCCGCCATCTCCTGTCACTCTCTATTTTCCTTGCTCTTTTCTCTGCATCAGCATTGGTTATGTTTGAAGACAGAGAAGTTCCTGGTTCAGCCAACGGGAAAGAGTTCATCTGAGTACTCAAGGAGGGATTGACGTTGTTAACAGCACCTGCAGTCCCAACATGTGAAAGTGTTTGGATGAGCCGCATTCCAAATTTAGAAGAACAAAATTTCGATAGGAGTTGGTAGTCTTAACTCATATTCCAAATTCGAACAGCAATGTGCCCGCTACAGGTGGATCTAAATCTTATTTAGAAAACAAAATATAGACTAGCTATATAATAAAAGCTTCTACGTTTCCTTGATAAATGTTTTCAAATAGCTTTTAGCTAGGATTAAATACATGTTTATATACCTAATGTGATATTATATAGCAGTTAAAAGTATGTATATATTTTAATGAACAAATTAAAAATGCATGATTATTATAAACAAGAACAACCATGAAGCAACAGACTCCGATAAATTTTTAAACTCAATGTCCCTAGGACTTTCATGAAATAGCACTAAAAGTCAATTTTATTAAGAGTAGCCAAAACCTATGTGACGAGCTCACATACTTTTCAAATAACAAGAGCAATTTAAATTTATACATGGTTGCTGAGCCCACCGAGGAGGTTGAATATTCATCGACCCAGGGTTCAGTATTGCATGATTAGACGTGTCCCAATTTGCAATATGTCTACTACATATGGATTTAAATCTTAATGAGAAATATAAAATCCGTAAAAGGCATTGTATTTTTCTTAAATAAACCTAAAATCAACAAAATTTAGACTAGCTATATAATAAAAGCTTGTATTAATTAGCTTGTAATAATGCTTGTTTCATGATTGCGCGAGGTGTAGAGTTAAGTCGATACTTAATTGTTTAGTTTATGGTTGCTAGGACACCCAAATATATTGATTTTATCAAATATAAGAGATTGGTTATAATTAGAAAAAGTGTTTGCACCATATCTCACTTTGCCTGGATAAGTTGTTTTGTATGATTTTAATAGGGTTGAATGTATATGGTTGGAGAATAAGAACTAGCTAGTACTGGCAGACGAACATGATCAGTCATTTATGCTATTCATATGTAACACCTTTATATAACAATCAATAAAATTCTTGAACAATGAAGATTAGCCATCTCTCCCTCTCTCTTTTACTGTAAAGAAGATTTAAAAAAAAAAAAAACTTACCTTGAGGGTCAAAGCTGGACATGATTAAGATCTGCAGAAAGCTGAGAACAAAACTATGAATCAAGTTGACAAAATTCTAATGAAAGTACAACATTTATGGTGAGGGAGAACAGGTTTTCTGATCAAGCAGTAGTAGATATTTCTTACAGAAAAATAGGTGATGGAAATTAAGAAGAACAACTAACAGAGCTTGATAACGAAAGAGCCGAGGACGTACCCAAACTTTGATGCACGATGTAGGTTCCTGAAGATGGCATTGCTCTTTCCTAGAATTCAATGAAAATCCAGCCCTTCTTTATATAAAGACAAAGGCTTATGAAATTTAAATTAAGATGGGAGTGCTGGACCTTGGATGTCGCACGAAAGTAGGTCAAAGGATTAGCAATTCGCTCGACATTCGCGTACATACTTCGATGACTTTTATTTTTCTATGTTAAATAAATAATGTTATCAGAAAGAGGTTTTTTAATAAAAACAAACCGTCAATGTCAAATGTCAAAGCTTTCCAACCCAACTACTTGTTTAGAATTTAATAATATTATGCCCCCTAATTTGGGTTTAGTTAAACAAAACGCACGGCTTTCTCTAATTATTTCTCTTATGCATGATTCTTAAATATTTCTTACTCATCTAAGACTTCTATATTTATCCAATTAATAAAAGAAATTATGAGCTAACTAACTCTTAACTAAAATAAAAACTTTTTAATTGATATTAATCTCAATAATATTAAAACATTCTACAAATATTAAAACTTTTAGAAACTCTAAATCCTATAAACCATAAACTCGTCCTAGATGATGTTGGATTTAATACTTCCTCTTCGTACCATCTATCATTATTTTTTATCTTTTTTTTTTTTTAATGATGTCTTTATTAGAGACTCCTCTTGCAATTTGTTAGCTTAGAAAATTAGACAATTAATCCCTATGATTAGGCAATTGATCTCTATGATCTATCTTGATAATCATTAATTTAAATAAACAAGAATATGAAAAAAATAAAAATAAAATAAAATGACGAAGGTTGTTGAATGAAAGGGGAAAAAAAGATTATTCACACAAACAAGGCCAGTTAAAAAAAAAAATCAAGGCATGCATGCGTGGGCCTCAATAAACATGAATATAAAAAAGAAACGTAAATATATAAATATACCATGCGAATTCATATCACAAGATACATAAATCACATGATTGTCGTCCGGTCTGCCGATGGAAAAACACGAAAGAACAATTATAATTAAAGAATCATGCTAGTCATAAAGCTGATACTAGACGACAAGTAGCAAGACACCGCTATGGAAAACTACAAGTTCTCAAGTTGCAATAGAAAACTACACAGCGTGGTGGGTCCACCATTGTACTCGACAGCCAGTGAAGAGCCGACGGCGACACAACAACCACCATGATCCAGGTGCACCTCCATCCAGCATCCCCGTACTATTATCGTTCTGGTAGCTTCTACAAGAAAAGAAAATAAAAAAGTATTTGAAAGTCAAATAATTCTCTTAAAACACCGGCAACACATCAGAATTATTAGGACAAAAAACGAGGATAATCTTTTATTTAATTATTATATTAAATTAAAATGTGGTCAGCGAATTCTACTGACCTGGTTTTACAGGGATGGATTATTTTCATGCCCAGATTAGATCCATAAATTATTTTTAAAATTCAGTTCTAATACGGTGTATTTATCTTATCAGGATTTAAAATTAATAATTTATTTTAATTTACTATTTATATGGTAATCATGTTATCAATAAATCATCATAGCATCGTGTTGGTATTAGGAAAATATTTCAACATAAAGGTAGTTTTTTCACAAAAACAAAATTAGTTAAGTAAATAATTTTATTTTTTGTAAAGGTATTATTGTCTTAATATTGGTTTGACACTCAATTTTTGTTACCATATAGTTTACTAAACAATAGTCTAGAGAAAAAACAATTTATCATTTCCAATTGATTCCATTACTTAGTTTGTGAGTCTGACATAACTTGGATAAACACGAGTTTAATGGGTTTACTCATCAAACCTTTTGTTTATTTATTTATTATTTTTTAGTCCTTTAAGTTCTCTATTTTGTTTTATTTCACTCTTCTTTATTATTGGATTGGTTGAGAAATGAAATTCATAAAAAAAAAAAAAATTATTTTCTATAAAGTTATCATAATCTCAAATAAATATATTTTTCAAGATTAGTATTTGACTTTGCAAACAAATGTTTTTATCATAAAACCAAATAAAAAATAATTTTCAAAAACAATAAAATTATTAAATTCATTAATGTACATGACTCAGGTTGCAATATGACCAAGGTCAATGACTCAATATGAAAAAAAAAAAGTTGTCTTAAAGTTTTTAAAATTATATCATATTCTTACTGTTTATCAAAATTGTTTTTGAACTTATTAAATTTAACAATTCACTTTGTATTAGCGGTTTAAATCAAAACTTTAGCTATGCAATGAAATTTAGATAAAACGGTAGCAAATTATAAATTATATTTTTAAGTCAATAGGTCATAAAATTGTCCATAGTTCCATTTGTCTTTGCAATTGTAAAGGTGTTTTCCATATTTGATATCCCAAGTAGACTTTTATGTTCGTACTATAAAACCTACTTAATGATTAACACATGATCTATGATAAAAACCTAATTAGTCTAATTTCTAAAATAGCCATTCATTCTTAATACATATATGTTCATTAAGGAAACTTTTGTCATCTTATATCATAACGATTTCTTAGAGTTCTCATACCTCTCAGTTCATTAAATAACTCTTTGATATGCATAATTATTATATGATCACTAATATTCTCATGTTGTGTTGAGGTTCAAGTGACATACTATTTAACATCATAGATATAGTATGCTAACTATCATCAATATGACATTTATAATCAATCATAACTATCATCATATATATATATATATATATATATATATATATATATATATATATATTATTGTGATATACTGTATAAAAAAATATTATGTGAAAACAAGTTTGAAAAAATAAAAAATACTTTAAAAAAAAAAACAACCACAAACTAAACAAGTTCAAAGCTATTCATTCATACTTTGGTTCCATGTAAATGTTAATGAAATTGCATATGACTTATTTAATTTTATTAATGGTCAGGATGTCCTAGAACCACTATATGTTTTCTTTTGACAAATATCGATCAAAAATATATTTTCTCATGTATGAGTTTTTAAATCTGAATTTAAAAAAAGAAAGAAAATAAACTATTTGACCAGTCTATCTAACTTCTTAGGAACAAAATTTTGTAATTAGAGTAATTGATTCGTGTAAATAAAGCACGGGCTAAAAAAGAAAAGAAAAGGACAAATAAGAATGAAAAACATTAATGTCAAAAAGGTAGATAAGGTTTGCCGAAATGGAGAAGTTGAGAGTAATAGTGGATCATACATCTTCACTCATCATCGGATCCCGGGGGGGGGGGGATTAACATTACTTGAAAACTTAAACCAGTACCTCGCGATGCTAGTTCTGCGGTCCAAGCTGGTGCTTGTCGTTGTTTATCTTTTCACATAAAGCATCGATTATCACTTGCAATGACTGTTTTTCATTTTCCATCTGTGCAATTTTTGCTCGAAGCTGAATTACATTTAATCTTTCTGGATTGTTGATTTGTCTCGTCAATTGATTAATGTCATGCTTGAGCTGTGCATTTTCACGGTGGAGATCTTTATCATTGGAGCCACCCTGACCAAAAGATGATTATAAAATAATAATGATTAGTTACTCCCAGCGGTACACATGAGTGATTTCAGGAAGTAAGGGAGAATGTTAGAGAAACTATCTCATGGACTATCTACGTTAAAAAGAGAAGTTGCAAGTGATTACAGTTTAAAAAAAATGGATATAAATTATATCTTGAAATCTTATTTAATAGGTAATATAATTTTTTAATATCAGAGTCTTATTAACTAAGCAAGTATGAGCTCGATACCGATTAAGCAGTCAGAGTTTGAAGCTCACCATTTATTTTATTTAATAAAAAATAATTAAAAGATAGCATATGCAAGCTTGCAAGTTCAAAGGGTTTTCAATTAAGAGCATATATCAAAGAATAATATCCTGAGTTTTATCGGAAACTTAAACTTTTAAGTGAGATGATTCTTTCACAAAGAATATTATGTTAGTAAAATTATTTTATATGAAATAATTACAAGAAAACAAAACAACCGATAAAAGAGTGATAATTTACATTCTCTAGTCTTGTTTTTCTATTGAAACCTCTACTGATTTTATTTTTTATCTATTTATTGTTGTTTATAAATTGCAAGTAGTTTTGTAAAACAGATAGAAAATGGAGAAACACTTACCAGTAGTTTTGAAAGCACTTCCACAACCGTGTTTTGTGTATGCAGCTGGCCCTTCAATTGGCCAAATTCCTTTTCAAGTTTTTTCATCTCATTTTTTTGGCGATGCAAAGTTTGCACTAGCTGGGTTTCTTCATTTTTTAAATCATCATTCTCTCTCCTTAAACGATCATTTTCAACGGTAAGTGCATCCAATTTTTTCTCCATATTCATTTTCATTTCCTGCACAAAATACAAGAAAGAAACAAAGTAACGAGAAATACATAAATATGAGGGAATTATTGTACAGACTCAAATTGTGTTTGGCTCGATATATGACCAATTAACACAAGAATAAATTGTTCTGCTGTCATGCTTAAGAGTGAGCATTGGTTATGTTAGTGCTAGTAAGAAAAGTTTATACAAGGAAATTATTTATATTTCTTATTATCACTTATAAAATAAAATAAAAATTAAAGCCTTTCCTTACGGATTGGTGCAGCAGATCTTCTCGGTGATTTATCCCCTCTTCAACGTACTATTTATGATCGAACCCAAACATGACTTTGAACAAGCTAGGGAGTTTCATTTTTCACCATATAAAACACCTTTCTTTAAAATGTTAAAAAATGTTGTTTTATGTGAAAATATATTTTTATTTGATTGAGAGATATTTGTATTGTTGGCTTAAGAATCTTATTTACATGCTAGGATATCCATATAATTTATGGATACATTAGCCTAATCTATATTATTAATTGATTCGGTTCAACTTATTAAATTAAACACTATCTTTAATATTAAAATGTGACAACAACCAGTTTTAGTTAGAAGAAGAAATTGTAGCCAAACTGAATTTTGAAAATTGACTTGATTAAATTAAAGTCTTAGAAAGTGATTAGTTTGGCTAGGTTAGATCTTTTTATTTAAACCATGGATAAGTTGAAATTAATGGATAAGTTTGTTACAATATTGGCTCTAAGCAAATGGTTGAGAGTTCTATTTTCCTTCAAGCTTCGATACAACTGGTAAAAAACTAATTTATTTAAATATTAAACTTTTAATTTTTTTATTTAATAATAATCAACAATTTTTTAATTGACCCTTAGAGATTACAATATTTAACTATTATAATTTAATAAGAAATTTAATTCATCTGTTAAATAAAAATTCTAAACGCAAAACATTTTTTTGTTTATTAAGAGTTTCTAAATAGATTAGGATAACTAATATCTCAACAAAGCGTAAAACCTAAAATAAATTGAAGGTCAAGATAATTCTGCTAAATATGATTAATTTTGCTTTAAGAGAAAACGGAAAGAAAAGTGCTAATCTAAGAATCTAGTATATATAAACGCGGTAGGTGTATATATATATATATAATGGTCGCTAAGCTTACTAGTTTATTTATTATTTTTATTTATCCAAGAGTATACGAAGCTATTTGGCCCTAATAGGCAAGGCATGTTTGGAACCGCAGTTATAATTGTTTTTGAAAATATTTTTTATTTAGAAATATATTAAAATAATATTGTTTTATTTTTAAAAATTATTTTTAATATTAATATATTAAAATAATTTAAAAATATTAAAAAAAATATTTAATTTTTTTTTTTACAAACACCGGTACAACAAACATAAACAAACAGTCACTAAATTCTATTTCGGGCCGGCAGCGTGAAAGTTAAAGCTTACCAGATGTACTTGAAAAAAAAAGAAAAAAAAACAACTTAAATCAATTACTCCTGAGAAAATAAGCAAACAGAACCTCGATCTACTTGTTATAATTAACGAAACGATTGAATTGATTTTCTGCTATGAATCCAAAGAGAGAAGAAAATAGGGGTCTTACCTTGCATCGTTGACGATATTCCTTGTCAACCAGTCTTTTCTTCTCAGCTGCTGCATCTCTAGCGGCTCCAGAAACTTTTCTTTTACGATTTGTTTCAGTTGTGTTTTGAAACGGATTACTAGCTAGTTCAGCCGACGACACGCTAGGACTTGGTTTCAAGAGCACTGATGTACTGAATTCCTCTGCGTTTTATATCTCACATGAACAAAAACTTTAAGAGAGAGAGGGAGAAGGAGTTCATAAATTCATGAGAATAATAAAATTCCTTAAATTTAAAGTGATGTATTCGGTTCTTCATGAAGTCTCCCTAAGAAGCAATCAAAATAAATTTGAAATCTAATTCAATCAAACCTGTTAGAATTAGTCGAAAGAAAATACAATATTGATCTGCGATATTTACTTATTACCTGTATCGAAGAGATCTTGCAATTGCAAAAGGTTTTTTTCCCACAAGCTGGAAGCAGCACCCTCCATTTCGTAAGATTTGTCTTCTGCAGGGCGAGATGAAGAGACTTTAGTTCTTAAAAAAGAAAAATATCGAAATGATCAGAAAACTTGTGAGCGTGACAGCTCAGTCATGTCGTGCGAGAGCCATTCGATGTCGCTCGTCCGTTGTAGAAAATCGGACGACTTCGCTCCAACAACTTCAAGTGCCACGCTACTTGTTTAAATACTAGACAACTGACCCTCGCCTTGTCACGGGCGTTATTATATTTTTTTAATATAAAAAATATCAATTATATGATTTTTTTATTGTATTGTAAATTTAATTAAAATAATAAATTTTTATATAAATAATGTGAAGTGTGAGTTTTTATAGTAATAAATAGTTAACATTATTATTCATATTATTATTAAAACAATTAAAATAAATAAATTCCCTGAAAAATCATTAAAAAAACTAAGCAAAAGATTTTTATAAACAAACAATTAAAAAAATCACAAAAACTATTATTATCATTGCACAAATAGTAAAATTATAAAAATAAAAAAATAAAGAAAAAAAAGGAGCAATATTAATTTTAAAATGATTATCAACCTAAATTAAAATTTCATGAATGAACCGATTAAAATTAAAACCCAAATAAAAAAATAAAAATTAAAAGTATAGATACATAGATACGAATAAAAAATAAATATTATCCAATAATTAAAAAAACAAATGAATTCATATTAAAAAAAAATTTACAACAATCAAATAACAAATATAAATAGTTAAATTTCTTTTGATAAAAAAACAAAAGCATAAACTGAAAATTCAACCTTCATATTATTGTTATAATCATTGTTATAACAGTTAAAATTATTATCAATATTATTGTTAAAACAATTGAAATAATTAAATTGACATGAAAAATCATTAAAAAAAATAAAAATTTTTATAAGAAAATAATAAAAAATTAATAACTAAAATTATAGTCATTATTGCGCAAATAATAAAATCATAAAAATCATAAAGAACAAATAAAAATAAAAGAAAACAAAACAAACAATAGATAAAGGGAAAAAGGAAGCAATATTTATTATTGCTATCACTATCAAAAAAATAAAAAAAACATAAACAAAATAGCAAGCAATAAAAAAAAATTATTATTATTATTATTATTATTATTATTATTATTATTATTATTATTTTGAAAGAATAAATAAACAACAAAAGATCAGAAAAAAAAATTACTATTATCATTACTGTCAAAACAACAAAAATTCATAAATTATCCTGAGAGGAAAGAAACCTAAAAAATATTAACAAAAAAGTAAGAAAAATAATTAAATTATTATTATTATTATTATTATTATTATTATTATTATTATTATTATTGTGTTAATGATGAAAGAAAAAAATAAGAAAGACTAAAAAAATTCTAAAAACTTCAACAAAAGATCAAAAAAAAAATATCATTGTTATTACTGTCAAAACACAATAAAAATTATCAAATTATCCTAAGAAAAAAAAACAAAAAAATATTAACAAAAGAGTAAGCATGAAAAAACATTAAAGATATTAAAAAAATAAAAAAATGAAAAACAAAAAACATTATCAAAACTTTAACAAAAGATATAAAAAAAAATATCACGTAAAAAAGTTATATGATGTAAAAAAAAAAAGCAAAATATTATTACAACATTCAAAATTATTATTAATATTATTGTCAAAACAATTTAAATAATTAAATTGATATGAAGAATCATTAAAAAAAATCAAAATATTTTGATAAGAAAAATAAAAAACTAAAAGAGAGAACAAAAAGAGAAAAATTATTAGAAAAAAGCAAAGGCTTTACAGGAAAACAATAAAAAACTAATCACTAAAATTATCATTATCATTGTGTAAAAAATAAAATCATAAAAATTATTTAATCCAAAAACCAAATTAAAATAACAGAAAACAAAAAGCAAATTGAATAAAGGGAAAAAGGAAGCAATATTAATTTTAAAATGATTACCAATAAAAATTCAAATTTCAAAATTGAACAGGTTATAAAAAATCCAAAAATAAAAAAATAAAAGCAGAAATGCATAAATATGAATAAAAAATAAGCATTATCAAATAATTTAAAAAAAACAAATGAATTAATATAAAATAAAAAATCATAAGAATAAGGGCTGAAATGAAAAATAAAATATATAATTAATTATAATTGAAGGATAAAATTGAAAAAAAAACTCTTGGGACCAAAATAAATAAATAATTATTATAATAGTTAAAATTATTATCAATATTACTATCAGAACAATTCAAATAATTAAATTGCCCTGGAAAATCATTACAAAAAAGCAAAAGATTTGTATAAAAAACAATAAAAAAATAATCATTAAAATTATCATTATTGTTGCGTAAAAAACAAAATCATAAAAATCATTTAATCAAAACAACAAATTAAAATAACAGGAAAAAAAATAAAGGGAACAAATGTGCAATATCAATTTAAAAATAATTATCAACATGTATTAAAATTTCAGGATTGAATCGATCAAAAATAAAAAAAGGACAAAAATTAAAAGCATAGTTGCATAAATATCAATAAAAAATAAACATTAAAAAAAATTAATTAATACCAAATAAAAAACTAAAAGAATAAGGATCGAAATGAAAAATAACATATAAAAAATTAATTCCAATCAAAGGATAAAATTGAAACAAAAAACAATTGGAGGACCAAAAATAAATAATTAAAATTGCAGCCATTTTATAAAAAATCAGAAGAAGAGGGACTGAAATCAAACTTTGTATATATTACCAATTTCGATTGGAGGACTAAATTAAAGAATTCAAAACATTTGTACCAAAAAAATTGAAGGAATAAAAAATAAATAAAAAATTAAAAGTATAAGAACTGAAATAAAAACTTCTTATATAATCAGTTTTAATTGAAGGGCACAATTGAAAATATTAAAACTTTAATTTCAATAAATCAGTAAAAAAAACGAAATCAAAAACTCAGGGACCAAAATGAACTTGTCTCCAACATCAAGGACCGGACCTGACTTTGCGGCGACAGGAGAGAGAAAAGCGAAGCCCGATGAAAAATCATCCACCGCCGATTAATCGGACATCTATGGCCGGAACGCGCCACGACGGAAGGTAGAGAACCCTTCGGCGCACCTTCTGGTACGCGGAAGATAATTTTTGACGGCGTAACGAACCTGCACGCGCCGCCTAAGGGGCGCGGAAGCGTCGAAGGCTGCTGGCGCGCCCGTATGATGTGCTAGCAGTTAATTCGAAAAAAATAATAAAATATTAGCTAATTACCGAGAAGCCCCTGTCCCCACTGATATTTACGGAAATACCTGAGTGGAAAGGACGCAGCTGCCCCCATTCACTGTGCTCTATTTTGTTGTTTACGGGGGTTGTTTTCATCTGTACACTGTGCACATAAAGTGGAAAAACTGGTGATGCCCATGGTTCCTGTGCACTATTTTGTCTTTTTTTGGGGGGCTTTTTCGTTAATACACTGTTCAAAACTAGAAAAATAAAAAAAAAGTGTACAAACTCAAGCGATGCACGGACAAAAAATATCTAGTCCACAATGCGCATGAGTCTTGTGCTATAATAAAAAAATGAATAGTGAAAGTGGGACGCCGTTTATATATATACTAGCCATATTGCCCGCGCGTTGCCGCAGGCATTTTTGTGTATATAATTTAACATGATTAAATTTATGATAATAAATTAATATGATATCATAAAATAAAAATTATAGATTAGGCCATAAAATGTATAAATTTTTAAATAGAATTTATTGCGCAAGCATAGATTACATCTTTTAGAATGTAGGCACTACGTCATAAAATATCACAAAAAAGCGCGAACTATATAACTTGCGAAGTATTGCAAAAAAAAGGCATATTGACATGAAGAACGAAGTCAAAACCTTCTTCAAAATGAGACATTTAATATCCCTGCTAATTCTCTTATTCAAAAAAACATCATAAGCTATTAAATGAAATGAAAGAAAAAATTGATGTGAATCAATTGAAAATGTAGCTAATATTGAAGAAAAAAATTAGCGAGGATGATCCATGATGCGAATTGTAAATTTAGTCAAAATGATAAATTTATTTGAATATTTTTTTCCTAAAATATATGAATTTTAAATCATTATAAATTTATTTATTTCGCAATTTTTAACGAAATAACCAGTATTAATTTATTATCATCATCAAGAAAGCATGAAGATTCGGATATTTGAATTATTAAATTTATTGCATTAAGATTAATTTATTTTATAATCTAATTTAAACCAAACAAAATATAAATGGTGAAAATAGTTGTAATAATCAAATAAAAAAAATAAATAGTTAATTTTTTATGTACAAAAATTCAAAAACATAAATTGAAAATTTATCCCCACGTTATTTTCATTATCATTGCTATAACAATTAAAATTATTATCAATATTATTATCAAAACAATTAAAATAAATAAAATCCTGGAAACATATTAAAAAAATAAACAAAAGATTTTAATACAAAAACAATTAAAAAATGACAAAAATTATCATTATCATTGCGTAAATAGTAAAATAAAAAATTATATAATCCAAATAACAAATAAAAATAAGAGAAAACAGGGGGAAAAATGAATAAAGGGAAATAGAGAGTAATATTAATTTTAAAATGACTACCAATATAAATAAGATTTTCAGGTCTGAACCAATTAAAAAAAAAACTCTAAAAAAAAAAATTAGAAGCATAGATGCATATAAACGTAAAGAATAAACATTATCAAAGTATTTTTTTTAAAAAAAAAAACTAAATGAATTAACACAAAATAAAAATTTGCAATAATCAAATAACAAATATAAATAGTTAATTTTTTACTGATAAAATACATGAAAACATATATTGAAAATCTATTCTCACGTTATCGTTATTATCATTGTTATAGCAATTAAAATTATTATTAACATTATTGTCAAAACTATAAAAAATATTAACAAAAGAGTAAGCAAGAAAAACAATTATTATTATTATTATATTAAAGACTAAAAAAAATCCTAAAAACTTTAACAAAAGATTAAACAAAAAACATAAAAGAAAAATAAAAAGTATCATTATTATTACTGCAACAACAATAAAAATTATCAAATTATTCCGAGAGAAAAAAAAAACTAAAAAACATTAACAAAAGAGTAAGATCAAAAAACAATTAAAATATTATTATTATTATTATTATTATTATTATTATTATTATTATTATTATTATATTTGTGTTAATAATGAAAGAAAAAAAATGAAAGACTAAAAAAATTCTAAAAACTTTAACAAAAGATCAAAAAAATAATAATAAAAAAAAATTATCATTATTATTACTGCCACAACAATAAATATTATAAAATTATTCCAAAAGGAAAAAACCCTAAAAAATATTAACAAAAGAGGAATGAAGAAAAATAATTAAATTATTATTTTTATTTTTATAACTATTAACATCATCATCATTATTATTATGTTAATAATGGATAAAAAAAATGAAAGAGTAAAAAAATCTTAAAAACTTTAATAAAAGATCAAACCAAAAAATAAAATAAAAATTATTTGGTAAAAAAAGTAATTTAACTTGAAAATAAAAATAAAGGAACAAATGAAAAAACTAAAAGAAAGAACAAAGGGAGAGAAAAAAAATAGAAATATCAATTCTCAAATTATAATTAAAAAATAAAATTCAAGAGCTAATTTTTTTGAAAAAAATATCAACTCAACAAATAAGAAAATAAAAAATAATTAAAAATAACAGCTAAGAGCAAAGTTATATATACATGGACAAAAGTAAAGAATATTCTAGAAATATAAAGAAATAAAGGGATTAAAATAAAAAAATTAAAAGTATAAGGGCTGAAATAAAAATGAAATATCAAAGGATTAAATAGAAAATTAAAAGTTTAAGGGCTGAAATTGAAATTAAATATATTATCTATTTCAATCAAAGGATAAAATTAAACAAAATAAAAATTCTGTACCGAATTGAAATAAGTGTTTTAAACTAAATCCGGAAATTAAAAGAAGGAGGATCGAAGTGAATATTGCACATTCAATTAATTGCAATTGAAGGACCCAATCGCACTAAATCAAAACTTATACAACAAAAGTGAGGAAGATAAATAAAATTAACAGTTCAGGGACTAAAATAAAAAATAATCAAAATCGGGGGACTCTCCTGCACTTTGACGTGCAGGAGAGAGAGAAACAGCAGCGGCGGCTTTAACCGGCCACCGCCGCGTCCACGGACGTCGGAGAGAGAAACGCGCCGCACCAGGAGGAAGATCAGGAGGAGGCGCACGCACGCGCCGACAGTTAAAAGAAAAAAAAATAAAAAAAGAATGGCCAATTACCGGTGTGCCCCTGTGCCTAAGTCAACTATTTTGTCTTATTGGGGCCAAACCGGTAACTGGCCATTTTCCAGAAAATATTAAATAATGAATAGTTAGGCAGACCGGACCGGACCGGTCCGAATGTGGCAATTACCTTTGAGCCCCTCTACCCGGAGGCCTTTTTTTGTCTTTTTAGAGGGCTAAAAGCGTGATTTCACTGTGCAAAAATGATAAAAAAATCAGAAAACCGGGTAACCAACCGAACCGAGTGAACCGAGAACCGAACCGACCCAAAAAAACATTATTACAATCTACAGTTAATACACTCACATGCTACATTACCTAAATCTACAGTAAAACAACCACACCGTTTATTGTTTAGTTAATATATAGGTAATATGGATTGAATGCCACGTGCTGAAAAGTCCCCGCAGAATTGCACACCATTGGCCCAATAAGGTCGCTTTCAGATGCTCGTTCATAGATACACATCCATCCTTTTTTTTAGCTAAATTTTTAAATTTCATTCTTGTATTTTCAAATTTAGTTTTGATTTGATATATTTGAAAATCAAGTGTTTTTTTTTTCAATTTTCCTTATATATTTTTTTATATAAAAATAATTTAAATCCTCTTAACATCAATAAATCTTCAACCTAATTATTCAACTTTTAATATAATTAATTTTGAATTTAAGAAAATAAAAAGATTTAAAATTTAATATCATTATTTCAATTCTCCATACAAAAATTCTTGTAATAATGTTTTCTTAGAACTAGTAGTTTAAATATCATTTCATCTTTTCCTTAGAAAACAGTAAACTCTCTCTATTCTTTTCTTTTCAATTTAAAACAGAACCTAATATATATATATATATCAAATTGATTAACTATGAACGTTTCATGCTCTCTCTCTCTCTCTCTCTCTCTCTCTCTATATATATATATATATATAGAGAGAGAGAGAGAGAGAGAGAGAGAGAGAGAGAGAACATGAAACGTTCATAGTTAATCAATTTGATATTTTCTACATTTATTTTTAGTAGTCAAAGGGATTGTCTTTACAGTTTCGGTGATATACCCGATTCACTTAGAATATGTTTGTCATTGTGTTTGAGTTTATTTTTATATTTATTCTTAGAAGTTAAAGGATTTTCTTTGTAGTTTCAATGTTGCAAGCGATTCACTTAAAACTTGTTTAAGAGTGTATTTAAGATTTTTTTTCAAAATATTTTTTATTTTGAACTATATTAAAATAATATTTTTGTATATATATTTTAAAAATTCACATCAACATATTAAAATGATCTAAAAATTAAAAAAAAAATTTAAAATAAAAAATAAAAATAACTTTTTTTTATTTTTAAAATTTTATTTTTTTGAAACATAGTGGAAATAAGCACTTAGTTTGCTTCAAGCTGGTTTATTTTCCTACACTGTGTGCTTTATTGATGATACTCAGGTGATAAATTCTTTCTTTAAAAAATTATTATGCATAGTTATTGAGTAAAACTAATTTATGTTTAACCTAAGGATGTATTTTTTTTTTCTTAATGATTTAGCTTCATATTTTGGTTTTAACATATTGTTGCGTGATGTATATCAAATAACCATTACCTTTTATTAGAATGAGAAAATGTTTTCTAAGAAAATTGTTGCATTGAACCAAGCTATATCAATTTTGTATAATAATAATGCATGTTGGTATTGTTAATGTTTTTTTCAAATGGTTGTTCTTTCTAGGATAATTTTTGCCAATAAATCTTCTTCATAAAAGTATACTTCTAAAATGATAAGCATGTTTATAGATAATTTCTTGATATATTTGATATGTCTAGGGAAAGACAAAAGTACATAAAGTTTGTGATGATGAAGTTCATTGTTTTTATTGTTGAACCTCAATCTTTTTATGCAATATCATTTTTTTCTAGTTGTCTTATGCATGGAATTTAGAAGTAGATTTTTTCCCTATATATATATATATATAAAATCATAAAGACATCACCAAGCTTACCTTTTGATAATTTTATTCATGAGTTCAATAATACACATTAGTGTGATTATAACACCTTATAAATTACAGGTATAAATTAGATTATAATATAATTATTAAACAATATCATAACCTATTTGATAGGAAAAGTCAGGTAACTCGATAACTCTTTTGTGAAAACTAATATTGTCTAAAGAACACACAAGACCATGAAATTTATCATAAATGTTTAAATTTTCATGGTCAAAATATGTTATGAATACATGAACCAAGGTAATATTATTATCCTTTTTATAAGCACATCAATCTAGGTCCTTTATAATTTAATATTTCCTCATCAATCATTGATAAACCTTTCTTTTGTATTTAACATATTACGATATTGTCATCATACATATAACTACTTCTTGATTTGTGAAGTATTTTTAATGCTCATCTCAATATAATTTTCCACTCGTTTAATGTTAATTGGATTTGTTGTAACATTTCTATATCATGTTTCCTTTTCATATCATATTTAATTTATACTCCCATTTCATCTCATAAGCATATCTAGTTTATGAAATTATTTCATTTCATAATACTGTTAATTCATATCACATTTTGTCTCTCAATTACAATTATATGCCTTTTTGGCTTCCCTAAGCATCTATTCTACTTTAACCAATTAATTTTGTTAGTTAATCTCAACATCTATTATATCATTATTGACTCATTATCGATTTCAATTCCAATGGCTGTTGTATCTATTATAGCTCTTTTATACAAATTTACAAACTCAATATTCTTATGATCCACTTTTATCTTATACATATGTTTCTTCCATTCTCATATACTTTAAGTCCATTTGGCTTCTTCAATTTTTTTTAATCTTGAATATTTCTTAGACCCATTTATGGTACATTCAAATGTTTCATTTTCACCTCAATATTTATTTATTTTTATTCGTGGCACATTCCAATGTTTTCCTGAGAGGTTAGGGGAAACTTGTAGACAAAAAAACTTATACCTAAAAAGAATTCTAAGTGGTAGAGGGAAAATTGTAGAGGATATACCTGTATTTAGAAAAATCCAAAAGAGGCATATGAGAATCCCTGATTGGTGAGCTTATACTTATGTAAAATTATATAAGGTTGAGAAGAAATCATATGAGGTTGAGGGTAGGTTTATACTTAGAAAAACTTTTAAAAAGTTGATAGGGACTTATGGTTGGTCCTTCCTTGTGATAGCATAAGGCTTGGAAGCCATATACCAATCTAAAATTGTGTTGTGGAGAGAGAGGGAGGGGGGGGGCTTATAGGCTCTTAGTTAATGGTATATGGTTTAGAAGCTTCTCATTAGAGAAAAATCTCACCAAAGAATAAGAGGTTTGTAGCCTATCTAGTGATGGCGTATGGGCTTAAGAGACCCTTACTAAAGAGTGGTCAAATTATAGTAGAGAAGATGTGTGACCTTTCTAACATTATTATAGGACATGAAAGCCTTCCATTGAAGCATAGTTATACCTGAGAGTGGAAGATCTAAGATCATCCCTAAAAATAACTTGAGGCTTGATAGCTCCACTAAATAGTTGTGCCAATTTAAGACAACATAGAAGAATAAAATATTTAAGATCAACCGTTGAATAATTAGTGATAAGCTTTTAGGTATCACTTGAAGAATATGTTAGTTAGGGACTACATTAGAGAAAATAGAATTCAAGATCAACCCAAAGTGAAATGGTAAGAGACCCTTGGATATTACTTAATGAATATGTTAGCCTAATATTATACTAAAAAATAGAAGATTAGAAATTAACCCCTAACTAGTGAGACGTTATCGGACAACACCTAGAGATTTGTAAGAATTGCATGTAAGATATACATTATTTTTATTTATAAAATAACCATAAATTCTCATTAAAGATTGTGCATCCTAAGATAATTTGAGTAATAGGTATGTGAAAGGTTGTTAGAAGAAACATGTTTTAAAGGTAGTAGATGTTTACCTTGATTACCCTGATAACTTGGAATGAGTGAACTCACTTTGATTCAAGATAGTAACAAATCCTTAGACTCACCGAATGCTAATAGGTTACTCATGGTTTTTTTCTTGAGCTTTCATTTTGCTCAAAAAGTCTTTCATACTAGTTGTCCTTATAAAAACAAAAAAAGCTTATGTCATAACACGTTGACATTTCCCACCTTGTAATGGACTATTTCCCAGTATTAAAGAGGGCAAATATGATATTAGTTAGAGGATCAGATTATATTTTCTTTATTGATCATAGAAGAAATTGAGAATTCCTAAAATTAGCACAGAAAAATGGGTGAAATAAGCCCTCTACTTTTAAGCAAAAATAGTTAGAGACCTCGGTCAAATTAATTGATACACGGTTACCGATTTGTCAGTAATGGAGTTGAATTGATTTACAGAAGGCACATTACCTTTAAAGTGCAGGGTTTCTTTTTCCATTTAATTAAATCCAAGTGAATTGATTTAATAACTGAATTACTATTTCTGGGACAGATTTTAATATTGTTAAACTCTATTAAAATGGCTTATAATTTCTGGGACAGATTTTAATATTGTTAAACTCTATTAAAATGGCTTATAAGATGGCCTAAACTAGTTAGATTTAGATACACTAGAACAAATGGCATTACCAATTTAAAAGGCAAAGTAAAACCTTCACTCCATGTTCCAATTTATTTATTTATTTAATTTAATTTTTTATACTCTGGTAAGAGAACCAAAAACAGCTTGAGGGAGTTGTTGGTGCAAAATCTCCTTCTCAATTCTCTGGTCAGCACACCTCCTCTATCCATTTACTTTGTAGCTAAGTACCTGGAATTGTTGTGGTCAAAGATGATCAATTTCTATAATAAATGATTAAATTAAAATAAGAAAAAATGCGATCTACATTAAATAGATAAATCATATATGTATGGCTCTCTCGCTTTTGAATAGAAAACTTAACGAAGGAAAAATAAAAAAATTAACAGCAAAATACTAAAATTCATTTGATAATTAAAAAAAACTACAAGGAAAAGATAAGAAAAATAAAATAAAAATTATAAGAGAGAAATGGTACCTTAATTATAATACTTGTTTTGGTTATCCTTGTTTATTTGTGCACATAAGGCATCAATAATCAAGTTGAGATTTTTCTTCTCTTGTTCTAGTTTTATATTTTTTGCTAGAAGTTGAACGAGGTTTAAATAGTCGTCATTGTTGTTAATCTTCCTAATCAGCAAATCCATTTCTAATTTTAGCCGTTTATTTTCGCGCTGAGGATCCATGTTATTCTCGATACTAGCCTGCAATCAAAAGAAAGAAATGGAAACGCCTGTTAGATGATTCCCCACTTCACTTCCTCCTGCAAGCTTGTTATACATCTATGAAAAATAGCGATGGAAACGCTTAGTTTCATCGAACCACAAACACACACAGATCGACACACCTCGTGATTTGATCCCAGCAGTTAATTACTACAGCTTAGCTAGCCTAGTTCAGACAATTTGATCTAGGTTATTGCATGTATACTGTGGTGGTGGTTGGCAAAGTGAAACGCAGGAGGTAAGAAGAAAAGCTTACTACTTGCTGCGAAAGCACCTCCACAACAACATTTTGACTCTGAAGCTGGGCCTTCAGTTGGCCAAGTTCATTCTGTAATAGTGTGATCATTTCGTCTTTCTGAGATTGCACCATCTTTTTAACTTCCAACTCCCCCTTGAAGTAGTCATTCTCTCTCTTTAATTTCTTATTTTCTTCCGTGAGCACAAACAAGTTTTGCACAGTTTTCATTTTCTCTTCCTGCATGATATTTGGAAACATAAGAATTACAGAAGAAAAAAAAAATGAGAAGACACAAATGAATTCTATAGAGGTGTGGCAAGCAGACATTTAGTTAAGTACCTTGCATCGTCGCCGATATGCCCTGTCAGCCTCTCTTTTCTTTTCACGATCCTCGGGTGTTTCAGGAGCTTTTCTTTTCAGCTTGGTGTGAGCATTAGGAGACTCTCCAGGTAGAGGTGACAGGCAGCACTGCCCGATTGGAAATGGGTTCATTCCATAGCCGTCCGCGGCTTCATTGAGTGGAGACGTGTTCATTCCAACTGCGTTTAAAGTTTAGAAGAATAAATCCCTCCGAAAAGTCAACCCCTCCCCCACCTTTTTTAGTAAAGGAATACTTCAGGAGGAACAAATGGAGAAACCCATGGCAAGACAGAATGAACATACAGGAAGTATAAAGAGAAACCCATGGCAGGCACCTCAAAGCAAGAGCAGATTATAAAGATAACATAGGGAAAAGATGGCAAAAAGCTAAGCATGAGAAAGTACAAAATCAATAGGTGGTTGCCCATAAAGATAAAAGCGCCATTCTAACTACAGAGATCGAGTGAGAGCATCATGAGTTGTGCTTTAGAGAACTCAAGAAACAGGACATATAAACTCCACTGTCACCTAAACAGATATTCAGATATGAACAAGTAACAAAAACCACTTTTGACTGTAACTAGTTCCTGGAAAATAAAGAATAAGACGCAGGGAAGATTAATATTACAGTCTGCAGCACTATGGTTTTCTCATAGACGTCGGTATAATGCTCGGGAATCAACTTACCCTTATTAAGTTGAGCCCTTTCCATTAGCTGCTGCCGTAGAAAATTGAAAGCAAGCAGAAATCAACTGCAAAATAGAATAACAACGCAAACAAATTAAGATGAGAGAAAATACTTCTTACGTCTCGGTCTTCGAAAAGATTTTGTTCATAATATTTGGATGGTAAGTTTGTTTGCTTATAAATTATAAGGCGAAAGCCTGATTGGACATTTGTAAATTGTTCGAAAACGCGCGATTTAGAAAGAAATCGGGCGTTCGAAGTTCTTGCTTCGTGACGGTATCGAGTCATAGTTACGACAAACAGGGAGTTTGAAACCGTTCTAAAAGCAATTTTAAAAATACTAAAACTTTTATTTTGTGTTAAATTATTGTATTTTGATGATTTTAAATAATTTTAATATATTAATATTCAAAATAATTTTAAGAATGAAAAATATATTATTTTTATATATTTCTTAAAAAAAAATTATTTTAAAAAATAATTTCAACCAGAATTCTAAACACTCACACAAACAATCATGAATTTTAATGTATGTGTTTTAAAGAGAATATTGAAACTTGTTTTTTTTTTTAAATCTATTTTTATTTATTTGCTTTAATTTTTTTTTTATTTCAAATTATTTTAATAAGTTGATATTTAAAATAATTTTAAAAAATAAAAATAAAAAAAATACAAGCCACGTTATAAAATCAAATAGGAAGGGAATCTTTAGTAAAAAGAAAAGGCTTGGACACTTTATTAGTGGTTGTTTGAAAATATAATTGATGTATATTATAATGATATATTTTTATTTTTTTAAAATTATTTTGATATTAACATATTAAAATAATTTAAAAACACCAATATATTTTAATTAAAAATAAAAATATTTATTTTTTTCAAAAATATTTATGAAAGAAAATGAAAAGACATAACCTGCCAAGTCAATAGATAAAATAAAATAAAAAAGCAATTCATGACCTTTCAAACTACTCCCGCTGCTGGTTAGCTTGTCACTCACTCCTTGTTATACTTTTAAGTAATATATAGATTATAGTCTCGAATAGACACTTAATCGTGCAATAAATACAGTCTCTTCATGAGTGGCTTCAAAAATTAAACAATAATATATAAATACATAGAATATATATCAAAATATTTAATTTAAATAGATAATTTATATAAATAATTTGTGATGAAAAGAATCGTAGAAAGTTCAAATAAAAAAGGACAGCACATTAACAATTCTTAATGCCAATATCCCGGCATCAGTCTAATATTAAGGTAACTATTCGATAAAGAGTTGTACCTTATCAGAGTTGCGTCCCTGCAGTGTGTCATCATTGCAGCTTCAAGTCATCTCTGATGTAGTGACTTGATTCGGCTCCCACAAAGCTTGCTAGATTCAATCATGGAATCGTTTTTTTCCTTGTCAATGATCTGTTTTGAAGCCTGGATCATTCTGCGGCAAACATTTTCCCGGCTCTCCCAGCAAACGTTCTGAAGAAATCCTAAATTCTTTGTCATTATACCATTTCTATTGGAGATAAAATGAAAAATATCTTCCCTATTTTGTGCTCCTCTTTGATTTCTAGCCCTTCCTGCAGATTATAAATAAACCAAGATAAGCATAGACGAAGGAGAGAATCCAGGTAATGACAGAATAAAAAACATAATCACGTACTGGTACTGTCAAGACCAGATCCTTCTGGGCATGCCATAACCAGAACATTTGATAGCACCCAGCAGAAATATTCATAGCATCTGAACTGGAGGATTGAATGCGTATTGAGGGTTTGCTGGTGAGATGTGGTTGGGGAGGAAGCATGGGCAAGCTGGTTTCTTTTTAAAATTGAAAACAGAACCAATCATTGACGAAGACTTCACAAAACGTTGACTACGATGCCATGTGAAAAACAACCTCTTTAACCTGTCCTGTTGTTCAGGACTTGGTTTTACCGCCCCATTTATTTTTATACATCTTATCGGCTGGATTTGATTTCACAAATTATATGGACTTGATTTCTTAATTTTACCAACCAATCACCCTGCATTAACAACGGGACAAATTATAGGAAATTGTTTTTTTTATTATTATTACATAGAGGAATTAGAAATTAAAAATTTTTAAGAGAAGGGAAATAAATTACTAATATTAACTTAGTTACATTAATCAAATTATAATAGATTATTATAGCACTAAAACAGCACCAGGTAATGAAGGAGGAATTATAAAATACTGCAAAAGTAGCGAGAGAGAGAATTATAATGAGATTTACTAAATATGATTTTATTAAAGAAAAAATGAAAAAAAAAACCTTTGGTAACTGACTAAGGTCATGTATGACATTGTGTTTCAAAAATATTTTTAGAAAAATTAAAATATAATTATTTTTTATTTTAAATTAAAATATTTTGATGTTTTTAGATCATTTTTATATGATGTATCAAAAATATTTTTTTAAAAAATAAAATAAAAATTATTTTAATATATTTCCAAAAAAAAAAATTGCAAGTATCACAACCACTTTAATGTGAGCCTTTACTAAATATGATTTTACTAAAGAAAAAATGAGGAAAAAAAATTGTTTTTATTCTAATGTATTTATTTAATTTCCATTGAAAGAGCCATCACTGTCTAATCCTTGTCGGTCCAGTTTCTTGCAAATCAAAGGGATAGAAGGAACCAAACCTTCTTCGAACCAAAGTTCATCAATGGCGTAGAGAGAGAGAGAGAGAGAGCACCCTTTTTCCACTCCCAACAACCCTGCCTTGCAAAGGCGATTCACTGTGAAGTCTAGAAAAACTCAACTTCTTCCCAGGTGTTCACCGTCACTGGGAGAGCCTAATAAATAGAAAACCAAGAATAGTTTCCATATTTTTTAAGGAGTTTTTATTGCTTGAATACCCTTCTCCAAACTCCCATGCCACATCCTATACTTTCAAAAGGATAGTTAAATTAACAAATCTTGAGTTTGGTGATATTAAGAGGGCGATTTAAAGGTTTGATCAAGTTCAAAAGATGGCAAGAGGGAGGAGATTATGATGATGATGATGATGATGAGATTGTGAGAGAAAACATAAGAGTTCCCGTTGGCTTATACATGCTTTTTCAGATAAACGTTGGTTCCCGATAGAAAGAGTGTTCAAGGAAGCTGCCTAAAGCAGCCTGTTATTCACATTCGCCGTCAAAATTCACGTAGCATAGAGTAATGTTCAACGCATTCATCAATTGTGGCAGTTCAACAAAACAGTGAGCACCAATAAAATAATTTATTCACAATGGTTTTAACCCCTGACCACCACATCAGCAAATTGATGTCCCTTTTAGAAGGAATTACCTCTATATATCCTGCATGAACACACAAGCACAGTCATCAGTATGAGCCCTCAGCAAAAAATCTAGAGGCCAACTGCTCTCTGTTGTGAATGGCTACTGCAATAAAAAGAGGGAGAGTGACGATTTCAGGTATAAGATCACTAATCCAATACAACTTCCTTGTAAGTTTATAGAAATCCACGCATGCTTGCTGAGAAACTTGGCACAAGGAAACTACGCTAATACATTTAGCAAACTATTGTACAAGAAAGTTTGGAAACAGTTTTGAATGAAACTATGCAAATAATCATTGCTAAATACTTAATGGTACCTTCTCATGCTTCCTTTTGTAGTCTTTTTGGTTCAGCATCTTGTCAACTAAAGCTTGATTATGCATTTTGAGCATCATATTCCGCAGTCTCAGTTGCTCGATCTCATTCAAAAGTTCTACTCTTTCAGATGCCCAATTATACCACTTGCCATTTTGACACAACTTATTGCATTCATTTTCTAGCAGCACCATCTCAAGTCGGTTAGGTCCAATCTACAAGAGTAAAGAAAGCATTGTCATCCAGACGTTCAATTACTTATTACCGATAGAAACATGTGCATCCACAAGTTTACCGAGAGAAAAAAATGTTATTAGACAATGGTCTCTAATATGACAGTCTGCCAGTATTTAGCAATACAAAGAAGATGAAAGTAAATCAAAGGATTTGTTCAAAAGAAACAAAATCAATTTGTGTTTTGCCACACAGTATCATTAAAGATAATCAGTTAACTAGCATTACGAAAAATCGACTTACGTCAGTATGTGAGTGTGATGGAAACACTAGAACCTCAAGCTATATTTTCACTTCAACTAACTACAGATGCATCAAATGTTTGAGTTGAGCAGATAGTGAAACTAGTCCTAGATTGATTGGCATTGCTGCAATAAGAACCCACGGCAATAGAGTTCAGACTAAAACCCTGAAACCAAACTCATGGAACTTATACAATCCATATGTAAGTGAGACCCCAGAATATGATTTATATTATTCTCTAACACACCCCCTCAAGTGAAAGCCCTTTGGGCTTGAAACTTGCACAGACCCACATTACCTTGTGCTTGATTTTTTATCAAATAGAATGGGGGTGGTGAGGTTTGAACTCGTGACCGCTGGGTCAACAAAGCTCTGATACCATGTTAAGGAACCAACTCACCTAAAAGCTTAAGCTTGTAAGTGAGACCCCAGAATATGATTTATATTATTCTCTAACACCATAAAAATTATCTGATTTACAAATATGTAAGGACAAGCTAGAATTAACATTACATGGCGGCGGAGTACAAAACCTCTTCATCCTACTTACCCTCTTCATCCTACTTACCTTTTAGAAATGTATTCTTAAAATTGACTTGCCTGATTAGGCATCATAGTAACAATAGAAAGACAAGGATATATGCAGCACGCTTGAAGCCTGGCAACAAGCCCTGAAGATTTAAGCAAAGTGGTCAATAGCTTACTATTAAGTGTAATTGGCTGCAAATTTTATTGTTTCTTCTTTTTTCAGATATTTTATTTGAAGAAAAAGGAATACAAATTATAAAAAGATCCGATTGGGATTTAAGACAGAAATCAAACACAAAGATGAAAAGACTGATCCAGCTCTGAGGAAGATGGGAAAAAAGGAATTCAACTGAAGGAACTTCAAGTCAGCAACTTAAGAATCAACATATAAATATTTCCATATCCAGCTAGAGCAGAAGGGATGGACATGATTGCACAGGATAGCAGAAAAGATGAAACAAGCGTGGTAAGACCACATAAGTGATACACGAGAGATGAATAGACAGAAAGAGGGCATGAGATGGATGAACATCCATCAACTCATGGGTGGATCATCACAGATTCACATAGATAATATAAGTAATAGGTAGAGATTCACCATTTGCTTTGCTTTTGAGACTATATCATTACCATTAGACACTTTCTTTATATCTAGCTATCAACTAATCCATGTAATCTGAGGAATTCAACAAGCCTAAATGAGGCATATTAATAAGTGTTAATTCACATGCCCAAACAAATAAATCAGCTTAGCTTAGGTGAGTAATTTTAAGGGGATGGGTAAAAGAACACCCCAACCGCGTGCCCACACACACACATATATTTAGAGAGAGAGAGAGAGAGAGAGAGAGAGAGATGCACCATTAGTTGTTGCACAAGAGGGTTTTGTGACAGAGTCTCCAACAAATTTGTTTGGACAGAAATAACTTTCTTTGAGTCGCCAATCTCTCTTTTGAGGTGCCCTATCTCAAGTTCTTTTGACTGCAATTTTTGAGCCATTGAATTATCTTCTTTCCAACAAGATTCTTTCTCCCTCTTCAACCGTGCATTTTCTTCCCGAAGATTTTGCAATTTAACCCTTAGCTCTTCTCTCCTTGTCTGCCAAAAAGAAATTAAGATAATATATATATAAACATGGTTTCTCTAGATATTTGTCTTCTATGAGGAAGACCAAAAGGTACAGTGCTATACCTTACAACCATGTCGATATTTGGCATCGATTTTTCTTCTCTTCTCCTTGTGATCTTCCGGGGTTACAGCAATATTTATTCCATGTTGTGGTTCCCCTGGTCGGACCAACATATGTCGAGGCACTGTCAGCATGTTTTCTTCCTCTGAGCCCATACAACAAATCCATCTTAGTAACAGCACAAACAATTCTCCATGAATAGAACTAAAATCAAGCAAAGTAATTTGTGGGATGAATTTGTTAAAATTGCGAGGAAACTACCATCAAGCAAAGTAATTTGTGGGATGAATTTGTTAAAATTGCGAGGAAACTACCACTAAGCATGAACTAAAGTGAACACACATTCATCCTGGAACCTCAGAATACATCTTTCCATTAATGTTAGGATGGTTACCGTAAAATGAAAGTATGGAAAAGGAGAAATGATAGATTTTGACCCATCCTCTTGTTATTCCAAAAACAAGGAAAAGCAAAGGACGGATTGGAAATTACAAGCAAGGCATAGGGAAGGACCCTTTCATTCCCATCTCGGTTCTTCATCCATCATACCAAATAGAAATTATCAAAAACCCAACAACGAAGCTTGCATAAGAACAGGGTAGCCAGATATGATCAATCATTGAAGATAATATAAACAGAAACGGTTGACAGGTCTTTTCGTAGATCCAACAACAATTGTAAGCTCAGAAGTAGTTACCTGTAGTTACCTGTAGAGTGCTGTTGTAGTTGGGTGCAGTGGGGATCTGTGTTATCCAATAAACCGTGAGTCATCTTGATCGGATATTCAAGAAGCTATGATTGTGTAAAAGAAGTTTTTTTAGAAGAACGGAAGAAAAACCCGCTGGATAAATACATGTGACAGACTGGAGTCGCGCGAAACACTGTCCATGCCGGCCGATTGGTAAAGTATTTAAGTCCTTTGCTTTAGGCTTATTTGTCTTAATGTCCCTCAACTTTGTCCCTATTTCGCATTATCCATTAAACTAAAAATATCCCAAACTTTCAGCCCCAAACCCCGACCTTGTTGACTGCGCTCCCTCTCCTGACCACCTCCAGGGTCGTTTTGTTTTGTTTTTACCATTAATGCCATTCAAAACTCCAAAAGCTATACTGTTATACATCTCTTCTTCTTCTTCTTCTTCTTCTTCTTCTTTAGAACCAGCCTCTCTTGAATTAAAGGACTGGGTGTTCATGAGCCCGAGCCAGGACAAGCATTTACAAGCATTGGCTCTAGAAAATTAAGAGCGAAAAAAAGCCAAACCAAGTGTATAAATTTAAACATGCATGCTCAAATTGAAAAATGTATCCATGCAAGAGGGATACATCGCTGATGAGTTATAAAGACAATAAGAAAAATAAACTTAACTCGTAACATTTATGTTAGCCCGGGTTATATATTTTTTAAAGAGCTTTTTATTATTATTATTTGACGATCTTACTTTTGATATTTTCTTTTATATACCCCTTGCTTTCTTTCTTTTGAAATTTATAAAAATTCCCCTTCAAACATCAAAATAAAAATTATTTAAAATACAATAAAATAATAAATTAATTTCGACAAACTTCACCCCCCCTCCCCAAAAAAAATCATATTTATTTTGCAAACTATTTTTTTTTAGTATTTTTATATTATTTTGATGTGTTGATATCCAAAATAATTTATAATTTTTTTTAAAAAATATTTTAATGTATTATCAAATGAAAAACATATTGAAAAGTAAGTATTAAATGATGGCTCATAGTCGTTTTCTTACATGAATTTTAAGCTAATATGTAATATTTGCTTAATAATTTTATTAAAGACTCTGACTCTAAACAAAACTAAGCTTTTTAGTTCTTCACACATATTCAAACTCTTATGGTTAATTGTTTTTCCTTCGTCGATCATGACCCATAGTTGTTTGCTTAATAATTTCCTCAACTCTATTATTGAATCGAAACTCTTCTAATTGCTGTTTTAGAATTCACGTAACAATACATTAAAGGGTGGAAAATTTGATGTTTCATTAATAATAAAAAATGTTAAAATTAATTCAATTATATACAATTAACCAGCAATATGATTAAATGTGTGAAGTACAGATGAAAAAAATATATATATTTGATTTTTAACGTTGTTTGACATGTCTACATTCATACCCCAAGCATCAAACTCATCATGAGTGTTGTATTCTTTATTAATTTAAGTCAAAGATTACAATTTCTTTAATGAATTCTCACCAAACCCTTTTTCACCTCTCCAAAAAAAAAAAACGTTCTCTTTAAGATTTTTCATTTTAGCAATGTATCTCACCAATGACCAAGAATTTTTCATTTAAACTCTTAAGGATTTATAAATGTTTAAAATATAATAACACTATCTCAAAGAGTAGATAATACAATTAAAAATTATTATCTCAATAACATTTAGAGAATATAAAAGTGTTTCAAGTGTGGTGAATGTGAAAATATATATTAATATGCTAGAATATGAAGGTTTATTTTAGCACAACCTTAAAATATGTTAGGATTGATGATTTTCTAGTAAGTTTTGTTTTTGAGATAGTCTTCACAAATTTTATGTTTTGAGTCATCTCTTATTTTTGCAAGAATAAGAGCTATTTATAGGTTTTCAAAAAAAATTAGTCGTTAAAACCTCATTGATAGCTAAAGTGATCAACTGGTTCAAATTAATTAAGTCAGTATTTTGATCGATTCTCATAAATTTCCAAGTGTTTATCTTTGATAATCGAAAATTCAAAACAAACAGAGTCATTAATTTCCACTTAATCGATAGATTTCAACTTCTTTTCTCCTATAATATCGTAAATAATCATTGATCTTCTACAATTCACATGTAAATGTTTAGTTTTTTTTATCTAGACAACGGGAAGAGTAAAAACAGTACTATAAAATTAATGATGAGCAAATCTTTTCTTGAAATCCAGGCATGAACCTAGAAATTCATCATTCACCAACAACAAGATAGTACTTTATTGTGTATGTTCCTCATCTTGGTTCTTGTCATTGTTTATCTTCAAGCATAAAGCTTCAACAATCTTTTCGTGCGTCCTCTTATCACGATGTAGCTGTTTGTTTGTTTCTTGAAGATGAAGTATTACTGAGTTGTCCTTATTGTTAGCACAACTCGTTAATTGATCCAGTCGAGATTTTAGAAGAGTATTTTCACGTTGAAGATCTATATTTTGGGACCTGCCCTGCAAAATGGAATGAAGATAATGGTGAGATATTGATGAAACAATTAAATTAAGAAATGAAAGAGAGAGAAACTTACTAGCTGCGCTGTGAGAACCTCCACAACAATATTTTGTTGACCAAGGCTGCCTTCCAATTGACGAACTTTTTGCTGAAGATGCTTAATCTCTTCTTCTTGAGACTTTAAAGCATGATCCTTCCTATCAGATTCTTCTTTTAAACGATTAATTTCAGTCTTTAGACTATTATTTTCTGCCTTGGTAATTTCTCTCTCTTCCTGAAGAGAGTGTAAATATTAGCACGTAAAATGAAAGGAAGAAGACAAATTGAGCAAGTCAAGATGAGCAAATAACAGTGCTGTCTCGGAGAGAGATAATTGGTCTTGCCTTGCATTTTTCCCGGTATGCCTTGTCGGCCATTCTTTTCTTTTCAGATTTCGGAAGATCAAAGCCTTCGGGAGATTTTCTTCTCCGATTATTAGGGCAATTTGTTTCTGGAGCCTGAAAGCTTCCCTGTTGAGCAGACATGTAATCAAATGTTTGGTGACTTTTGTCATTCATTTCCAGATCAGTAGTGGCTTTGTTTGATGAAGAATCAGAACTTCCTGGTTGAACTTGTAGGCTATCAAGTGCTTGATGATTGTTATGATTTACTTCAAAATAAAACCCAGGTGGGGCCGATAAGTGATTGAATCTTTGATGACCGTCACCATTTATTTCCGTATTAGTATCGGCCCTATTTTTCGCCTGAAAATCTTCAGGTTGGGCTGAGATGTAATCGATCGTCTGATTATTTGGGCCATCTAGTGTCCACATGTTTGGCGCATCTGTTCTCACAGAAAAACATTTACAATAACAACTTCGTTTAGAGAAATTCAAAAGTAACAAGCACGCTATGAAGCTACAAGTACTCAATCCAAAGCAAGATTGTACGCAGGGGCACACGCCTGTGTACGCCGCCCACACATGGATATGATACATCAGATTACGACGGAGAATTCACCATAAAATAACTAAGAGAATATGAAGTAGAAGCTGGAATAATACGATCAGAATTGCTGAAAAGGATGAAATTTTACCCAGTTCAATTCCAAATCTAAGCAGAACAAAAACTTTATTTTTTCAGAAGGTCTTAAACAAGAACTTAAACCTTGATCTATCTGAAACTTGCAAATATTACAGCTACTCCTGTTGTTTCCTACTTATATTTAAAAATAAAGTCTACTGACTTTACATATGCATCTTACCAAATAACTTCTGCCAAAAATTGCCACCATCCATTGGTTACTTCTATATGCAGGCAGCTGGGAAGGGAAAGTAAAACGATGATTGACCTTGCTGAACTTATACTATTAGATCGCCGGAGAGAAGACAGGGGACAGTAAGAAAAACGACAAGTAGGACGTCAAAATACTGTAAAATACCTCTTACGCTCGCGTAAATTCGCAATTCAAATCGCGCGAGAGAAGTGCGACCCTCGCGTCTATAATAGAAAAAGGATGACATTGATGGCGGAGCTTTATGCCCTCATTAATAGGAACCACCGACCACGTATTCTGATTTTTCTTTTTTTTCTAAAGATCAAGAGTAAAAAAATTAATTTTGAAGAAAAGAAAAACAATAATGAATCCTGAAGGGAAGCACAGCATTAGGAAGTCAAAAAGCCATAATCGCGCGAAAGCAGAACGGAACTCGCGTTATTTTTGAAAGTGGATGCCGATGCTCGGACTTCTTGGCCCAGGAAACAAAATATACAGAGAATCTTTGACTCAAATCGACGTCAGGACATGTTTGGTATTGGCAATTTCTTGTGCGACTAGATTTCAAATGTGTGCGTGGTGGGAATATGCTTTTTTTGTCCACTTATGTTTTGTTAAAAATAAATTTTCTTTTCATATATTGTTTTTCGGGTCGAATTCATATGAAATTAAGATATAATGATATTTTTCTTTTTCGGGCTTTTATTGTCATGATAAAGTATTAGATACTTGAATTTACCATATTATTTGTATAATAAACATAAGATACAAATAAAATGCAGCAATTTGTTTGCATTTCACATGGTTTTATATATATTTATATATATATATGAGTTAACTTGCTCGCATTTATTGAAGCATCTCTAGCTCTACTTGATCCGCTACCTCCACTTGGATTTGAAGCTTATAAGGGTAGATCTATTTCTTCCATGTAGCATCAAAGATTTATTTATTTTCAACCTAAGAATGTGTTTTTTACTTTATAATTTAGCTTGATATTTTGGTTTTAACATATTGTTGCTTGATGATATCAAATAACATTTACCTTTTATAAGGATGAGAAAATGGTTTCTAAGAAAACTGTCGAACTAAACCAAGCTATATGAATTCTGTATAATAATAATAATAATAATAATAATAATAAAGCTTGTTGGTATTGTTAATATTTTTTTTTTAAAATAGTTATCTTTTGTAAGATAATTTTTGCCGATGAATCTTCTTAATAAAAGTACACTTCTAAAATGATAAGCATGTTTATAGATAATTTCTTAATATATTAGATATGTTTGGGAATAGATAAAAGTGCATAATGATTGTAATGATTAAGATATTATAAAGTTGATTATTTTTGTTATTAAGCCTCAATCTTTTTATGCAATGATCATTTTTTTCTAGTTGTCTTATGCATCGAATTTAGAAGTAGATTTTTATCTACATATATATAAAATCACAAAGACATCACCAAGCTTACCTTTTGATAATTTTATTCACAAGTTCAATAATACACATTAATTAGTGTGATAATAACACCTTATAAATTACAAGTATAAACTAATTTATAATATAATTATTAAAAAATATTAGAACCTATTTGATAGGAAAAGTCAGGTAACTCGACAACCCTTTTATGAAAACTAATACCTTCTAAAGAACACACAAGACCATGAAATTTATCATAGATATTTAAATTGTCACGGTTAATATATTTTATGAATACATGAACCAAGCTAATATTGTTAACCTTTTTATAAGCACATCAATCTAGATCCTTTATAATTTAATATTTCCTAATCAATCATTGATAAACCCTTCTTTTTTATTGAACATATTACAATATTGTAATCATACATATAACTAAAGAATAGGAGATTTATAGCCTATTTAGTGATGGCATAATGGCTTGAGAGGTCCTTACTAGAGAGTGATCAAATTATAGTAGAGAATATGTGTGTCCTTTCTAACATTGTTATGGGGCGTGAAAGGCTTCCATTGAAACGTAGTTGTACCTGGCAGTGGAAGATCTAAGATCATCTTTGAAAATAACTTAGGCTTGATAGCTCCATTAGATAGTAGTGCTAGTCTAAGATCACACAAGAGAATGAAATATTTGAGATCAACCATTGAATAATTGGTGCTAAGCTTTTAGGCATCACATGTAGATTAGAGTGTACATTAGAGAAAATAGGATTCAAGATCAACTCTAAGTGAATTGGTAAGGGACCTTAGATATTACCTAATGAATCTATTAGTCTAAAATTGCACCAAAAAATAGAAGATCAGAAAGTAATCCCTGGCAATTTAGTGAGATGCTATTAGACATCATTTAGAAATTTGTATATAAGGATTGCATCAATGATATACACTATTTTTATTTTAAAAAACCTTACATTCTCATTAAGGTTTGTGCATCCTAAGATGATTTGAGTAATAAGTATCTAAAAGGTTAAAAAAAAAAGATGTTTTAAAGGTATTAAATGTTTATCTTGACTACCCAGGTAACTTTAAAAGAGTGAACTCATTTTGATTCAAGAGAGTAACAAATCCTTAGACGCACGAAATGTTCATAGGTTACTCTCTCAACGTTTTTTTTTTGAACTTTCATTTCTACTATAAAAATAATTTTGCTCAAAAAGTCTTTTTGTTCTTATAAAAACAAAAAAGCTTATGTCATAAGACGTTGACATTTCCCACCTTGTAATGGATATTTCCCAGTATTCAAGAGGGCAAATATGATATTAGTTGGAGGATCAGATTATATTCTCTTTATTGATCATAGAAGAAATTGAGAATTTTTAAAATTAGCACAAAAAAATGGGTGAAATAAGCTCTCTACTTTGAAGCAAAAATAATTAGAGACCTCGGTCAAATTAATTGATACACGGTTACCGATTTGTCAGTAATGGAGCTGAATTGATTTACAGAAGGCACATTACCTTTAAAGTGCAGGGTTTCTTTTTTCATTTAATTAAATCCAAGTGAATTGATTTAATAACTGAATTACTATTTCTGGGACAGATTTTAATATTGTTAAACTCTATTAAAATGGCTTATAAGATGGCCTAAACCAGTGAGATTTAGATACACTAGAACAAATGGCATTACCAATTTAAAAGGCAAAGTAAAAACTCCACTCCATGTTACAATTTATTTATTTATTTAATTTATTTTTGTTGCTTTGGTAAAAGAACCAAAAACAGCTTGAGGGAGTTGTCGGTGCAAAATCTCCTTCTCAATTCTCTGGTCAGCACACCTCCTCTATCCATTTATTTTGTAGATAAGCACCTGGAATTGTTGTGGTCAAAGATGATCAGTTTCTTTAAATTAAAAGAGAGTTTCACCGATCAGCAGTATTAAAGAAAACTTAAAGAAGGAAAAATGCGATCTACGTTAAATAGATAAATCATATATATATATATATATATATATATATATATATATATATATATATGTGTGTGTGTGTGTTAACATAAGCATTATATTAGGCAGTAAATTAGCAAATACTACATTTAGAAGATTCAAATTGTATTAATTCCTAAATTATAGCCAACAATATATCACGTACTTAATGCTGAGATATATGTTTCATTGTATATATTCTGTAATTCATAAATACAATATTCAAGCTTTTTAGCCTCAATTAATCTATTTTTGACATGGTATCAGAGCAGAAGATCCTACTGTAAACCCTAAATATATTTTTTTCCTCTTCTCCTGTAAAATGGAGACTACAGACCCGACAACATCCATACTTCCTTAGATTCATATTCCACAAATTCCACCCCAGATTCCACCCCAAACTGAATTCCCAGCTGCTCAGATAGGTATCAAACTGAATGGTACCAATTATGCTATATGGTCTCAGATCATGGAGATGTATATCTCCGGGAAAAATAAATTGGGGTATATCAATGGGGATTTATCTCAACCCACACCCACAGACCCAACTTTTAGACAGTGGAGAACCGAAAACTCCATTGTTAAAGGTTGGTTAATCAACTCCATAGAACCCCATTTGATCGGCAACTTCATCCGATTTCCTACTGCAAAATCAGTGTGGGATTCAATTGCTACCACCTATTTTGACGGGTCAGACACATCTCAAATCTACGAATTGAAGAAAAAATCACCCAAATGCAACAACACGAAGGAAACCTAGAGAACTACTATAACAGTCTCCAAGGACTGTGGAGAGAAATTGATTTTCGGAGACCCAATCTCATGGTATGTACACATGATATCGAACAATTTAACAAATTACAACAAGAAGATAGGGTGTATACCTTTTTAGATGGGTTGGATGACCGATTGGATAATGTGAGAGCCGACGTCCTCCAGCTGCAACCACTACCCATAGTGGAGCAAGCCTATGCCCTTGTCTGAAAGGAAGACTCCAGGCAGTCTGTGATGCTTGGACATGCCGGAGTGGGTCTCATCGCAAGAAGAGGGGGGCAACGGGACGACGACAGTAGGACAGGAGGAAGAAAAAATGCTGAAAATGGGGACGGGCCGAGAATTAATATATATGGGTAGAATGGAGATGGGCTGAATGGGCTGAGAAGAGATGGGCCGAAAATTACTACCTACGAGCCGAATGTAGATGGGCTGAGTAGAGATGGGCTTGGGGCTGATAATAGCTATGGGCTGGTAATGGGACCTAACCAATATGGGCTGAATAGAGATGGGTTGCGCCTGGACCAATCTGGCCCAAATAGAAAATACCCAAGGGACTACAATCAACCCAAGACCCAAATCGGGTGCACCCATTGCAATAATTCTAAGCATACTCGGGATACATGCTTTAAATTACACGGGTATCCAGACTGCTGGGAGAGTTTTAAAAATAAGAAACATAATGACAAAAGCAACAAAACAGGTCGAGCAACCTTGGTGAACATTGAATCTGCACTCCCGGCTAAGTCAATGGTAGACTCTCCAAACCTTCTATTTGAAGGTCCCTCTACTCTCGGTGATTCAGGTAACTGTGCTATAGCCCTTCTTAGCACCGATCATAATGACTGCAGTGATTGGGTCATTGACTCAGGTGCCACAGATCATATGAGACATGACGAGGAAGACTTAATTAGTACTTCCATCCCTAAACGCTCTTATATTGCTAATGCTAATGGGGTGACATACCTAGTTACTGGAGCAGGAACAGTTGCTATTTCTCCGTCTCTTTCGCTATCCAACACATTACTTGTTCCATCATTGTCCAACAAATTACTGTCAGTTGGACAAGTCACCGAGGAGTTAAATTGTTGTGTACTAATGTATCCAACTTTTTGTATTTTTCAGGATATTCTCACCAAGGAGATAATTGGTCATGGTACTAAAAAAGAGGGGCTCTACTATGTTGATGATATGAGCATCGGTAAATCAAACACTATGTAAGGAGTGTCAGCTACTCGACAGAAACAAATTTGGTTATGGCATGTTCGGATAGGGCATCCGTCTTTCAGTTATTTAAAGTATTTTTTTCCCAATTTATTTCAAGATGTGGATTACTTGGATTTTAAGTGTGCTACATGCATTTTTGCTAAAAATCATCGTGTTCCATATCCCTTTAGTTCTCCTCGAAGCACTACACCATTTGCTATTATACATTCTAATATTTGGGGACCCTCACCAATTTCTACTCCATATGGTATTCGTTGGTTTGTCACTTTTATTGATGATTGTACTTGAATGACTTGGCTTTATTTGATGAAAAATAAAAATGAGGTATTTAGTATATTTAAGGTGTTTCATGCCATGGTTCAAACTCAATTTGCATGTAAGATCCAGATTCTCTGCATAGATAATGGTAGGGAATATGATAACCACCTCTTCCACCAGTACTTGCAAACACGTGGTCTACTACATGAAACTTCTTGTGTTCAAACACCTCAACAAAATGGCATTGTTGAACGGAAAAATCGGCACATTCTAGAAACCGCTCGTGCACTTCTTATTGGTGCAAATATGCCCCGCTACCTGTGGAATGAAGCTATTATTACTGCAGTATATCTTATGAACATAATGCCTTCGAGAGTCCTAAACTTCCGAACTCCACTACAAGTTTTGTCCACATACCGACCTCTTCCATCTATATTGATGCTTGCTCCTCGGGTCTTCAAGAGCGTTGCCTTTGTTCACATTCATAAAAATCAGCGCACCAAGCTTGATCCCTGCGCCATCCGATGTGTGTTCTTGGGATACGACACACATCAAAAAGGTTATCGGTGTTATCATCCACCTACTCAGCACATGTATGTTACCATGGATGTCACTTTCTTGGAATCAGACTACTATTTTTCCGAACCATTATCCACTTCTCCCTTCTAGGGGGAGACATCTCTAGAAAGTGAGAAATGGATAAATCTGGAATTTGAAGAGACAAAAACATCTATGGAGCCACCCGTATAATTAGCAATACAAGACCCCTCCTCTTTGACAGTACCTGAAGACCGAACTCCTTCTGAGAATATATTTGAGGTAATACAACCAACTTTATCCTCTAATGAAATAAATACTTCTGTTGGATATACAATCCCTTTCAGGCACAATCGAGGAAACCTCCAAAACGGTACTCCCCAGAGTATGTGGCAGGAAATCTGAGATACCCCATCGCTAATCATGTTTCATCCCACCAATTATCGCAACCTTTGCAAGCCTTTGCCCAACAACTCTCTTCCACACAAATTCTTGGAGACATACGGGAAGCATTATCCTCACCAGAATGGTCTCAGGCAATACTGATGGAAATGGAGGCATTGGAAAAAAATCACACATGGAATCTTGTTCCATTACCAGAAGGGAAAAAAACCATGGGATGTAGGTGGGTGTTCTCTATTAAGCATAAAGCAGATGGAACTATTGAGAGATACAAGACACGATTGGTGGCAAAAGGATTTACTCAAACATATGGCATAGACTACTAGGAGACTTTCTCTCCAGTAGCCAAATTAACCACGGTGCGAGTTCTACTATCCTTGGCAGTTAATCAGGATTGGCCACTACACCAACTTGATGTGAAGAATACATTTCTTCATGGAGACCTTGAGGAAGAAGTATACATGGATATTCCACTAGGGTACAACGTGAACTCAGCAAAAAGGACAGTATGCAAACTGCAGAAGGCGTTATATGGACTAAAACAGTCACTGCGAGCATGGTTTGGACGATTTACTTCAGCAATGAAGAAATATAAATTCAAACAAAGCAACTCAGATTATACCTTGTTTCTGAAACATAGACAAGGGTATGTAACTGCACTAATAATTTATGTTGATGATATGATAATCACGGGAGATGATGCAAAAGAGATTTCTAGACTGTAGAAGAATTTGGCATCTGAATTTGAAATGAAGGATCTTGGGGGGTTGAAATATTTTCTGGGAATTGAGGTGGCAAGATCAATAGGGGAAATTTTCCTTTCACAAAGGAAATATGTATTGGACCTACTATCTGAAACTGGTATGTTAGATTGTAAGCCAGTTGACACTCCGATAGTATAGAATCACGACTTGAAGGACTGTGCAGATCAAACTCCTACCAACAAGGAGAGATATCAACGATTGGTTGGGAAACTAATCTATTTATCTCATACACGACCTAATTTAACTTATGCAGTAAGTTTGGTAAGTCAGTTTATGCACAATCCGAGCGAAGATCATATGAATGCAGTAATCCGAATCCTCAGGTATCTGAAATCATCTATAGGAAAAGGCATCATGTTTTCAAAAAATCAACACCTAAATATTGAAGGATACACTGATGTTGACTGGGCAGGAAGCATTACTGATAGAAGGTCCACATCAGGTTAGTTTATATTTGTCGGGGGAAATTTGGTTTCATGGAAAAGCAAGAAACAAAAGGTGGTAGCATTATCTAGTGTAGAGGCTGAATTTCAAGGCATGACCAAAGGAATATGTGAAATGTTATGGCTAAGGGAATTGCTCATTGAAGTGGGTTATCCTTCAACTGATGCAATAAGACTTTTTTATGACAACAAAGCAGCTATAGCACTCGCACACAACCCAGTACAACATGATAGAACTAAGCATGTAGAAGTAGATCGTCACTTCATCAAAAAAAAAACTAGAGGCAAAAATAATTCAGATTCCATTTGTGAAGACTGAAGACCAACTAGCATATATTTTGACGAAAGCAGTATCTAGTAGAATATTCCACAACTCACTTGACAAGTTGGGTGTTGATGATATCTACTCACTAACTTGAGGGGGAGTGTTAACATAAGCATTATATTAGGTAGTAAATTAGCAAATACTACATTTAGAAGATTCAAATTGTATTAATTCCTAAATTTAAGCCTACAATATCTCACGTACTTAATGCTGAGATATATGTTTCATTGTATATATTCTGCAATTCATCAATACAATATTCAAGCTTTTTAGCCTCAATTAATCTATTTTTGACAATATATAATGTATGTATGGTTCTCTTTTGAATAGAAAACTTAACTAAGGAAAAATTAAAAAAAATTAACAACAAAATAGTAAAATTCATTTGATAATTCATAAAAACTAAAAAGAAAAGAAGAGAAAAAAATAAAAATTATAAGATAGAAATGGTACCTTAATTATAATGCTTGTTTTGGTTATCCTTGTTTATCTGTGCACATAAGGCGTCAATAATCAAGTGGAGATTTTTCTTCTCTTGTTCTTGTTTTATATTTTTTGATAGAAGTTGAATGAGGTTTAAATAGTCGTCATTGTTGTTAATCTTCTTAATCAGCAAATCCATTTCTAATTTTAGCCGTTTATTTTCGTGCTGAGGATCCATGTTATTCTCGATACTAGCCTGCAATCAAAAGAAAGAAATGGAAACGCCTGTTAGATGATTCTCCACTTCACTTCCTCCTGCAAGCTTGTTATACATCTATGAAAAATAGCGATGGAAACGCTTAGTTTCATCGAACCACAAACACACACAGATCGACAACCATTTCTTTTTTTAATGTAATTGCTAGCTAGGGAGATAAGTTCCAAAAACTTTTGGACAAGCAGGACCCTAAATTACTAATTAATTATTGAATCATGTCAAAGACTTATATCATATATGATTTATGTTTCATTCACTAAAAAGAGGGTATCTTTTATGTTTTAGTCTTTATCATCTGAATGAGTCTTCATGACCAAACTTAATTAGCTAGGGCACACAACTCTCTATTTCTTCCTCAGCAGTAGAACGAGGGAAAGCCATGGCCTTTTATAAACATAATATATAAGCCCATGACATGGATGACAAAGAAAATTGGATGTCAAACAAAATCCCAACAGTTAATTACTACAACCTAGCTAGCCTAGTTCGGATAATTTGATCTAGGTTATTAATATGGTGGTGATTGGCAAAGTGAAACGCAGGAGGTGCGAAGAAACACTTACTACTTGCTGCGAAAGCACCTCCACAACAACATTTTGACTCTGAAGCTGGGCCTTCAGTTGGCCAAGTTCATTCTGTAATAGTGTGATCATGTCGTCTTTCTGAGATTGCACCATCTTTTTAACTTCCAATTCCCCCTTGAAGAAGTCATTCTCTCTCTTTAATTTCTTATTTTCTTCAGTGAGCACAGACAAGTTTTGCACAGTATTCATTTTCTCTTCCTGCATGATATTTGAGAGAAAAAAGAAGAAGATAAGCAGACACAAATGAATTATATAGAGGTGTGGCAAGTAGACATTTAGTTATGTACCTTGCATCGTCGCCGATATGCCCTGTCAGCCTCTCTTTTCTTTTCACGATCCTCGGGAGTTACAGGAGCTTTTCTTTTCAGCTTAGTGTGGGCAGTAGGAGACTCTCCAGGTAGAGGTGACAGGCACTGTCCGATTGGAAATGGGTTCATTCCATTGCCATCCGCGGCTTCATTGAGTGGAGATGTATTCATTCCAACTGCGTTTAAAATTTAGAAGCATAAAACCCACTGAGCATGAGAAGCTAACAGAGATCGAGTAAGAGCATCATGAGTTGTCTTTTAAAGAACACAAGAAACAGGACATACTCCACTGTCACCTAAACAGATATGCAGATATGAACAAGTAACAAAAACAAATTCAAAGCAACTACAAAATAGAATAACAAGGCAAACAAATTAAGACGAGAGAAATACTTCTTACGTCTCGATAGGTCTTCGAAAAGTTTTTGTTCATAATATTTGGATGGTAAGTTTATTTATTTAGAAGGCGAAAGCATCATCTTTAAATTGTTTGAAAACGCGTGATTTAGAAAGTCATCGGGCGTACGATGTTCTTGCGTCATGACGGTATCCAGTCATGATTATGACACACAGGGTGTTTGAAACTTTTTTAAAAGTAATTTAAAAAAAAAATTGTGTGAAATTTTTTTTTTGATATTTTTAAATGTTAATATTCAAAATAATTTTAAAAATAAAAAAAATATTATTTTAATTCATCCCAAAACAAAAATTAACCATAATTCTAAACACTCGCACAAACAATCATGAATTTTGTGTTACCACTTCACGATTGCCTTTTGTGTTCATTCTTTGTTGCTCGCCCCTAAGCAGGGTCGTAGTAGTAGAATTTCATGAAGGGCACAGATATTAATTTAACGTATGCTTGTGGATGTGTTTTAAAAAGAATTTTGATTATTTATTTATTTATTTGCTTTAAATTAATATTTTGTGTGATTTCAAATAATTTAATAAGTTGATATTAAACATATTTTAAAAAAAAATAACAAGATATTATTTTAATATATTTTAAAAAATAACCTCAAATACTTTTCTAAAATATTTCAATAAAAACAAAACAAATACAAGCCACGATGTTATAAAATCAAATAGGAAGCGAATCTGTGGTAAATAAAGGCTTTGATATTTTATTGGTAACTGTTTGATAGTATAGTTGATGTTATTTTTAAAAGTATTTTTTATTTAAAAATATATTAAAATAATATTTATTTTATTTTTAAAAAATTATTTTTGACATCAACATATCAAAATAATATGAAAACGCCAATAAATTTGTAATTAAAATTTTTTAAAAATTTTTTTTGAAAAAAAATGAAAAAACATCAATTTCCAAGTCAACGGATACAATAAAATAAAAAAGCAATCCATGACCTTTCAAACTACTCCTGCTGTCGATTAGCTTGTCACTCACTCCTTATTATATTTTAAGTAAAATATATTTTATTATAGTCTCAAATAGACTCTTAATCGAGCAATAAATATAGTCACTCGATGTGTGGCTTCAAAAATTAAACAGCAATATATAAATACATCGAATATGTATCGAAATATTTAATTTAAATAGATAAGTTTGAATTTATGTCATCTGTAGTATTAAAATATTAATTTTAATATCTATCGTTTTACAGAGCTAATTATTAGTAGTTATATTTAACTATAATTAAAAAAAATACTAAAACATTAATTTAATTTATAAAAATATATTTAATATTTTATTTTATTTTATATGATCTATTTATGCATCATATAGTATATAAAATGTTGAATAATATAAAATAAGTATTTTAAATCACCCATAACCTATATATTATTAAAAATAATAATTTGTAATGAAAACAGTCATAGTGAGTTTAAAATATATTAAAATAATAAAATATTTTTATTTTTTATTTTAAATTAAAAAATTTTAATACTTTTAGATATTTTGATATGCTGATACTAAAAATAATTTTTTTAAGAAATAAAAAATATATATTATTTTAATACATTTTAAAATAAAAAAATACAAGCAGTAATTATTCGATAAAGAGTCGTACCTTATCAGAGTTGCGTCATCTCTGCTGTAGTGACTTGATTCGGCTCCCACAAAGCTTCTAGATTCAATCATGGAATTGTTTTCAAACTAGAGAAGAAACTTGAGATCTGTACATGTTATAAGTTCTTTATTATCACGTAATTTCTTTTTTAAAACAAAAAAAATATATTCCATATTTTGTACTCCTCTTCGATTTCTTGCCCTTCCTGCAGAAACCAAGATAGGCATAGACGAAAGGAGAAAAACTAGGTAATGACAGAATAAAAAACATATTAACGTACCGGTACTGTCAAGACCAGATCCTTCTGGGCATGCCATAACCAGAACATTTGATAGCACCCGGCAGAAATATTCATAGTATCTGAACTGGAAGATTGAATGCAAATTGAGGGTTTGGTGGCGAGATGTGGTTGGGAGGAAGCATGGGCAAGCTGGTTTCTTTTTAGAATTGAAAACAGAACCAGTCATTGACGAAGACTTCACAAAACGTTGACTACGATACCATGTGAAAAACAACCTTTTTAACCTGTCCTGTTATTGAGGACTTGGTTTTACTGCCCCGTATACTCTTGTTCATCTTATCGGCTAGATTTCATTTCACCTTTAATGTATTAGTGCAGACTTTAATGTGAGCCGTGAAAACGAATAACGGATAATACCTGTATTTATTTAATTTCCATTGAAGTAGCCATCACTGTCTAATCCTTGTCGATCCATTTTCTTGCAAATAAAAGGGATAGAAGGAAACAAACCTTCTTCGAACCATAGGACATCAATGGCCTATAGGCTGCTACTTCTAAGAAAATAAGGGGAACTTTTTTTTCTATCTATATATATAAAATAAATAAAATAAAAGTACGAGCAACCTTTTTCCACTCCCAGCAGCCCTGCCTTGCAAAGGCGATTCACTGTGAAGTCTAGAAAAAATCAACTTCTTCCCAGGTGTTTTAAATAGAAAACCAAGAATAGTTTCCATATTTTTCAAGGAGTTTTTATTGCTTGAATACCCCTCTCCAAACTCCCAAGCCACATCCTATACTTTCAAAAGGATAGTTAAATTAACAAATCTTGAGTTTGGTGATATTAAGAGGGCAATTTAGAGGTTTGATCAAGTTCAAAAGATGGCAAGAGAGAGGAGATTATTATTATGATGATGATGATGAGATTGTGAGAGAAAACATAAGAGTTCCCGTTGGCTTATACATGCTGTTTTCAGATATAAGTTGGTTCCCGATAGAAAGAGTGTTCAAGGAAGCTGCCTAAAGCAGCCTGTTATTCACATTCGCCGTCAAAATTCACGTAGCATAGAGTAATGTTCAACGCATTCATCAATTGTGGAAGTTCAACAAAACAGTGAGCACCAATAAAATAATTTATTCACAATGGTTTTAACCCCTGACCACCACACCAGCAAATTGCTGTCCCTTTTAGAAGGAATTACCTATATATATCCTCCATGAACACCCAAGCACAGTCATCAGTATGAACCCTCAGCAAAAAATCTAGAGGCCAGCTGTTCTCTGTTGTGAATGGCTACTGCAATAAAAAGAGGGAGAGTGACAATTTCAGGTATAAGATCACTAATCCAATACAACTTCCTTGTATGTTTATAGAAATCCAGACATTTACATGTATAACATGACGCGGCGACATTCTAGAGATATATATAATCTTCAAATTAGTCATAATTGTTAAATATGACTATTGCCAGCCTGTTGCGAGCCACATTTCATCACAAGTCTCTTAAAACTGTTTCAATTAAATGTCTTTACAAGTTGCATAATCAAAGAAAAGAGTTCATCAAATCATGTATTTCAAAAAACAAATTGAAACCAACAAAGCAATGATTACAGCCATTGTCAGCAAAGCCAGCTAAATGTCATGAAAAAAATTCTTTTACAACATAACGCGTGAGAAATATACACGTGTTTGTGGTTCCTGATTTGAGTACTTGAGCATAGGAGAGAGAGAGAGAAAAGTATTGGAAATAACAGCTAGGAAACCACGCATGCTTGCTGAGAAACTTGGCACAAGGAAACTACGCTAATACATTTAGCAAACTATTGTACAAGAAAGTTTGGAAACAGTTTTGAATGAAACTATGCAAATAATCATTGCTAAATACTTAATGGTACCTTCTCATGCTTCCTTTTGTAGTCTTTTTGGTTCAGCATCTTGTCAACTAAAGCTTGATTATGCATTTTGAGCATCATATTCCGCAGTCTCAGTTGCTCGATCTCATTCAAAAGTTCTACTCTTTCAGATGCCCAATTATACCACTTGCCATTTTGACACAACTTATTGCATTCATTTTCTAGCAGCACCATCTCAAGTCGGTTAGGTCCAAGCTACAAGAGTAAAGAAAGCATTGTCATCCAGACGTTCAATAGCTTATTACAGGTAGAAACATGTGCATGCACAAGTTTACCGAGAGAAAAAAATGATATTAGACAATGGTCTCTGACATGACAATCACTGTACCAGTATTCAGCAATACAAAGAAGACGGAAAGTAAATCAAAGGATTTGTTCAAAAGAAACAAAATCAGTTTGTGTTTTGCCACACAGTATCATTAAAGATAATCAGTTAACTAGCATTACAAAAAATCGACTTACGTCAGTATGTGAGTGTGATGGAAACACTAGAACCTCTAGCTATATTTTCACTTCAACTAACTACAGATGCATCAAATGTTTGAGTTGAGCAGATAGTGAAACTAGTCCTAGATTGATTGGCATTGCTGCAATAAGAACCCACGGCAATAGAGTTCAGACTAAAACCCTGAAACCAAACTCATGGAACTTATACAATCCATATGTAAGTGAGACCCCAGAATATGATTTATATTATTCTCTAACACACCCCCTCAAGTGAAAGCCCTTTGGGCTTGAAACTTGCACAGGCCCACATTACCTTGTGCTTGATTTTTATCAAATAGAATGGGGATGGTGAGGTTTGAACTCGTGACCGCTGGGTCAACAAGGCTCTGATACCATGTTAAGGAACCATCTCACCTAAAAGCTTAAGCTTGTAAGTGAGGTCCCATAATATGATTTATATTATTCTCTAACACCATAAAAATTATCTGATTTCCAAATATGCAAGGACAAGCTAGAATTAACATTACATGGCGGCGGAGTACAAAACCTCTTCATCCTACTTACCCTCTTCATCCTACTTACCTTTTAGAAATGTATTCTTAACATTGACTTGCCTGATTAGGCATCATAGTAACAATAGAAAGACAAGGATATATGCAGAATGCTTGAAGCCTGGCAACAAGCCCTGAAGATTTAAGCAAAGTGGTCAATAGCTTACTATTAAGTGTAATTGGCTGCAAATTTTATTGTTTCTTCTTTTTTCAGATATTTTATTTGAAGAAAAAGGAATACAAATTATAAAAAGATCCGATTGGGATTTAAGACAGAAATCAAACACAAAGATGAAAAGACTGATCCAGCTCTGAGGAAGATGGGAAAAAAGGAATTCAACTGAAGGAACTTCAAGTCAGCAACTTAAGAATCAACATATAAATATTTCCATATCCAGCTAGAGCAGAAGGGATGGACATGATTGCACAGGATAGCAGTAAAGATGAAACAAGCGTGGTAAGACCACATAAGTGATACACGAGAGATGAACAGACAGAACCAGGGCATGAGATGGATGAACATCCATCAACTCATGGGTGGATCATCACAGATTCACATAGATAATATAAGTAATAGGTAGAGATTCACCATTTGCTTTGCTTTTGAGACTATATCATTACCATTAGACACTTTCTTTATATCTAGCTATCAACTAATCCATGTAATCTGAAGAATTCAACAAGCCTAAATGAGGCATATTAATAAGTGTTAATTCACATGCCCAAACAAATAAATCAGCTTAGCTTAGGTGAGTAATTTTAAGGGGATGGGTAAAAGAACACCCCAACCGCGTGCCCACACACACACATATATTTAGAGAGAGAGAGAGAGAGAGAGAGAGAGAGAGAGAGAGATGCACCATTAGTTGTTGCACAAGAGGGTTTTGTGACAGAGTCTCCAACAAATTTGTTTGGACAGAAATAACTTTCTTTGAGTCGCCAATCTCTCTTTTGAGGTGCCCTATCTCAAGTTCTTTTGACTGCAATTTTTGAGCCATTGAATTATCTTCTTTCCAACAAGATTCATTTTCCCTCTTCAACTGTGCATTTTCTTCCCGAAGATTTTGCAACATAATCCCTAGCTCTTCTTTCCTTGTCTGCCAGAAAGAAAAGAAATTAAGATATATATATATATATATATATAAAACATGGTTTTTCTAGATATTTGTCTTCAATGAGGAAGACTAGAAGGTACAGTGCTATACCTTACAACCAAGACGATATTTGGCATCGATTTTTCTTTTCTTCTCCCTGTGATCTTCCGGGGTTACAGCAATATTTATTCCATGTTGTGGTTCCCCTGGTCGGACCAACATATGTCGAGGCATTGTCAGCATGTTTTCTTCCTCTGAGCCCATACAACAAGTCCATCTTAGTAACAGCACAAACAATTCTCCATGAATAGAATGTGAACTAAAATCAAGCAAAGTAATTTGTGGGATGAATTTGTTAAAATTGCGAGGAAACTACCATCAAGCAAAGTAATTTGTGGGATGAATTTGTTAAAATTGCGAGGAAACTACCATCAAGCAAAGTAATTTGTGGGATGAATTTGTTAAAATTGCGAGGAAACTACCACTAAGCATGAACTAAAGTGAACACACATTCATCCTGGAACCTCAGAATACATCTTTCCATTAATGTTAGGATGGTTACCGTAAAATGAAAGTATGGAAAAGGAGAAATGATAGATTTTGACCCATCCTCTTGTTATTCCAAAAACAAGGAAAAGCAACGGACGGATTGTAAATTACAAGCGAGGCATAGGGAAGGACCCTTTCATTCCCATCTCGGTTCTTCATCCATCATACCAAATAGAAATTATCAAAAACCCAACAAGGAAGCTTGCATAAGAACAGGGTAACCAGATATGATCAATCATTGAAGATAATATAAACAGAAACGGTTGACAGGTCTTTTCGTAGATCCAACAACAATTGTAAGCTCAGAAGTAGTTACCTGTAGTTACCTGTAGAGTGCTGTTGTAGTTGGGTGCAGTGGGGATCTGTGTTATCCAATAAACCGTGAGTCATCTTGATCGGATATTCAAGAAGCTATGATTGTGTAAAAGAAGTTTTTTTAGAAGAACGGAAGAAAAACCCGCTGGATAAATACATGTGACAGACTGGAGTCGCGCGAAACACTGTCCATGCCGGCTGTAACGTTTTCCCTTAATTTGAAAAAAAAATGATTATGGATTTTCGAGGAATCCAAAACCTCCTATGAAATTTTATTGATAATTCTTGAGTGATAATCCCTCCGGAATTCAGAATAATATAGCTTGAAATAACTAATTACCGGGTTCCAAGGACCTCCCAGTAAACACGATTTTGAACAATAAACTTATCACCAGCTAACTAACCTTAATTGACTTATTCAAAATAAATAATACTGACACGTAAGCAAAATTAACTTGATAACCCGCCCAACCGGACTGGTTGACTGGCCCAATTAAACCCGATCACTTCCTAACAATTATTCAACTAGTCCTTATAATTGAACTAATTCCATTACATCTCAACTACTGACTTGACACCTGTAGCTTCACAGGCGGCTGAGGTGACCTTCAGCTGACGTATGCCGTCCATCTGTCCACCATCCAAGCTCTGTTTCACGCATGCCTATGCTTGTCCATCTGCCAACACCTGTCTCTCAGCCTTCATCTGCCTACACCTCTCACGCACGCCTCCCCTTCCATGCCGTCACGTGACACCGGCCGATTGGTAAAGTATTTAAGTCCTTTGCTTTAGGCTTATTTGTCTTAATGTCCCTCAACTTTGTCCCTATTTCGCATTATCCATTAAACTAAAAATATCCCAAACTTTCAGCCCCAAACCCCGACCTTGTTGACTGCGCTCCCTCTCCTGACCACCTCCAGGGTCGTTTTGTTTTGTTTTTACCATTAATGCCATTCAAAACTCCAAAAGCTATACTGTTATACATCTCTTCTTCTTCTTCTTCTTCTTCTTCTTCTTCTTCTTTAGAACCAGCCTCTCTTGAATTAAAGGACTGGGTGTTCATGAGCCCGAGCCAGGACAAGCATTTACAAGCATTGGCTCTAGAAAATTAAGAGCGAAAAAAAGCCAAACCAAGTGTATAAATTTAAACATGCATGCTCAAATTGAAAAATGTATCCATGCAAGAGGGATACATCGCTGATGAGTTATAAAGACAATAAGAAAAATAAACTTAACTCGTAACATTTATGTTAGCCCGGGTTATATATTTTTTAAAGAGCTTTTTATTATTATTATTTGACGATCTTACTTTTGATATTTTCTTTTATATACCCCTTGCTTTCTTTCTTTTGAAATTTATAAAAATTCCCCTTCAAACATCAAAATAAAAATTATTTAAAATACAATAAAATAATAAATTAATTTCGACAAACTTCACCCCCCCTCCCCAAAAAAAATCATATTTATTTTGCAAACTATTTTTTTTTTAGTATTTTTATATTATTTTGATGTGTTGATATCCAAAATAATTTATAATTTTTTTTTTAAAATATTTTAATGTATTATCAAATGAAAAACATATTGAAAAGTAAGTATTAAATGATGGCTCATAGTCGTTTTCTTACATGAATTTTAAGCTAATATGTAATATTTGCTTAATAATTTTATTAAAGACTCTGACTCTAAACAAAACTAAGCTTTTTAGTTCTTCGCACATATTCAAACTCTTATGGTTAATTGTTTTTCCTTCGTCGATCATGACCCATAGTTGTTTGGTTAATAATTTCCTCAACTCTATTATTGAATCGAAACTCTTCTAATTACTGTTTTAGAATTCACGTAACAATACATTAAAGGGTGGAAAATTTGATGTTTCATTAATAATAACAAATGTTAAAATTAATTCAATTATATACAATTAACCAGCAATATGATTAAATGTGTGAAGTACAGATGAAAAAAATATATATATTTGATTTTTAACGTTGTTTGACATGTCTACATTCATACCCCAAGCATCAAACTCATCATGAGTGTTGTATTCTTTATTAATTTAAGTCAAAGATTACAATTTCTTTAATGAATTCTCACCAAACCCTTTTTCACCTCTCCAAAAAAAAAAAAAAACGTTCTCTTTAAGATTTTTCATTTTAGCAATGTATCTCACCAATGACCAAGAATTTTTCATTTAAACTCTTAAGGATTTATAAATGTTTAAAATATAACAACACTATCTCAAAGAATAGATAATACAATTAAAAATTATTATCTCAATAACATTTAGAGAATATAAAAGTGTTTCAAGTGTGGTGAATGTGAAAATATATATTAATATGCTAGAATATGAAGGTTTATTTTAGCACAACCTTAAAATATGTTAGGATTGATGATTTTCTAGTTAGTTTTGTTTTTGAGATAGTCTTCATAAATTTTATGTTTTGAGTCATCTCTTATTTTTGCAAGAATAAGAGCTATTTATAGGTTTTCAAAAAAAATTAGTCGTTAAAACCTCATTGATAGCTAAAATGATCAACTGGTTCAAATTAATTAAGTCAGTATTTTGATCGATTCTCGTAAATTTCCAAGTGTTTATATTTGATAATCGAAAATTCAAAACAAACAGAGTCATTAATTTCCACTTAATCGATAGATTTCAACTTCTTTTCTCCTATAATATCGTAAATAATCATTGATCTTCTACAATTCACATGTAAATGTTTAGTTTTTTTTATCTAGACAACGGGAAGAGTAAAAACAGTACTATAAAATTAATGATGAGCAAATCTTTTCTTGAAATCCAGGCATGAACCTAGAAATTCATCATTCACCAACAACAAGATAGTACTTTATTGTGTATGTTCCTCATCTTGGTTCTTGTCATTGTTTATCTTCAAGCATAAAGCTTCAACAATCTTTTCGTGCGTCCTCTTATCACGATGTAGCTGTTTGTTTGTTTCTTGAAGATGAAGTATTACTGAGTTGTCCTTATTGTTAGCACAACTCGTTAATTGATCCAGTCGAGATTTTAGAAGAGTATTTTCACGTTGAAGATCTATATTTTGGGACCTGCCCTGCAAAATGGAATGAAGATAATGGTGAGATATTGATGAAACAATTAAATTAAGAAATGAAAGAGAGAGAAACTTACTAGCTGCGCTGTGAGAACCTCCACAACAATATTTTGTTGACCAAGGCTGCCTTCCAATTGACGAACTTTTTGCTGAAGATGCTTAATCTCTTCTTCTTGAGACTTTAAAGCATGATCCTTCCTATCAGATTCTTCTTTTAAACGATTAATTTCAGTCTTTAGACTATTATTTTCTGCCTTGGTAATTTCTCTCTCTTCCTGAAGAGAGTGTAAATATTAGCACGTAAAATGAAAGGAAGAAGACAAATTGAGCAAGTCAAGATGAGCAAATAACAGTGCTGTCTCGGAGAGAGATAATTGGTCTTGCCTTGCATTTTTCCCGGTATGCCTTGTCGGCCATTCTTTTCTTTTCAGATTTCGGAAGATCAAAGCCTTCGGGAGATTTTCTTCTCCGATTATTAGGGCAATTTGTTTCTGGAGCCTGAAAGCTTCCCTGTTGAGCAGACATGTAATCAAATGTTTGGTGACTTTTGTCATTCATTTCCAGATCAGTAGTGGCTTTGTTTGATGAAGAATCAGAACTTCCTGGTTGAACTTGTAGGCTATCAAGTGCTTGATGATTGTTATGATTTACTTCAAAATAAAACCCAGGTGGGGCCGATAAGTGATTGAATCTTTGATGACCGTCACCATTTATTTCCGTATTAGTATCGGCCCTATTTTTCGCCTGAAAATCTTCAGGTTGGGCTGAGATGTAATCGATCGTCTGATTATTTGGGCCATCTAGTGTCCACATGTTTGGCGCATCTGTTCTCACAGAAAAACATTTACAATAACAACTTCGTTTAGAGAAATTCAAAAGTAACAAGCACGCTATGAAGCTACAAGTACTCAATCCAAAGCAAGATTGTACGCAGGGGCACACGCCTGTGTACGCCGCCCACACATGGATATGATACATCAGATTACGACGGAGAATTCACCATAAAATAACTAAGAGAATATGAAGTAGAAGCTGGAATAATACGATCAGAATTGCTGAAAAGGATGAAATTTTACCCAGTTCAATTCCAAATCTAAGCAGAACAAAAACTTTATTTTTTCAGAAGGTCTTAAACAAGAACTTAAACCTTGATCTATCTGAAACTTGCAAATATTACAGCTACTCCTGTTGTTTCCTACTTATATTTAAAAATAAAGTCTACTGACTTTACATATGCATCTTACCAAATAACTTCTGCCAAAAATTGCCACCATCCATTGGTTACTTCTATATGCAGGCAGCTGGGAAGGGAAAGTAAAACGATGATTGACCTTGCTGAACTTATACTATTAGATCGCCGGAGAGAAGACAGGGGACAGTAAGAAAAACGACAAGTAGCTTTTTGAAAATACTTCTTACTCTCACGTAAATTCGCAACTCAAATCGCGCGAGAGAAGTGCGAACCTCGCGTCTATAATAGAAAAAGGATGACATTGATGGCGGAGCTTTATGCCCTCATTAATAGGAACCACCGACCACGTATTCAGATTCAAGAGAGTAAAAAAATTAAAATTGAAGAATGGAAAAACAATAATGAATCCTGCAGTGAAGCACGGCATAAGGAAGTCAAAAGGCCATAATCGCGCGAAAGCAGAAGGGAACTCGCGTTATTTTGGAGAGTGGATGCCGATGCTCGGGCTCCGTGGCCCAGGAAAAAAACATATACAGAGAATCTTTGACTCCAATCGACATCAGGACATGTTTGGTATTCGCAATTTCTTATGTGACTAGATTTCAAATGTGGACGTGGTAGGAATATGCTTTTTTTTTTTTGTCTACTTAATGTTTTGTTAAAAATAAATTTTCTTTTCATATATTGTTTTTCGGGTCGAATTCATATGAAATTAAGATATAATTATATTTTTCTTTTATTCGAGGCTTTTATTGTCATGATAAAGTATTAGATACCTGAATTTACCATATTATTTGTATAATAAACATAAGATACAAATAAAATGCAGCAATTTGTTTGCATTTCACATGATTTTATATATATTTATATATATATATGAGTTAACTTGCTCGCATTTATTGAAGCATCTCTAGCTCTACTTGATCCGCTACCTCCACTTGGATTTGAAGCTTATAAGGGTAGATCTATTTCTTCCATGTAGCATCAAAGATTTATTTATTTCCAACCTAAGAATGTGTTTTTTACTTTATAATTTAGCTTGATATTTTGGTTTTAACATATTGTTGATTGATGATATCAAATAACATTTACCTTTTATAAGGATGAGAAAATGGTTTCTAAGAAAACTGTCGAACTAAACCAAGCTATATGAATTCTGTATAATAATAATAATAATAATAATAATAAAGCTTGTTGGTATTGTTAATATTTTTTTTTTTAAAATAGTTACCTTTTGTAAGATAATTTTTGCCGATGAATCTTCTTAATAAAAGTACACCTCTAAAATGATAAGCATGTTTATAGATAATTTCTTAATATATTAGATATGTTTTGGAATAGATAAAAGTGCATAATGATTGTAATGATTAAGATATTATAAAGTTGATTATTTTTGTTATTAAGCCTCAATCTTTTTATGCAATGATCATTTTTTTCTAGTTGTCTTATGCATCGAATTTAGAAGTAGATTTTTATCTACATATATATAAAATCACAAAGACATCACCAAGCTTACCTTTTGATAATTTTATTCACAAGTTCAATAATACACATTAATTAGTGTGATAATAACACCTTATAAATTACAAGTATAAACTAATTTATAATATAATTATTAAAAAATATTAGAACCTATTTGATAGGAAAAGTCAGGTAACTCGACAACCCTTTTATGAAAACTAATACCTTCTAAAGAACACACAAGACCATGAAATTTATCATAGATATTTAAATTGTCGCGGTTAATATATTTTATGAATACATGAACCAAGCTAATATTGTTAACCTTTTTATAAGCACATCAATCTAGATCCTTTATAATTTAATATTTCCTAATCAATCATTGATAAACCCTTCTTTTTTATTGAACATATTACAATATTGTAATCATACATATAACTAAAGAATAGGAGATTTATAGCCTATTTAGTGATGGCATAATGGCTTGAGAGGTCCTTACTAGAGAGTGATCAAATTATAGTAGAGAATATGTGTGTCCTTTCTAACATTGTTATGGGGCGTGAAAGGCTTCCATTGAAACGTAGTTGTACCTGGCAGTGGAAGATCTAAGATCATCTTTGAAAATAACTTAGGCTTGATAGCTCCATTAGATAGTAGTGTTAGTCTAAGATCACACAAGAGAATGAAATATTTGAGATCAACCATTGAATAATTGGTGCTAAGCTTTTAGGCATCACATGTAGATTAGAGTGTACATTAGAGAAAATAGGATTCAAGATCAACTCTAAGTGAATTGGTAAGGGACCTTAGATATTACCTAATGAATCTATTAGTCTAAAATTGCACCAAAAAATAGAAGATCAGAAAGTAATCCCTGGCAATTTAGTGAGATGCTATTAGACATCATTTAGAAATTTGTATACAAGGATTGCATCAATGATATACACTATTTTTATTTTAAAAAACCTTACATTCTCATTAAGGTTTGTGCATCCTAAGATGATTTGAGTAATAAGTATCTAAAAGGTTAAAAAAAAAAAGATGTTTTAAAGGTATTAAATGTTTATCTTGACTACCCAGGTAACTTTAAAAGAGTGAACTCATTTTGATTCAAGAGAGTAACAAATCCTTAGACGCACGAAATGTTCATAGGTTACTCTCTCAAGGTTTTTTTTGAGCTTTCATTTCTACTATAAAAATAATTTTGCTCAAAAAGTCTTTTTGTTCTTATAAAAACAAAAAAGCTTATGTCATAAGACGTTGACATTTCCCACCTTGTAATGGATATTTCCCAGTATTCAAGAGGGAAGATATGATATTAGTTGGAGGATCAGATTATATTCTCTTTATTGATCATAGAAGAAATTGAGAATTCTTAAAATTAGCACAAAAAAATGGGTGAAATAAGCTCTCTACTTTGAAGCAAAAATAATTAGAGACCTCGGTCAAATTAATTGATACACGGTTACCGATTTGTCAGTAATGGAGCTGAATTGATTTACAGAAGGCACATTACCTTTAAAGTGCAAGGTTTCTTTTTTCATTTAATTAAATCCAAGTGAATTGATTTAATAACTGAATTACTATTTCTGGGACAGATTTTAATATTGTTAAACTCTATTAAAATGGCTTATAAGATGGCCTAAACTAGTGAGATTTAGATACACTAGAACAAATGGCATTACCAATTTAAAAGGCAAAGTAAAACCTTCACTCCATGTTCCAATTTATTTATTTAATTAATTTAATTTTTTTTACTATGGTAAAAGAACCAAAAACAGCTTGAGTAGTCGGTGCAAAATCTCCTTCTCAATTCTCTGGTCAGCACACCTCCTCTATCCATTTATTTTGTAGATAAGCACCTGGAATTGTTGAATTCAAAGATGATCAGTTTCTTTAAATTAAAAGAGAGTTTCACGGATCAGTAGTATTAAAGAAAACTTAAAGAAGGAAAAATGCGATCTACGTTAAATAGATAAATCATATATATATATATATATATATATATATATATATATATATATATATATATGTTAACATAAGCATTATATTAGGCAGTAAATTAGCAAATACTACATTTAGAAGATTCAAATTGTATTAATTCCTAAATTATAGCCAACAATATATCACGTACTTAATGCTGAGATATATGTTTCATTGTATATATTCTGCAATTCATAAATACAATATTCAAGCTTTTTAGCCTCAATTAATCTATTTTTGACATGGTATCAGAGCATAAGATCCTACTGTAAACCCTAAATATATTTTTTTCCTCTTCTCCTGTAAAATGGAGACTACAGACCCGACAACATCCATACTTCCTTAGATTCATATTCCACAAATTCCACCCCAGATTCCACCCCAAACTGAATACCCAGCTGCTCAGATAGGTATCAAACTGAATGGTACCAATTATGCTATATGGTCTCAGATCATGGAGATGTATATCTCCGGGAAAAATAAATTGGGGTATATCAATGGGGATTTATCTCAACCCACACCCACAGACCCAACTTTTAGACAGTGGAGAACCGAAAACTCCATTGTTAAAGGTTGGTTAATCAACTCCATAGAACCCCATTTGATCGACAACTTCATCCGATTTCCTACTGCAAAATCAGTGTGGGATTCAATTGCTACCACCTATTTTGACGGGTCAGACACATCTCAAATCTACGAATTGAAGAAAAAATCACTCAAATGCAACAACACGAAGGAACCCTAGAGAACTACTATAACAGTCTCCAAGGACTGTGGAGAGAAATTGATTTTCGGAGACCCAATCTCATGGTATGTACACATGATATCGAACAATTTAACAAATTACAACAAGAAGATAGGGTGTATACCTTTTTAGATGGGTTGGATGACCGATTGGATAATGTGAGAGCCGACGTCCTCCAGCTGCAACCACTACCCATAGTGGAGCAAGCCTATGCCCTTGTCCGAAAGGAAGACTCCAGGCAGTCTGTGATGCTTGGACATGCCGGAGTGGGTCTCATCGCAAGAAGAGGGGGGCAACGGGACGACGACAGTAGGACAGGAGGAAGAAAAAATGCTGAAAATGGGGACGGGCCGAGAATTAATATATATGGGCAGAATGGAGATGGGCTGAGAAGAGATGGGCCGAAAATTACTACCTACGAGCCGAATGTAGATGGGCTGAGTAGAGATGGGCTTGGGGCTGATAATAGCTATGGGCTGGTAATGGGACCTAACCAATATGGGCTGAATAGAGATGGGTTGCGCCTGGACCAATCTGGCCCAAATAGAAAATACCCAAGGGACTACAATCAACCCAAGACCCAAATCGGGTGCACCCATTGCAATAATTCTAAGCATACTCGGGATACATGCTTTAAATTACACGGGTATCCAGACTGGTGGGAGAGTTTTAAAAATAAGAAACATAATGACAAAAGCAACAAAACAGGTCGAGCAACCTTGGTGAACATTGAATCTGCACTCCCGGCTAAGTCAATGGTAGACTCTCCAAAACTTCTATTTGAAGGTCCCTCTACTCTCGGTGATTCAGGTAACTGTGTTATAGCCCTTCTTTTTTTATTGAACATATTACAATATTGTAATCATACATATAACTACATCTTGATTTGCGAAGTATTTTAATGCTCATCTCAATATAATTTTTCACTCACTTGTTTTGTGTTCATTGGATAACATTTCTAATTCATGTTTCCTTTTCAAATCGTATTTAATTTATACCCCTATTTCATCTCATAAGCATATTTAGTTCATGAAATTATTTCATTTCACAATACTGTTAATTCGTATCATATTTTGTCTCTCAATTACAATTATATGCCTTTTTGGCTTCCCTAAGCATTTATTCTGCTTTAACCAACTAGTTTTGTTAGTTAATCTCAACATCTATTATATCATTATTGACTCATTAATATTGATTTCAATTCCAATGGCTATTGCATCTATTATAGCTCTTCTATACAAATTTACAAACTCAATACTCTTATGATCCACTTTTATCTTATACATATGTTTCTTCCATTCTCATATACTTTACGTCCATTTGGCTTCTTCAATTCTCTTTAATCTTGACTTAGATCCATATAGGGTACATTCCAATGATTCATTTGGCATCTTCATTTTTTTAAAATTGAAGATTTCTTAAACCCATTTATAGTACATTCCAACGTTTCATTTTAACTTAATTATTTATCTATGTTTATTTATGGGACGTTCCAATATTTTCCTAAGAGGTCATGGGAAACTTATAGAGAAAAAACTTATACTTAAAAAAAAATATTGAAGTGGTAAAGGGGAAATTGTAGAGGATATGCCTATATTTAGAAAAATTCAAAAGAGACATGAGAATCCCTGATGGGCAAGCTTATACTTAGGTAAAATTATATGAGGTTGAGAATAAATCATAGAGAGTAAGCTTATACTTAGAAAAACTACTAAAAAGTTGTGGGGGCTTATGGGTGGTCCTTGTTATAGCATAAGGCTTGAAAGCCATATACCAATCAAAAATTGTGTGAGGGGGAGAAAGAGGGGCTTATAGACTTTTAGTTAATGGTATATGGTTTAGAAGCTCGTCATTACAAAAAAATGTCACTAAAGAATAAGAGGTTTATAGCCTATTTAGTGATGACATAATGGCTTGAAAGGTCCAACTAGAGAGTGATCAAATTATAGTAGAGAATATGTGTAACCTTTCTAACATTGTTATGGGGCGTGAAAGCCTTCCATTGAAACGTAGTTGTACCTGGCAGTGGAAGATCTAAGATCATCCCTGAAAATAACTTAGGTCTAATAACTCCATTAGATAGCCGTGCTAATCTAAGATCACACAGGAGAATGAAATATTTGAGATCAACCATTGAATAATTGGTGATAAGCTTTTAGGCATCGCATGTAGATGAGAGTGTACATTAGAGAAAATAGGATTCAAGATCAACTCTAAGCGAATTGGCAAGGGACCTTAGATATTACCTAATGAATCTATTAGTCTAATATTGCACTGAAAAATAGAAGATCAGAAATTAATCCCTAGCAAGTTAGTGAGATGCTATTAGACATCATTTAGAGATCTATATATAAGGATTGCATCAATGATATACACTATTTTTATTTAAAAAAACCTTACATTCTCATTAAGGATTGTGCATCCTAAAATGATTTGAGTAATAAGTATCTAAGAGGTTATTAGAAGAAAGATGTTTTAAAGGTATTAGATATTTATCTTGACTGCCCAGGTAACTTTGAATGAGTGAACTCATTTTGATTCAAGAGCGTAACAAATCTTTAGATGCACGAAATGCTCATAGGTTACTCTCTCAAGGTTTTTTCTTGAGCTTTCATTTCTACTATAAATATAATTTTGCTCAAAAAGTATTTTTGCCCTTATAAAAACAAAAAAGCTTATGTCATAAGACGTTGACATTCCCCACCTTGTAATGGACTATTTCCCAGTATTCCAGAGGGAAAATATTGAGAATTCTTAAAATTAGCACAGAAAGAAAGATGGGTGAAATAAGCTCTCTACTTTGAAGCGAAAATAATGAGAGACCTTCGGTCAAATTAATTCATACACGGCAACCGATTTAATAACAATTAAATTATTATTATTGTGTTAATAATAAAAGAAAAAAATAAAAGATTAAAAAAATCCTAAAAACATCAATAAAAGATCAAACAAAAAAATAAAAATTATTATTGTTATTATTGTCAAAATAATAAAAATCATCAAATTATTCCGAGGAAAAAAAACCCTAAAAAATATTAACAAAAGAGTGAGTAAGAAAAATAATTAAATTATTATTATTATTATTATTATTATTATTATTATTATTGTGTTAATAATGAAAAAAATAAAAGAAATAAAAGACTAAAAAAATCATAAAAACTTTAATAAAAGATCAAATAAGAAACAAAATAAAAATTATCATGTGAAAAAAAACCATATGATGTAAAAATAAAAAGAAATGTTTGGTTATCCTTGTTTATCTGTGCTCATAAGGCATCTATGATCAAATGGAGATTTTTCTTCTCTTGTTCTAGTTTTATATTTTTTGCTAGAAGTTGAATGAGGTTTAAATAGTCGTCATTGTTGTTAATCAACGAAGTTCTTGCGCCATGACGATATCCAGTCGTAATTATGACAAACAGGGTGTTTGAAATCGTGTTAAAAGTAATCTTTAAAATATTAAATTTTTTGTTTTGTGTTAAATTAATGTATTTTGATGTGCATCCCTTCCGATCCTTGATTATACTATTGGATCTCACTTTGCGGCAGCCCTTGGTTCCACTAGTTAATACTAATATTAACTTAGCTACAACTCCTTAATCAAATTATAATGGATTATTATAGCACTAAAACACCAGGTGATCAAATTATAATGGATTATTATAGCACTAAAACAGCACCAGGTGATGAAGGAGAAATTATAAAATATTGCAAAAGTAGCGAGAGAGAGAGAGAGAAGTATATTGAGCCATTGAATAAATATGATTTTATTAAAGAAAAAAAGAAAAAGAAAATTGGTAGCTGACTTATGCACACTCTCACGGATAATACCTGTATTTATTTAATTTCCATTGAAAGGGCCATCACTGTCTAATCCTTGTCGGTCCATTTTCTTGCAAATCAAAGGGATAGAAGGAACCAAACCTTCTTCGAACCATAGCACATCAATATGGCCTGTAGGCTGCTACTTTTAAGAAAATAAGGGGAACCTTTTCTTCTATCCATTAAAAAAAAAGGTACCCCCAGCAGCCCTGCCTTGCAAAGGCGATTCACTGTGAAGTCTAGAAAAAATCAACTTCTTGGAATTGGTTACATGTCAGAATTAAATAAATATAAATTTGGTCCAATGTCATGTTTATTGACCGCGAGCTCGGTAAAGGGTTAAATACAAAAGGCTGAAGGTCAAACGATCGTATATATCTCATATTGGACTATAAAGTTCTATTTGTTTATTTTTGTGACTTTAAGGCCCCGTTTGTTTGCTGGAAAGTGGTTTTCTTTTGAAAAGTGAATTCCGGGGAAAATGAATTCCTGGAAAGTGAATTCCGATGTTTGGTAGTGTCATGGAAAATGAACTGGAAAACACTTTCCAGTGTTTGTTTATGTTATGGAAAATGATTTGAAAAATAATTTATTAATAAATTAATTTTTTTTTCAAGTTTATTAAAATAATGAAGAACAAATCTTACAAATTAAAAAGTTGAATGAGAATGAAATTGAAAAAAAATATAATTTCATAAATTATCTCAAATAAAATAAATAATAATCAAAATAATAGAGATCAAATCTAAATTTTTTTTAAAAAAAAATAAAAGGTGAATAAATTAAAATAATAATAATTAACATTTCATAAATTATTTCAAATAAAATAAGTAACAATAAAAAAAATGAGGACCAAATTTGATAGATAAAAAGTTTCAATAAAAAAATGATAAGAAAAAAGCAAATAACAATTATAAAAATAAGAACCAAAATTAATATAAAAAATAAATTTTAAGAGATGGAATTGAAAAATAAATATTCAAAACAAATTATATATAGCAATCAAAAGTTTGAGGATCAAATTTGATATAATCAGCAAATAATGACATTTTTAAATTTTTTACAACTTCCGGAAAGTGTTTTCCGCCCAAATTTTCCAGAAAACACTTTCCTGAAAATCAAGTCAAATTCTTCTTTAACTGGAAAGTGTTTTCCGTTGACCGGAAAGTGTTTTCTGTTGACCAACTTTCCAGAAAACAAACAAACACAGGAAAGTCTGGAAAGTGGTTTCTCGGAAAGTGAATTCCGGGAAACAAACAGGGCCTAAATTATTAATTTCAGAGATATTTATCTACTATCTTTTATTAATATTACTATCAAAATTCATCTCTCATCTTCCATTCATATTAATATTTTGTTATTAATGTTATTGTCAAGAATATATATATAAATCAGTATTTGATGTCCTCTTTTGGAACAATCATGGCACCTTACCTGGTAGTCGATCATGTAGAAGTTTCTAGAATCGTAACTTTATAAAACGTTAAAATAGCTGGTGTCAGTACCCTTTTTCTTCTTCTTTAAAAAATGTTGTCTTAATATATTTTTAAATTAAGAAAACGACAAGTAGCTTTATAAAATAGCTCTTACTCTCACGTAAATTCGCAACGCCAATCGCGCGATAGCAGTCCGAACCTCGCGTCTATAATCGAAAAAGGATGACATTGATCGCGGCGCTTTGTGCCCTCCTTATCAGGAACCACGTATACAAAACACAATGAATTATTATTATAATTTATAGTGTTTTTTTTTTTATTTTATCTTTTTATTTTTAAATATTTCTGCAAGGATTGGTGTTTGGTTTTAAAAAAATTTGATATAATTAAAAGACTTGTTTCGAAAATCATAAAGATTGACTTTTAAAATATTTTTCATTTAAAATACAATAAAATTATAAAATTTTTATTTTATTTAAATTTATTTTTGACATAAACCTATCAAAACAATATAAAAGCATTCAAAAAATTATTTTGAAACAAATAAATTTTAAAATTTTTTAGAAGCAACTTTGATCGCATTCCAAAGCAGTCAATAAACCTCTGGAAAAAGAGACACAAATAAAGTCATTTTGTTTTTCTTAAAAAAATTTGCTTTCAAGTTTGATTCTTTACTGTTTTTAGTTATTTATATTTTTATTTTAATTCTGTCATTAAATATTGTTTTATTTATATTTTTTAATTGATAATTTATTTTTAATATACTTACCTCTGTATCAAATAATTATTTTCATATCCAGATGATTTACTTTGCAAGATATTGTTCAGATTTTTCTTTTTTCTAAAGATTAGGAGTTAAATTGAAGAATGCAAAATAATAATAATAATGAATGTACGAATAAGAGTGTATAAGTTATTCTTGTTTTTTATTCTGAAATATATTAAAATAATTTTTTTTTTATTTTTTAAAAATTATTTATAATATCAGCATAGGAAAAAAATATATAAATACAATTTTTTTTAATTTAAAATAAAAATTATTATTTTTTAATAATTTTAAAATAAAATATTAAAAAGACCCTGAATCCTGAAGGGAAGCATAGCATGAGGAAGTCAAAAAGCCATAATCGCGCGAAACAGTAGGAACGTCGCGTTATATATGAAAGTGGATGACGATGCTCGGACTTCTTGGCACAGAAGAAAAATGTGTGCATACTCAAATCGACGCGATTTCAGAAGAAGAATATGGATATGTTTGGTAGTACCACTTTCTCATGTGATTAGATTTCGAATGTGTACGTGGTAGGAATATGCTTCTTTTTTTGTCTACTTATGTTTTGTTAAAAATATTTTTTCTTATATATATTAAATATAGCTTGTATGAAATGGTGGGCTTAGCCCACCAATTTTTTATTTATTTATTATATTGATTGCGTGTGAAGCCTACTTTCCCATGTTTTGGGTGTGTTACTGTACTTTGAATTTGGCTACGTGTGAAACCTATATATATATATATATATATATATATATATCATCTCGAATTAATGTTATTGTCAAGAGTATATATAAATCAGTATTCGATGTCCTATTTTTTTAAAAAAAACATGACACCTTTACTTGGGAGTCGATTATGCAGAAGTTTCTGTAAAAATAGTGTAACCCACGATTTCGCTCGAACTGACCAAAAATAACTTGTCTTCAGCCCGCTTATATAAACCAAGCCACACCCTCCTCTCTACCACGGTCAAATTTACAAAAAGCTAAGCTAGCTGCCTGATGCTCCAAATGTTTTTATCGACTCAGCTGTTCTGGCTGCCGTTAGTTCTTCAGCTGGTTGGCTCATGAGCTTCAATTGCTTTTATCTCCCCCCAGAAATTAAGCAAACGATGGATTACGAAAGTCCCTGGCAAGAGCTCCTTGTAGCATCTCTATCTCTACCTGATCCGCTACCTCCACCTGAATTTGAAGCTTATAAAGGTGAGTCTATTTCTTCCATATAGCCTCGAAGATTTATTTCTTTCTTTCAATTGTTTGGTGGAGTACTCTGCAGCAAAAACCCATGGAGGAAAAATAAAACCACGCCTAACACCTATGTCGGTGAAGAAAGTACAGGCACACACACACACACACGTATATATACAAACACATGAGTCTGTCTTTTCTAAACTTCCTACACTGAGGGAAGAGCACTATACTCGTCATTGACAGAAGTTGAAAGCGATCAAAAGGCATGGCGAAATCAGCAAGCCTTCAACCACTTCTCCGCAGCTCGACCACGTAGTTCTCGGTTTTCTGAAACTGAAAAGAAAGGACAGGAGATGGAAGCAACAAAAGATCAGGTTGCAAGGAAAAGAATGAATGACAGGGCATATCGTGAACGATGCAAGGTAGACACCTCGGCCTATCCATGTACTCCTTTGTCTTCTTTTATCTTAATTAGTTTTTTTTTAATTTTTAGTTCAAAGATCATGGCATCCAGGAGCATATGGATTGAATTTGTATCAACAATCACATCTACAAGAGGGATATTAATATTTGTCAAAAACTCATGGTGCCTCCTTTTTTCCTTTTTTCCTTTTTTTCTAAAAACATCAACACTTAATCTTTGATAAAAATCGTGGTCTTTCTGCGAAAATGAATTTAAAGAAAACGTGGAAGGGAAATTTGAATAATCATAATCCTGTCCTTAAAACATCATGTTAAGGGAAAAATATATTAAAAATAGTTTGTGGATCTTTTCATTTTTCGCTCAGACTCATCAAGGAAAAAGAACTGAGAAACTTTAACTTTTCCTCGCAGAAAAAAAAAATGGAGACCGAGAGAAACGTGGAACTGCTAAGCAAAGAAAATGATCGATTGAAGGGAGAGAATGCCAACTTTAAAGCGGAAGCAGTTCGGACTGGAAAAACTTTGCAATCTCAAGAACAAGAGATGAAGCAGCTTAAGAAAGCAATTGGTCTGCTCAAGCAGAGGCATGATACACAAAATACTCTTGTGGACGTCCTTTCCGAGCGACTAGTAAGTGTTTATCTATTATTGAAAACTTAATAATTTGTTTTTTTGGTTATTAATTCTTTCTCTGTAATAAAAATGAATATTGGGATTATTGTACTTTTCAAAACATATAAATGAAGAGGAACTTTCCCGCTTCTATATCTATTGATGGTTAATTACCCACAACCAAAAATTAAAAAAAAAAATTGCGCAATTTCCATGCATCAGTAATTTAGGCTTATCAAACTCGAAAGGATTAGTAGATAACAAGCACCAGAGCCCATACCACTAGCTTAAATTCTTTTTCTGTCTTTCTTTTAACTTGGAACTGACAAATTGTTACACCTTTATTTGCTTGTTCACTAACAAATTTTATCTAGACGTTACTATTGTTTATTTTCTTTCTCTTGCTGACAGGCCATTGCCAATGATGCTGATCTTCGGCGTGAAAATACACAGCTCAAAAGTAACATTGTTCTGTTAAGGAGTCAAGTTAATGACCGAAACAATTTGGATAAACTCCAGCTTCAAGAGAAGAATGCACAACTAGAGCATGAAAAGAGTTTGCTTGAAGTGATAGTTCAAGCATTATGCGAGAAGATCAGCAATGAAAAGGGCCATGAAGGAGACCATGCTGGGTAACCCATCAATGCTGCTATGAACAATATGCATTTCATGTGAAGGGGAAAAGTACGAAAAACAACCTTCAGTTGAAGTATACTTTGCATCTTCATCTTTTAAATTTTACACTTTGTATCCTGTTTTTTGAACTGTTTTGACACAGCTCATAAGCACGCACCTCAAACAACGGCTATGTTGAGGAAACAGTGGATCGGTGTAATAAGGTAGTTGATCGATGTATACCTCTTAATCAATATAACTATAGAGAAAGGCTTTCATAACATTCTTCTTCAAAGCTTGTACATATTTCACCATTTATAGCCAGAAGTCATTTAAGGTTGTTTAACAAAAGAATTGAGGTTCTTGTAGCGCAAAACCCCTAATAAAACTGAGAAAAAGGTAAAATCATAAACGTATAATAAGATTGGGAATGTTTGGAAGTGCTTATCAAAAGCACTTATGAAAAAAATTTGAATTTATTTTTATTTTTATTTTTATTTTTTACTTTAAATAAAATATTTTTGGTGTTTTTAGATCATTTTGATGTACTGATATCAAAAATAATTTTTTAAAAATAAAAAAAAATATTATTTTGATATATTTCTAAACGAAAAACACTTTAAGAAACAATTGCAACCACACTCCTAAATAGGCACTTAAATTTACTAGTTTTCCCTTTGGTAATTATTGGGTAACATAAAAACAGGATTCAAAACAGGAGAAGATGACAACAAATCAGGAGAGGCAAAGTGCACATTATTATTAGACTAAAAAAAATCATAGAAAGTAATATCAAGTGCTGAGTTTTGAATTCAGTATTGTATATCATTACCCATATAAAGAAAGATAGTCTCATAAAATTGGAGACAAAGACGTTATGCCTTACTATTGTTAGAGTATAGAAGAATATTCTAGAATAGTGTAATGTGTATAAATAGAGAAGTGCACATACAACAAATGTATACAAAACAGAAATCAATACAACACAATTTTAAATTTCAGTCTCCCTCTCTTCTCCCTCTTCCCTTCTCTAAACTAATTCCTCTTCCTCTTTCAATTATCTGTAAATTCTCTCAATCCTAACATGATATCAGAGCTTTTACACTCGCGCTTGAATTAATCCAAGCTTCCGCAATTTGATCCTTCAATGAACAAAAAAAAAAAAAAAGAATCTGCAGCTGATGATGAAGATGATCATCCATGTCGCTGTTGCTCCTCCTTTACAATATCTCTCATGTTGTTCCTTCTCCTCTAAGAAATTATGGAGCTGGCAAACCTGCTTCTCCAATGAATCTGAATGTTGCTCATGTTTCTCATTTTATTCTAACTCTCTGCATTGTCTTTGTTTTCAATTTCTTACGCTGAAATTTTCAACAACAAATCTTGCATTTTCTTCAACATCTGTTTCTTCTCCTCTCCAGTCTCAGTAATACATTTTAAATTCTCAAATTTCAGTTAAAAAAAAAAAGTGGATCGGTTTCATGTTTCAGATTGGTGCTCAGGTTGTCCCGATCATCAAGCTCGAAGAAGTCCTCTCTACTGACAATAGAGAGTAGCTATTTTGGCAATCTCAAAATCATCAACCAAGACAATGAGCAGAAACAGAGCAGCAACAAATTTGTTGGGTTTCTGATAAGGGAGGCTCTGCACAAATTTCAAGAGGACGTGCATCATCGCCCTCCACTCTCTCTTCAACCTTCTTCTCTTTCTACTGACCTTCGAACTCGTGACTTGGACACGATAGAGCATCTACCAGTAGTCCACAAGTGAGGCCAGTCCGCCATTGATGAGTTCTTTGAGATCAACAACTCTTGCGTTTCCTTCAACTTCAATCTTTCCTCTTTGTGAATTCTTCTGATCTCAACATTTCTGCCACTTGATTCATCCCTGCCAGTCTCCACCACTGGAAAAAAAAAACCATTGTGCATCGTGAAGAAGCAACTAAGAAAGTGTCATGACTCACCATTTTAACTCTTCTGAGTTCCTGCAGCAATTCTCTCTATCAAGTTCTCAAAAAAAAAAACTGTCAACCAAGCCAAAGGCTCTCTAATGCTACAGATGGCAGCTGTAGGATAGAAGTAATATGGCAGAAGATGACCTTTACTCGGCGCAACTGATCTGGAGCTCGGGTCACCAGAGGATCAACGTTGTAGCTCCGCCAGAGAAGGCAACTGAGGCGTCGACAGAGTCAGAACGACCAACAAGATCATCTTCTCGCTTGTTAGATCTTAGCCAATCTGCAGCAACCATTTGCATCACAGTGCCGTTGGCCTTTAACTTCTTCTGGTCTTCAAGATGTTGCCCACCTGGAAGGCAGAGTAAAAGTAGAGGCTGAGGCAGCTGAGAAGAATTGATTGTGAAATCTTTTGTATTTTGTAGGTGTTTTGTGCTTTGTGTTCTGTGTGCTGTTTTATACATCTCATCCTACCGTTTTGATAAAGATTAAAAAAAAACGAAGAAAAAAAAGATTAAGAAAAACTTAATCTAATGAAGAAGAAGAAGAAGAACATGAATTCTTACACAGATTAAGAAATTCATTAACAAATGAAAAACTTCAGAAAAACTGAAGAAGACAAATGAAATTCAAACCCATTCTATCACCTCTCTTACCTCCCATTTCTTTTTTCTCATCCCTTTCTTCTCAAAGTCTTACAGAGACAAATAAAATTTAGGTCAAGAAATAGACCAATAAAATTCCTTCTCTTCTCTCTTTTACATACTATTTGTCAAAAGAATTAAGTACTCTTGTATTTCATTTTCATTGTTGCAATCTCATGCTTAGTTTATCAAAGCATGAGCTTGAAGGGGGATGTTAGAGTATAGAAGAATATTCTAGAATAGTGTAATGTGTATAAATAGAGAAGTGCACACACAACAAATGTATACAAAAAAAAAATTAATACAACACAATTTCAAATTTCAGTCTCCCTCTCTTCTCCCTCTTCCCTTCTCTAAACTAATTCCTCTTTCTCTTTCAATTATCTGCAAATTCTCTCAATCCTAACAACGATTAGAATACTTAAATCCCTTGTAAACAGGGCTATAGCCTAAAAAGACACAAGAAGAGAATTTGGGAGATAATTTGTCACAAGCATAATCTCGCAAAGAAAGAAATTATAAACTTCCAAAGGTGTGAAACATAGGGTATTAAGGGTGTTTTCCAAAGCTAGTTGGGGGGTGTGCCATCAGGAAAAGTGAGGGGAGTTATTTGATGAGATAATGGTGAGACCTATTTTAGTGACATCTCGGTGTTTTACATTCAGCAATCATATGTTCAACCGGTGTATAAGAGCAAGCAATTTTGAATATAATACCATAAAATATGAGGTGGGGATAAAATTTGTTTTGCTGGTTTTTTGTGTTTAATCTTCATCCAAACCCCTTGATGACTCAAGATTGTTTTGCATGAGTTTCATCTACATGTTTCCTTTTGAGAGAAAATGTTAAAAGAGAAGAATGGCTCCCACCCCCCGCCCTTTTTCTTCCTAGGACTTTTCAGCATGGATTATTAGTCACGGTCTTTTCATCTCCCACACAACCGCGTGTCATCTTAAAATATTTAGATACAGGTCCGGCTAGACATCCAGATACATTTCTTCTTCTTCTTCTTCTTCTTCTTCTTCTTTAGAACCAGCCTTTCTTGAATTAATGGATTGAGCTGCTGGTTTTATCACCCCATCGAATTACCAAAAGATGAGTGTTCAAGAGCCCGAGCCATGACAAGCATTGGCTCTAGAAAATTAAGAGCAAAAAAAAGCCAAACCAAGTGTATAAATTTAAACATGCATGCCCCAATTGAAAAATATATCCATACAAGAGGGATACATATAGAAGAATGTGCCAGCATGCATGCATACAGATCAATTAACCCGCCCGTATCAATGCATTCAAAATATATACTTTAAAGTAGCTGGTGTCAGTACCCTTTTTCTTCTTCTTTAAAAAATGTTATCTTAATATATTTTTAAATTAACAAAAACGACAAGTAGCTTTATAAAATAGCCCTTACTCTCACGTAAATTCGCAACGCAAATCGCGCGATAGAAGTCCGGAGCTCGCGTCTATATGGCATTGATCGAAAAAGGATGACATTGATCGCGGCGCTTTATGCCCTCCTTATCAGGAACCACGTATATACAGATATTTTAGAGAAAATATGAATATCTCTTGAATAAGTGCATGGTTTTTCTCGGATACGACAGCGAACTGAATTCTTTTGGATTATGGTGCCGTTTCAATTTTTAATTATAAAATTCCTTGTTAAAGTTAATATTTTGTTCATTGTCTTAATTTATCTTCCCTTTTTTCCTTAGCGTTGCCTGACAAAATCTAGCAATGGACCCGCATCAAGGAGCAGCACGAATGAAGTCGCCTGGAGCCTTCAATATAATAGAAGACAGTTCACTTAATTTATTGGAATTAATAGCGTGTTTATTTTTCATTTTAAAATATTTTTTTACAAAAATGATTACTTATTTATTTATTATTTGCAAACTAATTTTTTTTAGTATTTTTAAATTATTTTGGTGTATTGATATCTAAAATAATTTTTAAAAAATAAAAAATATTATTTTCATATAAAAAACATATTGAAAAATAACTACTAATCGATGATGGCTCAGAGTCGTTTGCTTACATGAATTTTAAGCTAATATGTAGTAACATTTGCTTAAGAATTTTATTAACGACTCTCACTCTAAACAAAATTAAGTTTTTTAGTTCTTCGTGTTAGAGAATAATATAAATAATATTCTGAGACCTCATTTACAAGGTTAAATTTTTAGATGAGATGATTATTTAATATGGTAGCAAAGCCTTGTTGACTCAGTGGTCACGAGTTCAAATCTCACCACCCCCATTCTATTTAATAAAATCAAACATAAGCATAAGGGTCTGTGCAAGTTTTAAGCAGAAAAAGCTTTCACTTAAGGGGATGTGTTAAATAATAATATAAATCATATTCTGAAACCTTACTTACAAGCTTAAACTTTTAGGTGAGATGGTTCCTTAACACTTCGCATATATTCAAACTCTTATGGTTAATTGTTTTTCCTTCATCGATCATGACCCATAGTTGTTTGGTTAATAATTTCCTTAATTCTATCATTTAATCAAAACTCTTCTAATTGTTGTTTTAGGATTCACATAACAATACACTAAAGGGTGGAAAATTTGATGTTTCATTAATAATAACAAATGTTAAAATTAATTCAGTTATATACAATTAACGAGCAATATAATTAAATGTGTGAAGTAAAGAGATAAATACACACACACACACACACAATTGATTTTTAATGTTGTTTGACAAGTCTACATTCATATCTCAAACATCAAACTCATCCTAAGTATTGTATTCTTTATTAATTTAAATAAAAGATTACAATTTCCTTAATGAATTCTCACCAAACCCTTTTTCACCACCTCAAAAAAACACTCTCTTCAAGATTTTTCATTTTAGCGATGTATCTCACCAATGACCAAGAATATAACAACACTATCTCAATGAGTAGATAATACAACTAAAAATTATGATCTCAATAACATTTAGAGAGTATAAAAGTGTTTTAAGTGTGATGAATGTGAAAATATATATTAATGTGCTAGAATATGAAGGTTCATTTTAGCACAACCTTAGAGCATGTTAGGACTGATGATTTTCTAGTTAGTTTTGTTTTTGAGATAGTCTTTACAAATTATATATTTTGAATCATCTCTTATTTTTGCAAGAATGAGAGCTATTTATAGGATTTCAAAAGAAATTAACCGTTAGAATCTCACTGATAGCTCAAGTGATCAACCGGTTCAAATTAGTCAAGTCAATATGTCAATCGGTTCTCGCAAATTTTCAAGTGTTCATCCTTAATGAATAAGTAGTTGATTAGTTCATTTAATATCACTAAAAGTCAACTAGTTCATATAGAATTCTAGTTTTAATAATTTTAAACTTTGTGAATTTTTATAACCATTTTATCAATCTTTCTAAATGTATGTTAAGTGAAGTGTGTGTATTTATTTTAATTAGTGTCATCAAGTTCGATATAAAAATTTACACATGTAAAATAAATACTTGAACTAAGTTGTCATTTTGTTTTCTTCCTAAACTTCATCCATATGCTTGTTGATGTATCCTTTATATAAAATTTATTTAACTCTTATTATCAACAACAACAAAAAATATTATATCGTTTTCTATATTATTGTTATCATTAATATATATAATCGATAAATTTCAACTTCTTTTCTCCTATAATATCGTAAATAATCATTGCTCCTACAATTCACATGTAAATGTTTATTTTTTATCTAGACAACGGGAGGAGTAAAAACACGACTCTAAAATTAACGATGAGCAATTCTTTTCTTGAAATCTATGCATGAATCTAGAAAGTCATCATTCACCACCAAGAAGATAGTACTTTATTGTGTATGTTCGTCATCTTGGTTCTTGTCATTGTTTATCTTCAAGCATAAAGCTTCAACAATCTTTGCGAGCGTGCTCTTATCACGGTGTAGCTGCCCGTTTCTTTCTTGAAGCTGAAGTATAATTGCGTTGTCCTTGTAGCTAGCACAACTCGTTAATTCATCCATTCGAGATTTTAGAAGAGTATTTTCACGTTGAAGATCTATATCTTGGGACCTGCCCTGCAAAATGGAATGAAGATAATGGTGAGATATTGATGAATCAATTAAATTATGAAATGAACGAGAGAGAAACTTACTAGCTGCGCTGTGAGAACCTCCACAACAATACTTTGTGTACGAAGGCTGCCTTCCACTTGACGAACCTTTTGCTGAAGATGCTTATTCTCTTCTTCTTGAGACTTTAAAGCATGATCCTTCCTATCAGATTCTTCTTTTAAACGATTAATTTCAGTCTTTAGACGATTATTTTCTGCCTTGGTAATTTCTCTCTCTTCCTGAAGAGAGTGTAAATATTAGCACGTAAAATGAAAGGAAGAAGACAAATTGAGCAAGTCAAGATAAGCAAATAACAGTGCTGTCTAGGAGAGAGATAATGGGTCTTGCCTTGCATTTTGCCCGGTATGCCTTGTCGGCCCTTCTTTTCTTTTCATATTTCATATAATCAAAGTCTTCGGGAGATTTTCTTCTCCGGTTATTAGGGCAAGATGTTTCTGGAGCCTGAAAGCTTCCCTGTTGAACAGACATGTAATCAAACGTTTGCTGACTTTGGTCATTCATTTCCAGATCAGTAGTGGATTTGTTTATTGAAGAATCAGATCTTCCTGGTTGAACTTGTAGGTTATCAAGTGCTTGATGATTGTTGTCATTTACTTCAAAATCAGTATCTGCTGTGCTCGGATCCTCTGAAAACCCTGGTTGGGCTGATAAGTGATTGAATCTTTGATGCACGTTACCATTTATTTCGGCCCTGTTTTTCCCCTGAGAATCTTCTGGTTGGGCTGAGATGTAATCGATCGTGTGATTATTTGGGCGATCTAGTGTCAACGTGTTTGTTGCATCTGTTCCCACAGAAAAACATTTACAATAACAACTTCGTTTAGAGAAATTCGAAAGTAACAAGCACGTTATGAAGCTACAAGTGCTCAATCCAAAGTAAGATTGTACGCAGGTGCACACGCCTGTGTACGCCCACACATGGATATTATTGGGTTTGGGTTTCCCTCCTACGTAGAGGATGGACCAAAATCTTATGTGGATCTAGCCCATATAAAAGGATCCACTTAAAAAGTAGGGTTTTATGCCCCCACCTCTTTTGGTGGCTGAAGAAAAAAAGAGAGAGAAATTGACACAAGAAAATAAGTGAGTTGCCAAAATAGAGAGAAAAGAGCGTTCTCGGATTTTTCTGTCTAGTTATGATCAAGTAGTCTGATCGACAAGCTTTTGTGGTCCGATTGAGCTTAAACTTTACAGGGATGTTCATGACATGTGAATCTTCATTGTAAACGGTGGAGATTGGATTCTGAGCTCTTTGCATATGGTTTTCAGCCCGTGAACAGTAGCCTCTGTTTTTGGTGAGATATTCCTTGAATTCTTGTATTGGTTGATTTGTGCCAAGAAATTATATTTCTTGAAGATAGTTTCAGTTTGTATGCCTTTAGTTGAGACTAGAGAAGACTTGTGTATTCCTATTACTATTAATAGTGGAAGTGTTTGAGTGGACTACGGTCCCGTGGTTTTTCCTTCTCACATTGAGAAGGTTTTCCACGTAAAAATTGCGTGTCTTGTGCTTGTGGTGTTTGGATATATATTTTCCGCATATATATTGCTCTATTTGGTAGTTTCCTATAGATTCACACAAAGAGGGAGTGTTGAGTATTGTTGTTTCTCCCAACAAGTGGTATCAGAGCTTGGTGCGATTAAGCACCCTAAATATCTTGTGTTGAATAATGGAGGCTAATCTAAGTAGAATGGTGTGTTTGAATGGTTCAAATTATCATCTATGGAAAGGTAAAATGGAAGACCTGCTTTATGTGAAACAATTCCATTTACCCGTGTTTGCGTCTGAGAAGCCAGAAAATAAATCTGATGAAGAATGGACTTTGATGCACAGACAAGTATGTGGATATCTTAGACAGTGGGTAGATGATAATGTGTTGAATCATATTGAGGGTGAGACACATGCACGCACACTTTGGAAAAAACTTGAGGAGTTGTATGCTCGTAAGACTGGGCATAGTAAAATGTTTTTGATGAAACAATTAATGTATTTGAGATACCAAGATGGAACTCCCTTAACGGATCACTTGAACACTTTCCAAGGAATTATTAATCAGCTTGCTGGGATGGGTATCAAGTTTGACGAAGAGGTTCAAGGGTTGTGTTTATTTGGTACATTGTTGGACTCTTGGGAGACATTTAGAATGTCACTATTTAACTCAGCCCCAAATGGTGAAATCAATATGAATCTGGCTAAAAGTAGTATATTGAATGAAGAGATGAGAAGAAAATCACAGGGATCCTCTTCACAGTCAGAGGTGTTGGTTATAGAAAGAAGAGGGAGGAGTAAGAGTAGAGGTCCGAAAAATAGAGATAACAGCAGAAATAAGTCCAACAGGTTTGCCAATGTTGAGTGTCATCATTGTGGCATGAAAGGGCACATCAAGAGATATTGCAGACAGTTGAAGAGAGAGAACAAAGAGAAAGGGAAGGAGATACAAAATGACGATGGCAAGAATGATAATCGAGTTGCCACCACTACTTCCGGAGATTTCTTCACTGTTTATGATGATGATGTCATTAATTTTGCATGCCATGAGACTAGTTGGGTGATTGACAGTGGTGCTTCAACTCATGTTACACCCCGACAAGATTTCTTCACTTCTTATACAGCCGGTGATTTTGGGACAGTGAAGATGGGTAATGATGACTTGGCCAAAATCGTTGGTATTGGAGATGTGTGCTTGGAGATGAGTAATGGCATGAAGTTACTTCTTCGTGATGTGAAACATATTCCTAACATCCGCATGAATTTGATATCTGTAGGCAAACTTGATGATGATGGGTATTGCAGCACCTTTCATAATGGTCAGTGGAAGCTCACTAAAGGTGCTATGATTATTGCTCGAGCTTATAAGCTTTCTACCTTATACATGTTGGAAGCAAAACTCTCCAAAGACATTATTAATGCAATGGATGATGAGTCTTCTACAGAGTTATGGCATAAGAGACTTGCCCATGTGAGTGAGAAAGGCTTGGAAATATTGGCCAAGAAGAATTTGCTATCAGGGATGAAGAGTGCATCTTTAAAAAAGTGCACACACTGTTTGGCAGGTAAGCAAAACAGGGTTTCTTTTAAGAGTTCCCCTTCTGCTAGAAAGACAGATATACTTGATCTTATACATTCAGATGTATGTGGTCCTATGAAGACTACAACACTTGGTGGTTGCCTTTACTTTGTGACCTTCATAGATGATCATTCAAGGAAATTATGGGTATATACCTTGAAAAGCAAAGATCAAGTATTTGACGTGTTTAAGCAATTTCAGGCTTCAGTTGAGAGACAAACTAGGAAGAAGTTGAGGTGCATCAGAATAGATAATGGGGGAGAGTATTTGGGTCCTTTTGATGAGTGTTGTAGGCAACAGGGTATTCGGCATCAAAAGACACCTCCAAAGACTCCTCAGTTGAATGGTTTAGCTGAAAGAATGAATAGAACACTGGTTGAAAGAGTAAGATGTTTGCTTTCACAATCACAGTTGTCAAACTTCTTTTGGGGGGAGGCTTTGAATACATCAGTACATGTCCTTAATCTCACACCATGTGTTCCCCTTCAGTTTGATGTACCAGACAAGGTTTGGACTGGCAAAGATGTTTCTTATGATCATTTACGTGTCTTTGGATGTAAGGCATTTGTGCATATTCCCAAAGATGAGAGATCGAAGCTGGATGTGAAGACCCGACAGTGTATCTTTCTAGGCTATGGCTTAGATGAGTTTGGTTACAGGTTATATGATCCAATTGAGAAGAAACTTGTGAGAAGCCGAGATGTTGTGTTTATGAAAGATCAAACTATACATGATATTGAGAAGACAGAAAAGATAATGCCTCAATATAGTGATTGTTTGATTGACTTGGATTCGTCTTCTTTGATAGATTTGCCAGCACAAGTTGAACATTATGTTCAAAATGACTTCCAAGTTCCAGATGATACAGATGTTCCCTTTCAGGATGAATCTCATGATCAGTTGCCAGTACCAAAGATACCACCAGATGTTCCACCTAGAAGGTCTACTAGAGATCGACATCCTTCCACTCGGTATTCTGTAAATGAGTATGTGTTATTGACTGATGGGGGAGAGCCCGAGTGTTATGCAAAAGCCATGGAAGATGAACACAAGTCAAAGTGGGTTGATGCTATGCAAGATGAGATGAAGTCATTGCATGACAATCACACCTTTGATTTGGTGAAGCTACCTAAAGGTAAAAGAGCCTTGACAAACAGGTGGATTTACAAGGTGAAGCAGGAAGAATACACTTCACAACCACGGTATAAAGCTAGACTGGTTGTAAAGGGATTTAGGCAGAGAAAAGGCATTGACTTTGATGAGATTTTCTCTCCTGTTGTGAAGATGTCATCCATTCGTGTTGTCCTTGGTTTAGCAGCTAGTCTAGACTCAGAGGTTGAACAAATGGATGTGAAAACTGTCTTCCTTCATGGTGATTTGGAGGAAGAGATTTATATGGAGCAGCCAGAGGGTTTTAAGATAAAAGAAAAGGAGGACTATGTGTGTCGGCTCAAGAAAAATCTTTATGGTTTGAAGCAGGCACCTAGACAATGGTATAAGAAGTTTGAGTCTGTTATGGAGGAGCAAGGCTACAAGAAGACTACTTCTGACCATTGTGTTTTTATGCAAAAATTCTCTGATGGAGATTTCATTATTTTATTGCTTTATGTTGATGATATGTTGATTGTTGGCATGCATTCTTCAAGAATTGACAAGTTGAAGAAGCAGTTAAGTCAGTCATTTGCAATGAAGAACTTGGGGCCAGCAAAGCAGATTCTTGGGGTTCGTATTCATAGATCCAGAAAAGATAAGAAGTTGTTTATATCACAAGAGCAATACATTGAGAAAGTGCTTGAGAGGTTCAACATGAACAATGCTAAAATAGTTAGCTCTCCTCTTGCTACACACTTTAAGTTAAGCACAAAGCAAAGCCCTTTGACGGATGAAGAGAAAGAAGATATGGAAAGAATTCCACATGCCTCAGCAGTAGGAAGCTTGATGTATGCAATGGTTTGTACGAGGCCAGACATAGCTCATGCAGTTGGTGTTGTTAGCCGGTTTCTTTCAAATCCAGGAAAAGAACATTGGAATGCGGTGAAGTGGATTTTGAGATATCTACGAGGGACTTCCAAGATGTGTCTTAGCTTTGGAAGTGGTAAACCAATGTTGGTTGGCTATACGGATTCTGATATGGCTGGAGATGTGGATACCCGTAAGTCTACTTCGGGTTACTTGATCACCTTCTCGGGAGGGGCTGTTTCTTGGTAGTCAAGGTTACAAAAATGCATTGCACTTTCTACAACTAAAGCAGAGTTGATTGCAGCAACGGAAGCTTGCAAAGAGTTGCTATGGATGAAAAGGTTTTTACAGGAACTTAGTCTCAAACAACAACAATATGTGTTGTTTTGTGATAATCAGAGTACTATCCACCTTGCAAAGAACTCTTCATTTCATTCGAGGTCGAAACATATCGATGTAAGGTATCATTGGATAAGAGATACTCTCAATGATAAGTTGTTAACTCTTGAGAAAATTCATACCGATGATAATGGATCTGATATGCTAACGAAGGCTCTAACAAGGGAGAAGCTTGAGATATGTTGCTCGATCGCCGGGATGGCGAATCCCTCCACCTAGTCGGGAATGGGGAGATTTATTGGGTTTGGGTTTCCCTCCTATGTAGAGGATGGCCCAAAATCTTGTGTGGATCTAGCCCACATAAAAGGACCCACTTAAAAAGTAGGGTTTTATGTCCCCACCTCTTTTGGTGGCTGAAGAAAAAAAGAGAGAGAAATTGACACAAGAAAATAAGTGAGTTGCCAAAATAGAGAGAAAAGAGTGTTCTCAGATTTTTCTGTCCAGTTATGATCAAGTAGTCTGATCGACAAGCTTTTGTGGTCCGATTGAGCTTAAACTTTACAGGGATGTTCATGACATGTGAATCTTCATTGTGAACGGTGGAGATTGGATTCTGAGCTCTTTGCATATGGTTTTCAGCCCGTGAACAGTAGTCTCTGTTTTTGGTGAGATATTCCTTGAATTCTTGTATTGGTTGATTTGTGCCAAGAAATTATATTTCTTGAAGATAGTTTCAGTTTGTATGCCTTTAGTTGAGACTAGAGAAGACTTGTGTATTCCTATTACTATTAATAGTGGAAGTGTTTGAGTGGACTACGGTCCCGTGGTTTTTCCTTCTCACATTGAGAAGGTTTTTCATGTAAAAATTGCGTGTCTTGTGCTTGTGGTGTTTGGATATATATTTTCCGCATATATATTGCTCTATTTGGTAGTTTCCTATAGATTCACACAAAAAGGGAGTGTTGAGTATTGTTGTTTCTCCCAACAGATATTATACATCAGATTACGACGGAGAATTCACCCTAAAATAGTTAAGAGAATACAAAGTAGAAGCTGGAATTATACGATCAGAACCCAAAGATTTGCTGAAAATCTCTTTTAGGATGAAATTTTACTCGGTTCAATTCCAAATCTAAGCAAAACAAAAACTTTTTTTTCCCAAGAAGTCTTAAACAAGAGCTTAAACCTATATGAAACTTACAAATATTACAGCTACTCCTGTTGTTTCCTACTTGTATTAAAAATAAAGTCTACTGACTTCGCATATGCATCTTACCAAATAGCTTCTGCCAAAAATTGCCACCATCCATGGTTACTCCTATATGCAGGCAGCTGGCAACGGAAAGTAAGACGACGATCGACTTGGCTTAACTTATACTATCAGATCGAGGGAGAGAAGACAGGGGACAGTAAGAGAAACGACAATTAGCTTTATAAGATACTTCTTACTCTCACGTATATTCGCGATTCAAATCGCGCGAAAGATGTCCGAACCTCGCGTCTATAATCAAAAAAGGATGACATTGATTGCAGCGCTTTATGCCCTCATTGTGAGAAACCACGTACACAGAACACAATGAATTATTATTAGTTTATACTTTATAGTGTGTTTTATTTTATCTTTTTTATTTTTAAATATCTCTTCATGGATTGGTGTTTGATTTTAAAAAAAATTGTTGTTATGATATAATTTAAAGACTTGTTTTTTGGATTCGAGGAACCATACACCTTGAAAAGTGCAATTTATGAGCCTAAACAAGTGAATAAAATCCTGGCTATCCCAGATTCTTATAAGAAGTGTACACTCTGATTCGAACTCAAGACCTACTGTGTAGATGTGGCACCACACCACATTTCTTGAGGACAATTTAAAGACTTGTTTCAAAAATAATAAAGATTGATTTTTAAAATATTTTTTATTTAAAAATACAATAAAATAATTAAATTTGTTTTTTACTTGAGTTCATCAAAACAATCCAAAAAAATTATATTGAAACAAAAATAAATTATAATTTTTTTTAGAATCCCAATTTGACTGCGTTTCAAAACATTCAATCAACATATGGAATCAGAAGTCAAAAAAAGACAAAAATAAATCATTTTATTTTTCTTAAAAAAATTGCTTTCAAAATAATCGCGCGAAAGCAGGAGGGACCTCGCGTTATTATTGAAAGTGGATGACGATGCTCGTTCTTCTTGGAAGAAAAATATACAGAGAATCTTTGACTCAAATCAACGCTGTTTCAGAAGAAGAATATGGATTTGTTTGGTATTAGCAATTTCTTATGTGATTAGATTTCACGAGATGACTTTCTTATTTGATTAGATTTCACGAGCTGACTTGCTGCGTGATGTACTGAATTTTTTTATAATTTATTTTTTAGATATTATAATTAGTTATTTTAATATTTAATAAGTAAAATTATAATAAATAAAATATATTAAAATGAGTTTTTTTTCCCTGTTAAAAGGAATAGTGTGATTGAAATGGGAAATGATTCGTATATTATTTTTTTATGAGTTGTCTTTTTCTCCATTAATATTAGATCTGGAATATTATAAATAAAAATATTCTTATAAGAAATGAACTTAAAAAATTAAAAGTGCGATAAAGAAAAAATAAATAATTATTTTATTTCTTGATATAGGTTCGATGCCTTTATTTTTTCAGTAATTTTCTTAAAATTTTAAATAATTTATTTGTATTCATGTATCTGTACTATTAGCTTTGACTTTTAATTTTTATTAGAATTTTTATTTGTATTAGTAGACTAATTGTTTTGCTCAGATATGTAATATTATAAAAAAAATCTAAGACCATTAATATTTTTTACATATTAAAAATTTATTTATGGGTATGACGAAGTGGAGGGCAATTAACTTGTATATTTTTTTCATTGTAGATAAACTGCCCTAATTTTCTACCCGTTTCGTCTACGTATTACTTTGTATATTTTTTATTTATGTGATACTAGATATGAAATATCATACATAAAAAAACTGCAAAAGTCAACCTTGAAGAAAAATAATATCAACTTATGAATTATTTCGATTATAATTGTCATTATTATTATCATTATTGTTAAATTATCAAAGTTATTATAGATGTCATTATAAATATTATTAAAAATAATTCATATTGTAATTATTATTGTTCGTACTATCGATGACACGAGTTTCAGAATACTGATATTAATTATATTTAAAAAAAAACTCAGGGAATTTATTTATATATATATTATGTATAATTTTAAGAAGCTAATATTAAATAAATATCAAAATACATAATTAGTCTAGCATATTTATAAGAAAAAAAAACACTTACAAATAATCATTATCATTATTTTAAATGCTTTATCTATAATAATTAAAAAAATTTAACTCCTAAAAATATTAAGAGAAAAGCAATTAAAAAACAAAAGAAATGACAAAACAAAAAAAAAAATATTCATTTTTAAAAAATTATTTGACTTGAAGAATAAATAATAAAAAAAAGAGAAAAAAATAATAAATATCAATTTTCAAATGATCATCAATACAAATTAATATTTAAATATTAAATAAAAAGAACCTTAATAACAGTGGTAATAATGAAAATAAAAAATAAAAACTAAGAGCATGCACACATAAACATTGACAAAACAAGAACTATTTAAGAAATATATATAAAAAAATTAAAAAATTAAAATAAAATCCAATATTAAAAATACAAGGAACAAAATGAAAAACACATATATAATTAATGTCATTCAAAGGAAAAAATTTAGTTAGTAGTTCAATTCATTTTTTCCCTTCCACCTCCACCACATGCCGTGCCAGTTTAGAAGTTTGATTGAGGTTGCTTTTGAAAGTGCTTTTCGTTCAAAAATGCACCAAAATAATTTTTATTTTATTTTTTAAAAAATTATTTTTGATATCAGCACATCAAATTATCTAGAAACACTTTTCCAAACGCTTTTCCAAACACTTCTCTCATCTTCCACCAAAACCACAGTTTAATTCACCTTTTCGAATAGTAATGACACAACGAAAATCACAGTTCAAATTATTGTTCATTATTGTTTGAAATTGCAATCTCTTTTTGGCTATTTATAAAATAATAGTCGTGGCGCACGTAAGCTAGTTCAAACACTCAGTTATAAAAAAAATTATAAGTGAAAAAAACAGAAAAAACAATGTAAGAAATAGTGGGTCCAAGGATTATTCATGGCGCCTGTAACCTACCCCAGTTATAAAAAAAATATATATGTGAGAAAAAAATCGTGGTGCGTATAAATTGGGCGGGGCACTATAATTATATATAAAAAAAAAAGCCTGAAAAAAAAAAAGAGGAAAAACACATTTTCAAATAATAATAAACAATAAAAATTATAAAAAAAATAAGTTAAAAAATTTATCTTAATGCGCATAAATTGACCTGGATATATGAGGAATTAAAAAAAGAAGACGAAGACGACCAGAAAGAAAAACAAATCATGTCAAACAGTAATGAACAGTATTTTCACTGTTCAATATTCAAAAATCATTTTCGTTGGCAAGAGATTCGAACTGCTGAGGCCCAAGCCCGGACATGCCACCTTCACCATTGGGCAAGTGACTTCTTTAATGGGCTGTAGGATACAGCAAATTATTATATAATTTAAAATTTAACTATTCCAAAAATTATTCTCTACAGAGATTCGAACTCCCGCGCCCCAGGCGCGCTCTTACCACCAGGCCAAGCGACATATTTGGTTAGTTGTAGGATACCGATACCAATATTAATATTATATTAAATATAGCTTGTATGAAATGGTAGACTTTGCCCACCTAAAAACAGCCATGACACCTTAACCTGGTAGTCGATCATGTAGAAGTTTCTAGAATTGTAACTTTATAGAACGTAAAGATACTTGGTGTGGATTCCCCTTTTCTTTTTCCCCTTGAGCAATTTACATGTGGTTCAAAAGGGGGTGTTTAGTTTTTGTGCAAATAGTAAAAAAAATTGGAAGGTTAAATACGAAGATTGACTGATTAAGAGCAATGCTTACTTTTGGAAATGCAAAGATCATTTTGATCTTAGAGTCCAAAAATCTACCAAAACTATTGAATTTTCTTTTTAGAAGTGCTTATCAACAGACAAAACACTCAATGAACAAAATAACTTATCTTATTAAAATTGATATAAAATGAATTTATTTATATTTTGACATTGCAAAATATCATTTTAATGCCCGTTCTAGGATAGCACTCGGTCTCAAACTTTAAAAAACCCGCAGAAGTTTTCAAAAATATTGGAAGCCATGAGTTTTGCTTGTTGGACTGACGGTGGCAGTGCCATTAGAAATAAGGCGGCTCGTGAATGGCATGTCGCGAGACAAGAAACGATTTCACAGCGAGATGGACGTAGCTCTCCAAGAGCCTGCTGTGCGCGAAATTTTTTTAATATATTGATATAAGATTTAACTTTATAATTAAAAAAAATGTAATTTTAGTATATTTTTAAATTAAAAAAACTTTCAAAACGATGCAAGGTAAGCTCCATGGCCTATCTATGCACTCCTCTGTCTTCTTTTTCCTTAATTAGTTTTTAATTTTCAGTTCAAAGATCATGGCATCCAGGAAAATATGGATTGAATTTGAATAATCACAATCATGTCCTTGAAACATCATGTTAAGGGAAAAATATATTAAAAATAGTTTCAGTTTTAAGGATTTCTCCTAAAAACCCTTAATGAGATGAGCAATTCTTCGTTCACTTTTCCTCGTAGAAAAACAAAATGGAGACGCAGAGAAACTTGGAACTGCTAAGCAAAGAAAATGATCGATTAAAGGGAGAGAATGCCTCCTTTAAAGCGGAAGAAAAACTTAGCAATGTCAAGAACAAGAGATGAAGCAGCTTAGGAAAACAATTGTTCTGCTGAAGCAGAGGCATGATAAACAAAATACTCTTGTGGAGGTCCTTTCAGAGCGACTAGTAAGTGTTTATCTATTATTGAAAACTTAATAATTTGTTTTCTGGTTATTAATTCTTTTTCTGTAATAAAAATGAATATTGAGGAACCTTCCTGCTTTTATATCTATTGATGGATAATAACCCACAACCAAAAATAAATAAAAAACTTTTTTTGCGCAATTTCCATGCATCAGTAATTTAGGCTTATTGATAATCTTCCCATCCGAGGGATATAAATGAAATTCAAAGTATCAAACTCGAAAGGATTAGTAGATATTGATGAAATCCATTAAAATAACAAGCACCAGAGTCCATATCACTAGCTTGAATTCTGTTTCTGTCTCTCTTAACATGGAACTTTTTCTTTCTCTTGCTGACAGGCCGGTGCCAAGGATGCTGGTCTTCAGCGTGAAAATACACAGCTCAAAAGTAACATTGCTCCGTTAAGGAGTCATGTTAATGACCGAAACAATTTGGATAAACTCCAGCTTCAAGAGAAGGATGCACAACTAGAACATGAAAAGAGTTTGCTTGAAATGATGGTTCAAGCATTATGCGAGAAGATCAGCAATGAAAAGGGCCATGAAGGAGATCTTGCTGGGTAACCGATTCAATGCTGCTATGAACAATATGCAATTCATGTGAAGGGGAAAATTACGAAAAACAACCTTCAGTTGAAGCATACTTTGCATCTTTTGAACTGTTTTAACACTGCTCATAAGCACACACCTCAAACAACGCATATGTTGAGGAAACTGTGGATCGGTGTGGTAAGGTAGTTGATCGATGTATAGCAAACCATATTATGATTTATAGGGCGAGACACAAGACCCAAATATCATTCTTCTTCAAAGCTTGTATATATTTCACCATCCATAGCCAAAAGTCATTTAAGGTTGCTTAACAAAAGAATTGAAACCTCGAGGCTCTTGTGGCGCAAAAACCTAATAAAACTGAGAAAAAGGTAAAATCATCAACGTATAATAAGATTTAAATTTACTAGTTTTCCCTCTGGTAATTATTGGATAACATAAAAACACGATTCAAAACAGGAGAGGATGACAACAAATCAGGAGAGGCAAAGTACACATTATTATTAGACTAAAAAAAACCATAGAAAGTAATATCATGTGTTGAGTTTTGAATTCAGTACTGTATATCATTGCCCATATTGTCACAAGAATAGTGAAATCCCTTGTAAATAGGGCTATAACCTAAAAAGACACAAGAAGAGATTTTGGGAGATAATTTGTCACAAGCATAATCTCGCGAAGAACGAAATTATAAACATCCAAAGGTGTGAAACATTATTAGGGGTGTTTTCCAAAGATAGTTGGGGGGTTTGCCATCAGGATATGTGAGGGGAGTTAGCTGATGAGATAAACAACTGTCTATAAAGAAAGCCTCGATCCAAAAAGGCAATGGAACATAATGGTGAGACCTATTTTAGTAACCTCTCGGTGTTTTACATTCAGCAATCATATGTTCACTCGGTGTATAAGAGCAAGCATTTCTGAACATAATGCCACAAAATATGAGGTGGGGATAAAATTTGTTTTGCTGTTTTTTTGTGTTTAATCTTTACCCAAACCCCTTTTGATGACTCAAGATTGATTTGCATGAGTTTCCTCTATATGTTTCCTTTTGAGAGAGTGTTAAATGGCTCCACCCTTTTCTTCCTAGGACTTTTCAGCATGGATTATTATTAGTCACGGTCTTTTCATCTCCTACACAATCGTGTGTCATCTTAAAATATTCAGATACGGATCGGGCTGCAAATCCAGATACACTTTCCCCATGGTATACCAAGTTCATTGAGCATGAACAAATCCTTTCCATAAAATGGTTAATGCAACTGCAAACCCGTCATGAATCAATCAATTTGTATATGAAGGAATTAAGTCCTTGTGATGGGAGGCCTTTTCTCATTATATATATATATATATATATATATATAGAAAAGCCTCCCATAATATATATATATATATATATATATATATATATATATATATATATATATATATATATATATATATATATTACTTGTCTTTGATTACTTATTCGATATGGTATAAATTCTATAATATTCCCACTTGTTTGCAGCCTTCTTAGGGTCCGTCAAGTGGCTTGATTTTTGTTGAGTCATTAAACCCCTTAAAGTTCTGATATCATAACAGAGCTTATGATTGGAAGTTCTTTATTATTGTACTGTCGTAAAAATCGATTACAAATGGTACTAATATACTTACATATATTTATATATATGAGATATAAAACCCTAGTATATAATCCATGAGCTTAGTATATAAACCAACTAGCTAGTATTGTGCGTGCACAAGCATGGTTAATTTATCAGTCTTGTTCTTGCTTCTCCACTGGGAGCTTGCTTGAGCTCAGGTTCTGCTTCTCCAAAAATTAGTGCCCTGAAACATGATATTTAACAAACGAAAACATTAGCAAATAAAAACATTCCGGGCAAAAGAAAAGATGAACCAAAAAAATGCAGTTCAAATCTCTAAGTGATATTACATATCAATATCATATCCTCTCCTACGTCTCAATTTATCGTGATCATAAAATAAAACAAATATTTTTGGAGAATCACAAACCGCAAGATTTGAGTCAGTGCGGCGTCCTTTGGGGCATCATTCTCTGATCTTGCTTTGACAATTTGAAACATGAGGTCAAGCCTGACTTGATTTGCAGCGCTCTGCTTGGAGATTATATTAGTTTCCTCTTTCAGTTTGGCAGTCTCTATGCTTATTTCTTCAAATTTTTCCCTCACTTCTTTTTGTCCAGCTCGTATGCGTTCCTGGCCCTCGTTGATCTTCACCATGTCAGCTCTTATCCTTTTCATACTCCTTGTTAGCTTGCCGTCTCTTAATTTTCTTTTCTGTTAAACAATAATATTGAGGAATAATATATATTAGCAATTCTAGCATAACAGTGGTATCTAAGTGGTCTTTGGTTATTAGTTTCCTGGAACTACACTGATACCCAAGTTCTCAACTCCATACCGATTCGTGTTCTAAAACAAATAATGAAGCTCAATGATCAATAACTTATTGAAAAAAATTCATTCTAAAACAGAACGCAAAAACATAACCTTAATATTTTTTTTGAAGTCGAATAAAATTACAAAAATATCATTAACAATGTCAGACCTTTCTAAACTTTGACCACCCTAAAATTTAACTTCAAACTGTTTGTCACAGTTTTGTTTGACTCAATGATCAAATTAAGATAAATGATTAAAAATCAAAATGTTATGGCTAAATTTTGAACTGAATTTACGGAATGAGCAAGGATTCTAAATAAAATAAAACTTGTTTTAGTTTGTTATGTTTCTTAAACTTAAATAAAATATACTAGTTATTCTGAACGAAACATGATAGAATCGACAAATTTGATAATATCTATGTTGTATTTTAGTAGTTCATTAAGATTGAAAAATCAAATATGAAAAGAGAGAATACAAGTTTGGTTGAAGAAAGAAAGAAATTTTTAATATAGTATGCAATTGAGTTTTGTTTTTTTAAAAAAAAACAAGAGGTACAAGAGAGGTAGAAGGGAATGTTATTTTTATCTACAATGTTCTTCCTTTTCCTATTAAAACACCAATAAAGTTGTTATCTTTTGAAAACAAGAGGTAAAAAGAAATGTTATATTATCTCCAATATTTTTCCTTCTTCTATTCCAAGAAGATAGCAAAATGATAATAAATCCAATACACCTGCTAAGAAAACCCTGAGGAATGTGGCTTAACTGGTTAGCCTCTGGGTTTATTTCCCAGATATCAGTCAGGGTTACTAAAGATTTTAATTAATTATTAATTTCAAGACTTGTAAAATTAGTTAAAATACATGTGAATTAGCTTGGATACTCACGTTCCAAACAAAAAATGATAAGAAGAATTAAAAGCGAAGAATAGCACTTGTAATATGCACAAACCTTGCCTCGATCTGCACCTCGACCATTCGTTATCGGGACATTCTTTTTCCAGGATCTGATTGCAGCTTAATGTTTCTTGCCAGGTGATTGTATCATTATATATGATATCACCTCCAAAACGAGACGCGGATTGGAATGTTGTAGGAAATTTACCTTTTTTATTATGAATAAAATCACTTAATTTAGTGCATAAACCTGCGTTTCACAAAATTGCTGTTTCCATGCATTTCGATCTGGGAGAGGGTCGGGGGACTGTAATTTACCGAGCGATATCGCTCTACGACCACACGTAAACAAAAGAAATCGCCTGGCCATCGTAGAGGACGCTCTAATTGTGTTCTCCGACGACTTCATTCGAGGAAGTCAACTAGCAAGAGGTGTTGTCCTACCATACCATTACCATAATAAATAATAAATCGTTCGGCTTCTTATTTAGTGATGGGGCAGCTCTATCCTTTTATTATTATTGTAAAATAATCTAAAAGATATCAGTAATATATTTTCTGACAAAATAGTGTGAATTGTAATAATATGTTTTTGGGTTAGGTTGGGTTGGTTTTCGGGTCGGTCTGGTTAATTGATTTATTCATTTTTTTAATATTTATTTATACAGTAAAATAACTATTTTATCTCTTAAAAAAAAATTGTTGCTCCACGGGCATTTCATATTTTTTTTTAAAATGGTTAAATACTAATTTGCCCCTATATAAGACAAAAAAAAAAATCTGGGTGGGAGGGGTGTCAGGAATTTCTTATTTTTTTGAAAATGACTAAATACTAACATGCTCCTAGTAAGACAAAATTGGAGTTTTGGTTGTAGGAGTGTTCGGGTAATTGACCACTTTTTATTATTTGTTGAATATTGTGCCCTCGTGTGCCACACATGGCCAACGGTATTCGGCCTCACGCCTGCTTTGGAAGGCGTGTGTGGAGACTTACGGTGTCGGAAAATGATCATCTAACTTCTCACCTGATGAGCCACCGCGTCCTCTTCCTCATGGTATGGCGCGTCGTGTCCCACGGTGTTTAGTTTAGCGTTGGTAGTAAGTTGAAAGTTATTTTTTCCTTTTCTCTTTCCTGCATGTAAAAGTACAAGACAAACCCCCTGTTTCATGGGGTTTTCATTTTAGTCCATCATCTTATAATTTTTTTTCGTGGTTCTGATTTCAGTTATATAATTTTTTATTGTTTTCAATTAGGCCCTTCGATTGACATTGATTATATATTCATGTTTCAATTCAGTCTTCATTCTTTAAATTTTCAAATTGGTTTTAAATTCCTTAATATATTTGATACATAAGTTTTGACTTTTTATTTTTTTTCTTTGATTGAAATTGATCATATATTTGGTTTTCATTTCGATCTGTATACTTTTAATTTTTTATTTTAATTCCTTTATTTTTTTATATTTCTTAAATAATCCATATTTTTGTCCATGTTTATATATATGTACTCTTTTCTTTGGTTTTTAATTTTTATTATTTTCTTTTTTGTTGAGGTAGTATTTTTTTTGAAAAATTTTGTTCTTAAATTTTAGTTTATGTTTGTGATCATTTGAAAATTGATATTTCTAAAAAAAATTCTTTGTTCTTTGTTTTGTTTTGTTTTTTATTATTTCCACGTCAAATGATTGTTTTCGCTAATATTTTTTTTATCATTTTGGGCGAAATGTTTTAAAAAAATAGTTCGGCTGAAATGTTTCGTATTAGGTAAAAAAATGAGACAAAATATCATTGTTTTTATCTCATTTTAAATATCAGTGTATACCAAAAATACCGGGCAAAATACCCCGGAATCACTTTGGATGTACCGTTTCGGCTAACGGAAAAAATTCATTCCAGCGCCTCTCTCACTGGCCAAAAATTGTTGTGCCCTCTGTTTGATGTGACCTAAATTTCACTTATTTATAACTTTATGTGTGTGTCTATTCATATATATATATATATATATATATATATATATATATGAATAATATATCCTCAAAACAATACGCTGAAATACTCTTGAACCAAAATATTTTGTAACACATCCTTAATATAAAGAAATAGAAGTTTCAAACCACGCCTGACACGGACTCCTGCGTTCACACTCACACACGCACGTATATATACCAATAAATGTTTCGGTGAATACCTGCTTCAAGAGTCTTGATCTTTTAAAAACTTCATACACTGAGGGAGGAGCATTATACTCATCATTTTTATTTTAAAAATATTTAAAAAAAACATGGCAAAAAATCCATTTTAGCAGGAACACGCGGCCGGTTTTTCTCTTCCAAGTTTCTCTTATTAGATTCTTAGCCGTCAAATAGTCGTCGCAAGGTCGGTAAAGTAGATTAGGGTTAGTTAAGTCCTTTGCTTTAGGCTTATTTGTCTTAATGTCCCTCAACTTTGTCCCTTTTCGCATTATCCATTGAACAAAAAATATCCCAAACTTTCACCCCCAACCCCTGACCTTGTTGATTGTGCTCCCTCGAGCTGCTGGTTTTATCACTCCATCGAATTACCTACAGATGCGTGTTCATGAGCCCCAGCCATGATAAGCATTGGCTCTAGAAAATTAAGAGCAAAAAAAACCAAACCAAGTGTATAAATTTAAACATGCATGCCCCAATTGAAAAATATATCCATACAAGAGGGATACATCGTCGATGATTTATAACAAAAAAAAGTAAACCGTTACTACACTCAAAAACACTCTCTAATTCTCATAAATTCATTTCATTTAGAAAAAGAAACTATAAACAGGAACTTAATGAGGAGCAAATATAGATAGTGGTCTTGTAAAATCAAGTGAAGTGTGAGGATAATAAACCTAAAACCTTAAAAATATTATATGTTTCGTCTATTACCATAAATACAAGAAAACAAGTGAAGAACAAAGGAAAGAGTTATGGAAAAATGAAGAGTACGTGACAAATAATAAAAGCAAGAATGATAAACTGAATGCAATTGCATAAACAGATTGGTCAACCTTGACAACAATTATGTTGTACTTTTTACATTGATATAGAGTTTAAATATTGTATAAATATGTAATTTTAATCTTATACCGTTATTGAAAACAATGATATTTTAATAAAAATTAAATTTCTCTATCGATACTTACATGAATTTTAAGCTAAAATGCACCATTTGCTTAATAATTTTATTAACTGACTATATTCTAATCAAAACTCTTCTAATTGTTGTTTTAGGATTAAAGTAACAATACCTTTCAACGGGCAAATTAGATGTTTCATTAATAATAACAAATGTTAAAATTAATTATATACAAATAACCAACAATATAATTGAATGTGTAAAGTAAAAGATAAGAAAAATACATGATTTTTAACGTGGTTTGACAAGTCTACATACATATCTCAAGCATCAAATCGATCCTGAAAATGTATTTTTTTAACTAATATAAGCCAGCCAAAGATTACAATTTTCTTAATGAATTATCGTAAAACCCTTTTTCATCACTTGGAAAGAAAAAAAACTCACTTCAAGAGTTTTCATTTTAGTGATGTATCTCACCAATAACCAAGAGTTTTAACTCAAACTCTTAAGGGTTTATAATTGTTTAAATATAACAACTCTCTCTCAAAGAGTAGATAGTATAACTGAAACCTATGATCTCAATAACACATATGAAGAATAATAGTGTTTTAAGTGTGGTGAGTGTGGGAATTTATATTAATGTGCTAGAATATAAAGGTTCATTTTAGCACAACCTTAGAGTATGTTAGGATTGATGAAGTTAGTTGTGTTTTTTAGATTGTCTCTACAAATTATATGTTTTGAATCCTCTCTTATTTTTGCAAGAATAAAACCTATTTATAAGTTTTCAAAAAAAATTAGTCGTTAAAATCTCACTAATAACTTAAGTGATCAACCGGTTCAAATTAGTCAAGCTAATATAACAATCGATTCTCACAAATTTCTAGGTGTTCATCCTTGATGAACAAGTAGTCAACTATTTTGTTTGATATCACTAAACAATCAATTGGTTCATGTAAAATTCTAGTTCTAACAATTTTAAACCTGATTTTTTTATAACTATTTTATCGATCTTTTTAAATGTAAAAGTAAAGTGTGTACATTTATTTTATTTAGTGTTATCAGGTATGCTAAAAAAATTTACATATGAGCACTAAAATAAATACTTGGACTAAGTTGTAATTTTGTTTTCTTCCTGAACTTAGCCCATGCTTGTTGATGTATCCTTTATATAAAATTTATTTAACTCTTATTATCAACAAAAAAATAATATTGTAACAATTTTTATATTATTGCTATCATTATGTGTGTGTGTGATCGAAAGTTCAATACAAACAGAGTCATTAGTTCATTGCTCTTCTCCAATTCACATGTAAATGTTTGTTTTTATCTAGACAACGGGAAGAGTAAAAACAGTACTATAAAATTAACGATGAGCAAATTCTTTTCTTGAAATCTAGGCATGAACCTAGAAACTCATCATTCACCAACAACAAGATAGTACTTTATTGTGTATGTTCCTCTTCTTGGTTCCTGTCATTGTTTATCTTCAAGCATAAAGCTTCAACAATCTTTTCGAGCGTGCTCTTATCACGTTGTAGCTGTTCGTTACTTTCTTGAAGCTGAAGTATAATTGAGCTGTCCTTATTGTTAGCACAACTCGTTAATTGAACCAGTCGAGATTTTAGAAGAGTATTTTCACGTTGAAGATCTATACTTTGGGACCTGCCCTGCAAAATGAAATGCAGATAATGGTGAGATATTGATGAATCAATTAGATTAAGAAATGAAAAAGAGAGAAACTTACTAGCTGCGCTGTGAGAACCTCCACAACAATATTTTGTTGACCAAGACTGCCTTCCAATTGACGAACTTTTTGCTGAAGATGCTTATTCTCTTCTTCTTGAGACTTTAAAGCATCATCATTCCTATCAGATTCTTCTTTTAAACGATTAATTTCTGTCTTTAGACGATTATTTTCTGCCTTGGTAATTTCTCTCTCTTCCTGAAGAGAGTGTGCACGTAAAATGAAAGGAAGAAGACAAATTGAGCAAGTCAAGATAAGTAGATGACAGTGCTGTCTAGGAGAGAGATAATTGGTCTCACCTTGCATTTTTCCCGGTATGCCTTGTCGGCCATTCTTTTCTTTTCAGATTTCAGAAAATCAAAGCCTTCGGGAGATTTTCTTCTCCGATTATTAGGGCAAGATGTTTCTGGAGCCTGAAAACTTCCCTGTTGAGCAGACATGTAATCAAATGTTTGGTGACTTTTGTAATTCATTTCCAGATCAGTAGTGGCTTTGTTTGTTGAAGAACCAGAACTTCCTGGTTGAACTTGTAGGCTATCAAGTGCGTGATGATTGTTATCATTTACTTCAAAATCAGTATCTGCTGTGCTCAGATCCTCTGAAAACCCAGGTTGGGCCGATAAGTGATTGAATCTTTGATGATCGTTACCATTTATTCCGACCCTGTTTTTCCCCTGAGAATCTTCTGGTTGGGCTGAGAAGTAATCGATCGTGTGATTATTTGGGACTGTGTTCAGTCCATCTAGTGTCAACGTGGTTGTTGAATCTGTTCTCACAGAAAAACATTTACAATAACAACTTCGTTTAGAGAAACTCAAAAGTAACAAGCACGCTATGAAGCTACAAGTACTCAATCCAAAGTAAGATTTGTACGCCTGTGCACGCCCGCCCACACATGGATATGATACATCAGATTACGACGGGGAATTCACCCTAAAATAGTTTAGAGAATACAAAGTAGAAGCTGGAATTATACGATCAGAACCCAAGATTTGCTGAAAAGTTCTTCAAGGATGAAATTTTACTCAGTTCAATTCCAAATCTAAGCAAAACAAAACCTCTTTTTTTCAGGAAGTCTTAATCAAGAACTTAAACCTTGATTTATCTGAAACTTGCAAATATTACAGGTACTCGTGTTGTTTCCTACTTATATTTAAAAATAAAGTCTACTGACTTCGCATATGCATCTTACCAAATAGCTTCTGCCAAAAATTGCCACCATCCATTGGTTTCTACTTTATGCAGGCAGCTGGCAAGGGAAAGCAAAACGATGATTGACTTTGCTTTACTTACACTATTAGATCGAGGGAGAGAAGACAGGGGACAGTAAGAAAAACGACAAGTAGCATTATAAAATAGTTCTTACTCTCGCGTTAATTCGCAACTCAAATCGCGCGAAAGAGGTCCGAACCTCGCGTCTATTCGAAAAAGGATGTCATTGATCGCGGCGCGTAAACAAAACATAATGAATTATTATTACAGTTTATAGTGTGTTTTATCTTATCCTTGTAGTTTTAAATATTTCTGCATGGATTGGTGTTTGATTTAAAGAAAATAAATTGTTTTGTCGTTATGATATAATTTAAAGACTTGTTTCGAACATGATAAAGATTGATTTTTAAAATATTTTCTTTTAAAAACATAATAAAATAATATATTTTTTTTCATTTCTATTTAAATTGTTTTTGACTTGAGTACATTGAAACAATTTTAAGAAAATAAAAGTTTTTAGAAGCACAATTTGACCGCATTCCAAAACACTCAAATCATTATATGGAAAAAAATGAAAAAAAAAAGGACAAAAATACAGTCATTTAGATTTTCTTAAAAAATATTGCTTTCAAGTTTGATTCTTTATTTTTTTTAGTTATTTATATTTTTTATTTTAATTATGTATTAAATATTATGTTGATTAGAATTTTTAATTGATAATTTATTCTAATTTGTTTTTAATATGGTTACCTCTCTATCAAACAATTATTTCCACATCCAGATGATTTATTTTGCAAGATATTGTTCAGATTTTTCTTTTTTCTAAAGATTAAGAGTAAAATTGTAGAATAGAAAAACAATAATGGGTGCATGAACGAGAGTGTGGTTAAATTTGTTTTTGAAAGTGATTTTTATTATGAAATATATCAAAATTATTTTTTTTAATATTAATAATCTAAAAACACTAAAAAAAAATCTAACATATAAAAAATTTTCAAATGTTTTTAAAAATGTTTTCTAATGAAATTACTAAACCGGCCATGAATCCTGAAGGGAAGGATAACACTCGGTCGCAGAAGTTTTCAAAATGAGATTTGCTTGTTGGACCGACGGTGGCTGTGCGATAAGGTGGCCCATGAAAGGTATGTCGCGAGACAAGAAACGATTTGACAGCGAGATGGACGAGCTCTCCAAGAGCCTGCCGTGTGCGAACTTTTTTTAAATGAAATAGTTTTAATATATTGATATAAGATTTAACTTTATAATTAAAAAAATGTTATTTTAATATATTTTTAAACTTTATAATAAAAAAAGTGTTATTCTGATATATTTTTAAATTAAAAAAACTTTCAAAACGCTATCTAAACAAGCTGACGTTTCAAACGTCGCTTTTGTTTATCTTTCAAGTGTTTTACGAAACCAACGATGTCCTGTCACATTCCTAGTGTTACCCACGATTTCGCTTGAACTGACCAAAAATAACTTGTCTTCAGCCCGCTTATACAAACCTAGGCCCACCCTCTCTCGACCACGGTCAAATTTACAAAAAGCGAAGCTAGCTGCCTCATGCTCCAAATGTTTTTATCGACTCAGCTGTTCTGGCTGCCGTTAGTTCTTCAGCTGGTTGGCTCATGAGCTTCAATTGCTTTTATTTCCCCCCAGAAATTAAGCAAACGATGGATTACGAAAGTCCCTGGCAAGAGTTCCTTGAAGCATCTCTACCACCACCTGATCTGCTACCTCCACCTGAATTTGAAGCTTATAAGGGTAAGTCTATTTCTCCCATATAGCGTCGAAGATTTATTTCTTTCTTTCTAACACCTGAGGGAGGTTGGGTCTCGGTCTTTTATAAGCTTCATACACTGAGGGAGGACCACTATACTTGTCATTGACAGCAGTGGAAACCGATCAAAAGGCATGGCGAAATCAGCAAGCCTTCAACCACTTCTACGCAGCTCGACCAGGTAGTTCTCGGTCTTCGAATATAACTGAAATTGACAAGAAAGGAGAGGAGAAAGAAACAACTAGAGATCAGGTTGCAAAGAAAAGAATGAGTGACAGGGCATATCGTGAACGATGCAAGGTAAACACCATGGCCTATCTATGTACTCCTTTGTCTCCTTTTTCCTTTATTAGTTTTTTTAATTTTTTGTTCAAAGATCATGGCGATTGAATTTGTATCAACATCTACAAGAGCGATATTAATATTTCCCAAAAACTCATGGTGCCTCCATTTTTTCATTTTTCTTTTTGAAAAAATCAGCACTTAATCTTTGATAGAAATCATGGTCTTTCTGCGAAAATGAATTTAAAGAAAACGTGGATGGGAAATTTGAATAATCATAATCTTGTCCTTAAAACATCATGTTAAGGGAAAAATATATGAAATATATTTTCAGTTTTAAAGATTTCTCCTAAAAACATTTAACGAGATGAGCAATTCTTCGTTCACTTAAACATTGCTCTTTGAGTAGAAAAATGGATCGTTACATTTTTCGCTCAGACTCGTCAAGGAAAAAGAATTGAGAAACTTTCACTTTTCCTCGTAGAAAATCAAAATGGAGACCGAAAGCAACTTGGAACTGCTAAGCAAAGAAAATGATCGATTAAAGGGAGAGAATGCCTCCTTTAAAACGGAAGCTGCTCGGACTGGAAAAACTTTGCAATCTCAAGAACAAGAGATGAAGCAGCTTAGGAAAACAATTGTTCTGCTGAAGCAGAGGCATGATAAACAAAATACTCTTGTGCAGGTCCTTTCAGAGCGACTAGTAAGTGTTTATCTATCATTGCAAACTTATTAATTTGTTTTTTGGTTATTAATTATTTTTCTGTAATAAAAATGAATATTGAGGAACCTTCCTGCTTATATCTATTGATGATTAATTACCCACAACCAAAAAACCCTTTTTTTGCGCAATTTCCATGCATCAGTAATTTAGGCTTATTGATAATTTTCCCATCTGAGGGATATAAATGAAATTCAAAGAATCAAACTCGAAAGGATTAGTAGATATTGATGAAATCCATTAAAATAACAAGCACTAGAGTCCATACCACTAGCTTGAATTCTGTTTCTGTCTTTCTTTTAACATGGAACTGCTGCATGATTGACTATTTGCATTGCCTTTAGTAGAGATTTCTCCAGCCCTTCATGTACTAATGGTTTAAACCTTTCTATCTTGTAATCCATGTTTGGAAAGCAGAGAACCAACCTCCTACTAATTTTAGACTTCATGTCTACGTCGATGCAATGACATATACTTTTTTTGGATTTAAAGAACAATTGTTACACTTTTATTTGCTTGTTCACTAACAAATTTTATCTATACCTTACTATTGTTTATTTTCTTTCTCTTGCTGACAGGCTTGTGCCAACGATGCTGATCTTCAGCGTGAAAATACACAGCTCAAAAGTATCATTGTTCTGTTAAGGAGTCAAGTTAATGACCGAAACAGTTTGGATAAGTTGCAGCTTCAAGAGAAGAATGCACAACTAGAACGTGAAAAGAGTTTGCTTGAAGTGATAGTTCAAGCATTATGCGAGAAGATCAGCAATGAGAAGGGCCATGAAGGAGACCATGATGGTGATGAAGTTGGTTGCTTAATTTAGGGTGTTTACTGAGTCTTTTCTGTTAGAATAAAACTCCTAGTCTATAGGGTTGTCCTAGTTTCTAGGAGTGTTGTTATTTTAAATCTAATCTTGTGAGATTCCTCACAATGCTGCGTTCTTATTGTTTTCTGTTGGCTATTTAAAAGCCACTCGAATGTTTCAATAAAGGAAGTAATCTTGACCACTTTGTGCAGACCTTAAGCAAGCTGTTGTTCTTGTCTTCATCAAGTGTAACGAAGTGGTATCAGAGTCAGGTTGAGAGAATCCTGAGTGTGAGAGTTTAGGAATAGCAGTATCCTAAATAGCAAGAGAGAAACACTCTGAGAAACACACCGTGAGTGGAATTTGTGAGAATAACAAAAGAGAAATACCGTGAGAAACAATGCGAGAGAAATTTATGAGAAAAACAAGAGAGAAACAGAGTGACTGAGAGATGGCTTCTGAAGGGCAAAATTTATTGAGTATTCCTAGGTTCGATGGAGACTACAATCACTGGAGCCTGTTGATGGAGAATCTTCTGAGATCAAAAGAATACTGGAGCTGCATTGAAACTGGTTTTACAGAACCTGATGAAGGAGAGACACTGACTGCTGCACAAAGAAGAAACCTTGAGGATTGTAAACTCAAAGATCTAAAGGTTAAAAACTATCTTTTCTACTCAATCGATAAGTCAATCTTGAAGACCATCCTTCAGAAAGACACTGCCAAGCAGCTGTGGGATTCGATGAAAACAAAATATCAAGGGAATATGAGAGTCAAGCGTGCTCAACTCGAGGCATTATGTAGAGACTTTGAGGTGCTAGAAATGAAGATTGGCGAATCAGTCATGAATTATTTCTCCAGAGTCATGGTGGTAGCTAATGATATGCGAAATTATGGAGAATACATGCAGGATGTGAAGATCGTAGAAAAGATTTTACGTACTCTTACAGACATTCAATTACATAGTCTGTTCCATAGAAGAGTCCAAATATATTGATCTTCTTTCTGTGGATGAGCTACAAAGCTCACTGATTGTGCATGAGAAGAAATTTTGAAGAACTAACACTGAAGATCAAGCCTTGAAAGTTATAATTGATGAGGGACAAGGCAAAGGAGGACGTGGCAGGAATACCTATAGAGGAAGAGGACACAGGAGAGGGCGTGGATTTGTCAACAAAGCTATAATAGAGTGTTATAGATGTCACAAGCTTGGTCACTACAAATATGAATGTCCAACTTGGGAGGCTAATTATGTTGAAGCAGATGAAGAATTGTTATTAATGTCTTTAGTGGAGATGTTTGGTTTTTGGACTCGGGTTGTTCAAATCATGAGTGGAGATGCAGAAAAATTCTGTGAATTGAAAAGGGGATTTAAGCAACAAGTCAAGCTCGGCAATAACACCAGAATATCTATGGAAGGGAAGGGAAAGATGAAACTAAAATTGAATAACATTAGTCATATCATCATTGATGTGTTCTATATGCCAGAATTGCAGAACAACCTACTAAGTGTGGGACAAATGCAAGAGAAGAGTCTTGCTTTTTTTCTTTCATGCTGGAGTGTGCAAGATTTATCACCCAGAGAGGGGCATGATCATTCAAACCAGTATGTCTGCAAATAAAATATTCATATTATTAGCAAATACACAAGAGAGAAATGATGTATGCTTCCACACAAGCTCACCGAATATCACTCAGCTGTGGCATAGCAGGTATGGCCATTTGAGTCATCGAGGTCTGGAAGATCTCCAGACCAAGAATATGGTGTGAGAATTGCCACAACTTGCTCCTACCACAGAGACGTGTGCTGATTGCCTTGTTGGAAAACAACATCGAAACAACTTGCGCCTACCTTTATTTGCCTGCTCACTAACAAATTTTATCTATACCTTACTATTGTTTATTTTCATTCTCTTGCTGACAGGCCGGTGCCAACGATGCTGATTTTCAGCGTGAAAGTACACAGCTCAAAAGTAACATTGTTTTGTTAAGGAGTCAAGTTAATGACCGAAACATTTTGGATAAACTCCAGCTTCAAGAGGAGAATGCACAACTAGAACGTGAAAAGAGTTTGCTTGAAGTGATAGTTCAAGCATTATGCGAGAAGATCAGCAATGAGAAGGGCCATGAAGGAGACCATGCTGGTGATGAAGTTGGTTGCTTAATTTAGGGTGTTTACTGAGTCTTTTTTGTTAGAATGAAACTCATAGTCTAAAGGAGCATATATATGGGAAATTTGTTTTTTGGTTATTAATTATTCTTGTGTAATAAAAATGAATGTTGAGGAACCTTCCTGCGTTTATATCTATTGATGGTTAATTGCCCACATCTCAGAAGGGCCATGAAGGAGACCATGCTGGGTAATCGATTCAATGCTGCTATGAACAGTATGCATTTCACGTGAAGGGGAAAATTACGAAAAACAACCTTCAGTTGAAGCATACTTTGCATCTTCATCTTTTAAATTTTACACTTCGTATCCTGCTCTTCATATTTCTGAACTGTTTTAACACAGCTCATAAGCACACACACCTCAAACAACGCCTATGTTGAGGAAAATGTGGATCGGTGTTGTAAGGTTGTTGATCGAAGTATACTTCTTAAGCAATATAACTATAGAGAAAGGCTTTCTTAACATCCAAGTGACTACACTGGATAGGATAATTCGAAGTGTAGCAGGGTATACAACAAGGCTGAACATATCTGTAAAATCAAGTATAAGAAAATGAGATGATCCTTTGGCCACAAGCCTTATGACATCTAATGGAACCATCAACAATGAGTTTGGTATTAAACATCCAATATTATGATTTATAGGGCGAGACACAAGATCCCAAATATCATTCTTCTTCAAAGCTCGTGAGTTTTTGATGTTTCTTCAAATATATATTAATCTTTTTTTAATTCTTGTTTTTTGCATGTATCCTAGTCTTATTGCTTCTTAGTTGGATTGTAGGCAAATACTATGCTTCTTGTTTTAGCTTTTCCTCTTCTTGCTTTTTTATTTTGTCTCGAGAGTGTGTTTCATTGAGGTGTCTGTTCTTTATTTTTTGTTTTTTGACTTTATTGTTCGCGGTTTGTTTTATTATTTGATCTTTTTATATATTTACTTGAAAAAAAAAAAAGGTTGTTTAACAAAAGAATTGAAACCTCGAGGCTCTTGGGTAACATGGATGGTAAGATCATCAACGTATAATCAGATTTAAATTTATTAGTTTTCCCTCTAGTAACTATTGGGTAACATAAAAACAGGAGAAGATAACAACAAATCAGGAGAGGCAAAGTACACATTATCATTAGACTCAAAAAAATCATAGAAAGTAGTATCAGGTGTTGAATTTTGAATTCAGTACTGTATATCATTACCTATATAAAAAAAGTTAGTCTCATAAAATTGGAAACATATATTTGTAGAGTCTTACGATCAGAATAGTTAAATCCATTGTAAATGGGTGTATAACCTAAAAAGACACGAGAAGAGAATTTGGGAGGGAAATTGTTACAAGCATAATCTCGCAAATAAAGAAATTATAAACATCCAATAAGGCAATGGAACAATGATGGGACCTATTCTAGGTGTTTTACTTTCAGATGGGATCGGGCTGGACATTCAGATACAAGTTGTTCATCAACTTTTTTCTGATTCCCCTGGTTGGTATACCAAATTCATTGAACACGAACAAATCCTTTCCATACAATGGTCAACGCAACTGCAATCCCGTCATGGATCATACAATTTGTTTATCAAGGAATTAGGCTCTTGTGATTGGAGGCCTTTCCTCATTATATATATATATATATATATATATATATATATATATATATATTGTTTGTTTTATAATGCTTATTCGATATGGGATAAATTCTAAAATTTTCCACTTATTTGCCGCCTTTTTTGGGGTCCGTCAAGTAGCTTGATTTTTGTTGAGTCATTCTGATATCATAAAAGAGCTTATGATCGGAAGTTCTTTTTTATTGTAATGCAGTAAAAATACATTATTTTATATAAATATAACAGTGTGTGTGTGAGATATAAAACCCCAGTATATAAACTATGAGCTTAGTATATAATCCACCTAACTCATATTGTGCGTGCACATCATGGTTAATTTATTAATCTTGTTCTTGCTTCTCCTCGGGGAGCTTGCTTGAGCTCAGGTTCTGCTTCGCCATTAATTAGTGACCTGAAACATGAATTTAACAAACGAAAACATTAGTAAATAAAAACATTCTGGGCAAAAGAAAAGAAGAAGAAAAAAATGCAGTTCAAATTTCTAAGTGATATTATCAATATGATATCCTCTCCTAAGTCCCAATTTATCGTGATCATAAAATAAAACAAATATTTTTGGAGAATCACAAACCGCAAGATTTGAGTCAGTGCGGCGTCCTCTGGGGCATCATTCTCTGATCTTGCTTTGACAATTTGAAACATGAGGTCAAGCCTGACTTGATTTGCAGCGCTCTGCTTGGAGATTATATTAGTTTCCTCTTTCAGTCTGGCAGTCTCTTCGCTTATTTCTTCAAATTTTTCCCTCACTTCTTTTTGTCCAGCTCGTATGCGTTCCTGGCCCTCGTCGATCTTCACCATGTCAGCTCCTATCCTTTTCATACTCCTTGTTAGCTTGCTGTCTCTTAATTTTTTTTTCTGTTTGACAATAATATTGAGGAATAATATATATTAGCAATTCTAGCATAGCAGTGGTATCTAAGTTGTCTTTGGTTATTAGTTTCCTGGAACTACACTGATACCCAAAGTTCTCAACTCCATACCGATTCGTGCTCTATTTTTTAATCGAAATAATATGTTGTGATTTTAGAGTGTTTAAGTGCTGTTTTGGAATTGTATTACTACTCCATACCGATTCGTGCTCTATTATTATATATAATCTAAAATACTGATTAAATAAATATAATTTAAATTAAAAGATAAACTAATTTCAAAGCATGTAGTTCACATTTCAAACACAAATAAAAGTTAAACCAATATTACTTGATCAACTCGATTGGTCCAAAGACAACTTTGGACAGCTAGTAAGAATATAGTTTGACTTTAAAAACCAAATTTAAAATGATATTTTTTTAAAAAAAAATATTGAGACGATAACATGTTGGATTTATCCAAATTGACAATTAGCAAGATGATAATTTAACATTTCAAATCTGTGACTCGAATTATGAGACCATAACAACCTCAAGTGAAACAAATAATGAAACTTAATAATCAATAATCTATTATTGAATGATAAAATTGAAGAAAAAAATCAATCTAAAAAACACAAAAAAATAACCTTATTTTTTTTATGAATTAGAATAAAATTACAAAAAGTATCATTAATAATCTCACAAGACCTTTTTAAACTTTGATTACCCCAAAAATTTTAACTTGAAACTCCTTATAACATTTTAGTTTGACTCAACAATCATATTAAGATATATGATTAAAAATCAAAATATTATGAATAAAATTTGAACTGAATTTACAAAACGAGCATGAATTCTAACAAAAATAAAACTTGTTTTAGTTTGTTGTGTTTCTTAAACTTAAATATAATATACCAACTATTCCATTCTACACGAAACATAATAGAATTGGCAGCTTTGATTATAACTAAGTTGTATTTTATTAGTTAATTAAGATTGAAAAAGCAAATACGAAAAGAGAGAAAATAGTTGTGTTGAAAAAAGAAAGATATTTTTTATAGAAATAGGTAAAAGGGAATGTTATTTTTATGTCCAATGTTCTTCTTTTTTGTTTTAAACCGCCAATAAAGTTATTCTCTTTTAAATCATTAAAACATTCGGGTTAGAGATTACCGGTTCCATCCTATATTAATCAAGAATAATAGAGGTTTTATTTGATATTTAACTTTAGAATCTATTAAATTAATTGAGAAATATATAAACTAGTCCGGACATATAAGTTAGTCCGGAGACCGTCGATCCAAACAAAAAATGATGAAAACAATTAAAAGCAAAGAATAACACTTGGAAATGTACAAACCTTGCTTCGAGCTGTGCCTCGACCACTCCTCATCGGGACCATTCTCGTCTCCAAGATCTGATTGATGGCAGCGTAATGCTTTCTTGCCAATGAATCATATCATTATATAACGTCGATTTTCCAGTCACTTTCTATTATTTTAAGGGTCGGTCTAACGTGCGTGTCCCTTGGGTTGCTGAAAGGTTTTTTTCAACATACAATAACACATTTTTCATGGTTAAAGATTGTGGCAATTTACTGAGTCTTTCATGGTTAATTTAAATCCCCCCTGTGAGGTTTAAGGCTAGTTATATGTTGAGAGAAAACAAGTGAAGTGGAAGCTTATAGATAACAATGTAAAACTGCAAAATTAAAGATAAGAAGAAGATTTGAGAGGAAGGTTGTTTTATTAAGTATTTTTCTCTTGTATATTACTCTCTATATACTTGAATTATGATTCCGATTACAAGTATATTTATAGACATTAAGTCTTAAACAATCAAAGAATTAAACTTATTATAATCTTACAATGAAAAAAATTGGCTGACTTAACGGGTTGTTCTATTCATTTACTTCTACCGGTCGACAAACTTTTAACCAATAGATAAACTTTCTATTATTTCAGAAAGTCAAAATCTAATTTACTCTTCAACATCCTATTTAAACTTGATTTCTTATAACTCGTTGCATATCTATTATCTTGGAAAAAGCATCATATTTGAGTGATTTTGTGAAAATATTTACAACTTTATTTTGGTTCTTTACATATTTAATTTCAACTTTCTTGTTTGTAATGAAATCTTTTAGATAATGAAATTGAGTGTCAATGTGCTTTAAAATATCACTTTAATATATAAACCATAATATATTAATAAAATACTTTAAAATATCCTTAATTAGAAAATAATAAGTTCCTAATATATTTATATAGAAAATAATATATTAAGATATATTTATATATAGTATAAAAGTATATATTAATATGTTATAGTGCCTATAATACTTTAATTTATATAATATTGGGACAAAACACATTTGAATACAAAACATGTTCTATTTTACGGTAATTATACATCTTAAATCATATAATTTGTGTTATAAAATTTTGATATTACGGAAAATAAAGTTATTTAAAAACAAAATTAATGCATTTTACTCTTTGAAAAAAATATTTAACAAGGTTTTAAAAAAAAATTAATACATTTTACTTAAAGAAAATTCAAAAGGTTAAACGTCTAGAAGATTATATTTGGATTATTTAAATTATATACATAGTTACATTTTATAAAATAAACTATATATAAATATATGGTATACAAAAATCCACCATTATATTCTATTGTATTGTTAATGGTCAAATAGTTACATTTAAAGTTTTATATATGTTAGATAAATTGGAACAAAATAATTATAATATTAATAGGTAACTTATCAACTCATTTTTTTTTTATTGTAAAGCCAAATATTAAAAGTATTTTTTTAAGAAATTGTCAAACATAAAAAAATATTTTCTAAAAATTCACTTTCAATAGAAACTACATGCCGAAAAAAAACCTATGTTTCAGCAAGCAAAGGAGGTCTTATACACTTAATATCAATTCGGTGCGTTTAAAGAAATTTAGTAAATATTTTATCTAAATTTATATGATATATGTAATTATTCACACATGTTAATTTGGAGGTAGAAAAAAGTTATTTATTTGATGAAAGTCCAAATGTTTAAAGATTGAAAAAACATTTATTCCATAGACAAGGAGTTTATTTGAGAATATTCTATAAATTGTTTTTTAAAATATTTTTTTAATTTTAAAATATTATTTTTTATATCATCATATAAAAAAATATAAAAAAATCTAATAAATTACTTTCAAATAAAATATTAAAAATATATTTTTAATTTTTTTTAAACATTTTCCAAGTATATTCTAGAACAAGGTCGAAGAGCTATTTCTAAACATCAGACGACAATTTGAGATCGACCCCATCTCGTATGGTCTTTTAAGTTATTTCTAAGCGGTCGGCGTCATGTTTATAGCACCGAGCGATATCGTACGACGACAAGACGTAAACGAAAGAAATCGCCCGACCATTGGAGAGGACGCCCGAATTGTCTTCTCCGACGACTTCAATTCGAGGAAGCCACCAAGCAAGAGGTGGTATCCAACCAACCCATTACCATGATAAATCGTTCGGCTTTTATTGCAGGACTAGCAATTTTCCCGCATTTCGTTGCGGTCAGAATTATATTTTTTTAATATTAATTGTATAATATTTTTTATTATAATATAAATTTAAATAAAATAAAAAAATACATGCAAAGTTCTTATAGAGTCCGAATTTCCTATAAAATCAAAAAGATTCAGATACATGAATTATTAAATTTACTGTATTAGAATTAATTAATTTTATAATCCAAATTAAATTAAACATAACAAACAAAATATAAATTGTGAAAACACCAACAATAATAAAATAACAAAAATAAAGAGTTAATTTTCTATCTACAAAAATAAAAAATCATCATTGAAAAACTATCCTTGCATTGCTATTATTATCATGACTATAATAGTTAAAATTATTATCCACATTATTGTCCAAACAATTAAAATCATAATATTGCCTCCAATGAATTAAAAAAAGGTAAACATTTAAAAAAACAATTAAAATAATCACTAAAATTATTATTATTATTATTATTATTATTGCACAAACAATGAAACCATAAAATCATATGATCCAATAAAAAGATAAAAATAACAGAAAACACAAAAAAAAAGATCAATATTAATTTTAAAATAATCAACAATATAAATTAACATTTCAGAATTGAACCGAATAAAAATAAAACTCCAATAAAAAATAAAATAAAAAGTTTAGATGCATAAATATGAATAAAAAATAAATATTGTCCAAGAAAGACCGAAAAAACCAAATGAATTAATATCAAATAAAAAATTCTAAAAATAAGTATCGAAATTAAAAACAAAATATATAATTAATTCCAATTGAATGATAAAATTAAAAAAAAAAACTTAGGATAGAACAAATAAAGATATTTTAAAAATAAATTGTTATGTAGTTTTTTTTTTTTATAAAAGTATAAGGATCAAGATGAAAGGTAGAATATATGACAAATTTAAATTGGAGGAACTAATTAAAATAAATTATTACCTGTATACCAAAATAATTAAAGGAACCAAGAGCAAACCAAAAATTAAAAGAATAAGAACTATATTGAAAACCAAACTATAAAATCATTTTCAATTGAAGAGCATAATTGCAATAAATCAAAATTTTCATTGAAGAAATCAGAACACTGAGATTAAATTAATTTGAGATTTTTAAAAAATAAATTATTTTTTTACATATATATTTTTAAACATTAATATTAAACAAATTTAAAAAAATATAATTAGTCTCATATATTTTTAAGAAAAAATAGCTTTAAAATACCTTTTATTATTATTTTAAATGTCTTATTTATAATAAAATAAATATATAAAAATAATAAATAATCAAAAATTTTGTAGGTTGATTATTAGCTGAGATGCATAGCATCAAAAACAATATAGGACCATCAATATTTTTTTTATATGTTAAAAAATTTAGTTCTGGTTGCGGCGAAGCGTAAGGCAAGTTGCTCGTATATTTTTTTTTATTACAGATAATTTGATCTAAATTTTTCACTTATTTTATCTACGTGTGGTTTAATACAAAAAAAAATTAATTTAAAATAAAAAAAATATTTTCTATATTTATGTGTGTGAGTGGAAAAAAGACTGGTAATGAAAGAGGAATTTTGCGGCCTTATTCCTGGCAAATCATTTTATATATGTGAGAGGAAAAGAAAAAAAAGAGCTAAGAAGAGAGGTAAGGAAAGATGAATTATGTGGCCTTGGATTCCTAGCAAATTATGCCGGTCGTGGCTAAATAATACCTATGATGTAAATGACGCAGGAAAAACACTGTGGATTGCTACAGTGTTTTTCCCACGCCATTTATATTATAGGTAATTGTTTATCGGTGCAGTTAGTTTAAGGTTGATTTTGAAAGTATTTTTTATTTAAAAATATATTAAAATATTTTTTTTATTTTTTAAAATTATTTTTGATATTACTATATTAAAATATCTAAAAATATTTTTAAAAAATTAATTTAAAATAAAAAATAAAAATAAAAAATTTTATTTTTTCAAAAATATTTTTTAAAAACACTTCCAAATACTCCTGGTGATGGGGCAGCTATATCCCTTTATATCTTCTAAAAACCAACAAACCTTACAACGAATAAAAAAACAAGATTGCTGAAAAGAATTATGCCCCACGTATCAAGACTATGAACATTAAGCTTCATGTGATGTTTCTCTTAGAGTGATGGGTATTCATATTTCAATTTCAATTTTAATTTGTGAGTACTGATACGTTTTATAATATTTATGTTTGATTTTTTTGGCAGACTCGAATATTAAAACCAACATTTAGAATTATTTATTCAAGTGTATTGAAAATATCGTATTATTATAAATAATATGTATTTGAAACAATTTTAAAAAATTAATGACCTCTTCCACTAGGTATTAATGTCAACGACTCAATGAATTATGGCGTGAGGCACTGCTTGCCTTATTGTTTTTGTACTATAGGAGTGTGTATTTTTTAACTATCTATATGTATATATAATAACACCATTCGACAGCATCACATTACTGCTCTTGTACTATATGAGTGTGTATTTTTAACTATGTTTAATTCCCCCCCTATAACATATTCTATATATGGGAGATGAACCTCTACAAAAAGGAAGAATATTCGAGGAAATCAAAATAAACTTGACGTGTACGGAAGTTAAAAACAAAAATTAAAAAAAAATTTTAATGAATAAAAAAATATGAGTTTTAAACTCACAAGTTTTTCAAAATAATAATAATGGTGAAGTTTGAATAATTAAGAGGTTCAAAAAGTATTAAATATGTCAACTAAAAATTAAAAATTTGAATTAAGCAAGAGATCGAAAAATAGATAGGAAAAATGCTAAATTGCCAAAATCAAGTGAGAAGGATTTGATAATCCACATAGCGATGCATCGACTACTAACATGTGAAAAGATTTGTAAGAATTTAAAAGGCTAAGGGTAGCATTGAAGAAATTAATGATTGGGGGAGTAAAGATCGCATGTTGCTAATTCATGTTTTTTTTTTTTTTTTGGAAATATTAAAGATAGTTTCCAATCCTCTATGTTAACTGGAGGCAAACCTTCATTTGGAACAATATAATTTTATTAAATAAAACATATTATCTATCAAAGTTAATTAAGGTGATCTTATAAAAAAAAAAGATAAATAAATTATTTTAGATATTTATTTAAAAAACCATTAATTTAATACATTACTTATTTTTATGAATCCAAGTATTGAGATTTATTGGATCGTAGAATACTCTGCACAAAAATAATATTAAAATTCAGTTAACAAAAGGATCTCATCAAATCCTGATTGCATAAGAGCTTACTTCATCGAATAATTTGCTCATGAATTATTCTTATATTTTCTAGTTTTATTAAATACTTTATTTAAAAAAATTCAGGTTTAACCCGGGATATGTTAGGTTGACTTAACAAAGCATCTGAGTTTAATCGAGCCAATTGCAAGCTTGAGTTTCACTTATTTGAAATCCAAAGAAGGCCTTATCCCGGGTCAACTTGTTGGATAGGTTTCACAACTATTTTGTTTCATAATCCTAACAACAACAAGAAGTATCCTACTTGCGAAAAAGCTGAGGATAAAATGTCGAGTTAACTCACAAACTAACGATATTATAGTAGAATTTATTATTTATTAGAATAATTTAATGATCATTTTAAATTGTTGAGGCATTTCTCTTTAAGTATTGACTTGATTGTAAATTGTTTTATGTATTTTTTTTATCAATAATAAAATAAAAAATTAATTTTATTTAGTATAGTTTATAACTTAAATCGCGAGTGTGATGAGTTTACAAGAGTTAACCTAACTTGTTTCTTTTCTTTTGATTTTATTTTTTTAAAATTTGTCTAATTAACAAGATTATGTCAATATAATTTTTATATAATTAAATTCAAAACCTGAGCTAAACAAAGAAAATCACAACGAACAAATAATACGCAAAATACACAAACACAGCATACATTTTATAACCCAATATAACGATCGATCGCTTTATTACAAGGTCGAAAATCAAAGGCTAACTACAAACAAAGATGAAAATAAACTCCCTGTAAATTTTAAAACAAGTTACAAGAGAATATTACATAATAAAACCGTTCGACTAAAATTGGACCTCTTCATCCGCACGGTTGGACCTCCGAGTGCTTGTTTTTTTTTTCCTTGTAACAGGTGCTGCTATTAAATCAATCCACTGTAAAACAAATGGAAGGGGAAGAAAGTAATAAAGACACAATTATTCCGGGGGGGGGTGCATATAATACTATAGACACCCTTATGAACGGCGCGACAGCAAATTTGAAGTTTGATTTTGAAAGAAATATGGATGATATAGTTCTATATATATCGCGTCCTTTTTTAACTTGTAAAATGGACTAAACGAGCGATCCAGGAGAAGAAATTTAGAGCAACCGGAGAGAGTAAGTCAGATCGGAAACTTTCGCAAAGTCATCCTTCTTGTCGTGCCTTCAAGATATGAAGCATGATATTGAGACGAAGTTGCACGTTGTTACTCGCATCAGATATAGCTTCAGTCTCTTTTTTGAGTTGCTCACATTCTGAATCTATCTCTTCAAACCTTTCTCTCATTTCCTTTTGCCCTTGTTTGATGTCTTCCTGTTGCTCGCTTATCTCTGTCATCTCTGCTTTCAGCTTTTTTATTTTTCTGTTGATTCTTCTATTCTGCCAACAAGTATAAGCAATAACACAACGTTAGAAGATCATTGTTAGTCACGAAGAGCTACGAAAACAAAAACTTAGTACCTCGAGATCTTCAGAATGCATCCTGCTAAGTGACTTCTGGTGATATTTGGTTGATGCCATTATTTGTCTTCCAGTGATTTTACTTAGCTAGCCCAAACACGAGACCCAATCTAAGTCGTGCCACAAGAAACCTTTGGAGATAGCTCTCTATATTATGAGCACTCCTCCCCCCTCCAATTCCATTTATATGTGCATAAAGATAACATTTATGATCCCTCCAGACAAGTTAGCTTTATTTGTTGCGTGACGATCGTTAGATATTTAATGGAAGGTCCCATGCTGTCACGGCACTTAGTTTCTGCAAGACTTTAGACCGATCGATGACTCTTGATGTCGCGCGACTTCGCACGATTCTTTTTATTTGTAGACACTGGTTTTTTTTATATTTTTTTTTGGGCTTGAAAAATAATCTTAATAATTTATTTTATTATGATAAATATTTTTGAGTTATGTTGGTTTTTTTTTATTAATATGATTGTCTGAATTAACTTGCATGTATCTCAACTAATCTCATGAACCTTAAAGTTAATAATCATTTACTTTTCTGATTATTGTCATATTAACTACTACATAACTCGAACATAAGATTTTAATATGATACCACAAGCCCTGAAGTTTAGTGGTCTTTTAATATAGTATATTATACGCTTTCATCATAGATTTCATTTATGGTAACACAGCAGTGGTGTTCCAAAGGGTCAAGCAAATATGATCTCAGCAGAAGGGCGTAACGACCCTTTCCAAAACACCCGAATTTCTATCCATAATTCACAGATTCTACCGGCACCGGAGACTGGTGTGTTTGAGACATACCTTTGGGCCTGGATTTTGGGATAATATAAGAACTTTGCCCAGAACACTGTACTATGGAGAATATAAGAATTTTGGGCCTGGATCTTCAACAAAAAGGAGGGTTGCTTGGAAAGGATTTCATGTTATAACAAGCCCATACGTGGCCTCACGTTTCACTGTCCGAAGCGTCATTGCTGGCCAGTCAAGGTAGGAACTAAGGTTACCATTTTGTTAAAAGCTACAGGGGGTAGCAAAGGCAATTCTTAATCCCTTTAGCCCAGATCAATCAGGTAACGTCTCTCACGTTGGGCGTCCCATATAAGGCGCCCACTGGGTCTCACGACCTAGGCTGCCTATTGGTGGATCGAGGTCTTACAATTGGGAGGTGTGTTTGGGAAGCACATAAAAAGTGTTGTTTTGAAGAAAATGATTTATTTATTTTTCTCTAAATAAAAACATTTTGATGATTTTAGATTATTTTAATATATTGATATAAAAAATATTTTTTAAAATAAAAAATAATATTTTAATATATTTTCTAGATGAAAAATACTTTAAAAAAAAATCTAACTAAACCTAATTGTGTACTTTTCTTCGATTAAGCGGAAAAAGAGGGGGGGGGGACGCTGGTACCCGAGAGATGGTTTTAGATTAAGATAAATAGTGAATAAGATGCCATGAGTTCGGAACTCATGGAAATTTACCAATAAAAATTGAGTATACAGGTAATATTTTATAAGATGGGCACTTTTTTTGGTGTCTCGGGTCCCTATTTTCCTTCTGGCATTTCAGATTTTGGTCCTCGATAAATCATTCTCTTATGTTTTTTGACATAAAGCATGATTTAAAGTCTGCGTCAAAGTTTCCTGCTAGGGTAGAGAGTAAAGTATCCCTAAGAGTCAGTGACACATTGGCCCGAGTTTTACAAAACACATCCGGCCAGTTACTGATTTGATACAAGTCTAACCACCAAGGTTGAAAGCTAATGGCCTTTTGAATCAACATGAAAAATAAAAATAAAAATGCATAAAAAATCACATCGTCTTTTGGGCCATACTTTAGAAATATACATAATCACTATTTAAGCTTCTATAAGGTTTTTATTTTTTTTTTGTAAAAACTCTAACTAGAACCATACCTTAAATTGGAAGACAAATGAAAATTTCAAAAGTCAAAAAGTTGATCCTAACTATAATCACACCTCGCATTTTAGGGCTAAGTAGAATTTCGAAGATCAAAGACTTCGTTGGCTGTGAAAAAAACAAAGAGCTCAAGAAATTCGAATGTTAAAGGGTGTACCCAAATGAAAGAACAAATATAACCAAGTTAAGGTTAAAACAAAATGAGAATGGCCACTAAAACAATAAAAAAAAGAAAGACAATGATAGCAATCCAAGATCTTTAGAACCTTTATACACTTTTGAGCTCTGACCATTAAATATTATTCTTAAAACACACACAATGTTTCACAAGAAAATGACATTGTGAACAAAGTTGCTTGTTATTATTCAATCTCACAAGATAAATACAAAAAAACTAGAATGTTTTTTTTTTGAAAACCTTGAAGTTTTTAGTCAAGCCTCTTATTTTGTCTCAGTTGTGGGGGTGCATGGTTTCAAACGCCAAATGGTGTTGGCGCATGGAGACCACAAGCTACCACTTTTGAAAGATTTCTATCACTATTTCCAGCGACTTTTCTAAATTATTTTTTAATAAAATACTTTTGTTTATGGTCAGTATCTCAAAAATAAATTATTTTTTTCATATTTAAAAAAATCACAAAAACAATTTTTTATTTTACTCTTACGTGTATTTGAATTTAATAATCAATTTATAAAATCATGAGAACTTAGTTTATATTTCATAAATACCAAAAGATTTTTTTTAATATATAAAATTATGAACTTATATGTAAGACATATTCTTAATATTGAATAACAAATATTTTTTTTTATTTTGAGTTAGAATAATAAGATTTTAACCTAATAAGATAAAAACTTTCTTACTAAGAATGATTTTTCTTAAAACTTTATATAAACCAACAATTAAAAATATATCATATTAGTTTAAATTTGTTAAACAAACAATATATCTTATCCTAAGATGTACTAGAGGTGAATCGTCCTTTTTATATATAATCAGTCTCTTTACCCACATTCTGAGACCAATTAAGGTTTATAATGATCCAAATACTAATAGGTGACTTCATTTCTTTCTTAGTGGCAAGAACAAGAATTTGTTCTTGACCCATCAACAAAGAGATCCTAACCCGCTGGATAACAATCACTCTAACGCCGCACGCGTACAACAACCCCATGCAAAAAAAAAAGAAACAAGATCCACAAGTTCAACACTTATGAAATACAATGCTTTGTAATAGTTCAAAACAGTACAACATCGTTTGATACCTTGTCATGCTTCGTATTCGGGTTTTTCATTTTATGATTATTTCATATAAAAACTCAAGTCTTCATATAACTTCTGGAAAACAAAGCAAGAAATAGTTTGGAGCAAAAAACAGCATTTTGCTTATTACCTTTTCCATTCCAGCTCTTCTTACGTTTCCAAGCTTGTTGTTCGGGTTTTTCATTTGAGGAGCATTTCACATAGAAGATCAATGTTTTTGGTGCTCAACATAGAACGATGTTTCAGCTCAGTGATATCATCCAAGGATTGGTTTCCATTGGATGGCGCAACATCAAGACGGTCAGATCCACCCTGTTAGAAAACAAATCATTCATCATTCAACAGTCCAGAAACACACTTAGTGATGCCATTTCCATATGGTGAATATAATAAGATATTTTTATCAGAAAAATGCAGCCATCAATACATTTTGCTTGCGGAATCCTCAACTATATTTTAATGGCTATGTCAGCATATAAATTTTATCCCCGTAAATCATAACAAGACACATGAAATTAATCATCCATCGAGTTTCAATACTAACAAAATTCTTCATCCTCACTCGTAATCACCCCTACATTTCCTTTCTTTTTCTATGTAAAGATTACATCTTATCAGAATGATTCACTCTTTTCAACAAATCTACGAGAATTGTCTACCTTCTGTGTAAATTATCATTACATTCTAAGCAATATTACTAAAATCTTGATCTCAGGGTGTTAAATACTACTGATCATTCTAATCTAAAACTTTTAAAATGACAAGTATTAAAAGAGAGAGATAACAATCAAATGATGTTTTCAAATTCTTACACTCTAAAAAATAGATTTATTACCATAATCTTTTTTTATACTGGTACCAATCTAAAAATAAGTACTTCCAACTTTGTATCCAATAAATAGCTTATGGTACAGTTTATTGAGAATGACAACAGTTCCATATTCTTTTATTTTGCCAAACAGTCCTCAACTAAATAACGTGAACATTCTCTCGTTAGTACAGACAGTTGTCTTGCATTACCCAAGTAGTTCACCTCGTACTGAAAACAAAACCTTATAAATATACAATTTTGATTAATTTATAGTCAATTCAGAAGATGTATTACGAATAGGAAACTCTCAAACTTGCAGCAAGAGAATATCTACATGTAAGCTAACTTTTATCAAATCAATTGTACGGCCAACTAGGAATCGATCACCACTACGTGTAAGTTCTTTCCAGTCTTCTAAAGTTAGTTGAGAAATGTCAAATTGATGACTATCTGGAATAGTCATCTGACATGTAACATGTCATGCTTTTTAATTATGATGCCAAAGCTGCTTCTTTTTTAAGATTATGTCTAGGTCGACAGCTCATTTAACTATTTCAAACCATGATTTGTATGAGCTAGTTGCTAGGATTGTTTGACCTAGAGGTGGACATAAGAATGATATTAGCTGGTCTTCTATTTGGATGATGAAATCTCTAATATTGCCAGATATTTGTTGTGTTGGTTTGATATTGAATAGATTTGTGATTTTTTTGTAGTTGGTTTAAAATGAATTCAAATTGCAAGATTATCTAATTCACCTCTCCTATATGCTTCAGGATTTCATTAAAAACTGTTAGAGAATAATATAAATCATATTCTGGGGCCTCACTTACAAGCTTAAGTTTTTAGGTGAGTTGGTTCCTTAACATGGTATCAGAACTTTGTTGACCCAGCGGTCACGAGTTCAAATCTCACCACCCCCATTCTATTTGATTAAAATCAAGCACAAGGTAATATGAACTTGTGCAAGTTTCAAGTCCAAAGGGCTTTTACTTGAGAGGGTGTGTTAGAGAATTATATAAATCATATTCTAGGGCCTCACTTAAAAGTTTAAGCTTTTAGATGAGTTGGTTCCTTAACAAAAACAACCCACCATACATGAACCAATGATAACCCTGTTGGAAATTACATTATGTGCCCCTCATGACACACCCATGTTCTTGATCATGCAAACCCATGACCATGAAGATAGGTCATGGAGTTTGATCATGGGGATCAATTGATTGATCATGGGTAATTATCTCCTTGATGGAAGGAGAAAATTAGAAAATAAATTAATGAGTGGGATCCCTAATCTACCTATAAATAATAGCTTGTGTACTCCATCTACGGCTAATGGTAGGCATAGATTAGAAGGCTCCTCTCGTAAAATTTTCTTTAAATTTTAAGTTCTATTATTGTTGTGGCGTTGCGAAAGCTTGTGTTGCTGCTGCTTAATTTTGGGAGTTCATTCATTTCAGTACTTGAGCAACAATAGCTGGAGGTATTTATAATCTTAAATTTCCGCTGCTATATGTATTTAGCATTCGATTATATAAAGTATGTCTAACAAACCCTACTATATCGGAGTCAAGTCTAGCATGAATACACTGGGAAAAAAAAGAAGCTGAAATGACAATGAACATTAGCAATTTGCAAGCCTGTCAAATTCAGCAACAGTGGCGAAAATGACAGTATAGTGAGTTGTTACGACAATTACAATCATGGTTTCATGGGGAAAATGGATGTTTAGATCATGAGAGCATGGTTGGAGTGTTTCTCAAGACACTAAAAACATGGGATCATGGGTCAAAACTGGCCACTAAGTTCATGGGAATATGGGGAGAAAGAGCTCACTACTTCCTAGAATGCAAGGATGGTAGTTTTAGGCTTGTAACTTGTAATATGTTTGTCTATAAATAGGCTAGGTAACCTTGGTTGTGTAGAGAAAAAAAAGGGAAGAGGATGCTGGTTAGGTGTATAGTTTGCGGCATCCTCTCTACTTGTGTGTTCTGCTTGTCTTGCAACAGGGAATAAAATGGGAAAACCTCTATGTGAGGGGAAACACTTAGTTATAGACAAATACGAGTGAATAAAATATGAATGTTGAGTTTAGCTGGGAGCTGGGCTGCCATATAGAGGCTGATTTTAAGCCAAAAATTTGACCCTGTAACACCTACCATTTCACAAGCATGTCCTGTTATATCCTCAAACATGTAAGCATCTTAATTATAACTTAATTAAGTGGAAGACGAAGCACATTATTTACCACAACTAAAATTTCACATCTAAATTTTAAAAATATTGATTTACTCCGCACATTCTAAATCATATTATGCTTCCATTAAACAAAATAAGGAGAGAAACTTAAAGGAAGACGGAGAGAAACCCACCATAAGTTGCAGCTTCTGATACAATGTCTTCACACAGATTTCTTGAGCCGCGATTATTTTGTTCTGCGAAGCGCAAGATTCAGTTTTCTGCTTTTCCATGTCATCTTGCATAAGTTGCAGCTTCTGATACAATGTCTTCACACAGATTTCTTGAGCCGCGATTATTTTGTTCTGCGAAGCGCAAGATTCAGTTTTCTGCATTTCCATGTCATCTTGCATAAGTTGCAGCTCCCGCATCATGGAATCATTTTCACTCTCGATCTGCTCATTTTCTTCACCAATAGCACGTAGCACCATAACTTTTGATTTCCTCTTCTATCAAAATCAAGACAACAGTACAACACTATGAAAAAGCAATGGAAAAAAAAAAAACGAGAATGAGATGCTTTTGCTCCTCGATCAAGAGCTATGGCTAACGCTAAACTTTGTTATTACCTACACACGTTTCCCACTCTTGCTGTTTTTTCTCCTTTGCACTTTCTGATCTGCTTAAGTTCCTGCAATAGCACCTTCTTCACCTTGCAGTAGGTTCACGGGGTTTTCATCCAATACTCCCCTGCCTCCTTCTTGAGTGACTAAATGGGAAACAAAAATAATAGCATGAATTTATGACTGAATTTACATGAAAAGGTATTGATGCCGGTTAATTACTTTCACTCCAATTGAATTTATTTATTTTATTAAGCCAAAATAAAACGTGCAATAGACTTCCATAGATGCCATCAAGAAGCCACACAAAAACAAATCTAATCTCATCCCATAAAAGAAGTGACGGTACTGAACCCCTGAGTATTAGTAAAAAAGAAAAAAAGAAAAAAAAAAGTATACATGATAATGCACATATTCCAACTCTCACCCTTTCAAGAACTACTACGAGTGAAAGACCAATAGGCTTCTATGTGGACTCATTCCAACCTCGCTCTTTCAAGGAGAAGGTTGAGGGATTCGAACAGGGATTCAGCCTCTGTTCGTACTCAAAAAGAGGTCAAAGTTAATCCTTCAACTTTTCAGAGGAGGCAAAATTTAATCGCTGTTGTTGACCCAACATCCCTATCTGCTGTCAGCTAATTACAAACTTGTATTGTTAATCCTCTAATTGTGGCAATAAGGTTCTGTTTGTGGAAAGAAGAAGAAGCAGCAGCAGCAGCAGCAGCTTATGAATGAAAACAACTGTGTTAACGGATTCCCTTATTTGATTAATAGCCAAGTTTTTTCTTCACATGATCATATCAAACTCTTCCATTGTAAAAAAAAGAAGTTATTTTCTATTTTTGTAGAATAAAAACCCTCCAATTGCTTTAAAAATTTAAAACCTTATTCAAAAAAGGAAAAGAAAGTAAAAGATCAAATCCATCGAGCTTTAAAAATCTCTGTTTACTAGGACGAGACAGAGTAAGAACTAGTGCACAGAAGATGGAAATTGAGATAGATTTTCCATAAACCAGACCTATTTTGAAATTGCAGGGTGAAGTTGGCTTTCATATATATTTCAGATCTGGAGTTAACAAGAAACAACATGCACACATCAACTGAAAGAGAAAAGGCAAGTAAGCAGCTGTATTAATCTGTAATACTCTTACTCTCAGCAGCTTTCCATCGTTGGTCACTCGTGCAGAGACAAGGAGCTTGTTGGTTCCCACAGAAAAATCCTTCGACTACGAAGCACTTTGAAGAGAATGGAGGTCGTTGTTATATAGAGGGATGACGTCATCAATCGCGGGAAGCCATCCTTCGCGCGACGACGGGAGAGAGAGAGGCAGGGTGCGTGCATCCTTCTCGACTAAGGTTTCGTTGAAAGTCTTTGCACTGTCGATATGAAAGTTAAGATCATTTTATTTTATTACTTGTAAAGATAGTTTTATTTTACAAGTGGAGTTACAATTTGACTTAGATTCATTTTTTCCTTAAAATAAAACTATTACTTCAGGTTTTATATGTTATTATCATACAAGTACTATATAAATGGTTTCAAATTTGAACTTGTAACACAAAATTCATAGATTTTATTTGTTTCCCGATCCTCACATCTCAAGATTGTTGCTGTAATTAGGTGCTGATAATGCCACTCAATATAGTTATAGAACATTCTGATCATGGCAATATTGAATAATTATCAGTTAATTGTGCAGAGGTCATATCATCTATTAAACGAAATATGTCATGTGATTTATGAGACTGTAATGTCGAATGCTATAAATGATTGATTAATTATGAAAACAGTACGTACCTTGCATGTACTTCTATCCACTTCTGTGCTAACTTGGTTTTTCTGAGAGGATAATTAATGTTGTTTTTTAAAATAATTTTTTGTTTAAAAAATTATTAGAATAATATTTATTTATTTATTTTAAATTATTTCTGATATTAACAAATCAAAATGATCTAAAAATATATTAAAAAAACTTAATTTAAAATATAAAAAAATATTTTTTTTCAAAATTGTTTTTGAAATGTAATATCAAACACATATTTATTGGTGTTAAAATTTTTTTATCAATTGAATTATCGATCCATACATCAGTCCTCAATCAAATCCTTTCATCTAAAATGATTATATTTTTTATAGAAAAAAGCTATGCTAAAAATGGCATTGTTATATTGCTCAAGGTAGTGATCAAGATGGAAACCCTAATGTATTTTGATAGGGTTAGAAAACTAATTTATGGTTCGAGAACCTAATTGAGAATTGATGAGTGTGTGTGTAGTTTTTATGTCCATATTTGTATCGAGGACTTGAGGGAAACAGCAACCATATATAGTTGATAAAAGAAACACAGGGTGGAGAGAAGATGAAATTATTTTTTATCAGATTCTCACCTTCGCATCATCATCTCAAAGAATGAGCAGGCAGTAGAAGAAGAGGCTGGAGCAGGTTTCAGCAGTCGTGACGTGATTGGAACACAAGAGGCTGGAGCAGGTTTTCAGCAGTCGTGACGTGATTGGAACACAACAGGCTGGAGCATTCCAGCAGAAACCGATTGGAATAGAAAAAAACATAGATCCAGGAAGGATTTTAGTAAACACGGCCATAAGAAACATTTATATATATACATAGAGAAACAAACAGGCTTAATAATGGATTGCATTGCCAAAATCATGTTACGTTGGTGCAGCAGCAGCTTACAAGTGCCTATATATATATATTTATAGGCATACACGCCGACTTGAGAAGAACAATCAGTTCTCTCTGTCTCGGCCCTTCACACGCTAATTAAGATACTTCACTGCTAAGAATGACAGAAACTTCCTCTTCATACTTAGATTAACGTCTAAGGCTTACGTAAATTATAACTAGATAACTCAAGCTAAAGTACTTCCTTGTTAAGTAATGAAATCAGCCAATCATCTGCCTCCGAGCTAATAATATTCTGCTACAATTTACCATCCTCTTCTTCACAGTACTGCAGCTACCGACTTAGCTTGATGTAAAGATGAGAAATATCAGTATATCCATCACTTACAGCCATACAAGTGATGGGAAATGATAAAGTGCGATACAATTAGACTTCGATCCTGCGTGTCTTGTCCTCTGCAAAACATCGTTTTGTTTCTGTCTTGAAAAATAATGACCAGATGTTTCCAAGCTTTTACATATCAAACATGTGAGGTTTTCATTACAGTAATTCATATGTATTTTTTAAAATTTTATCATTTATTATTATACAATTTACTAAAACATAGAGGTTTTCAATTCAGAAATACTTCAATATTGGATTTGTTTTTTCTTGATTGCCCGTCTCATGGCCAAATTCACGGGTTTAACACACTAATATTATTAACTTATTTTTTTTACTTTTTTAATTATTATTTTATCATTTAATATTTTGTTTTATTGAAATGAGATTTCTTGATCTGTGATGTATTGCTTTTTATCAGGTTATGCAACCTCATGGCTCAAGAATAATGTTTTGCATGTTAAACCAAGATGACTTGGTTTCTTTTTATTATTTGATTTTTAAATTAAGATTTTATCAAAAACTCCTTCTAGAAAAATAAATTATAAGTTCCGACTTGAATTTATATTTGTATTTGTTTGTTTCATGAACGTTTTTGCTAGGCATTTAATGGAGTCATACCATTATTTTGGTATTTCCTCTCCATAAAGTTGACTGCTGGGCATGGATGTTTTGACACAATCCAATCTTAAATATTATCCTTAACACCCTTCATGCAGAGATATGAAGTTGAAGAAAAGCTCCTTGGACCGAAACCAGAGGAATTTTAATCTAACTAATCGGAGTCCACTGGAATAAGCAGAGGTACGTATAATTTAACACATATATAGTAGAAACAACATTTTAAATAGTTCTTCTGGGGGCGGCGATCGATCTGAAGGATGGCTAGCTTTTGGTAAGGATCTGCTTTCCCATTAGAACCCTAAAACATAATATATAAACAAAGAAAACGTTAGTGAATCATACCATATGCATCACGCAATAAGAACAGAGAATCAACAAACATCTTAATTTGGAGAATGACAGACCGTAAGTTACGGGTGAGGAGGGCATCCTTGACACAATCATTCTCTGCTCTTGCTTTGATGATTTGAAACATAAGATGAAGCTTGAGCTCATTAGCGGCACTCTGCTGAGAGATCAGATTAGTTTCCTCTTTTAATTTGGCAGCCTCTTCACTGATTTCTTCAAATCTTTCCCTGACTTCCTTCTGTCCCTCTCTTATGCGTTTTTGTCCCTCGCTAATCTCTACCATATCAGCTTTTATCCTTTTGATTCTCTTACCTATTTTTTTCTCATTTTTTCTTCGTTTCTGTATGCAATTATGCTCAAATCGTTAAGAAATCCAAAACAAAAAGAAAATAGACAGGCACAATTTTACTACGTACACTCTAACTCTGATATACAGAAACCCCTAATCAGAAGAAAGTCTATATATATATATATATATATATATATAACAACGATAAAAGGGACGACAAGATAAAGTTATCTATGAAGAAAGGCACTTCTAATGCGCAATACCAGACATGAAGAAGTCCTCTGCGCTTTCATTTCTGTACGTATGCCCTTCCCCGTGATGATCCTACATTTGTTTGAGAGTTTTTCCTATCACCATAGATTTCTATAGGTATGATATATATATATAGAAAGATTCAGAGAGACACGCAGAGCATGACTGAAAAAGACGCCGAACAGCCAAAGGAACAAGAAAAGTAAACGCGGTTTGAAAGATCAGTGTAAATTACGTTTTAGCATTTAAAGTACTTTTTATAATGTTTGATAGAATGTTTTCTTATTTTTTTTCTAATTTATAGTAGAGGTAAGAATAAGAAAATCTTGTTTTTTTTTAAAAATATATTTCTAAAACATATAAATAAACAGATAAGCATTTTTTTTCCGGTAGGCCACCGCCACCAGTTAGGTGGCCTATCACATGAATATTAAACAAAGTCACTATTCAACTATACCTCACAATTGTAATTAAACATGAATTTATTTATTTATAAATCACAAAAAATATTTTTTTAATCTAGTTTTTAAAAGGCAAAAAACAATTACTATAATATCAAATATGTACTAATTAATCATCAATTGAATTATTTTTTAAATTACGAAACACTTAGCAATACATCATTTAAAAAAAAAAAAACTCTTAAGCCCAATTCATAGCGTAAAGCTGGGCACAGATGATTAGACTATATAAAGACATTGCAACTAATGATTCATGCGAGTTTGGTATCCTATTCTGTAATTGACAGCACATCTCATCGTTTCATAATGATGCTTTAATTAAACCTAAATTGAGGATGAGAAGACAGAGGAGGATGCTTCTATTTGTTTTGTTAAGGTAAAAGGAGGAAAATGGGTATCGGATAGTTGTTATTTTATTTTTGAAGAATATATTAAAATAATATTTTTGAAAATTTTATCTTTGGTTTAAAAAAATATATATTAATTTTTTAAAAAAAAATGACCACATGATATCAAAACAAAACAGTTTGTTGTTGAAGATAAAAGATAATATCCATACGATTTATACATTGTACGAAAAATAATTTTTTTAGTATTACTATATTATTTTCATATCTTGATGTGAAAAATATTTTAAAAAAAATATATATATATTTCTAAACAAAAATATATTTTTAAAAACAATGTAATCGCTCTTTCAAACATAAGCTTAATCACATTCACTAATATTTATTTATTTATTTATTTATTTATTTTTATTGCTTTTTAACAGAGCAGGAAACATGGACACAAGCTAAAGATATTTTGATGCTTTTTTCACTAATGCACACACACACACACTTGTTGATGCTCGTAAAGAAATATGAAATCGACACGTTCATTTCGTTATGCCGGCAAATACGTCTGCTTTTTAAGCTGTGAGTGCTGCCCTGGATTCTCCTCCTCCTCCTCCTCCTCCTGGAGCTATTAATAGGATGTTTAGAAAGGCGGTTGTGATAGTTTTTTTAAGTGTTTTTTGTGTTGAAATATATTAAAATAATATTTTTTTTTTATTTTTTAAAAATTATTTTTAACATCAGCATATCAAAATGATCTGAAAACACTAAAAAAAATTATTTAAAATACAAAAAAAAAAAATAATCAAAAGCTGCGGCGCGGCGGATGAAACGCGGCGCCAAACAGCTTCTAAGTCCTTTCCAAATCTAATTTAATTTATATAAAAAAAAATTGAAAAATATATGTCATATTATATAAATAATTTACAACAAATAATAGAAAAATATTTTCCCCAGTCCGGTTTAGTTTCTGTTTCTCTACCAACAAACAAAAAGGAGTTTGTCTAAGCATTGGATTTTTAGAGATCACATAAGTTTTTATTTTTAATTTCAATTTGCAAAATATTCTCTGTTCAAAATTTTTATCTCGTGCATATGCAGAATTAATTCCAGTTTCTCAAAGTTAATTACTGTCAGAGAGCCTGCAGCAATCTGCAGAAAATAGCTTTCTTTAATTATATCGTAAACTGAGCTGCGTGGGTCCACCCACTGTCTTTATACAGATCCATAGATAAACGGGAATAAATGCCATTTAACATTTATTTTTATTCGGATTCGCAATCGGTTCTCGAATCTTTATCATTTTCAACGGTCATATTTCTTCCTCTTGAAAATAAAAACAAAAACGTGACAATGATGTGATCCAACCTCACTGACACGGCACGATATCGCTCGATGCCATAAGAGGACGAAAGATATCGCCCGACCAGCTCACGAACTCGAACGATCCATTTGTTTTTTAAAACTTTTCAAAAATGATGTGATGATAGTGTTGAAACCATCGACTTGAATAGGAGGTCATATCCACGCGCGCCATCAATTTAATGTGTTTCATAATGTGATAATGTTGCGTCCTTAAATTATTTTTTTAGTTTACAAGTATATTAAAATAATATTTTAATAAAAAAATAATAAATATTTTTGATATTATCCTGTTAAATATTTAAAAATAAATAAATAAATAAATAATCAAGTACTTTTGAAATGCAAAAATAAATAACATCAGAGTTACTTTCTCGCACGAATCAGCTAATATTATAACTTGATCCCTGCGGTTAATTATAACAATATTTATTTGATCACTGCAGTTATATCAAAATGACTAGGGATTCCTTAATCAACGTTGATCATCTACAAATTTGCTTTCAAAGAAAACTACACGCTATTTATTTTTCTATTTCTATTTCAAGAGAGAAAAAAAACAAAAAAAAAAAACAATTGTTGAAATTCATTTGATATTTAATAAAATGATTGAAGTTGAATTGCTTTTTAGTCTTTTTACAGTACAATAATTGATTTTTTAAAAAATAAAATAAAAAAACTAAGCATCAAAAGGTTTTCTTTTTTAGTTTTATCAGTTTTATTAGCATAGTGAAATAAATAAATTATTTATGAAAAAATTATGCTTTCGCGCAAGGGTGATTTGTTTTTTTTTTATTTTTTGGTAATAGTATGTTTATTTAGGGGTTATTTTGGTAGTTTCACAAATAAAATATTATTAAATACGAAAGCAGATACGTGTGGAGCGCCTCCAGGCCTTTCAGGTTGTGCCAGCTATGTATTTTGGCAACTACGTTACTATTATTTACATGACATTAAAAAGAGTTTTTAAAATATTAAAAAAAATATTTTTTGTTTAAAATTAATATATTTGATATTTTTTTTTGATCATTTTAATATACTAATACCAAAAATAATTTTTAAAATATAAAATAATATTATTTTAATATATTTTCAAATAAAAAACATTGTAAACTATCGTCTCAAATCCAAAATAGACTCTTACTAGTTAAATTGCGTTGGCTGAGTAAATAATTTTTATAATTATTAGGATTGAGATAATTAACAATTTTTCTAGTCTAAAAATAAAATATAACATTTATAAATACAAGGTTTGATATAATAAAACACATCAACACACTTTATCATAGTAACAACAACATTGAAGCCTAAATATAAAAAATAAATAAAGGGATTAAAATAAAAATAAAAAGTATAAGTATAAGCGCTGAAATAAAAATAAAACATACTATCAATTTCAATCAAATAAAAAAATTAAAAAAATCAAAACTTTCGTACCGAATATATTAAAGGATTTAAAACCAGTCCGGAAATTAAAAGAATGAGAACTGAATTAAAACTTAAATATATAATCAATTTCAATTGAAGAACTCAATTGAAACAACTCAAAACTTAGATAACAGAAATCAGAACCATGCAAAATAATTAAAAGATAAAGGACTGAAATGAAAATATTATAAAACCAAAAGTTTGCCCTGTACTTTAGCATGTAAGAGAGAGAAATAAAGAAAAAAAACTTTCAACCGTCAACCATTATGAATCCGATCACTGGTAGAGATAACACACCAGGAAGAAGACTATACGACGGTGCATTGGATGAGACATCTAATTGATATTTTATTCTACCAGAATACATCGTACGTGCCATCCAAAACGGGCATGAGGCCTAATATTATTGATGCGTGATGGCAGTTTAGTATTTAGCCTCTCCCGACCAATGTAGTATTTTTTTTGTTTTTTTAAAGATAAAATAATTATTTTATTATACAAATAAATATAAAAAAAACAATAATTCAGTGAACTAACCAAACTTAACCAACCCAAAAACCAAACCACCGACTGTTTTAGTTTATATCATAATATCGACGTTCCGAAGCAATCCAATCCTCAAGGCTACCCCTACACAATCCAGTGGCGCAAGTGACACTGGTTTATTTTTTTCTTTTTTTATTTTTGTGTTGAACCTTTAAAATAGCCCCCTTTTTTTCTTTTAAATTTGGTGATTATTTTTTTAATGATTATTTATTTTATATGAAATAATATAAAAGTGTTTCTTTTTTCAAATTTCATTTTCTTTTAATTTTTTTTCTAACTTAGATTTAATCTTTATTCTTTTACTTACTATTTGATCTCTTTAATATATTTTTATTTTTTTATTTCATCTTTATTTGATTTTATTTCTTATCAAGTTTGAAACTCAATAAATTATTTTTTTACCTAAAAAAGTTTTTTAAACTGTTGTTTATTTTATTTTATCCTCTATCGTTAATTGGTAATAAATCAAGCATCTTTGTTGAGATCAAGTTTAGGATTTCACTGGTTATGAATCTAGAAGATTAACCTAGTCGCATGGATTTACTTGTTTTGTTTTCCTTTTTTTAAGTTCATATTTTTTTCAATTTTATCTTTTAGCATTTATTTAATTGGTTAATGGGCTTTATTATGTTTTTTTATTGGATTTTTTACTTATTAAAAAAATGAGTTATCTCACCTTTTAATACTGGATTATTTGATAATCAAGCTTCAAAATTTTATATAGTTCGCTTTTAACATATAGCTACCCGGCATCACAACAAGGTTATAATCCTTGCATATAGACATGAGTGGCTACTCATTAATTTTTATTTTTAAAAAAATTATTTTGATCTTATGATCTAGATCACTCACTAACATTCACTGAATATTTTTGGTAAAACGCAAATTACTAAATAAAAATACTCTCACACGTTTCATTATCAATATTCATCCAATAAATAGACATTGAAAAATGTATTTTACAAGCTTCAAGTTTCTTTATTAATATTTAACCCAATAACTCCAACACTAACTTCATAACATTTCTGGCTTTCATGCCGACTTATCTTCTTTTGAATTCAAGGTGCATTTTCGTTCAAGATGTTCGTTTCTTTCCATCAGCATTGTAAACTTCTGTAATACAGAGGGTGAAGAAGAATTTCTGTATATTAAGTTGACATGAATAACATACATACATGACAGCATATTTATAGCTAAGTATACAACGGGAAAATCTTGACAGATATATATACAATGATTTTGCTAATCTTCTTCCATATTTTACTCGATTGATATCTTCTTTATTTGATTCCAGAAATCTCTCATCTCCATTGCTGCAGGTGCATGATCTGTTGAATTAATCTTTATCTTGATCTCTTTCCAGAATTGTAGCATGATTCCTTGATTCACTGTTGCTGTTAATATTATCTTCTACAAGCATATCCACCTTTCTCTTGAGCTCTGTCATCTCTTGCTGGAAAATAAATGATAGAAGAGAATAAACTAATTAGAAGAGACAACAAAAGAAGCTCGTAGGAATACAAAGTTGCAGAGAGCTAACTGGTATAACATCACCTTCTTTTTTTCACGATATTTCTTGTCTAGACGTTGTTTAGCCAACTTTTTAGGATCGTTTGAAGGTGCAGAAGTTCCAGCTGGTTGTTCTAGGGCTGCTTGATGATTCTCGGATGTGCTGTTCGTATTCATCATCCCTGCAGTTTCCAACATGATCATGTTTCCTTAAGTTGCAAAAATCTAGAAGAAGAACAGAACTTGAAAAACAAAACCATGGAGTTTAGAATTTCCTGAAGATCACTTCCTATTTGCCAGTCAGCCTGCGATATGAGGGGTCTATTGCATATATTTTGTCCAAACAGTCAACAATAAGAAATATAGCGAGACATCAAGACATGTTCTTGGTATATCATATGTAGGTATTATGATTAAAGAATTATTGACGAAGACTTCATATAATTATGAGATAATTAAATTGACGAAGACTTCATATTTTAATAATGAGATAATTAAATTCAACAAAGATTTACTAATGTTGTGTTTGTAATTGTGTTTCAAGAATATTTTTAAAAAAATATATATTTTTTTAATTTTAATTAGATTTTTTTAGTGTTATTAGATAATTTTCATGAACTGATATTAGTAATAATTTTTAAAAATAACAAATATATTTTTAAACAAAAAATTACTTTAGAAAACAATTTTAACTACACTACTAAACATGTCATACTTCTAAATAGGCTCTAAGTGTGTGTTTATTTAAAAGTGTTTTTGAAAAAAAAATATTTTTTTTATTTTAAAGTAATTTTTTAGTGTTTTTCATATTATTTTGATTTGATAAAAAAATATTTTAAAAATAAAAATAAATTATTTTAATTTATTTTTAAATAAAAAAAATATTTTAAAAAACAAATTTTACTCTCATAAACAACCCTAAGTCCATTTGTTTGTGTGGTTGGAAAGTATTTTATTTATTTTTTTATATATAGTAATATTAAAAATAAAAAAAATAATATATTTAAATAAAACATAACTTCTATCACAATATCATAAAAATCTAAAATAAATAAGGCTATTTTCTTAAAAGGGTCAGGAAAGGCCCAAGAATAATAATAACACTATAACAACAACAACAACAACAACAATAATAATATCAAAAAAAGCAATGAGAAATCATTCGGTAATTCCATGTTATTCACCCACTGAGGTATATACATCATAATAATCAATTTTAACTCAACCGGATCATAATTCTTGCTAATAATATAAAGCTCCGCACCAAAAATAATATAATATAGTTCATTGTAACTAACAAATGTCAGAATAAAAATATTTTCCTTGGGAAAAGTTCGTCATGGACATTTAATTTATTAAAATAAAAGATTGTGGAGTATATTGCACATATATTTCTTAGAAAAACACCACCACCTTATTATTATGAAAAACAAAACGAGGAATACTTGGGAGAAACCGATTTGTTTTTAATAGAAAAATATATTATTTGATATTGAAAATGTATATGTGACTTCAACGATCCTTACTGGATTTAAAGTTCAGTATAAATGTACAAACTCGCGCGATTTTATTATGTATATATGGCCCTAAGCTTGGATGATCCAACTTTTTATATATTGTTTTGGTGTTTCATTCACTCGATGTGGGATAGTTTTTCTAATGTTTTTTAAATTTGTGATTCATCTTTTAGGGCTTAATTAATGGTTTGAACATCGTATCATAATCAATAATTTGCGACGACTATCCGGCTTATTCGAAGCTCTTAATGCATATCACGAGCGAATTTGCCCGCACTTTACTGTTCGAAAAATAATTTTAAGCCTGCTAGATTCGAACCCTCACCTGCGGGGAAACACGGGACCTAACCACTCAACCAAAAAACTTGGCTGTACTGTTGTAGTCTATAAATGATACTTATATGATTACATATTTTAAAAACAATGTTCGAAAATCAATTTGTTGCTTGAGAGATTCGAACCCTCATCTACTATGCGATGGCACGCGTCTTAACCACTCGACCTCGGCCAAATGACTTGATTGTGCTGTTGTATAGAAATTATACTTTATATTATTAATTTGTTTACAAACAATGTTTGAAAATCAATTTGTAGCTTGAGAGATTCGAACCCTCTTCTACCATGCAATGGCACGCATCTTAACCACTCGACCTCGGCCAAATGACTTGATTGTGCTGTTGTGGTATAGAAATTATACTTTATAGAATTAATTTGTTTAAAAACTACGTTCAAAAATCAATTTGTTGCCTGAGTTATTTGAACCCTAGTCTGCCAGAAAATTAGGGACGCCTTAACCACTCGGTCAAAGAACTTGGTTGTGTCGTTGTAGTATAGAAATAATACTATAGATTAAAGTTAAAATAAAATCACTTTAAGAGCTTTAACAGCTTCAAACATTTTTGTTAAGATTATTTTGGACCTGAGAATACAAGCCACCCTCAACAATATTAAAACCAAAACCAATACAAGCTTTGTTATAAGTACTTGAGTATCTTCAATCTCACCCCCACCCCAATAATCTTATTTCATATATAAACCAGATAGGAAAAGACACCCATGGAATGGAGCTTAAGTACTAGGTAGGAAATACGTAGGAAATAATAGGTAGGAAACGCGTTCGGTAATTACATAACCAAACTGCAGTACAACAATATTGTTGTTATGAAACCGTAACCTTGTGCTTGCTAGACAACTTGGGTTTTGCTCATGTTCTGCTTCGCCATTAGATCCCTGAAACATAATATCAAACAAAGAATGGCGTTAATTGATCATAATAGCATAAGAATTGACATGCAGATAACTGCTGCTCCGCTATATATTCATCTTGTATATATTATTCAAGTTCATCGCGATGATCGGTTACAAAATAAAATTGAAGCTACAAAGATACGTTTGCTAGGATCACAGACCGTAATTTTTGAGTGAGAAAGGCATCCTTGGCAGAATCTTTCTCGGATCTGGCTTTAACGATTTCAAACATGAGATCTAGCCTGAGTTGATTTGCAGCACTCTGCTTGCAGATTTGACTAGTTTCCTCTTTGAGCTTGGCAGCCTCGACACTGATCTCCTCAAATTTTTCCCTTACTTCCATCTGACCCTGCCTTATGCGTTTTTGTCCCTCGCTAATCTCAACCATGTCAGCTCTGATCTTTTCGATGCTCCTACTTAATTTTCTCTCACTATTTTTCCGCTTCTGTCTGCACTGTTCATAAATTACATGTGTTAGAAACTCAGAGAGGAAAAAAAAACACCGACTGATAATTCAATATATGAACAAGCCATTGATAAGAGGGAAGCCAAGAAGATAAATTAACAACGATAGGGGTGACCAATTAATTGAAAATGGCATTTCTAGCATTGTGAATATGTATAGGTACCATCCTCCTCCTTCGAAGAGATCCGAGAGAGGACCTTCGCGCGACATGTTTTACATCCATTATGCACATCATCATAGGCGTGCGAAAGATGATCACTTCCTCTTGTTTTATCTTGGGTCTGCAGGAAGCTGAGTTTTCCTCTTGGAGCGGTTGCGGGATTTTTTATATAGATTAGCAACCGACAGGACTATCATCCGCCGTTTATCCGATAATGACGTGTTTTCCTCTCTGAAAAGTTTCATACCAAGCTCGAAATAAACAAATAAATGAATATAAAAGCAGCTCAGCCACCCCTGTATTTGATGTCTTATTACACGGCACGACATCGCGCGATAATCTCGCAGAAAGTACTTCCTCGCGCGGTCGTCCGCGCGAAAGTTATTGTGCCTAAGACTTTTCTGACAGATTATGTATTATGTATGTATCTAATTTTAATATCATCGGTGGTTATTATTTTCTAATTTTATTGCATGTTTATAAATTAAATGTTTTTTTTCTAATTATTTAGTTATTATTTTCTATTTTTCGAAAAACAAAAAATACCTTCTTTTCCTTTTCTATTTTTTTTCATGATAAAAAATAAATAAAAATAAAAATTTATATGCGTGTAAACTAAACTTATATCAATATCTTAACATATATATTAATCATGCAATATATCTTTTAAGAAATAAAATAAAATAAAAACTTAAATAGTATACTCTTGATGCACTTTAATTTTGGTCCAGCTTTATTGTTGTTAAAGATTAATCATTTTCCATATAAGTTCCTCCTCTTATTAAGAATAAAAACCTTATGTACTTCCTTTGCTAATAGCTTTGATTAGCTATAATAAAACCAATTTTAATTACAGTAATCCAAATCAAGCTTAGGCTAAATTTGAAGCCCGAGTCAAGTTCAAAATTCGCTTTGCTTAGAGTTTTGAGTTTTATAAAAACACGTTAATTAATGATTTTAATAATTTAATTTCTTATTTATTTAAATTATATTAAAGATTAAATCCCTATAATATTTTGCCCGAAAGTGAGCTAACCTTAGTTTTATTTTGTCTCGAATGTGTCATGTTATTAAACAAAAATTTTGACATTTTTAAATAAAAATAATCATAATAATAAATTCATTAGTTTTTTAAATGCAAAATTATTTAAATTTTTGTTACGAAATTATAAAGATTAATTTATAATTTACTTGAATACCAGTATAACTAAGCTAAACATAAGAGATATTTTTTGTATATTAACAATCAGTGCTAGGATCTATTACAGCGGATTTTGCGAGAGCTTTAAATTAATTTAATTAAATCAGATCGTATCAATCTCTTAGTTGAGTATGAATCCAAAATCCAACGCATTAAAAAAGACGCCATATACACTCTTGATTTATAGTATATTTTGTCATTAATACCTCTTAAGACTCTATCGGCCACCTTACGATCAGCCAGATGGTGGATGATCTCTGGCATTAGGCCGGAAATCTATTGACACGGGGTTTTTTTTTTTTTGGAATGTCTTGTTTTTCTATTTAGAAATATATTTAACTATTATTTGTTATATTTAAAAATAATTTAAACATAAAAAGAAATGAGCTAGAAAGAAAATATAATTTATTTTAAAAATACCAAAACAAACAGCGTTACCCTGTTTTATAACATCTTCGACGGATTTTCCAGAGACTGCATTTTTTGTATATCTCGTTGTTGTGTGCAAGCGAGTGTTTTTAATTATACTTTTTTCCCGGCCAGCGAAATTGGGATTCGATTTACTAGAACCAGGTCCATAGTAAAATCCTACTCCCTGACGTTTTTCACCGAATCCAAGCTTATGAAAAAAACTCGATTGGTTAGGTGAAAAAAATTAAAGAAAAAACTTGATCTCGTACAGACAATGACGGTGAGATGGACCTCTTTCTGATCCCTCTCAGCCTTGCTCTCTCTATAACCTCCGCCCCTTGCCTCCGCTTAAATCTCCTATTTCCGCCCTGTGATCCGCTACAAAAGCCAGCCAGGAGCTACATGAAGAATCGAGATCAAAAATAGAGAATCTACTTTTCTTGATATTCACAAGCAGTGGAAGCGAATCTATCCTCTTAATCACAAGTCATACCTGAGATGGGTGAGCTTGAATTTGAGAGAGGACATACAGACTTCGAAGATATCTTACTCTCGCTAGCTTTCGCACGGGTCTCTGGCTTCAAACATTTCAAAACGTAGAAATTAATATACCGCGAATGCTCCGAATTTTGAACCGCAGATGCAACCGAGGCTTTTTTCTCACTGTGATATAGAACTACGTACTAAGGCGGTGGGAATAGTGATGATGCGTATCGTTTCACTCGAGTTAATTATTATTATTATTATTATTATTATTATTATTAGAACATTTTAAGCTCTCGTAATTTCATTATCACATTAGCTAGGTCCTTATAGTTTCATCAGACTTTTTCTTTACTTTGTTTAATCTTCTAAATCTAATATTTTTTAAAATTTCAAGCAGAATTATTATTTTCAAATACTAAGTCTCAATTAAAATATGATCAGGAATTTAGATATCTACATGTTATTGATTATTTAATTATACTAAATATACATAAGAAGAAACCTTGGCATCATAAACTTAGCATTTTGCATGTATACGAAGATAAATAAATATAAATTCAACTTTAAAGTTTTTATATCTAGAAACTAGAATCTATATATTTTAAAATATCGTATGAAATCATACAATTTTTGTGTTTGCAAATTCTTTGTGATTGGTTACTATCATTTTTGTCCATGTTCGAGTTAGAAATGATCTTTCTATTCCTTTATTATCATTTTTGCTATTAGTTAGCATGTAAATTTATAAGAAATAATGAAAGAATTTATTTATTTATTTATATATATATATATATATATATATATATAACCACTCTTATTTTTTATATTTTAAAAAATACATTTTATATATTAATAAATGTATAATTGATAAAGCCTTTATAAATATTATAGATTTGTTAATGTCTACATGCCTTTATAACACCATATCCTTTCTTCTTTCCTGATATAACCATAACAATTCTAATGATAATTGTTTTTGAAAAAAACAAAAACAGAAACGTATTAAAATAATTTATTTTAAAATATTATTATTGATATCAGCATGTCAATATAATTTAAAAAAATAAAAAAAATAAACAAGAAGAATTTGATATTTTGCAAACCTTTGTTTGGGTCACACTCTCAAACTAGATTTATGGTTCTGTTTATTCTTGCATTTTAAAAATGATTTTTTTAAAAAAAATTATTTATCTTTTTCTTGGCTTGAAATTGTTATTTATTATTTTTAAATCATTTTGATTTACTAATATCAAAATGAATTTTTAAAAATATACAAAATATTTTAATTTATTTTCAAATAGAAAACACTTTTAAAAAATAACTATACTACAATACTAAATAATCTCTATAAAAAAAAAAGTTAATAAAACTACAAGATTCCAGTACAGATTACATTAGAAAGTGACATTTATAGACATTCCTTTATATGTACATATTTGCTTTTATTATATAGATTATATTCGCGTTTTAGTATTTAATTAATTTTAATTTATCTGTTTATATATATTTTCAACTAACAAGCAATTTATTTACAGCTTAAAAATTCATGATATTCACAAATATATCAAGATATTTTTTAACTAAAAAATAGCTTATAAATATATCTGTACTGTAACAGGGGTTATAATATTTAGGGGGTGTTTGGGACTGTTTATAAAAAGTATTTATAAAAAAATTTAAAAAAAAATTATTTTTTATTTTTACTTGATTTTTTATTTTTTTGTGTTTTTAGATCATTTTGATGTACTGATATCAAAAATAATTTTAAAAAAATAAAAAATATCATTTTGATATATTTCTATATGAAAAATATTTTTAAAAGCAACCACAACCACATTCCAAACAGACGCTTAGTTATTCATACAAAAGGTGTGGGGACAACATTGTAACTCCTCACATATTTCACCGTGGAATGTTACAATGCTCTCTCTGCTACATTTTTTTTTCTATTATTTTTTTGTTGTCACTTATATATTTATTTTGTTTTGTTTTTTATTATCGGGTTTTCGGGTCAGTCTAAGCGCACAACCATTAATCCATGGACCTAAATTTTTTTGATAACCGGGGTATCCAGGTCAGCTCATGTGTACCACAACTAATCCCCGGATCCTTTTTTTTTTTCTTTTGCTACAGTATTTTCCTGCTGATACATTTTTTTCCATGTTTTTTTATATTTTTTTCACTTATACATTATTTATAACCGAGGTCTTCGGGTCAGTCTAAGCGCACCACGACTAATTCCCCGCCCAAATTTTTTTTTAAGCAATACGAATTGCTACAGTGTTTTCTCACTTGTACTTTTTTGTTTCACTTATATATTTTGTTTATAACCATGGTCTCCAAGCCAACTTAATCTTTTTTTTTTCACTTATATATTTTTTTTATAACCAGGGTTTTCAAGCCAACTTAAACGCACTATGACTAATCCCCGGGCTAAATTATTTTTGATAATTGGGTGTCCAGACCAACTATCACGCACCACAACTAGTCCTCGGATCAATTGTTTTTTCTTCACTTGCACATTGTTTTATAATCCGGGACTCCAACCAACTTACGTTCACCCCGACTAATTTTCGGACCAAATTTGTTTTTAAACAATATGGATCGCTGTAGTTTTTTTCTCGCTTATATATTTTTTTTCACTCATACATTCTTTTTTATAATCAGGGTCTCCAAACCAATTTAAGCTTTTGTTTTTTGTTTTTTTTTTTTTTTTATATATATATCTGGGGTCTCTGAGCCAGCTTAAGTGCACCGTGACTATTCCCTAATTGATTTTTTTTTTATAAACAAAGTGTCTGGGTCAACTGACGCGTACCACGAGTTGTATAAGTACGTATATACTTCCTATAAGATAAATCCGAGATTTGACTATAGGGGTGTATTGGTAATATATCAATTTAAATTATATTTTTTGTCGTGGTATTGTGGGCGCATCTTCGGACGCACCGTCAATTTCCAAGTTCACACACATTTCAGACAACGTGTGCAATGTCATAGAACGTCTAAAAATATATATTATGTTTTTATATATTCATTCTATTATGTAAAATGCGTTTAAAATAATGTTATCGTATTAGGGGCATTTTCAATTTTTTTTCATTTATGTGCACAGTACAATAATCATAATATCCTTAAATAAGACAAAAATCATGAATTGTCAATGGGGGTGCCCAATGATTTCACTTTTTTAATGTACAGTAAAATAACCTTTTAACATCAAATAAGACAAAATGGAAGAGTTATATACGGTGTATTTCAAGCATTTCACGTTTAACTTTACATGTATAAGAGATAGTTTCACTCTTATTTTACACCACCAAAGCTAAACTTGCTATGGTTTTTAACGCAAGTTACATTTAGTATAAATAAAAATAACAATTAAAATTAAAAATATAAACCAAGAGCAGAGATGTATATATTCAAACAAAATATTAAAAACTATCTTAGAAGAATAAAAAAAATCAAGGAATTAAAACTAAACTAAAAAAAATAAAAAAATAAATACTGAAATATAAAATAAGAAATTATATATATTAAAATTAGATTAAAAAAAAAGTTTAATACCTGCAACGAATCGCTGGTTTATGGATTGTGATCGTGTCTAAATTCGGGGAGCTTCAGCGTTGAGAAAGAATAGAGAACCTTCGATGAGATCTTTGTCTTGTAGCCACGTGTTTAATTTCAATTATACGATAAAATGGTTATAATTAATTGTTTTTATTGGAGAGGCGGGATATGATCCAAATTCTGTCTGAAACACCGGCAAGAATCTCTTTCCTCATCCTAAGAGCAACGGAACAGCTATCAAAGGCAAAGTTAAAATATTATTTTTTTTATTTTTTTTTTAGAACTGTATATGCTACACTGGATGAGCTATATCTTTAGCTATTTTTAGCTATTCTTCGTTGAGTTGCTATATATAAGAGTTATATTATTGTGCTGACAGATATAAGGTTATGAAGAGTGTTAAAGTCCAATAGACATGGTGTAGTTTTGTTTTGAGTTTGAGACTGAACGAGGGATATAGTGAGAGGAAAGTTGTCATTAATAAAAAGTTTAGTTTTTCTAATATTCTTATATCTTTTTTTGAATCAAGGTATTTTTTATTTTGTTTTTCATTTATTTTCTTGAAATGGAAAAATATTATTGTCGAATGAAAGTAAAAAATTATATATAAAATTAATAATTACATTGTTAGAGTGTTTTTTTAAAATTAATTATTTAATTATATAACTTATTTCTATTAATTGTATAATCAATGACATAATTAAACTACATACAAAATAATTCTATTATATTTAAAATAATATAAAAAAATAATTCTTCAAAATAATTTTTACTATTGGAATAAATATTAATAAAAAAATTATATATAAATTATTGAAAAAACTATTTTAAAAGTTAGACTCTTCGAAATAACTTTTATCGATAAAGTCGCTAAGCTAGCCTTGTGTCTGATCTAGGTTTATATAACCTGCTAACGAGTCACAGAATCTGAAGCTAGGCTTTGCATCTTAAAAATAAAATCGAATGGTGGGGTCAACGATGCTCGCGTGTGTGTATTTAACCACGAGGATATTTTCATGTCAATTTAGTGAAGACTGACCTGTTCACTAAATAGGGATATAACAAGTCAGTTGGGGATACACCAAATTCATGTATAAATAATAATGTATCAGATCCATACAATTTAATAAAATCTTTCACCTACCCGGTCCCCCTCCCCCTCCCTCTTCTTCGTTTTCTTTATCCTCTTTCCCTGCTTCTTCATCTTCTTTTTGTCACTCATACACTAGTTTTTTCTTGACATAGCGGTTGTTATTAAAATTATTTTTTATTTATAAATATATTAAAATTATTTAAAAAAAATCAATTTTGACACTACACATAAAAATAATTTAAAAACATTAAAAAAATTAATATAAAATATTTATTTTTTATTTTTTTCAAAAATAATTTTGAAATGTAGTGTCATTCCCCTTGTAAATAATTAACAAAAAAAAACCTTAATCTCTCGTCATTTCTCAATAATATCTATCTATTTATTCAAAAATAAATTGAAATGGAAAAAAATGGAAAAGAAATGATTAAATAATTTGTTTTTGATGAAAAAAACTAATCAATTCATCTCTAAAAACACAGAAGGATTAATTTATAAATCACTCCAAATTTAAATTAATTTATTTTTCACGAAATAAAAACACCTTGTTCTTTCCAGTCAGCCTTGCTATTGTGTGTCCCGTGGGCTCCCCCTTTTTTCCTCTGCAACTACTCCCCCTCTCTCCACTCATTATATAGATTGATTATGCTTCGGATACAGGCAACCCGATCATGAAAGTTTTATTTTATTGCAGGCTACTTCCCTCCATTGTTAGTTGGCGTATTATTAGATACGACAAGCGAAGGAAGGGGACCATCCACGAGAGCCTCGCGCCCCGGGGCATCGTTCAAAGGCGACAACTCACCGAAAGACATCGCGCGATCGCACTGCGCGATCGCGCGAGCACACTGGCGATATCGCACGATTTGTTTTTTCCATTCAAAACAATAGGGTACCGCCTACCCCCCCTCTGGCCCCCACCGCGCCATCGCGCGATTGTTCGCTTGCTTCCACGACAACGAATCCTAGGAAAAGAAATAGGCAGAAATCAAAATAAGAGAGAGAATAAAAAATAAAAATAATGAGTAAAATATTCAAGATATACTCTGATGACAATATTTCAATCAAGGTACCTTGACTTTAAAATTAAAAGTTCGAGGTTGACCACGTGCTCACGCTCGTTCCAATCTAGCTGCCGAGCCTTTTTGTTTCTGACTATAATTTATTACGGAGGAAACTTCGTTCCACCCAACGGCCCTCAGTCTCTCGAATTATAATTAACTGTTTTCTTTTGTCGGTACAAAAATTAAAATCTCCATCAAGAAAATTGTTCACCCACATCCAATGCACTATTGACAAAAAAAACATTGACTAATCATGGGAGTCAGTATAATAATTTAACTTTGTTTAACTATTATCAAATTAAATAAGAATAAATAATTTTTTAATTTTGTTCTTGGATTTTTTTTTGTAAAATTTCAATTCGCTTTCATTTTCATCATCTAGTCCTAATTTCTTATTTGCTATTTTTTAATATAATTTTTATTCTTTTGATTGTTTTTTCAGTTCTTTTGTATTTTTTCAATTTCATCATTTATTATTATTTATTTTAATTTTCATCCTCATTCTTTTGAATGTTTTTTTATGTTCTTTTGCTCATTTTTTTATTTATTTAACCTTTCATTCAAAAATAAAATCTACTTTTTATTTTATTTCAATTTTAACTCCTTTTATTTTGGATCTTTTTTTATATATAAATTATTTAATTTAAATTAGAATATTTATGAAAAAGATTATTTTTATTAATCTTAGACTAAAAAACTAGGGTGGTGTTGTCTCGATTAGCCCTTCTAATTCTTAAAAATTGGTTGTGTTGTCTTCACTTGTCACTTATGAAATAGATATTTTGCTGACCCCCCCTCTCTTCTCAATATATGTGTATATTATCTATAATATAATTTTCATGTCATTTTTACTACAGATTTTTACACTAGTCATGTCAACACAAATTACTATAAATTATAGCAGAAAGATTATCATTTTATCCTAGTACCAAAAAAATTTAGCCCCGGGATCGGTATTATTTTAGACATTTCTAGGGGACATGAATGATATTTTCAATTTCTTTGCATAATCAAAAGTCCTATTTTACCCCTGGATGCTGAGAAAAGGATGCAGAGTAGTAGAAGGTTTTTTCGTTTTTTCACAAAATCATGCATAGTAAAACTACAAAATAACTCTTGAAAAAGACAAAAAAGATGCTTGGAGCCAGGGTAGTGTGGTATTTTCACCTCAGTTTTTTTTTATGTGGTTATCGCTGAGTCCAGTAGTGTATAGATAATTTATTATTTTTTTATTATTTCTTTTTGTGAAACACTGTAGGCGCATTGTACGGACGTGTCAGCTGTGTTTCACTTTCACGCGCTGATCAAACAACACTTACGGTGTCCCTTGACGGTGGAAACTAACATTCTACCGTGTCACCTGGTGCTTTGCCAAGTCCTCTGCCTCCCGGTGTAGCGCCTTTCAATGTCCGGTGGTCGGTGAATCGCCGATAGGCGGGTTTTGATTTTCTCAATTTTCTCTCTCTTGCCTCCTAAAATTATATGTAAGTCCTTATTCCTGATTGTTTTAGTTTAGTCTTCTTTTATTCCAGTATTATTCCTGATTTCTTCAATAAAAATTTTGATTTTTTTTAATTGTGTCCTTCAATTGAGATTGGTCATATATGAAACTTTTCATTTCAGTCCTTATTGTTTTAATTTTTTTAACAAAATTACACTATATTTTTTTTTAAATGTCTTTATTTGTTTCAACTTTGTCTTTCGATTAGAATTAATTATGTATTATATTATTTTTTTTCGGCCCTTATTCTTTCAATATTTTATTTGGTATTAATTCTTTTTGTTTTGTTGGTCTTTTTTTGACAATGTTTAATTTTACCCATATTTTGCACCTAAGCTTTTAGTTTTAGTTTTTTATTTTTATCTTTTTATTTTTACTGTGGTTTTATTTTTATATGTTTAAATCCTAAAATTTTAATTTATATTAATGTTTATTTTAAAATTAATATTTCTCCTTTTTATTGCAGGCGTTTTCACAATTTATATTTTATTTATTGTGTTTAATTTAAAATTGAAATATAAAATGAAATAATCCTAATACAGTGAATTCGATAATTCAGGTATCCTAATCTTCTTGTTTTTTAATGATAATGATAATTTTATACTATTGATTTTATTGAAACCTATTAAACAAATAAATTTTTCTTGATTTTAAAATTCATATATTTTATAGAGAACTTGCACTTAATACGAATTCTGCATAAATTTATTATTTTATCTAAATTTATATTATAATAAAAATAATCTCATATTTGCATTAAAAAAAAAAGTCCTGAGCACGAGGAGGCGCAGGGCAATATATATATATATATATCCTTTCCTAAGATGACCGTATAAATGACAAAGTTCCTATACAACTAGCATGGATGTAACTATTTTAAGCGACAATATTTTTCGAACTTAAGTCCACAAATAAATGACAAAGTTCCTATACAACTAGCATGGCTGTAACTATTTTAAGCGACAATATTTTTCGAACTTAAGTCCACAAATAAATGACAAAGTTCCTATACAACTAGCATGGCTGTAACTATTTTAAGCGACAATATTTTTCGAACTTAAGTCCACAAATAAATGACAAAGTTCCTATACAACTAGCATGGCTGTAACTATTTTAAGCGACAATATTTTTCGAACTTAAGTCCACAAACACGGTGAACAGTTCTTACTTATAAAACTATATTAATCTCCATCACAGTAACATATCTCCAATCATCATCCTCAACTAGATAGCAGAGTGTTCCTGCAAACAACATCTCAGAGGTTATAAATTATTCTACCTGATGATTACAATAATGTTTGAGTTAGGTTTTTGAAATTCATTGGTAATTACAAACTTTAAAGGCTTGGTATTTAATTATCTGTTTGGGAACCAAGTGAATTACTAATGATGTTATCGTTTTTCTTTTTCTATTATCCAAATTTTCAATGCATTTATTTTGTTCAATTAAATATAAACCACATATATAGTATTATTTGAGTCAACTAACACTTATTTGGTCAATTAATATTTAATCAAAACAAAAGGGTCGATGTTTTATTATGTTTCTAAACACAATTCATCTGGAGTAGTTTGGATATTTTTAGTAGACCCATGCAGCATTTATAAATTATTTAGGGGTGTTCTAGTATTTTATATTTTTATTTACACAATAAAACTATCTATTTACATCTGCATGTTGATAAGAAGACAAACATCAAATATGACAAAAATGAAGGCCTAATGTTAGAGCATGGTGGTACTTTTATACCTGATTTTTTTCGTAATTATATCACTAAGTCTAGTGATATTTAGGTAATTCTATATTTTAATTGATTTTTTCTCAGGGTTATTGAAGGCGTGTCATCTAGACGCACCATCAATTTTTACACGTACGCACCATTCAAGCGGCGCATACGATATCTATCGGTGGTGGAAAATATATGGTTGCCATGTCTTAGGACTTAAAACCTACCTGTATTGCTACCACATGGTTATGGATTTTATTTTTTTTATAAACTTGGTTAATATTGTGAGTTAATAATACTAAGAAAAATATTTTCTTCTCCTCCATAAAATTAAAATATTTTGATATAAATCTATACTATTCGAGTTAGAATGGAGGAATATTTTTAACAAAACAAATGAACCCTTGGATGCGAGAAGGGGTTTTGAGCACCAACCTCAGAGAGGAAGTAAGATCAGCAGCTTTACGGAAGTCCTTCTCTTCTCTTGCTTTCAAGATCTTGAAGATGATATTGAGGCGAAGTTGAACGTTGTCACTTGCGTGAGATATAAGTTGAGTCTCCTTTTTGAGCTGATCACATTTCGATTCAATCTCCACGAACATTTCTCTCATTTCCTTTTGCCCTTGTCTGATACTTTCGTGTTGCTTACTAATCTCTCCCATCTCTGCTCTCAGCCTCTTCATTTTTCTATTTACTCTTCTTTTCTGGGAAATATGTGTTTATCATAAGAAAAAAAATCAACATGAATTTGAGTTTCAAGAACAAGGATTATTACGAAGTACACATACCTTGCGATTCTCGGGATGCTTTGTAATTGAGTTTTGGTGCCAGTACTTGCTTGACGCCATTGATAATCCTCTAGCAGCTTTTCTCAGCTAGTGCTCTCGATTGTTGGCCAGATAGTTCCCTCTTGTAAGGACTGGCATTTTATACACAGAGAAGATGCATATAACCCTGCTAAGAAAGCACTGATTTGTTGCTTTTGACAAGCTCGATCTCATTGGATAAAAGACTTTGAAGTGTTGATTAAGCATAGCAGTCTTCAGACCCAAGTTCTCACCAGTCTAAAATCAAGTTTTGCACAATTTGTCAATTCGACAGTTGAGAATCGCGCGGCATCGCTGCATGACTATTATTATTATCGATCTTGTCGATTCTTTTCAAGATTAATTACGCGGTTTCACCGTTTCAAATTGTAACGTATTATATATGTAGGCTGTTCCCATCCATTGATGGTCATCTTTCATAATACAGTTGAAGTTGTTTTTAAAAATAGTTTTTATTTATAAATATATTAAAATGTTTTTTTTTAAAGAATTATTTTTGATAAAAATATATTAAAATAATATGAAAATATTATTTTTTTAATTTAAAATAAGAAATAAAATATGTTTTTTTTAAAAGAATTTTTTTTGACAAAAATATATTAAAATGATATGAAAATAATATTTTTTTTAATTTAAAATAAAAAATAAAATTAATTTTTTTTTAAAATATTTTCCAAACATATTCATAATATCCAATGTACACAAGTGTAGTGGATCCATACAAGAACATTAATCTTAATTGATTTGAGCATATTTTGTGTTATCAAATTAGAAAACACGCAAGCACAATGAATTTGATTTAAGAAAACATAAATCTTAATTTTTTTTATAAGATATTATTATATTTATTTTCTCGAAACACAGTGATTATTATTATCTTTCATTGATGTTGCAGTAGCATTATTCTTGTAGTCCCTGTTCATGAAAATTCATAAAAATTCAATGTTCATCCCTAAAATAAATTTGGCTTCCTTTTTAAAAATGAATTGAACAAAATTGACACGAAGGGAGAGACAAGACCATTTTCCAAAAATGGCAAGCAAAAATTCTATTTGATGTCTCAAGATTTATTGTTTTCTTTTCCATCCTTATTCTTTTAAGTTATTACATCTTAGCTCTTTGCTCTAAATTTAATTTATATCACATTTCTATTCTTAAAAGTTGAGTGAAGAAAGAAAAAATCGCTGGAAAAATTGACGAGAGAGCGAGAGATCTCGGGTAACTGGATTCTAATCATTAATAATTTTAATTTTTGTATCCATAGATTTATCATGAAGAGAGAAATTCAAAAGAGGTGATTTGATTATGCCGGAATAAGAAAAAATATTATTTATTTATTTATTTTGAATATAGAAATGCCACTGCTTCAAAACAATTTGCTATTGCAGTAATTAGTGCAACAAAGCAACAACTAGTGAAATGTGTTAGGATTGTGTAATTGATGAAGAATAATCAGAGAAAAGACAGAAGAGAGAGAACAGAGGAGATGGAGAGAAGAGAATTTGAATTTTATTATCTTTTTTTTTTTATTATCAAATGTAAGTTTATTAAGATCAAGAAGAAACAATACAAAAGGAGAACAAATGACAGCTGAAATAGGAACATGCTCCTAAACAGCAAACTAAAAGCAGATAAGCAAACAAACTAACTCATACAGAAAGATAAATATAACAACATTTAAACTAACTGCAGAGACCAAACTCAAAGGCAATAGTAGCCTACAACAACCCATCACCCGCAAACCCGTCATCCCACATCAATGGAGAAGTGATCCCGTTCATGGAAGTGAAAAACAGTGAAGAACAGAACTTGGAATCTCTTGAACACCTTCTCAACTGAGGTATAAGAATTATCAAAAAGCCTTTTATTTCTCTCTTCCCATAAGAGGTAGACCGAAATGCCAAGAGAGGCTCTTCGCATTCTGTGCTCCATTTTGTTCCTTTTAGAGATAAGGCCTCGAATAGCACTAGATAGGGAACTCATATGACGATGGATATGTAGCCAGCGGACAATGTCACCCCATAAAAACGATGTCCAAGGACATTTGAAGAACAAATGGTCATGGGATTCCTGCTCCTAACTACAAAAAACACAACTGGTATCTGAGGAAAGAAAAAGCAGACGATCTTTAGTTTTAAGTTTCCCAAGCACCGCAAGCCACAACACAAAGCAGTGCTTAGGTAAAGACCATTGCTCCCACACCACTGTTTCCCAGTGGACCTTGCGATCCTTTAACCGAAAAAAATCATAGGCATTAGCCAAGAGACAACCAGTACCAGCAGTCCAGCTAACCAAGGTAGCAATAGCAGATGAACTACTCCCACAATCCTGAATAAGCTGATCCTTTAAGGAGATGAGAGTTTTCCACAGCGGGGAGGAGGTTTTCGCAGCTTGAGCCTCCCAAATCGATTGACTCGAAAGAAAGAAGTGATGAATCCATTTAATCCATAGGGAATCAACTTTAAGATGGATATTCCAAAGGTGCTTAACCAGGAAGCTCTTATTGCGGGCTTTTATGTCAAAAAGCCCCACCCCACCTTCTTGCTTCGGCAAACAAATTTTAGACCAGGCAACCAAAGCCGAGTGGGAATTTAGCACATTGTTAGTCCATAAAAAATTCCTGCAAATACGGATGACATTAGTAATAACTATTTCTAGCAAAGGGAAAATACTAATCCAGAATTGAACCATGCCATAAAGGACTGAACGGAGGAGCACAAGCCTTCCGGCAAAAGAGAGATGCTTTCCCACCCAACTCTAAACCGCCCTCTTAAGCTTTTGGATCAAGGGCGAGAACTGAGTGACCAGCAGCCGATGAGGACTAAGGGGCACACCAAGATACTTAAAAGGAAAGGACCCTTCAGCAAACCCCGAAGCAAGGATGATCTCTTGCCATAAAGGAACGCCAACGCCCCCAAAATAGATAGAGGATTTGGAAGGATTAATCTCCAGACCAGAAGTCTGCCCAAAAATCTGTAACTGATGAAGAAGAGCAAGAACAGAAGGCTTGTCACCTCTAGAAAACAGAATAACATCATCGGCAAACGCAAGATGGCTGATACCATGAGGTTTACACTGCGGATGGAAACGGAAATCTGGCTGCTCAGACAAACCCATAAGCATCCGGGAAAAATATTCCATACAAGTGATAAAGAGATAAGGCGAGAGAGGATCCCCCTGCCGAATACCACTCAATCCCGGGAAAAAACCATAGAGATTACCGTTAACTGCAATAGAGAAAGAAGTTGTCTCAACACACTGCATGACCAAGTGAATGAACTTAGCAGGAAAGCCTAACATCCCTAGGAGATCTCGGAGAAAAGACCATTGGACAGAGTCAAAAGCCTTTTTGAAATCAATTTTCATGAGAGATTTAAGGGAGGTCCGCTTCTTGCCATAATGCCGAAGCAGCTCCTGAACCAGATTGATATTATCCGACATAGCTCTACCACCCAAGAAGGCATTCTGCATAGGGCTAATAATGTCACCCAAAGCAATAGCCAAGCGATTAGCAAGAATTTTCGAAATGACTTTGTAAATCACATTGCAGCAAGAGATTGGCCGAAAATCACAAGGAGATGTAGCATGAGCAGATTTGGGAATAAGGGATATGACCGAATGGTTAATTTGCTTAAGCATCTTGCCAGAATGGAAAAAATCCTGAACCGTGGCATAAAAGTCATCCCCAACAACCGACCAAGCAGATTTAAAGAAGTATGAAGAATACCCATCCGGACCCGGAGCTTTTTCATTCCCAATATCGAATAAAGCTTTTTTAATATCCTCATAAGAGACAGGAGCAGAAAGAAGCTCACTAGAGCTAACAGAGAGACACGGGCTACTACGGACAATACCACTATCCAAAGGCAAAGTAGATTTAGGAGCCCCAAAAAGGTTTTGGAAGAAATTCATAAATTCAGCGCTAACCTCCTCTTCTGAAATAGATAGAAGACCATCAGCTTTTTGAATAGCAGGAATATAGTTCCGACCATGCTTATGGCTCAGCAGCGCATGGAAGAACCGAGAACCTCTGTCATAATCTTTAAGGAAGTCACATTTAAGCTTCTAGTTGAAGAACATTTTCTCAGTAGTCTTGAGGTTGATTAGTTGAAGACGAAGCTTCTTGTCTTTAAGAACAAGCTGGGAGTTATCAGGATCCCCAATCAAGGCAGTTTGCAAGGAGTCTAAGGCAGATTCAACTCTGGAAACCCTTTCAGAAATGTGAGCAAAATGCAACTTGTTGAGATGCTTCAAGGGAGATTTTAACGCCTGAAGTCTCCTGTAAAAGGAAAACATGGGAGAACCCACAACATCCAATTGCCAACTCTCGCCAACAATGGGAAGAAAATCAACATGAGAGGTCCACATATTAAAAAACTTGAAGCTACGACGCCCCTTCTCTTTAAGATCAAGTTGAACCATGGCAGGAGAGTGATCGGAGAAAGCCCCTTGATTACCGAAATGAACATGGGCAGATTGCTGAAGAGAAGCCCATAAAGGATTAACAAGAACCCTGTCAATTTTACTCCAGATAGTCCCATTAGACCAAGTGAAATGGCAACCAGAGTAATTCAAATAGAAAAGGCCCAAGTCCTGACAATAGTTATGAAAATCAGAAATTTCATACATAGAAGTTGTACAACCATTCAGTTTATCATCCTGAGACAAAATAGAATTAAAATCCCCGAACACCATCCAAGTACCCGGAGGACTCCACATATGAAGATTCCCCCATAACTCTCTTCTAGCAACAATGGTATGCAAACCATAAACAAAAGAAACATGAAATCTAATTTGACTCACAAAACAAGCAATAATAACATGAACACCCTGAGCCGAGCAATCAACAAAATCCACCTGAACCGTGGAAGGATTCCAGAAGAGGACAATTCTAGTAATGAAAGACGCAGAAGCATTCGTCAAGAACTTCCAGTGCTTAAGCCGAAACTTTTGCAGAGCCTCAATCTTCGAAGGACGCAACTTAGATTCTAGCAAACCACAAACATCAACTTTATTCTTCTTCATGAGGCCAACCACCTCATGCTGCTTTAGAGGACTATTGAGCCCTCTAACATTCCAGCAGTGGATAATCATCGAAAAGCAGGGGTGGTAGGAGGGGTCTTACCATGGCTGCTAGGTCCAAAAGTGGCATGTTTAGCTCCTTTTCTAGTGGTAACTCCTTGTGAAGTGCCTTCTTTATCTTTCCCCTTGCTTATATTCTCAGCGCCATTTTTCTGCCTTGAAATCACACCAGAAATAGAGGGGACAACCGAAACTGCCATTGTAGACCTATCACACACAGCTGCTGTCTGTTGCACAAGCCTGATGCCATGCTTCTTCTTCTTGACTGTTTTCCATACCCCCTCAGCTGTTGCAACTTCAGCAAACATAGGATCACAGGAAGAGGAATCAAAAGTAGACCTGCCAACACTCTTAGCCACAGCTCATGGAGACAACAAACCAGAATCGGGAGCTGCACCATTAGCCCTGACAACAGTAACAGCAGGCTCCTCCTCCCGAGGTTTAGATCTGCCCCTCTTGGTATTGCTACTGCTTTTCATAACAGCTGGAACAGGAGGCATGGTAGGCACCTCTGGATCCAAACTACCCTCCTTTGGGGCTCAAGAACAAGATGCAACTAGGTGCCCAAAGACCCTACAATATGTGCAAAATTTCGGCAATGTCTCATAAACCACCTGCTGGTCTAGGGAGGTACCATTCAACAAACTAACAATAATGGATTGTGGGAGGACCTCAAGCAAATCAACTTCAACCAAAATTCTAACATAGGAAAGACAAGCCATAGAAGTCGTCAACAAATCACATTGAATTGGTTTACCCAGAACACTAGCAATTTTAGAAAGACAATTGGAGGACCAGCACTTGAGGGGGAGATTCGGCAACTTAATCCATATCGGCACAGTAGACATTTCAGCCGAATTAAAATCAAAATACTCAGGCATTTCTCTCAAGATTAAAGGTCGACCATAGATAAGATAAGGGCCACCCCGCAACACTGCAAGTTTATCCACCTCATTTTGAAATTTGTAAACCAACCAACCATATTCATGAATATTCAACACAGCCTCACAATGCCAAGAGTTCGAGATAATACCACTCAATGCTTTGTAACCAGGAAATTTACCCGAGACATAACCAATGAGGCAAGATTTCCACAAACCACAAGCAACATCATCAAGATCATCAACAACTAAATTACAAGTTCTAGCAGCAGTAATTTCAGCATAATGCTTGAGTTTGGAGCATGTAGAAGAACTGCGATTAGAGGCAAAAAGATTTCGCCACTGACCTATGGGAGCAGAGGGCAAGTCAGCTGGACCAGAAGCCTCAACTGGAGCCGAAGGAGAAGCAGGGGAAGAGATACTCTTCGCTGCAGGAGAGGGGCTGATGGGAACATCCTCTGAACCCAAATCAGAATCATCACCCGAGCTGGAGTCATATGCACATGATGTAGACTCTTCTTCGTCTGTTTCTCCTTCACTAGAGCGAGATGGAACAATAGCAGGCATGGCTGCAGGAGCACCCTTATGGTGAGGAATAGAGGGACCATCTCCAACAAGGATTACGGGAACATTAACCAAATCGGTGGCAGGGGGTGGGTTTGTCTTGGCATGAGATGGGTGTTCAGGGGTTGCAGAACGGGTAGGAAGGGGAAGAGACGAGGGAAGGGATTTCAGTTTGATGGGAGAGGAAAACCCTAGAATCACAGATCCAGTAAAGGGAGACGGACTAGGAGGAGGGAGTTGGAAGGAGGGAGATTGTAACACCCTCAATATTATAATATCATGAATTCTCTCAACATTTCTTACCAATGTCAAGTATTGGGTAATATGTCTAAATTATGGGATTTTTTTTTAAATTTCGGCAGAGTTTCCTCTATTTTTGTTGATACCAAGTTATCTACAACACTTCTATTATATGTCATTACGATTTCCATCTTGATCCAATCATCCTGGATCACATTCCATTCATCAAACAATAACTCAATATTCATACTTATCAATATATGCAAGTCTCATAATATCAATTAGTAAATTAACATAAATGTACTACCAAAACAACTTAAAGGATAAACAAATTCATCATTAAACGTAATAAATACTAACTAACTACCTATAAGCCTTTAAACTACATAAATACAATATTAAGATTAAGAGTCATAATATATTTATAATAAATTTTATCTTATCATTTTGAAAATGATTTGGTCATACTAACAACTATACATATATATAATACATCCACTACATATTACACCTTTTACTTAATTTTTTCAACACAAAAGGATTTACACTCAAGGTAGAGACATGAATATTACATTCCAAAATAGTAATTAATAAACAGGAGTATTCCTACATCTAATGATCCGCATCACCTCGCGATGTACCTGTTTTAACAATAACAATATTAAGTAACTTATTCATTATATTATTCTAATATTAATTAATTACTCTTAACCTTTGAAATTTAATACTTTTACTTCAATCTAACTTAATCCCTTAATTTACATAATCTTTTCAAAATTTACAAATCCAGCTAACTTATCTAAATTACCAAATAAATCTAGTACTTCCATATAATTACTCAGAAATTTGGTTTCCTTCCTCAGTCACCAATAGATCCAATACTTCCATTCGAATTACCCATCATCCGGCTAACCTCTTTTGTTAGCCAATTAGCCCGGTAACTCCATTTGAATTTCCCAACATCCGGCTAACCTCTGTTATTAGCCAATCAATCCGGTAATTCCATTTGAATTACCCAACATCCGGCTAACCTCTTTTATTAGCCAATCAATCCGGTAATTCCATTTGAATTACCTAGTATCCGGCTAACCTCTTTTATTAGCCAATCAATCTGGTAATTCCATTTGAATCACCCCATATCCGATTAACCTCTTTGTTAACCGACAAAACCGGTAATTTCACATAATTTACCGGTAATTCACATAATCATAACTCAATTTATTCATTTGCTTCATTCATTTAATATCAATTAGATGAACAACATAGATTATTAGGGAAAACTAAAAATTAAAAAATAAGGTGATGAATCACCTACCTTCTGCTCGGGATGACCCAGCTCCTCCTGTCTGATAACCAGCTCCAGACACAACTCCTGAATCAATCAAGTGTCATTATATCATTAGTCCATCAATATTTTTATTACGTGCCGAAACACAAAGCACATAATATTTTTATTTGTAATTTGTTCTAATAAAAATTCATTCTCAAATATAACATCATTATTTTACATACAACCTCATATTTAACTCAAGTTACTTCTTTGCTTACTCTATGTGCATAATTCCTCCATCAAATAATTCTTCTATTCTTTATACCCTCACATCATATTATTCATTTTATCTAAATACTATATTCAAACACAATCTAGACATCTTGTCTTCATATTTTCTTTTAACTAGTTTATTTCCTTTTTAATTTGAATTTACTTATTATTATTATTATTATTATTATTATTATTATTATTATTATTTTCTCAATTTAAATGCTATCTCTTCATTTAGTCTTTCTTACATTTTCAATTATCATGATTAAACATGGTTTGTTTCTAAACATTAACATCAAAACTCATTCTCCCACTTTTTCCTTCATTTGGCCAAATGTGGTATCTTTTTCCTCCTCCAAAATTTTCTTCATTTACTTGTTATTTCAACTTATTTTCACTCTATTCCACTTCAATTTCATCATTTTTCCTTCCCCTCCTATTTCCCCCAAATTCACCTAAGAACCCGAAGTTCAAAAATCTAGGATTTAAGGGAAACTAAGGTAAAATTCCATGAAATTACTTCCCAACTTAATCAAATATGCTTAAGAACACATCTAAATCAAACATGAAATCTAAACTTCTCATGCTTACCTATTGCTTTTCTTCCAATTTCTCTTCTCTTCCAAAGTTAGTTGAATTCTTCTTCTCAAATCCTCCTTTCTTCACTTGCTTTAGTGCTTTAAAAGTTGAACTTGCAAGCTTATAAATGTATTTTCTCAATTTCTTGTGTTTTTCCTTACTTTTCTCTCTTTCTCTCATGTTTGTGCTCTGTTTCTCTTCACTTTTGTTTAGTTTCTGCCCATTTGGCAGTTATTAGAAGAGAAGGAGGGCTTATATGTTTGTTTTCAATGGCCAATTTCTATTATGCCCTTAATGAATATTTTTTTTTTCTAGCACTACCGAGATTCATTCATCTTAAAATTTTAACCACATTTTATACAAAATATTTTAAGGTTCCTCAAAAAATTTCAGCTCAATTCGATGGTCGGATTGAAAATTACATCCAATAACGTAAAACTAGTCGAATTGTGATTTTTCGTCAAATTTTCGAATTTCTCTAAAAATTCTGAAATTTTAACCCAAGCTAAAGTATCATATTAGAAGGCTTCACGCAAAATTTCAGAATTTTTTTGATAACCCAATCAAGAGTTATGAATTTTTTGTTTTACCTAAAACTAGTCAACTTATGATTTTTCGCCAGAGGTTTTACAGAGATTGAGATTTCTTCTTAGCTTTCCTCTTAGCCATGAAAGCGAGAGAGAGAGAGACAAAGGGAGAAGAAGAGGGAAAAACTAGGGCTGGAACGAAGAGAACAAGGGAAGGAGAAACGAGGAGAGAAGAAGAAGAGGGAAGATTGAGGGCTGCTGAAAATGAAGAGAAGAGAACAGGGAAAAGATTGTGACAGAGGATAACAGGGACAAAAAGCTAGGGAAGAAAGAGGGGAAAAGATGAGGGAAAGAACATCACAGTGGAAAGCATGGGGAGAAGATGAAACTAGGGAAGAAGGGAGAAGAAGAAGAGGACAACAGGAAGAAAATAATGAAATTACATCCTGCACAAGGAGAAGAACACAGCAGCTAGCAAGGAACGGGAGGAGGAACCCATAAGTACGGATGATTCTTCTGATGAAAGCTCAATCTTGCAGAGACGTATGAAGGAAAATTGCAGAGACTTCGATCCCTAATTGAAAACTTTTTGAATTTTATTATCTTTGTCACACACATTGTGTGTTACAACAACTGCTATTTATACACCTTGTACACTCTTTATTTTATACTCTAACAAAATGCACGTCAGAGAATGGCCAATGAGCTCGCAAACACTTTAGTTACTGAGTACATGTGATGAACATTAACACCCGACATCGAGCGCACGGTTATTCCATTTGGTCAAGTAGAAATTCACACAGACGCAATCGTCTTCAAATAACATGGACCAGAACATGATTTCTGGGGAAAAGCCAGCCCTGAACTTCTTCCCCGTTGATTCCTCGCGTACTGTTTGAAAACCAACTACTGGAATTCACGTGAAGAATAAAAAGGGAATTAGCAGCTGCATCATGCAAATTGTTTGAAAAATGCCAATGGAAACAAGCTACTATGTATAAAGCTTAAGGGTATTTCAACATGATTGATATGTTAAAAAATAATATAAAATATATTTTAGAGCCGCACCTAACAACTTAAGTTTTTAGGTGAGTTGATTCTTTAACATGGTATAATAGCTATGTTGATATAACGGCCATGAATTTGAATCTTACCACCCTCATTCTATTTGTCATAACCCAATTTTGGGTCACTCCCCGAAACTACCCGAAAATAACAAAAAATAAAATAAAGGGGTCTGATGTCAGCAAGTCAATCGAGGTGAAATATTGGATGTTTTCGAAAACTCGATCGTATCCCTTTTGCACCCGAAAATAAAGAAAGTCGCAGATTAAAGGTCGAAATAATTTATTATCAGATAAATCTGCGTAAAAACTAAGCAAAAAAAATATAATTATATTTTACGGGTCAATTCGATCTAATTGTTTGGTTTAAATTATAATTGTATTTTCAGAATTAATTTTGGGTCCAGTTTAAGGATTTCACTATACTTTAAATTGTTCGAATTAATTTTACTAAGGGGTTCGTTAATAAGAAATCAAGTTTTTAAATTTGATTTGGTTTCAATTGATGAAATTGAAATTTTCGGAGACCAATTTGATTTTTCAAGTCAATTATGCGAAATCGGGGGCCGAATTTGAATAAGTTGAGAGTTTAATGGTCGATGGAGGATTAAATCGCGAAAATCAAAGAACCAAGGACCAAATAAAAAATCGCGCAAAGCTAAGGTTGAAATTGAACTTTTAAAGGGATATAATTGCACAAACTCACAAGTTCAAATCCAATTGGGGGCAAATAAAGAAATTATAAATTGGAGGACCAAATCAGATTTTACCTTCTAAAAATTTTGAAATCTGCATGCACTGTTACGGCATGCATTGATTTTGAATTTTCCTGGCACTTAATCCACGTTGATCATGGCAAAACAGCTCAGATTTTTCTTCCCATATAAATTTTGATTTTCTTCCCGTTTCACCTTCATCACAGCAAGGCAGATCAGAGTTTTTCCCTAATCAATCGTGATTTCCTCCTTGATTTATCTCCAGCAATATCGTTTCTTGATTCTCCCCCATTTCTCGCTGATTCTCCTTTGATTCATTTTCCTTAAAAGTTCGGGTCTCAATTGCTATAAATAACAGTTTACGCAAGGAAGAAAACAAGAGAAAAAACGCAGGAACAAGGGGGGCAGGAGAAAATAAGAAAAGCAGGGGAGGAGTTTATGTAGACAGAGGACAGTAAAAAAAAGAGGAGAGCAGAGAGGGATTTGAAACAGAGGGACGAAAAATGGGAGTAGTGAGGAAACAAAGAAAAAATAGAACAGAAGAAACAGAGGGAATACAAGTGAATTTTACGCAAAACTTAAACCCTCTGCTTCATCTTCATCCTCTCGGTTTCCCTCTCTCTCTCTCTAAAACCAGAGAACTCTCTCTCTCTAAAACCAGAGAACTCTCTCTCTCCTACCCTCCCGGTTCATCAACACCAGCAGCCAGCTGACAACCTTGCACCACCTCTGTCCACCTCCGTCCACACGCCAGTCATCCCAGATTTGGTCTCCGGCGAGGCAAGCAAAGATAATAGAGCAGCAGCCCGTGACAGCAACTCCACCCCGTCACCTTCCGACGTCCACTCCGGCCACCACAGGCCACCATTTCCAACGCCACAACGACTAGAAGAACCACCTCGACATCCTCTACACGAAGGTATTAACAGGTAAGCCATTCATCACACTCGAAAATCCCCATTTTTACTGTTCATCGTCGTTTTCATGCAAAGTGTCCCGGTTACTGTTCATAAACAGTAACCGGGACGGGAAAAGAAAAAGAAATAAAAATAGGGAAAATATATAAAAAATATATAAAAATATAAATATTTGTAGGAAATATCTATAACAAAAATGTGGTTTTATGCATACGGCCAATACACTATCATATTTAAAAAAAAAATCTTTTTGTTCAAAAAATATATATTACCTTGGAATTTTAAGAAAAATGTATTTTAGCATGGATTTCGCAAAGAAAAAAATTATTTCTTGCATTCTTGGATTTTACAACATGTTAGTAAAATCCAAAGGGTATTGGCCAATATTTCAAAAAAATATAAAATCTTATTTTTTGGGTAATTTATTATTCACCGTCGGTATTTGGATAAATAAATCCTAAAGGGGTTAATATCCAAAATATTCGACGGGAATGATATGCTATTATTCACTGTTGGTATTTGGGTAAATAAATCCTAAGGGGTTAATATCCAAAATATTCGACGGGAATGATACGCTATTATTCACTGTCGGTATTTGGATAAATAAATCCTAAAGAGGTTAATATCCAAAATATTCGGCGGGAATAATATAATATTATTCACTGTCGGTGTTTGGATAATTAAATCCTAAGGGGTTAATATCCAAAATATTCGGCAGAGTAATATCCCATTTGCCATTTAATTAACATATATTTTGAGTCATAACAAATCATAAGCAAACCAAACGTCAAGCAGCTTACCTTAGGTAGGGCGTACTAGGGGTGCTAAAACCTTCCCTTTACGCAACCAGTCCCTTACCCTAGAATCTCTGAAAGACCAGTTTTAGGTTTCCTAGTAACCATAATACTAGGTGGCGACTCCCTTTTTCACGAAAATAAAGATTAGACCCCCGACATTGAATTCCCCGCGCACTGGGGGAAAGTCGCCACGACGCCGCAAACCGAATCATTTTTGGAGTGCGACACTATTCGATAAAAATCAAGAACAATGTAATGTAAGTCTGTACAAGTCTCAAACCCCATAAACGATCACTTAAGAAGGGGTGTTAGAGAATATAAAGATGATTTATATCTACCCTGTGTTATGCCATAACAGCACTCCTGTAGCTTTTCCTTTGAAAACTGAAGGCGGTCTCCAGCAGTGTTCACACAAGTTTGAAATGAAGTCCATGGCTTCCCTCTCAAAACGACCTGTATTTTCTTTACTGGCAATGATTCAAGCAATCCATTTACAGACGTGGAGGGCACAGCAGTTTGTTGTGCAGGTTTATTCATGCACTCGCGAGTTTGGCCAGCATCTAAAATTATTAATATAAACCGTCAGCGTCTTGTTCCATTCATTCATCAATATAACGAACTTATCATACTCAATATACAAGGAAAGAAAAATGAAATAATGATAATAATACGCAATTCCCAACCTCTTGCTCATATTTTCTTGGGCGTGATATCCATTCTGAACTCAAAGTCAAGATTGCATGCTTGAGCATTTTTTATGTGTGGCGATGCTTATTTTGGAATATTTTTTAAACATAGGCATTAATAAAGGGAAAACATGGTACGAATGAGGAGCATCAATATAAACATGGTGATAATAATATTATTTGGAAAGTCAATGAAATTATTTACCATATACATAATATTTTATGACAAGGTCAATAAACTTATTTAACATAAATTATTTGGAGAGTAGGGCAGGCTATCTAATTAGTTTTATTTATAAAAATTGTGTGAGCGCTAATTCCTGCTAAAACATATTCATACCTGAAACTTACCGGATCATTTTATTAGATGGATGCTAATATAGAGAGAGACACCCACCTTTCCCAAAATATAATTTAACTGAATCTGTCATTTTATTTTTATTTTCTTGATTAAATTTTATATTTATTGATTATAATTTCCATGACTTTGTCTTCATTTTCAAGCAAATTTTCTTTCAAATAGTCAAGTTTTTTGTATTTGTTTTTAAAATGATTAACAAGAAAAGGTTAGAGAAAATTAGTAGATACACGGTCTATATTTTTTAAAAAAAAAAATGAAATTTACATAATAATAATAAAGGGATGAAGCATTACGAGCGAATTGATGATAGAAACAAAAGAAACATTTAGAAGGAATGGATACAACCGATCAAGATATTGCTGGTAATGGAAGAAATATATATGGCATAGGGTTTGATTGCAGCTGGCCGACTACCGGATCTGAAAGTCCTTTCCAAATTCAAGCATGATTAAAAGCTCATTCATTCATTAGCTCAAACTTTTAATTAAAAGTTAATTTTAAGTATATAATTCTTACGGTCATGTGTGGGCAAAAAGAAATAGAAGATTCCACAAAAGTTATTTTAATAGCAGCCTGTCAGATCATATCTAGATTAAGATCATCTTCATAATATGATCAAATCTTTCTCTTAATTTCAGATTATAAAAACATAGATCGAGGAGAAGATGTTGAAAACTGACACAAGCAACAGTTTCCACCAGTGTTAAACTCTTCATGAAGCAGAAGAAATATGCATGATTAATTCCAGATTATTGAGAAACTCAGAGAACTTGTATTCAAAAACTATGAATATGAAGTCCATAGGTTAAGCAGTTTTAAAACAGAACAGCACAATTGTCTATAGTAATTTGAACACCATCTCGTATAAAAGTTGAATCCGCCTGTCAAGCATCTGGCTGCGATATTTAAAAAGAGAGATGATGTCTACAGGTTCTTCTGTTTCCGACATATAGACATCCCAATTGGGACCTGGGCATAAGATTGCAAATTTCTCTTTGAGCTGCTCAAGCTCTTCATATCCAAGCTGCTAATTAATAATACATAAAAACCAATCACCAAACACCAATCATTAATTAGGTTTTAGACGAGCTCATGATAAATTCTGTAAAATCACATCAATAGGTAAAAATGCTAAAAAACATTTTGGATTACACTACTTTAAGGGAAAGAGTAAAACGATTGAACTAGGAAAGAGAGATGAGCCACCAGTTGAAGCAATAAGTCATCCATTAGATTTTCCTGGTTCTCTACTATGTTGCTCAACTGTGCAATTTCTTTATCAAGATTCTTCAAGTCTCGCTTTAAACCTTCTTTCATTTTCTGCAAAACGAGAACGAAACAAACAAACAAAAAAAAACATTGTTTGCTTTTAATTTTCTCCGGAGTCTCCATTGAATTAAGAAAGAGAGAAAGGGGGTGTTCCTTACCTTAAGATCGTTAGCAAGCTCCCCGTCACTTTTCCTCTTCTTTCCTTTTTGTTGTTGTGAGCTTCCAAGAAGATGACCATCACGTTTCGCTAATAAGTATAAGGATAAATTGAAATATGAAGTCAAAAAGAGGTGAACATTATTTAGATTATTCCCCAAACCTCTTGTAACAACATCTACGCACGGCTTGATCTTGGAAAAACTATGAGAACTTCATTATTAACGAGGGAAAATCCGTCACTTTTTGAGAGCCAACATGATTTTCCCAGACTGATGTTGCAAAGGAAACATAACTTAATTATTACAGGCCAGGGTCAACTATATATACGAGCATACACCAATGAAAAAAATCATGATTATCCATAAGCACTAATCAAACTTTACTTATTTATCTTGGCCGGTTTTGAGGTGGGCATACCATGATTATCCATTGAATAATATCTGCAGATCAACCAAAACCAGTGGTTAGTAATTCGTCTTAACCTTTGAAATATTTTGTGCCTACAGAATGTTTGGGGAATGGTTTGGGAAGTGATCCCGCGAAAACACACCGTTCAGCACGGTGTGAGAAAAAACGGCTGCTGTCGAGGGCTGCTGCTAGGGAAAGAGAAGCTGCTGTCGGGGGATACTGCTAGGGAATATGAAGTTGTTGTCGGGGGATGCTGCTAGGGAACACGAAGTTGCTGTCGTGGGATGCTGATGGTGGTTGATGACACTGCTACCGCTAGAGGTGAAGAGGAAAGGGTTACTGTCGATGGAGAAAAGCAGTAATTAGTTGCTGCTACTGGTACCGCCGAAGGAAAAGAAGAAGGTGGAGCCGAGCTGGAGGGGAGGAAAGGAAGGAGCTGGTGGTGCCGGGAGGTTGCTCACAGTCTCTTCTTTTTTTTCATCTCTCTTTTCTTCTCGTTTGTTACTCTGTTTCTCCTCATTCTTTGATTGCTTTGTATTATGTGTTTTTCTCGTGTTTTTTTCTCCTCCCCTATTCATTTTTCATCCTCAGTATTTATACGAGTAAGATAACTCTTCGACTGCTTGTTGGGTGCAATGATGGCTCGCAAAGTCTTGCCTATAGAATTCTGCTTTGTGTTCTGTGCTTGTTGTGCAAGACTCAGCTAAGTAGAATTTTTATTTACCTAGTTAATTAGAAGTTTTAAGAGTGTACTAATCAATAAAATTTTGTGTTGACAAAACAAGCATTACCCATAGAATTTTTGCGCGTCTGGCATTTGTATCGTTAGCCATTAGGCAGAATTGTCGTTATATACATTATATATAGAAAAATACCAACATAACGTGCACTGATTTTTATATCACACGGCATGCTGTCATGTAACTACCATGTTGGATTGCAAAGAAGACGTAGAAAGCAGCATGCGATGGTGCCACGTGGTTGAATTTTATCATAATCTTGAAAAATAATATCGTGATGGTGGTGTAGAAAAAAAAGTTCATGTATTTTCTGTCATTGCCCGTTGTAGGCGCCGGGGACAGGGACAATTTTGTGATGGTATCATGTGAGACTTTTGTTTTTTTTTTTACACACACACACACAAAGAAAAGGAATAATGCAAAACACCATTTAAGTTCATTAACTACATGCATTAAGTGCGGGGGTTAGAGTGTAATGAAATTACAAAAATGAAGTTTTTTCGGAAGAACATTAATTCATATTTCATTATTCATTTAGGGAGTGTTAAGTATATGCAAACAATTTTCTAAATACCTTAAAAATCATAAGAGAAAAACGTTTTTTTAATTTTCATTTATATGAAAAAATAGACATATCCATAGAATACGGATTCACAAAAGAAAAACAGAAATTAGAAAAAATAAAACAACAAGATCTTTGAAGGTAGCCATGTGGGTGCATCAAATCTGATGGCACTGCGCGGGGACAACGTTCGTTAAGTAAATTTTGGACAAATACAATGTCATGTAAAAAAGAACACGCTGATCAATACTCGAGTGTTTGAGCTTCCGTAGCTATAAACAAGAAGCAGCACGGTGTATATATTAAAGAGTTGGATATCGTGATTAATTCGTAGAGTACAATTATTACGATTATTTATAATCAAATCATGGAATTATAAAACTGGCAAAAAATATGCTTAGTTTGTGCTTGATGATCCCCTCCTCTATGAAAAGCTTGCTCATGCAATGCTCGAATTCTCCTTAATTACGCCATTAGTTCACTACAAATTCAAAAGATTAAAGGCATAGAAAATGTAGTTAGTGATCGTATAAAACACGTTACAAAGCTTATTAAGCTAGCTGTGGTTTATGTTAGAGTATAATATAAGTTATATTTTGAAATCTCACCTAACAGCTAAAACTTTTAGGTGAGATGAATCATTAACATAGTATCAAAATCTTGTTTACCTAGCGGTCAGGAGTTCGAATATCATCACTTTCATTTTATTTGATAAAAAATCAAGCACAAGATAATGTAGGTTTGTGTAAGTTTCAATCTCAAAAGGTTTTCACTTGAGAGGATGTGTTAGAGAATAATATAAATTATATTCTTGAATCTCATCTAACAACTTAAGTTTTCAGGTGAAATGGTTCCTTAATAGTTTTAGAATGCTAAACGTGACATTGATATGTATATGTATAAACTGTATGAACAAATATAAAGGCTGTAAAGGTTTGGAGCAGCAAACCGCAAGGTTTGTGTAAGACGAGCATCTTTGGCAGAATCATTTTCTGCTCTGGCTTTGACTATTTGAAACATGAGATCAAGCCTGAGCTGATTTGCAGCACTCTGCTTGGTGATAAGTTCGGCTTCGTCTTTTAGTTTCTTTGACTCTTTCCTTATTTCTTTCAATTTTCCTCTCACTTCCTTCTGCCCCTCTTCTATTCGTTTCTGTCCTTCCCTGATCTCCACCATCTCAGATGTAATCCTTCTGGTCATGCTGCTTGTTCTACGAGTCCCTTTCTTCCTTACTGTTACTGTCTGTGGGCAATGTCGGTCAATATATATCATCAATGTTAGAAACTATGTTTAAAACAACAAAATATGTTTGTGAAAGACTGGATATAACTCAGGGGGCAGTTAATCAAGAACAGAGTATAATATAGATACCAGACTCTTTCTTTGAGTTGCCGCCTGTCCCAAGGACGTCCTCCGCTTCAAACCTCGCAACGTCTTCTTATACTTGGAATGGGAGAATCCCATCGTTGACTCATTCACTTTTTAAAATCTTCCCGTCTTATTGTTTTTACCCGTTGGATTTTGGCAATGTGTTTTAACAAAAAAATCACATTAAAAAATAATGTTAATCGTATTCCTAGACAAACTCTTAATTTAAGTTAAATCACATAAATGCAATTTTCACTTCCGGTTTATCTAATTTAATTATTGAAAGATTGTCGGTATTTGAACACATGTAAAAGAATATCCATAACCCCCATCTTGTGTGGAGTTCTGCCTTAATCACTTGAATATCTCATGATTATGTTTTTGATGAATTAAAATAGACATAAAAATAATCTAAAAATTCTAAGAAATTACTCTAAAATAAAAAAATATTTTTAAAATACAATGACAAACAACTCCATGTTACCCAGCTAAACAACGAGTCCCTGATTTGAAAGGGAAAAAAAACGATAATGACAGAGATTTTGTCTACCTTCTTGGTGATTTCCAGTGCTAAAACCCATTCAAGTCTGCTTTAAATTTCTTCTTGATGTCGATCTACCTTACAAAAATAAAAGTTGGCTTTCAAATGTCTACTACACGGACGTATTCAACGAAGGGACAGCATAGGAACAATATCTCATAAAATTATTTTCACAACACGTGAACCGGCAATTCAAAGCCACATGTCGATGATTGGGACGTCACCGATTTGTAATGTCAAAAGTTGAAATCAATGATAAATATTTTATGACATGGTCAATGATTGCTAACCACCGAAATTGATAACAAATCGCGCGACTCTCTTTTTTCCACCATGCAATCAGCCTCGATATCGAGCAATAATCGGCCGAACGGTCGAAAGAAACAAGCGAATCGCTCGATTAACCCCCCGACCGTGCGTGAATCCCCTCGCCCCCCGACTTTTCTTTTCGATTGTTTTGAATAATGATGTTCGGTGACTTACCAAAACACGCGGCAAAAGAGGCATGATCGAAGGAAATAAACCTCGGATCCGAGCTTGCAACTCTATTAATTTTATTATAATATAAATTAAAAGATTTCGAGGGGGGAAACTTGGTTGGTAACTGTGCACATCGAGCCATTAATTCAATACAATGAGTGACAGATTATTAGGTAAGATTGTTAAAATCACATATTTGTTAAGGAACCATCTCACCTAAAAACTTAAGCTTGTAAGTGAGGCCCCATAATATGATTTATATTACTTTCTATCACACTCCCTCAAGTGAAAGCCCTTTGGGCTTGAAACTCGCACAAGTCCACATTACCTTGTGCTTCATTTTTATCAAATAGAATGGGGGTGGTGAGATTTGAACTCGTAACCGCTGGGTCAACAAGGCTCTGATACCATGTTAAGGAACCATCTCACCTAAAAGCTTAAGCTTGTAAGTGAGGCCCCATAATATGATTTATATTACTCTCTAACAATATTAACAAATAAAATTACATGTTTTATTATACAAAATCAATTTAAAAACATGAAGATTTATAAAATCATATTGAAATCACTCTCACTCACTGAACTCAAGATTTTAATATTGATTTTATGTTTTCATTGGAAATATTGGTTATTCAAGGTGGAGAGGTCAACTTCGAGAGTGGGACAGAAAGTGATTCTATGGTTAAAGTTGATTGTAAAATTGTTTTTTTATTCAGAAATGTATTAAAATAAATTTTTTTATTTTTTAAAAAAATTAAAAAGACACAAAAATAATTTTAAATATATTTTTTTAATTTTTTCAAAATTAAAATTAAAATTCAGTGTAAAACACCCTAAAATCATTATTGCTGGCATGAAGAATAAAGGATCAATTGGGCTTCATGGGCTGGTTTTGTCGCTGGATTTTTAAGTTGTCTATTTCAGGTCCAGGGACGAGAGGCTTTGGTGGTGGTGGTTGATTGGTTGGTTAAAGCTGATGGTGACTTGGGCAAAGGTGATGGCTATTGTTGTCGATCTATGTCTGCTGTCTGGGGCTGTGATTTTAGGGTTATTAAAGACAAAAACAAAATAAAAAAGTATCGGAGTTTTAGGTACACGATAAAATGATATTTTTGCCGTCCATTATAACAATCACATAAGTTAGGGTTCGGTGGCAATAAGTTCAAGTTTGATGGGGATAGATTGGTATTGCCAAAATATTAGTTTTTGTGTTTTGTTAAAAATAGCTTGACATATCATGCCAGGTTTTTAACGTGAAAAAACATATTTCTAATAAAAAAAAACATTTTTCATCAAAATAAATAACAAAAGGAGAATTTTGGCAAAAAAGAAAAACACATCTTGTTTCTAAATTTAAATAGTATGACTTCTTAAAACAAAAATTGATTGTTTTAAATATTTATTAAAAAAAACATCTTGTTGATAAAAAAAAAACGTGATTTTATGAAAAAAAATAGTAATGTTTCAATAAATAAATAACATAATTTTTATTGAAAAAATATATTTTTTACTCTAGTATTTAAATCATTGAATTTATCTGGAGTAATTATTTTAATAGCCGTAAAAATAAATTAAATAAGAATTAATAATGATCCCATAACATCATGCGTGTAATATCCGATGCACACAATTGTAGTGGATCCAGACAAGAACATTAATCTTAATTGATTTGAGAATATTTTGTGATATCAAATTAGAAAACACGCAAGTATAATGAAGTTGATTTAAGAAAACATAAATCTTAATTTTTTTAGAAGTGTTGCTGTATTATAATATATTGTATATTTTTTTGGAAATACAGTGATTATTATTATTATCTTTCATTGATGTTGCAGTAGCATTATTCTTGCCCTTGTTCATGAAAAATTCAATGTTCATCCCTAAAATAAATTTGGCTTCCTTTTTAAAAATAAATTGATCAAAATTGACACGAAGGGAGACACAGAATCATTTTCGAAAAATGGCAAGCAAAAATTCTATTTGATGTCTCAAGATTTATTGTTTTCTTTTCCATCCTTATTCTCTTAAGTTATTACATTTCAGTTCTAAATTTTATTTATATCACATTTCTATTCCTAAAAGTCGAGTGAAGGGAAAAAATCGCTGGCAAAATTGACGAGAGAGCGAGAGGTCTCGGGTAACTGGATTCTAATAATTGATAATTTTAATTTTTGTATCCATGGATTTATCGTGAAGAGGGAAATTCAAAAGAGGTGATTTGATTATGCCGGAATAAAAAAAAAAATTCTTTTTATTTATTTATTTTGTATATAGAAATGCCACTGCGTCAAAACAGTTTGCTGCTGAAGTAATCAGTGCAGCAAAGCAACAACTAGTGAAATGCATGTAAGTTGCCGAGCACATGTGATGGACAGTAACACCCAGCATCAAGCGCATGGTTATTCCATTTGGTTAAGAAATTCACAGAGACGCAATTGTCTTCAAAGAAACTGATAATGATTACCCATCTTGGATCCTGGGGAGAAGCCGGCCCTGAACTTCTTCCCCGTTGATTCCTCGTGTACTGTTCGAAAACCAACTACTGGAATTCACGTGAAGAAAAAGAAAAGGGAATTAGCAGCAGCATATTGCAAATTGTTTGAAAAATGTCAATGGGAACAAGCTCCTGTGTATAAAGTGACGGTCATCGAAACCTCCATAAATTAGTTTTGATTTTGCTATCATTGATGACATGATAATTTTAGTATTATAGTAGTAGAGATAGGTTCGAACCCAAGAGAAATTGATTTATTTTCCTATAAATACTAAATTCAATAAAAAAGAGTGGTTTTAATCAACAAGAATTAAGTAAATAAAAGTGTTAAATCTTAACGAAAGTTAATCTAGACATTGGCAACTCGGCTCAAAGTGGTGATTCTTCCATTCTTACAAATCGGTTAATCATAGAAGTTAAATTAATATCCTTTCACATCAAGCAAATAAATTAGGCTTCCATTAAAGATAAGAAAAATCTAGAGGCATGTTAAACTAATCAGAATAAATTTCTAATTAATTCCTTATCTTCAAGCGAATTAAGTATTGAGAAGCAATCTTTATTCACTCAATGGTAGCTTTAATATCAAAATCTACGCAATTTATTCCTTGACAACATTCAGAAGCTTGAATATCTACTTGTCCTCTTCATCCTAAATAAATTAATGTGATAGATAAGACAATAAAATTAATTTAATTGCTTTGTATTCTTGTTCCCCACAACAATTAAAGATTGAAAGAGACATAGAAAGCACATAAACCATATCAAACCGATTCCATAAGCATGAATTTGAAATCAATAACTTAAATTCTGAACAAAGATAAATAAGTTCTTGAAAGTGTAAGAATTACAATGGAAATGCTACTTCTTACAACCAATAATCAAGATGGATGTTATCCCCTTTGAACCGAGAAAGTTAATCAATTGCTCATGCCTTCGTAAATTGATGATAGATCTGAAAAATAATAGAGAAGGAGAAGAAGCCTCCCTTGCTTGCGTGTATCTTCCCTTTTATGGAATATTCTTAGCCCTAATGTTATTAATCAAGCTAAAAAGTAGGAGATAAGTGTTGTAGAGAAAATCTCTCTAATCTTTGACAGATTAGAAAGCACAACCCGTCATCCAGCTTGCCCTAGGGTTTTCGTGTTGCAGATGATTTTTCCTGATTTTGAGCCCTTCATGAAAGTTATGTACTTGAATGTGTAGATAAATCTGGGCTTTTGAATCACTTGATTTCAACATCGTATGTTCCAGATATGCCCAGTTCAATGTTAGTGCGCAAATAGAGTCAGGGCTGACATTGTTATTCCAATTGGATGCCCAAATCTGCATTGAATATCTGCCTAAGACACTTTTCTAACAAACTTGATAGCTATAATTCCAATTCTGAAACTCTTCCTTAGGAATTAAAACCTGAAACATGCAACAAAGATCCGAAATATAAAGTGCAGAATTTTCTATTTTATAGCAAGTAATCCACAAGGTCTCTTAAACTTGTACAACCCATAAAATAACTTTCGTTATGTTGAAATAAGCTTAAAAGATGTTAAAAAGTATAATGTAAAAGGAATACAAATAGATGTATATTTTGCACTTGTCATAAAGCTTAAGGGTATTTCCACATGATTGTCCCCAAAAGATGTGATGTGATAACAAAGGGCTTGCGATATGTACAGTTAGTCTCGAGTTCAAGTTAGGGCATGCACCTCTTATAAGAGTCTAGAACAGCCTGGATTTTACTTGTTCACCAAAACCCATAAAATATGTTTTTTAGAAGGTGGGTTTCCTCGCATCCAAAACATAAGAGTATTTCCACATGATTGATCCAACATAAAAAACGTCAAACTAAATAATACATGGATGGCCGAAAAAACATATAAAGTTGGATGACTGGAGTACAGAAATATGTGAAAAATACGTCTTATGATAGTTCAAATATGACATAGTATAAACTTTGGTAAAGAAACATATTTTAAGCCTTCTGGAAACAACAATTACTACAGGAGTTTTAACAAATTTCAAATTTGTATGTCATATCGTAGAAAGCTCATTCAGATAAACACAACAGAATAGTTACATGATCTAAGAAAAATTAGAGCATCCATACTTTGATCTTTATCTACCCTGTGTTATGCCATAACAACACTCCCGTAGCTTTTCCTCTGAAAACTGCAGGATGTCTCCAGCAGTGTTCACACAAGTTTGAAATGAAGTCCATGGCTTCCCTCTCAAAACGACCTGTATTTTCCTTACTGGCAATGATTCATGCAATCCATTTACAGATGGTGAGGGCACAGCAGTTTGTTGTGCAGGTTTATTCATGCCACACGCGAGTTTGGCCAGCATCTAAAATTTTTAATATAAACTGTCAGCGTCTTGTTCCATTCATTCATCAATATAACGAATTTATCACACTCCATATACAAGGAAAGAAAAAGAAATAATGATAATAATACGCAATTCCCAACCTCTTGCTCACATTTTCTTGGGCGTGATAATATTATTTTTCAAAGGTTTTAATGATTTTAATTTAAATATTTTAATAAGAAAAATCATGTTAAGAGTTATTTTGTGGGTCAAGAATTCAATCTTATATATATATATAAAAGAAATAGAAATCAGCCCCTCAACAAATTTACTTTACCTTTGAATTTTATGACATTATCTTAGGTCATATGTATCCATTCTGAACTCGAAGTCAAGTCAAGATTGCATGCTTTTTGATGTGTGGCTATGCTTATTTTGGAATATTTTATTAATAAAGGGGAAACATGGTACGAATGATGAGCATCAACATAAACATTGTAATAATATTTTATTTGGAAAGGCAATTAAATTATTTATCATATACATCATATTTTATGACAAGGTCAATAAACTTATTTAACATAAATTATTTGGAGAGTAGGGCAGGCTATCTAATTAGTTTTATACGAGCAAAATTGCCCGCGAGTTGCGCTGGGTTTTTATTGATGTGAAAAATTGATTAATTTTATATGTTTTATAATTGATTATTTTAATATTTAATTAGTAAAATTAAAATTGATATGTTATGTTAAAAACAGGTTTTTTTTCCCGTCTAAAAATTATTAAATGTTGTTAATGTTAAAACTATTTTAATAATTATTTAATCTGTAAATTGTACAATTGGAATAAAAACAATTCTGTTAAAATGAGTCATGTACTCCGTGTGACATACTGATTGATTCTTATATATGTTTTATTTGTTTAATGATTTTTTTCATTAGCAAATAGTAGAATTACAATTATTGAATTGTAGCCCAAATGAGTGATTTGTTTATGCAGCAAACAATTTGATTTATGATTTTATTTTAACTACTTTGGGAATAATTTAATTGGTAGATAGAAAAATTGCAATTGATCAAATTGACTAAAGATATATTATTTGTTGCCTGCAACATATAAATTGTTTGTTGGGCATGTTTTTAACTATCTACAGAATAATAAATAGAAAAAATACAACTGCTAAAATTTATTAAAGATTATTTTTCAGATTTTTCTTCATATTATTATATTAAAAAAAATTTAGAATACTGAGATTAAATTAATGTGAGATTTAAAAAATAATCAGTTTAATTTTTTATATATATATTTAAGACGTTAATATGGAAAAAATATCACAATATATATTTAGTCTCCTAATTTTTTAAGGAAAAAGTCCCAAAAATAATATATATAAAAATTTAGGACCATTAATAATCTTATTACATGTTAAAAAATTGGGTGTCGACTGTGGTGAAATGTAGGATAATTTTTTATTGGATTGTTGTAGATAATTTGACATAATTTTTTTTACATATCTTGTCTATGTATGGTTTCGTATATTTTTTTTCTTCAAAATATGAGATCTAAAATATCATATATAAAAAAACACACGAAAGTTATTTTTCACAAAAATAATATTGACCAATAATTTTTTGTCATAGTTGTTATAGCTGTCATTATAAATATTATTATACATAATTAATTTTTTTAATTATTATTGGTCATACTATTGATGACATCGTAATTATTGTTTAAAAAATAATATTATTATTTATTCCTTATATTATTATATATAAAATATTTTAGAATACTGATAGTAAATTATTATTTTTTTGAAAATAATAAATAGGTTATATATATATATATATATATATATATATATATATATATATATATATATATATATATATTAAGGTGCTAATATTAAATAATCATTATTATTATTTTAAGTGCCTTATCTATAATAATTAGCAATTTCAACACCTAACAATATTATCAAAAAAAGCAATTAAAAAACTCAATTAATTTCACTATTTCAATCCGCAATGTCTCTAAGTCTAGATGAACAGTGATAATCACTGTTTAAACTACCGTTCTATTTTAGCTTATAGCGAGGTTTTGTGCTTCTTTAAGTCGTCTTTCTCCATGCTAAAAGATTGAGTCTTCATCTACTCCTGTGCTGTATCAATATGGTGATTATTATTTTTTTTCTCTCATTTTCAGGAAAACTTGTTTTGTGAATCTAAATTTACTAATAAAATTTTAGTTGTTTTAAACTCTTATTATATATATATATATATATATATATATATATATATATCCTAACTTGAATTCAAAATTTATTAAACAGATCATAAATCTTTTATCATCCTTTCTTTTTGTCTTTTATAACATATGGTTGAGATGTAGTCGAGCATTTAAATGACTCTCTTCATGAAGGACCATCGTATACATAGATACATGACCGATCGAATTAGATGCATGCATGATACTTGAAGGGATTGATTAATGTTGTTTTTTGGGGAAAAGTTTGATTTTTTTAAAATATTTTTATTTTTTATTTAAATTAAAAACAAAATATGTTGCCATATTATTTTTATGTATTGATACCAAAAATATTTTTAAAAAATATAAATATATTATTTTAATATAAATTTAAATAACTATATTTTCAAATACAACCTCCATCGTAATGTCAAACATGTCTGCACCTCATCAAGCTAAAAAAAAAAGTTGTGAAGAGGAGCTTAAAATTTGAATCTCGTAACTGTTTAAAAGATAATTCATCTACTGCCTATATTAAAAAGCAAAAAAAAAAAAAATTGTGAAGAGGAGCTCAAAAATTGCATCTCGAAGCTGTTTAAAAGATAAGTTCATCCGAGAGGAGTCCTCATCATTGAATTCGTTGTCTTGAAATTGTTATTTGCATTGATTTTTTAATTCGGGCAGTCATACGTGTCACCCAGTGTGAAGGAAGCAGTGCAGGCCAGCAGTGCGCTCGTGTAATTGAGATGTCAGCACTAATCCACGTAGCTTTTGTTGTCATTGTAAGCCACGTAGCTTCGTTATTTGCTTTCACAATCATAGTTCAATGCATACCGCAACAGCAAATCATATATCCAGTCCATAGTAGTTATGAGTCTGGATAAACAGTAGATGAACAGTGAAAGAACGTTTTACTTTAGATTTCTTACTAATATAAAAACTGTGTGAGTGCTAATTCCTGTTAATACATATACATACCTGAAACTTACCGGATCATTTTATTGGATGGATGCTAATATAGAGAGAGACACCCGCCTTTCCCAAAATATAATTTAACTGAATCTTTCATTTTGTTTTTATTTTCTTGATTAAATTTTATATATTTCCATGACTTTTTTTCTTTTTCAACCAAATTTTCTTTCAAAAAGTCAAGCTTTTTGTATTTGTTTTTAAAATGATTAATAAGAAAAGGTTAGAGAGAATTAATAGATACACGGTCTATATTTTTTTTTTAAAAAGAAGAAATTTACATAATAATAATAAAGGGATGAAGCATTACGAGTGAATTGATGATAGAAACAAAAGAAACATTTAGAAGGAACGAGATACAACCGATCAAGATATTGCCGGTCATGGAAGAAACACTTTCGTTTGGTGGAATCTGTGGCATCCTAATGGAGCCATTGCTGACAAATATATATGGCATAGGGTTTGATTGCAGCTGGAAGACTACCGGATCTGAAAGTCTTGTCCAAATCCAAGCATGACTAAAAGTTCATTCATTCATTAGCTCTAACTTTTAATTAAAAGTTAATTTAAGTATATAATTCTTATGGTCATGTGTGACCTGAAAGAAATAGAAGATTCCACAAAAGTTATTTTAATAGCAGCCCTGTTGATGCAAATCGGGAGGCAATTGATGCTGAAGTTCACGGCCCCACCTGTCCGATCATATCTAGATTAAGATCATCTTCATAATATGATCAAATCTTTCTCTTAATTTCAGATTATAAAAACACAGATCGAAGAGAAGATGTCGAAAACTGACACAAGCAACAGTTTCCACCAGTGTTAAACTCTTCATGAAGCAGAAGAAATATGCATGATTAATTCCAGATTATTGAGAGATTGTTAGGTAGATGTGGAGAAAATCATAGAACATCAATTAAAAAACCTATGGATCTGAACTCCAAAAGTTCAGCAGTTTTAAAATAGAACAGCACAATTGTCTACAGTAATTTGAACACCATCTCATATAGAAGCTGAATCCGTCTGTCAAGCATCTTGCTGCGATATTTCAAAAGAGAGATGATGTCTACAGGTTCTTCTGTTTCCGACATATAGACGTCCCAATTGTGACCTGGGCATAAGATTTCAAATTTCTCTTTGAGCTGCTCAAGTTCTGCATATCCAAGCTGCTTCTGAAATACACACACACACAAACACACACACACACACACACACACACACACACACAGAGAAAACCAAACACCGATCATTAATTAGGTTTTAGACGAGTTATTATAAATTCTTTAAAATCACATCAGCAAGTAAAAATGCTAAAAAAACATTTTGGATTACACTACTTTAAGGGAAAGAGTAAAAAGATCGAACTAGGAGAGAGAGATGAACTACTAGTTGATGCAATAAGATGTCCATTTGATTTTCCTGATTTTGTACTATGTTGCTCAACTGTGCAATTTCTTTAAGATTCGTCGAGCCTTGCTTTAAACCTTCTTTCATTTTCTGCAAAACAAGAACGAAACAAACAAACAAACAAAAAAACAGTGATTGCTTTTAATTTTCTCCGGAGTCTCCATTGAATTTAAGTAATAGAGAAAGGGGGTGTTCCTTACCTTAAGATCTTTAGCAAACACCCCGTCACTTTTCCTCTTCTTTTCTTTTTGTTGTTGTGATCTTCCAAGAAGATGACCATCACGTTTTTCTAATAAGTATAAGGATGAATTGAAATATGGAGTCAAAAAGAGGTGAATATTATTCAGATTATTCCCCAAACCTCTTGTAACAAAAGCTACGCACGGCTTGATCTTGGAAAAACTATGAGAACTTCATTATCAATGAAGGAAAATCCGTCAGTTTTTGATAGCCAACATGATTTTCCCACACTGATGTTGCAAAGGAAACCTAGCTTAATTATTACAGGCCAGGATCAACAATACGAGCATACACCAATAAAAAAAAAACCAATACGAGAAGCGATAAGCACTAATCAAACTGTACTTACTATTTATCTTGGCCGGTTTTGAGGAGGGCATACCAGGATTATCCATTGAATAATATCTGCAGATCAACCAAAACCAGTGATTAGTAATTCGTGTCTTAGCCTGAAGTGTTTGCTCCCTACCAGTAGGGTTTATATAATGTTTGGGTTCGGGGAGTGATCGCGCGAAAACACACCGTGCAGCACGATTAGGGTAGCCTGGTCTGACTTGATCTCTCAATAACTTCCGTTTTCTCTTTTCACTCGAATTATTGAGCTCCTAGATGGAGAGAAGTTGGAGAGGCTAAGGAAGAGAAAATAGTTCATGTCAATATGGTTAATTTTGTTTAAATTAACGATAATTTAGTTTTTATTTAAAAAAAAATACAAATTTAAATAAAGTTTATCTAATTCAAAATCTCGGTATGTTTCATAAATTTAAGCTAAAATATTCTCGTTTCATTTTAGTTGTTATGTTCTAGCCAATTAATTTTTTTAAAAAAAAACAAAAATAAATATTTTATAATTTTACAATATCAATTATTTATCTCAATCTAAACTTTAAAATTATATTTGTTAGATTAATATTTTGAATTATATAGAGAGAGAGAGAGCAACTCTAAAATGACACACCAAATATAACATTTCAATTAAACAAATAGCACGCAACTAAAACAAACTTGATTGTCTTGATTTAGATGGTAGATGGGTGCAAGAGAGAGAATGTTCAATACATGAGACCAACACACACCAAAAAAAATTATTGGAGCTTGTCTAATTAAAAAATCTGCAGATCAACCAGAACCAGTGGTTAATTAGTAAATTCAGCTTAACCTTAGAAATGTTTGATGCCTACAACTAAGTTTTGTATACAAAATGTTCGAGGAATGATTCGAGGAGTCATCGCCCGAAAACACACCGAGCAGCACGATTTGGGTAGCCTGATCTGACTTGATCTCTCTATAACTTCCGTTTCTCTTCTCACTCCAATTATTGAGCTACTAGCTCGGGAGGTCAAGGAAGAAAATATAGTTTATATCAAGATTTTAAAATGATAATATATCTTAAAAAACAAAACAAATTTATCTCACTTCAAATCTAGGCTCGTATAATAAACTTCAAGTGGAATGTTATGGTTTTATTTTGATTGTTTTGTTCTATTGTCTGAAATAAATTTTATAGTTAAAGAAGGAATTCTAGTTAATAAATAAATCCTTGAAAAAAATTATTTGTAATAAATTAATTTATTAGAATATTGAATTTTTAGATAGATTAGGATTTTCTTTATGTAATTTAATCCATCTAGTGTCTAGGATTTGAGCTCTATAAATATATGTGTAATTAAAAGTATAATATATAAGCATAGAAAATATATATATAAAAAAAACAGAAAAGATGTATCTTTTAAATAAATATTTAATGAAAAACATTAAATATAAAAACATCATTCTTTTCTTTTCTTATTTTTTAGCTTTTCTTGAACTTATTTTTATAAATTAGCATTCACGCCATTATTCTTCAATTCCAACGTTCATATATTGAATGTTATGTAAATTTAAATTCAATCTTTTTGTGAGAGAAATCTCTCTCGAGAGTTTTTATTGGATTTTTCTATAAAAAGAAAAGGAGATAAATAACAGTATTTTTGTGTTTTATGGATTTTCCGACAAAGAAATAATACTGAAAAGAAACTAGAAACTAGAAGCTAATTTTCAGGCAGATTTGAGATAATCCGGACGTCCTGGTCAATTGATTTGTGTAAAAGCAATTTCTTTCGGATACCTTGATATGTTCCCTGCTCCTCCTTTTTATAACGCCTTGGACCAATTAGTATTGTATTTGTATACGTATTCCCTGCTTTGCCTGATAGCTGTTACCCCTTTGGGAAAAAATGGTGTTGTTCTCTCGTTTACTTAATGGCCTTGCCAGGTGTCAGTGTCACGTTCTCTTCATCCCAGCTGTCCACGTAAGTTGTCCTCCCCACATCTACTTTGATCTGGGCGTCGAGATCCATGAGAGAACCAGAGGAGGGGCTTTTCTTCCTTTCCTCATCAATCAACTCGTTGAGAGCCATGAAGGAGCCTGATTTCTCCCTTCCTTTGTCAGTCAGCTTGTTGAGGGTCATGGAGGAGCTGGGTCTGTTACATGTTATGTCAACGTAGAATAGTGAAACCGAGTGAGAATCAAAGATGGGTAAAAATGCCCGAGAAAAATGAAGGAAAGGAAACAACGAGTTTGTTTGTTATAGTGTGCTGAAGAGCTATATTTATTTAAATCTAAGTCATCGATGAGAAATAAGATGCCACAATTAATTAGGTCTTTACCACCCTGTTTTGCAACGATCAATAGGGTGATGGAACAGGTAAGTGATGACCCTTGGACGGACAAGCTACCAAAACCGGTGGTCGTGTTCATGCCTTCATGGTGAGACGGCAAGGATCACTAGCTAGATTGATTTGATTAATGTTGGGACGGCTGTTTTTTTATATATTTATTTCACGCGTTGTCATTTCTGAAAAGGGAAGACGGTGCAGAAAATAAATTTTTTATAATTATAATTTTAAAAAATGCATGAGGATCACTAAAATCCTTGATGGTTTACAAGGATTTTAGTAAGAAAATTTATTGTGTAAAAAGAATATATATTACTTCCAGTGCATAGTTGTTAAATTATTTTTTTAAATTAAATTTTTTATTTATTGGTCTATTCTGTAGCTCAAAATAGATATATTTTCATGATATAATCTCTATCTTATTAGATCAAAAATCTAGTTATTAAAATATTTGAACTTTAACACTGTATTTATTGTTCTAATTTTACAATCATAATTTTTTATTATACTTTAATATCTACTATGGATGTAGTTTATAATATTTTTTTATTATATGAAAAAATAGACATATCCATATAATAGAAAAACAAAAATCAGTAAAAATAAAACAACAAAACATCTTTGAAGGTAGCCATGCGGGTGCATCAAGTCTGATGGTACTGCACGGGGACAGCGTTCAACAATTACATTTTGAACACATGCAATGCCATGTAAAAAAGAACACGCTGATCAATACTCGATCGTTCAGATAACTGAAAGCTCATTAATTTGCCAATGCCATGATGATATTCTACCTGTTTGAGCTTACGTAGCTATAAACAAGAACAAGAAGAAGTAGGGTGTATATATATTAAAGAGTTGGATATCGTGATCAATTCGTAGTACATGTATTTTTGTAATTTGCTCCGGCAACGGGACCGTATAATCAAATCATGGTATTATAAAACTGGTAAAAAATATGCTCAGTTCGTGCTTGATGATCCCCTCCTCTATGAAAAGCTTGCTTATGCTGGAATTCTCCTTAATTACGCATTAGTTCACTGCAAATGAAAACGATTGAAGGAATAGAAAATGTAGTTAGTGATCGTATAAAACACATGTCAAGCTAGAAATACAGCCCCCCAAATAACTGCAGCTAGCTGTGGTTTTAGAGTGCTAAGCGTGACATTGATATTTATATGTATAAACTGTAAGACAGATATAAAGGGTGTAGAGGTTCGGAGCAACAAACCGCAAGGTTTGTGTAAGATGAGCATCTTTGGCAGAATCATTTTCTGCTCTGGCTTTGAGTATTTGAAACATGAGATCAAGCCTGAGCTGATTTGCAGCACTCTGCTTGGTGATAAGTTCGGTTTCGTCTTTTAGTTTCTTTGACTCTTTTCTTATTTCTTTCAATTTTCCTCTCACTTCCTTCTGCCCCTCTTTTATTCGTTTCTGTCCTTCCCTGATCTCAACAATCTCAGATGTAATTCTTCCGATCATGCTGCTTGTTCTACGTGTCCCTTTCTTCCTTGCTGTTACTGTCTGTGGCAATGCCGGTCAATATATATCATGAATGTTAGAAACTATGTTTAATACAGCAAAATGTGTGTGTGTGTGTGTGTGTAAAACTGAAAACCAATAAGTTAGGGGCAATTAATCAAGAACAAAGTATAAGATAGATACCGGACTCTTTCTGTGAGTTGCCGCCAGTTCCGTGTGTCTATGTTTCGAAGCCATCTTCAATTCCTCCACTTGAAACTTCGCAACGTCTTATATTTGGAATGGGAGACCCCATCGTTGACCCATTCAATTGTAAAACTCAGCCGGTCTTATTGTTTTTACCGATGGATACGAAGTACATAGTATTTAGTGATTGTTTGTCAATCTTTTTAATAATATTTTTAAAAACTTTTTTTATTTTAAATTAATTTTTATATATTTTTATATTATTTTGATATATTAATATTAAAAATATTTAAATATATATATTATTCTGATATATTTATAAACAAAAAAAAATATTTTTAATCGCATTCCTAAACAAACTCTTAATGTAAGTTAAATCACCTAAAAGTAATTTTTACTTTCGGTTTGTCTAATTTGATTATGGAAAGATCGTCGGTATTTGAACACATCTTAAAGAGCATCCATGACCCCCATCATATGTGGAGTTCTCCCTTAAATACTTGCATATCTCAGGACCATGTTCTGATAAAAACAGCACGTCGACAACTATGATGATCTTGCTAACCTAAATGGGCATCTACAAAACATGTTAAGTAGGCTTCTAAATGGTTATAAAGAACAATAATGTTGAAATATCCCCCGCGTATGTGCGCGCTCGCACAATCTTTAAAGGGATAACATATGTTTGATATTGTTAGAGAATAATATAATATATTCTAGAGTTAGATGAAATAGTTCTTTAACATGATATTATAGTCTTATTAACTCAGTGATCACGAGTTTGAATCTCACCATCCCCATTCTATTTGATAAAAAATCAAGCATAAGGTAATGTGAGTTTTTATAAGTTTTAAACCCAAAGAATTTTCACTTGAGCTGATGTATTAGAGAATAATATAACATATTATAGGGTCTCACATAATATCTTAAGTTTTTAGATGAAATGGTTTTTTAACATGTGTCGCACCCCAAAAATGATTTGGGTTTGCGGCGTCGTGACTGCATAAAACCACATTTTTGTTATAGATATTTCCCAAAAAAATTATATTTTTATATATTTTTTATATATTTTCTCTATTTTTATTTATTTTTTCTTTTTTTTCTTTTCCCATCCCGGTTACTGTTTATGAACAGTAACCGGGACACTTTGCATGAAAACGACGATGAACAGTAAAAATGGGGAGGGAAGAAAATCACGATTTGTATAGGAAGAATTTTTTATTGATCCGTTGTGATCAATGCGCCTGGAAATTCCATGCAAAATGCACGCCGGAACAGTGCAAATTTTTTTATGCGGATTTCAATTTTTTTTTTAAAAAAAGGTAAAAATATGATTTGGTCCTTTATAATTTCTTTAATTGCACCCAATTGGATTTTAAACTTGTGATTTTATGTAATTATATCCCATCAAAAATTCAATATCAACCTTAACTTTGCGCGATCTTTTTATTCTGGTCCTTGGTTCCTGGTTTTCGCGATTTAACCCTTAATCGACCATTAAAATCTCAATTCAAATTGGTCTCCGAAAATTTCAATTTCTTCAATTGGACCCTAAATAAATTTTCAAACATAATTACAATTTTAAATTAACCAATGATTATATCAAATTGGCCCATAAAATATATAATTGTATCTTTCGATTTTAGTTTTTACGCAGATTTATCTGATAATAAATTATTTTGACCTTGAATCTGCGATTTCCTTTATTTTCGGGTACAAAAGAAATACGATCGAGCTCTTGAAATCATCCAAAATTTCACCTCGATTTTCCTGCTGACACTAGACCCCTTTATTTTATTTTTTTGTTATTTTCGGGTAGTTTTGGGGATTAACCCAAAATTGGGTTACGACAACATGTACAACAATTCGGAGTTGGGTTCTATTACAGGCCTTAGTGTCTATTCGGGAGTATGGTTGGTGTTATTTTTAAAAGTGATTTTTATTTAGAAATACATCAAAGAGATATTTTTTTTTATTTTTAAAATTATTTTTGACATCAACACATAAAAATAATCTAAAAACACTAAAAAAATAATTTTTTATTTAAAATAAAAATATATTTTTAATTTTTTTCAAAATCGCTTTCCAAACACAATCTCAGACACCCCTTTATTGATCTCTATATTTGCGTTTATTTAGTTACTGTTTGAGAATATAGTTGCAGTACTTTTTTAAAATATTTTTTTATTTAGAAATATATTAAAATAATATTTTTTATTTTTTAAAATTATTTTTGATATCATCACATAAAAATAATCTAAAAGCTCCAAAAATTTAATCTAAAATTAAAATTTTTATAAAAATATTTTTAAAAAACAATTATAGACGTCTCCTTAATATTACCCGGCTAAAAAACGAGTCCCTGATTTTGAAAGGAAAAAAAAAAAGACAACGCAAAGATTATTTCCGCAGGTCTACCTTCTTGGTGACTTCCAGTGCTAAAAACCATTCACGTCTGCTTTAAATTTCTTCGGGATGTCGATATACCTTAGAAAAATAAAAGTCGGCTTTCAAATGTCTACGCGGACGTATTCAACGAGGGGACAGCATAGGAGCAATATCTCATGGAATTATTTTCAGAACACGTGAACCGGCAATTCAAAGCCAGCAACTTTAATTATTTCCACATGTCGATGGTTGGGACGTCCCCATTTTTGAGCTGTCAAAAGTTGAAAATATTTTATGACAAGGTCAATTATTGCTAACCACCGAAATTGAAATCAAAGCGCGCCTCTTTTTTGTCTCCATGTAAACGGCCTCGATATCGAGCAATAACGGCCGAATGGTCGAAAGAAACAAGCGAATCGCTCGATTAACCCCCCGACCGTGCGAGAATCCCCCCGGCCCCCGACTTTTCTTTTCAATTGTTTTGGATAATGATGTTCGGTGACTTACCAAAACACGCGGCAAAAGAGGCATGATCGAAGGAAATAAACCTCGGATCCGAGCTTGCAAGTCTATTAATAAACCTGGCTATTGTTGTCGATCTATGCTTGCTGTCGGGGGCTGTGATTTTAGGTTATTAAAGACAAAAATAAAACAAAAAAAAGTATTGGTGTTTAGGTACATAGAAAGCGAGAATAAGTTAAAAATGGGTCTATAGAGATTCTAATAACTTAGATTTTAATTTTCTGATCATCTGAGAGTTTACTAAACAATATTCAATGAATGACAAATTATTTGGCAAAATTGTTAGAAACACGTAGGGTTCGGTTCAATCGGTTTTGTACCGGTTCGGTTCCCTTTACTCACCCTACTATAAATACAAACTTATCACGTCGCTACATCAAAAGCAACTAAGAGTTGCTTTTGCTGTCGCGGCGTACGTGAAATCCCTCTCTGCTTCTCGTCTCTCGAATCTCTCAAGATCTCTGCCTCACATCTCCATCTCCATGTGCCTCTCATCTCCATCATCTCTCATCTCTCATCTCCATCTCCATCTGCCTCTCGTCTCCCTCATCTCTCGTCTCATATCTACAAAACGAAAGAGAAAGAATTAAAGGGACAAACACGGCTGAACCATGAAATTAATGCCTACGGAGATTAAGAAGGATTCACTGGCTGGAGAAGCACCCAATGCCCCTGTTACTTATGAGAGATCTGTTCGTGATGATTTGGATGATAAAATCCCAAAGCCCTGTAAGTTGTGTGTGTGCGCTTAGCAAGTGATTTTTTAGAAAGAACCATGCTAATTTCTTACTGCTGATGGGTTGTTATCTTTTCTTAAACTCTAATGAAGGGTATCGATCCAAGTCTTAGACTAGATGTTTGGCCATTTCTCCTTGGAATGTAAGTTATCGTTTATATGCCTTTTTACATTTGATTTTCTTAGCATCTAAATGCCACAGATACTTGGTTGAGTGAGGTTTCTTATCTGCTTAATTTTTCATTCTGCTTTTATAAATGGTTATGGATTTATCAGTGCACAGAGATAGATTTAATGCCATTATATATAAGAGGTAGGCTTAAAAAAACATTTAGTTGTAAAAGTAATTGAAGCATGCATTACATTTAATCCTATTCTATTGATCTTTTCTTTGGTGTGAAAACAGATATGGCAAGAGGTTTGCAGGCTCCTGATATAGAATATCCTCATGGAACACCAGGGCATAAGCATCACGGATGGAGTGTCCTTCAGCAACATGTAGCCTTTTTTGACCAAGACGACAATGGAATAGTTTACCCTTGGGAGACTTACATTGGTAAAAAACAAATGATTTTTTTCATCATCCCAGATCATATTTTCACTCTACATCTGCTGTTTCCTAAGAGAATGAAAGAAAGAAAATGAATTTTTTTCTATGTTGTACCGTTTTTCGAATCATGAAATCTAGAGTCTGTTTTCCAACTCTATATGCTTAAATTTTTTGAAACTACACTGATGTGATTGAGCAATGGCTCCTATAGTTTTTTGTTTGACTAATAATACTGGTGTAATAACTGATAATACTGGTGTAATAAATTGAGACTTGGCCTTTTCTTTCTGTAGAAAATGAACACGGGTGCTTGTCTAGAACTGATAATCTATCAACTACCAAAGCGTTGTGTATGTTTTTGAATAAAAGCTCATGTAGTCACTTCATTCGTGTTTGAATATATCATTATGGTGCTGAAGTTCTCAAATATTCTATCAAGTTTTTTATAATTTTTATTTTATTTTATTTTTAAAAATACTTTTTAATTTGTGATCATTTTATTTTATTAGGACTTAATTTTTATTCTCTTCTAACAGAATAAGGTTTTTTATTATTATTAAAATCACTCTTAGTTATATTAATTTTCATGATTATATAATAATTGGATAAATTACTCAAGTGTAATGAACAACTAGAGTTCATTAGTTCAAAACCAAGTGTATTTCTTGAAGTTTTTATGTTAATGTTGCTTGTTTTTTTTGAAGCCCTTTGAAGGCATTTTCTGTAATTTAAATTTAAATTTGTTCACTTGTGTAGTTTTAATTATTTCTCATCATGCTAAATTACACAAAACAAAAGTATTAGAAAGGTTAAAAAAATTTAATAAACACTATATTAACAATTTAATACATTAATATTTGTATTTGTTGCAAAATCAATTTAAAAATACTTTGAGTTTTATGAAAATAATGAAATCACTCTCACTCACTGAACTCAAGATTTTAATATTGATTCTATGTTTTCATTGGAAATATTGGTTATTCGAGGTGGTTGCATGTGGTGGCATCGAGTGTGGGAGAGGAAATCATTATTGCTCCGGTAGAGGGCATGAAGAAGAAAGGATCTATTGGGCTGGTTTTGTGGCTGGATTTTTGAGTTGTCTATTTCAGGTACAGGAACGAGAGAGGCTTTGGTGGTGGTTGTTGATTGGTTGGTTAATGGTGATGGTGACTTGGGCAAAGGTGATTGGCTATTGTTGAACTGGGCCGAACCGAAAATGCTCACCCCTAACTATAACAATCACATAAGTTAGGGTTGGGTGGCAATAAGACCTTTTCAATAAGTTCAAGTTTGATGGGGATAGGTCGGTATCGCCAAAATATAAGTGTTTGTGTTTTGTTAAAAATAGCTTCACAAATCATGCTAAGTTTCTAACATGAAAAAACATATTTCTAATAAAAAAATAGCATTTTTCATCAAAATAAATAACAAAAGGAGAATTTTGGCAAAAAATAAAAACACATGTTGTTTCTAAATTTAAATAGTTTGACTTCTTAAAACAAAAATATATTGTTTTAAATATTTATTAAAAAAATCATATTGTTGATGAAAAAAATCATGATTTTATGAAGAAAAAAAATAATGCTTGAATAAATAAATAACATAATTTTAATTGAAAAAATATATTTTTTACTCTAGTATCTAAATCATTGAATTTATTTGAAGTATTTATTTAATAACCATAAAAATAATTTTTAATAATAATCCCATGACATCATTATCATGCTTGCAAAAAATACATTTTTAAAAAAGCACGTGAAGGAGGTAAAAAGGAATTATATTATATCGACAAATAAAAAAAGAGAAATACAAATTTAATAATAATTCATATAAAAAAAATGGTGTTCAAGAAATAATTAGAGATATTAAATTAGTCATTCTTTGGATCATTTTTTTAAATAGATATATTTTTTAAATGGAAGTATTTTTATTACTTTTCGTAAGTTATGGTTTTTATCTTCTGTATTCGTTATGTACCTATTTTTGTTTTAAGTGAGCCAAGAAATAATTAATAAATCTATTAAAGATTCGGTAGTGGATATCATGCGATTAACGCCATGAAATATTTTTCAAGTAAAGTTAATTTTAATATTTGTTTTTCTTAAAAAAAAAAAAAGACGCGTGTTAAATTTTACCAACTCCAACTTCAAAACCCAGAAGAAAAAAAAAAGAACTTTTGAATGAAAGTTTATAAAATTAAAAAATAAATTTTACATAGATTTTGATAATGTTTTATTTATTTACAGCCAAGGAAAAAATGTATTTATATTGGAAGGATATTTTACTTCGTTTTAAAAATTCAAGAAGATAGAAAAAAATGTCTATTAATTTATTTATTCTGGTTTTATTTTTATTTTTTGTAGTTAATGGTTTGTATATTTATTACTAGTAGAATTATTTTTGAAAAAAATACCCATATATTATTTTTCACTTATCTACTACAGTTTAAAAATTATAGTTCAAACTCTGTAAGAAATATATATGTATAGTTTGTATCCTCCAAAAAATAAAAAATGAAAAGCATTTACAGAATTAATATTATTCTTCATTTAAAATTTAAAAAGTTTCTATTAGATTTTATAACCTTGCAATTAATTAATTTATTTTAACCTTGGCCGTTTCCCCTCTGTATTCTATTGAATTGCTTTGAAACTTTCGGCGAGTGGATTTTAGGTAATAGATTTTATTGGATGCTGGTCCCAAGATTCAAACTTTGAAAGTTGAGAAGGAGAGCAAATTTTTGTCACTGTTACTATAAATAAATTAAATTATAGTATTTAATTGATAAATGAATTAAATTTACATATTTGAAAGAAATAGAATTCAATTAATTTTGTCTCTTTTATTACCCATGTTACCTTATCTTAATTCTTTAATGGTTTATATATATATATATATATATATATATATATATATAAACCAGTAAATAGGTATTTTGAATACGCTAGTTTTGACATTAATTTTTTTAATTACTATAGTAAATCAGATGGGTTGACCTCCGATGTTTATCTTTTAATGATGTGGCAATAACTCGTATATGAAACAGGTAATAAAATGGGAAATTTGAATTTTAGGTTTGATAAAACTTAAATTCAGAGGTAACCTTGTATCCTTGTATCTAAGAACCAAGGGTATTGAATAAAGACTTGGACACAGATAACCTTGTATGTAAAAATCATAATTATAGAAATAATATTATGAAGTTAATTAATCTTTGATAAGTTAGTATATGGTTTTTGTCCTCATAAATAAATATTATTTTGCCACAAACAAATTAAAAGAAAACTCATGTTAATTGTTCAACTTTATGAGTTCAATAATGAATGAAACCTGTAAACAATGTCTAATAGGCTAAAGCAAATCTAAATTAAACTAATAATTCAACATTAAATAAACAAAACAAGATATATATATATATATATATATATATATATATATATATATAAAAAGATTTTTCTTGATAAATTTCTTTCATTAAGCTTAAATCTTCATTTTTCTCACATTCATGGTAGATTTCACTCCTAACTTCAAACTTTCTCGTGTTGATGAATTGTTGGGTCTATCATATATGGTTAGAGATCTTAAGATATCTACTTTATATCATAGCTTGAATCGCATAAAGATTCCATTTATAGCTCCAAAATATATCTCATATAGCAAATGAATATGAACCTCTAAAATAGTATGTTGTTGAGTTGTATTTAAACTAAATTAAACTAAAAATCTACCAAAATATATATTTATATGTCTACTATCTCTTTGTTAAGTCTCAGTCCAATCTAAAGTATAGTTTGAAAGTTATGTTTGATATCGTAAAACTAGTTAGTGGATATTTTAAGATCAAATTTGATCTGTATCAACCTTTAATTTACTTTTCTACCATTTTAAAAGATTGAATTAAATTTTGGATTCAATTATTGACACTTAAAATGATTTTCAAACATAATATTTTATTAAAATATCTAAAATAAATTCTATATAAAGGGTTCCAAACATGTTAATTAAACTACTAGGCCTATCATTTAATTTTAGTTTCTTCTAATTTACAGGTCAGCACAAAATTATGACTCAAATTAAATAGATATGGGCCATAAAAACTATTTGGTATTATCACAAAACTTGACTTAAATGATCAACCTTGAAATCTCCTCACTTGACTCATTATTTAGCCCAATTTTAAAATCAAATTATATTAATATTGTCTTGATGTGACTTAGTTGACTTGGTAGATCTAGAAAAACACTTGAAAAACCTATAAAAAAAACATGGTCTAGCTTAAGAAACTCAAGAAGATCTTTTCTTAAAATTTTGACATTGACATGTTGGATTTTTTCACGCTTCATGATTAAGCCTGTCAAATTTATTATACGGATGATGGATTCCATTGAGCTTAAGAACATTTTTTTTGTAATTATTATTCATTAATTATAAGATAAATAAAGATACATGCTCCTAAAATTATGCACAACTCAAATGTTAGGATGTGTTTTTCAGATCGTGAGAATTTCATAGAAAATAAACTAGAATCATCTACGAGGACAAATTCATAACGAAGCAAATATCTGAGGTTGAAATCGACATAATAAGAAAGAAAGAAAAAAGATATGGGAGAATGCAAGAACGAAAACAAATCATGTCCTTCACTATTCGTATAGATTATGAAAGAGATGGGTTGTCATACCATCTCTTTTAGACTTCCTAGATAGGTGTTTGCATCACGTTGGAGGCTTTACAAAACAAAATGAACTAAAAAACTCACCCATCTCGATTTTGTGGCCTTACCCTTAAAACAGTGAATGAAAAAAAATATCCATAACAAATTCTTTTTGTGAACCACATCTAAAATGATATAATTTTATTTTTAAAATATTGATATTAATATATATTAGATTGATTTGGATTTCAAGACTTGATATTTTGAACTCGCGATTTGGGTCTTTAATCTAATCATGTTAATTATTTAAAAGAAACAAGTATTTGATTATGCAATACATGAGCTAGATGATGGATTTAACTCTTTTTTTGATATCTCTATTTTTTAAAATTATTTTTTTATCTAGCTATATGATAACTCATGCACATGAATCTGTTTTATTTTTATTTATTTTTCTTATTTTAAGGGTGGACAACCTCATAACTTTTTTTTTAAAACAAAGTTAAGTATCATGTAATGTGCTGTAATAGTTTTTGTCCACCACAAGTGGCTGAAAAATTAGCATGACACCTTTTAAGGTTAGAAAACTCATTTTTTAGTTAGCAACACCTAATAAACATCTCATGTACTTCAAAAAAAAATCCATTTTTGGTTTTTAATAACCATTTCTTTAGTTAAAAAAAAATAAACCAATTAAAAACAAATCACGAAGTCAAATCTATTTTTTTTCCAAGAAAGATAAATAATAAAAATACGTAAATAAATACTTGTGTTATTATAAGAAGATTAAAGAAATATCACATTTGGAAAAATATAAATGAGTTTTGTAAGGAAATTATGCAGATACACGTTTATTATATATGAGGGAAAACATTTTTTTTGTTCTGATTTTTTTTTTTTATTATTGAACATAGCGGGAAAACATACTTTATCAAATCTTATAGTGAAGACAAAAAAAGAAGAGGGTTTTTGTAATTATCCCAAAATGAAAGGAAAAGAAAAGGTGGTGAGAGCATGCCACCCAGGCCCAAAATGAAAAGTATGGACTCTCACCAGGCTTGACCTGCGGCCCAAACGATAAGCAAATGCAGAATCGAAGTCACAACCAGGACACCTCAGCTTGCTTCCTTAGCCCCACAAAATAAGTATGATATTTGTCGTTTTGATCCAATACTACAGCGTTTCTATTCACAAACCTTGTTTTAGCCTGCTGGCTATCAACCTGCTCGATCCCTCTCTCCTTCCATTCTCTTACTTTCTCAGCACCCAAACAAACCCCAAATGCAAAACACTTGCAGTTTGATTTTACTGTAGTACAATTGTCACCAAAAAATTTTCAGTCCCCTGAATTGAAGAAGAGCAAAAAAATGTCATGGTCAAGCCTCGCTAGAGCGACAGGAAGAGCAATAAATCGCAATCTCTTGGTTTCTCAATTCAAACCTCCACACCAAAATCACCAACCTTTTCAACAACCCATGTAAATGAATTTCTCGTACTTTTATTTTATCAACGACTTATTTCGCTAAAATTTCTAACACAAACACACAATTTGCTGTTGTTGCTGTTGCTGTTGCTGTTTTGGCAGTTGCAATAAAAGGGGATGTGAAATTAAGAAGCATTTTTCTACTTCTTATAAAATGGGCGGTGGTTCCGCTGCTAATAGCAATACGAGTAGGGAGCAGAAATCAAAAAAGACGTTGATTTATCTGACGGGTCTGGTGGTTGCAATGGTTGGTAGTAGTTATGCTGCTGTTCCTCTTTATAGGAGGTTCTGTCAAGCAACAGGGTATGGCGGAACTGTTCAACGCCGCGAGGTTTTTCTTCTTTTAATCGTTTGTAATCACGTTTTTTTCTTGTTGCTTCTGCTCTGTGTAAATCTAATGTTGGCATTAACTTTTGTATCCTGCTGTGCTGTGTTTTTTAATATATAGAGTGTTGAGGAGAAGATTGCTCGGCATGCTAAAGATGGAACTGTTGCCACTAGGTGTCTTTCTTTCTCCCTTTTGGTATTAACGCTGTTCTGACTTTTGGTTTTATTGTGGTGATTTTACATTTTTGGTTTCTTGACATTGTTTATTGAGTTCTTATGCTTCGAGAGTAATATTGAATAATGTTGTAAGAAAATTTTTATATATAAACAGAATTGATCCTTCTGGAATTGAAATATAATACTGTAGTATCTGGTTTGTTTTACTTCTTTTTGTTTGCTAATGTGGTGCATATTGCTTTTCAATTGAAATTGCATCAAAATAATGATTTTTTACATTTTTTATTTTTGACATCAGTGTATTAAAACCATCAAAAGCATCTTAAAAGGCATCAATTTGATGTTTTTCAAGCGAAAAACAATTTGAAAAGCACTTTAAAAAGTAGAAGATACCGCAATGCCAAGCAGGTATATCACTATACACATTACCCTTTTTTCATAAAGCAAATTTGATGGACCTGAATCTTGGATAACTATCCTTTAGATGTCTTAGATTGCTCATTTGGGCATTTGATACTCCAGGAAATTTCTAGGATACCGAGCTTGAATTTGATTAAGCTGCAAGTCACTAATTGTTTCAGCTGTGTGGTGCCCTTTCCTGATGGCAGGCTCTTTATTGTTTGTATAGGGAGATAGCAGTGCAGTTTAATGCTGATGTGGGTGATGGAATGCCATGGAAGTTCGCTCCTACACAAAGAGAGGTTCTCTTTTGCATAATGTGCATGCATGCTTATGTTTAACCAGCTGCTTCCTTTGTGATTTGCTGAATCAATGCAGTGTTTTCTTCTCTCTAGGTAAGAGTAAAGCCAGGAGAAAGTGCTCTTGCATTTTACACTGCTGAAAATCGAAGCTCCACTCCTATAACTGGTGTATCTACATATAATGTTACTCCTATGAAGGTACTAATTTTTTTATGCTTTTTCATTTTATAATGTGGCGTGAATTTAATTTTGAACAAATTTTGTGATGATTTTGAAGTATGTCGCTTTATTCTTCCATTGTTGATTTTAGTCATGCTTAGACTTTGGAAACCAATGAATCTCTTCTCAAAGAAATAGAGATTCTTCTCTCTCTTTTTTGGTTTGTTAATCTATGACCTTGGAGCCCATCATCATGGTATGGTGAAAACGAACATCAGATATCATCATGACCTTGTTCTTCTTTCTTTTGCTTCTGTCCCCTCCATTGTGTGTGTTTTATCCAAGGAAAAAATATTCCTGGGACTGCTGCTCTGGGGCATCCCATTCCTCTTCTTTCTTTTGCTGCTGATCAACCATGTTCAATGAGTTGTTGGATAATGTGAAAGCACAATGCTCAACAGATATCAGGAGTATCAAACAAAATCAGAATCGGTGAATGGGAAAACTCCCATTGAACCTCCATGTTATATGTTAAATTCAAAATTATCTGAAAAATGGCAGTGCTAAGATCATATTTGAATTGGCATGTATTAGATTAGACAGTCCCCATCCATTCTGAAGTCATTTCTGTCCATCCCATGGTGTGGGGTGCTTGCTAGAACTCTGATTATAGGATGATAACATGAACTTTTATTTTCTAAAGCAGGGATATGTGCATGATTAGTGTCATGTTTTAAGGAATCTTGTTCGCTGTCGGCCTTTGGTGTTTCTTCAAGTATTTGATTCCAATTGTGTTGCTATGTTTGAATGATGTGGACTTGCATGTCGAATATAATTAGGATGATTCAGTGAGATGAGGAACATCTAAGAACTGTAAAGTTGATATGAAACTATGTAGAGTTTTGTGGAAGAAATGATGTGCTATGTCAAGCAAATTATCCATGGAGAGCTATTTGGAAGTTCAAATCATCAAATCCCCCACTTTTCCTTATAGAATGTGAGGCATCTTGGAGTAAGATTTTCAATATCAATTAAAGCTGTTGGTGAACCAGTGTTACCCTTGTTAGTATGTAGATGAAATCAGTAACTGTCTAGTTCTGCATTGTTCATGGATTAGAGCCCTATGAGAGTGGGCATACAAAGCAAGGGGTGTAAGATCATTTCATGCTATGGAGCTGAATGCTTGGAAGCTGGAGATTTTAGCACTGAAAATAGGAATCCATCTAGTATATTTCCATTCACTGGCTAGCTTTGGGTAGGTGCAGAAGGAACACACCTAGAGGGCATTTTAGACTCTCTTTGTTTGATAATAAGATAATGGCTTGCATTTTTGGCTTGCTTCCTCGTTTCTTAGACTGTTTTTCTTTTTTTACAATGGATGTTTTGATCTCTCTTTTTTCCTTATTTCTTTAGTAGATGATTTTTTGAAGTGCTTGTGGAGTGGAAATTATGTCTTTGAACTTTGAAAATACCCAATGGCTAGTACTTTCTGAGGGTAGAGCGTGGGAATGAATACATTAATGATAGTTACTAAGCATCCTTTTGTTATCCACAGTGTGCGTATGGGATATCAAACTGTGGCCCTTTATTACACGTTGTGGCTCCTGCTGTTAACATGTTTACAGGAAAAATCCTTTCTTGCACATGGTTTGAGAAAATGTAGAAACTTCAGCTTTTGAAGCTACCAGAGACACTGGTAATTCTACTTCTGGGTTTCAAGAGGTTTTTGGGTGTAATGTAGCATGCTTATATAAGTGCACTATGTTGAGTTTCTTTGCACACTTCCTATCAGAGATATGTAGTTTGCATTTCATATCAGAAGAGACATGGGGCATGCTTACATGAGTGCTGGGTTGAGTTTGTTTGCACACTTACTATCGGAGATCTGTAGAGAAGAGAAATGAAATAGAAATAAAAATGCCTCGATACCAATCGAGACCAGTTGGGTACAGTGTTGACTTCAACTAGACTACTGCTGGTAGGTAGAAAAATTAAAATTAGGTCTTGAATTTTTCCTTGTGAGGATATTGCTTAAAGTCATGCTGGTAAACTTATTTGAAGTTCAGCAGTTTTGAGTATCTTGCTCATCATGCATTTGTGCTACCTTTAATTATTGTTTATGATCTTGCTTGCTCTGTGTGTGTACATGTGTTTTATTGTGTGTTCATTCATGCGTGGTCGTGTGGAATGACTGATGCTGCATTATCGTTCATCCACTCATCCTATCTAAATCTTACTGAATAAAATAACAATATAATAGAAGTATTAATAAGTTTCCCTTTTCTTTTTCAAAGCCATATATCTATACATAAAGGGAATCATTCGGATATTGTGGAGGATTTATTATTTCTGGGGAAGATCAGTTCTTGTTTTATGGACCAGTCTTATCTGAACTAGATAAAAAGGACATCCTAATGGCTACTTGCTAGCATTTTTGTTTTATGTAATTGCTCGTGCTTCACAACACTCCACATTTGTTTGCATCTTTTTACAGGCTGCCGTGTACTTCAATAAAATACAATGTTTTTGCTTTGAGGAGCAGCGTCTTCTTCCTGGGGAGCAGATTGACATGCCTGTTAGTAGTTTCTTTTCCCTTTCCCTCGTATGCACACACCCATTTTTTCCCTCTTTACAAGCGCTTTAGAAATATTGTGTTTTCAAGCTTGGTTCTTTTGTCACTTTTCAATGATATCATACTTTATGATTGCAGGTCTTCTTTTATATTGATCCCGAATTTGAAACGGATCCAAAAATGGATGGAATCAACAACATAGTTCTATCATATACATTCTTTAAAGTTTCAGAAGAGTAACCTTGCTGGTGCTTTTGCATGCAATCACCAAAACTTCCTCGCAATAAAAAACGTGGGAGGGCATGGGCAGCATATCCAGTGGTATACTTGTTAGAACTTCCAACCAAGGTACTGACTGACACGCCGATGTGCTGTGCGGATTGGCTTGATTACAAGATTTTATTCAAATATACGGTTCTTTCCAATGGAACAACCTGAGATTTATTCCATAGAAATAAATTCAAAGTTGGTTTAGTATTTCTTCACTTGGTTCAAAAGGTGCTCGGAAATGATCTGCAAGGCCCGATACTTTATGCTGCAAAAATGAACCCTTTTTTCCTTGGTGCTGCATGAACACTACTCCTTCATGCTAGTCAAGAACTTGTAACAAATAGTATTTGGCTGACCAATGAGTCCTTGAAGCGTTTTTTCTACCTCCCTCTATCTTTCTTTCTTTTTTTTACAGGGATGAAACAGGGTACATTATTTTTCAATCAGAGAAACTTCAAACACTGAATGAGTTGTGGTTTTGCTTTAGAATTTAAGACTTGCTTTCCATACAGGGATACCACAGAAATCTTGAACTTCGAACGCATTTCTTGCAATCGTAAGAGTTTTGCTATAAATATCAACAAACATTTGAAAACTCCGAATTTAGGATTCTTTAATCAAATATGCTGGAGACCGCATTTGATGATCCACTTTCTATCGCGGTCATTCCGCTCTTCTCGCTCCTATCCTTCACCTTGCTCCCTGCCTCCCTCGTCATCAGAGATTTTTTCCCTTTCTCTAGCTCCTCAGCTCCCGGCAAATTTCTGCCTCCCTGTAATCCAATCTAATCTCAATTGCTAGTCCAAGTTACTTAACGAATTGAAAGGCATTCGCTGTTGCTCGGCACAAATCGGCCATGCTGCAATTCAGTTCCATCCGCACCCTCCAATTGTATGATTGGTCAATATCGTCACTTGTGGGATCCATCCGCCATACTCACTCTTATCCAAGTTCTTGTAAAATTGGCGAAAGCGGGAGAAAAAAAAAACAGTGCGACAAAATATAACAATTTAGAAACTTGTATGTGAACAGAAATGTTTGTCTCGATACAAAAATGTATTATCCTTGCAGCTAATATTTAAACTGTTTATTTTGCCAATTTTTTTTTTTTTTTTTTTTATCATTATGTTATTTTTTTATTTTTTTTTTAAACTTTTCCTTGGAGAGTTCACTAACATACCATTAACAAAACAACTACACTGCATGGGAAATTTATTGTCGCTTTATACATAAAGTATCATGTATTGCTATTTTGCTTTCAGTTGATGAAAATAAAGCCCTGAGGTTTTTTTTTTTTTTTTTGTTCATTTGTCATTCAAATATTTTTTTGGGCTGCATGTGTCTAGTTGAATATCGCTCTATACACATGTTATTATGAATTGTTATAGTATAATTATTCTTTTGCTCTTTAAATTAATAAAAATGAAGCATTTGATTTGAGGGTTTTTTAGTCTATTCCTCTAACTTATTTGTCATTAAAAGATTGTTTAGGGGGGGTGTCTATTTCATTATATCTTTGTATACAAATTATTACGGATTACTATGATGTAATTATTTTTTTGTCACTCGATTAATAAAAATTAAGTCTTTGATTTGAGATTTTTTTGGTAATTTCCTATAACTCATTTGTCATTAAAATATTTTTAACGATGCATGTGTCTTTTTTAAAAAAAATTGAACATAGTAAAAATACTCTTTTGCACCCAAGCATTGGCCTAAACATCTTGGACTCAACCTTAAAACGCTTAAACTCAAACCTCAAATGTCTTAAACTCAGTCCGAACTCAAACTCTGAACCCACACTGCACCAACCTTTAGATACCCTGGATTTGATCTTAGTTTAAATCGTAGACCTTCTAGCATTTAACCAAGTCACCAGACTTGATCTCAAGGTTTTTAGAATAGTCTTCAAATATTAAAGAATAATAAGAAAATCTTTTTGGTGAGAAAATCGTCTCTTAGGAATTTTTATATATTTTTAGAAAATTAAAATAACAATATTTCTTTGTTTAGAGTTGATCAAAGTGAGAAAACAACAAAAACTGAATTTTAAGTAAGCTAAATACTAAGCAGCTAAATTTCTTGGCAAATTTGAGGTAGCTCAAACCTTTTCTATAACAAATGATCTGCTTCAAAGCAATTTCTCTCTGTCTATCTGTTCTATCTTCCTTTTTCTATAGCCTTCTCTGGGACACTTAATATTTTAGTTGTATATTTATTTTTTGTACCAATCATGTTTTGCTTGTCAGTTGTCCCTTCTTCCAAATGATGTCGTTTCCTTTGTCTTTCTTACAAGTCATTGCCAGATTCTTTGAATCTTGATCGTCCATGTAAGTTGTCCCTGTCTGCATTCGACCCTACACGTTAACAATCACTTTCTTCATTTGCAGGGGAGCCTGTCGATGAAGCCATTTCATCTATCTTGTTTACCTTAAGAGCTTTAAGAGTCATTTCATCCCTCTTGTTTACTTTGAGAGCTTTGAGGGCTTCCAGTCGGTCACAATTTTGTGTCGTAAACTTCGCCATGAGATCCAACTCCTTAAACTAAGTCTTGGCACAAACCTTAGGCACTTTTAACCCCTCCTAGTTTGAACCTTTAATATCTTTTAATCTTGTCATGGCTTGACCCCTGCATAAATCTTGGATGTCTTGAACCTGTTTTCTATTTATCATCAACCTTAACTTGAACCATAGGCATTTTATATTTGATAAGTGTTTTGTAATTTTAGTGCAATGTACTTTTCAATTGACAATATATTAAAATATGTTTTTCCAATTTTTGTAAGTTTTTTTTAACATTAATAAATCAAAATCATAAAAGAATTACCTAAAAATCATCAAATAACTTTCAAAAGCATCAATTAACATTTTTTCATGCAAAAAAACAATTTGAAAATCACTTTAAAAAAGACATTGAATCACATTACTAATATAAAATACTTGTTCTAAATAACTTTGAGTGCATTATCGCAATCCAAATCACAATAAATTACCGTGCTTGTTTGAAAGTGCGGTTAATTTTTTTAAAATATTTTTTGTTTAAAAATATATTAAAATAGTTTATTTTTAAAATTATTTTGATATTAACACATGAAAATAATATAAAAACATGAAAAAAATTAATTTAAAATAAAAAATAAAAATATTTTTTTAAGAAATTCAAATACATTTTAAAAATATAATGTGAAACTTGGGTCATTATCTAACTTTTAAATCCGACATGACTATTAAAAAGTGTTAATTGATGAGGTGTGCCGCAAGGTAACTTGGAAATATTTTTACGTGTGTGATATTATGATGTAAAATATTTTTTATTTGAAAATAATTTATAATTTTTTAAGTTGAGTGTATAAAAAAACACTAATAAAACACCACGATATACTTTTTAAAATGCACTAAAAAAATAAAAAATATCTGCAAATTTTATTTTTTGAAAACCAAAAACAGAAATATAAAAACGATATCAAACCACCTCTCACGTAAAACACCGCGCTAACAAAAAGGAAAACGAAAAACACGAAACCAAAAGGGGGAAGCGGGGACTCAGAACATGTTTGGGAGAGTTGTTGTTGTAGTTTTTTAAAGTGTGTTTCGTGTCGAAATACATTAAAATGACCAAAAACACCTAAAAACACTTTTAGGTGGCTTCCCAAACACCCCCTAATCTTAGAACCCTTCTCTCTCGTGCAGCTCTAGAAGTCTAGTCCTAGGGTTTTGACCAGTCTTCACCATTTTTTCCTTCCTTTCAAATCAATCAATAGCAGTAGCAGCTTGATAGAAAGAAGAAGTAAATTATGAGTATCAGGGCGGGGATGGAGGTTCCCATTATCGGCACTGATTCCATCAAATTCATCGACGTATCCGTTCCCGACTTCGGCGACGCTGATTTATCCACCGCTACCTCTGCCAATGCTGCTTCCATTACCATTACAACTTCTCTCACTGAAGATTATGCTTCCTCCTCCATCATTGGCGATCCTCCTCTCTCTTTCATTTGGTACATTTCATTCTCTCCATCACCTTTTTTCCTTTAGGGCGTCTGTTCAAACATTTGACCTGCATTAATTGGATTTGCAATTAATAGGAGGATTCATAAGTCCCAGCCTAAAACTCTCGAGCTACTTCAACTCTCAGCTAATAAAGACTCCCCTGCAACAACATGGTTGCGAATTGCCTTTCCCCATGCTCTTTGCCCTTTCGCTTATGTTTGCCAGAATCAGAGCCAGGTATTGGTGTAGTTAATTTCAGTTGCATATGGCAATCCCCCCCCTCCCCCGCAATTTCATGTCTGTCTGTAATCCTCTATTGTTTTATACGGTACTGAATGTGTCGTGAATGCAGATGCCTGCTTTCTCTACAACAAATCCATACTTGCTCTATGCATTGACGATTTCAGGAGTCGCTTATCTTATCAAACTCCGAAAAATTTCTGCTTATTCTTCCTTGCCTGTTTTACCAAGGGATGAGGTTACCCAGTTTAGTTTGAATGATTGTTATTCCAGTAATTCCGAGCCTGCAGCAATAACTAGTGTAGCAGCCACCGCTGGATGTCTTGCAGTAGGTAGAATTGATGGATCTGCTGCTTATTTTCAGCTTGGATTGCTTCACCATAGTACCCCTGGTAACCGAATGTCACCTTTTCTTGCAAAATCTTATGCCTTTTCTTTTATTTTTTTGCACACGTGGATGATTCATTTCTTTTTACTTGTTAGGTTTTGTGAATGAGTTGCGGGATGATTCAGGGATCAATCGCTTATGGGGTTTCATGTCAAGGTACTAATTTTTCCCCATGAAATGTCCTTCCTCATACTATACTTGCATGCTCTAGCAATAATAAATCCTTCTCTCTGTTTGGTATGGACCAAGACTCACCTCAAAGATTGAAATGCATATGCCAGTTATTCCTAGCTATAGAATAATGTATCCTTGACTCATTATTTTGAAAAAAGAAGCGAGTATCTGTGGGCCTCATGTGACATTGTTACCTTTACGGAGCTTTTAGTTTCAATCTTGTCAAGTAATGTTGTCAAACCCCAAGAGGATGCCTTTGCCTTTTGAATTGAGTTGATCAAAAGGAAAGGAGAAGCATTTGGGGCCCAATTAGAAGATAGAATTTATAAGAGTGTTCCAAAGTCCATTTTTTTGTTCTGATTGTAAGCTTGTCATTAATGAGGTAAGGTGCAAGGTTGGGTCTTGCCAAAGAAAAAAAAGACCCTTCACGAATATACTAAACGATAGGTTTTCTTTCTAATACTCACTTTGGTTGGACCACATTGGGTAGTGGGATTATTAGTAAAGTGTAGCTGGTATATTGTGTGGTTGATTTGATTGTTTTGATCAATTGTCATCATGCTTCATTTCTCCTGCGAAGCTAGTTTTTCTTGAATCTCTATTGAAATTTGTTGACATTGTAAACAAATAGGATTAGTGTTTACTCCATCTTGTTATCTATATGCATTGATCATGTAAGAGTTTGTGTGCTTAATGAACTTACAATTTTATTACTCAACTAAAACAATTTTTTTTCTTAACAAGTCTTTTTTGATCAACAAAAAAGGAAAAAAAAACAATAATCAATCGTAACATGAGCAACATCAACTCATCATTTTTTTTTATTAATTCCAAAGTTAATTCCTTCCACACTGTAAATTATAATTACTACTTTTTTGGTTACTTCCATATTAGTTATGTACCTGAAAATATTTACGCTTGTATTGTTGCCTTTTTTTTTGTCATTGATAAAATTGAAAAGGGCTAAATCCCATGCAGGGGTAGGATGGTTGGAGTTGTGCAGGATTTGGTAATATCAGAGGCACATGGGCTAAAACTTTTGTTTGTACTTCATTCTGATGGGATGTTACGAGTATGGAACTTGTCCTCCCACAACAAGATTTTAAGTCATGCTTTGGGCATTCCAAATTCAGAAGGCAAATCCTATGACTTTTCCCATTTTTGTTGGCTCTCACATATCATCATTTACACCTTTTCATGTTCCATTTTATATTTCTTTACTCAGGTGTGACATTTGTTAGATTGTGGGTCGGTGAATTCAATGAAGATGCTAGCATAGCTCCATTGGCTGTCTTGTGCAGACATGATTTGGTATTTTTCTCTAAACCAAGTATGAGCCTAATAATTATGCTTGGGTAAAGGTCGGTGCGGGTAATTTATGGTGTCTTATTTTCTCTTTGTCAATGATCCTATTAGTATTCATGGAGCAAAAGGCTATTCATTTCCCTTTTCTTTTTAAATTATTTGTTTTCTTTACCAAAAAATAAAAATATAACATTGTTGTGGTTTGAAAAGTGTAGATATTTGAAGTTTATTGCACCTTTTTTTTTATGGGAATAACTAATCAAATTTCTATTCTTAGCATACTTGTTTAAACCATTTAAATTGTAACAAACGTATGCTTTCTCCTTTCCTTTTTGAGATACTATGGGTAAAAACTTTTACAAAACTAAAGCTTTTCCTACTAGTGATCCACTTATTGATCTGATGACCTAACGATCCAGTTCTTTGAGTGCACTTTTCCAGTATATTAAATTATTCGTGAGGTGAGGTGTTACAATTGACCAAACGAAACCATTCACAAAGACACAAAGTACAAAGATGATGCTTATTAATTGAAGGAGCTTCCTTGCTCGATTTTATGAAAACAAGGGTAATATCTAAAGTTGAACGAACTTTTGAGGCATTAGACCTATCAATAGGAAGCTTTACAAGAGAGTGTTGGGTTGCTAATTAACACATGGCACAATGATATCTGAAATACCATTTGGTTTTACTAGAAATGGACTATCCTGACCATCTTTCTTATAAGGAGTTCCATGGAGAAATGCAGAATGAAGAGAAGAGACTCCGGATGGTTTTAATCAAACTAGAGAAGGCTTTTGATGGATTTTTGATGAAAGTTCTTCAGTGGGTGTTAGATAAGAAGGGAGATTCTCTACTAATTCAATAGGATACACATGAAGGATAAATAAGAACTGGTAGTACTGATGGAAGTTCCTTTATTGTTTTGCTTCAGTCTTATAAAACTAATTGAATTTAAAGTGATATCCCCTGATGCATGCTGTTTAGTGATGGCATTATATTGATCCATGAACTAGTGTTAGGCAAGCTGAATTTTTTTTGTTGTGATGAACACCCTGCAAATGAGTTTTGGGTTAAGCAAAACTTCAAATAAACATATGGTAGAAGCTTTAATGGCAAGGGTAGAGAAGATGGGATTAGTAGTTTAGAGGGGATAAAAGTGCATTGGTGTGGCTGGCGTCTAGGATTTATCATACAAAAGAAAAGTGGTATTGAGGACATAATACTCATAGAATCCCTGCGCTTAGCTGTAGTCAACTGGAGAAGTGTGATTGGAATGCTTAATGCTTTTGTGATTTGAAAGTTCCTAATGAGTTTTGAGTCAATTTCATCGGTAATGGTTAGCCCAAATATGCTCTAAGGCAGCAAGCAACATTCACTAATGTCTCCTTGTTGAATTGTGGTACTATGTTGTGTGTTATTTTAACTTCCCCAGACAAAAAAGTAATATTAGTAGTATCTAGTGACAGATTGCAAAGCTGTTTGTTTGTTTACTTTTTGTTTAATCAATTGTGGTAACACTGATTATTTGTCCGGTCAATCTACAAAAGGAAATTAGGAGGGAGATGATTCATGTCTATCGCCTTCACTGTACTTTGGGTGACAGGACTGTTTTGTCAGTAGAGTCTTCAATGCAAGATATTCCTCTTGAGGAGGTAAACAACTTTTTCCCAGATCATCGTTTGTCTTCTGTATTTTTTTTTGGTAAAATTTATTTATTTCTATTTGCTTGATTTTATCAGGGGGAATGCATCGATGTCAAACTCACTTCAGACAAGATATGGATTTTAAAAGACAACGGATTGCTATCTCATAAATTGTTTCATATTGATATGTAAGTTCAGTTCACTTATTAGCTTTTGGCATTAATGTTTTCATTTGGAACCCGTAAATTGTTTTTTAAAATTCATCTGTTAAGGGTCCCTGCCAGTTATTTTTCATATCCTTTTTTCTTTATAGCACCTTTTCTGTTATCTTTTTGAAGTTGGTTTGGCTATTTAAAGTTCTTGATTGTGATGATTGAATCGAGTTCTATAGCCTGTGTTTTTTTTTTTTTTTTGTTCCAAGGGTCATACTTTATTTACATGATTCTTCCAATTATAGCATGAACTCTTGTTATGTTTGTTATTTTTGTAAATGCCTGATTAATACACTGATCTAGCTATCCAAAACCCATATTATGTGGCACTGAACTCATATCTTCTTGAATCTCATTGAAGCTTTACTTTCTCAACTTATTGTCAGGGAAGATGCCTGCTGCTATACTTTGCAGGAAGAATTTGTTGCTGAGCAGCTATTTCAAAGTTCCAAACTTTCTTCAGATGATCTTCTTTGGACTACATATTCAATATATTCATCTATGAAGGTGTTGTTACCTTGCCATTTAGCATGCCTTTTGAGTAATAGACTAATGTGATGAATTTGTATTGCTGAAGTCATCGCTATCTCCAAAACCTCAATCCCTGAATCCCATTTCATTTGGACTAAAACTAGGTAGCCCTTTGATTGACTTGTTCTTTTTTTTGTGTCCCATTGCAGTATTTAGTCTTTATCTGCTCCTTGCTTCCCGTGGCTTTCCTGGCTTCACATACCAGAATTGAAAGACTAACTAGTATCCCCACCTACGACAACACCCAAACACACAAAATGGAAAGAGTTCTAATGTTTTAGGTCCTATTCGATATCTTTTCTATTTTCCCCCCATTACAAACAGCACAACATTCCACTCTTATTTTTTGTGTACATTTTCCATATTGATGATCCAAAAATGGCAGAAACTCTAATCAAATACATGATCAAGTTTAAACCGAATGCTGATGAGATTGGAATATGAATTTTGCTCTATTTTTCCTCATGGTTTCAAGTAGGTGGATGCCCAACATCTATCCCCCCTTCTGTGGCTCTGGGGGCTGTCAAAAGATCAAGAGATCTGAACACAGTTATATGGTCATGTAAAAGGCACTGGCAGTATAGGATCACCATTTTTATTTATACTTGTTTTCAATTGCATTTTTCTGATACAATATTTTGTCTGGCTTTAGTTCAGTGCCATATTCACTTTCATGCAGTAGATGTGCTTCAAATTCATCTTCTTGCTTTTTCCCACCTCATCTGTTTTTCTGTGTGATATATGGTATACTCGTGAAAGATATGTGGCTTACTTTTGCTTGATTTAAAATTTTACAGGAAAACATTGTGCCATTTGTATCTTCTATCTTTATACGTAGATTGCTTCTCCCTGGTGTTCATCACAACGGCGTGCTTCGTTCAACTTTGCTGGATTATCACAGGCACTGGACTGATATGGAATTCCAGTCCTTAACTGTTGATGGACTCAAAAAGGAAGTTCGTTCAGTGATTGAAAATCAGGCACTTCTTCAATTCTTCCTTTAACCTCAGATTCAGTTATTTCCAAACTTTGTCTGAATGTATCTGTGCATGTCATTGCTTAATATTTTTCTTTGCACACAGAGAAAAGAACGGAGTTTAAAGACTGTAACAGATTGATATTTCATGTGCTTTTTTGCAGGGTGTCAATGAAAGCCCAATGTCAATATTTTGCCACTGGAAAAGTTTCTGCGCCCACTATTACCATTACTGGTGCAAGAACAATTCACCATGTGGTTTGCTAGTTCAGTCTGCAGGTGCTGTTTGTTTAGTCAGAAAGAATTCAGTGTCTCTGTTTCGTGATTTGGAAAACATCGAGATGATTATTGATGGTGCGTTTGACTCATGTTTTCATATTTATGTTAGATGGAGTGGTATAGAAGGATTTAAAGTATTTCAGTATTGAGACAGATTTGGTAATGATCACATGGGATGGTGCAAACGGATCTATATAACCAACAGCAACTTGTTTGGGTTTGAGGCTTGGTTGTTTTTGTCCTCCATATTTATGTTTCTCTTACTGTTTCTAACCTGTTTGTTTTCTCACTCTGCTAGGTGCTTCTGATGAACTTGTTGATCTCGCAAGCTTCGGATTGGATTTATCTATTGATGAGTCTGAACATGGGATTCTCTTAGAAGTTCTGAGATGCATTATTAATATGAGCCAACACCTTGGGAAGCCAGCTTCTGCTGTATTTTATGAATCACTCATTAGCACACCCATTGTTTCATCAGAGGAAGTTGTTCCACGTTTTCTTAAGATTCTTGAAACTGGATACAGTTCATCAGTATCATCGGATCACATATCAGATCTTGGAGGCAGTTTTGCTTGGGAAAAGGAACTGGCAGATCGCAAGAGTTTGAGAAAGTTCTCTATTGACATGCTATTATCTCTGCATACTTTATCCAAAAATGCTACATCGTGGAGCAAAGTTTTGAATGTCATTGAAAGCTATCTACAGTTTCTTGTACCCCGGAGGATCATTCAAAAATTAAATGCTGAGATGTCATTTGATATCAATAAATCTATTTTGATCCAGGCAACTTCTCAAATTTCTAAGGTTATCTTTGAGTCTGCATTGGATGTTCTTCTGTTTGTAAGCTATCTTCTGAAAATCAGTGGACAGGTCAGTTTTTTTTTCTCCCTCTTTTAGTTTTTATTTTAAATGAAATTCTCTTTTATTCATTCAAGTGACAATATTATATATTCAGCCTGCTCTTGTGGATTAAACGACTTTCAGCTTTCACTATACATGCCAGGGTTGCAACAATGCACCTATGCTTTGTACCTATACACAGGATCTTAATTCATCATGCTGCTAAATGTATAAATTACCCTGCTTTCATCCTACATTTTAGGGTTGTGGCCTACAAAATCCCTTTTTTCATTCCCCTTGCCATCTATGGTGTTCTAGTCAACTCAAATGCGTGCAAATGGGTTTAATTTCTGTGATGTTTTGGATTGTGTATCAATAAAATTGCTAATAGGGTTTAAGGCTGCTTTACCCAAGAGAAAACAAGATTTAAAGGGCTGTTGAGTTGCCATGAGGTGTATCACTAGTTATTGTAGGTGGGCTGTCTTTGGAATAAGCAACTCAGCAGCAACAAAATAACCTCACAATATATGAAAATATAATTTTATAGACCACCAATGAGTAATAATGAGGCCATGATTTGGGAAACAGAAACTAATACAGTATTGATGAACTTCATAAACAAGGACCTGACAACCCTCAGATCACCTTGTAGATGAAGAGTTGCACCTGTCCTCCCAAGAGGTCTTGGAACTGAGCCACCACCCCACAACCCCAACCCCATCCTCATCACCCACACTCTGGCACACTATGCATGGGGTCAAAACTTAAAAAACAGTTCAAAGAGTAGTTTAATCTGTAATAACTTCCTGTTGAATGGGTAAATAAGAATTCATAAAAAATAAAAGTGAAATAAAATTTACAAATGGAAATCCCTCAACACATTTTTCCAGGAAACTTACCGTTCGGTTTATGCGTCTCTCTAGTTAGGCATTACATGACTAGTTATGTTAATTTTATGCAACCATCATTGTTAAATTCAGGACTAAGATTGTGTGATGAAAAAACAGTTAAAAAAGAAGCAACTGTAAGTCATGTTTTTCCGAATCTGAGAATGTAAAATCAAAGGTACAAATTAAGCTGACATGACCAGTCTTGCCATTCCTTATCTGAGATGAATTATTGTAGATTAAGTAGAAGTTTAATTGTCAGCAAAGAATTTAAACAAGACATCACTAGGAGAATAAGCCTTCCTCTCATGGAGACAGAAGGAAGTTCTAATCTTCTGTACTCTTTTAGACAATTTATTGCTCACTACCAATAGAGAGAAGGCTATTCCACGTTCCTCATGCAACTGAATGATCACTAGAAAAGTAAGCCATCCTCTTATGGAGACAGAAGGAAGTTCTAATCTTCTATACTCTTTTAGACAACTTAATGTTCATCACCAGTGGAGAGAAGGCTATTCCACATTTCTCATGCAACTGAATGATGAAGAAGTCATGATTACTAGCTGCCTCCCTACTTTGACGAATCACTAGATATTAGGGTGATATATTATTCTATGGCTGCCTGATAATCTGCAATAGATACTTCCTATTGATCTCTTAAGCACTGTCATCTAGGAAAAGTTTCAACTTTGAGGGCACCTTAGCTTTCCTATGTTATCAACAACCGCAAACTCCAAAAAAAACCTTAACCTCTGTGGCCTCAGGATTCTTATCTAACTTAGAAGACTTTATCCTCCCTGCTGACCAAAATGCTGTTTTTTTTTTTGGTTAATAGGTCTAAACCCAGCTATTTCTTGTCTGCAGTAGATGTGGTATCTGTCAATATTTGCCTATATTTAATAAGGTTACATTATGATACATGGTTCAAAATCATGTTATCTTAACAAGACAATGTATTGGGTTCTTGATTAGTATTATATTGTTTTGCCATGAAGTCATATTATAGGGTTCTTGCATTAGAGTAAAGTTTCAACAATTCGCATAATCATGAAGCATTCTGGCATCTTACAAGTTTTGCTTTCATGTTTTTTTTTCTTGCATGCAACCATTAATTATGTTTTTGTGATGCTGCCTAATCCTCTTATTTCTATTGTTTCTTCTATTTTTCTTAATAAAATTGCTTATCCATCCAAAGAAATAAAAATAAATTGCTTCTGACCTCTACTATGCATTATTGAATTTGAATAAATATGTTTCCTTTCATTTTGTAAGCAGATTAATATGTTACATGATGATACATCCAGAATACAACTTGAATTCATTCCTGTGATTCAAGAAATTGTTTCTGAGTGGTTGATTATCCATTTCCTCAGCACCACACCTTCCGAATCTCCTTCAATTGAAGATTTTAGTTCCCAACTCTCATCATTGCAAATTGGTAAGTCAATTTAGAGAGATACCATTATGTATTTTCTTATCAATGAGCTGGCATTTGCTTTTATTTTAAGTGAGAGTTTGTTCCAAACTGGAAATTATATATGTGCTCATCAGTTGAGTTGTCATCACTTGACAGTTTCTTTTTTTCATTCTGCTCCTTTTTTTTAAAAAAAATATGGCTGGTTCTGCATTGCAAATTGATAAGTCTGCTTCATTATCTGTTAAATGGATATATGGTAGCCAGGTTCTGCTCGCTGGATAGCAGAGGGATAGCATCCTGCATTTCCTGTTAATGAGCTGGTTATTGCTTTTATATTGCAATCATATCTTGGGCTATCTGCCTAGTGGCTATCGTTAGTCAGTTACTTTTAGTTTATGAAAGAAAAGATTTAATGGGAAATAGAAGTTAAAAAAATGTTAATTGGAGCATGATACATCTTCTTGCGGAGAAACTAAAGCATAATAGCTGGCCAATCTCACTGGTTGTCATAACAATCTCCTCTACAACAGTAAACAATGGAGGAGCCAAAGAGACCATACTATCCCAGAAATCATTGCTTGGACAAAAATGGGTAATGCAAAAAGTTCCAGTAAGCCTCATTTCAAACATCCTAAGTCAACACAAGCACAGTGAATTTCCACTGCAGGTTTTGATCTCTCTGAATCCTATCCATGAAAGGCATTAAGAGCAATTCCTCAGAATTTTGTGGAAACCTACTTTTACCAAGAATGCGTAGACAGTTCCACATGGTCTAAACAATCTAAAGTAGATGACCCTAGAGGGCATCTTGAACTGTAAAATTCCTTGTAAGTTTGTGGAAACCTACTTTTATTACGAATACTAGACATTTCCACATGGTCCAAAGAATCAGTCTAAAATAGATGACCCTAGAGGGCATCTTGGATTGTCAAATGATACAAAACAAAGGAAAATAAGAACTTCGAATAAAAAAACAAGATGTCCTCAATAACATTTACAAGTAAATTCTGAAGGCATTGCCAAGTCAGGATTCTGTGAATAGTTTACATAAGTTCAAAGACATCATGGTTTTGATTGTGCCAAGTGAATGAAGTATCTGAGCAGTTCAATAATAGTATTGCTACCATTGTCCAGCAAACTCAAGTTCTCAGTCCAAAACCAGTCAAGTGTTGACAACACAGATCCCCTACAGCATTATCTTTAGATTTGGGACAACTTTCCTGTGAATATCAAGATCTTAACTTTTTTACTGCTGCAACCTTTGTTTGTTTTCATCACGTTATTGATGAATTCACACACTATGGATGCTTTTAATCTTTATTGTGATCTATTTGTCTTATTAAGACGCTGACTTGATGTTATATTAATCTTTCTGGATGCTTTTAATCTTCACACACTGTGGACGCGTTTAATCTTTATGTTTTGTCAATCAGATAACAAAACTGACGGAAGATCGTGGAATGAAAAACTTGGGAAATGTGATTTTACTTTGGCTTTTATACTTTCACAAACATTCCACACTTCCTCCGGAGACTCAAGCCAGCCTTCTTCGCCATGTCTCCCAAATCCACAAGAGATAGTTAATTTAGTAAGAGGCTTTACAAGCTGGATTATCTGGGGCAAAACTGGTGAAGAATCTACTTCTTTCCTAAGGCGTTCATCTGAGATTGCTTTAATCCTCCTTAGGCATGGTCAATATGGTGCTGTTGAGGTTATTTGTGTGCATTTTGTTTCCTATGTTGTATACTTATCTGTAACATTTGAGAATTGAGATCATGTAGCTGATCTTTCTTTTTTCTGTATTTTCCAACTTTAAGTATCTGCTTACAATTGTGGAGGCCAATTCACGGAGGGAGAAGGTGTCTAGAAGCATTCAAGATAATGATGGTGATTGGTGCATTCTTCATCACCTTCTAGGATGCTGCCTCCTTGCTCAAGCTAGGTACGGGTTCCAGGGAGTGTTGAAAGAGAAGAAAGTTTGTGAAGCCATTCGCTGTTTTTTCAGGTACTTAATAATCCATTATGCCACTAGAATGCTGCTGATATTGTATTTCCTTCCCTTGAAGTGTTCCTTTAGAGGTACTTGGATTGACCTTTTCTTTTAAATGTATGTGTGTGTGTGTAGATCGGAATTGACTTGTGTCAAGAAAAAAACAAACTTGTTGCCTTTGAACTCTTATATTTCCACATCAGGTGGTGGTTATTCTAGTCCTTCAAAAATGTGTAGATAAATAAAAAATTAGGGAAATTCACAATTCATTGAACCACAAGAAATGATAGACAAAATATTTCCTCACCTTCCCAAAAGATTATAATGTTTGCAATATGGCCCATCCACCCTTCATTTATTTTTATCTCATCTAATTTCCACAATGTTGTATGGTGGGTCTCCTGTAAAGTTTTCTTTTATGCATTTTTCCTGGCATTAATCATCTTTCTTTACTCTTGCTTCTGATGAAAAGTGCTCCAAAGTTTCCATCGCATGAATTTTGTGGTGTGTAATTTTTGTTTTGACCTAAATATTCAGAGCTTCATCTGGACAAGGAGCTTCCAAAGCCTTGAAAGAGTTGTCTCGAGATGCAGGATTGCCCAATTTTGGTTTTGGTTAGTTTCTTTTCTATTCTTTTTAAGGGAGAATCAATGATTCTCTTGGAACAAATGAACGGATTAATGTTCTGATCAAACAATGATATTACATTTTTTATCCTTTCTAATTTTTGTCACAGATGATTGTGCCTCATCTGCTGCTTGGAAGCTTCATTACTATCAGTGGGCAATGCAGATATTCGAACAATATAACATTAGTGAAGGTGCCTGTCAATTTGCACTTGCTGCACTGGAACAAGTTGATGAAGCACTTAGTCAGAAAGATGATTCATCTGGGACAGATGTTATCAATGAATCAGACACTACTATCAGAGGACGGCTTTGGGCGAATGTCTTCAAGTTTACTTTAGACCTTAATCACTTATATGATGCATATTGTGCAATACTTTCAAATCCAGATGAGGAGAACAAGTACATCTGCTTGAGGCGTTTCATCATTGTTCTCTATGAGCGTGGGTCAATGAAGGTATTGCTAACTGGTTGATATTTCTATTATTATTTGCCTTTTCATTTCCAACATTATTTAATATGATTTTGAGGCCCTAATTTAGGAACCATGCCTTTTGCTACAGTTACAATAAGTGCCATATACATACCATACTTAAATCACTCATTTCAAGAATTCTATAATTTATTCACTCTGTAGGTGCTTTGTAATGGTCAGTTACCCTTCATTGGTTTAGCGGAGAAGATTGAGCAAGAGCTTGCTTGGAAGGTATGGATTTGGTCATCTGATGATTTCTCATAGCATTTTCAGACTGACTAATATACTGAAACTTGTAGGCAGAACGTTCTGAAATCTTGGCAAAGCCGAATCCATATAAGTTGCTTTATGCATTTGAAATGCACCGACATAACTGGAGACGAGCAGCAAGTTACATATATCAATATTCAGCTCGTTTGAGGACTGAAGTAGATCTGAAAGATCACCAGTGCATGTCAATGGTGCTGCAAGAAAGGCTAAATGGTCTTTCTGCTGCAATCAATGCACTGCATCTCGTCCAATCTGAATATGCTTGGATAAATCCTCTGTTCGGGGGAAACAATGCATATAATGAGAATTTTCCAAGTAAAAAGGCTAAAAAATTGGTGAAAGAACACTGTAAGTATTGTAAACAGAAATTTTGCATTTTTTTTGTTAAGCCAATATCTGTACTGCTCCTCTGATAGTTGGAGTGTAGTTTATGCACTTCCATTTGAGGCAATTAATGTATTTTGCTTTTTTAACAGTGACTAGGAGTGATGTTCAGGCCCAAAGGCTGCAGTTCTACGTTGATGTTGAGAAACTTGAAAAGGAGTTCATTCTAACATCCGCAGAATATTTGCTTTCATTAGCAAATGTCAAATGGACATTCACTGGTACATTTTTTGGCTGACAAAGACCATTTTGTGGTATAATGTGTATAAGCAAGTGTGGATTCTTTAAAAGTGTTGTATCTCCGTCACATTTTACAGTCAAATGAAAACTTGTGAGCTTGCTTTTCTTTCTGTTAGTTAATTTTCTTATTCATTTGAGTAACTGTTTTTATTTTTCTTGTCTCATACAGGAACAGAAAAGGCTCCATCAGATTTGGTTGATCTCTTGGTTGAGACAAACTTATATGAAATGGCATTTACAGTTCTTTTAAAATTCTGGAATGGTTCAGGATTGAATAGGTGCTTCCTCGTGTTGCATTTGTGTAATATCATTTTATTACAACCACAAATGATTTTCCTCTCATGCTTGTGAATGTAACTTGGCCCTTTCCTTTTCTCAGGGAATTGGAAAGAATTTTTTCTGCCATGTCATTGAAATGCTGTCCCAATAAACCAGGCTCCTCATCTACCAGGTTGGATAATTCTCTCCTTTTTTACCTTCCACTATTTCCTTGTGAATCACTACGCTTTTCCATTAAGTTCCATTTGACAGTGAAATCTGTCAGACATTTTTAATGAACTTTGACAAATGACTTCAGGATGCATGGTCTTTTGTTGACATCCTCGAAAGAAGAAATAGTTGTTCATGGTTCAACTGACATGGGTCCTACTTCTCAGAGTTATCAGGGAAATGCTCAGTGGGAGACTCTTGAGCTTTATCTTGTTCGTATCTTTTGCACTTCTTTCATTTTTACTTGGTGTTCAAAATGATTTCCTTTCCTATTTTATGATAAAGACACTGAAGGAAACGACATTGTCATCACATTCTTTTCTTTCTTTCTTAATCAGGTTTTTGTAGTTTTGATAATCTAGTATAGGCGTTGACCTTTTGCTTTTGTGTAGATGAACTAGCCAGGCATGTTCATGTTGAAATCTCATGGTGCATGCTATTAGTGGAAAAAAAAATATTTCTCTCCCTCCTTCCCTAACTTTTCTCTGTTTATGTGCTTGTAGTGAATGTTTCAGCTTTAATAAAAAAAATGTGTCCATGTTCTGAACAGCTTGTAAAGGATCACATGTCATGACATGGTCATAGACTTGGAGATTTTCTCTTGCAATTTATCTCTGAGCTCACATCTCATCATAGCCTTGAGAAAGGCCCAAGGATGTTTTCTCTATTTCCTTGTCTGATCTTGTTATCAAGGATTACTTTCTCTTTACTGCAGGAAAAATATAGAACTTTTCAGTCTGGTTTACCAGCAACTGTTGCTGAAACACTTCTCCGCACAGATCCTCAGATTGAGTTGCCTCTGTGGCTGGTACATATGTTCAAGGTAATTTTACTGGTTTCCTTATAGATAAACAATAACCTTTTTATTCTCATACTTTATTTATCAATTGTCATTCAAATATGTACTGTTTTGTTGGACAAGCTGTCCATCATATTACTCTGTTCGCAGCTGTTAGGTTTGATTCAAGGACTCTTAATTACACTTTCAACCCCGCTTTTATGCTAGGATCTAGAAAGAGACATTTACTTTTCCATCACTGGGAATAATTGTCCTATTGGGAACAATGTACTAACTTATACCTTACCTGAACTTGCTTGTATCAAAGCACTGTTGTATGTTTCACCCTTTTTCATTTGACCTATTGTATTTACCTATGTAGATGGATATTTGATCTGCTACATTTTAGCCTTCTGTGGTTTCCTCATAATTTCATTGCTGTACATGTTGCAAGGTTATGCTGAGTCACCATAATCAAATCTATGCTGTTGTGCTCCCTTGTTTTAACAGGAGAGTCGAAGGGAAAGGACCTGGGGGATGGCTGGCCAAGTATCAAATCCTGCTTCTTTGTTCCAGCTATACGTTGATTATGGTCGATTTACAGAAGCTACAAATCTGTTGCTTGAGTATACCGAATCATTTGCATCAGTGGTAAGCTGAAACCACTTCAAGAACATATACATTAGTTCTGCTACTCTGCTTGTTCAAGTTTGTTTTATTTTCAGCATCTCATGATATTTCCTTTGCACTCGTGGTCAACTTATAAAAGGTGTAATGTGGGGCATGGTCCTTGGTTTGGTTATTAGCAAGAATCTTGACTTTTGCATATGATTACATACATTATGGATATGTAAGGCAGTAGCAACTAGGGGTTAGCATATGGTTTGTTCATTTTGGTATGAAAAAATGAATTTTGTGAACCAAAATATTGTGGTTTGGCTTTTCAGATTTTGGTTTTCAATTATTTTCAAATAAAATCTTCATTTAACATTTAAATTTAAAACTTTTACATTATTTTTTAAAATAAAAAAATGACAGTAAAAAAGAAAAAAGAAAGAATTTGGTTTTTTGGTTCTTAAACTAAATCAAAATGAAAACCCCATTACAGAACCAAACAATTTGGTTTGTTTTTTCAGCTCAAACTAAACAGTGCACACCCCTAATAGGAACTGTAACTTTTATTAAAATGTCCCAAGCTGAACCTTAGATGGCAGCTGCTCATGGGAAAAATTCGAAACTATAGGGTGTGGCTAGTAAAAGAGCCCCCTCGTTCCTGTATTTAATCAATGTTCGATATGCCAGGATACACCAACATTTCTGAAGTCAATTTTTTTTTAATTTATAATGCTATAGTGGTTGACTTGTTTATGTATCAATTCATCATTGTGATAGGCTTTGCGGGCAATGGTGAACATTGATCATCTATGACTGACCTAATAATATCATTGATGTGTTTGTTTCTCATGATTCTATCCTCACAGCCCTAATGGTGGGCATGACCTGATAAGTGTCTGCATGGGAGGGAGTTTGATGATACAACTTTCCCTAGATGTTTGAAAGCTGCCATCTGTTTTTTTCCTTCTTTCTAGACTAGGCAATGTGTTCATTGTTAAAACTGTCTATTAATGATTATCTGCTTGCTGGTTGTTCACTTAAGATGCTAATTTTATCTACCTTGTGCAGAGACCGTCGGACTTGATTAATCGGAAAAGGCCATTTGCAGCATGGTTCCCGTACACAACGATAGAGCGCCTATGGTGCCAGCTTGAGGAATTGAGTAATTTGGGTCACATGGTCGATCACTATAGGAAGCTCAAAAATCTATTGCATGGAGCTTTGCAGAACCACCTCAAGCAGGTAACACATATTTCTTCCTTTTTTTTCTTTAAAATAAATGTACATGTTAGTAAAAATTCAAGGTAGCAGAAACGTGTGAAATGGTTGGCATCCAAACAAGGAAGTACATGTGAAATAAAACATAATACAGATAGAGAAGTACCAATGACAGCGCACTGCCTCCTATAATAGCAACTTATGAATCTTTTGATCATTGACCAACTGAAGAAACAGAACTCACATTTAGCAGATTTTTTTTTTGTAAAGATTCCATACCGATTGTTTTGTATGAACTGAATAGGTTTTCAATCATTTGTGTTGTGTATAGGTGAAGGTGGACTCTGAAGATGCATTATCCGCTGCGGCCTGCTAAAAAAGTTTTCCGCAACAGTTGTATTTAATGGTCAATAGAGCACAAGACACATCAGGATCTTTGAACAGATTGGAGCTGCATTTAACTCAGACAGGGATCAATTTGCTTTCAGCACACCGACTTCTCCCAAGAAGCGGGGCAGTGGTTCTGAAAGTCCAATTTTGTATATACGCACGTAGTTGGGTTCTGATAGAATTGTTAATTGAAAGGGAAAGAAAACAAAGATTTCCCATTTGTGTCTTTAGTAAAATCATGGCGTGTAGATGCTAGGGTTTGCCCTAAATTTTGAGAAGGATACATGTATTTATCAGTGCTTTCATTTTTCTTTCCGGCTGGCTGTATTGACCACAGGGAAGAGATGAGTGCTTGCACCTCATGTATTTACCATTTGGCTGGCCAATTTTTTACACCATCTCCAAGAGAAATGGCTATTTAGAGAAGTTAAATTAATAATAAAGCTTTTTAAAAAGTATAATTATAATATTATTTTATATTTGTACTTCAATGTAAAAAAGTTTTTTAGAAAAGCCTTTTCTATTTTAATATATACAGTATTAATATAATTATTTATTAATAATAAATAACTAAAATAAATACAAACAAAACTATTTTTTTATATAGAAATATATTAAATAATTTTTTTTTACCTTTTTGATTAAATATGTAAAAATAGTTCAACTTAGAAATGCTATTTTAGTTCTCTAATATAGCTTTTCTTTTGAAGCTATGAAAATGAAAGCTATGAATATTCATATGAAGAACAAAAACTAAAAATTTATCTTCAGTTTTTCTGCTTTTATTGCACCGTTAGATGGGATTCAATTTGCAAGACTTCCCTCTGGGACTTTGGGAAATTATTATATCTTCCAATAAGTTATGTGCTGCAACTTCGATTTTGCCTAAATGTTCAGTAAAATAGAATTCAATAATTTGATTCTCAAACTTGTATAATTTTTTTGAATATTTATTCAATTCTTTTATCAAATTTTATTTTTTTATTTTACATTTTAAAATAATTTATGTTATTATTATTTAATTTATTCACTTTATTTTTTTTTTGATTCTATTATTTTGATTATTATTTATTTTATTTGAGATAATTTAAATTATATTTTTCAATTTCATTCTCATTCAACAATTTTCATTATTTTCTAATAATTCACTTTCCTCGAAATTCATTTTCCAAAAGAAAACCACTTTTCAGCAAACAAACGAGGCCTAAATGTTCAGTAAAATAGAATTCAATCAGGTTATAAGTCCATGTTAATTGGGATTGGTTGCAAGATTTTTTTCTAAAAAGGGAGAACATGATGTTTAGCCGTCTTGGAAGTGATGATTCGATCTCGGGGCACGCTTTTTTTTTCTTTTTTTTTTTCCTGTTCACTTCATGGGCTTGTACTTTTATTTTTCTCTCTCTGGGCCGAGTTGCTTTAAATATGGGCTAAGATGCTTAGATCGAGTTTAGTTTTTGTTTCCAAAACGCATTTAATTTTTGTATTTGTTTCAAATTAGTTGTCTTTTAGGTGTTTTAGATTCTGATGTTTAATACAAGTTTTTTAAAATAAAGAAATAACCATTTCAATATATATTCTTGAAAAATAACCGTGCAAGTAGAAATGAATATAATAGTCATTCTCCTGCCACCAGCTCGATGGAATCTCGTAGGAAATGAATATAATAGTCATTCTCCTGCCACCAGCTCGTGTCCTTCGGGGTCCTATCAGTTGACTTTTTTCTGTTGGTTTCTTACACAGGCAAATGGCTCTCATCAACGTGGTTTGTTTGTGGCAATGATGGGCGTAGCAGACTCTAGGCCACCTGTCCGAACATCAAAGGGAAGATCCAGAAATTGTTAAAAGAATTCAAGTGGAAAAAAAACAAAAAAAAGGAAGATGAAGATGATATGGAAGGAAGAAAAAAACAGAGAGAGAGAGAGAGAGCAGGAGAGACTTGAGATGGCAGTCAATTTAAAAAGGGTGATGCTGGCTGGGCTGGGCCCTCCCTCCCTCTGTGGTAGATGATGGATGGGTGTATCCACAATCCCTTTATTTATAAGAATTCTATTGCTCTATGAATAAATAAATAAATAAAAGATGCTCCCTCTCTGTGAATGCCAGAAAAGAAAAGGAAGAGGTTCCAGTTAGGATTGGGGTCCAAGCTTCTGAAACACGCACGAAATATTTAATATATGGTTTGATTTTCTGTTCTAGAAAAAGAGTTCAAAGCAAAAGCATAGTCACATTAATTAATTAATTAAATAAATAAGTTTAAGTAATTTGACTTTTGAAATAAATACTGGTGGATGGCTGCTGACTTTGAATTTTGATTTCTCTTTTCCCCATATCTCAACCTGAGGAAACAAAAACCAAAAAAAGAAAAGGAAAGGGAAAGTTAAATAAAAACCTCTGTTCCTGATCTTATCAACTGAAGTAAGCAAGGCTTTCTTTCAACGACAACCACCCCAGTCTACGAGGTTGTCGACGGCTTCTCCGACCGGCGACCCTAATTTCTCCGATTAGGCTTCCATCGAAGGTAAACTACTATCTTGTTTTCATGCTTCAAGAACACAATTATAATTCGTACTTGGGTTTTTTTATTATTATTACTATTGGTAGCAGCAGATTAAGAGATTTTATTTGCTTGAAAGAGCCGAAGAAGATAGATATTTTCACCACTGTTTATTAACCTCTACCTTTTCTTTTTCTTTTTGGCCGAGCAATTCCATCGAGAAATTCATAAATTTAGATCAGTTTAATCCATTATACTTGCTTCTTCAATTTGATTTTTTTCAAGATTCAAATTAAATCAAGCTTCCTGCTTTTTATTATTAATTAATTTGCGAGATTTCTATCAGCATTTATTTGTGACAGCTATGGATAGAGTGCATGCTTCCTGATGTCTATGCGAGCTCATAAACAAGTCACCACTTTTTTTGTGGAGTCGAATCATCTTTTGTTTTTGGGTTTTCTTTTCTTTAATTTTGACGGGTTTTTTTTTTAATTATGGATGAAGATGGCACAGGTAGCGGAGGAGTCGGGAAATGACAGCGGAAAGTTGGAACATCATGTTAGGGAAGACAGTGAATATGTTAGGCTTGTTATATCCGATGAACAAAGGGCACCTGAATTCGATATTTCACAACTGCAATCGAGAGCTAGGATCAAAGCTTTCATCTGGTGGATCAAAGCTTTAATTTGGTGTATTGTTATCACCATACTTCTTCTCGTTCTCGTGAAATGGGGGGTTCCATTTATTTTTGAGAAGGTGCTTTATTTGTCTCCTTTCGTTTTGCTTGTAACTTCTCCCTGCTTTAGTGCTGTCTACAGCTTTAATCAACAAGTATTGCACATACTATTTTGGTACTTGTCCAGCATTCGTATGCTCTTTTCATATTTGAGTTTGTACTTTGAACTTTCTTCCGTTAGTGGGCTCGGTTTATGATTTTTTTGAGATAGTTCTTTGGCGTCAATTTGGATTATGAATAAAGCATAATGTTTGGCAAGCTTTATCAAGTTTGCTAACTTCAGGTTTAAGAATCAGCTTGGTTTTTAAATTTGGTTATGCCAAGGATTAATCAATCTCATTGTAGGTTCTCCTGCCAATGATGGAATGGGAAGCAACTGCCTTTGGACGTCCAGTCCTTGCCCTTGTGCTTACTGCTTCTCTTGCCTTGTTCCCAGTGTTCCTAATTCCTTCAGGTCCTTCCATGTGGTTGGCTGGAATGATCTTTGGATATGGTATTGGGTTTGTGATAATCATGGTTGGAACCACTATCGGGATGATCCTGCCCTATTTGATTGGGCTAGTTTTCCGTGAACGCATCCATGTAAGACATGATTTTAACTGATATAAGCTAGACAACTTGTTTTCATACTGGATCTTACTCTTTTTTTTTGTTCTGCATCTTCATTTATGTGAATTATCTCTTGTTGAATGTGCAGCAATGGCTGAAGAGATGGCCTCAGAAAGCTTCTATGATCAGACTTGCTGGGGAGGGGAGCTGGCTCCATCAATTTAAAGTGGTTGCCCTATTTAGGGTTTCACCATTTCCATACACAGTTTTCAACTATGCAATAGTGGTAACAAGTATGACATTTTGGCCCTACTTGTGTGGTTCAGTTGCTGGAATGGTACCAGAAGCTTTTATCTACATCTATAGGTATGTTCTCCTGGCTATACTTTTTTTGCCACCATCAGTTCTTATTCCAAAGAAACATACAAGGAAACAAAGATACCTGGGAATTCTTTTGAACTGTTTGTCCAGATGATGACTAAAAAAAATGAAATTAACATCAGTTGTTGCAAAAATCTATCGATCCCAGTTCACTAAAAAGTACTACATTCTTTGTTCTTCTATTTGAAGAAAACCCTGTTAAAAATAATGATGTGCCAATTTGTTTTCCCTTCTTCCCTCTCAAACTCATGCTTGTGCTTCTGTGCAGTGGTAGGTTAATAAGGACATTTGCTGATGTGAAGTATGGGAACTATCACTTGACTACTGTGGAAATAATATACAACATCATCTCCTTCATTATTGCTATTGTTACTACGGTTGCCTTTACTGTTTATGCAAAAAGAGCTCTGAAGGAGCTTGAAAGGGAAGAGGCTACTGAAGAAGTTCCCCCCTCCCACCAAGAAAGTCATGAGATGAGAAAGCTTCCACTTGAAAGACCTAAGCATGCTGGTTTGGCATTTCATTATGGCCTGAATACTTAGGAGGAAAATATATGTACCTGTAAAAATTGATATGTTAGACGGCATTTATTGATTGACTGATCATTGTAACTTCCTTATTCACCCTTTTTCTGTAGGGGTTTTCGATGTTTATGTTTGTAACTACAAAAATAGAATACAGAAGAAAAATTAGTCGGTCAGCTTATGTAAAAGGTGAAACTTCCTAGCGTATTTTTTTCCTTGTTCGTTTTATTTTCTTGCCTTTCTTAATATTGTTTTAGCATCATCCGAACGATATATTAGCATGTTCTTAATATATACAGGGACACACCATCTTGTGGAGTTTGGAATGAGGGAATAATTAGCTTTAAATTATTGAGAATATGGCTTTTTGACCTTGCAATCTCATTCATTGATGATGTTTGACCTTCGTCTTGCATTGATGCGTCCATGCAAAACTGACAAGAAAGCTTGCCATTCGATGGCATGAGAGATTGGATTCGGTTTTTAACTTGCAGATTTATATGATAATAGAAAGAATGACAACAGCAGACATTCTATGCTGTATCTTACAAGAGAGAAGCTATAAAATTATCTGCATTTGATTTTGGCTTTGGCGTTCTTTTTTACCACAAGGGCATACGGTTCAATAGGTGGTGGAGGGATTTTTCGTGGGATGAAAAGAACAGAAATTGACTGGCAAATTAAATAAAGCAAAGTGAAAAATATTCGCAGAATATGAAGTTATGGGCAATGGTTTGGTCAAATGTTGAATCTGCGGAAATTTAAGGCTTGAGGAGATGCAAGTGGGTGTTCTTTTTTGCCTTTCTTGCAAAGAACTTTCAAGATGCAGGAGCTTGGGTCACCGAAGACAGCTCTGTTATAGTGGTTGTGCCTCCATGAATAACCATTTCTTGTGCCGCACCATGAGATAATTCCGTGGCTATTGCTCGGCGGTGGTCGCTTTGGTCCCTCATGTCCTTCACTTCGCTTGCCCAACCTTCTAATGCTGTTTGCACATCCTCACCAAACATCCCTTTCCTGAACTTGGTGCCCATCTTCACTCAGATACCATCGGCAAAAGGTTAGAAAATGAGTTTCTGAAACATGTCAATCATAATGGAGCTCATGCAATGTAAATCTTGGGTGTACAAGTTCACCAACCTGTGAGACTAGAGCATACAAAGGCAAGGTGCTGTAACTGCATAGAACTTGAACGATTAAACTGCACCCACCAAATAAAGCAATGAGAAGGCTTGTTTTATTGGATACTTCGGTAATAAACAGAAAAATAGAATCATAGTATATATCTATATATATGGATTATAAGGTTTTGGAATTACCCCATAATAAGCCTTGGCACAATGTAGCCCACTCTTTCCATGATGCATGAGCGGAACCCGTATGTGCTCTGGAAGGGGAGGAAACTAATCAGCCAAAACTGCAAATGCATTTGTATTGCTACGCATTGAAAATTATGGAAAACCATGTGATAAACTTTGGAAACTATTTGCTAAGAACATGAGTACCCAAATCCAAAAGAAGAAAGCAATCTCAAATGAATTCTGAAACAGAATGAACTGAATCAAGTCAAGAACAATGACAGGGTTCTCAAGCCAGAAATGTTCATCTGAAGGCTGTACTTGTGCTTCTTCGATAGAAATTGTGTTCTGCTCTGCCACCCTGTGGCCTAAACTGGTGATAATGTGTTCTAACTTAGCCCCAACGAGTAGCAGAAGCTGACATTCAAACCAGCTCGATATTATTAGGCTTGCATCAAATGTCATTCATCAAAACATGTCAACTAAACCCTTCAAATCTGTGTGTTTACACACGTGTTTGCGCGCACATACACATTAGCTCAGTTAAACTTACAATTACTGGTAAAAAGGACAGCCAAAAATATGTATGCCACCCTGCATTTTCATTGACGCATGGGAAGGATTAGTAATGAAACCTTTTTTTTTTAATTAATCATAGAAATTTAATTTCTCAACTTCGACAAAGGAAAATTACCTTCCACATTCAGCAGCAAAAATATCACAATAAAGAGCCACAGATACCAGCTGTTGTCCAATATTATTTGGTATTGTTCAACTTCAAACCTTTGAATACTGAAATACAACTCAAAAAATAAAAACCATTATTCTAAAAGACTTACCTTATGGTAACAATTCTTTTGAAATCAACCTGCAGTGTCCGCACCATGTATTTGTGAAAATCAAAATTCAATAGATGGGGGCAATGCGTCTGGATTGGAAAAATCAGTTATCAATAAATTAATAGAGCACATCTTGCAGAATTATATAGTGAACAGATATGTAGTTAATGATTGAAACTTAACTGTGATAAATCCTTTTCGAAGAGCAATGTAGTCTGATTTGGTAATAGAGCCATAAAATTGTTTAAAGAAAGCTATCTGAAAGTGAGCAGAGAAAACTCCTGAATTCTATATCATACTCTTGTATAAAATCTTCAACTTTAGATTATAAGAGCCAACATAGGCTGGCTTGAAACTCACCAGCCAACTTAAAACAGCTGACTTTCTCCAATATCCTTTTTGGTGTTTTTTAATGAACTGGTGCGAATAATGGTGTTCATGTTTATGCTTCTCTGGATCTGCACAACAGAGAGCATACATTTAACAAACTACAGCAGTTCTAATGTTTCTATGCAGATGGAAGGAAGATTGTGCATTTTAACATTTAGATTGAAGCCAACCTCTGAATTTTCTTGAATGATGTCTTATGGAATCCTCCCATCTCTTCCATTGTTTTATCTATGGAGGGAATACTTAATACATATCATAATAATTCGAAATGTAAGAAACTAACGGACATAAAGTAGATATGCAGGAAAGGGGAGAAAAAAACTTGACATTGATATAAAACAGTTGGGGTAAAGAAATGAAGAAAGTTCCAAATCAGTAAGAATGGCTACGAAAAGGAAAGGTGTTACACAATTGCTTCAAATTTTGTCAGTTCAGTTCAAAGGGGAAAATGAGACCAATTAATATATGCAGAGCAGGTTATAAAGTTAAGAGACTGATAAATTACCCTTGCCCCTCCAAGAATCATTGTAGATAAACAAAAGATGACATGAACAATTGCCAACACAAAGATGAAAATATGCAGTTGGTGCAATGCTTCCACAGACACCAATGGAACCTTCCCCTGTGTATGGAAAAGGCAAGAGCAAAATGTTAGTTTATAAGATTTAATGTGAGCACAGCTAGATATATTAATGCATATAAGGATTTTCGCTATGCTATAAATCCATTTTATCTGTATCAACCTTTATGTCTCTGTTAAACTACTTAACATATCAACAACTCAACTTTTCAAGACCAATCCTCATTCCAATCATCAAGACAAGACCTTTGAGTCACCCCATGAAGGAAAAAATTCCTCGAAAATAACCATGGCCCCTTCTTGGACCTGCTTACTTGCATGGTTAGACTAATCGTCACGTGGATCCATTTAGGCACATTGAGGAGCCATTAGCTTAGATTATCTCATATTCGTGTATAAATATTAATGCAAGGGATGACCATTATGTGGCTTTCTAGTTAAATTTATCTTCTCCTCTGCCTAAATAACAACGTAATTTAGCTGCAAAATAATCAAATTTACATGGACTGGTTGGTAAAAATTTATGTTTACAGCAGTAAACATAGAGACGTACCTCACGAGCACAATGTTCTGCACTATTACTTGCAGAAAGTAGCTGTCGTCGATTGTTTATAGCTTGATTATGGATTTTTTCGTGGTTGCTGCTCCCAGTTTCTCTCTTGCATGGCAACATGGTAGTGGCAAGATGAGGTGGGATGCATATGATGCTTATTGTATTTTGGGTCACTGTTAGCAGAAGGGAAATGAACCCTAAAAGCATCAATTCTGTAGGAAAACATCAGGGAACTTCCATCAGACCCGAGAGATTAAAAACAAAACTGTCAACATGCTTTACTTTTAAGACTCCTGTTGTGGCTTCTCGGACTTTATGAGAAATTTGTTTAGAGAAAATAACATCCAAAACGCAGTATTCTTTGGAACACACATTGAGGACGTATTTAGATAATCTAAAAATATTAACATATTTAGATTATATTTTAGCGTTGTACTACAACATCATCAATTAATGTCTCGCAATTAGTGAAAGAATTGTTTCAAATCCACCGTAACCTTGCACTTTATGTATAATTTCTAAAAATATATTTATAAATGCAAACATGCCAGCATTTGTTTCATGTTGTGGATTATGGAGAATTCGTCATTAGATATGAAATTCATCTTGTATAGGAAATAAAAATTGGGGAGAAAGGACTGTCTGACCTTCTTTTAATTTTTGCAAGGCTTCAAACAATGCATCTTGCTCCCTTTTCTTCAAGAACTGAATTTCCAAACATGCAAAAACAACATATATATATATGAAAGCTGATAAACTTTCTTGGAGAGGAAGAAAAGATACAGGTTCATAAATAGTAACATTTTTAATTTAATAAGCAGTGTATGAGTATAGCACACACTAGCACTGCAATCTGCAACATTTCGTACATTCATTTCTACATGCTGTGGCAGTGCATAACTTCAAATTTATCTTCATTTCAGTTTGAATCTTGGTTCAAATATGGTGTTCAAAAGAACAATTTTAGTAATGATACTGAGGGTATTCAATTTGGGGACTGAAAATTTTAAATATTGAAGGAAGAAAAAACAAACCAAAATATTACCTAGCTCCGGTGTAAGAGATACCATAGGGAATATATAGCATACCTTTCCCAGTTTATGAAGACCTCGCTCTGCAAAAATAGAGGCGAGAACAATGACAAAACAGACAGCAGCAATCACCCATGTTGGTGTGTACTGCAAAGATTTGGACTCTTCCTCCATGGTACCCTATGAAAGTGATTTTTGACAGTCTGGTAGAAGAATTTGAAAGTTCCCTGAAATATATATAAACCGTAAGAATGCCAAAGAATAAGCGCATTCCGAATATAAGAGGAAAGAATTTAATTGACACCACCATATCAAGTAAGGCATATAATGTACAAACACTGGGAAAGCACTGATCAAGTTTCACAGTAGTTCTAAAAGGAATCCCTTGATGCCGACCTCTCACGTTTCCCCACGTGAATGAGGTTCCAATTTTACTATGAGCACATTTCAAACTGCTGTTCATGGCCTCATGACCACCTTTACTCGATAGATGATCCATGCCAAGGAACTACTGATAACCCTATTCTTAGTAGAAGCTACATACAGAGGTTGCTGTCACATCAACTGAAATAGTCCTATTTCAAGCATAAATTTGGTTGCAAACAGAGGGCGAATAAGATGATTTGACAGGAAATTGTGCGATTGACATCACCAAAGTGAATTTTGAAATACTTGGTGGTGTATGTTCCAACCGAAATATGCACAAAATGTACAACACTGTGTCCACATGCATGTAAAAGAATGAAGATAAGAAGAACGAGACGAGATCTGTTACTGCTTTAAATGGAATTTATTGTTAATCAATTTTGAGCTGTTGACTTCACGTTTTTTTTCCCCCAAAGGAATACAACGTTTCAATATCATACACATATATTATGTGGGTGTTTGGCGCTGCGGTTCAACCCGTGTTTGCGTTGAACCGCAGCGCCAAACGTTATTATACCAAACGGGACCCCAGATTTTTTCTGTGGGTCCCACTAAATTCCTGCGGCTTGTCTGCGCGTTTTGAAAAGCATTTTTTTTATGCTTTTCAAAACAAACGCAGGTGATCGATACAAATAAACTGACTTCAGTTTATGTACAAGATAAAAAAACACTGACGATATCATTACGTCCACGAAGCCAGCTCAAATGAAATGCTTCAGCATTCCTCATCGTCGTCGTTGCCTTCCTCACCGTCGCCGTTGGCTTCCTCTCATCACTGTCGCCGCAGCTCCGTCTCTCTCCTCAACAGCCACTGCCTCTCTCTCTCTCCACATGCAGTCATGGCCATAGCTCTCTCTCTCTCTTCTCCACAACCACTGCCCCTCTCTCTCTCCACATGTAGTCACGGCAGCTCCCCCTCTCTCCTCCACAGACACGGCCACAACTCCCTCTCTCTCCTCCATGGCAACTCCTCTCATCCTCTCTCCAGCAGCACCAGAGGCAGCCCCCGCGTCAGCAGTTGACCTTCCAGAGCTCCTACCGGCCACCACAAAGCATCATTTTTGACGCCACCACGACAGGGACAACCACCTCGGCCTCCTCTACCCGTTGGTACCCGCCGTTAACCCTCTCGTCACAGTCGGTGAACAGTAAAAATGAATAGTAACATGCAAAATGAAAACGAAAGGCAAAACGGTGCGTTTTGTGTTTTTTTCTTTTACACAAAACGCACCGTTTTGCGTTGTCTTAACACTTGGTCTGGGCTGCTCTCTGCCCAGCCCAAGTCCGGCGGGGTTGGGCCTTTTGGCCCAACTTGACTGGCCGACCCATTTATTTGGGTCAGGCCCAGTCCATTTTTTAAAAATATATAAAAATTATATTTAAAAAAAAAATAAAAATTATATAATTTACTTGAATTATTAATTATATTTTATTATTATAATAATTAAATCTACAATATTTAAAAAAATATATGTGTGTGTCCTTTAAAGTAATTTCACAAGTTGACATCAATATGAAAAGCATGGTAACCAAACACTCGAAACTGCTTTTCATTAACCTCAAACTCAACCACAGTTTTAACCAAACATAAATTTCAGTTACAAACCGCAGTTAAAAGTGCTTTTCGTAAACCTGCTTTTTTTCAACCTCAACCACAACAACAACAGCAATGCCAAACAGGCTCTATGTATACTACAAACTCAGACAGACATCTTGGGGTACAGAATATCAATTTCTTAATGATTGTCCAAGTTCTCAGCCACGCCCGTCATCTTCTCAAACCTATGCTCTGCAGTCCTTCCTAAAGCCATCCTCCTTCCGTAGAGCATTTATCTTTACCTTCCAAGGTTTTCCGAGTCCAAAATCTATTGCAGCAAAATCATCTAACCAAAAGGCCCACAGATATATTCTAAAAAACTGTGGCCTCTCATGGTCTCCAAGGTGCTGGAGGTGGTGGCAGAGTTGGAAACATTGGGGGAACTGCAGAGAATATGGTGTTCTTGTCAATCCCAGTAGTTTTCTCACCCGACAAAGCCACAAGTGCTGCAGCTAATCCAGCATTTCCAGCAATAGTTGGCTCTGTATAATTGTAGTTGGTGCGAACATCATGGAAACCGTCATGCCTGTCAGGACCAGCAACCATGGCTCCAACAAGTGTATTTGGATTTGGCTTCGTGGTGTCCCTCCATTTCCATCCTCCTTTACAGTTATACCTGATCTTGTTCTTAGGGATAGATGCACCTCTATGGTGGACATGTTTTGGATAATGATTACCAAAACCAACAACAAAGCTCATTTTGCGAGGATTTTTGCCCAGGATGTAGTCAATCTGTCACGAAGACATGGAAAAGAGGAAGTTATAGACCACTCAAATTATGCCAAGGTCCAATATAGAATACCTTATCACATAGGGCATGGCATACCTGAGTCTTGGCAAAATCACGCAACACGTTAGTAGAGTAAAAATTTGGTCCACAGTACCATCCAGGTGTATCAGCAGCTTCAAGATAATCACTATATAGGGTTGCAAGGAAGGCAGCGTTAACAACATACTGAAGGGGCTGAGGCCTTCCATGGTTTAACTCGATCAAGCCTCCTGTAGAAAATCACCAAAACAGTTAGAATGGGATCTGAAAGTTAATCCATTCACTAGTGACCAGGCCAGTCATATAGGAGATGGTTTAGTTTACCTCTTGTTCTATTAAACTTTGTGAAAATTGGCAGGTACGAACACATGATTATACTGGTCTGGTTGTGAAATGTCCTTAGGATTTCTTCATATGGATAACCAGGGTTCAAGAACAATCTTAAACGGCTCAAAAGTAGCCATCACAAAACAAAATTTATTCATCAGGACAGAAGTATACCACCATATATTTTCATAGTAAATTAACAGTGAAGTACACACAATATGATTTAATATGTAAAAATAGCGGCAGAAAAATATCAACAGGATCCAAATGGGAGATCGTCATTGACATTTTAACATTAGGGCAATGATTTTATATGTCAACAGCAGTTCATCAGGTTTCATGACATAATAGTCAAGAAAGTAGAGATGGGTACAAAGAAGAGAAGGCAGGAGATAAATCTACATATCGAGATGCAGAGAATTTTGAAAAAAAGAGAGGAACCACCACATACACATCCCTGGTCAAATTTTGTTGAATATGGAACCTCGGAATGGGATCACTTTATTTGTAGTAAGACAAGCAATTAGAGGAACCCACAATTCTTACTCATCAAGTATATATAAAAACCCATACACATGCATAGCTACCTTATATTTCCGCTGCTGAGGAAAATTAGATTATATCAACTCCTAGAGATGCTTACCATTTGGGTATTATATTATATGAAACAACATATGATATCTTCTTAAATTAAAAACATGAGCATGACAAAATTAATAACATTCTGAAGAAAAGTTAAATGCATGGTTAGGAAAAGCATATGATAGAAAATAGACAAGAAGCTTCACTAACCTGAGCACCAGCAAGCTTGTTGTCCCAGCTAAGTACACCATAGTCTGGCCCTCCCCAAAAAGCACCAGCATGCTTGGCTATGCCAGGATTTGTGGCAAGCTGAAGATAAGAATCATTTCCAGTAGCATAGTACAGCCAAGCTCCACCCCAAACAAACTCGTCCCAGTAACTAGTTGAATTATAGAAAATGGCAGCTTCTGAACCTCTTTCACTGTATCTACCTCTCTGGTCTCTTGCGAATTGAAAGAGAGTTCTGGCACCATGAACAAGTCTCAGAGAATAGGCCCTGTTATCTTTGAAAACAATGGATGCAGAAGCTAAGGCAGCAGCCATTTCAGTAGCAAGATCAGAGCAATGGCTGCATTCAGTTACAAGTCTTTCATAATCAATGTCTTCAGGACGCATCCAGCAATAATGATCATTTGGAGTGATACTACCACCAGAAGTATCCCCCCTGCCAACCTTTCAAATAGGATGGAAATCAACACTAGTCAGACCTATATCCTATGGAGGATCCACAGACAAAGATGATAATTTGATGAATAGCGCACATTTTTTAATCATGTTTAACTAATTAACTAACAAGATAAACTATGTGTTGGTGACCAATACAATAGTAGATATAAACAATCTCAACTTCACTATTTGTATAGCAACACGGAAATTTTCTATGCATTGGCGGAAGTTGAGTTTTCCATAGAGATACTGTCAGATGAAAAAAACTCGCTAGTTTTGATCCCGGTAAGTTAAGAAAATTTGAAGAAAGCCCTGCCCTTGCATTTTCACATGAAGTGCCCCAAGCAAGATCATGTTTTCGTTGTAAAATCAAGCATCATCAACATTAAAGATAAAGAGAGCTATGAAATAAATTCAGTTCAGATGAACAATTATATCTATGTTTAGATCAATTGTGTAAAGTTACTTCACCTGTGCAACCATCGTGTTTATGGTATCAGCAGAGCTGTTGAATGTCTTAAGAAAGTAATCAGCTCCCCACTTAATAATTTCTTTGACATGGTTAAGCTCCCCAGCAGCTTCATATTTCGCACTATATTCTATAACACTCCAGCTCAACATTGTCATGGCAAAAGAAGCAGGGAAGTGGAACTTGATGGCATCCCCAGCATCATAATATCCACCCTCCAGGTCTTTGTAAAAACTACCTTGTTTACCTTTCCCATCACTCAAACACGAGCTTCCCCTCCATGACACATTATTATGCTTTGGAAGCTTTCCTGCTGTAATTTGCCATCAAAATACACAAAAATATACAAAATCAAGATCATTATCAATAACAGTAGCAACAGTAACTAAAACTTATGATCTGAATCCGTGCAAATCAATGATTATATTCAACAACCCATGATACCATAGTTAAGCCACATTCAAACTGTTTTTTTTTTTTTTTTTAACAAAAAGAAGGAAGAAAGAAAGAAAGATTTGTACTTTCCGGAATATAGATGATTACCAATAACATAGTAGTACAATAAAAAAAAATCATGATTCATGCTCCCCTAAACCTTTACAATCCCAGATTCATTGAAAAAGTCTCTCCTTGCAGCAAAATGATATCTTCCAAATTTAAAAAACAAATGAATTCAAAAGGTATACAAACATCAACTAAAGAAATCGGCACAGATCAGATCAAGAAAAAGAAAAGATACACACATCTTTGCGCATTGAAGAACATAAGCGCCTTATGTAAAGCAAGAGAGTAGTTATCAGCAGGAGCATGATTGTGACGATGGCGAGGCACAGTTTTAACAATAAGAGTAATCAAACCAGCCAAGAGAGCGGCAGCAACAATACTCCCAAGAGTCCACACAAAGATCTTGCGACTAACAATGATACAACCCAAATCCACATATTTCTTCTTCTTCTTTTGCTCAGCTGGACCCAATAACCAACTCTGCTGAGTCTCATCCAACGTCCTTGACAAAGCTGCCCTGTCTAAATCATTCAAGTTCCTGCTCTTATCATCATCTGTTGCTGAATCTGCTGCATTTATCTCCAGGGATCCTCCCCAAGGATCTCTACCATACATGCTCATCCTAAAAGTTTCACTATTTCTTCTTGTATTTAGTAAATTAGCTCACTTTTGATTCTCCCTCAATTCAAGAACAAAACTTGAAGTACCTCCGACACTGTATTGACAAAAAGAAAATGCGGGTTCTCTTGGTCTCTCTCCTACACACACTCTCTTAGCTGGGAGCGAGGAGGAAAGATGGAGGTGTGGGGAAGGGGATGGAGGGTCTTATGGATGGTGGACAGCGGAGATTGATGACGGTGGATGAGTCGAAAATGCTGTAGTGAGTTGGGCTAGATTCTTTATTTTAATAATTAATTTGTAGTAAATCTAGTTTGGTTATGAGATGACCAATCATCCACAACCAGGCAAAGACAGTCTGTCCAATGCTGTGCTTTTCTATAAAAAAAAAATTCCCTGCAACTAAAACCTGTAATGGATTCCTTCCTCACTACAGAAGACAGTGGACAGACAGAGAAAGAAGGACAGAAAGAAAGGTAACAGTTTGGTAAGTGTTTGGTATCTTGCTTTGCAAAAATTCATGTTAAAGATCAAAATTTATTTCTTATATTATCTGCATATATCATTCTAATTATATTTTTTGGCATGTGTTGAGAAGAGAAAAGTTGTCTCCATAACTTTTTTATTTGAAATGCTTCCATTTTCATAATTTATCTCACCTTTATGAGATATATATATATATATATATATATATATATATATATATATATATATATATATATATATATCTCCATAACTTTTTTATTTGAAATGCTTCCATTTTCATAATTTATCTCACCTTTATGAGATATATATATATATATATATATATATATATAGGCATGTAATCGGTGCGTAGGATTTAAGATTTGAAGTTAATTGTATCTCGAGGAATTTGTGAAGAGTGTCAATTCAATACAAGATCATGGGTGTCTAAAAATATTATAACAATAAATAAAAGATTTGGGGAAGAGGAACATGGTGTTTTTTTTTATTTGCATATTTTTTTTCAAAATTAATATCTGATTTCTTATAGTTAAAAGATATAGGAATAGAGTGTAATAGGCCATAAATTGACATGATCAATTCGCATGATAAAGTTCTTTTTCGTCCCCATATTCTCATTTTCTTTTTGTTACAACCCTTTTTGGTTTTTGGAAGGTGTACTTCGATCCACAACTTTATTTCTTTATTTTTGAATCCCTGGTTTGAACAGGAGTGCTCTTTAACCTTCATATTGTCTGGGAAAAAAAACAGATATAAGCTTGCTGATGATTTTTTATTTTGAGACTAATTTTCTTTCAAGTTCAAGATCACAAACAGATTATTTTTTTAGACATTTAGAGTTATTTTTTTTTATATCCAAGAAATTGGGGCTTAATTTTTCAACTATATATATATTAATTTGACCCAAAGAGAAGGCGAGGTAACTAAGAATTTTAAGTTAAACTATAATTTATTGCTGACAATTAAAATTGAGCGTTAAGCATTTGAGATTAATAGCAACATTATCATTTTGTTTCTGCCAATTTTAGATGGGGCATCTGCTTCTAGTCACGGTCTCTTCTTTAAATTTAGTCAAAATAATACAGAATTTACGTGGAATTTTTTTTTTATAAAATATATGAATTTTAAATCGATATAAATTTATTTATTTAGTATATTTTAATGAAATCACCAGTATAAAATTGTCATCATTATTAAAAAGCAAGAAGATTTAGATATCAAAATTATTAAATTTAATGTATTAGAATTAGTTTATTTTATAATCCAATTTAAATTAAACATAATAAATAAAATATAAATTGTGAAACACTTATAATAATTAAATAATAAAAATAAATAGTTCATTTTTTTATCTATTAAAAGAAGATTCATCATTACGTTATTATTTTTATTAAGATTGTAACAGTTAAAATTATTATCAATATTATTATTCAAAAAATTAAAATCATTAAATTACTCCAAAAAAATAAAATAAAAAACTTTTTAAATAAAAAATAAAAAAATCAATCGTTACTTGTTTTTCCCGTAAAGGGCAGTTCTAATCAATTTCAAAAAAGTTTTTCCCGTGGTGGTTTTGCTTTTAAATCCAGATTGGGAAAAAGATTGCTGATTAAAGAAGATGACTCACTTGCAGTCCTACTTGTTTTTTCAATTGATCCCATGATCGAAATTCATGAAGTCCAATCAATATCTCCTCATCCTCTTCATCTACAAAGTGTCCAGCTAAAAGGTTTTTTTTTTTTTTTTAGATTTGAAAAGCGCATTTTATGGATCAGATGAGTGAATAAAATCCCAGTTGTCCCATACTCTTACAAAAAATGCACATTCTAACTCAAACTCGAGACATACTATGTAAATCTCAAATTCTTTACTACAACGCCACATCCATTGAGAACATCCAGCTAAAAGTTACCTAGTTGGATTTCCGAATCACACATTCTAGCTGAGCTGAGATTGAGTTTGGATACCTTGGCACTCGCATGTACATACAACGAAGAGAAGATGTGGGTTGTCGATTAATTAAAGAAAACACGATTAATTAATTGCAGATGAGTCTTGATGATCAGTATTTTCAGCTTATATATATAACCAGCATGCACAGAGTTTTGAAAGCGGATGAAAAAACAAAAACACCCCAGCAACCAATAAACAACATCGGGGTCATTAAGGGCAAAAGAGTTTAAGCACCGTTAAAGTCCACGATAAATCAACTCACACTAACTATACAGTAAAACACTCGTACCTTTTATATTTTAGTTAATATACATATAACACAAGCACAGTGACAAGATAAATAAATAAAAACAGAAATTAAACACATGTATCTGCTATGCACTTTCCACCGACCATATCCATAAGATGACCAATCTCAGCTGTCGTTAACTGCATACATTTCTTATATATATTTGATCCCAACTTCCAGGAAAAATATTTGGGTACTATTCTTACAGAGTTCGAGAGCATTACTAGGAATTTGAAGCGTGAATGAGGCATGCTCTACTGGCATTGCATCTCTGAAGAAGCTACTGCAGGTGAACGCCACCTCATTCCATTTGCATATTATAGCCTTTAGTCTCCATTATATACACATATACTCCTGCACATTTTTTCTGGAAACGGCATCTACAAATCAAAGCTATGACTGTGGAAATGGAAGATTGGATGGTGGGATTCTCTCTTTAAATTCCGAGACCTGATTTCTCTAGCAACACTGGACTCGAGAGTCGGAGGACCGCATATGATGACACCCACATCTGCATAACCCCAGTGCTCCGATATGGATCCGAATATTTCTGCAACGAGGGAAAAACACAGGATAAAAAAGAGAGCATGTACGATGGCAAGCTTGTAGCCATCATAAAGGCTATATTTACTCCTAGTATAACGTTGTGATCTGTCAACTGATTTGGAAATGATATTGAATAACTGAATATATATATATATATATAAAAAAAAAAAAGAAGCTTAGTCTGTTAATATAATTTCAAACTTGTAAATCACACCCATGGAAATGCATGTCGTCAAATATTCCCTATTAAGCAACATATGCCGGACAAAATCTAGCATTACATGGAATCATACCTTTGAAGTCTGGTCTTGAACCATACTGAATAGTGGTTATGCTTGTATGGTTTTTCTGAAACAAATTCGCTGTATCTTCATTATGCTGGACCATGCCAGGCTTCAGCCTATTTTCGTCATATTCTTCCCTGGCAGAAATCTTCTTTTCCCAAAGATGCCATAAGCCAACCACCAGACCCCCAAAGATAACAACACTTGCAAGCATACATCCGCAAAAAAGGAGTCCTTTGTACCACCAAGTTGATATGCTATAAGGATTTATGTAAAATATATACAAAATACCCAGTAAAATAACAAAGCCCACTGTAGACGAGATGACATACAGGCCAGACCATATACTGTCACCTGTACCAACTAAACCCGACATGCCACAGCCCTTTGACATGGGGCAGACAGAAGAAATTGTAACATTATGAATATCACCCTCCTCCTGTCAATAACAGTACTTTAGACAGAAAAATCGGATAATTTGAACATGTAAGACTGAAAAACTGCTAGGAAAAGGCAAGTAACACAAACATATTGAATAAAAATAAACTTACCAGTGGAGGATTTGATTCTCGGGTGACATAGATGGAAATCTCAAGATTTAATTTGTCATAGAAATATGGACAAACTGATTCCAGGTCCATCGTTGAGAGAAGAGGAAATTCATTTGATCTTTTCACAGCCCAAACAATCAAAATATTTCGCGGCAGACAGGGTCTCTCTTCATGAACACGGTGGAGAATATCACTCAAAATCGCTAGGAAAGGAGAAATCCCTATGCCACCAGCTACCAGAATAAGGTTTTCATACCTAAGAATACAAAATGGTCAAAGTCAGTTTACAAGAAACAGACATAAAACTTCTTAAGTTAAGCTGGATGTGTGGTACATTCTATTCTAATTTGTCAAACCTTATCATTTTAAACTAGCAATAGTAAGCGTTAGCTTTTTTTCCTGGATTGAAGAATAAACTCTTCCTTGGAATCTCAAGTAGGTCAAAGATTTGGTACCCAAGATGGCATCATTTGCTACATTTGGTCCATAATTATAAACAGCTTCAGACTTATAAATCGTTTTCATTTAGTTGTTCGCAGTGGCTAATCTAAGGCCTTGAGATTAGAGTGTATACATTAATGTAAGTGGTCTAGAGATTAGAGTATATACATCAAGTGGTATGGCCCTTCATGCCCGTATGGCCCCTCAACAGAAGCTGTTATCTTAGGACGATGTTGGGAAGGAGAAGCTGGTTGTTCAGCCTCGGAAATGTCCATGATACTTCCTCTGAGCCTAGCTGTCCACTCCCCAAGAACTTTTATGAGAATTGACAAATGATATTTACCGTCCAAGGGACTGGATGAAACACTGAAAGGATGCCATTGCAGCCAAGATAATTCCCGAATTTGAAGGAATACAAAACTGAGGGCATTGTACCGCAGATCTGTATTGTCAAACATGAAACATTAACACATGGTAATGGATCACATGTAACAAAACAAAAGATATGTGAAGAATTATCATTACTTCCAGGTTTTGAAAGGACTAATTCTACTGTTCCACATGGAAGGGTCTTGGCTAAAATTATATCAACAGTCCTTCGTGATTGGCAGAATCTCAGAAATCGATCAAGCACGAAAAGAAATATTCCACCAGCAGCCATACTAAAAATAAAATCACCAACATGCAATGCCAAGCCGAGAACAAAGACCACATATAGTTGATGGGTGTAAAAGAACAATTCAAAATTCCACTTTCGAACAGGAGGAAGTGATGTCACCCACATCAACAGACCAGCAAAAAGGCTGATAACTCCAGGAAGAATAGCAACACCAATAGCTTCCCATGATAATAGCTGCATGAAACAAAAAAGCTTTGAGAATAAAGAAGATCTACGAAACCTTTTGGTTGATTTCTGATGAAGGGGATGTAAATGGTAACCAGAATACTACATAGTAAAATATTAGCATTTTTTGCTATGTCCATTTAAGGGTTTGCTAATTCTACATGAGGAGCCTTGCTTAAACCCCTTGTTATATCTACATTTGTATTTGATTTTTTTTATAATAAATTAATACAACAAATGATTGTGACTTTTACTTCTTTCTCCCAGATAAAGTAAGTTTTTGCATCAGTGCACGTGCAAATTAACTACCATATAAAAATTATGCAGGTATATATTATGTGTATAGCATTGAAATGAATAACAATCATATATATGCAGAACTGAAGGTGAATTCAACAAATACCATGCTGAATAACTCACAGAACACACTGACATTCCATTATAACTCAACCAAAGGTGTAAGGGTGCACTAAGTAGTATGAAACTAAAAAATAGAAGTATTTCCTTAAAATATCATGTTTAGCTCAGCTGGTTTTACACAATGTTCTAACCAAAATAAAACTAAGAACAACAACCAAGCCTGAATCTCAAGCTAGTTGGTTTCGGCTAAAATAACCAATCCTAAAATAAAACTAACTAGTAATAAAAAATAAATAAAGCAATTTCAGAAAAGAACGAAATCAATGCCAAAATTATTAATAAAGTTAATTCCTAAACCCTTAACCTCAAGATCATTTTGTTAGATAGTTGACAGTACGATTCCATGAAATCATTTGCCTGGTGTTCTACCCCACTTTTCTTTAGTTCTAGTCACCAACTTGTACTTCTTTTTTTCAACAGAATGCAGCATCACAGCTCTACTTTTTGCATTTTAAGTACCCAGCTTCCCCTTTTCAAATTGTTTTTTCCCATTTCCCTTCAGCTTACCCTTTTAACCAAAGGCACACAAGTTACCACTCAAAATTGGAAGAGATTGTTCATATGTGACTTCTGTAGATAGCAAGTGAACCCATGAAGTCAAAATATGCACATGCAAGTGGCAAGGCATGTATTTAAGCAAGAATGAGCATGAAGAAAAAAGGAAAGGGGGGGAAAGAAGCACGAAGACTCACTTTATCCAGGAGGTTGCCCTCCATTGCCCATCCAACTACGTACAACAGTCCATGGAGAGTAAACAACACCATTGTCAGGTGGCCCAACCATACATGGTATCTTGTGGCATGCTCAAATGGGATATTGATAAAACGGAGAAGAACTGATCCTCTTGCAACAGGAAGAAACAAAAATGCCATGCAATATAATCCCATTGAACCAAGATGACCTCCCATCATTTTCAAGAACATAATTCTGGAAAATTTTTGAATTAGCAACGAAACTTGGCAAATGGTAGCAGCCTTTTCACGTGAAAAAAACTGGGGAATTTACTACAAAATGCGTAATGCTGGCTCAACAATCATCAACTGCGTATAGGTGCTTGAAACACAAGAAGTTTCCCTCAAACAATACATGCACACTACTCTCTTTCAACCTTGCTACTCTAATGGCTTTCCATTTTGTAGATGGAATCTTATTTGATAGCTTATTTAAATTAAACCATCAACATCTCTCATTTTGTGTTATCTTAGTAATATTCAAAGTCACGATTGAGTCTGTTTTAGATCAAAATCTTAAAGATAGAATAAGGAGTTGAGGATGCAACAAGATCGTGAGCTCCTTGCCATAGAAAATTAAAAATTAACAATATTTATAATCTTCAAAGTAAGCTACTGGTATATAACAAACAAAAACCTGTAAGAAGTATATGAAGACACATATGGTGTAAATGCTGTTGAATTTGTGTGTCGTACTTAAGAAAAAGATTCTTAAAAGGAAAAAAGAAAAGTTACATAATTGACTAGAGGAAATAACCCAACAGCAGTGGTGGTGTCAAGATAATATGGATACATGTTTTTCAAGCCACGTGATCTTTCTCTCTGATATTGAAATGATTCCTCTTTTGCATTTACTATTTTCAATTCATTTTTACTACCTTTTGAACTAAGAGATTGATATTTCAACCAAGATTGGTTTAAGAATTAGAATAGAAAGATATAAAAGAACTTCAATAACAGAAGTTCATATAGAGGCTGTTCTATTTATAGATCAAACTAATCACATAAAGCAATGAAGAGTCTTGAAATAATACCGGGAAAAAAATAACATAAAAAAAGATCGTTTTGCTGTGAACATTCACAACACCAAAGAATCAAAATCCTAAAATCGAAAATAAAGTAGATTAAACTACTAGCTTTTGTTTTAAAAAGGAAAAAACACCAATCACAAGTGAAGTTAACTTGGACATGAACACAATTACAAGATGATCCGAAAGAAGCAATAAAATTGTTTTACCTTTCCTTCATAGGGGTCAAGTCCTCCTCAGAGACACGGTTGAGACTCTGGATTATATAAGCATACAAGGCCCAGATAACGTACACAGCAAAGAGTAGAATGCCAATAAACTCGGCAGCAGAAACAACTCCGAATGGTCCATCCACGAGAACAGGGAACGTCCATAAGCGGACGCCTGGGTGTTTCGAACTCTTCTTCCTGTAATCACAAGTTTACGCCAAGAAACAAGTTATACGAAGATTAAAAGGGCTAGTACATAGAACAAGTAATAGGCACATAAGAGAACTCTAATCAAGAGATGACTTACTGCTGCAACTCCTCGTCACCGGATATGATAAGATGGAATATGGAAAGAAAGGCAATAACGAGAACCGGCCCACTTAATACAAGGAATAAGCTTCCTGCAATTTCCAGTTGCAATACAAAGCTTGAAACCAACAAGAAGAAGATAATCACAAGATGAATAAGGACAGAAAAAGTTGAATTACAAACCTGTAATGCCGAGAGGATTTCCACTGGTGGCATGAATGTATTTCGCAAGCAATTCATTACCAAACTGTGTTGGGAAGAGGAAGATAACCACAATCCACGCAGCGAAAATTGCCCACACTAGAACCGTGAGAATCCATTTCACTGATGAAACAAAGAGAGATGTTTTCTTGACACTTATTTTACTCAAAAGAAGAGGTTCCTGAACGGTGTTTTCATCCATGGTAAAGAAATTGACTATGTTTTACTCTTCCTCAAATTGTTCAGTATTCCCAGGTGACACATATATACAGAAAATCAAGCAGACAAATCCAGATTTGTGAAATTAATGAAAAAGAAAGTGGATAAAACATGAACCGCTTATTGAGCACTTGGTTATCAGGTCTTGAAACCATTTTCCTCCATAAATTCTAAATGTACGTGGACAGATGACACAGTCAGGTATCTCTTACACAATGTTTTTCAGTGTTTGGTTGAGGTTGAGGTTGACAGGAAATGCAATATTTACCATTCCCAAATCGATCAGGGTCCAAAACAGATAGAATTTATACACGCAAAACAAAGTACAGGAAAAGTGGAGTGAAACTATTAGTATTTCTGCGTATAAATACATGCTACCATCAAGATAAAAAGGCCACATAAAATATACGCGTACCTGGTAATTCTCGTATCAGATTGCCAACAAAACCCCAGAGTCTTTTTAACTGGCAAGTCCATAAACTCCGGAGTCTTTGAGTAGCGGATACTTGCCTTGCCCAGCAGTGAGTTAATGACAGGGAGTGTTTTATTTTCAGTAATTAGTTGACACTTGTCAATCGCCTGTGCCCGTGAGTAGGATAAAAAATAATATAAACGATGTCCAGCATGTTTTCTAGAATTATTTTGTTGTTTACTCGCCTGTTTAGTTAAATAAATCAAAGATTAAATATGTTATTATTAATAATAATTAAAGATAAATATAAATTAAAATATTTGATCTCAGACTTTTTATATTTTTCGAGATATTTTATTTTATGTGCTTCCTATTTCAAAAATAAATACACGATAGAGACTAAAGTAATAAAAATCAATGAGGAAAATAGTAATATATAATCAACTGGAATATGAAAATACGTGATTATAATTTATAGATGAAGGCTCCTGGCAATATTGGCTATAACCTTCGCCTTTTTGCTATTGCCACGTCTAAGTTACCACATGCTATCTATCAAAGTGATTTTCTTTTTGATTGACACCTGGCGCTGCTTTTGGATTTTATTTCTTCCAGGCCCGTTAGTGCAAGCTCATGGTAGTCTTGTAAAATTGACAGAACACGCGGACTCTTTAGTCTTTCCTCTATTCTTCTTTCGGGACAGATCGATCCAATGATCCACATACTTGGATATTTTCTCAACCCGACTCCATCTTTAGCTAGATTTAAAATACCATGATTATAAAAGTTGCTCGTTATATCCTTTTCTTTTAAGAGTTTATTACCCCATTTATCCGCTAGTCACATTAAAAGTTATTTTTTATATAAAAAAACTATGCAATATTGTTAATATTTAAATAAAAATCAATTAAAGATAAAAAAAAAAATACCGCGTGCTTAATAAATGTTTTTGATGCATGAATATGATTTTGTATCGCATGGAGTTGTCTATTTTTTTTATTTAATTATATATCAATTGTTTTTATTTAAAGAGTAATGATTAAAATCAAATTAAAAATAAAAGAATATAGTATAATTTCTCCACTAATTTTTAATTTGGCTTAGTTACTAAATCTGACATTTTTCTGGATTCAAATTTTAAATTATATTATGCTGTAATTGATTTAATATGACTTCCTCGATTAAATAAGAATTGAATTTAACTAGAAATTGAGTTTCATTAAATTAAATCAAATCAAGATTTTACATGGTTAAATTTGCTAGACTTGTGTCAGTAATTGTTATCTCCATTGAGTTAAAATCTTTATTAAGTCAAATTAAATGATGGTTTCACATAATAAAAAATTTTAGTCTCGTAAAAATATTTTTTCATCTAGAACAGGATAGAAACATGACAATTAATCATAGAGTTTATGCCCTCAAAAAATACTTCAAGAGCATTTTTATTTTAATCAAATTTATTTTTATAATTTTGACATCATTTTTAATGTATTTTCAATACATGAATTTTTTTTGCGTATATTATAACCTTGAGAATGATATGTGTGGGGCTTTAGGCAACAAATTCTACATTTGCATGAGAATGGAAAGTCATTTGTTGAGAGGAAAAAAAATATTAGTGCAATTACTTGCAGATTGAGACAAGACAACAAGAAAATACTATGAAAAATATTTTTAAAAAATAATTTATATTTAGAAATAATCAAATTATATATTTTTATTTTTATTAAAAACTAAAAAAAAAATATCAATTTAATATTCTTATAAAATTAAATATATTTGTAAAACATTTATTTACTATTTTGATTAGAAGAAGAAACGGATAATGACTGGTGGAGAATGGGCACATAGACTGGCTTTATTTTCTTATAAAGGTAAAACTAACTCTTTGATTATTTATAGGCTGTAACGATATCCGGGCAGTGGTTAATTTTAGAGTAAAATCAAGAATTCGACAAAGCATGCAAAACCCACAGTGTTTTGGTTTTCTGAGGAAAGACTAAAAACAGTTTATCATTAATTATTTTAAGGATTATTAGGACCCGACACTAAAATACACGGTAGTTTACCAAGACTACATAACTGCCATTCACTCCGTTACCAGTTGACAGTTAAAAAGCATTTCTCTTGAATGGATGCCACGTGTTCTTATACATGCCGGGGGTAACTAAGCCAAGGTTACCACTTGCTTTCAATATACATTATTTTTGAAATATTCTATAACTTCTTTTTCCGTTACTTAGTTTTCTCTCTCTTCAATTTAACCACATAAAATCTTATTACTTTAGATTATAATTAATGATTTTTAGATAAAACTACTTATTTGCCTGCATTGCGTTGTTAATCGAACAAATAGTTTTTATAATTATTAAGATTAAAGTATAATATTTATATATATATAAAATTAAAAATAATAAAATATATCAACGCACCCTATTATAACAACAACAATAATATTGAAGTCTTAACTTCTAAAATTATCACTACTATTATTATCAAAATAATAAAAATTATTAAATTATCCTGAAAAAAACTCATAAAAATTAACAAAAGAGTAAATACGAACAAAAACTAAAATTATTATTATTATTATTATTATTAATGAAAAAAATAAAATTAAATCAAAGATTAAAAAAACTAAAAATTTTAACAAAAAAGCAAACAAAAAATAAAATAAATGATAAAACAAAAAAATATTAGCCGAGTAAAATCACTTGAATTGAAAATAATAAAAAAAACCAATAAAGATAAAAAAAAATACAAATATCAATTTTAAAATTATCATAAACACAAACTAAAATTTAAGAACTATATCTTTTTGAAAAAACCACTTCAATAAATAATAAAATAATAAAAATTAAAGCTAAGAGTGCATGCTCACGCGCATGCAAACACACACAAACATATATATATACATAGTAAAAAATAAGGATTATTTCAAAAATATAAAAAATAAAAGAATTAAAATAAAAAAAATTAAAAGTACAAGGGCCAAAATAAAAACCAAATATATTATTAATTTTAATCAAATGAAAAAATAAAAAAAATCAAAATCTCTCCATCAATTATATTAAGGGAATTAAAACCAATCTAGAAATTAAAGGAATAAAGACCGAATTGAAACCTAAATATATAATGAATTTCAATCGAAGGACTCCATTGAAATAAATAAAAAATTATACACATGAAAATCATGACCATGCAAAACAATTAAAAAATCTGAGACTAAAATAAAAACACCATAAAGCTGGAGGTCTGCCTTGTACTTTTGCACGCATGGGAGAGAAAGTGGAAAATAACTTTCAACTGATCATCGTCACCAAACTTGCCACCTTGGACGAGTACACACCACACCATAAAAAAGAAGACACAACGATACATTCAATGAGGCGCCAGATGAGCATTTTTTGACATCGAAATACACAGCACCCACCACCCGAAGCAGCGTGAGGCTGAACACCGTCGGTCACATGTGGCACATGTGTGAACAGTTTTCGGCAGATTATATAAAAAATTATAGTTAATTATCAGAACACCCATACAATCAATTCTTCAATTTTTTCTTATCGGGAGGCATATCAGTATTTAGCTATTTTTAATAAATGAGAAATCCACGTGGCACCCCTCTCGGTCAAAATTGTTTTTTTTTTATCTTATATGAGGGCAAGTTAGTATTTAATCATTTTAAAAATTTATGAAATTCTCATGAAGCCCCTCACGGTTATTATCTGTTTTTTGTTTTTTTTAAGGGATATAAAAGTTATTTTACTATCCAAATAAATATAAAATAATAATAAATTGGTGAATTGACATAACCGAAAACCGAACCAACCTAAAAACACACCATTACAATCAACAATATATTTCACTCACAAGTTAATGTGAAACAATGATATCTTTTAATTTATTTTGTAATAAATTAAAAATATTTTTGAAAAAAAAAAACTCTCAATTTTCCAGCTGGTAGGTATTAGTTATACACCTGCCACGTGCTATAAAAAAGTGCAGGAAAAAAATAATTAATCTAGCCACACGGGCTACTCAGAACTACAGGTTATTCGTTCCGAATCCTAGACGCTCTGGACCACCCAGCGACTTGTAAGCCAAAGAAAATTGATGACCAATTGACACTTGACAAGGACGTTGCGAAGTAAAAATATTTTTTATTTTTTAAATACTTTCTCAATTTTCCAACTGGATTGCAGGTAGGTATTCGTTTAACACCTGTCACATGCTTCTTCTTTTTTTTAAAAAAAAAAAGGTGCAGGAAAAAAATAATAATCCAGAGACAAGGGCCTCCTCAAAACTAGGTTATTCGTTTCAAATCCTAGACGCTGTGGACCACCCAGCGACTTTTAAGGCTCGGAAAATCACTTTTAAAATACAATATCAAACAGATATATAAATCAATAACATTGATGTAAAAATATGTTTTATGTGGATCAACTAGCACACTAAAACTTTCAAAAGGGGATATTGTGATAGTAAAAAGTTTGAGATTTGTCTTGCAAGTGTTGAGTTCGGGCAAGTATATATTTACCTTGAAAGACAATTGAAGTTTTACTCATTTACTTTTAGATAATAAAGAATACATAAAGGGAAGTTAAGTTTCCTCGAATAAAATAAACTAATATATTAAAAAAATTATAAAATAATATAAGCATAAAAATATTTAATGAAATAGAACAGTTAAAAATATTTTGATTGGTATTTTTTATATATAAGCTATAGATGTCATTAGTGATTTTATTTTTACATTTATTATTTATGACACACAAGTTGCAAATTTTAATCGTAAATGATATTCAGGACACTTCTAACATAGACATCTCATGTCATGCTAATATGTCATTAACTAAATGGCAAAAATATCAGTTCGCACCGTCATAGATAGCCAGCTTTTCAGCATAAAAAGCACAATTCACTTAAAAATAAATAAATTGAGAATTCACCGCAATATATTTTATTAAAAACTAAACTAATTATATATCTATTCATAATTCTCATAATATATAATAAAATAATAATTCTGCCGACTTCTCGAGAGCGGATAATAACAAAGCGATCTTTGCCGAACTTCCTAGTTTTGACACTCAGAAGCGATCAAATGATTATTTGCTCAATGGGGGCTTCCAAAATGAGAACGCTCACACCATTTTGAAATTGAAAAAGGTTAATTTTTTATATAATTTTAAATTTAAATCCTTGATAATATGATGGCTATTAAAAATTTGTATAATGCTTAATTTTATAAATCATAAAATTAATTAAAATATATGTAAATTGACCGGATATCATATTCGCATTATTAGTTTTGCTCCAAGCCCATCCAATCCCTATCGGTTTGGGGATGATCCGGGCCACAAACCTCCGGATGCAATTTGCAAGGAATCTATATATTTCAGTCAAGAAGATGTGATGCCTATTAACATTCAGAAAGTGAGAAACAAAATAAACTGTGATGATTTTTTATTTTTTATGGCCCTGTATGAGAAAGAAAAGGGAGGCATCACTCACTGTCACCCTCACATACATCCATGTTACAAAATTGTGGACAGAATCTGAGGCACGTGTCGTGTTCTTATTGTTTATCGCCCTGAGAAAAGGCTGGAATATAATATTTTAATTTATATTTTAGTCTCATCAATTTTTATTTTTATTTTTATTTTTTTAACACTGAAAGGATAAGCTGGAGCCATGAATATGGTACAAGGGGGAGGAGTTCGCTCCAAATGTTATCGCAAAATATAGAGGAGTCTCATATAGCAGCAGGTGTTCCACAATCATTTTTATTTTATTTTTCTTTTCCCTTGAATGCATGCACTGAAGAGATATAGGTATAGTTAAAAATAAATAAATATTATCTTAATATATATTTAAATAAAAAATATTTTAAAAAATTAATCACAATCACAATACCGAACAAGCTCATGATCTTTGTTAAAACTTGAAATCATCATTTCATAAAGATTACGAGTCTCTATAGGGTTAAAACTGTAATTGTATTTTTTTAGATGATTTTTGTATTAAGTTAAAATCATAAAATTATGTTGTTTGATTAGCATGTTAACCACACTTTTAAACTCCTGGACCTTCAATTATGTGTTTCTCCACAAGTTTAGTGAAAAACATTTTTTTTTTTTGTTTCTCAACCACCGTGTTAGTCATAAATGATGAATGAATTATCTTAGATAAAAAACATAACGTAGACTACATTTTGATAAAAAAAACATGCCTTTATTTATTTGAAAATAAAAGCAACTGTAAATGTTTTTCCAAAGAAAATGAATATAAAACTCATTATTTAATCTGAACTAAAAAACTTGATAGATATTAATTCATATATATAATTTCTTTATATAATAAATAAATTATAAATTTTTGCAAACCGAACTAAATTTAACCCCTTTATATATATATATAACAAAACTAGCAAATTATTATTAAACAACATAGTTTTTATAATCCATAAATATATTAAAATTTACCGTATTGTAAATTGAATGGGCCGGATAATAGTTTTGGAAGACCAATATAAATTTTGGCATAAAAGCCCAGAACCATTTGACGGGGAAATCAAAAAAGAAAAGGCACTTTACTTTACTGCAAAATCTGCGCGGGTCTCCAGCTGTCAACACCAAAATGACCTTCTATTTTAAACTCCAAAGATTCACTCAGATACTGTAGTTGCAAAGCGTTGCTCGATCACTAACAAAAAAAATAATGATAAAAGCTGACAGATTTCAGAACTTGGATTGATAGATAGGTTAAGCATACCAAAGTGTAAAAATGGAGTTTACTGAAGCTCATGAGCAGACGGGTCCTTCTTGTTTCTCCCCAAACTCCCGTTGTATCGCTGTTGCTGTCGATTACCGTTTCGTGATTCGTGATACGCTCTCTTTTACGGTATTTTCACTACCGTTTTGATTGTTCTGTTTGTTCTTATGAAATTCGTGATGAATTTTCTGTAACGAGCCGTGTTTGGATGCTGAGAAAACTGGAAGAATGCAAGGGCTTGTCTGGTCCTTTTTTTCTTTCTAATTTCAGTGGTGTGTATTGAGCCACCCTCTCGATTTTTCTTTTTTGGTTTCTAGAAATCGCAGTGAATTTTGTGTTTGGATGCCGAGAAAAATGTGAACAAGATCTGTTTGATCTTTTTTCTTTTCTTGTTAGTGTTAGTGGTGTGTGGTTTAGCCAGAACGGTAATCTGATATGGTATTACGTGAAGTCCTGGTTGCCTGATATTTCTTTGTCTGGTTACTGAGAAAGTGGAAGCTTGTTTCTTAGTTTCTCGTGAACTTGTGCAATGCTTGTATTTGGATCCTTGGGAAATGTATGGAAAGTGTGAAAGCTTTGATCCGTTTCCGTTTTCTTGTTAGTGTCATTTGTGAAAATTGAACTGGACTGGTTAAGTAAAAGGGCAAGAGGATATTTGATGGTATAAGGAGAGGTTTTGATTAAAATAATGCTCATGTCTTGTTTGGCCACTGAGAAATTTTTGCGGGATTTTTTTTTCTGTGCTTCAAGTCTTAACTACTGAATCTTATTAATTGAGGCTCTTAAACATGGGATTTTTTTTGTGAGATCTTGTGTTGTGCTCAATGATTTGCAGGTTGTGCAGTTGTTTTCATGCTTGGATAAGATAAGCTATATAGAATGGGAAAATGATTCTGAGTACATCCTTTTTGGTCTGAATAAAAGACCATTGATACAAGCATGGTCGTTGACTCAACCTTAGTGGACATGCAAAATAGATGAAGGTTCTGCTGGTATTGCATATTCTAGATGGAGTCCTGACAGCTGGCATATACTTACCACTTCAGATTTTCAGTCGAGATTAACAGTTTGGTCGCTTTTGAACACAGCATGTGTTCATGTCCAGGGACCAAAGTATGGCTCTAAAGGGGTTTCTTTCACTAAAGATGGAAAATATGCCACGATTTGTACGAGGCGTGATTGTAAGGATTATTTAAATCTACTGTCATGTCATGCATGGGAAATAATGGGTGTGTTTGCTGTTGATACATTGGACTTAGCTGATATAGAGTGGTCGCCAGATGATAATGCTATAGTAATATGGGATTCACCACTTGATTTCAAGGTAATGATTTTTTTTTGTTGCTCTTACCATTTATCAAGACCACTGGACTTTATAAGCATGAGGAGAAGTAAATCTTGGGTGGAAGTTGATGCTTATATTGTACCCTTCAAATTTCTTGGTGACGATTAACATTTTATGATAGTACATTGCCAAGCATTAAAAATGTCTGCTGCTATCAATTTTATGTCTTGTGCATTATGCATATGTGACATTACATAGGAAATTCACTTTGTATTATATCTCATGGTTTATCAATGCCCAAGAATGCATGCTAACTTGCGATGGTTTCTATCTTTGTATCCTTGTCTATAAGACTGAGAGCTTATGGCTGTTGCCATTCGATACAGGTTCTAATTTACTCCCCAGATGGGAGATGCTTATCCAAGTATCAGGCATATGAAAGTGGTCTGGGTGTAAAAAGTGTTTCATGGTCACCTTGCGGCCATTATCTAGCTGTGGGTAGTTATGATCAGATGTTGCGAGTTTTGAATCACTTGGAAAACATTTGCTGAATTCATGCACCTATCCACTGTCCATGGTCCTTGTTGTGCTGCTGTTTTCAAGGTGACTGTATTTCTTTGTTTTTTTTTATGTCATTAGGTGCACTGATGAGTTAATTGGCTACAACTTTCGAGTCTTTTCTTAATTTTGCAGGAGGTAGACAAGCCATTGCACCTTGATATGTGCAAGTTATGCTTGAGTGATGAGTTTCTCGAAGGAAATTCTGGTAAGCATAACTTTGTATCTTACAGTTACAGGGATATTGTTTGGCACATAGAATGTTTGATCTGGAAAATGAATTTGAAACTGTCTTCATGCAACTATATCACTTCTTTTGAATATATTTTTCTAGTCAAATTAATACTTTCCCCCCTCCTAAAAGATGTTTCAGGACACTTCAGAGTCATGTACGAGGTAATTGAAGTACCTATTAGTTTGCCTTTCCAGAAGCCTCCTTTAGACAAACCAAATCCCGAACAAGGCATTGGTAAAGCCCCTCTTTCTAGTATAGCATATTGATGCAATTAAAAATACATGTCTTAAGAGTTCCTTGCAATGCTTTGATGTTTGTTTTTTCCTCTTTGTCAAATGCACTAAAAATGCATGACCTTAATAGCAGGTCTTATGTCATGGAGTAAAGACCAAAGTTGTCAATACCGTTCCGGTCGCCGTTCTGGTTTTTCGATTGGAACGGAACGTTCCGGTTTCGGTGTCGTACTGTTCATATATATATATATATATGAAAAAAATAAAATATTAATATAACAAGCATAATTAAAATTCAATATAAATTAACTTTAAATTATACAATACAAACACAAAGTCAAACAAACATAGATAAATATAATTTTTATTTTTTATAAAATCAAAATTGATGCAACAATTTTATTTTTTTATAATATATATATTTTTTTATTGTTTTTATTTTGGTTTATTTTTTATTTTTTTATAATATATATTTTTTAATTTTAATTTTAATATATATATATATATATATATATATATATATATATATATATATATTATCCATCTATGCTGTGTGCCCACTTTCAAAGCCTCTTTGGCACATGATTTACATGTACCAATCACATATGTAGCATGTTTGGACTTTGGACAATGCAGCTGCACAGCAAATACAACTAGACTCCAGCTGGACAACCAAATTTCCAATTCGCATATCCCAAATCGTTCAAATCATCAAAGAAGTTTCATCCCGGAATGGATTGGAATTAAAACTGAGAAGAAAACGACGTCGTTTCGTTTTGTTTTTTTAAACAAAACGGGATATTCCGGCCATTCCAACCGGAACGGAACGGAATTAACAACTTTGGTAAAGATAGCCGATATATTCATACACGTAATGATAGCATGCCAACTGCTTTGTGGATATGGGATATACACCATCTAGCAAAGTTGTTAATTCCGTTCCGTTCCGGCCGGAATATCCCGTTTTGTTTAAAAAACCAAAACGAAACGACGTCGTTTTCATCTCAGTTTTAATTCCAGTTCATTCCTAAAATTTCGGTCAAATTCCGGCCGGAACACCCCGGTTCCGTTCCGGGTATACCGTTTCGGTTATATAAAAAAATCATTTAACTTTTTAACCAACACACATCGGATGTCACTGACATCATTTCAAGTGAGCTGATATTGCAAGTCAAGTTGATTTAATTTTATAGAAACAATTTGTTGCCTTGACATATATTTAATCGATGTGGGATAGCATTTAAAGTCACGGGATGAAACTTCTTTGATGCTTTGAACGATGTGGGATATGGGAATTGGAAATTTGGTTGTCCAGTTGGAGTCCAGCTGTATTTGTTGTGCGACTGCATTGTCCAAAGTCCAAACATGCTACATATGTGATTGGTACATGTAAATCATGTGCCAAAGAGGCTTTGAAAGTGGGCACACAGTATAGATGGATAATATATATATATTAAAAATAAAAAATATATATTATAAAAAATAAAATTGTTGCATCAATTTTGATTTTATAAAAAATAAAAATTATATTTATTTATGTTTGTTTGACTTTGGGTTTGTATTGTATAATTTAAAGTTAATTTATCTTGAATTTTAATTATACTTGTTATATTACTATTTTTTTTTTTTCATATATATATATATATATATATATATATATATATGAACAGTACGACACCGAAACGGCATGCCGGAACGGTCCGAAACCGGAACGTTCTGTTCCAATCGGAACGGCGACCGGAACAGTATTGACAACTTTGCCATCTAGAGCTTACTGCCATCTTTGTGCAGAAGGGTCCCATACGAGCAGCAGCATGGGACCCAACATGCACACGTCTTGTTCTCTGTACTGTCAGCTCTCACTTGTATATGTGGACCCCATCAGGTGCTTACTGCGTGAGTAATCCTCAACCACATTTTAACACAACTGATTTGAAATGGAATTCAGATGGAAGTTGCCTCATCCTCAAAGACAAGGAGTCGGTACCCTTATCTATAGAATCTAGTGAATATAGTTCAGATGATTGAGGTATGTCACCATTTTATTAATCCAGATGGCTTGCTAACTAAAAAAAAAGGAAAGTGTATTGCAAAAACAGGGCATCAGTGTTTAACCAAATATTCTGATTCTCCGTGTCTCTGTAACAAGTTATGTTTGTAGGGTTTTCCCAGTTGTAGTTGAGAAATCAGGTGACTAGGTGACAAGTTGGTGCTGTAAAACATTCAAGACAATTCAACAATGGAAGTCAAATATACATTAACATGGAGTTTCATGGAATCGATTATCCCCTTGCGAAGCTGCAAGTAAAACTGTGAAGATAGAAACAGAGCAAGCATACCGTAAGTGTGCCTGCCTGTGACAACAATATGTTTTCTTAATTCTGCATCTATCATTGAACTCTTATCAAATGTTTGTATTTTGTTAGCAGGACAGCATGCAATAAACCCTACCATGAACGATATATATATCTATCTATCTATATATATATATATATATATATATATATATATGATATCACAGCTTTGTAATTAGGTAATAATGAATTTCATGCCATGTCATTAACTTTCGGCTAACCTCGTGCAAGACAAATCAAAGATGAAAAGTCAAAACTTTAATTAACGTTGTGTAGTTACATGTAAACAATCTATTTTATGGTCGCTTCCCTTCTTGTTTATAACGAATTGGTTTTGCAAATGCAGAAAGTTCTCGATAACTTTTGATACCAACAAACATTACAAGCTGACTATCTTCGATTCATGTTCCATGAGAGACGTCAAGAAATGGATTTTCTCGTAAATGCCCCCCCGTCTACAAACGGCAAGATGACTTGCGAGCTGCTAGTGCAGGATACCAAGAGTTTAGCCACACCTTAGACGATACTCAACTGTATGTGACAAAAGTAAACTGCTACTGAACAGATGCTTTCGGCCTCTTGAACTGAAGTGTTTTTTTTATTACTGATTGAAATTAAAAGGAATCCAGTGGCCGCATGCATCGATGTACCTCATTTTCAATAAAACTCCACTGCCTCTATCACACCAAAATAATTCAATTAACCATTTAATGTGTGATGACCGTTTGAGAGTCTTTGGAAATGTCATTAAATTTGTTTTTAAAAATATTTTTTATTAAAAATATATTTATTTTTTTTATTTATACCATCATGAAAATATCTAAAAACATCAAAAATATTTTAATTTAAAATAATTTTTTTTTCAGAAATATTTTTGAAAAGCTAATTCACCTTATTAATTCACCAAAATACTTGAAATCAAGAGAGAAGAAAATGGAATTCATAATTTGCCAATCACAAATTTCTGACCACCATTTAGGAATGCTTTGTTACTGTAGTAATAGTTGCTCTTGTTTTTTAAAATATTTTTTAGTAAAATTATATATATATATAATTTGAAAACACATATAGAATAATTTAAAATATTTTTTAAAAAACACAAAAATAAACTATCTCTCACCATACTTGTAGCAAAACAACCACACAAGCACTAATTGGTGAATTGTATAAATTTGCTCAGTTGCCTAATTCTTTTATCAACTTCAAAGATGCTTAATGGATTTATTAACAATATGAATCATGACTCAATATTTATCAATGATCACATGGTAAGAAAAAAATGGTACAATAAAACAGGCGATGAATGACAGTGAGGTATTTATATGGCAACGAGAAGAGAAAGGGAGGTATCTTTTTCTTTCCCTCTCTCGCATCAAACACCATAGCTTTGCACCCACAAAGAGAAAGGGAGGTATCTTTTAATTCAAAGCTAAACAAATTGGCTTCAACTTCACACTGTCATTTCTTTCATTTTCCTTTATTTTGTTTTACACTTTTTAACCGCCATTACCTTCTAAAACGCTTTTTTTTTTTGCAGTTTCCTAGTCTCATTGACAGTTTGAAAGGTTCCTTTTTCAGGCTCTTTAACGACAGCCCAATGGAGTTTTAACTTGTTTGACGCTATTTAGGTATGCCCGTTACTTGCTTCTGGTTGAATTCTTGGCCTGTCTTGTGATGCTTGGCTTTGTTCAATAGCTGTTTTTCATGTTTCCATGATTAAGTATTGGTTCTTGATTGCAAAAATGGACTTCTTATATCTGGGGTTGTTGTGATTATTGAATTAGAGCTTGTTACATTGAATGTTTGTTTTTCTATGATAGTAGAATTGGTTAATATTAGGTCTTTAGCATGTGAGACGTTGGAGCTCTTTTTATTGAATGCTAGAAGTTTCTTTTATGAATTTAAAGATTGTTTGTAATGCGTCTCAGAAAATGGTGTATTCTGTTTGTTGCTTGTTTTCTTAATGAATTTGGAGATTGTTTGGCATTGGTGTATGTGTAAATAGAATTGTACCTTGTTTGATTAATGAGTTGCTTATTTTGTTTCAATTGAAGGGTTGTTGACAGAAGGGTTCCTATTGTGCTCGATACTGGAGCTTTGTGATTGAGATATGACTCGAATGGCGAGGAGAAAGTTGGCTCACTCCAAGGAAAACAATAAGGAGATTGTTGGCAGTAATTCAGACAATCCAGATGATGGATGTTTGCACTCCAGTACCATTTGTGACCTTGATTGGACGGCATTGCCTGATGACACAGCTATTCAGCTATTTTCTTATTTAAATTATCGAGATCGAGCTAGTTTGTCAGCAACATGTCGAACATTTAGACTGTTAGGTTCCTCTCCTTGTTTATGGGATTCTCTAGATCTTCGGTACCACAAGTTTGATATTACAACAGCACAGTTGCTGTCTTCTCGATCCAAAAATCTCCGGAAGCTTCGGTTTCTAGGGGGAGAATCAGCAGATGCTATTATTAGTCTTGAAGCAAGGGACCTTCGTGAAATTAGTGGTGATTTCTGCCGGAATATCACAGATGCTACACTTTCAATGATAGCAGCTCGACATGTGATGCTCGAGTGTCTCCAACTAGGGCCAGATGTATGTGAAAGAATCACCAGCTTTGCAATCAGAGTAATAGCAATTTGCTGCCCCAAGTTAAAGAGGCTTCAGATTTCAGGTGTCAAGGTTGTTACTGGGGAAGCCATAGATGCTTTAGCTAAGCATTGTAGGCAATTGGTGGAGCTTGCATTCATGGAATCTGATTCTGTTGATGAATTTGCATTAGGAAACCTGACTTCTGTCCAATATTTGTCACTGGCTGGAACAAAAAACCTGAAATGGAATTCAGCGTCATGTGCTTGGAGTAAATTGCCCAAGTTAGTGGGGTTAGATGTGTCAAGGACAGATATAACTTTCAGCTGTGTCATGAGATTGTTTTTGTCATCCCAGTACTTGAAAGTTTTGGTTGCCCTGAACTGTCCAGTTTTTGAAGCTGAAGTTGATAATCACATGACATATAATCATAAGGGAAAAATATTACTCACAATTTTCAATGACATTTTCAAGGCAGTAGGCTCACTATTTGTCGATATAACTGAAAATGAGAGCAGCATGTTATCTTATTGGAGGAAAGTAAAGAGTATTGACAGAAGCATGGATACCATTGCTACTTGGATTGAATGGATTCTCTCGCATTTTCTCTTACGTATTGCGGAGAACAACCCCAAGGCGCTTGATGCTTTCTGGATCAAGCAAGGAGCAGCACTGTTGCTTGATTTATTGCAAAGCTCACAAGAAGATGTTCAAGAAAGAGCAGCCAATTCAATTGCTACTTTTGTTGTCATTGATGATGAAAACGCTACTGTTGATGCTCAAAGGGCTGAGTTAGTTATGCAGAATGATGGGATACGGCTGCTTTTGGACCTAGCTAAATCTTACCGAGAAGGACTTCAGTCTGAAGCGGCAAAGGTAAGGGTGGTTTCTCTTAGGTGCCATTCCTCATCCTTTTTGCAATTTGAAAGACATTTGGACAGTCATTGAAAATTATTAAATAAGATTTGGAAAAGGCCAGGTTTAGATATGACTCGAAACAAAAGTTAGATGCTTAAGCTACATTTTTGCATAGAATTTGATTTCTTGAGAAGTTAGTTATTTGGCATAATTCTGTTACACTGTTGACCTGTGCAGGCTATAGCAAATTTGTCTGTAGATTCTAAAGTTGCAAAAGCTGTTGCTGACATTGGAGGAATTGATATCCTTGCCGGTTTAGCTAGGTCAGTAAACAGATTGGTTGCTGAAGAGGCTGCTGGAGGCCTATGGAATCTTTCTGTTGGAGAAGAGCATAAGGTTGTGGAAATTGAAGCAAGTTTTATGATGTCATAACCTAAAAATTATGCAACTTGCTCTAATCAATGCTGTTTGCAGGGTGCCATTGCTGAGGCTGGTGGTATAAAAGTTTTGGTTGACCTTATTTATAAATGGCGTGCTGGCAATGATGGGGTACTTGTATGTATTCAGCTTACATATAAAATAAGCATCACTTGCTACATGATTCTGCAACTTGTGTGGCATTTCAATTAAGAATTATGGGCTGGTGTTTGCAAACTTATTTTTTTCAGGAACGAGCAGCTGGAGCACTGGCAAATTTGGCAGCTGATGACAGCTGCAGCATGGAAGTAGCATTGGCAGGCGGCGTCCATGCTCTTGTAATGCTTGCTAGATCCTGCAAGTTTGAAGGAGTGCAAGAGCAGGTGGTCCTGGTTATAGCTTTTAATCTGTGCATATGTTCAAGTAAATGGTCATTTTCTGAATATGATATGCGAGCGTCATGCTAATGGCATGTGATTCAATTACTAGATTAAAAGTGAGTTCTAAACTGCTGCATTCTCTGTTGCTTCTCTTCTTGAGCAGGCTGCTCGGGCACTGGCCAATCTAGCTGCTCATGGAGATAACAATAATGACAATGCTGCTGTTAGGCGAGAGGCAGGAGCACTTGAAGCATTAGTCCAACTCACTTTTTCCCAGCATGAAGGTGTAAGGTAATCTATTTTTCTTTCAGCTACCTGTGGTATGAATGAATATAATACTCAAGCAAATAACAAGATAATCTTATTTATTTTGTATAAATTTTAATAAAAAAGTATTTTCACATGCTCCTTTTTGAAAAACTAGCCATTCATTTTCGTTGTTATTTGAAGAAGAGCACTATCATTCAAAAAATTTAACTATTTTCTCTGGCTTGAATTTACAATTACAAAATCAACTGAATGAGGAAGGAAACCAATGTTTCTTTCATTGTGGTGCCAAACACAGGCGCATTGTGGACTATTATAGTATGGTTGAGTATGACCCTTTTTTTATCCTTGAAAAATTATTCAGAATTTTATTTTATTTTAATTTCATCTTTCTATTTTATATTTACATTGTTTTAAGCCTAATAATTTGTTTCTGTTTGAGTACGACATTGCATTTGCAATGTCAAACAATGTCTTGGCAATGTTCACTTTTGCGGAATAGAATTTAATTTTATTAATTAAAAAAAATGAAACAACAAGGACCAAAAATAACATAGATACAAATGAACAACTTTTTTTACTGTCCATGTTTGCAGAAAACTACATTTTGGTCTCTAAAGTTTTTTCTATTTCTTGTCTTTGTGTTTTTGAGGGTCTCACATTCCAATTCTAAATTCATTTATTTTATGTTTCAGTCCTTGAAATTCAATAAAAGAGAGGAAGTCATCGGAAAATAAAAGAGAAAATTGTTTACAAAAGAATTTTTTTCCATTAGTTAGATGCTTGATTTTGCATAATAGAATTTGATTTTACCGTTTGAAAAAAAATTAAAATGAAGGGACCAAAATTGAAAGCGGAAGAAAACTTAAAGTTTTTTTTCTGCATTGTTCAATCAACTTTTTTTAGTAAAAAAATCCTTTGGAGATTTTTTATTTTTTATATCGATCCTTTAGTTTTGCAAAATAATAAGTTATTAAATCCACGAGGACATATGACCTGATTCGAGAGATTGATGAGTTTAAGTAGGAGGGTCTTCTAGGCTATCCTTATATTTTTTTTATGCATCCTAGTTAAAATTAACAATTTTTCTTTATGAAACAATTTTTCTTGAAAAAAAAAATTGAGCAAAAAATTCAGCATGTTGATGAGATAAAAGAGTTGAGAAATGACTTTCATATTCTTATTTCAAAGCATCTATCTTTTTTTTTTTTCACATGAATTTTTTATTTTTATTAAATGAAGGACAAAATAAATAAATAAAAACTATATTGTTTTGAAGAAAAAAAAAGAATTATACTAGAAAATCATTTCAATAAGATTTTAATTATTGTTCTTAAAAAATTAACTGTAATATAATTAAATAAAAATAATTTAGAAGGTTCCTCATGGCATTAAATCAAATATTTTAATTTGCATCTCTCACTCAACTACTTGATTTGGTCTTTAGTTATTGTTAACAGTTATTTTTTTTAATGATTTTAGGGCTTTTAATCCTATTTTGTATTAAACACACATAAATTATTTAACTGACAATAAAATCTTTCTTGATGCTACAAAACATGTTGACAATAGTTATAACTTTTTCACTTAATTTTTTTTATCCTATCCATTGTAGGGAGCAGGCTAATGGACTTGTTGATGCTTAAAAATAATTGATTTATAGTTTTTGAATTTCAACTTGCTTTCATGATGACTATAAGCTTTTGCTTAAAAAACAATGATTTCATAAAAGTGGCTTGTTTTTAGTCAAAAAAAGAAGAAATGCATGGATAATAAAATTAGTTTTTTAATTAAAAAATCATGTTATTCTTATTTAGTTCAAATCATTATGGTTTTTGCAAATATTTTTGTTCTTGCATTTTATTATGAACTATGTTGTTAATGAGAAAATCATTTTGTTGTCAAAATAAATAAAAATAAATGAATTGGGAAAGGCAATTTCGATAAAGAATTATATTTTTTCTCCATAATTTTATTATTATTTTTCTTATGAATATCCATTTTTATTATTCTATAATTAAATAAAATTACATTCCAAAAAATTTCTTATGTTAACACACATGCAACTAAGCTAATTTCATATTAAGTGGCCAATTGATATTGTCGCTTTTGCCTTTTGCTCAACCATATAGAAAAAAAATCATTTCGTTAGTTAGATAGCTTATATTTTTTTTGTATTAAAATCCACATATAATTGCGTTTCAAACCTTCGTTTTGTAGAAGGTAAAATGACTTATTTTTTATTCATGGAGATTTACTGATCATTATTTTGCATACGAAAATTTATCATAACAATTTTAACTAAACACATTTTATTTAATCTTCATTTTTAAATCTGCAACTAAAAATGTTTTTCTTAAAGTGTGTTTGATATTATAGTGCAGGGTGCTTTTCAAAAGTGTTTTTTACTTGAAAATGCATCAAAATAATAATTATTTTTATATTAGCACATCAAAACTATTAAAAAACACTAAAAAAACAACCAGTTTAATGTTTTTCAAGCCAAACACACTAAAGTAGTTTTAAACACAAAAACAAATAACATTTTAAACCGCAACCATGAAAGCTATCACAATACTAAATACATGCTAAATAACGTAGAACTAGATTTGTGACCCTCTCTACATCAAAGGTTAGATTTATTTTTTCTAAACAATAACTAAATAAATATGTTGTTGATATGTTTTTTAGAAGAAAAAAATTGATTATGAATTCAAAATGTAATGCATAGACCACATGATTTTAAAATATTGCGACAACAACATATCAGATGATATCTTTTTGTTTTAATTGATATGGTGATAGACCACATGTCCAGGTCAACCCTAGTTAACATGCAAAACTCATAACTCAGGTAATTGGACTTTAATAACCCTATGAAAAGTAAATAAAATAAATTACAAAGCTCAATTCCTAAATTACCAAATATTGAAAAATGAAATTGAAATAAAAATAAAAATAAAAAAATGACTCAAGTCAACCATGACAAACCTTTTAAATCCTTGACACAAAACATCAAAACAAGATAACCCCCCAAAAACTATATTGAAATAAATTATAAAACTTAATTATCAATCAATCCAATGTTAGAGGACAAAACCGCAAAAAAAATCTATTTAAAAGAAAACTTAAAAAAACCCTAAGACAATGTGCATTATGAGTGTACGATAACCCTATAAAAAAGAAATTGAAAAAAATAATGAACCTAAATCCCAAAATAATCAAATAATAAAGATTTATTTAAAAAACAATCCTCAAAAAATCCCAAAAAAATCCCCAAGTGAATCTGGGCAAACTTTCCAAACCCACTACCTAAGTTATAAGACTAAAATTATCTCTTAAAAGGGAAATAAAGGAAAAATACACAAATCAATTCTCAACCAACCAAATGTTGAAAGATGAAATAAAAAAATACAAAATATGACAAAAAACAACCTGGGTATACTAGGTCACTTTGTGATCCATGTCATGAGATAGATATTACACTGTTAGAGGCAAATAAAAAAAATATCGAAGCTCAATTTCTAACAAATCAAACATTGAAAGATAATATAAAAATAAAATAAAAATGGATGGTAAATACAACAACCAAAATAATAAAAACTAAATTTGATATAAAACAAAGAAAGTTTGACAATCCACTTTGGTCTTTTGAGAGTGTTAGGTGTGGAAACTGAGGTGAGGAGAGAGAGAAAAAATAAATAAATAGAAAAAAATGTTTACTATAGTCAAACTAGACATCCACCGTCAACACGTATCACACATGGTAGTAGACCACAACAAGTTGTTTTGGATAACATCAAGAAGGGTGTAAGTAGACTTTGAAGACTAGTTGTTTTGGATAACACCAAGAAGGGTGTAGGATGATAGTAGACTTTGGATTAGCACCTATGCCACCAAAGTTCAACGGCCTCTTCCATGAGCCAAGAATTCTTGCCAATCATTTTCTTTTTTGTTCAAATTGGTACTTGAGTTGTTAATTTTTGAATTCACCCCTTAAACTTTGATTATTTTAAATCATTGAACATGTTCGTGTGTTTAACCAAACCGAGCATCAGTCAAATGTGTGTTTTTTCAACACCACCATGAAAAATTCATTTTAACCAAATTAAAGCATAGTATCAGTTCCCATCCAAAATCAACATATACAAAAAGAATAAAATTGAAAGGAAAAAAAATCAGCAATGTAAAAAATAAAGAAAAAATGTGGCTTCAGTAGTGTAATCTACATGTTTACTTGTCTTGTGCAGCAATTTCGCCACCTTCATAGTTTCTTTTATAATTGTAAATGTAATGTAATATTATTGCACTTAGCTTCTCAAGCTTCTACTTTTTTAAATAACATGTGGGATTTCATGTTCTTACTTACAAACAGGCAAGAAGCTGCTGGTGCTCTGTGGAATTTATCATTTGATGACAAAAATAGAGAAGCAATAGCAGCAGCTGGTGGGATCACAGCCTTGGTACGGCATTGCAATTGCACAGAAAACTGTTTCTTCTTACATTCCAGCTGATTCATAAAAAGCAAAAATAACCAAAACTTTTGCCCTTTTTTACATACATCGTCGTCGTCGTCATCGGAATTATTATTATTATAATTATTATAATCTATTTGTAATCAGATTCTAAGTCTAATCCAGGTAGTTTGAGATGTTTATGACTGGATAGGATTTAAAAAAATACACAAGTAGGTAGAGAAATAAATAACCACTAAAACCTCAAGCATTATTTTTGAGATATCCTTGATGTAGAATTTTGTTATCATGAAATTCCAGTGATACTGTATGCTTCTTTCATGTAAAGAACTAAATATAACAATGCCAGTTTGATTATTATTTGAATTAATGCTGTTGCATGTAATTGCAAAAATTTGATGTTTGACTTGATTATGGTGTTTTAGGTTTCTCTAGCACAATCTTGTTCAAATTCCTCCCAATGTCTTCAAGAAAGGGCTGCGGGTGCTCTTTGGGGATTGTCTGTATCAGAAGCTAACAGGTAGTGGAAGTTTGAATCGATGTTGCCCTGGATTCCTCCTAATGTATTAGTATTATTAGAATTGCTACCTTGCGTTGGCTGCCTGGCATATGGAGATCCTCCCTTGTGATCCTTTATTACAATGGATTTGATGGTGACCCTGTTATCATAACTCTGCCTCTTAAGATGCGATGTCAAGACATCAAAAGAAATGTTTAAACTCCATTAATGAAAAGACCTTCTGTCTGTTTACTCTTTGATATGAAATACTCAGGGGATGGTGCCTTGGTTTCACTCACTTCTAATGAACTTGGTGAGCGAAAATTGCATCTATACAGTCTGTTTTACTTCTACTAATGTGTTGCCTCGGTTTCCTGTTAATCTAGTATTGCTATTGGACGAGAAGGCGGTGTAGCTCCACTAATTGTACTGGCTTGCTCAGATATTGCAGTAAGTTTTGCTCTTCGGCAAAGTCAGACAAACTGAAAGCATCACCATCCATCTAAGAATAACCAATATTTCTTGAACTGAAAAGGTTTGGTATAGCATTCATGGTAAAATTTGAACATGACTTGAATGATGTATATTTATTGAATTTTCAGGATGTCCATGAGACTGCTGCAGGTGCTCTCTGGAATCTGGCTTTTTATCCCACCAATGCTCTTCGCATAGTGGAGGGTGGAGGAGTCCCAGCCCTTATTCATCTGTGCTCTTCATCAGTATCAAAAATGGCACGTCTGATGGCTGCATTGGCGCTGGCATACGTGTTTGATCAGAGGTAGAGAATCAAATTACTTGTTTATCTATCATGACCACACACTAGCTGAAAAAAATGTATTTATTGCGAGTTAACACTTACACATCATGGATTATGGGGATGACTTCCATGTGGCATGTGCATGTTAGATATTTCTATAACATGGCTAGGATTGCAGTGGCTTCAGGTCTCAATTTGCAAGAGTTTTTGAGATTTACTGTGTTGCATACAGAACAGAAGAATTTTCACCGGGGGGGCCTTCATCAGAGGGAACCTCAAAGACCATGAACTTCGATGAGATTAAAAGGGTAGCCCTGAAGAAAATTGAAGCATTTGTGCTTTCTTTCTCTGTTCCACAAAAGTTTGCTGCTGCAATGGTGTCATCCGCCCCCAAAGCCCTTGGACAAGTTGCAGAAGCAGTGCATATACCAGAAGCAGGGCATCTGAGATGCAGGTTTTTTTCTTTCTTCACTTTTCCAATACCAATCTCTGAGATTCTCATTTAAAAACGGCTAAAATGGAATAGTTTAATTTAATAGAAACAATAAACACAACTCTGTTGTTGATTTTAATTTTATATGTGGGTTAAAAATGTCTACATGAAGACTTGGTATACCTAGTATTGTAATAATCATCTGCGAACAAACTTATGAATTGGGAGTGCGGAAGTCCAATCTTCCCTCGTGCTTGTTCTTGGATGCTTCAGTTGAATCCAGTATATATATGAAATATGTTTGTTACATTGCCGTGCCTTTGTGGCTGTCTTTGTTACTATTTTGAGGAGCTTAGGCTGTTTGGCCCTGGGTGAAAAGTGTGAATTTTCCTGATTGTGAAATCTTGATAAAACATCGGAGTACCATCAATAGATTGCATGATAAGCTTGCCAGTCAGTTTACAATATACATAAGTTAGACTCCTCACTGCTGATATTGTTCTGAATTCTTTGTGTTTCTATTTTTCAGTGCAGCTGAGATTGGAAGATTTGTTGCTATGTTGCGGAATCCTTCTTCTATACTCAAGGCTTGTTCTGCCTTTGCTCTTCTCCAGGTGAACATCTTTTCCTCTGCCTGCATGTGGAAGATGAATATGAAATGTTTCTGCAATTCAATGTGAATGGCAGACATTATCCATATAACACTTTTGTTCTGCATTTCAGTTTACAATCCCCGGAGGACGGCATACATTGCATCACGCAAACCTGTTGCGAAATGCAGGAGCACCACGAATCTTGCGCGCTGCAGCAGCAGCTACAGCCCCAATCGAAGCCAAAGTTTTTGCAAAAATCTTACTTTGCAATCTTGAACACCACCATTTGGAAGCTTTAAATTAGAGCTTCGAAATGGTTTCATTCTGAATCTCTACTACTTAATCCTTCAACTTCCAAATTCCTGCTCATGTTTCGTAAAGTACCATGGTGGTTATTTCCAATGCAGCCAGATATTCTCATGAGTTGTGGCATGGCCAACCCAAAATTACAATGGTTTAATGGGATGTGCTCTTGGATGCTTCCGGGGATGCAGGAGCAAAGGATGGCATGGTCACGTTTACTTGGCATAACTGGATGGTAGCAACCTCGCGTGCAGGGGATGCGTTGAGCATACATTCTCTATTGCAGTTTTGGATTTGACCATGTAGAGCCTGATTTTACATAAATCATGTGACGAAAACTAGATGTAAACATTCTCTATTTGAAACTTGTTGTGTAAGGTTTTAGGAAACAATGGAACTAATAAGTGATCGTCAATGGGTTCTAGTTGACTGGCAAGACCAAAATTTGCCGAATATTAGTGGTCTTTTGCTGTCGTCAGTTTTGTGTCTTTGCCGCCTGAAACGTAATCATCCACCCCCACCTTGACTTGCTTCTCTTTTTTCCACCTTGCGTGATTCTGCAAATGAATCTTGTGCTGTAACTTGTAGGCAACCATTTATAGTTTCTTAAGCAACAATGAATGCATGTATAATTCTAAACATAAATATAAAAACACTTATGTTATTTAATAGACCAGATTAAAGTCTTAAAAACTAAATATGAAACTCTGTTTTAAACTACCAAAGTTGGCATTTTGGTTGGTACTTTGCGCTATGCTAAGGTTATTATCCCATGAAATTCATCATAATATAGTTGTTTTGAACTTTTGTTTTTATAAGAAAAAGTTTTTCTATCGATGTATCTTTTGTTTATCCTAATTAATGCAATGGTTTTAATTGGAAGCATTGTTAAAAAAAATATATAATTGTTAAAGCAAGTTGAAAATAAATAAATTTAAATAGTATGTTTATGTTTTGTGTGATTGAAAGCCAGAATAATCATGAATATGATAAAGTCAAGTTCCAAATCTATTTAAACATTCTGATAATAAGCAAATGATTTCAATCTAGTTTTTATAAAAATATATATTACTAATATTATTATTTTCAGATAAAATACATAATAATTGAAAAAAATATTAAAATTAAAATTTATAATAGAATTTAAGAATCATATCAAAACTAAAAGTAAATGAATTTAATAAATGTTTTATGGGGTGTAAAAAAAATATAAAATAAGGCAAAAAAAACCAAACAAAGGGTCCGTCCCTATTTTTTTTAAGTGACAAATAACATGTTATTTATTATAATTTAGAAAATAGATGTGCTTTTAGCTCAAGAACATCCATGTTTGTCCCTTCATTGCATACCATGACGTAGAGCATTCGTTATGTATTTTAATTTTAAAACAAGTAGGGTGAGATAAATAAGTTTTTTACATAGAAATCCTAGTATTTTACTTTTCTTAATTAATTTAGAAATCCTGTGGATTTTATATTAGCTATATAACTTCAAATAAAAACTCAAACTCCTCTAAGGATCATGGCTTGGTATATATAGGGTCATCTAATCTATTTTTTAAAACATATTAATTATTTGAAGAACTGTTAATATTTGAAGCTTCTAAAACCCTGGTTTCTATTTTTTTCCTCATTATTCAGTGCTTCATATCCTCACCCTCTCCCCCACCCATGCAGTTCTGTCTGTGGGGAGTCAATGTGTCTGGCAATCTGGGCTTGCTTATCGAAACTGAGAAGGCATGACTGATTCGTACAAGTCTCATTGTGGGGCCTTTCCGAACAGAAAGAAGTGGATAACCCGTGAGAAAATGTGACAATAGATTATATAATTAAAAAACAATCATAAAATGGAGTGGCCAAGGGCCACAATGCTATTTCTGTCCCTCTCTGGGTGTCGTATTCCTAGTTGCTGGGAGTTGGCTAGCATCGAAGAAACTTATCTGCTAATTAATGGCATGTGACAGATTCTATTATTCTTCCTGTTTCTCTGTCAGGAAAAGGGTAAAATACTAGAGGTGGTGCCAGTGTTCTTCCCCTTATCTTCCCTGCATCGAGGTGAGATATTCTTTCGAGATGAACCTCAAAGTGTGTGATGAGTTAAACAGCTCGAAAAGTTGCAAAACCCCACCGATAGAAAACTCGGAATCTGTGCCATTTTGCAGCATTTTCCTTGGTGGGATCTGGTTAAGTAAAATCCCAGTCTTGGCTTAACCATTACTTGTATGGGGTTGGCTTATTTATCCCATAAAGTTGGGTGTAAGGGAGGCTAGAAACTACGCACGAGTTTCGCTCATCCTGTTATCATTCCATGGTAAATCCTGTCTAAATCCTGTGAATTTTAGACATGTCATAGGTTTCTCAAACTGTAAGAGATTGCGTATAGTTTAGCTTAAAGTTAAAGCGCACAGGTTCCACCAAAACAACAATTATGAAGCTCTTCTAACGTTTAGCAAAATAAAAACAAAATCGCTTCTAAGCATTCTCTAACTTCTATTTGTTGCTTGAGAAATAAATTTGGAACTTTTTGTTCCATTAAAGTCCATGAAACTTTGAAAGTAAAGTTAGTGGAAACTCATAATTTAATCATTCACCAAACAATAAAACTATAACTTGTAAATCTGCGTTAAAAAAACACACAAGTAATTCTATAGGAATTAGAGAATCATAAGTAACATCTTAATAGCAAAGCCAATCCTCCAAAAATCATAATAAATAATAAATTTTAAAGACCAGCAGAGTCAATTCTCAAAAAATAAAAATAACAAAGTCAAAGCAAAGTCGGTACTTTTTTGTAATTTCATAATGGGGTTTTGGAATTTTGTAAATAATTTTAAAATGGACAGGGGTGGGTCACAGGAAGAGTGGCTTTCAATTGTTTCCAGTAAACTTCTAGGGTAGGATCTTCACTGTTCTAGAGGCACTAAAACTTTTTATTATAGAATTTGAAATATTCAAAGTTTAATATATATATATATATTGTTAATATAAAAATATCTCCATATTCTTTAAAAACTGTTTTTTTAATTAAATTTTATATTTTTCAATACAAGTAATAATACTTGAGATAAATATCAATGAAAATCGCACCGACCGTAGGATTATAAAAAAAAACTTAACTTTTCTCTATAACTACCCTTTCCAGTTTCCCTGTCATCTGCCCGGGGTCCCTCGCCCTGCCCTTATTTATAGAGAATCGACATATAACGGAACACAACACGCTTAATTCTCTCTCTGCTGTCATTATTAAATGCATTTTTGAGTGAAGAGAGAAAAAAATCAAGAATTGGATCAATATATCATGGAGAACAGAGTTTGCTCAACAGAATCAGTAACCGGAAGCTGTGATGTCTGGAGTTGTCAAAAATCTGCCTCTGCTGATCATCTTGTCATTATGGTTCACGGTATACTTGGAAGGTATGGTCTTTTTCTTCCTATTAATCACCAATTATCATGTTTTGTTTATTTAATTTAGTGAATTTTTTTTACCTGGTGTCGGTTTAATTTTGTCGACCACGGGGGCAAATGTTAAAACTTTATTTGAAAAGATTTTGTTTTTGTTTTAATTGAATTTTTACCCTCAACCACTAAATTCGGAATTCAAGGTGTGGTTTAATTTTGTAAATTATGAGAACAAAATCTCAACTTTCTTTCAAGGTTTTCTTTCGAGTAAAACTGGATTTTTGGGCTTAATTATTGAATTAAGAATTCGATTAGTTATGCTTCTGTCTAATTGTGGGTGTATTTGAGTGATCAGTAAAGCAGATTGGAAGTTTGGAGCAGAGCAATTTGTTAGAACTTTACCTGATAAAGTATTTGTTCATTGTAAGTATCATTAGTTATGTTTTCGACATTAATAAGAAGCGAAATCCTTTCTCTCCTTTTGAATTTGGTATCTAAGTGGTAGTTGAGTGGAGTTTAAATCATTTTTTTTTGGTATCTTTTTTTTTTCTTACTCAAAATGGAATGCTTAGGTTGGTTTTACTTTCGTTGCAGGTAGTGAAAAAAATATGTTTAAGCTGACACTTGATGGTGTTGATGTGATGGGTGAGCGGTTGGCTGAGGAGGTATTGCAGTTTTTGGATTCATTGGGTGTACCTGTAGTTATTTACTAAATTTGGATGTATTCTTGTGCTGGATTATTGATGGAATATTTGAATTTCAGGTGCTCGAGGTGATTCAAAGAAAGCAGAATTTGCGGAAGATATCATTTGTTGCACATTCTGTGGGAGGATTAGTGGCCAGATATGCAATTGGAAGATTGTATAGACCACCCAAGAAAGAAAATGTAGAAGGTTTAACTGATGGTACAAATGAAGACGACTTAAAGGCTACAATAGGTGGCTTGGAGCCTGTGAACTTTATCACGGTTGCTACACCTCACCTTGGTTCAAGGGGAAATAAACAGGTAACATTTTTTGATCTCCTTGTGTCATTTTGATTGTCAAATTTGATCAACATCCACTCCAAAACATTGGAAAAGCAAATGACTAGGTTGCTTAAATGTTTTCGTAACAAAAAAAATATGGACTAAATCTGTGCATATCAATACCTTTGCTTGCTTTCCTGCCACTATCTGACTGCGAATGTTAATCATTTCTTGAACTAATCCTTATTAAATATAGATTAATCACACTTCTGTACTTCGTTGAGAAAATGTCTTCATTTGCAGGTTCCATTTCTTTTTGGTGTCCCTGCCTTTGAGAAAGCAGCTAGCCTCTTCATTCATTGGATATTTAAGAGAACAGGTCGACACCTTTTTCTTACTGACGATGATGAGAACAATACTCCATTGCTTAAACGCTTGATAGGAGATTATGGTGATTGTTTTTTCATGTATGCCTCTTACTCAACAGTTCTTTATGCAGATTTTTTCTTTTATAGTTTCCTGAGACGTTATTTTCATGATGTTCAAATATGCAATTAATAAGGGCACCTGACTAATTTTGTAGGTCGGCATTGAGTATATTCAAACGCCGGGTGGCATATTCGAATGTGGGCTGTGATCGTATCCTTTTTGTTCATTCAAAGTAGCTGTGAGTGATATGTAATCTGAAAACATGGCAGTCTCTATTCTTTGTTTCCTTGATGAAAATTGTTAGATATTGTGGGTTGGAGAACGTCGTCCATCAGGCGCAATTATGAATTGCCAAAGGTACATGTGCTTCCACTGTATGGTTTTCCTTTGGTTTATTGCCTGTTGGTTAGAACGTCCTGACTGAAATGTCATTTTATGTTTTAGTGGGAAGATCATGTGAATAAAGAATATCCACATATAGTGTACGAAGAACACTGCAAGGCCTGTGATGCTGAGCAGTCTGAGCTTATTTCGACAGCAGATGATGGTTTGGACAAGCTAGAAGGTATATTTTGAATTAAAAGATGCAGCCACTATGATCACCTTATTTGATTGGGTTTCATTTGTGCAGAGGAGCTAGTGATTGGTTTATCCCGTGTGTCATGGGAAAAAGTAGATGTTAGCTTCCATGCCAGCCGACAGAGGTTTGCTGCTCATAGTGTAATTCAGGTCTCTTTCTCCCTTATGCATGCATCCATTCATCCTCACCACAGTGTCATGTTTTTTGGTTATATGGTATGAAAATGCTAACCATCTCTTGGGAATAATAATGGTCTCGTCAGCGGTAATGTATGCAAGGGGAAAAAACGCCTTGGTAAATGAAAATTAACATAAAAAAAATTGTGTTTCTGAAGGAACCTAAAACCATTCTGTACATATGGCAGGTTAAAGATGAAATGATGCATATGGAAGGTGCAGATGTGATACAACATATAATCGATCATTTTCTTCTGTAAAAGCCATTGACTCCTGGATATAAGAACATTACAGCTGTCCTACATGGTAAATTACTAATGAGTATACGCTATATTGAAATCCTGGTTTCAGGACCATTCATCTGCACCTGAAAACTCATTCATCACAGGTTGAAGGTTGTCAACTATCGTGGTGATGGTGAATTCAGCAAAAATTACACGAACAATTTAATAGAGGTTTTGGTTTATTCCTTTATGTAATGTGCAAACATTTTTATGATCATCAATGAATGAAAAACAAAATGCTATATATTTAGCCCTTGTCATCGTTTTAATGCTTGTATGCATGTACACTGGCCGTGATTGCCAGATCCATAGTTGGAAGTCCAAACCAGGAAATGCGATTAATCGCCCATGGCATGCTTTATTTGAAGTTAACCTATGTATTTCTTTTGAGGTTTTGCGAATCTTTTTCCTCCTCCTCTATTACGTTGACACGTATAATGGGATCGAGAAATTATCTGAAGAGTGGTGGAAATGAATCTTTACCATCTTTGACAAATACATGGATGAAGAGATGGGTTGGCCCCGTTCATCATGTTGAGCTTTAGAAATGAGGGCAAAACCTAGACCAAAATATCTCAAAAAAATTATCGGTAGGGTAGGAACGGAGGAGAGGGCTTTTGTAATTTATAATGATCAAGTCTATGTTTGGTATTTTGATAGCTTAGGTTAGATTAAGTTGGTGTCTAGTTCTGTAATAAAGAGTATTTAAAAAAAATTATTATAAAATACATGAAGATTATTTTATTTTATTTTAATTTTAACACATGATATTAAAATTATTATTAAAATATATTTTTTAATACTTTTATTAAATAATACACGTCCAAAAATGAAAAACACCCACTAACAAATTAGAATTTAGTGATAGGTTTTACTGAGATATTAATTAAACAAACACTTAAAAATAATTAAGATAAGCTATCCAGTATCTAAACTACACATATTGACTCCCAAAATCCGCTATCGAGCCAATCAAAGAAAAACAAAAGAAAGAAAATGTGATGAATATTATCGCAAACCAACAGAAACTACACACGTGGCACGTAATTAAAACCCCAGGTAAATTTTCGGCACCTAATTGTTCCTCCCTCGCCGGAATAAACGCTCTCGGGAAGGAAGCTGATCTCTCTCTTCATTCTCTCCGTTTGAACGTTGGATCCCAATAGCAGCTGCTGCTGCTGCATTTATTATCATTGGAATCCCACAAATTTTCATTATTTCAATCGAATTCCAACCTTACTCTCAAATCCCCCTCCCCCCTACAAAACCAATCTTTTGGCGCCAAAATCACCCAGTCAGAGTCAGAGCTCTTAACGATGATGGTTTCGTCCTCGAAGCTATGCCTCACCTGATCGATTTCCCCCCTGATTTACCAGTAATCAATAATTATGTTTTTTTTCCAATTAATGATTTATTTACCTTTTACCTTTGCTCGTATCCAAATCCTTCGCAATACAGCCAAGCCCACGCGAATTTAAAGCACATGAATTCATTGATTATTTGAATGAATTTAAATTTCTATTCTTTTTTTAATTTTGAATCGGCAGGCAGACTTTTGGTGGACCGGAAGATGTAGTTGCAGAACATGTAAGCACATTGACTTGTCAATTTTTCTGCTGCAAACGACATGTCATTCAATCATTTCTCACTTTTGTTTTTAATAGATTGTTTTTCATAAAGATAGTTCCAGAGGTGTACATTTCCGGCGAGCCTGTCCGAGAGAGAAAGGTATTTTTTTTTTTGAATTTGTAAATTTAAATCTATTTATTTTATTCTTCTAAAAGCATCATTTTTTATAAGAATTATAGAGTACACGGGTGGGTTACGTGGTGCACGTGCTTCATCACTCGCATACAGGTGGGACCCACTATTAGGTCACACCATTTGGCGTAGCATGGATGTGAGTGAGAGAGTTGGGCATCAGGTGTGAAATTGTAGAAGCTGATTTTGTTGATTCAACTGGTGTGATGATATATGTACAGGTGTATTTTAAGCCTGAAGAAGTGCCTGCTTGCATAGTGACATGCGGGGGTTGATTGAATTTGCGGGGAGGTTATGGGGGTTCTTATCTGACATATACATAAGCGTGGTGGCACATGGTATGATGCAAGTGTATCACACCGGCATGCCTTTTCTTCTCTTCAATTTGTGTTTTTGGTACAATCTTACAAGGAAGTTGAGAAATGTGGTCTTGAAGTGGCAGTTGCTAGGATCCCCTAGATGATTGATAATGACATTGCGGTGAGTTTTTTTATTCATTCTATAATTTTATGCTTCAGAGCAAGGTTTGATTTTCAAGGCTTCGCACATTTTTTCAAATGTTTGTAGTTCGGAATTGGCGTGTTTGAGCTGAACTGTATTGAACCTTGAAAATGATGTAAATTGCATTGTTGTTTTAGGTGACAGACAAATCTTTTGGAATTGATACTGTTGTCGAAGAAGCTCAGAGAGCAACCAATGCTGCCAATGTGAAGATTGAAAGTGAGGGAAATGGAGTTGGAATTTTTAACCTTATGGGCAGATACAGTGGTAAACTTTTTGAACATAGTTAAATAGATGGCAATTTGATGACCATTGGATTGTCACTACATGTATTATTTCATTGCGTTTGAATCCTGCAGGTTTCTTTGAGATGTTTTCAACTTTGGCAAATTGAGACTGGGTAATACTTTTTTTACTAACCTTGTTTGCTGATCTTTCAAATATTTGGATCCAATTTCAATGTTGTTAGTGTCATATTTAATGATAACTTTGTGTTTTAACCTGGGCCTGAAAATTATGCCACATAGCAATCATGTTAGGTGGTAAATTGGTACAACCACCTAGTAGCTAATTTTAAATACATTTATGTTGCTGTACCCATCATTCTGTTTGAGACAGACCATTTCTTTCATTTTTGTTACTACATCTATTTACTTTGTTATTGTTTGCTGTTAGGGGATACTTTGTTATTGAATGGTGTTATTCCTTTCATACTTGTTGTTAGTATCTCATGTTGCAGGATCATTTAACAAAGGTTAAGAAGATGGAGATAATATGAAAGATATAGGTATCTCCATAATGATTATATTAGAATTTTATCTTTGGTATAACTAAGTGGTGCATGTGATGATTCTCGCTTCTGCTAAACACAATCTTAATTGCTGATAGAAATTGTTTTTAGTCTTTTGGGAAGGAAAAAAAAATGTGAACAACGTACTTGGCAGGCTTATCTATAGCTAACGAAAGGTTATGTTAAAAAACTTGTCCTAAAAATACTGACTGATTCGAGGCCAGATAAGAAAGGTTTGAATGGTGAGATTGTGTAATGTTCATTTTCATGGAGTTGGTTATCTTAGGATAAAGAATGAAGAAAGTATGTTTGAGAACCTTGTGAAAACTATCCCCTATACTGATGAAAGAGAAGAGGTCTATGTATCTGAATGTTAATATTTTCATATACAGATCCTACATGCACGAAATGAGCTATTCCAAGTAATGCATCATACAACATCTATTGCATCCTACTTGCACAGAGTGCTGTTCATGGGGCCATGGGTGGGTACACGGGATTCACAGTTGGTCCAGTAAATAGTACATGTTTAATATTCTGATTTTCATAAGTACTTCCTCTTCTCAATAAGTGTATATGAGGGCATCACCAGTGGCAAAAACCATTTAGAGGAGTCCAAATTGTTAATACGGTATTTTGAAAAATATAAATATATTTTCTTCTTCTTCTTGTATTCACTCTAATGGGAAAAAAACCACTTTAGCAAACAATTTGTATCTTAATATATTTGATATTAATACTTTTGGCTCTTCGAGAAAAGGCATTGAGAAATGTTGTGGATAAATATATTTTTTTAATGTTTTTGGCTCTTTAGATAGCTACGGAGGAATGATTTCTCATTGACAGGAAAGGGGATTTTGGCTCTTCATTTGGCTATCCCATTGTAACAGCAAAACCAGGAGATAAAAGCTAAATTGCTTTCTCTTTTTCTTCTCTCTCTCTCTCGCTCTCTCTTCTGGTTCTTTTGGCTTTTCCATGGAGATGCCCTGACTAACATGACTTTCTATGATTACAATTTTCACTTTGCTGGTTTAGCTTTTTTTTTTAAATATAGACTTGGTTCTTATATTTGTAATTTTACAAGTTGAATGTTGAAGTGTTAATCAATCTGTCAAAAACTTGTGAGAAGACTTTATATATTATGCATTTAACCAGGAAAAGCTAAATTCTCATTAATTTGGTTTGGCTAATAACATTAACTTACCTGTAAGTGAGTAGTGGATTAAATTCCTGTCATTATATGTCCCAAGTGATTTAGTCTCAGAGGAGGAATAATAAATACAAGATGGGTAGGAATAAATTCTACTGCTAGGAATGCAAAACTAATTTGGGGTGCTGCTGCAGCCCTATCACAAATGAAAACTAGTACTTTCCCTTGCTCCGTTGTCAGTCACTTGTACTTGCAGTTTACACAAAAGCATTATATAGTTTCTTTGCACCAGAGTGCAGAAGCTGTTCTATTTGCCAAGCTGCCTCCTGCTGATACAGACAAAGCAGAATATGATTAACTGTTAGTGGCCGTTTATTATTGTTCAATGCTGGGCTAACCTTGTAGTTGCCTTGTAAATTGGCTGTTCCTGTTAGTCTTCTGAAGTAGTGAGAGTTCAGTTTTAAGCAGTTATTGAACTCCAAAAACGCACAACAATTATTTTCAATCAGTAGCAGTGTAGATCTTGGAGCTTGTGGAAGCAATTATAAATTCTATAACGAATGCAATACAATTTTGTGATGCAAAATCGACTCAACTGTTGTCATATTGCAGAGACTGACAGAGAGGCACAAAACACAGTGAACTTAACCGAGGATATGGGCCAGACTGCTTGCTTCTACAAGTCAGCCTTGTTTCTTGAATTTCAATGAGACAATGCAAGAAACAGTTGATAGAGAAACTGTTGATCATATCCACAACCTGAAGATCAGTTCTGATTAGATTTTATGACTCTGAGCAAAAATCCAAACAAGTCATTGCCATCTCTTGTTCTTACCACAATGGTGAAAGCTCTCAAATATTCCAATCCTGAGGAATCCAAGAACATGCCACAGATGTAAATTCACCACTGCTTTTAATCAAGTAGCAATATTATTTGGTGGCTGCCATTCATGATGATTCTTACATTATAGAAAACACTTTAGGTTCTATCTTTTAAAAGAGTATGGTGTTTTAGGACAACACTGTCTGTTTCTCAATGACTTGCCATCAAATTTACTAAATTCAAATGACATCAATGTACATTTATAGTGAATTAATGAATATTGTTTTACGCTTACACCTTGTTCGTGTTCAGGTCGTTTAGCTGGTCAACTCTCTATGTGCAATGAATTGATGATGATATAACTTCCGTAAGACTGGTTCGACAGTTTCTCTGATTGGTTACATGTCTGGTTTGCTTGGCAAGTAATTTACGCGCATCTCTTATGAAAAAATCTCTAAATTAGAGTTTGTTTCTCTGACAGAGAAGTCATCTAGAGCCGGTGGTCCTTTACTCCATTGCTCTGAAGCCAAACTCCAAATTCTAAAACAGACAGCTCTAATAAATCCAATGATGATGAGATCATCTGGATGAGAGCTGACGAGGATGACGATCATAGGACATGTAGTATCTTTTGTCTCGTATATAAAGTTGCAAGTTGCTCGCTATGCCTTTCATTTATGCCTTTCATTTACAACTGGTTATGTACTAGTTGCTCATGTGGCTCATTGTGTATGGTCAAACTCGAATTTGGGGAGCAAAACTTTGGGTGCTAGATTTAAATCCGGACCCCTCTTTGCAAGTTGCTCATAAACATGACAGGAATGGCCAATTACAAACTTGTTGTGAGAGCTAAGTTCCAAAACTTTGGCAACTCTTGGTACACATGGTTATGCATGAATCTGCATATAAAAGATGTGGACCCTAGTTTTTACTCCAAGTTGACTTGAGGTTCAGTTAGCCTACCTTGGTTTCGTTTCCAGCTATTTGTAAATGTCAAGACTCGAGATCAGTACTTTTTTTTGGTTGATTTGTTTGTCTGGAGGGTTCTTACCATTTAACATCTCCAAACATCTCCTTGGAGGAGGCGTGGTTACTAATTGTAATGTGTCTATGCCACAGAAGATTAGATATGAGCAAACTCGAAAGAGTCTAGTAATCATCATCTTCCCTTGAGGTAGCTGCAGGTTTCAGGTCTTTGCTATACCCGACCCCTTCAGGTCACTTTCTCGACAAGAGTCAAATGGGCTGATGAATCGTACCCATTAAAGCCGTAGACCATGGTAAACTCAGAAGGCTTCCAAATTCCAACAGGGAGACTTAAATTCCGCCAGCAAGTTGCACATAATTAACCTCTTAAGTGGTTTCTATGAGAGCCGACATAATATTTTGAGCAGATTTATGGTCATTTGTTATGACTTGAGATGAGGAAAAATATCTACCCAATTATGGTTCTAGTATCTAACCTCTTCTTAGGATTACCGTTTGGGTGGATATATTTTCTAAATACAACAGTAACAGACATTATTATCACTTGTGAGAAAGTCTCCTAGTCAATTTATGAGAGTAATGTTTGGAGTGACGTTTAGGAATTTAAGCAGGGAAGTCTTTCAAAAGAGGGGTACTGCTTAGTGATGACGGTGTTATTAGAATTGACAACACATGTTGCAATAGTTTCCAGGCCAAGTCAGGGAACGAAAATCGTAATAAGAAGATAGAGATGAAGGGAAGAGGTTAGAAGTCAAGATTCAATAAGTATGGCAGCCATGGATTGAATTTATTTTTATTTTTGTGACAAAATTCCCTTTATTCATGATACTACCAATATTTACATTTCAACATTCCTGACATTATCCTGATCACATTACACAAACATACCACACACTAAACCTGAGGAGAATTTCATTGGTGGATGAAGTTTTTATTCGCTTTTTTCAGTCCGAGACCAAGCAGCTAATCGGGTGTTTTTTTTTCTATGATGAACTTGGTCCATCTTTGTTTTTTAATACAAAGATGAAGGCCTTCCAACGTAGTTTGTATGCGGGGCCCTATTCGAACATTGCCTACTAATCTACTGACACGTAAGCAAAACTGGTTTTCGAGATAACGGTGACAGTTGCTCCTCATCAGAAACGCCCTCCGCTTCCTCTCCACTCCACCCTGCATTCCAGTTTTCCGGCGAGACATCAACAGATTCTGGCAGCACCTCTTCTCTCTTCACCCTTCTCTTCTTCCTGCCTGTGGCCGGAGGCGGGCTGGATAGTCCAGCCTCCAAAGGAAAATTCAGGATAGCCTTCCTGCCCCTCATTTTGAATGCAGCACAATCATAAGCTTTTGCAGCATCGATATCACTGTCAAAAGTACCTAACCAAACCCGACTACCCTTCCTAGTTGGGTCACGGATCTCTGCCGCAAACTTTCCCCACGGCCTTCTTCGGACCCCTCTGTAATGCCTTGTTGTCTCATCTATATCTGTCATCTTTACGAGTTCAGGTGGTGGGGACTGATTACTTGAATCTGAAAACATGGGTTCAGGAGGTGTCAAATCTATGATTTCGGATTTTATTTCAAACCTACAGGTTTCTTGGGTACAGTAACTTTGGTCTGATATTGGGGAGTTGGATTCAGACCCAGATAAGGAGTTCTCCAGCTTGACATATATACTGGCTACACTGGACTCAAGATTATTGATGAACTCATCTGTGGAGGTGAAGTCTCCAAGAAGATGCTGTCTTATGAGTTCTAATGTGGAGGATTCTTCAGGGGTTGCCATTTTTTAAATAGAAAAAATGAGCCCCAAAGGTGGATGTCTGGGTGGGTAGTCAAATAATTTTTTTATATACAGGGAGTATATTCAAGTTGCAACGTTTGCTCTGAAAAATCAACATCAAATGGGTCTCCCTGAATTTATTAGATTCAACAAGCTTACAGCATATATAGCATCATCGTACATGGTATTTTCCCAGTTTTGGAGCTGGATTTGGGTCATCTTATCCAAACCTCATTAATGGCGATAAATTGAGGGTTGGAGTGGATTTCAAGACCATCGAGTTTTGGTGCTGTGTGCGCGCCACAATAAGCACGACTTGTGCTTGTGCTTGGCATCTACTGTGCATGTTGTGTGTTGACATCTTGAATTATTAGGGGGCAGATCTTGCAACTAGCCTGGGTTTGTTATAGTAGGTCCCAGTATGAACTGAGCTCATCAAAGGTCTCTCACATCATTTCATCTCTGTGAGCCCCCGCCCATTTTCATGTAAAGTGACCAGATGCATGGCTGTGAAAAAGCTGTTCTGAAAATGGTATCCGTATGATATACATCATCTATCTGGTTGACATAGCCATTTATGAGCCTGCACAACTTAGGTCTGTTTACAAGTCTTGAAATCTTTTATCAGCCTAGTTACTGAGTCCTGGACATGCAAATTATTTAAGGCAATTATCCATAAGAACAGTTAAAAGTAACTTTCCAGAATTGTCCCATATTGAGCTCCAACTAACCCCACTCAGATATCCATCCACCGGTGAAATCCTTACAAAAACAGGTTAAACAAGGAAAAGAGACTGCACATCTGTGATTGTTTTAAAACCCCCAAATTAGGATGGACAGGGAGATGATTGTTTTAGAGTTTGGTCTCCTCTACCATGAACATAAAATCTCAAATTAACGTCCAAAATCTCTTGAATCCCATATCAGAATTACCATTAAAATCTAGATCTATAAATCGTAAAAGATTTGAATCTTAAATCACAAATCATGTTCAAGAAAGGGGTTGGTGCTGTTGACTCCTCTCCTCTTTTATACGATACAATAAATTATTTTTTTTATAGATTTGAGCGGTGTTTTGGTAGAAATAAAAGGGATTTGTTATTTTCAACTACTCCTTTACCCTTCCTACCTCTTTTATTGCCTCTCCATTCCTTCATCACATCGATCTATTCTCTCTATCCATTGAATCCTCCATTGCCATTGAACCCAACTGCCCCAACATCCCCTTCATTTCACTAGTAGCGATAACAACGAGCACCACAACCACTCTTGCTGACAATGGCAGCAAGAACAACCAGTGATAATCTTGCTCTCTTTTTTTTTTGTGTTATAAAAAAATATAAATTATATTTTAGAGTTTTATCTAATAGCTTAAATTTTTAAATGAAATAGTTCTTTAACATGATATCAGAGTTTTATTAACTCAGCGATCACAAATTCAAATCTCATCACCCTCATTTTATTTTATAAAAATCAAATATAAAATAGTGTAAACTTATATTAGTTTCAAACTCAAAAAATTTTTATTTAAAGAAATATACTAGAAAAAAAAATATAAATCATATTCTAAAATATTATCTAAGAATTTAATTTTTTATTTGAGATAATTCTTTAACCTTTTATATTTCTTCACTGCCATCAACCCTGGCTAGTTCCTCATTCTTCCTCTTCTCTAAGACCGGTCACAAGGTGGGTTCAAACATCGACACTAACAACTTTTAGTAGCTTTTCAATCATAAAATCTAACGCAAGATGGTCAGACAACATTCACCAAAGCTTCCGTACTGCCTGCTTCGATCGATCTTCGGACAAGAAATACATCTCCAACATTAGAGTTGTGCGGAGTTTGCTAGTTGGTAGTGAAGGAGGCTTTTGTGAACGTAATTTTTTAATGTGATTGATCGACCTTCTGAAAATTAGCTTGATTAAGATGGGTTAGTTTAGGTTTATGATTTAAGTTAGAAAAAATTAACAATAAAAGTCCATTTCATTGAATAAATGCAATCAAGGAACAAATACGATCTTACAAAACTTATCTTCAACAAACGTTAGGTATATATATACATAAATATAGAAACTTCCTCGTCTCCACGTCATCTGTGACACTTTTCGGCCGGCAGATGTTTCCTAATTTAGTAAGCAGCCACCCAACCGACATGTCGACCCTCTCTCCTTCAGACGACCATGAGCCTTGAGTATCCAAATGAAGGATGTGGAGATAACGGCGATAATGGTGGCACACTAAATATCCCCGTGACTTCACCATCCCAAAACCCCTTCCAACTTGACGGCGTTAATGGTTCGGAAGCCACAGCTTTGACCTCACTTTCCGGTGAAGAAGTTTCCCTCTTCGCCACCTTATTAGTGATAGGACTAGTACTTTCCACGCAACTCGCTATTCCTTCAACCTTTCTTTTTTTGCAAGAGGTTTCCAGTAACTGTTCAGGCTGTTGAGAATTTAACTTGCCAGCTTCAAGAGGGAAATTCAAGATCGCTTTACTTCCTCTTAACCTGAAAGCAGCACAATCATAAGCTTTTGCAGCTTCAATGGCAGTATCAAATGTTCCAAGCCAAACACGAGCTCCCTTTCTGTTAGGGTCACGGATCTCCGCTGCATATTTTCCCCAAGGCCTACGCCTAACACCCCTGTAATGCCTTTCTTGTTCACTGGACATATCTGCCTTGTTCACCGCTGGCTGCGCTACTTGTGGGGTCATGTTCAAGGTTGCTGGTGGAGGTATGGCTATGTCCTTGATCATGGATGGTTTTCTCTGGCTTAGAGAAGTTGAAGACTTTGGAGATGATTGAGGCTTGGATTCAATGCTAGATTGAGTTTGCAGCTTGAATTGTGGTTGATCGAAGGGACCAAATTCTGTCGATTCAGTCTTGATGCAGTAGTCATCAGTAGAGCTGGTGGTGGAGGTGCTGCAAAGATCATCAAGATCGGAGATGAAACTGTCCATGGAAGCAAAGTCAGTCAGGAGGTGTTGCCTAATGAGTTCCAAAGTTGAAGCTTCATCAAAAGATGCCATTACAATTGAGGGAGGGGTGGTTTGTCTTCTTTTCTTTTCTTTTCTAATTGGCTTCTTCTCAAGAGAAGAAAAAAAAAGATGAGAGTGAGTTGCAAAACGAAGATTGGGATTTAAAGAAGAGGAGAGAAGGGAAGGTTTGAATATTTTGAGTGGAAATGAGGGAGTGACTAGTGTATATATATATATAAAAAGGTTAGAAATTTCAGAAGCAAGAAAGATAGAGAGAAGGGGGCTTCATAGGAGTTTCCTGGGTAGCCAGAGGAAGCATCGTATTATCCAAAGCTGAATTTAGGCTAGTGGGTCTCGCTAATCCTTTTGTCTTGTATAGTATTTACCAGTGGTGGTGGTCCGAGCCTTTTCATGAGCCGCCCTGTTTCCTGGCTGCTTCGGACCACAATCTTTAAAGCAATTAGATTGTTTCTGCCTTCCCTAGCTAGGTAAAAATTAATGAGGTTTACTGCTATAATTATGGATTTTCCCATCACAACTTGGCAGATAAATCAAACATTTACTTGTAGGGTTTTTTTTTCCTTGCAAGAAAATCGATGTTCTCCTACAAAGAGAGAGTTTTTTATCCTACTAAAAATAACACTTTAAATTTGAACAAAAACATAATGATGATATGATATAATATAAAAAATAAATATTTATTTACACGCCACGACCATGTATTTCTTTGAGAGTATAGTTAGAGTTGTTTTTCATAGTGTTTTTCATTTAAAAGTGCATCAAGATGATTTTATTTTATTTTTAAAAAAAATTATTTTTAATATCAACACATAAAAACTATCTAAAAACACTAAAAAAATTAATTTAAAATAACCCCCCCCCCCAAAAAAAAAAAAAGCGTTGAAAACCCTATATAGAATGAGAAAAATAGATATATGCGCTATTAATGTTATCCAAGTCCCATTGACATTTTTGGATCGTTGAGCAAATTAACATCAGCTAAGATGATAATAATAATATAAAAAAAAAAGAGTTTATTGACACGTGAGAGTGGACTATAAGAATCTTCTATGGTTTTGAAAACTTGGAAGGTAGGTTTGGATAATTGAAATTAATTAAAATCACATGAGAGATTTACAATTTCAAGATAACAACATGGCTAACCCTCGAAATTCTATATTCAATCAAGCTAGGTAGTAGATCATGGATACATCTATTCATTTCATTCATTGATCGTGGACGCACATGCAAGAATCCCTTTTTCTATTTCTTTTTTATATATATATATAATTAAAAAATAAACAGTTATTTTTTTCAAGATCAACTCATTGACTCTTTGACGACAATGTTTCAAGATTGTTTCAATATTGTATTTGAAGAAAATAAATAAATAAATAAACTCAGAGAATTTGACACGTGGTGTGATCACTAGAAGAGCAAGAAAAGTCTTCTTTCTAACTTAACGGCCAAGTGAAAATATTGGCAAGCAAACTACAAATGGCATATTTCACGTTTTCCTTTGTTTCATGGAAGACGCAACCAAGTTTCCTCACAAATAATATAATTTTCTGCTCTGTATTTCTCCATCAGCTACCTCATTCGACCTTCCTGGGTCCTTCTAGTTTGGGGGGCTTGTCTGTTCTTAGAATGCATCCATGTATCATTCCATTTTCCCATTGAATTTTTACAGTGTGTTGTTTGTTTTTTAAAGTATTTTTATTTAAAAATATATTAAAATAATATTTACAAAAAATATTTTTAATATTAGTATATAAAAACAATCTAATAAAGCTTGTAAAAATTTAATTTTAAAACGTGCATCCATCAAAGACTACGTGCTTGTTTGGCCGCAGTTGGTTTTTTTTTTTTCATTTTAAATTAATATATTTTAGTGTTTTTAAATCATTTTAATGTGTTGATGTCAAAAATAATTTTTAAAAAATAAAAAAAATTATTTTAATATATTTCAACACGAAAAATATTTTAAAACATAACTATAACCACACTCCCAAACACCCTCTAAATCAATGAGCCGATGATTCAATGGCACGGTGGTATGCCCTGAGAGCGCATTTTAAAAAAATTCCGATGACTATTCCCATTGAAAGAAAGAAAGAAAGAAATAATAAATTGCTGGAGCTCGATATGATAAATAGTACTGTACATTTCTGATCTATGATCCATAGAGTTGGTATACCAGTGGTTTATTAGTTAGGAAATTATATATTAATTGACAATAATTCATAAAAATATCTACAATCATGGCTAAAATAATATTATTATTAGAGAATAATATAAATTATATTTTAAGATCTCATCTAATAGTTTAAAATTTTATAGGTGAGTTGGTTCCTTAACTTGGGATAAAAATCTTGTTGACTCAGTGGTTACAAGTTCGAATCATATTATTTTTATTTTATTTGATAAAAATCAAGTATAAGGTAGTATAAGCGTATATAAGTTTCAAGTACATAGAACTTTATTTTAGAGAATATGTTAGAGAATAATATAAATTATTTTTTAAGATCTTATTTATTTATTTAAATTTATAAATGAATTGATTAGTTGATAAATATGATTATTTTCAGAGCAAAGACTTCGTATATTCACACCATGGCACCAGAAAATTGAAAACAGAAGTTGATCATATTAAACCAAGACTCTCAAGACCAGATTCAAAAACCGTGCGGTTTGAATGTTGACTTTTTGTTCAACTGTAGAGAGCAAGACTTTTCAACCCTGCAATTATTTCTGCAAGGCTAAGCAACCGAACTCGCTTCGCATGAAGCTGTCCTCATCCACCACTTGCCGATCTTTCAAGTCCCTCCCGCATCAACTTGCTAGCAAGTTGGTGTTCAATTGTGCCCCGTGGTGTGGACCCTAGTGGTTCAGACACTGAACCTCGACGCGCGCGCGTGCTCCGATATAATTTTGACGGTTGCTTTTCAAAAAACAATTCTAAATTAATTAAAATAATAATTTTATTTATTTTTAAAAAATTATTTATGGCATTACGAGAGCATAAAAAAAATAAAAAAAAATCTATTTTTTTTCAAAAAAAATAAAAACAAATTAATCATATTGTTTTTTTCTTGATATACAGCTGTTATTATTTGTCCGGACTGATAGTGGTTTCATTAACCATAGACTATGACCCTGCGCTCCTTCTATGTCTGCTATGAATGTGGTTGCTTAACGTAAGAGAAGATGTTTGATGGTGACGGGGTTGACATTGTTGGGGTGTGTGCAGTGTCGTTCAGCTGTCATTCAATGGCCCAGTTTGTCTTTTCAGCCCAACCACTCCTTAACTTTGAAGCCCATGACATGGCTGGAATCACGCCTTATATTTCTGTAGAAATAAGATCGTTTCACCGTTATTTAAAACCTCTTTTATGGTTTGAAAAGCAATTTAAACCAAATTTATAATTAATTTAAATTATAAGTTTTCATTTATTTGTTGATGTACTTTAGAGCTATCCCATCAAAAAATAATCTCATCAACACTCTTCTCTCTCGCTCTACCCCGCATATATTTGGAATAAGTTTTCAAAACGAGAATAAGTTGAAAACAAATATTTTTTTCATTAAATTAATTATATATATTTTTAAAAATATTCCGATCAAAAAAATTAAATTGCAAATCAAGTCAATTAAATATGCTTAAGGAATTAAATATATTATTTTGACACTGCGTTTCAAAAATATTTTTCAGAAAAATTGAATTTATTTTATTTTTAATTTTTTTGTGTGTATTTTTAGATTATTTTTTATATAATGATTTCAAAAAATAATTTTTAAAAATAAAAAAAAAAATATATCATTCTGATATATTTCTAAACAAAAAATATTTCTAAAAACAATATTAATCACACTCCAGAACAAAAACCAAATCAATTACAGTATAGAATCGGTTTTGAAAGTGCATGGATAATTCCAGTCCTCTAAAGAAAAACATTTTTTTAGGAGAAACCATCTATACCCATAATTTCAGACTTGAACATCTCAAATCTATAATTTATATTTAACTCAAAATGACATGAACAGAATATTTTTATAAATGATTTCATGTTTTAACATTTTGCATTAGATTAATTAAATTAAATTTCTATAGGTTTCGTGCGCAGCAGAACTTGATTAATTAGTTGAGAAGTGTCCATTGTGGGAGTCGGCAAGACTTATTGAATTGAATATTATTATCGACATAACATATAAAAATAAAACGTGGTACTAGCTACATTCTACAAAATGACAAAAAAAAAAAAAATGACCGTAAAATTATGCTTTTGCTATTTGAAGAAATTTTTGTTTGTGTTGGTTTGAGGGAGGTTTTGTCTTTTTCAATGTCCAATTAATTATTAAAAAATGATTAAGAGTTATGTTTATCTTTCTATTTTTTTTCATAACAATAAAAAATACTTATTTATCTTTACACTAAAATAAAATAAAAAATTCATAATTTTTTTATTTATCAAGATTTTGATCTAATAATATGGATCATGAGTCTTAAAAGTTGATATGATTAGAAATTTTATCATACTGCCTTATTTAAAAAAAATATCAATTTTATGACTTAAATCATGAATTTTGTAGTTTTTATGGATAGTTTTTTTTTATATACGAAAGCTTTATTTTATTAAAAAAGTGTTTATTTTAAAATAATATTTTTAATATATCCATCCTCACGTGGTGTTATTATTATTATTAGTTTCATGTATTTCTATTTCTATTATATTTTATTAATTTTAATAGACATGGTCAAAGTACCGCCCGAAACATAGCCCTGGTAAAGTATCTAGTTTAGGTTTCATTCAAGATCAATGCATAGTTGTGTCGCAGCAGAGTTTAACTTCAAACTTTGCGGCTTTCAACTCAAGCCATCATTCTCTACACAGCACAAACTGCAACCGTACGGTGCTGTATATTTTATACACTGAGACCAAAACAGTAAGCCGAGAGAATTCTGAGGCTAACACCATGACCATATTATTATTATTATTAATAATAATAATAATAATAATAATAATATACACTGCAATTTCAACTGTTTGAATAATTGAACATGAATCGCATCTTGCTGTTGCTAGCTTGTTAATTGTTTTTGGATTTTAGCTTGTTATTATCATTGTACTGATCCATGCATGGAACCCCGTAGGGTCTCAATTTCCAACTTGATTTCATAAAGAGAACTTTGACAATAAAGATTTCTTGAGGATTATTAAACCTAAGGGGTGTTCGGTGTTATTGGATAAAGATGGGTTGGATATAACAAAAATTGAAATTGTGTTCAATTGAAAAGGTCTACCCAAAGTATTGATTGTAATATTCTTCATATAAAATATATTTTTCTAATAATAAATTAAAATCTGTGGCCAAGATCTCCCTCCCCTCTTTAAGTTAAAATCCCAAACCTAACACATTCTTTCCATCTCCAGAAACCTGAAATTAATTAAATCTCGTCATTGACAGCCTTGCCTTCTCCCTTTCTTCCCATTCCCTTCCTGCCATGCTCGCCACCAACACCGGCTCTTTCCTCTCATCTCCGACACTATGGATCGTCGAGGTTCTGGAATGATGATTTTTGTTGGATTAATCAGTGAATTATGGGTTGCAATACTCTGGGTTTCAATGATTAGTGGGTTTGTTGAGGGATTGAATCGTTAACCTGAACGCGATTTCAAAGAAGGGAATTTGTATTTTGTTGTTTCTTCTAGGGTTTTTTATTATTATTATTGTTTTTTATTTGTTTAACTTTTCCTGGAGTTTGAGTTGGCATAGATTAATTATTGGGTTTTTGAATTCACGTATATATTTTTAAAATTAGCAATACAATCTCATAAAAAAGATAAATATAGTGGGAATTTGATTTCCCCAATCTTAATACATCATTACTAGCTGGTTAATTATAACAACAACGTTTTAACCAATACAAAAAACTATGGTTTTTGCTGAAATAAAATAATACTAATACTTATTTTCTAAAAAAATATTTATCTATTATATTAACAATAAATAAATAAAATATATATATTATAATTTACACCTCAAATACTAGATAATATACAAGTATTACTGTATCTAAGTAAGCATAAAATATAATAAATTATCACATTGAATCCAGATCATACAAGAAATAGGATAGTTATTTACCTGATTTAACTTTATTCAGTCTAATCAATTAATGCTCCCCCCCCCACCAAACTAGCTAAAAATATCCACTGCCGATTTAACATCATGACATAGAATTTCAAGCTTATGGGCGTCATGTTCTACGATAGACAATTTTAGAGCCGACAGGACTTATTCTGTATGTTTTTTTGTTGTTGTCATGTTATGGATATACATTGAAATAAAATCACGCCCTTGATCTACCGTTTATTAATTCTTTTTAAAAACATTTATACTCAATTCTCAACATTTAACAACGGTTGAGATATAAGGTTATTTTGACGTCATAGATTATCTGTTGTGTTTTATGACCGTGCTTTTCTTGTGAATTGTCCTGTTGAAGAAAACATTATACATTATACAATCATCACTAAATTATGTCGGCTTTTATGATGTTACCTTTGACTTTGTGATCTGGTTAGATGTAAAAAAGCAAACCCACTAGCAAGCACATTATTTTATATTTTGATTTAGTTTGCATTTTGAAAGTATTTAGTTAATATCTAATATTAAAAAATGAAATTATTGGGGATAAATAATAATATTTATTATACTTCATGTCTTAAAATCACAAAAACTCACTATAAATATAGAAATATTATTTAACAGACCATATTATTTGATGGTTGTATACTTATTTCCTTAACTAGATATATTTTGTATCACTTATCATTAGAACACCAATCAAATGAAGCTTATATAATCTCAATGATACGACATCATGGCATATAGTAAGAGTAAAATCTAGGGTTTTAAAATCTCTAAAATTCTATGATCCTGACCGTAAATAAAAAAAAACTAGAGTTTTGAAACCCTAGGATTACAACTCTGAATATAATATATAGACTCAAAAAATATTTAATTTAGTCATTTTCAATTGAAAAAATAGCCTACTTAAATACAGGAAAAACACTCTAATTAGAAAAGAATATAATTAAACTAAAAGTCATAATCTAAAGAGACAAAATAATAACAATTACATTAAGAATTCTAATTCAAATAATAATAATAAAATCAAATACAACAATGAAAATTAAAAAAAAATCTATAAGCAAAAGTTTATAGATTGTATTTGGAGGCCTTTTCGATCTCCGATGACTATGAAATTTTATATATTTCATGCACATGTTGATCTCATTTCATGCAGCAATGAGAATTTTTTATTTTAATCTTACGTCAAGAAAGAAATTAGAGGAAGGAGAATATGTATACTAGCTTCGTTATAACTAAAGAATAATTATAATGATAGTTGTTTTTTATTTTAATTTTTCGAGGTTTTTATTATAAATCATAATATCTGCCATGTTAATGACAGCCACACAAAACATGTGGAACCAAATTTTCCGTTAAGGATAGCAACATGGTACCCTGTAGTTGTCGGTTGCTAATAGGATTGGCCTCTTCGCTCTTATCCTCAGCGAGTGATGGAATCATGGCAAGGAGCGGTGCATCCGTACGACGTCCCTGTCATGCCCTGTCCCGTGGCCTCTCATTCGATGGCTTTTACAAGTTACTTTCTTTTTTTAGATAGAACAAGTTGCCAATTGTATGAGATGAACGACAAGACTTCCATGTGCTGCCAAATTGTGTGGTAAGATCCTACTCGGGCATTTCGGTAAAGCACGCTCTCTCTCTCCCCTTTTCTTTTTCTACCCCACAGGCCACATCACCAGTAAATTATGCTGCGTTAATATGTAATTGTCCTTGAAGAAAATATAATAGGTGCTTTTATGAATTAATATTATTGATTTATTGGGGCAGAAAAAAATAATATTATTACCAGCAATTTTATTAAATTTATCTTATCTGATTGGTCGGTCTGTATAAAATAAGCAGGTCTCGAAATTCTTAATAATAAAACTAGATTTTCAATGTCATGTGAGATTAATATAAGCTGAATGTCATGGCTATCGTACTAGATTTAAATAATGTTGGTAAGTGTGGCTGAGTTTATTTTTTAAAGAGTTTTTTATATAGAAATATAAGAATATTTTAAAAATTATTTTTAACATTATCATGTTTAAAAATATTAAAAATCAAAAATCAAAATTTTTAAAACACAACATCAATAATGTTATTAAACTTGAATCGGACAAATCTCGAAACTATGTTGTCTCTTGAATACAGTCGGGGGAGGGGGCGAGGTTCCGTTTCTGCCTCTTGAATCCAGCTCAGGAGTTGAAATACGCAAGAGGCACCCCCTACCAGATAACCCCCTGTAATGTAAGCAAAAATCTCACCTAATTAATGCTACCCTATGTATTTTATTTATTTATTTATTGATAAACTATACCTCTCAAAGATAAGAAACGGACAATATCGGGCACTTGCTTAGCTCTCTTCGATAGTAAAAAAGCATTGGCCATAAATAAAAATAAACTCATATTAAAACTATAGAAATTCTACACGCGCTCGTGTTCTAATTATCAATTTGTTGATCTTTCTTTTGTAAGGATGTGGTTTTGATTTTTTATAATTTTTTTTTTTTTTTTTGAGTTGATGGGAGTGGATGCATAACTCGAACCTAGTCCCGGGCCCACCCTTCTTTCAGATTTTATAACTATGCTGCGATTTAGCTTTATGATCCAGATGGATGCAGATTAACGGACCGACACAATAGTTGTTACAAGATGCACTTACTGACAGATCCAGCAATCAGACAAAACCACGGATGGAGAGGCATGTTCTCGTTTTATTTTTATTTTATTTAACGGCCATCCTATTTTTGGGCATTTTTGTGCAACAATATAAATTCTTTTAAATTTCGGTGTTATAGTTTTTATCCATATTTGAACTTACGCTTTAGCTGGTTTGCTCATGGGTTTTTTTTCTTCACATTTTGAATTGAAAATAATAATATAATAAGAAGAACCTGTTTATTTATCATTGGAAACAAATCAGAAAAAAAGAGGGATTAATACGTCACCCGGAATTACAAAATATATCAGTAATTTAATTCCCGCTTTTGCTTTAACAATTTCCATGTTCTTCCTTGTGAAGCTCATTTCATGATACTTCTTGTGTGAAACTTTTATGTGGACACAGCACCTCCACGTCACCCACAGATATTAGTTTTGCAAAATGCCGTCTCTCATCTCATGGGTAGTGGCGAATGGGTGACATGGGCAGGTGATATCACACCCCCACATTATCGAGTATCTACCATGGGACAACAACCCAGCTCGACTTGCCCACTTGTGCATTGAAATTTCATACATATATATATTAAAAAAATAAAAATAAAAAGGGGATTGTCACATAGGCACTAGCAATAAAATATTAAAAATAAAATGTGAAAAATATCATCACCAACTTGTCCATCCACATGTCTCTGCCTCTTACAAATCTTCCAAATTTTGAATGGAGACATGTGGATGGACGAGTGAGAGACATGTGGGTAGAAAATATATGCATATCTATATCTATATATATATATATATATATACACAGCACCACCCTTGCAAATATTTCATCTTCTCCTTAATTGGGTCCTGTCATTCTTTCATTTTTCTCTTCTAATACCCCATCAAAATTCAAAAAAAGAGGATCGATTTCTATCCTCCATAGACTAACCCAACAAAACATATATACCTTCCCCCTTGATTCAGTCACTCCAGAAATATGAACGAGATCAGCTCAGTGTGCGAGTTCAGTGCTCTGTCTTATCATCATCAACATAGAACTCCGAGCTTTAATTCTCTTACTTCTTGCTTAAACGACACATGGGGTGACTTGCCATTAAAAGTTGATGATTCTGAAGATATGGTCATTTACAATTTCCTCAGAGATGCTGTTAGTATTGGATGGTCTCCATTAGACTTGAGCACTTCAACCGCTTCTTCTTCTTTTTCTTCTTCTTCTTCTGCTACTACTACTACTACGACGACAGCTAATGTTGTAAAAGCCGAGCCGAAAGAAGAGCTGGATCTGGAAGCCGATCCCATTAAACTGGTTCAAGAATCTAGCTTAAATATGGAAGCTGTTGTGACTAAGAAGGTGGTGACCAAGGGAAGACATTATAGAGGAGTGAGGCAAAGGCCGTGGGGGAAGTTTGCGGCTGAGACAAGGGACCCAGCTAAGAATGGCGCGAGAGTGTGGCTTGGGACATATGAGACGGCAAAGGAAGCGGCTCTGGCTTATGATAGAGCGGCTTATAGAATGCGTGGCTCAAAGGCTTTACTTAATTTTCCACATAAGATAGGGTCTAATGAGCCGGATCCGGTAAGGATCACTGCCAAGCGTCGACAGCCAGATACAGGTCTGACGGCTGTGGATACTGGCTCGGCTAAGATGAGAAAAATGTTGGTGGTTGAGGGAGCTGAGTTGGAAAGGGGGGTGGGTTATAATGTGTTTCAGGTTGGTTCTCACAAGGGGTTAATGCCAGTTGGCGAGCAATTATTGGCTAGTTAGTTTGAGTTTTGGGTGGAGGTGGTGGTGGTGGTGGTGGTGGGGCTGTTTGGGCCAGGAAATAGGAATGTTTAATGTTCTGAATGTTAATACAATCAGTTTTTTTTTTTTAATGGAATGATTGTAGTAATGTAGATGCAAGTACACGAGTGAAATAGTCGAAGGCATTACCAAAAATAATTATTTTCTTTAACATGTAAATAAACATAAATACATGTATGATTTTTCTAACGGTTACTGATTAAAAGAGGTAAATATATACCATGCATCTATAACATTTAAGAGATTTATTTCATAAATAATATTGATAGATGATTGAAAAGGAATGTGTTGAGGATTTGATTTGGGACTGGTTAGACGAGGTAAAATTCAAGAAACACAGTCATGTCAAGAGTTTCATGATAAAGAAAACTGACCAAGATCACTAAAATCCATCATGATTAACTATCAATCACGGTCAACTAGTCAATTGATTAAACCCACCATAAAACACGATATTTATTCTGTTTATTTATATAGGTTCTAGAGTTTTATTTGGTTTAGGTTCTCCTAGGAAGGTTGGTGTGAGTTTAAAGTAGTGAGTTCTCTTAATGCTCGTAATCTTATGTTTGAGAAACCTTAGTATAATTTATTAATAGTTCCTTTTTCAAGTAGTTTAAAGAATCCCTTGATTGGGTTGTCAAATATAAGATGCTTATAAAATACATAAATATAATAGAAAATCAAATTAATACACGTGCAAGCGAAGAAAAAACATAAGTCTCCTCATTGGTGAGGACAGAACTCATGCTATATGACAAGTTTCTTCATCCTGAGCATGAGAAATAATTATTTAAGCAATATTAGGATAGTTACGAGGAAGTGAGTATGTTTAAAAGTGTAATGTTGAGTTTTAAGGTTGATAGAACACAAGCACTTGTGAGAGATATCTCAATTTGGAAATGACCAGTCTAACATCTGACATGAGCTTTTATGTGCGTGTTTAGATGATAAAAACCAAAAAACTTGATGGTAAAAACCAAACCAATTAGCCTTTTCTTGTTTTTTAAAATGATTTTTTTTAATTTGAAGTAAAAATTAAATTAATATAGAGACATACCCTAAGAGCATATTGAAGAGAGGGTAGAGTTTTTTCTTTCTTTTTTATTTAAAAATACATCAAAATAATTTTATTTATTTATTTTATCATTAGTTATTAAAATAATAATATAAAATTAAAAAGATTAAAAACAACCAAAATGCAAATAAATTAACTCTTCCTGGTAACTTTCTTCATTTTTTTACCCATAGTGACTACAAATACACCATTAGTCTTTATGAACACGTTGTGTGAGGTTATTTGATATCAACTTATGAAAGTCAACATCAAGAAAAACATTGAAGAGAGCCGATGATAAATTTTCCAGTCTTTAGCTAGTTTTGCACCTCATCGAAATCACCCTTCACTATGTTTTATTCCAATCTAAAAACCTAAAATATACTTGAAGTTTGAAAAATTCACAAACATAAATACTCAAGAATTTAATCAAAATACATGGAAATTAATCCAGACATAATACATATAACACCTCACCATCGTTTTGTTTCCATTTCTCTTGTGCTCCTTTCATTTAAAAGGGGCATTAACGTCTTAGCCATAAGAAACACAATTAAAAAACCAATTACTTAAATCATCATAATTATGGTGATACAATTCAAAGTTTAGTTCTAACAAAAAAAAATAGGAAGACAGATTTGCGTCACATCTTAAGATAACATTTTAACTCCCATCCATCCTTGTTAGTATAATTTTAAAATCTCTTTAAAGTTTGTATTGCCATTTATTTTACATGTAATTGATTTTTACTTTTAGTATAAACTAGATCGTTCGCATTATGTTGCAGATCTATATTTTTTTTTTTTGTAAAACAAATTGATATAACAAACACAAAAAAATCCAGTAATCTAGTTATAGTTCCAACTTGCCAAATAATTTTATTTTATCAAGATAAAAAAACTACTAAGATTACAAAAAAAAAACCCTTTATAGTAGGGGAAAAAAACAATAATATTTAATTTGTATCCAATTAAATATGAAATGATAGGGTAGAAATGCACTCGTTTCCATAAAAAATAAAAATAAAATAAAAAAGATAGAGACCAGCACTGTCCATTTCATGGGACTTAGCTCGTGGGAATAAACAAATGGACTTAGCTCATGGGTAACCAGATCAATGTTTTTTTTAAAAAAAAAAAACATGGTAAAATTAAAGGAATATTAATAATCATAAAATACTAACATGTTGTTTGGAATTAATTCTGTACTATAATTGAATCTAATTATAATATTTGATTTGAATTCAATTAATAAATAAGTTAAATTCACAAGATTGAAAAATATAAAATTCATTTTTTTTATTACTCTAGTTACTTTATTTTATTTTTTCATTTTTTTTTATTTTTATATAAAAAATAAGAGAGTTGGGTATTTTAGAAAAAAAAACATTTTTGATATTGCTATTTTTTTTAAAAAAAAAATCATTTTTATAGTATTTTTAATTTAATTAAAATTTAATTATTAACCCTCGAGATGATTTTAGATACGAAATTTTATAAAAATATATGAATTAAATTCAATTCAAAAGGCTTTAAACAAGTTTCAAGTAAAATGATTGAATTGACCTAATTCATGTTTCTAATTAACAAGGCTTTAAAAAAAAATTTAAAAATCAATTTAATAAAATTTATTTACAATGTGAATATTTTCAGATTTAATATCAAAATAATTATTATAGAATTCATAAATAAAAAACAAATCAATTATACAAATGATTTTTTAAAAAATATTAACTTAGTTCATGGTTTTATACGATAAACTATGTTCACCTAACTTGTTTTTTCAAAGACAGAACTGGGAGGAGGAGGATCATGCTGGTGGGGCCAATTCGCGGTTTTAATAATTTATCAATTGCTGTCAATTATAAAATATATATTACAAAAAAAACACTATCTGAAGCGGTTTACGTGAACCGAGTAATAATATAAAATAAAAAGTATATAAAAAATTGACGCGGTTTGACCAAACCATCTCCACATAAATTTGATTATTAAATTAAAAGGATTGCAAATAACTCAGGATTTAAAACTCAATCACGCCTTGAAAAGATTTCTCGATGAGTTTTTTTTTTTAGTGTCTACCCAATAACAGGAATATTGTTTCAGCGATACTTTTAAGGAATTAACAGTTTTTATTTATTTATTTTATATCGCTTGAAAAAAAAAATTGTTCGGTAATATGATATTTTTCAGTTTTTTTTTATCTAACTATATATTAAAAAAATTGGTTGATCAAATTATTTTTTATATTTTACACTTTTTTATGATAGGGTAGAAATGCACTCTGACCATGTCTCTGCTTTGCAAAGTCTTGAGACCTTTGTAATTCAAGTGGCCAAATCTGCGATGCCACAAGTGAGCCAAGTCTGTAGTGGTTGTTTGCAGACACAATTCCTTCTTTGTGTTCACCTCAGTATTTTGAGCTATGGACAGCAATACAAACATTCTGTTTGTAGTCATATCAGTTTGGATTATCAATCCTCTTAAAGGATGATAAATTCTGCACTTATTGTCTTGAATTAGAATGGCTAAACCTCTTTCCTGTAGTTGGCCTATGCTGAGAAGGTGATTCTTCAATTCAGGGACATAGAACACATCTGCTACTGTAATCTTCAATCCATCAATGCATAACTTCACAGTGCCTTTCCCAGCCACCTTCATCTTCGTGTTGTTGCCTAATTTAACCATGTGTTTGAACTCAGTATCTAGCTCATCAAACAACACTTGATTCCCACACATGTGGTTGCTACACCCACTGTCCAGAAACCATACTTCATTTCTGTCAGCTCCATGCTCCTCTACATAGGCCATAAGAAGCATTTCGTCTGTGTCATCCAGTTCTGCATAATTAGCCTGTTTATTCCATTGTGGACACTCATATTGATAGTGTCCAATTTGATGACATTTGAAGCACTCAATGATGGATTTGTTGTAAGGTTGACGACCTCTTCCTCTGCCTCTTCCTCCTCTAAACACAGCTCTGCCATGTCCTCTTCCATGGTGTCTCTCCTCATGTGTAATCCTGAGAGCATGTTCTTCTCCTCGGTTTTTATGGAATTTCTGCTCATGTACAATGAGTGAACTTTGTAGTTCATCAATTGTGAGAGAATCAATGTCCTTGGACTCTTCAATTGAGACCACTATGTAGTTGAATTTCTCAGTTAGAGTTCTGAGAATTTTTTCCACAATTGTGACTTCTTTCATTTGTTCACCATTGCTCCTCATCTTGTTGGCAACACCCAAGACTCGGGCAAAGTAATCTGTGATTGTCTCACTCATCCTCATCTCCAGAATCTCAAAATCTCTCCTCAATGCTTGCAGAACTGAGCGTTTAACTTTGGCATTCCCTTCAAATTTTTTCTTCATTGAGTCCCATATCTGCTTTGAGGTGTTTTTCTTCAGGATTTGCTCAAGAATTGGCCTGTCAATAGCCTGGAACAAATAATTCTTTACCTTGAGGTCTTTGGTTATCAGCTCTTCCAGCTGCTTTTGATGTGTCTCACTCGATGCAGCTGCTGTCTTTATTTCTTCATACCCAGTCTCTACCAGGCTCCAATATCCTTTGGATCTCAGTAGATTTTCCATAAGCATGCTCCAATGGTCATAGTGACCATCGAAGCGTGGAATTGCAGGCTGCACATAATTCTTCTCTTCACTCATTCTTTTCTTGTTCTTGACAGGTTTTCTTTCTTAGATTTCCCACCCACGCTCTGATACCACTTGTTAAAGTGATTGCCTCTCTGCTAAACACTCACCTCTGATAAACACTCTGATATTTCCTCTAATCTGAGCAATTGATCTTTATTAAATGGTAAAAGTGGCTTATATAGCCTTACAGAAAAAGAAGCCACTCACGTGTAACACAAGTTACTGTGGCAATTAACAAACTCATAACATTGATAACAGAAAAGCAACAAACTTAATAATAACAAAACAGATTCTTTTAACAGATTCTCAACAAAAATAAATCACACAAAAAAATTCAAGATAAAAAAATAGTAATTAAAAAGATGGTTAAAATAAAAATAAAATAATTAATTAAAGGAAAATAAGAAGTCTTTTATTTTAGGGTTAAATTAAAAAATAATAACCTTGACAAATGAATTTAAGAAATATAGAAAATCAAGACCAAATTGTGAAAAATAATAAACCATAGATTTGGATTGAGTGATGAAATTGAAAACTACCAAAACTTCTATAGAAAAATTTAAAAAATAATTATAAATAAAAAGAATATGAATCCAAATAAAAAATAATAATTTTCTTATGAAATAAATTTACAACCTGTGTCGGGCGTGTGGTTAAAATAGCTTAGTTGTATTTTGCACGTGCGCCATTTTCATACGCGAAAGCTATAAATGGGAGGGTTTTTTTAATTGGAAGCCGGAATAAGACCATAAAGTGTAAAGCCCAAATAGAACCAGCTCAAAGCCTCAAAGCTAATCGGAGCGACAGTCCATAAGCCTATCCAATAAGCCTCTTGGGCTGAAGGATAGCAAGCGTACAGGTCCAATGCCTCCTGATTTTCGAGAAACAGATGAAGTGCGCCTTTTACTTGGACTAATTTTAGTGGGCATTCGGTCACCTTGGACTTGGGAAGAGGTGATATAAAATATTAAATAATAAACAATCTTAGGAAGAGGATGATGATTCAGCTCAACTGGCTCAGATATTTTTTTATAAATAATTATTTTATCTAATGGATACTAAAGAAGCTAAAAATATTATATCAAATTCCGGTTTAAAATATATAAATTTGTATTACATACATATTTCTTAATGATATACACACACACACACAAGTCCTTGGGAAAACATGGTAGCAAGCCACAGCAAGATAAATCATCAAATTAACAGTTCTTTGGGGTAAAATGATTTTTTAATTAGACTTATTATTTATCGTTAAATAAAAATTAAATAAATTGTTTTATATCATTTAAAAAAAATTTAATGATGAAAATAATCTTAAGGGTCTAAAAATGTACTCGCCTGTGGGTTTTTATAGATATTTTTACTTTCACAATTAAACCACTTAAATGCTCTCGAGAAAGAAAAAAAAACCCTTCTTCGTATGGATTTTTGGTGTTCTACTCTTGTTTATTTTGTTATAATCACGTTACATAATATGATTATTTATTCTTTTTATAGATATAAAATATTAATTAAAAAAAATAGATGCTGTGTGCCACACACGTGCTGGTGAGTGAACATCACTTGGGCGTTGCGGGTGACACATGTGACATAGTACAATAGTTAATGCTGATAATGGAATTGCATTGGCATCCCTTCTCAACCCACTGTTGGGTTGTAGTGATTTTCTCCTCCTCCTCTAATGCTCTCAATGCCAAAGTATAGAGGTGTTCTTTCATTTACACTTAATATAAAATTTAGTCCTTTTTATGTTTTTTTTCTTTAATAATATCCCTCATTATTTGGTTTAATTTGATTTTATATCAAATTTCATCCTTGTTTTATTGATTTTTTAAACCCTGTTATTATTTGGATTTTGTTTTCAATCTTATCCCTCATTATATAATTTTAATTTATTTTTATGTCAACTTTGGTCTCAATTCTTTTATTTCTGTTTGGATTCTTTGTTTATTGCTTTTTTTTTTTTGCTCAATTTAATTCCTTATTTCTTCTCTATATTTAGGATATTTCCTTTTTTTTTTTTTTTGTCGTCTTCTACGAGGTTAGCCTTGGTCTCACGACCAAGTTTAAGAATTTTAAAGGTTAGCACGAGTTGACTTTGATATTTTAAGGTTTTTTTTTTAATTTCATTATTTATTATTTTAATTTTTAAAAGGTGATCTTTATATTTTTGTTTTCATTTTCTTTTCTGTATAGTTATTTCAATTATTTATCCATATTCATGAAGTTAATAGGTTGACCCAAAAAAATTTCTTATTGCTTTTTGTTTGTCATTCAACAATGGGTTGTTTGATAGTTAAGCTTCATAATTTTATTCAATTTTTCTAATGATTTTTTTTGCATAAATAATCATTTAATTAAATAAATAACTTAATGCAAGAAACAAAATTATCAAGCATAGCTGAGTATATGATCCCTATAGTGTTTATTCTTAGTTATCTCTTAACTAAATATCGATTTATTTAATTAGATGCATGTATATGCATTTTAATTTATAATTTCTGTTTTTTTATATCCAAAAATCCATTTGGAAAGCTTGAATTGTATATATGTTTTTTTTTTTATTGAAAATAATATTCGACCTAAAACAAAACATTAGTCAAATAACTAGTTTTCTTTTTATTATGGAATCCAAAGACTTTAGACTAAAGAAAACTCTTGGACACCCGAATTCTAACCTCTCCTTCTTACAGATGTGACGTCGCTTTAAATTCTTATTTTAGCAAAACTCAATAAAAAAAACTTAAATAAAATATAATATGCAAGTACCATACCAGGTTATTACCTATGTTGCAAACTTTAGGTTAGACCAAATTTTTATAAAAGTAAACAAAAAATATCTAACCCGTTAGGATATCATCATTAAACCTTAAACGTGATTTTAAATTAAATCACGTAGGTAGGGTTTCTTGACATAACACAATTAACTTAACATGCTTAAAAATAATTCTAATGACTATAATATAATATATTTTTAAACGATTTCAAGATAATATTTTTTTTAAAATAAAAATATTGATATATTGGACTGACCTGGACTTAAGTTCTTAACCCATATATTCAAGATCTGGGTCATAGATTCAATTAGATTTAATTAACTTAGCTTATGAAATTATTTTTTATTTAATTATATAATAACAAAGATAAAGATTTGCAAAATCAGGCACTAATAAAAAATTAGGATTATTAAAGATCATGATAAGTTTATAGAAAACCAATTAAAACAAACAATAAAGATTTATTAAAACTTAAAAAGCAGAAAAAAAACCTCAACAAAACATAAAAAAAAGCTCATGAAAGTAGGCATGAGTTAGGCTCTTGTCAATGGGATTATTTATTTATTTATCGAACGGGGATGACATATCGTAAGAAAAACATAACGTGACTCCCTATAACCCATAATTTAGCTACAGCTATAACGGTAGTTATAATGAAACAGAAACGGCTGTTAATCTCACAGATGGAGGAAGATATATAACATATAAGTATCCTATATATATATATATATATATATATATATATATATATATATATATATATATATATATATATATATATATATATATTATTACTTTAATTTAGCCCCGGATTTTTTAATTATGGCTCTGGCCATTGAAAATGATTTTGATTCTTAAGATGTGGAGTGTTTATAATAAATTACTTTAAAACTTGATTCCTGGTACAAGATAAATAAAAAAAGTCAATTATATTCAGATGGGTATGATATTATAATTGAATTAATTAGCTAATAGTTGCCTCTACTAAATAAAGGGAAATCAAGCACGAATCCCTTGGCCAATGGAGCTTGGGGTTCTTGGATTCTAATCGTAAAAGAAAATTATAGCATGGCATTATATTATTCACTATAAAATTCTTATTTCTGAAGGAAATAATACTATGATATAGGAAGCCGATGTTGCATGAAAATAAATAGAGAACGATTAATCACTTAAGCCATTATTTTCTCTTGATGGTACACAAAATAATAATAATAATAATAATAATAATAATAATAATAATAGCTACAAATAATAATAATACTAGTAATACTAATACTGATACTGATACTATTACTACTACTAACAACAACAACAACAACAACAATAATAATCTGTAGCTAGGGATTTTGTGGCTTGCTCAGCAAATTGTGGAGACTAGCTGGAAATGCAGGTTCTTAATTCTAACAAAATATGCACATATCACAAGGTCATTTGAAAAGGTATAGCTGGAGAAGCAAGAAGATCAATGATGGAAAACGAAGAGAAGAAATGGGTTATAAGTTCTTAAAAATTATTAGACAGATTTTGAAAAGAAAAATATTAAAAAATACCATCAAAAGAAGTGGTAATGAACCACATGCCTTGCTGTTCATCCATCGCCTGTGCGTGCATTGCACACCCATGCAAAAAGCTTGCAAGCCCAAACAACAAGAACTTTTAGTCGTTCAGACCAGCCCCGAAAACAACCTCTCCCTCGTCCAGTCCCTGCTCTCCTCGTCTTGTTTAAAACTATGCTAAGCACATACCTGTCTGTATTGTTTGGAGTTCTTGGGAACCACACACAAAGTTTTTGTGCAGGCACATAGACCAGGCGCATATGCAGAGTGGATACCACTTTTCTCGTCAAAGATTATTTTCTGTCCACACTTTTCCACCACAAAAGCATCGCAGTTAACGATAGCACCAACCTCTCAACTCATGGTAGCATTGCACTCTCCAAGCTTCCCGTGATACGCTATTTCAAGTGTGAAGTCTATCAATATATACCTCAATCACAATGTAAGATAAAAAGAATCACTCCTATATTGGATTTTAAAGTATTTATCTAGATATTAAAGATCAATTATAAACCCTATGATACAATCTTGATAGAGGAAAGTCGCACAAAAATATCTGGAGCTAAATTCTTTGAACTACTTCTTTCAATTAGAATCATATGCGTGGTTTTGGATTCCTCGACGCCTCCCAAAGCTGTTGTCGTTTTTGTTTCATTTTCATTTCATTTCTTAAACACGTACAACCTCAAGGAAAAAACAAAAACCAACGTGTCCTAAAACTAAACCTTTCGGGTTGCATGCAACCCTTGCATGACAATCTCCTCAACACGTGCCTCATGTCTCTCTAACACGTGCCTACATCCGGGACCCACATTAATAGCCTTCTCTCTTTATAACTCCACCCTCGAGCACAAGAAAATCACACGGTTCACAGCTATTTAATTGCAATATTTATAGTAAACTCTTGGTAAAATTCTATTTGAAGCATACATTGTTTGGTCTTGCATCAATGGCTGAGCATCAACAATCACAGCAACAAGGGAAGCAACAGAGGTCCCAGCAAATAGTCAAGGCAACTACTGCTGTCACTGCTGGTGGATCTTTCTTACTCCTCTCCGGTTTGACCCTTACTGCCACAGTCATTCTGTTGACCATAGCCACTCCGTTGCTGGTCTTATTCAGTCCGGTGATTGTTCCTGCTGTGATAACCGTTTCTCTCCTTCTCATGGGATTCCTGGCCTCTGGTGGCTTTGGTGTGGCGGGAATTACTGTCATGTCATGGATCTATGGGTACGTACATTTTTTTTCCTGGGCTATGTTAATAATAATAATAATAATAATAATGTTAATAATAAAAATAAAAATGTGTCGCGTAATATTTTGAAATGGACCTATTGAAGGTATGTAACTGGGAGGCATCCTCCAGGGGCAGACCAGCTGGATCAGGCGCGCATGAAGTTGGCTGGTAAGGCAAGGGAAATGAAAGACAGGGCTGAGCAGTTTGGGCATCAAGTGACTGTTTCTTGAAAAGACTTGCATGTGAGGATCTCTCTTGTACCATCTTTCATGAAAAGAATGGCGATATTCTTCAAAGAAGTATAGGGTGGAGATCATGGAAATTGCAAAGAAGGATGCGAGTTTTTGTAGGAGGAGCTAAATATTGGGCTGCACGCTTTCATTTTTAGTTTCGTCGTCATTTGCTTCTTGTTGTCGAGTCTTTTAGTTGTGTTGATCTTGAATAATTTGCTGTGTATTTGTGTCTTGTTAATTTTGAGTTCATGTAATAAAATGTTCTTATTTCTTAACTTGTTGACGCAGCAGAATATCGCAAAGAATACGACAAACGTCGATATTTCGTAAAATCATACGGAATTGAGAGAAACTCTCTAAAACTCCAATTTTATTCAAAGATATTCAAAAGTAAGACGGCCAGAGGCTTTAAAATTGTATTTAAAGCAAAACCCTAACCTAACCCATGCCGGAAAAGGAAAAGACGATAATTAATAAAATTTACTAAAAATAGAAAATTTAGGATAAATGCAGAAATTGAAAAGACTATAAATCCTGAGCCATCTGGAACTGACGGAAGTCAATTCGGACTTGGAAATCAAAAGTTATAGCCAAAACGAAACTTTTCTAAGATGACAAAAACGCTGATTTCGGGGCCTAAACGATGGGATTCGGCCAAAATCCAACTTGCCACAGCGGCAAAGCCGCTGATTTATTCCGCAAACATCGAGATGCATCAACTGGGTAAATTTCACATCATTTCGACATCGGCGCCTGGGCTGCCGAAATTCAATTGCCTTTGAATTTCAGGTGCTCCCTCTTGATTATGTATTCCTCCGCTACTTGTTCTACATCACTTGTGGTGTTTTGTTTTTAATTTTCTGTATTAAATTTACCCCCTATATTTTCCTTTCTATTTGTGTCTCTCGAGGGACTTTCTTGTGGAAAAATAGGTAGGAGTAAAACAGGTCGTGTTTTTGTCTGGCTAGTGGCAAACAATGGTGATCAGTGAGGAAGGTAACCGTTCCATAGATTTCTTTGTAATTCATGAAACGAGGAAGCTATAGAGATGAAAAAAAAGATCAGTCTTCAATGTAGAAGATATTCCCTAGCAAATTAATAGAATACTAGCATTTAGCAATTAATTATTTTCATACGTAAGGAAATTATATAGCGTGATTAATAATCAACCAAATATTAATTAATAAATTAAAAAAATAGAAAAGATAAAAAAAATACAATTTTAATGGGAAAAAAACCTAATTTCTTGGGTTAGAAGGCCTAAAGATCATGAGCCTTCCGTAAAAGGCATACGCACTTATGCTTAGAGTATCTCCAATTATAAAAACTATTTTGGAGAGTTATATTTTTAAAATAATTTTTTAAATAGTGTAAATATAATTTTTTTATTTATGTTTACTCCAATGATAAAAACTATTTAGAAGAACTATTTTTTATATATTATTTTAAATATAATACAATTATTTTGTGTATAATTTAATTATGCAATTAATTATACAATTAATAAGAGTAAGTTATATAATTAAATAATTGTTTTTAAAAAACCCTTCAACAATATAATAATTAATTTTTTCTAAATATTTTAATTTTATATTTTAGATCATGAGTTTATCATGTTAACTTGATTAACTCAAGTTTTCCTTTTTTAATTTTAAATTTAATGTTAAAATTTTAAATTTCAGGTCCATAAATATCTGTTTTTTTTATTATTAAAAAAAAACTAAACTAGTGTAAAGATAGACAAAAAAAGAAAAAAAACATTAAAGACCCAACTCTCTTTATCCATTAATAAAACTCAGTCATTGCATGAACATCAAAAGTTATAAGAAAAAGATTTATGACTTTTCTACATGAGCTACTATAAATAGTAGTTCATGTAGGGAGAAGTTATTTTGGCTATCTAAATAGCTTTGTTGTTGGAGAGTAGAAAATTAAGCAAACATATTAAAAAACTATTTTTTTATTTTTGACTCTTCAATGGCATTGCCCTTAAAGTTACCCTTGGAGCGGTCCATGTATCTATGTTTTTTAGACACACACACACACACACACACAATATATATATATGCTAGTTATATGCCCGTGCGCTGCCGCGAGCATTGCTGTGTATATAATATCATATAATCAAATTAATAACGATAAACTTATAATACAGCCTGTATAAAAAGTTCAGAACCACAACATAAAAGTGCTTGTTTCGTAAACATAGGTTACATCTTTTGGAATATACGTAGTGTCACAAAAGATGACAAAAGAGTGTTAATTATACAATTTGTACATCAGTGCAAAATAGAGGGTTGTTGAGGTGTAGAATGAAGCTAAATCCCTTTTTTGAAATGAGACATCTCATTTTGTTGTTAATCTTCCTGAAAAAATAAGAATCGCACGGTGATAAATGAAATGATGAAGAAATTAAGTCATCTAATAGAAAATTCTAGGAAATATTATGGAAGAACAAATGCATCAAATCAATAAAGAAACCATTAAAAACTAACACCATATGCTGTAAAAATCATTGTAGACATTAGAAAAAAGCATAAAAAGGCAGAGAATGCAATTATTGGGGGATAAATTGTATTAATGGAAAATTATGATGCCAAATTATAGCAAGGGAACACCTGGATGTATGGTTCCAAATGAAAATTTTAACAGCTTTAACAATATTAATTTCAACAATAATAGAAAAAATGAAGGCAACAACAGTAGTAGTAGAAGAAAAAATATCGTGAGAGAGTAATTATAAAGAAAACAAACATTAACAGTAAAAACAGTAGCAACAATATTTAAGATTAATTGAATACAACAATGTTTATTTGTTGTATATCAACACAACAAATAAATAGTAATATAAAACATACATACATTTATGTAATTGGAGAAAGCGAATGGAACGAACGATAAAACAACTCAAGTAGATCTAACATAAACATTTAGATAAAAATAATGAATAGCAGAAAATGAAGCATTATCAGTAATAACGCTAAATGTTTTTCTCTTATTTGTTTAATTTGTTTAATCTTTCCCCCTATAAAAAGGATAGATGAAGCATGAAGAATTTTTTTTCCTATTGCTGAAATTTCTAACGAAATTTCAGCAGAGTCTCCCCTATATCGGGAGATTCCAAGTTATCCATAACACAACCTGCACACAATTTGAGTCATATTTTATCCACAATCACATCTATTTTTAATACAATTAATTGCAGTTGTATTGTTCAAGAAGCAGCACCGTTGTTCATAAGTAATCAAATCCATAATCAAGTTAAGTGTAGTAATTGCATTATATATCTAAAGTTAAGTTAAGTAATAGAAATCAAATCAACTAAATGCATGACTTAGCTATATAGCTAATCATATAGTATATATATTGAATGCATCATGCATTTTGAATAACTTCAGTAACAAAAATTAAGAATGCATGTGTCTTAAGTAGGTTGTTGAATTTGTCAACAAAGAAAATATGCAGAGGTATCATTATTAAACTGAGGTTAAGCCTTATAATCTTCAATTGTAATTTGTAGTCCTTATTTGAGCAAATCCTAAAAGAAATTAATTTTTTTTTAGAATGATTGATAAATAAACAATAAATATTTAGAAATAATTGGTGTGCAAAGGGACCTCTGACGGTGGAGAAAATATTGTGGATACATTTATTATTTATTATTCTTTTCTATAAAGAAAGAAAAAAGAGTGACTGGCATGAATAAAATGGACCGATTTCTTCTTCTCCCGTGGAACCCACTTCTTGCCTTTTTAATTTCCCATTATCACCCTCACCTTTACCTCGTAATACTCAAACTACCCTATAAATAATTTAACATCCCTTTCATCCCTGAAATAATTCCACTCTCCTGACCCACCCATCAGACTCTAGCTTGAAAGTTTTTTTTCTATCATAATTGTACTTATTTTTATTTATTTAATTATTAATTAGGTAATATGATTTATTATATTTGATATTTTTTTCAAATTCATTCTTAAGTTTATAAAAAAACATATTTCAGATTATAAAAAACATATTTTATGATTATATTTAGTTTTTAGTTAAATTCTATTAAAGAGGTGTTTGACATTGCGTTTTAAAAGTGTTATTGAAAAATTTTTATTTTTTATTTTATTTTAAATTAAAAATTTGATGTTTTAGATCATTTTTATTTGCTAATTCCTAACATATTTATCTACAAATATATATGCACTATTTTTGCAGCAGGATTTAAATTCCAAGCATAATGCTAAATATTTCAAGGGGTTCACACACAACCAATAAAATAACACCGAAAGAAAATATTCAGATACATTTATTATTTATTATTCTTTTCTATAAAGAAAGAAAAAAGAGTGATTGGCATGAATAAAATGAACCGATTTCTTCTTCTTCTCCCGTGGAACCCACTTCTTGCCTTTTTAATTTCCCATTATTACCCTCACCTTTACCTCGTAATACTCAAACTACCCTATAAATAATTTAACATCCCTTTCTTCCCTGAAATAATTTCACTCTCCTCACCCACCAATCAGACTCTAGCTTGAAATTTTTTTTCATTATAATTGTACTTATTTTTATTTATTTAATTATTAATTAGGTAATATGATTTATTCTATTTGATATTTTTTTCAAATTCATTCTTAAGTTTATAAAAAAACATATTTCAGATTATAAAAAACATATTTTATGATTATATTTAGTTTTTAGTTAAATTCTATTAAGGAGTTGTTTGACATTGCGTTTTAAAAGTGTTATTGAAAAAATTTTATTTTTTATTTTATTTTAAATTAAAAATTTGATGTTTTAGATCATTTTTATTTGCTAATTCCTAACATATTTATCTACAAATATATATGCACTATTTTTGCAGCAAGATTTAAATTCCAAGCATAACGCTAAAAATCAGCAAGCGAACGGTTTATTAAAAATCAACAAACTGTTTATTAAAAACAGATTCCTAACATCTTTATCTACAAATATATATGCACTACTTTTGCAGCAAGATTTAAATTCCAAGCATAACGCTAAAAATCAGCAAGCGAACGGTTTATTAAAAATCAGCAAACTATTTATTAAAAACAGATTCCTAACATCTTTATCTACAAATATATATGTACTATTTTTGCAGCAGGATTTAAATTCCAAGCATGATGCTAAAAATCAGCAAGCAAAATATTTAATAAAAATCAGCAAACTGTTTATTAAAAACAGATTCCTAATAAAACTTTCCACGACTATAATATAAATCAGCAAACTAACTGTTAAAAATTTCCATTATGAGCACAACAAATATAAATCAGCAAACTAACTGTTAAAAATCAAGATTTTCGTAAAAAGCCAACTAACCTGAAAAGTAGGATGACCAACACAAAGGGTGAAAGGAAGTTTTTGCAGCAATTTGTGAGAAGCAGCAGACCAGAACCTCAAGAAAGAAGAGCAAAAGAAATAGGATCAATTACGCAAGAAATCCAAAGCAGAGCTGAGAACAAAAATGGAAGAAAAAAAAGGTACCAGAGGAAACGAAACGCAAGAGAAATATGCAGGAGAGAAAACAGCAAAAACAGCAAAGATAAACATTACAATTACAATGACAAAATGACTTAACAGAGGAAGGAAGGCGGCGCACTCCACTGAGGCAAAGATCAAAAGAGAAGAAGTCAAAAAAAAAAAAATCATGTCGCCCTGCAAAATGCACAGAAAAATTAATTAATGTGAAGTGACATGGCGCAACAGTACTAATTGAAGTAACGAAACCAGATTGGAACAGTAACAATCAACGAAAAAATCAAAGCAAACGAAAACAAAAATTACGTGATCAGCCGAGAGCAAACACAAACCAATTCAGCAATCAATTCATTCAATTTTAGGCTCTAAACCGAGAGCAAATAACCCAAATCAACACAAAGAACAGCTTACCCGAGAATTCAACCAGCTCCAAACCGTCGATCAACCCAACCCGAATCAAATCAATAATCAATTCATTTTATTTTAGGCTTTAAACCGAGAGCAATTAACCCAAATCAACACAAATAACAGCCAATCAAACCAAACCGAGAGCACCCGAGAATGAAACCAACCAAGGACTACGTTAACTCGAGAATTAAACCAGCTCCAAACCATCGATCAACCCAACCCGAACCCAATTGAACCAATAACCTACTCCCCAACACACATAAACGACCAAACGCAAGTAGCCCGGGCATGCACCCAAGAAAACCGAACACACAGACAATGAGAAATCCAAAAAAGCGCAATCAATTGCTGAATACCCAGACCAGAGAAATTAAAAATACAATCAATCACTGAACACCCACACCAGAAAGACCATGAATCGAGGGAGAAGATGGGAAAAAAATGAGAAAAAAAAAACACGAATCGCAGAACCCAATGTAAAGAAACCGAGCGAAACCAGAAATTGGCAAAAAGAAGGGGACGAAATCATACCTCATCGAACACCAAGAACGACCCGAAGCCAACCCACAAACCGCCATCCTCGCCCGACCGACCAGCCCTGAACCAAACAACACGTCGTTCTCTCTGCCAAAAAGGAAATAACCTAGCAGACATGAAGTGAAGAAAGCAAGAGGAAGAGACGAAAACAGGCCCCATAAAAGAGATAAAAGGCACGGGTTCATTAAGGGCAAAGTCGTCCGGGCACTACTACAGTCCACAGTAAATATAGTCTGTGTGCACAGTGCAAAATCCCACACCTTTTATTTGTTTTGTAATATATATATATATATATATATATATATATATATATATATATATATATATATATATATTAGTTTAAGTGTTAGACAACAAGTCATCCGCTCTTCATTATTTTTGTTTAAAATGACGCCCTGCCTCCTGCCTCTACTATTTGGATCTTGTTGACCCTTAGACGCTGGAAAATTAGGTTGATGTAGTTCATATCATAAAAACACCATCAACACCTTGGAGATCATGTTCATATAGCCTTTATCAATTCAGAAATTATTTTCATATCGCACAATCAACCTAAATTCAAAAAAAAATTAGGTTTAAATCCTTAATTTCAAGCAAGTTTAAGGGAAAACATTTTATAGAAAACTTTACTCATAAAAAAAAAACTCATTCGCACCAAAAACATGTATTTTAATAGCTGAAATCATTCCCAACTAAGAGGGTGTTTGATAGTGCTTTTAGAAAGTATTTATGAAAAAAAATTAAAATAAAATATTATTTTTATTTTTCATTTAAATTTTTTTTTTTATGTTTCTAGATCATTTTAATGTGATAATATTAAAAATAATATTTGAAAAATAAAAAAATTATTTTGATGCATTTCTAAACGAAAAGCACTTTAAAAAACAACCGCAACCACACTCTCAAACAATCATTTAGATTTTATTTTTTTTATCTAGCATGGAAATCCAGTCACTCTCTTCTCTCAAACTAAAAAAAATTAAAGTTTGGATTCAGAATTTAACATCGTAAATTGTTAGGGTTGAGATTTGATAAAATGAAAAATTGGAAGAATAAAGTGTATATTTAAGCACAATTTTAGAAAAACCATTGATCTTTGAATATTTCCCTTTAATAAATATGCTTTCATCGGGCATATTTGGCCAACAAATAAAACAGGCGTCTAGCTCGGCATGCAGGCCAAGCCTTTTTATATATAATTTCACGAATTCATCGGACTAAATGCTCTCAATCTCAACGAGGGCATTTGAAAAAGACTCACTATATAACTTGGTAATTTAGAAAATATATATGATTTTTAGATATAAGATCTAGCTGTTAAGCATATCGACCTGACTGTAATATTATACCAACAGTAATTTATTCGGTGAAAAACATGTAGTTCTTCACTTCTTAACATGACGAGGAGGATCAAACACCTGACAGTGATTGAAATTAGCTTCCTTCACTTTTTACAGTACTTTAAAAGGAAATTAAACATTACATCACCGGCATAAGATGGCGAAAGAGAGAGAGTAAATACTATACATTCCATAACCCTCTCTTCGATTAATCAGCAGTCACATTATTACTTCACCAGCTCTGAAATCCAATCAATGTGTGGCAATTCCAAATCTAATTCACTGATCCCGCTACTCTTAAGACCCCTAATTTCTTGATCATGGTCGTTTTCATCAGGAATCTTTGAATTTCTCAAGCTATTGATCAAAAAATCTGAAACCCCATCAAAATAACTCCCACCATCCATCCTGATAGCCACAGGGGACCCCAACATTGGACATGACGAGGCACCATCTTCACTGCTCGATCCAAAACCCATGATCCCATCCTCATGAACATTCATTCGTGCCCTATACACATGAGGACACGTACGTTTCTTATGAGACCTAATTTGCTCAGGTGTGTGAGCGAAAAAGCAAACCTTGCGGTGGCAAAAACGTCCTGCACTGCATGCACGTGTTCGGTAACGTGAAGGATGAAGCCAATACTCAAAAACTCCATGAGCAGATTCGCATTCATCACCTTTAAGGCACTGTCCACGGCGAAATGCTGGGCAAGCAATGGCCGTGTAGGGCACCTTTCTTGGGTCCCGACGTTTCGCCTTCTCGCCGCGGTGGGCGTAGGGGCACTCAGTCCAGTCGTGGCTGCGGGTTCTAGTGCATTTCTTGATCTTGTAAGCATACATTCGGAATTCATCGGTGCTGTAAATCTCATCATCAATGCTATCATATCGAGTTGGAGTTAATTTCAGCACCGAAAATGGATTTTCACCTGGATTACAACATTTTCTGAGATGATTTGGATTCACTCCTGTCAACATTTTCTTGATGTTTTAAGGTAATGCTAGTGATTTTACAGATTGCATGCAAGTGCAATTGGTCTGGCTTCTAGGGTTTTCAAGCCATAAACTATATATGAAGTGAAATATTTAAGTGAAAGTTCACATGAGAAAATAATTAATTTACATTCAAGAATCCTTGAGACTTGAAATATGTTTACAAAGTACAGAGAGGCGTGTAAGAAAATAAAAAATAAAAAATCAGACAAAGTCAAGTTACAGAAGTGGTATTTCTAGCTTGAATTTCTTCATGCTCTAAATAAACATGATAACTACAATAGGGTTGATCTAATTATAAAACGGAGGAACGAAAATGTGAAGAGAAAATCAGAAACAAGTAGAAAATCCATTTGGATGAAAGAGAGACGATTAAAGAGATGGGTTTTCCAAATACAGAAATGAAGAAGAGTGAGGAGTAAAGCTGTATATATAGAGCAATATTGAAGTGAACTGCTCTGATCTGTTGAGTTAAAAGCTAACCATCACGAGTTACGTTTGAACTGACCAAATATGCCCTTCATCAAACGGTAATTGACGTCCAGCCCATGGGTGACCCGATTAGTCACCTTCTGTCAGACAGCTGTTAGCTCATGCTGACGACCATTTTGCTAGATTCAAGAACTGCGCGCATGTCCTTTTGCCAAGTGCAATTTTCTTGCAAGAGGGTGAGAGAGAGAGAGAGAGGAGGCCAATTTCAGATCCATTGGCATGCTTATATATAAACCATCACGTACATAGCTAATTTGTCAAATTTAACTCAACAATACCAATGCTTAAAACATTGATATGAAATAAATGAGCTAATATTAAAGAAAACCCATGGTTGACAAGTGCAAGAAGTAATTAAAGCTTCTCCAGAATTTAGCGTCCCTCCTGAATAATCTAACGGTTGTACGTTTTAAAGACGTGAAACGAGACAAATTGCAATGTATTGCATGGCTATCCACACGCGTTGTTGAAAAGTAGCAGAGCAACGGGAACTAGCTGGAGGTTCTCTGTTACGCGTGTTAAGTATTGGATCCCTGCTATGTACATGTGGCTACTATGCATCTTGCTTTGGTAAGAGTTTCATTCTTGTTTGGGTAACCCACAGACAAATATATTAACCAACTTTGAGATATAAACTAGGTTGTTCCCGTGCTATCATTGCGTTTTGGATAACATTAATTAATTAAATAATCAATTAATATCTAAATTATATATATAAATAATATTTCTGTTAAACTTAATATAATAGTTTGAACTAGAAATTTGTTGCCAAACTTTTCGTTTAGCTCAGTCTTTGAATTTAATTATATAAAAATTATATTGATGTAATCTTGTTAATTAGACAAATTTAAATAAAATAAAATAAAAAGAAATAAGTCAGGTTAACTCTTGTAAACTCATCAATCTCAGCGATCTAAGTTATAAACTATACTAAATTAAATTAATTTTTTATTTTATTATTGATATAAAAAATACATAAAACAATTTACAATCAACTCAATACTTAAAGAGAAATGCCTTAACAATTTAAAATGATTATTGTATTATTCTAATAAATAATAAATTCTCTCTCAATGAATATTATTTTTCCCTTCATAATTAGATTTTGTTAGTATAGAAAAAAGGGCCTAGATTTTCTTAAATATCACGCTAATCCCTTGAAAGCCTTTTGGTGGAAAATGGGATAGTTCTAATGACAATATTAACTCGGATTAATCAATCTGAATAAAAAAAAATGTTTTATGAATAGAATTAATGTGGGTGTAAAAGAATTTGTCGAAAATACATCTCAAAATTAACATCCCAAACCAGCACAAGGATCTCTAGATCGTTGAAAAAAAAATATAGCATTGAACATATATCATCACACACACATAGTTTTTTTTTTTGGATTCGGGGAAACCTCACATCCCAGAAAGCGCACTTTGTGGGCTCAGAGTGTAGATAAACCCCGGCTGTCCCAGGCTCTTACGAAGGGAGTTGAATATGCAGGGCTCGAACCTGGGCATGTCCCACACACACATAGTGATTGTTTGAGAGTGGTTGAGGGAATTTTTGAAAGTATTTTTTGCTCAAAAATATATTAAAATATATTTTTTATTTTTTTAAATTATTTTTTATATTAGTACATGAAAAGATCTAAAAACACTAAAAATATTTAATAAAAATTAAAAATTAAAACACAATATCAAACAATTATAATTTAGTATAAAGACCTTGACTTGTATAGAAAGAGACAAAAAAAGAGAATTTGGATTACGAGAAGGAAACAAAAATAGGAGTTTTAACTTTTTAAGCATCGCATGCACGCTCACAAGTGCTTGGTTGATTAGTCAAGCAGCTTTTATATATGAAGACGAGTACTTGGCAGCTTACAAAACAAACTCTCATGCATGATTTGCTGAGCTGCTTTTTTTCTTTTCTCTATTTTTTGCTAATAAAATGGCAATACTATTATCATAATTCTAATATATTGGTGCAAAAAATACATTCGTAAAGAGATTAAGAGTTTTTTTTTTTAATAAAAAAATTGAGTTTGAATTTAAAAAATATCATATTACAGAAAAAAAAACAAGATATTTACTTGTTAAACAATTTAAAGCAATAGATTTTTTGTTGTTATTAATAATGAATTATTTTTCCTTGAAGCTTTATTGTTCATCGTTTATCAACATATTTTATTTTGAGAGATTTTAAATTTTACTGAAATTTAATATTCTAGTTCTAAAAATTAAAATAAAAGACAAGAACTATGTAAAAAAATTAACTACTCTATCACATATTTTTAAAATAAATATTTTTTTGGTTTCGTAATGTAAAAAATAAATATTTTTTAAAACAGCTACTCTCTAGAAAGGTCCTTGATTTTTCAATATAAAATGTAACCAATGAACTCTTGGGTAGATCTTGGTGGTTTTGTGTAAATGAGCGTAGTTGATCGACAGGAACAATATACAAAATAAGAGAGAGAGACGGCATTGTATGCAATTGGCCCCCCCTACTAAATGCAGGAACAAGTAAATAGATGTGAAGGCAAATTTTATTCCTCCTTGTCCATGCAAAAAACACCACAGGTCTCTAGTTTTTCACAGGATCCAAGTCCTGCTTTTGGTATTTTTCGAGAATCATATTACACAAGTTCATCGTACGTGCATCAAGTAGACCGTGATTCCACATTTTGATCATAAATAATCTCCAACACCTGCCAATCCCGTGGGAACAAGTGATTATTTAAAACTGTTGGCCATGAAAGACAGTTAAGCATGAGAAAATATCCCCAAGACAACATAATTTGCTTGCAAGTACTGATACGAGGAGAAGCTGAGCAGGGAGAAAAGAAACAACTACAGTGGAATACGATGACGTTTAAAATTAAAATTAGTAGGACGAGTCACCACATCAGAGCAAACAACTACAGTGGAATACAATGACGTTTAAAATTAAAATTAGTAAGACGAGTTACCACATCAGAGCTGGGGCTAGGAAAAGGTCGTGTCCATGCAATCTTGTGAATGCCTCGCATGCCCATGGGATATGTCCATCTGCAAGCACCCTGCCAGCATGAAAAGCAATGAAGTTGAAAGCAAGACAATTTGCACCCAGCAGCCACAAGCTTTATATCTATGTGAAACTCATGCAGCCGGAATCGTAGTTCGTTTCGGAACTATAGATATCCGTGACAGCAGTAATTCAATATGATTCTCTGAACAAAGATCTTCATGAGAAACAAAATAAACAATCCAAAGCATGTGTAAAGAGAATGTTACCGTTGCTTCCTCACAAATGAGTTCCACAAGTGCATCATTTGCTTCTCATCTTTAGTCACATCTACAAAATCATCAAGCATCTGCAGCACGATAGGTTATTACTGGTGGCTTTTCAGTGGCTGTTTGAAGACATTACAATTATTTCATCATTTTGTACGGTAAGCTAATTGCTCCATAATTGTGCTACATGCAAGTGCTATAGCACAGTTACAATTCATTAAATATTATTATCCTGAAAAAGGGGGGGAAATATTACTTATTGTGCTGCATGTATATTTGTTGTAACTTTTTATCTTATTATTCTATTATTTAACTATTTTCACCAGAACTATGATATTTACAAATGAAGCCTCCTTATCTTAGAGAAAAAACTTGTTTTTAGAATAGCAAACTAGAAGAATTAGGCCATGTGATCATTAAACATACCCTTCTGTCTTCAAAATCTGCAACATCATCATCAACTTCATCCTCGCTATCCTGATCTGACATAACTTGCTCAATTTCCATCGGCTTAAAAAAAAAAATCAATTTCAAGAATTTATGTCCATGGAATCGAATTAATTCATAGATATTTTTTTGAATGGAGAGTTGAAAATAAATCGTAAAACTAGTCCCATTGGAGTTGGTGAGGGCTTCTGAAAAACACTAATCTGGGAATTACAAACAGAACATCATACACACTTGTGACAGGTTATAAAAGCTAGTCCCATCGGAGTAAGTGAGGGCTTCAAAAAAAAAAACAAAAAAAACTAATCTAGGTGATGCAAACAGAACATCATACACACACTTGTGACAAACTCAAACATGCATAAAATTGATATTCATCAAAAGCACGTAGCAACAAGCTTGACATTTTTGAAAAATCAAGTTAAAATAAAGCTGACAGATTTTTATGATTCCCTAAGAATCCACCTCTATTTTTAATCATCAACATCAAGATAAACCAGTTGATTTGAATGCTTTTATACCAACATGACAATTTACGACCTAACTGATCTAGAACTAGGAATTTTGAATAAATTCTCCTAATACAAGTGCAGGCCTGGAATCTTCATAGGTGTCACATGCATTAACACTCTAATGCATGTATATGAAGTATGCTCACTCTCACTAAAGGATGGTTTTCCATGACATGTAACCTTTAATAATAAATGCCAGTCACATACTTCAAAAAGAAGACTAACAGTGAATTGAATCAACAATTTCCACATAGATTACAAGGAAAGGAAATGATAAAATGGAATCATTTATTGAAAGACAGTCATTACTCACCTGAGCTCTATGTGAGTGAAAAAAATGTCGTTTGTGAAGGAGTGTACGGCTGCAAAAGTGAAAATAATAAGATTAAACCCATATTCAAGCTTTGAAAAATATTTACCAATCTGAAATTATAAGCTTGAAGCAAGAAACAATGAATGAAGTGGCTAACTCATTAAAAAAAGTATTTCACACTGCTTATTACTAAACAATAAGCATCATTTGAGCTGCAACATATAGAACTAGACAACCAGCAACAACACTCCACGTAGTTGGAATTCCAATGTGCCTTAATAAACTGATAAATATTGCATTTTTGACAGGTTAGTGAGGCTATTTCATGGATACATTAACTGAAAAACATTTAACTTGAGTCAAGAATCACAGCCTAACATGTATAGTAGATAAATAGACCATGCAGCACTGTGTTGATTGAGCCTGACAAATAACTATTCATGCAACTTTTAATTGTTATAAAAAAATAATTGTTATAAAAAAGGACTCGCTGAAAAAATAGAAATGGACAGAGACCTACTTTCTCATGTCAGGCCTTTCAATTGATAATTTTCTAGTCTTTGCGAACTGTAGCATGGCAGGGGGTGCAAGATTATTTCCAGGTACCATTTGAACACATTCAGCATCAAGAGATGCTTGTGATACTGACCCTGAAACCCCTGCAACATAATATCTGGAAAGATTGTGTTCTCCATACTCTGTGATACACATGCTAGTTGTTGGCAAATCCTTCCCACCTGAGACATCAGAATAAAGATGATTCTCAACTAAAAAACATAAAATATGAAGTGAAGCAAGCAAGCAAATGACTCCACTACAACAAAAACTGATTTGTAAAATTAGGTACCATAATTACATTGCAGCGCATTTGAAAAATCTGTTGGAAATATCTCATAGTTTCATTACAATAGACCAGCCAATTAGTAGGTGCTCCATTAGCTACATCACTCTGACATGCATGCAAAAAATACCACTTGTTCTTTCATTTACTTCTGAAAGCAAAGCCTTGCAGCAGGAATAAAAATTGATAATGAAGTCCTTCAATGAATCAATGGCTATGTTTTATTACGTTAACCTTATGCATTCAAAAATTGTGTTTCTGGCCCAGAGAATAATGCTTCGAAATGTTGTCTATAATGGAAGAAAGGGAAGTGACAGTTTTTGAGGTAGAGAACAGAAAACATTATTTTTGCCTGGTCTAATAGTTGGGATCTGTCATTTTCATGCTTTGCTGTTCATCATCATTCCTAATCATGAGAACAAAGAATTGAAAATCTAGTAGATTATGCATCTAGCCATTCTCTAAAAATTCCCATAGATTTTGTTACAAGGATGCCATCCATCATACTTGGATCATGAGCACAAGTAGAAAGCACATACCAATCTTGTCAAGAAGCCCACTGGCTCCCCATTGCCTGCTCAGAGTCTTGTCAAATGCATTCTTTGCATTTGGAACAGGGTTCTTGGATCTTTTGCGCTTTGGTTTCTTTGAACTATGGGTAAACATGAACAAACCCATTTCAGTCCACGGTATTGTAAATATCAACAAAAGTAACAGAAGATGAATCAATTTATTAGTTCAAGCAAGACAAATCCAATACTTACAAAAAGAAGAAGGTTTGTTGTTTTGGATCAATACCATCTGCAACAATCTGAATAAAACAAATTGGGATATGAATTCCAAGAACAATAAATAGCATAGATCTTATACTTTACACTTTGCATGGATGCCAAACATTTTCCCCAAATTCCATTATTAGCAGTTCACATAGACCGCTTGATTTTTCCCATAGTTTTTTCTTGACCTTGTAGGTATATGGATGAAATTCAATAATGACAGCAATTTTTTCAATCAGTGCTAAAAGTGAAAAACTCAGGAACTCACCTATCATCCAGCAATTCATATAATTTCACATATTATGTGCTACAGTTAACTACTGCTCTAAAGCTCCTAACGTAATGTAAACAATGCAATATATGCATGTGTGTTCTCTTTTAGTTCTAGTGTTTTGTTTAACATGTCATTCTATTAAGCATCACAAGAATCACCTTCCAGCAAATCATAAAATTTCTGATATTCATATGTTTATGAGACACTAAACTAAACAATATTCCAAAGCACTCAATAACTGTAAACAAAGCAATGCAGTATGTCTTGACTTTTAAGTTTGCTGTTTTGAACAAGCGATACTACCCTTTCTTTGTTGTTTTGTTTTATTTAACATGGAAAGCGCATCATAGGAGCAAAGAGAACAACTGCATATAGTAAATAATTGTTGACCATGTAACTTGAATAAATAACACATATAGGACAAGCAAAAGTTTAAATATGAACTGTTATGATGGCAGAGTGGGAGTAATATTTAAAAATCAAAACCAATAAAGCTTCAGGAAGAGTTTATAATTGGAGGAAACACCCTAACCTCAGATCTCCAAATATCAGTTTTCACAGATATATTTACTGCTTGAAATTCTTGAGTTATCTGCAACACATAAATTGGAGTTCATTGAAGCACAAAATATGTAAAGAAAAACTTTCACCCAAGATTCCTGTAGTTTACCAACCCAAAATTCAAAGTTGAAGAGGTCATGTGACGAGGGCAAGTGATATCTCAGACCCTAAGGAGCAAAAAGAAACATATATATATATACACATGTATATGAAACTCAACATAAAAACTCAGTTTGAAAAAAGACAAATATCATTTTGTTTTCATCACAAGGGACAAAAGGATATCAGGAAAACTTCCAACCTTGAAGCTTGCACATTTTACCAAGCAAAATGGGCAGGAAAAGTCTTCAGTTACTGCAAGTTAGACATCCAACACATCATAAACGACGAGGAAAAGACGAGGAAAAGGAGCTTGTGGATCATACTGATAGGAAGAACCAGAAGACAAAGAAAAGATTTCAAAGTTGCAGACACCCATCAATAACAATTGACAAAAATATTCACTATCAAGGGATTGAAAGTTCAAACAACAAAATCTGTCTTGTTCAAGATTGAAGCTGTTATAAGTTCTTCCATCTAAACCAAATTGTGAGCCCATGTAACATTTAAATGCATTATAACAAAAGAAGAAGAAGAAGATTAATATTACCTTCAGTTTTTTGCAATTTATTATTATAATATCTATAGTTGAAAATGACATTTCCCGCCCTCAACCTACAAAATACAAGGAGTCAAAATGCTTTATCATACATTTCGGAAAACAAAAGAATTTCCCAGATCAGGTGCAGAACAATAATAACAACTGACAAGTGTTTGATGCTTGGATGTATAAGAGATTACCGAATAACATGAGACGAAGATGCAGAAGACATGTCACTACATGTGTATGATGATTTTTCCTTAGCTCCAACCTCTTCTGCAGAAATGTTGACTTGCAGCTGTGATGTAGTCTTTGGAAACAACAAACAATAAAAATGGCATACTTTTGTCAGCAAAGAAACATCAAGCAGAAGATGTGATAAATGAATTTGATTTTGTCCAACTAGAAGACCTTTGAGAGCAGAACAAACCACAGTTTCAGAATTAAACGGGATTTGAATTAAAACACAGTTGTCCTCAGTCAAACAATTCAACTGCAAGAAGAAACACAAAAGGGCACTCTTAAATTTCAAAATACAAATGTAATCTGTGAAACCCTGAGGATCAGACAGCAGAAAACAAATAATTCCCACAGCTAAATTATTCAGGTTAAGTAATGTTCCCTGTCATGAGGCTGTTTATGAAGATGCCAATTTTAGCTTCCAATCATTGCTATTTAGTGCCTGTCTGAGAGTGTGATTGAGGTTGCTTTTGAAAATGTTTTTCGTTCAGAAATGTATCAAAATGATTTTTTATTTTATTTTTTAAAAATTATTTTTGACATAAGCACATGAAAATAATCTAAAAGTACCAAAAAAAATTTAATTTAAAGTGAAAAATAAAAATACAAAATTTTCAATTTTTTTCAAAAACACTTTTGAAACGCAGTGTCAATTATTCATGCAACAGAATGTATACAGCATTTCTACAAAACAGGATGGGCCATGGAAAAATGGCAAGCCTGCAGGTCTGTGTCAAGCTTCGTGAAAGCATGCATGAATAACAGGAGTCAGCAGAAGCTTCTTTACACAGATGATTTGGCAGAGGACAAGGAAGCAACACCACGTGGCTTATCAAAGTGATGTAGTGGTTATCATATCCATGGCTAATACAGTTCTTTGAACAATGCAATCAAGTGAAAATAATCTGGCTTAACCAATGACAATGTACTTTATGCAATGATTAACTTACATTGCGAAGGCATTTGTTTACTACAATGAATCAGGTTATAGCCTCTCTGATGGATATTAATGTGGAGTCAGTTAGGATTTATTATCCTTATTACAACATCATGGATTCAAGTACGAGATGAAAAACAAATAGTTATCCAGAAGCTATCAGTGCTTTACCTTCAAGAAACAAACATTCATGTCAACAGGAAATGTCACGTCCACTCTTTGTCCCAAACCCAAATTTGGCGACTTCTCCCAGAGATTACACAGTGAGTCTAATGGTATCTTCCCAAATAGACAGCATCCTCCAACATTTTCTGCCATGTACAAGCAAAATTTAAATTTAAAGCTGGATTTCAAAATGCAAATAATCAACCATTAAAACAAAAGGAAAAGGCAATTAAAACCCCTTTAATAAGGCCAGATTCACTTGCAACAATGAGTTGTTTGACATAACATGTTGTCATCACATTGTTTGGTTTATTGCTTCTTTTTTCCATGAAAATAGAAAACAAAAAATTGAACCTCGAAAACAACATCTTTAGTAATTTCTTGGCAATGAAAAATTACAAATAGACCAGTTACTAGCAAGTACCATATCATGCATTAGCAACACTTTCCACATGACAACATATAAGAAATAGTTAAGGAACCAAAGCATATCTCACATGGAAAAATTCCATACCCAAATGACCCTTGGTTAAATCGATTCCATGCATAGAACTTTGGGCCCCAGCTGCCAAAAATAATAGAGATAATGAGAGAGAAATATGTGGTAGATAATCTCAGGTATCAATCAGGCGTATGATGCATACCAAAGCTGACAAGCAAGACATACAGTGATCCAGATTTGACCTCTGATGCTAGCCTACTCATCTCAGGGAGAACAAAATTCGCCTGTGCTTGAATACTATCCTCAACTCCAGCAAAGCTGGTCAGAACACATGGTCGACTAAAGCGATATACTGCAGAATACTTCATTGTGGGATAAAAAAGCAAAGCTAGATCATTAAAAGTAGGTAAAAAACCACATAATACTACCTCCAATAGCATAGTATATGTCATCTGGCTAGGAAAAAGAAACAGATGCATTCTTACCTCTAAAACCCCAATGTCAGATACAAGCCTTGCCAACAAAACATACAAGGGAAATATATTATGTGATCGTACAACTCCATTTAGTGTCACAAGCATGGATATCGTCATTTGTATTCTACATGTTCAGTCAAAAGAGACATAGTTAGTACCTCAAAACTTGTTTACATCCTCGAAATTTAATCAAGAAAAATAAGCCAGCATCCTTATGCAACTATAACCTGGTCCGTATCCTTGAAGTCCCAAACAACCAACTACAGTACATGTAAATAAATTCACACACCAACACTCCAAATACAGAAGTTTCAACAAAACTATTTCACTGCTGCTAATCACTCCAAAACTTAAGAACATTAGAATGGAACATCATTACCTTCTTTTATTCTTGGCCTGTATTTTATACAGCAAACATCTTTGCAAAAATGACGGCTGCCTCATAAACAAAAAGAAAGAAATATTCAATCAAACTCAAAACTAATAACAATTTAAATATTTTTTTTTTTTAAAATGAAGCTAAAATGTAAATTAAATTACATTTACAATCGAGCGACGCTGAAGAATATTATAAAGTTCAACAGGCTTGCAATAAATCGAAAGACTTTCTTCAGCAGCAATTTCTTCGTCTGCAGTTAAATGCAATCCACCACCACCACGTGCATCTTCACGCCACATCTGATCTATCGTGCTTCGACTATAACTTCCAATGACAACACAAATTTAAAAATTTCTCCGAGTACAAAAAATGACGAATTAATAATAACAAACAACTTACGAGGTAGTTTCACGAGTGACTAAAGGAATCCCCGGCATTCTTCGGCTACGCTAATTCAACATTTCGAAGTTTCATAGTAGCCAGCACTAAACTGAACACTCGAGCTAGGTTTTGTAGGAGACACAAAAGACACCTGCAAATTGAGCTCTGAATAGAAGTTATCAATTAAAATTGAACCTGAACATAGTTTTCTAGCACGATTGAATGGACATGACAGGATTTCCTCTTCCTTCTTTGAACTTAGAATTGGACGGTACAGTGAGAGTGAGTCAATGAGAGGAAGACAAGTCAGGGATGGAATCTAGGGAAGAAGAGAGACAAGATTTTTATGTGTAGGCGTTTTTTCGTGAGCTAAAGATAGTTAATTTTAAAATCATAGATGTATTTCTGTCTGTATCTGATTCGTATCTTATACGACTCAATATCTATGTACACGTATCATATGCTTTTATGAAGGCCATTGAACTTTCACGTCAGGTTTAAATAAATAACTTATAATAATTTCTGGTCTGTATTAAATAACATTATGGTTTATTTCGGGCAGGTCCATGAGATGCGTTTATTTCTAAATTTTGACAAACAGCTTTTTTTTAGGATGTAATTTATTATTTATATAAACAATAAATTAATTTAATATTTTTTTTATTTGGTTCATAGATGGCTTATTTGCATATGACACAAATGCTAGTCGCGGGTCAGTGTTGAGAGCACATTTATTTTTTTAACCATAACATTTTATCTGTTATTTTTAAATAAAAAAATAAAAGAGAGACTAAAAAAAAGGGAAAGCATGCGCAGGCTTTAGCGTATTTCAGCATCATGAGAATGAGAATGGTGTTTAATGGTTTAACCTCAATTTATTTAAGTTGTGTTTTATATATTTTTTAATTTTATTATTTAATATTATATCGATTAAAAATTAAATTTTATAATTTTATTTATTTATTTTAAATGAGTATATTTTGATCTTGTGATTACATTAATAAGTTTTGACAATTTAATCCTTATCAATTTTTTTTCTTTCTTTCCAAGTCACAATCTCATGACTCATGTCATAAATCCTTCAACATATAATTTTTTTATTGGTTTGTCCCTGTAACTAAGGTTATGAGTTTAATAGATTAATCCAATTGATTTTTTTTTAAAATTGACTTTCTCTCTATTCTCATCATTTAATATTATATTTGATTGAGAATTAAGTTTCATGATTTATTTTAATTTTTTATTAAGTTATTCTGACCCCATAATCCAAAACCAATGCTAACAATTTGTATCAAATGAAATAGTTTGTTTGTTATGAAATTTTTGTTTGGTCTTTAAAGGGGGCATGAAGTAGTGACAAAAGATTTAAGCGTTGCATTACAAGTTTTGAGTTTAAGTTAGGGCAAACGTATTTTGTAAGAGTCTGAAACAGCTGGAGTCTTACTAGCTTTTCCAGGCCCGCAAAGCGTGCCTAGAGGACAAGGTTTCTTTACATCTAAAAAAATCTCTATTTTATTAGTAATTTATTTTAATTCCTAAAATATCTTAGTACATGAACCGATTTATTGATTATATGATAAGAATGAATGTAATTATGAGTAATTCATGAACTATAACTATTTTTCATGAACAATGAACATTCATGAATATATTTAATGAAATGAACATTCATTATAATTAAAAAAAAAAGTCATGAAATTCGAGTCCTATTATTTTTGATAGATGGAAAGTTATATAATTTTTTTTTGAGTTATTTTCTCTTTTTGTTGTTGTTTTTCCTTACATTTGTTCTTAAACTTTTTTTTATCAATTTGTTGGACCTTGTTTAAGTGTGGACCTAAATAAATATGGCCTGTTGGAATTGTATGAGGTTTATTGAAGTTAGTCATTTTACACTTAGTGATTAGCAATAAAGTCTTAATTATAAAAGATTAATCTTTGCCGGTAGCAAAATTTATAATGTATATATTCCAAGATGTTAAAATGTAAGTACTCTAAACTAGTTTAATTTAAGTATAATTTCAATATTTGTTTAGTTTGCTTGATAGGATTGTTTTTTTCTATATCTTTTGCATTGCATATATTTGTTTGATATGCATGCTAGCTTCTTACACTAATTACAAGATTGCCATGATTTTTTTATATATTTACATGGCTATAAATTAAAAAAATAAAACAACTTGTTTAATGATTTAAATCATTTTGTGATTACTGGAGAAAAGATGAAAGGATCTTATCCCTTTCAATACAATACAAATAGAGAGAGTTTGTTTGGTAGTGTGGTTGAATCTGCTTACAATACAATACACGCACACACCAAAATAATTTTTTAATTATTTGTTATATTAACAGATGAAAATTATATAAAAATATCAAAAAATTAATTTTAAATTAAAACAAATTTTTTTTTTTAAAAAACGCTTTTGAAACGTAATATCAAATAGGGGTCATAATCTCATATATATATATATATATATATATATATATATTGGTAAGTGTGTGTGTGTGTGTGTGTATATATATATTTCTTTGGAAGCAAGTAACACAGTTTATTATCCACACACTTACCAAATATATTTTTCTTTGGAAGCAAGTAACACAGTTTATTATCCACAATTAAATTAATTTTAGTCAAACGCATCTAAATAAGATATAACCATTTTATTTTATTATTTTTCTTAAAAAGCCAAAAAACAATTCTCAAAAAGTAAAACACTGGCATTTTTTTGACACTATCCCATCACCTGAGAGATCAGCAATATCTGTCATTGCTGTGATATATGACATTTAAAAGAGTTTTTGCTAATCATAGATGCCACCAATTAAATTCTCCAGCTAGCATAATAAAAGAGGGATATAATTAGCTAACAATTTATGGGGGCTCTGAGTAAGCAAACGGTAGCGTTTTGGCTTTTATAATTGTTTAAACATTCTATTTCTGAGTTCAATATTAAAAAATGAGACCATTTTGCAACGCCGGGGTAGTTTCGGTTTCGAAATCTCCGACTCTATTATCTAATTGGAAGGGAAGGATCACATTGTAATACACCAACAATTCTAGGGATATCATTGCAACTTTAAGGGTTTAAAAAAAACACACCCAAGGTTATTCCTTAATATAATATAAACAGCGGGGACAAATAAATCTTGGCTGTGTTTAATTAGATTCTGCCTGTCAAACTAACAGCGAAAGAGAGTTAATTGTCGCACAAAGACTTGTCTTTTATCTCACCCCCCTCTTTGTTCTAAGTGAAAGACACGCAACATATGGATAACAAAAACATTTGTTGCGTAGCCGGGTTTATAGAGTCTGGTTTATAATCCCGATAAAACAGCTATTGAATCAGAAACAAAAAAACAAAGAGACTTTCTGATTGCGCTAAGCATAATTAGGATATAATTAATTAAGATCTAATGGCTGATATTTCATCCGAAAAACTCTCATAAATCTCAACCCTTTTAAAGTAACATGCAGAATGGATTCTTTAAGTGTTTGACTTGGTTGATTTTTCCTGATGTGATATGACCTATTCACAGAAATGATCAGATTTTCCTAATAAAATTGGCAAAATATAACTAGGATACGTGTTGCCATAGAATGGAAACCTTGACCTATAAATACAGGCTCAGCCTCATTTAACAGAGAACGAGTAATTTGTTTCTAGGTTATAATTGTACGTAGAGATTAGCATCTCTCTCTCGCCAAAAATGGTAAAAGAGGCAGCAAGAAAGTGCTCCCATTGTGGCCACAATGGCCATAACTCAAGAACATGTGCTAAGGATTGCATCAAATTGTTTGGAGTTAGCATTGAAAAACGTGAACAGACAATTAAAGGAAGTGCTAGCCTGGATAACATAGCGTCCTTGGATGACGGTAACGGTGCACATCACGTCGATCCTGGATACAGTTCTGATGGCGTTATCGGTTCTAAGAGAGGCAAAACTGCGTCTACAAGGAAGAAAGGTATATGCTATCCATTCATTACATCTCATAATTCATTTGTTTTTTACTAAATGCTAATAACAATCTCGATGTTCACAATCGCTTGAGGTTTTTTTTCTCCAATAAAAGATTTCAGTTCTCGCAGTGGTTTATGGCTATATATGCCATGAGATAATCGCACTTGTTATTGTTTTATTGTAAATATATCTTCCAGGGTTTAAGTACTGTCAGGATTCTAATCATTTTTGCTGTGTCTGTTGCCATCGCCACCAGTTTTTTTTTTATTATTATTATTATTATTCTTTCTGTCACCGATCATGTCACGCAGAAACACATATTCTATTGGTAAAAGAATATCCATAGACAAATGGATGTTAGCTTGTTAGTTTGTTTTATTGATTTTTGTTTCATCTTGGCATCAACCAGATCTGGACATGGGTGGGCACGAAATATCTGAAAAGATAGATATGGTGTGTGTTTGGTTTAACGTAAATCATATCAGGACCATCACAAGCGAGATCTGGACATGGGTTCATGGATTTATTTGCGTGTTTGAGTAACCTCTCGTATCATTTTCAGGCAAGCCATGGACCGAGGAGGAGCATAGAACATTTTTATCTGGTCTAAGCAATCTTGGCAAGGGTGATTGGAGAGGGATTTCGAAGAAATTTGTTATTACCAGGACCCCAAGTCAGGTTGCTAGTCATGCACAGAAGTATTTTCTGAGACAGCAGGCTTCATATGAGAAGAAGAAACGTAGATCAAGCCTCTTTGACATGTCCTTCAAAGGAACTGTAGGTCTCTTAATTATAGAATCGCAGCAATATTTAGCAATTTCTTTCCCCGTGATATTTTCTGGACTCTGATAACTTGTTACGTCAGGATATGGCTTCTCATCAGGATGATCCGAAACTGCCCATAATTAAGACTGGTGGGAGCTCATCACAGGTAATTCTAGCCTGCTTTTCAAGTTTATTTGCTCAAAAGTTATTTGTTTGAACAAGTGAAATGTAGATGTAATGGTTTGTTGCAATCAAACAGGCCAGCACATCTTCAGCTTCACCATTGAGGAAAGCTGACGAGGATATCCCATCACAAGTAAGTTCCACCTTCAGCTAGTATATTTATTTATCATTAACTGTATAGAACTTACTAATCATAAGTTATTTCTTGATCTTTACAGGCTATCAGCCCATTACACCTCATCAACCAATTTCCTTTACTTTGCTTGCAAAATCCCCAGGTCATGAGTCCTACTGTCGCAGCCGGTACTGGTGTTTCAAACCACAATCCTAGCATGGTAAGCAAAAGTTTGGCTCTTATATTTTTGTGAACTTTCACTGCATTAATTCATAAAATCCTCTTCGATCAGAACCGAGATGCCTCTTTTATTTAAGGTATACACAAACATTCATTCTGTTATTCCCTGGCCAGCTCCTTTGGACCATTCATGATTTACCTAGTATGAAATCCTAAACTTTTTAGTTTACGTACGAGCCAGAAATGCTCTCCCATGCTATATCTTTTTTAATCTAGATGAAAGCACATATTTCCAGGAATCAGTATATCAACATTACTTCAATTCTGTAATTACAAAGTACCATTCTCTTCTTCTTTTTAATTTTCTCCAATAAATAAATCTGATTATCACCTATGTTAGTACAGCAACGAGTCCTTGCCAATGGGCGGCGTAGCTTTCCGGCTAGCAAAGCCATCCCAGCAGCACCCTTTGTCTCCATGATGAACTATCCAAGGACCTACCATCCTAACATGCTTAAAATCCCTTCAAGCCTGGTCGGTTGCTCACCTTGTATTGCCCATCAACTATCGGCCGGTATCCCTTCACCAAGTTCATTCCCTCATAGCTTTTCTCCAGAAGGTGCATCAACTTCATCAGCGAAACTGGAAGACCCTCTTGAGCTTAAAATTGGACAACCCCCTAAATCCCCCCAAGGAACAAATTTATCATCCCCAACATCTGGTGCCATTAGTGTTATATGAAGAAATTTAGCTGCAAAGTTCCCGGCATGAAGCAGCAGCACGAGGAAGTGTAGAACTAGATTACATGCCGCAATTACTGTGCAAGAAATAAAGTCTTAAATTACAGATATTTTTTTACCGCTTAATTTTTTATCCTTTCGCTTTCTAATTATTAATGCTATTTTTAACAAGAATTAGAGATGAGAAATCACTTGTTGTCCTCCTCACAGTGCATGGAAAAGTATATATAGATATATATTTTCATCGTTAAGTTTTTTTTGGAATTGAAATATTAATAAAAACTAAAAAAACATACCAGAGTTTAATTATTAATAATTAAATTTTATGATTTATTTTAATTTATTTTTTTAGGGCTATTCATGGTCTTGGAGAAATGTCCTGATATTAAGTTGTTGCTCAGTTTTGCAAGTGTGTGTATATATAATTAAATGAAAATATTTGTTTAAAAAACAAGTTTATTGAATTTAATGAAGTTTATGATCACAAGTAGTAAGTTTGGTGGGTTGATCTAGGTTGACATAGATTGATCTATTATGTCACCATCACAATATTTGTTAAAGAAAAGATGTTATGTTGAAAATATTTTTAAAGTCAAATTATAATTATTAAGTCAGTTATATTATTCCGGGACAATCCTATACAATTTAATTTGAAACTCAAGTTAGACAAGGAATATGGTTGGAGGTTTCGAGTTTGACCCTTTAAGTTGTTTTACATGTAAAATTGTTTTTGGTTCCTCTACAACATAGTGATGGGAGTTATCTAGTTCAATACTAAAAGTCATGTTAGATCTTTCAACATATAACATCTTATTTCTATATTTAGGCATCATATATGGGTGATTAAAAAAAAGAAGAAGAAAGAAAATAAAAACTTTGGTATTTTTCTATAAAGTTTTGTATTGCAGAGAACATTGTGATTTTTATTGTTCTTGTAGTGTAACAAAGTTTTATGAAGTCTTTACTTTTTACATATTAATTTATTCTTATAATTTTAAGTGCTTATGTCTTGATTTTATGACATTATTTTTATGCTGAAAGAGAGGGAGGAAAGTTGTTGGAACATGGAGAGGAGAAAGAGTTTTTGATTGGCCATAGTCTAGTTATAATAAAATCAATCTAAATGTTAAAGGATTCATTAGTAAAAAATAGAATAAAAAACAATGGTAATGTTAACACGATATTTTTCATTGTGGTAGATAAGTTGAAACTATGATGAAATGTAATTTCATACGAAAATGATGATGGAAAATAATTATCGATATTGCTAACATGTCAAGTTGCTAATGAAAATCATATTTATGATTTTAATAAAAATTAAAATTTGATAATGGGTCTTAACACATTTTCATCATCTTCTTCAATAGCAGTTACAACAACCCTCTTCTCTCTCTTAGAAAGTTTGATAGTCCCTTCACATGATCCATGAATCTAGTCATCAAAACTTGTCGGTGTTGACACAACATCCCTTTAAAGGCCTAAGCTTTCCTCTTTTGCTTATATTTCTTATCAAATTTTACTCCACCAAGCAAACCCACACATTTGTTTTTTAAGTTGATTTCTTGAAATTTATTTTTAGTACTTGTAGTTTTCTTATATATATAATTTGTTAGTTGATAAAATTGGGTGTGATTTTATAACTTAAATGTGTTAAATTTGAACAAATAATGAGTACTTTAAGCACCAATTATTTGTTTACAATTTTATGGTTAAATTGTAAATTGGGAAGTTAATTTTTTATGGAATTGATAATAATTAAATATATTAATTTAGGTTGATATATGATAGAACATGTTGTGAGAATTTTGTTATATATATATATATATATTTTTTTTTGACTTGTGGAGTTCTTATTTGGCAAAGATCATTTTCTTACAAAAATATGACAACTTGTTTTGTGGATTTTCTAAATCTACAAAGATCTCTAATAGGATGCAATATCATTTTCAAGTGTTGTAAAGATTCATTAATGGTAAAAAATCCTTTTCTTTCATGGATTCCTTATTTATTCTAGCTACATAAAAAACTAAAGGCTAATGGTATTTAATGAAAGATTGATTAATATGTTTTAGGAAGTTTTTCTAATCCTATAATAAAGGTTAAAGAAAGGTAATAAAGGTTTACATATTCTAAAAGAATTTTTTAAAGCTACAATTAATTATCCTAAATAAACAACGAAACTAATGGGAAAGCCAACTTCAACAATCAATTTCCTATCTTATTTCGGATATCTAATGGTACCATTAAAGACCCTAATGTTTCTAGATAAAAATTTCATTCATGATATTGTTTGAACTAAAATATGTATTTATTTTAAGTTATTTTGTTTAATCAAGTGCAAAGACCTTAGTTTGCGCATGAGATCTATTGTTTTTATTATTTTCATCATGTTTAAGCTTAATTAATACTTGATTTTTAACTAATTCCAATGCCTATTTGGATTAGTGTTTTTGGTTTATCAATATAGGTTTTGGATCAATTTTGTAAGTGAGTCAATGTAGTCCACAAGGGTGGATCAATTATGATTTTTTCCTAAGAGTATTTAAACACTTTATAACCCTAATAGTCATTGCATGATATCATTTTGGATTTTTCAACTTGTACGTGTGAGAGTGATTCTTGTATTTTTTGTTCTTGAAAAAACTAAATTGACTTATTAAAAATTAGCTAACATCATAGTTTCATTTGATTTAATTTCAATAGTATTGGTGTCTTGGAACAAGTTTCGATTATATCACACTCCTATTAAACCTTTTTTTAACTTTTCAAGATCAAATTTTAATTTTGAATATGGATTGCTTGACCACATTACTAGATGGTTCATATCATATATTGCATAAAATGAATAATTATTATTGAATTTTGATACTTGTACAAAATAATATGAATAAGAAGATCTAAAAATATTTTACTTGCAATACATAACAAATCACCTATTAGATGTATTCATTGACTCAAAAAGAATAAAATTAATACCATATACCAATTGTAAATGCTCGAGCTTGGGTTGAAGTTCTAATAGGATAATATGCTAAAATTATAGTAAATAAATCTAAGACATGCCATAAGTGTGGTAGACTAATTGATTCAAAAGATAATAATCCTAAAAATAAGAGAAAATAATCAAGTTGACATTATTGTGGAGGCAAACATTCATAGAATATGAATATAATTAATCATAAACCCTAGAAAATGCTCATGTACCTAAAAAAGATGAAAAGATATTAATAAGTATATTTGTATAAAAAAATGGAATAAAAAAAAATAGTTATAAACAATATTTTTTAATATAATGTATCTTTTGATATCATTCATGAAAATAAGGACAATGAGCCTCAGTTCTCCAAAGAATATCAATGTATTATGATTGACTGGAATGGAAATAAACAATCCAAATAAAATTAAACTTACTTAAAAAACATGAGATTTTTAGATCTATAGTTCAAACACTTGAAAGTATAAAGCCAATTGTATACAGATGAGTATTTATATAAAAAAATATAAGATATAAGCCATGACTAGTGGCATAAGAGTTTTTGTAAAAAAAAAATGATAAAATATATTTTCTTGTAATAGATACAACACATCCTATTAGTTTAACAACTCATGACTAACTATATACATGTATGATGGATGTAGCAATAGTCTATTTATATGAGTCAATTGATAATGATAATTGTAAGAGAATCCATGAAGTATTTAAAATGCTTGAAGCATAGAACTTAAATCCCCCAAAAGTTTTCTCATTCAAGTTACAATGGTTTTTATATGGATTAAAAAAAATAATTAAGACACATGTGGAATAATCATCTTAGTGAATATTTATTAAAAAAAAGGTAAAATAATGATCTTATATACCGATGTATTTTTATATTGAAGTCAGAATTTGATTTTGATTTTGTTTTTATTAATGTGTACGCTGATGATTTAAATATTATTGGAATTTCTAAAGAGAACCAATATGATAAATTATTTAAAGAAAATCTTGAGATGAAATATATGGGAAAACAAGATTTTGTCTCGAAATGCAAATCAAATATTCAATAAATGAGATTCTCATTCATCAATTACTTCAAGCATTTAGCATATAAGATTCTCATTCATTAAGTCACTTATGCATAAAAGGTTTTAAAAAGTTTTATATGGATAAACATATCCATTAAGTACCCCAATGATTGTTAGATTACTTAGAGACTGTTTGGCGTGGAGGTTGCTGTTGTGGTTGATGTTGAAAAAAAACAGTTTTATAAAAAGTGTTTTTAGCTGCGGTTCATAACTGAAATTTTAGTGTTTGGTTAAAAATGTGGTTGGTATTGAGTTTAATGAAAAGCAATTTCGTGTGTTTGGTTACCATGATTTTTATATTACTGTCAACTGTTGAAATTACTTTAAAGAACACACACACACATATATATAATATTTTTTAAATATTATAGATTAATAATCATAAAAATAAATAAATATTTTGTATATAATTTTACTTGTTGAGGTATTTTTTAATAAAAATAAAAATAAATATTTTTGATATAATTACATCATTTTCAACTATATATAATATATATAGAAATATAAATATCCATCTCCCCTGGATATTTATATATATATATAAATATCCAGCCCCCTCCCACCCACCCATATATATATATTCGTTCTCACCCTACACACACACCCACCCACCCTATATTCTTTCCCATCCCCACACCACACACACACACAGACCCCCCCTCCCCTCAGCTCCTTCCACAAACACTCGTTAGAGGTAACAAACTGCCACAAACCATTCTTTACCTTGTCTCCCAACACACCCTGATAAACTTGCTGAGACCCTCAAAGTTATGCTTCAACTCTTCCTGATTTTCTTCTCATCTTCAGTCTCGTCAAGTTTCAGGCCCTCCTCGGTAGCAGAGACAAACTTCTCTTCCACCCACACACAAAGACAACCCCAGTCACCACTGAGTGAGAATGATCGAAGATGATAAAGTCTTGATTGCTGCCTATTTTGCTTCTTGATTGCTGTTTTTTTTTTTGCTTTTTTTGCGTCTTGCTGCGTTTCTTTCAAGAGCCACAACCACGGTTTAACGCAACCACACGTTGAACCGCCGTCCCAAACACCCATTTAATGTGAAAAAAAAAATCTTTTTAGATCACAAGAAAATAATGAAGAATTAATTAGTCCTTAAATATCATATCTTGATATAATGATATGCTAATGTATCATACTAATAATACAAAACTTAATATATCTTTCTTTGTGAATTTGCTACCAAGATAAAGTTTTTCTTATACTCGAGCATGAGATGAAATTAAACATATTTTCCATTACATACAAATAGCTATATATATGAAATTAATTTGCTACCGAGATAAAGTTTTTCTTATACTTGAGCACATTAAGATGAAATTAAACATGTTTTCCATTACATATGAATCACTATATAAATGAAATTATTTTATTTATATAATGTTAATCATAACTGATTCTGTATATTAATGCTGAATATTTATCTGATCCACATAAAAATTTATCTAAAAGAATTTATCAATTTACAAGTGATAATCCTATTATATCTCAAAAATTTGCAAGACTAACCCGAGTCTGGCGAAGGATTAAAGGGGTTATAATTTGAAACCGAAGGAATGGCGAAGCTCGCGTGTGTGCTCAGGTAAGCATGAAACTTGCCTCGAGAGTTCAAATAAACAGCGGAAATTGTTCGGCTTATTGAGAATAAATGACAAGAATTTTGTGAAGCAAGTCCGCGGAAGAGATGAAGAAGGAATATAACATTAACATTTAGTACCTGCATGCCACACATCATTTGTACAGCAATTTAACAAATAGAATCAAGAATAGTAACAATAAGGAACTTTGTTGAATTTCTTATGGAACAACTGAGACACGGAACTTTGTTGAATTTCTTAATGGAGCAACTGAGAAAGCCCATTTTTTAATAGTTCGAATTGAATTGGGGGCCCTGCACCGTGCAAACTAAGAAGAGCAGCAGCCAGAGTTCTGGTTAACAGGTTGTCCACGTATCTGCACAGTGGGTTGCCTTGCATTGTTCGCTGCAGGTTGACTTGCCATCCTGTAGAGGTAGAGGAAATTATGAGGAAGGAAACTGCAAAGAAACGCAATTGTTTCTACACCACTCAACAAACAACCTTTTCACTGTACATCTTCTAACTTTAATTCTAGGTTCTTGTATTTCACACACACACAGAGGGGTGTGTGTGTGTGTGTGTAAATCATGAATTCATTAAAAAAGGTACTTGTTCTTGATGTCAGCAGCCATGGCCATAAAAGCTTCCTCCACATTGATGGCATTTTTTGCACTTGTTTCCATGAAGGGAATACCAATTTCATCTGCAAATGCCTTTCGAAACCCAGATAAACAATAGAAAAAACATGCATAATTTAGTAATCTGTTGTTTAGAAGCAAATACGGTGATAGATGTTAGCATGGGAGCTCAGTTTTACCTTAGCTGTTTCATATGAAACAACTTTGTTGGCAGTGAGGTCGGACTTGTTCCCAACCAGAAGCTTGTTAACATTTTCACTTGCATATCGATCAATTTCATTTAACCATTGCTTAACATTGTTGAAACTCTCTTGGTCTGTCACATCATAAACTATCTGTGACATTATGCAGCATTAACAAAAAAATTAGGGATACAAGAGGTAAAATGCCAAAAAATTAAATGCATTCCAAAACTCACTATAATGCCATGTGCCCCACGATAGTAGCTGCTAGTTATTGTCCTGAACCGCTCTTGTCCTGCAGTGTCCCACTGGAAAAGGACACAATGGCATCAATCACCAACAAACAGAAGAAAATTTGAAATGAGCATCGTGGACAAACTCTAGTTACAAAATATTTTCACAAAAAAGGGGTTAAGAAACAATAATTTGATGGTATTCTGCACATGATATCAGGTAGTAGATCAAGTCACAAATGAACATGCTAAAATGGTATCATTTTACCAAGAAATTACAACTAAAATTTGGAGATCAGAGGATCAATATGCTCTTCATTATACCAGATACGTGAGGAGTTGAAGACACAAAAGGTTAGTTTAACAGAAATAGAAGAGACGTAAAAAAATCTAAACGATTCTCAAAATACCAAACAAACAATATCTCAGAATACGAAAAGAGCATCTTACAATTTGAAGTTTAATGGTTTTTCCATCTTGCTCCACAGTGCGAATTTTCTGCAGAACAAAAATCAAATTTATTAGTCGCATTCTCAGATCAAACTAACATTTGTGCAAATCAATAACTCTCTCGACGCTTACGAAGTCAACTCCAATTGTGCTGATGTAACTGTCCAGATAGGAATCATCCTGAGCATTGAAAAGATAAAAAAACAAGTTCAACGCATCAAACCATCACAATCTAATGAGCTTGCAATGGCTGCAAACAAAAAGAGAAGACAAAGGGCAAAAAAAGAAACTTAATCTTACAGCAAATCTCAAAAGTAGACATGATTTGCCAACACCGGAATCCCCAATTAGCAAAAGCTTAAATAAATAATCACTGCCACCAGAATAAAATTATTCGATTTAAGTACAGCCCATATCATAAAACTGAAGTGCACACCAAACCCACAAACCAAAACCAATGAATCACCCATATTAAAACAGATCCAATTAACCCAATAAAATATTCACATATCCCAACAAAATTCAAGACTTTATACGAGATTTTTTTTTGTAAAATAAGAGTCGAGATCTTTGTAACTTACTATTCAGGCGTCATGGCTGTAAGTAAATCCGACCGGAATTTGAACCGGTCTGGAGAGTGACGAATCTGAAATCTGACAGGCAAAGGTAAGAACTCAGAGAAGGAGAGTTATGAGCAACGAAAAAAATGCAAAACTAAAAGTCTTTATATTTATTATGTTTATGTGTGTACGGGACCGGCAGCTTGGGGGCTGTAAATAGTTACTATAACTTAGGACCAACCCGTGGTGGCAGATTGATTATTAATATGTGGACCGTTCAACGCTATACTAGAAAGGGAACAACCCAAAACTTACAAAGCCCAGGAGACAATACGCGCATTTGTGTGATGACCGCTGGTCACAGAGTTGCATTTCTTCAATCATCTTGCATGCAGCTTGAGGGGACGTCAAAAGGAAGAAACTTTAGACAAATTTTGAGCTTTACATGAGTCTCCGAGTCATGCCTTGATATGAATTTTGGCTCAGCTTCATCTTGGCAGAGTGCAAAACCAGGAACGTCTAGCAAAATCCTTTCCGTGAATGATGATGTCTATCTAATCAAGAGACGCACCTGACCGGCGGAACTCTTACATCATAGTATCCTTCCACTTCCAAACTTCAGCTACAAAAACTTTCACGACCGAGGTTCCGTCGAGTAATTAAGTTAGGTACGTATCCTCTGTTTCCTGAATTTTTTACCACCGAATGATCGTATCCTCTATAGCACACTGAATGCAATCAGCACCTTTATCATTATTAAGAATAAATTTAACAATAGCTTTTAGACTTTAAGTTTGTAGTTGTGTATAGATATTCCGTACAGCTTCTGCCTGAGTGGCTGAAGGAAAAGCAGAAGTGTGAGGGTTGGAGAGTCCAAAGATTAAAGAACGTGGGGTTGGTATGACTAGTTTCCAAAACTTGAAGGATCATATTTATGTACTCAGCCCTTCTTTTTAATTTTATTACACCAGGTCAATCTTTTACGGGAGAACGATTATTGGATGCATATAATTTCCCCCCCTCCTTTTTCGTGTGAACAATATAGATGCACGGGTAGACTAGTTTGTATATGAAATGTACTTACATTTTTATATAACGTGGACAAATAAATGAGAAATTTGTTTCATGATTTCAATATATACTTAGACATGTACGGTATCATGGCATGTTGTGAGGATGATTGTGAGTTTTGTTCTGTTTTAATTGAAACAGTCAAAATATTTTGTATCAGTTAAAAAAAAAAATAAAACAGTGTCGTTCTTATCTCAGTTTAAATTCTGATATATTTTAGATTTTTCAGCCAAATATCAGCTGAAACGTTATGGTTTTGTTTCGCCTGTTCGTTTTCGGCCAAAAAATGTTTTTTAAATAATATATAATTTTACAATATCAATCATATCTCATAATCTGACCGTTAGATTGAGATGAAATTTTATGATGAGTCTATTGATATATTTATATATATCATTTCAGAGCAATCAAAAAATGTAATAACATTGCGAGATTGATGGTGATACTCTTGTAATATTATACATGTTCATAATTTTGTTCATAAAAATCATTTTATTTTTGTTTTTTAGATTAAATTGCACAATTCTAAATAATTTTATTTTTGGATTTGAACTAATTTTTTTTGAATTAATATATATATATATATATATATATATACAACCTCGAAACAACGCACCGAAATCAAAACATTTCATTCTAATTGAAAAAAACAAAACACCAACAAAAACGGTATTGATAATTTTGGTTGTGAGTGCATATATATAATATAATATAATATTCAAGTGTTGAAAGCACATAGAAAAAAAGGGAAATTCACGACTCAGAATCAAATGTGTTGATTTTATTTTAATTTAATGATAAAAATAAAAAATGATAATAAATTGGCCAAATTACAAAATAAAAACAGTAGAATAACTTGGATTTTATTTTTACAAAGAAATGAAAAAAATATAACTTAGTTTTTAAACAATTAAATATGAAATAAAGAAGTTGGGTTCAAAAATAATAAAAAAAAAAACTTGAAGTCAACCCTAATTAACAAGACAAACTTGAAACCAAGATAATAAGAAGTGAGTCAACCCATCAAACCCTAATTATGAGACTGAGATGACCTAGTGATAAAGAATACTATAAAGCCTTATTTTTTTTATATAAAAAAAATCTATGTTGAATAATGAAATAAAAAAAAAAATTAATTTGTATTAACTTTTCAAATCCATGACCTGAGCCATTAAATTGAAAGAACTATATATATATATTATAATCATAAAGTTTTATGTTTAATCAATCAAATGTTAAATTCTGAAATTAAAAAAAAATATTTTAAAAAATCCAAAACCAAAAATAGTAATTCAAATTGTGAGGATCAAACCTAAAACTAAAATAAACTTGATGACAACTACTTTAACATAGGTCAATGGTCAACTTGACTCATAACCTATGTTTAGCACCTAGTTAATCCATAAATTGAGTTTTGAAATTATGATAATAATTATATTTATCTTTATATTGACTCTGGTTGATGTTTAATCTAACTCATAATTTAGGTCTGGCCTTAAGTTAATCCTTAAATCGAGTCTTAAAATTATAACAGTAATTATTTTTATTTTCATGTTCACTTGGATCAATGGTTAATTTGACTCATTAGCCCTAATTCCAGGTCAAATTTTAAAACTATAACAGTAATTATTTCATCTTTATATTAATCTAGATCAAATAGATTAACTCTTATACATAGAATTAGACAAACTTGTCTTGCCTTTTTTAGTAAATCACAAATTTCTACACTAGAACAACCTTAGATGTAACAAAAATTGATTTTTGTACTATCCAAAAGTACACCAAACAATTCCACCAAAAAAACAGTCTTATCTAATCCACCATTATCTATTATACCAAACATTACCTTATGGTTCAAACATGGCTTAACAAACTGTGACTAGCTTGAGCCCAACTATAAGCTCAAAATTGATTAGGCTTTTATATATATCATACAATAAAATCATTATAATTAAAAATTTAATTATTAAATAAAATCTAAGCTATAATTTATATTATATTTTAACATAAAAAGATGCATTTCATGTTCGCCCTTGCAAATTCCCAATTGCAAAGTAAAAAGAAAAAAGCTGCAGGAATTATTTTAATGGATTGAATATCAGAATTTTTAAAACAAGTAGTTAGGTAATCTCAATATAAAAATGTTTACATGCATCAAAAATAAATTCTCATCAGAACATTATTGTGCGTACCGAGTTCATCAGTTTAGTGTCATAAAAAACACTGGAAAATAATAAAAAGTCAAGAGGGAAGGCATTTCAAGAGATAAAACAGCATCCTATTCTAAGAATTGCACTGCTAAAGAAAATGAAGATACTTTTTGACCAATTTTCTGGAACTTTTGTGATGTTTTGGCCTGTGTAAATCTCCTTGATCGAGTGGTAGAAACCCTGTCTGCGCACCGTCACTACCAGCATCAATGTCTCCTTCAACTGTCAATCCTTCAATCCTCGCAGCTACGGAACCCATATTTCTAACTCCCACATTTACATCTGCCAAAAAATGTTAAAGGAATTGAAAATCCACGAGAGAAGATTTCTACGAGGGCAAGATTCATCAAATGATATCAACGAGAAGGAACTCAAGGTGGCCATACAATATTTTCACAACCGTGGGGACAACCATGGATGTCTATCAAACTATAAACCGTTTTATTACCTGGATTGGAAAAGAACCAGAGAACAAGGCCACAAAGAAGCAGCACGAATGGAATGATATGAACAGCATTTTCAGCAAACTTCGCACGTGACTTCTCCTTCATAGCCATTTCCACCATTGGATCATAGGCTGGCAGCTGATTCAATTCCATGGACGATGACATTCTCATCCCTTGAGTCCCCTCATTGGGCGACGAGTGCATATAGTACTGATCAGCCATCCTGTGCTTGAAGTAATCGTCGTCGGCAACCCGGTTCCAGCTTGCTGATCTATGCATTTTTTATGTTTGTTTGGAAAGAACAGTGTCAAGAGAAAAAAACGAAATGAAGAAGGAGAAAGGATATGTATATGTATATATATATATGGACATAAATGTCAGTGTATTTTTATATGATGGTTTGTTAATGAATTCATGGAAAACGCCTTGGATTTGGGAGAATCTGTTTTCTTGGCTGTCCTCTTTTTCTATGTTAGAGGGTTTGTTAGGTGAATCAGTCTTTGTTAGTTGTTATTACAACTTAGTCATTCCATACAAGGAATTGTGTTCGAAAAACCCTTCTGAGAAAATTATCTTATCATTCGTTTTAAGAAAACGATCCAAAATTGTAATTATCTCATCGTAATCTATCATCTAATGAACATGTTTCTCTCTCTTTTAAGGAATCACATGAAGATCTTAGATTTTAACCGGATATTTTAAGATCATATTTACATTTGACTCGTCCCTTTCAATCGAATCTTAGGCCAGTCATTCGAGTACATGTGTTGGTGTACAAAAAACTCGAGCAACAGACAAAGCTTCACTTCATTCGGAGATGGATCAACTCCAACTCCCAGCTTCCAAGACAAGAAGCCTGGAGTTGAATAAAAGAAAGTGTTAAACGCAATTCACAGTGACTGATCACGGCCAACAACTACATGAACCACCCTCCCTATGCCTCGACTCAAATTGGGTTAAATACTGTGACAATTATGATGTCCATTGCATTGAAATAATGCCTTTGCTCGAGGGCGAGGCACCGCAGATAAAAATTGTATGCTATTCATGAAAACAAAGATTGTTCTCATAAATTAGACTACGAGAAATATCTGAAATTAATATATAAATATTTGTTAGATTGTATATACATTGAACTAACTTTTAAGAGAATTTTATATAGAGAGATTATCCATGTTTATGAAAAAAATCTTGTGATAATTGTGTTAGTGATTCGTATATCCGATATCATAAAATTATCTTATATTGATAATATTATATTTTGATCATGACTACTTGTTGTCCTAATTAAGGATAAAAATGAGTAAATATTAAGTATAACATAAATTAGATGAAAATATTTAATGATCAAGAGATGATTCATCATTTGAGGTGAATAATTTTTTTCTTGATCATATATTATTCTCAAATAGTATTGATTTTGGAATCTTTAGCTAAGATGAAATAAGTTTTGAAAAGAGTTTCAAAATCTTATTCCAATAATTAATAACTATAACATTGAAAACTAACATAATTTAACAAAGTATATGTACTCTATGTTATAATATCTAAATTACAACATTCTTGATGGCAAAAATAATTACACCGAGAAACTAATTATTGAAGAATAAGTTAAACAATTCATATCTTTTCTAATATTTATGGGATAATGACAAGTTTCTAACAATTATTCTTGATTTGTAAATATAAATTAATCAATTATTAAAATAATAAAAAATTAAATTGCCTAATTTATTTAATCTTATTTTATTTAGGATTATGATTTATATTTCGACTAACTTATTAGAAAACCTAACATGTCACACACACAAGAATCATGGTTAGAAATTAAAAATAATATTATTAATCAAATATATATATGATTTAATTGTAAATAAATTTTTGAAATTGAGGGATAAAATACAATTAATAAAAGAAATTACAATTCTAAACCAAGAAAAAAATCATGTAGGGATTTAATTAAACAAATTTAAAAATTATTCTAAAATAATATATGTGATATTATTTTAGGGGCAAAATGCTATTTTATCATATTTTATATAACAATTTCTTTTTCACTAGTAGTTCGTATGAATTAATTTTAGAGACTGAATATTTGGACTATATTTGATTTGCAACAACTAAACTTTAAAATAAATATTCAAAGTCAAATAAAACATCTAATCTTTAAGTAATCTTGATATAAATCTTAAACAACTCTAAATCCATGCAATCGTATTTTCGAAACTAGTAAATGTGTTTCAGAAAACCAACATTCCTAATACATAAACATACCTAATACATAATCCTGACAAAAAGCCAAGTAAAATAGCTATTTGCAACTTTATTTCGATCCTCCAGAGGGGGGAAAAAGAACACATCGTAGAGTGAAGTTGCATCTAGGCCTTAATCTTTAATGTATCGATGAAGTTCTTTCCTTCTGTGATGTCATTCTTGCACAGAAAATCCAGAAAATCACTGAAGCTGCTCTCTTTATATTTCTTAGGATGTTGATCATCCACAAGCTCCTCTGCACTTCCCATTTTCTCATCCATACCCATACTATGTAGGCTAGCGATTGAGATTCTAGTCGTTTCAGAATTCAGTATGGCCCTATGCACAACACTTTTGTACAAGCCATTGCTTAGCACCTCAAGATGGTCCCCTATGTGGACCTGAAGAGCTCCATGAACGTCCGGGATTAGCTTCCACTTGCCTTCTCTTTTATCTATGACCTCAAGGCCAGCCGAATTCTGGAGGATAATGGTTAAGCAAGTGTAGTCCGAATGCGGCGGCAATCCTAGTGCGAGTTCAGGGTTTGGGCATGGAGGGTAGCAATTCACTGCCATGACTTGCATTCCATCCTCCATTTGCTTGCTCAAGTAACTTGGATCTAGCCCAAGGCTCTCGTTGATGGCACCCATTAACTCCATGGCTATATTCCTCACTTCTTTGCAATATTCTCCCATGTTTTCCCTGAAGTTCAAAAATGTTGCCTCAGAAGCTAGCACATTTCATACCTGGGATTATGTAGAATTAGTCTATTTTCTATTATTTTTCTGGGGGGCGGAGGGTAGTATCCTTAATAACTATCAGGTGTTTCCCATGTAATAAACTGTGTTACTTTTCTGTTTTTAATTTATGACATTACGATATTCAAAACATGCAGAGCCATGCGTGGATACGCGTCATATATTGAATAAGATTTTTCCTCTACCGAAGGAGAAAATTTAGGAATTTGTTAAAAAATTAAAGACTAACAGAGATTCATGCAATTGGATCCCGAATGAGATTCATAAATTATAAGCTGCTTTCCACTTGCATTGTTTTGTTGAAACAATTAATATAAATTGGCGTATAGTAAATTAAAAGGGCAACTTTGGATTGATCAGCTATGTATATAGTCTAGTGGTATTTAATTCTTGCAAAGCAAGAGAGAAAAATCGCAAATCTGTAAGCAGAAAAATATCATTATAGGGATTGGATTCATACAAGCCATATGATCTGGTATACTAAATTCCAGTATTGTTATTGACCGTGCATGATTGATTTGATCTACGTACTCAAGTAAAAAGTTCTTGTTGCATGCAAGTTAAATTAAGTTTTGCCTGTATGGCCTTAAGAATGAGAAGAAAAAAACAACTTGAGATAAAATTAACAACCTGTAATGAGGTGGATTTTTTGGCCACAGATGAATCCAGTCAGATAAAGGATGTGCATAATGCTTGAGGAAAACCCTCCAAAACTGGAGTCTGTCAAGTACTCCATCTTTGAGGCTCGTTCCATACCTTACTGGCTTCTTTACATCAGTAGACATGAACTTCACCTTCTCTTCGGTAGGTAATTTGAAAAAATCTGACGCCACGGAAAGTGCTCCATCCAATAGTGATTGGCAAATTCCATGATTGACAATCTGTGTGATCAATATATAAGCAGAAAATCTAATAAAAAATAAATGCTGTCGAGTTCAAAAAATTTATCTTGTACGCTTGTTACGCAGCATGACCTGTCGCCGCTAGTCCAAGCAATAGAGATATCTCATTACTTGTACATACAGCTAGAACAGCCATTATAATTTGAAAAAGCTTGTGTAAATTACTGGGATGCTTACTTGAAAGAATCCCACTTGGTGACAAGCATTTCCAATTTCTTTAATGACATTAGCCCTTCGGGTAGCATCCTGCCTCAACCTAGAAAAATCAATAACAGGAACATTGGCAGTCTCTGGAGTCAAACTCGGACGATTTGAAGATGGAATTACGTAACAATCTGCCACGTATGGCCATCTTCTCTCTTGTGCACTACTGCCAATTGTAAATGAACTCGAGCTATCCTTTTTTTCCATCTCAAAACCTCAACCAAAAAATGTCTCCAAAGAGGCTCAAAATATGAGTAGAATGATAAGCAGGTAAAGTAAAATTTTGGGCACTCAACGGTTTGGTAGAGAATCGGAGAGCGGGGTTCATATAGGAGAGTTTTGAGTGTCAAGAGTGATGGTTACTTGATTCCTAGGTTTGCTAGTACTTTGTACGCAGACCAGTTTCAAGAGTTAAAGCTGCAATACGTAAGTTTTTCCTGCTATTTGGATGTAGACATTATATCAAAACTAGGAAAAATCATCTGCATGTTCTCTTTCCCATCCAGCTATTGATAAAGCTGGAAAACAAAAATGAACTTTTTGCTGGAAAGGGATCATATGTAAAGCCGGCTTAAGGTAAGGGCTGCTTTGGTAACGATGTAAGATTTTCACTCGATAAGAAACTTCAACAATAAATAAGCTAGGTATATTTGTTAATTATATTTTATAAAAATAAAATTTCCTTGCTAAACAAAAGACTTCAAATATAAAAGATTGCTCATAGTTCTACTTGTCATGTGCGTGCGTGTGTAAATAATAATAAAAACATTTCTTAAATATTTTAAAAGATATGAATTATAATTTTGCAGCTCCGGTCATCTGTTCTTTGTTGAACATGTGTTAAGCCACGAGCCTACTTGCATTGTCGCCTCCTCCAAACTGCTGGTATTGAGGCTCGTTGTTTTTCTGATGAGGATAGAGCATCCTAATCACGACCACCTTGAATCAATCACACTCATTCAAATGCCTTTTTAATAAATCTTTCTTGCAAGCCGCCAGGACCTTGCATCATGAAAATAACCAGAAATTGAGTATAGCCATAATATTATATATTATTTATCTGGATAAAAGTTCGTGTCGAGCCAACAAATTTTGAAAGACACCATCCATTTTTGCCTACATCGTGATCTTGAAAAAGATTATGGTACTTAAAAAAGCATTAATTGCATTCAGTGAATGTTTCATGTGCGATTCCTAGAGAATGGAAGATTCTATCAGCATGTGTGTAAATGACTGATGTCCAGAATTGACCTAGTGCATGCTGTCTTCAGACGAATTTATATATTTCGTTTTAACAATTCCTGCATATAATAATGATCTTGAAATTAGATTTGAACCGGTAAGCGTACAGTGCATGTTCGCATATAAGAACGTGATTCTAATCCATCGGATGTGCTGAAATCCTATGCGAATGTTTTGGTGCATAGTAGCTCCAAAGTGCAGATCCTAAGCAGCTCCCATCTCCTGTTCTTCAAGCAATCATGCCAACGTGTTATTTGATTTGCTAGTGGACATGGCAAACAGCCAAATCGCTCGAGTCAAAAACTAAGAATTGGGAGTTGGAAGGGGGTTCAACTTCCTCATGGCAGGCAAACCTTTTCCTCTCACCCACCCCACCAACTATAAAGAAAATGAATATAACTTGAGACACAATAAAGGATGATTGTTCGGCCACCCACGTCTACTGATAAACTATACTGACCATATCTTACACCAATCCATCCAACTCGTGACAAAAATGTTAAATTAGTGGATGTTATGGAGGGTAAACTACACAAGTAGTCCCTCGATTCTTAGATTTCACTCATTTTAACCCCTCCACTACAAGTTTCAGCTCAGCAACCCTTCTACTTTCCATTTGTTGTTTTTCATGTCCTTATTTTCACTTATAAGTATATCTGTGGAAACAGATGGCATCCATGTAATGACCATGATTTGTATGAAGGACTGAAACAGCAAAAAATTAAAAGTATAAGGGTTAGTATGCCTAAAGATATATTAAAGGTATTAAAATGACGAAAATAAAAAACTTGGAAGACCACCTCAAAAAGTAATTTACCCTGTTTATCAGATGCGCGTAGATGGAGGAAAATGTTCCTTTCATGATGAATTGATGTTCGAAACAAGAATGTCTTTTGGCAGTAGTTTTGTTAATTTAGTCTTGAATCACTTAAATTTGTAGCGTGTGTATTGAAAAGAAAATATTGATTCAAGGGTGGATAGGGAAGTTTTATACCTTCACTCGATTTTTCAAACAAACCATGTTGTGTAAAATAAACTCCAAAAAAAAAAAAAAAAAAACACGAAACAAACACAAGTACGCAAATTTGAAGTTAGGTCATCTAATCTTAATCAACCTTCACTTATATACAAGCTGTTCCTAGTAATCTTCTTCTCGTGTTTTCCATCAATATTCACGCGTCAATGGCCAAGCTGGTTTTGGTCTATTCTCTGGTTGTTCTTGGCCTAGCATTAACATGCAATGCAGCAACTTACACGGTTGGTGATAGCTCTGGCTGGGACATAAGTACTGACCTTGGAACATGGGCTGAGAACAATAAATTTGTCGTTGGGGATCGTCTATGTAAGTACTTTTACGTTATGGTCGTAATTTAATGTTTCAATCACTAGAAGAACAAAAAATGATCGGCAACAGGGCTCATTTTTCCATCCCTGTCAATCCTTGCAGCGTTTCAATACTCATCATCCCACAGTCTCGAGGAGGTGAAGAAAGAAGATTTCGACAGCTGTAACACGACTAATGTTATAAGAACATTTACAAATGGGAACACGACCGTGCCTTTGACAGAACCTGGGACGAGATACTTTGTTTGTGGTAACCAGTTACACTGTCTAGGAGGAATGAAGCTTCAGGTAAATGTAGCAGACAACCAGGCAAAATCACCGATTGGTGCGCCAAAAGCACAGCCAGGGGTTACCATTACACAGCCTTCTTCTAAGAGAAACAATCCTGCCTCTGTTATTCCAACTTCAGCAGGGTCTGTCTATGAGGGAAGGGATTGTATTGTGATGGCTTTTCTTGGTTTTGTGGCTACTTTGTTCTGGTTGGTGCAAGTTTGATTAGTTAATGTTTGTAATCTTGCTTGTTTATTTATTTATTTTTCATCTATCGTGAGGCTGATCTTGATTTTTAATTTGACGATTGCATGTTCGTATAATTTTCTGATACGTTATAACAAAATTATACCTTGTTTAATGTATACCAGTTGTATAACACCAGCTGTTTATCACAAGAACCCAGCTTATTTAGCTGCGTTTAAGGAGACCATGTTAGCTGAATCTTGGGAGATTCGCTAGCAAGTTCATTACAATATCTGTATCCCAAATATTGAGCTAAGTTTTAGGATATTAGAAAAGTTTTAGGAGACTCCTTGTATATGTTCACACTCATGCATTACAGAATAGATGAGCAAATTCTCTCCAACCTTTATTGGTGTTGGGGCACCTGAAATGGCCTCACCCTCAAACGCTCAAACCTGTAGCTAGCCTTACTCCGAATCCTGTATTTCCAAATGCCCTTCCTTCTTCTGTAACTCATGCTCAAGATTCTCTCTATCAAAATGACCAATTTCTGATTTATAAGACTCAATTCATTCCCATTCGTAACTGCAATAGATTGAATGGGCACACTAATGGCACCATTCCTGTACCACCAAAGCATATTTTCAATTCTGAAATCAACTCCAATTGATGAAAATCCAGAATACAACAACTGGTTTCAAAGAGATCAACTGCTTCTATGCTGGATCCCCTCCTGATCACTCTCAGAGGAAGTCATTCCTTTCGTAGTAGGGTTGGATAGTTCTTATGATATGTAGCAAGCTCTTCTTCATGCTTTTGGTTCGGGCTCCAGTGCTAGAAAAGTGCACCTCCACCTAGCTCTACAAGAGCTCACCTTTGCAGACAAAACTATGGCTCAGTTTCTCAAGGAAGCTAAACTGATCTCTAATGAATTAGCAGCAGCTTGAACTCCTCTTGGTAAGGCTGAATTTAATGCAGATATATTCAGATTACTTCCCACTGAATATCATCCCATTATTGCTGATTTCTCTGCAAGAAACGATCACCTCTCTTTACATGAGCTGTTAGGGAAATTAATTGCGCATGAAATATTACTTCAGAGCAGCTCCAGCCGCTAGATTGCTGCTACTGTCAACATGACAAGTCATTAAACCTTTCTTAATATCAATAATGGTAACAATACGAGCAATAATAACTGCTCTAATCAGCAGCAAGGACGAAGAGGAAACAGGAAGTTCTTTAAAACACCATGTCAAAAATGTGGTTTGCGAAACCACTCTGCAAAATGGCGTCGAAATCCTTATGAGAAGAACACTGGCACACCAGCTACAAATTTGACAGTGTCAAACAGTCGAGCAAGCTTTCAGACTGGTTCCCATACACTGCTACATCTCACCGCATGGCTCCAGACTTGGCTCCCCGGAAAGTTTTTTAAGAGCACGAAGGTAGAGACAAAGTTCCAGATGATAATTAATAGACAGGGCTTATCAATCAAACATGTTGGACAAGCTAGCTTAAATTCCAATTCTCAAAAGTTCAAACTTAATCATATTCTACACGTCCCTCATATGCAAAACCAAGATAATAATTGTTCTTTCAATTCCATTGTTACCAATTTGTTTTGATGGAAGATAAACACTGAGACCTTAATTTGCTCCATGGACCGACTGAAGATGGACTATGCAGACTTCCTTGCAGTCACTTCGCCAAGGAGCACAAGCTAGCATTCATTAGTGGAGGATTGACATGCACTTATTGAACATCTTCATTATCTTTTGCTGGTTTCAGTTATTAAGAATTTTCAATTACCTGTTCTTCCCCTTCAATAAAAATACCTGAACCAAGATGTTCTTCTTGTTACTTAGGAAGTTAACTGGAGTAACTTTGTCTAGATTCTATCATGATTTGGAAAATTTATCTCCATCATTAGTGTTTATCAATCACCATGTAGAATCCAACCAAATGTTAAAGGTCGGCGAGTGTCCTATGTACATAATTAAACGAAGCTAGGAATGAACTACATGGGATATTTTGTCCGATAGAATGGAAGTTGAGGCAAGATAGAAATTTAGTGTCCATATTTTTATGGGTAAAAAATATTATACATGTAAATATCTTTCAATGGTCATGGCAGTGGTATAGTATTGATACTGTCATGGTGATGATCGTGTCACGGCGGAGAAAGAGATAGTGGATGAGGTCATGGTGGTGATGGAGAAAGAGATGGTGACGAGATGATTATGGTAATAAAATGATATTATAGCAGTGGTGGTGGAGAAGATAATAGTGACATGTTGGTGGTAGTGACATTGGTTAGGTGCAGTTAGGGTGGTGGTGGCTAAAGAAAAGATGGTGTCATGGCAAACATGGTGAAGGAGAAGGTCACAGTGGTGGTGATGAAGGAGAAGGTCACAGTGGTGGTGATGGAGGAGAAGGTAATGGTGGTGGTGGTGGTGGTGGTGAAAGAGGAGGTGGTAAAAAACATGTTATTATTTTTAAAACATTTTAGGGGATTTTATGAGCATTAAAATATATTTCAACATATAAACTAAGTTTAAAGGTTAATTGCAAAATATTTTACATTGATAAATTTTACTAGATTCAAACACAAGAAAGCATTTTTTAGACGGTATTTTTTCAGGAAAAAAATCTGAAAATATATTTTACACGAAATAAACAAACCCTAATGTAAAAAACATGTCAGCACCAAATCAATATCAATAAAAAGTTTGTCTTGTTAACATGTTTTAAACGCAACCTAATTAAATTAATGATTGAATTGACCTACTAATAACCCAAGAATACAAGAACTAAACGAGAGGCTAACCATCTAGATTAAATTAATCGACGGTGTATCTTTTTATTTTATTTGGTCAAAGATTACGTTAGCTGGCTGTAATTAAAATGGCTGGTTTAATTTGTAATGGAAAAACCAATTTTCTATTCTTCAATTTCTCCATAACTAGAGTGGGAGCACGGTTCACTGAGGAATCTTATTAGGACCTTAATGTCCAAATTTAACTTTGTTTATTCTGCTTACATATCCTTGTTATTTTATTCATCCTGATAATAATTCTCTGCAAAACTTCCTCTACGAAGACATCATCAGTGATGGTATATGGCGACCGAGGGTTTAATAGAAAACGAGTTTATTGTTGAAATATACTTTGGGAAAACATTATATAATCCCATGGCTTTGACTTTGGTAGACCAAAAATAATAACAAAATGTTTGACCTTCTCATCGCCCTGTTTTCAAAGGTTCGCGTGTCTGTAATAATGATCTCTTCTTTTAATTGGAAACCCAGGTGATATCCATGGATTTTGCGATTGATTTTCCTCACATGTAATGAATGGATTTTTTTTCTTCCAGATTTCCCCAAATAAAGCCCAAAATCAGTCTTGCAATACCCTTTGAACAGTATTACTGTATATCTTCCCAAGGTATACACTTGATATAAACAATAATATATGTTGGAACGTGTTCTAATAATACGAATTTAGAACTAAAATGTTTGTTTTCTGTGATGGAATCTTATAATTGCTAATATGATAGTTATTAAAAGTTTATATAATCATTAATTATACGATTCATGGATTAGTCGTACCCGTAAATTAATCTTATATTAATAAAAAAAATATATGTGGATAATATTAGCTTCTCTTAACATATGTCAATTATTGGGCCCTAAATTGTAAGAAATCATGCTCGTTCAATTCACATATCTCTCTCATTTTCAGGAGAATTGCACGTAACCTTCCTGTAATGAGACTTCCTTGCATTTCAAGATCTCTTTCCATGTTACTTCTCTCAAGCTAAATATCTTACCAAAAATAAGTGGTTCAGGTGATTCGGTCTGTTGCCATATATGGCTGGTCCCTCAAGAAAGACCCACCCTCTTAATTTCTTTGCCAAATTAAGCTTCTCCCGTACAAAATTGCACAAACCCTTGGAGGTCAAAAAAATCAATATTGAACATGGGCGTGTGAGACGTCGTTTCATATTGTTGAAAGAAATATCTGTGCTGTCTTTTATGAACACGTGTTCTTTCTTTTTGTCTTGTCCTCCACTCCGGTCGTCCTAACTCGTCACTGTTCATATCACGTAAGCACAGGACTTGGACCAGAATTAGCTAGCATGGCTCCTCCTCCTCCATTCTTAGGAAAGACTCCAGTTATCCGGCCGCCACTCGATATTTCATCTATTTTTTCTTGTTTTTTTTTTTTTTATTAATATGTATATTCGGATAAACTTACACGTATATCAATTAACACCACATATTCTGAACTCGATTCTTGTAAAACTTGAACCGGCGAGCTTTAAAAAAGCAAACACGTAACCTGAGAGTGGAGCTTACACCCTCAGTGTTAATTTAGTCACCCTTGATATAAGCACACATACACATATAACGAACATCTGTAGAAAATCGTTGCCGATGAATATTGATAATATTTTGCAGACCACTTTGAAATAAACGTTACACCTGACATCCATAATACACACACACTAGCCAGGCACCGAACCATATTTTTTTTAATATAAAAAAATATTAATTATATATATATTTTTTATTATAATATAAATTTGTGTTAAATAATAAATTTATGCAAAAATTTTATGAAGTGCAAGTTTTTTATAAAATATAGGAATTTTAAATTGATATAAATTTATTTGTTTAGTAGATTTCAATGAAATAACCAATATAAAATTATCATTATCATAAAAAAAAAAATTGGATATCTGAATTATTAAATATATTGTATTATGATTAGTTCATCTTACAATTCAATTTAAATTAAACACAACAAATAAAATATAAATTGTGAAAGAACTTGCATTAATCAAATAACAAAAATAAATAGTTAATTTTCTTTGTCAAAAAAGAAAAAAACATAAATTGAAAATTCAACCCCACATTACTATTATTATCATTACTATAACAATTATTATTATTAATAATATTATTATTCAAATAGTGAAAAATATTAAATTGCCCTAAAGAATATAAAAAATTGTCAAAAAAATAAAAAAAAAATTATCATTATTAGTGTGCAAACAATAAAATTATAAAATCATCTTGTTCGAAAATCAGATAAAATAACAGAAAACAAAAAGAAAAGAAAAAAATGGAGAAATATTAATTTTAAAATGATCACCAACATAAATTAAAATTTCAGAATTGAACTGAATGAAAATAAAATCTCAACAAAAAATAAAATGTCAAAAATTCAAAATAAAAATCAAAAGTATAAATAAATGAAGATGGACGAAAAAAGAAACATTGTCCATGAAAGATCGGAAAAAAAAAAAACAAAGAAATACTATATAAATAATAATAAAAAAGTGCCAAAATGAAAACCCTAACAAAAAATAAAAAACTCTAAAAGCACAAATGTATAAATATGAACAAAAAATAAAAATATCCAAGAAGAATAACAAACCAAATGAATAAAAAAAGAAAGAATAAGTGACAGTATATATATATATATATAATTGCCACAAAAAGTAAAAAAAAATCACAAAAATTATCATTGTTATTATACAAACAATAAAATCATCTTATCTGAAAATCATATAAAAATAACAGAAAATAATAAAAAAGAACAATGAGAAAAATAGAGAAATATTAATCTTAAAATGACCACCAATAAAAATTAAAATCTCAGAATTAAACCGAATAAAAATAAAATCTCAATAAAAAATTCAAAATAAAAATTAAAAGTATAGATAAATAAAGAAAGAAAGAAAAACATTGTCCAAGAAGGATCAGGAAAAAAATCAATACCAAATAAAAAAAAAATAAGTGTCAAAATGAAAACCCTAACAAAAAGTAAAATGACACAAAATTAAAATGAAATCTAAAAGCACAAATGTATAAATATGGATAAAAAATAAAAATTATCTAAAAAGAACAAAAAAAAAAGAATTAATAAAAAAAATTAAAAAAATAAGTGAGAAAATAAAAAATAAAATATATAATTAAGTCTAATTGAAGGATAAAAATGAAATAAATGATAATTTTAGGGTTAAAAATAATAAAGAAATTTTAAAAAATTAATAAAGTGCAATTATTGAATTAATTAAAAGATTAAGGAACGAAATGAAAAGTAATATATCTGATCAGTTTTAATTTGGGAACAAATTTACAACAAATTCAACTTGCATGCCAAAATTATTAAAGGAACAAAAAAGAAATTGAAAATCAAAAGATCAAGGATCGAAATAAAACTTACCGTATATAATCAATTTCAATTCAATGGCATAATTAAAAAAAATCAAAAATTCCATTCAAAACTCAGTAATAAAAATGAAATCCAAAGTAGAGAGACTGAAATAAAATGTCAAAAAATATGAGGGACTGCATTGCATTTTATTGGAGGAGGAGAGAGAAAAGAGAGGATGGAGAAAAAACCGTCCATAAGAGTTTACACAACCATAGTTGACATACACGTGCCGCGTGTGGAGGAAGATAAGATGGTTGTGAACCATCTGAGACGGCGGAAGAACATTTTATGACGCTGGAGTGAACTGCACGCGCCACCTTAAAGGCGTGTCGGTAGTAACACTGCTAGCGCATACAAATGACACGAATGCAGTGTTCCAGATAAAAAATAATAAAAAATTGGTCAATTACCCATATAGCCCTTGACTCCGCCAATAATCATGAAAAAACCTGGGGTGACAATTCTGTAATACCCCCGGGTGCTGGAGGTTTTTTTTGTCATTTAGGGGGGCCAATTTAATCGTTTCACTGTGCAACAAATCCAAAAATACCATATATGTCCCTTGTAAAATTCGAAAATATTCCTGGTACTGAGGGCTAAAAATTTTCTAACCCGGGAGTAACTGTTGCAATAAATAGTAATTTGAGTCTATATGAATAGTAAGAACTTGTACAGTAAAACAGGCATGCCTTTTATTTTATAGGTAATATATTATGTGTGTGTGTGTATATATAACATTAAAAATTTCGAAAAAGTTCAACCACCCCATGTATTGAATTACATCAGCCATATTAAATAAATATTTTTTTTTCCTGGCCGTGCTTCAGAAACCATAATTTAATTAGTGGGACCAAAAGGCATTTCTTTTGTTTCTTTTTTTTCGAGCGTTTTTTTATTTTTTAATAAAAGCATTTTAGAAGCCGTCAAGGAATTGCTAACATTTTGTTGGCATCGATATATAATTGTACGAGTGAAGAAAACTCCACTGCCTATCACTTGCCATGCACGTGCTCCAGCTTCCTGTCCTTCAGTGCACGCACATCAAAGGGGGGATATTGAATGTGTAACGCAACGTAAAGGGATGAAAATGGAAACTTTCCTGATCAAGCGGTGCTGCGAGGCTTCAAGCAGCCAGCAGTGTGAAAGAATCGAGCCAAGCTTGTGCTACTGCCATTTCTTTAATATTTACTTCGTAATAAGTTCTGATTATTGAGGCTGCCGACGAGCCCTGTGTTTTTGAATGGAATGTGAAAAAAAGAGTGAAGAAAATAGGAAAATAATTTAATAAGCTGTAACAGTTTTTAGTGGGTCACGCCTTAGAAGATCCAATGTATTGGGTTACTTTTGCAATCATAGACTTGAAAATTTATCAAGAAACACATGCATGCAGATTAATATATAGGCTTAACTAGTTGTTGGACATGATAATTATATTAGCATTTGTGTTAAACATTGAAATATATTTGTTTGACTTTTTATCTATATTAGGTTTCATGTCACATTAAATTGTATGAATGTTATTCTAATATCATACAGATAACTTGATCGGTTTAAAAGCAACTCAATCGATTGTTAAAAAAAATCTAACGATAGAATAGAGGGAAAAAATCTTCTTGATCAAGTTATTATTTAACTCGTGTTTAAAATTAAACCGTGTAAAAATTATTTTAACATGATTAGTCGACTTGCAACATGCTCTAAAAGTAATTTTGAGGGTGATTTCAAGAAGAAGAAGAAATAGTGAAATTAATAATAATAAAATCTTTTGACCCGATTCCATGCTTAGCTCAAATTTTAAAGTAAATTATATGAGAGTTTCTTCAATATGATCTCATCAACGTGGTGGTCCAAAATCAATTCTAATGATTGTTAAAGAAAGTACGAGGATGAAATTGAAAAAAACAATGAAAGGGTTAAATTGAAAAAAAATAAAAGAATTTCATTATTTATATAAGCAACAAAACTACATAAAGATTCTCGATTGCTTTAGTGTAGAAGGAAATTGGTAAAGAATCTTATCATTTACATTTGTAGAATGAGAATACATTATAATATTATACAATTAAATGGATAGATTTTAAAATCTCCCACCTCCTTAGTATCAGCCTCATTTTTACTATTCAGCAGGCATGATTAACTTCAATTTGATCCATGAAGTTGTGGTTTATGGATTGGTGTGTCTCTATTGTTTTAAGGGTTTTTTTTTTTTTTTGTAATAAACTATATATTTGTATTATTTTTGAATCTCTATGCTGAGAGAAAAGAGAAAAGGTCAATGAAGAAGAGAGATGAGAGAGACACAATTTGGTTGGCCACATTTCCACAATGAAGAAAAATTGATTTAGATAACAACGGGTTCGTCTTGAATATGAGACTTTATTAAAAATGATTTTTCCCTTCGAACATGATGGGGGGGATTGGACTTGGAAATGTGAGTTTTTGTATTCGATTTGATTTTGGGACTTTAAGCATTTTATATAATATTTTAGGGTTAAATTATTGAGATTCTTTGAATATTTTAGCTGGAAATATGTTGAGGTTTAAATTTTTATATCCCAAGTTGAATAATATTATTAACAACTAAAATCAACTTCAAAGATAAATAAAGGAAAACGTATAGAATAAAAGGATAGCCACGATATAAAAATAAATAAATTAAGTGCATAAATTCTGTTTTATATGAAAAAGATTATTTTTTTCAATTTAGTTTATAAATACTCATTTTATGATTTATAAATTCACATATTTTTCACATTGTTATATTACATTCAAATTTCATTTTTTTATCAATTATAAAATTCATGATATCAAAAAACACATGGCAATGTCTTCTTCTCTTGGATCAAAGATTAATTTGAAAAATCATCAAGTAGATAGTCCAGTGATGAGAGTTTAGGATTAAGGGGTTTGTTCTCTTTATAATTTCATGCTCGAGTCTTGTGGTTGTTAATATGATAGTTAATGAAGGCTTATATAATCATTAACTTCAAGATCCGTGAGATTAGTCGAAATGCCCGGAATCTGACCCAAACACCCACGTCAATAAAAATAGATTAATTTGGAACTGACTTGTGGGTATGTGTATCTATCTATCTATATATTCCAACCCATATTATTTAATAGATACACAAAAATTAATCAATAGAGTTAATTGTATAATTATTTCTTGAGATAAACCGTGTGTTCCATGGATGATCTCCGATGTAATACTTATAGTGATTCTGTTAAGAGAAAAGTTAGCAGGTGCACTTAATTAATTATCACATTTATTAAGGGGCTAGCTAATTGGTATTGCTTACGAAATCCTTAATAATATTCTGAAAGAATTGACTCGTTGTGGGCTGGTTTATTTTCTATATATATATCATTTAGGGTTGATCTCGTAAATGTAGCGGTGTCTATAAACGAGTGGAGATTAAGAAACTTTGATTGACTTGTTACACGAGCGACCATTCCGATCCATATATGAATGTAAAACCATGGAAGCCCATTTTGTCAAACAAAGCCATTCTGTTTGTACATATTTTTCAAAAACGATCACATCAAGATATTTTATTTTTCTTTTCTATGATTTAAAATCTCTATATGGAGACAAAAGAATTAAATTATGTTGAAAAGAAATCAAAATCATAAATAAATAAAATCTGTAGCCGTCAAAGCAATGGACTTTGACCAAAACCTCTCAAAGTGTATAAGAAGGTTACATAACAAGCATCTCCAAAATTATATTGAAGTAAACATTGATAGGAAGAAATGGAGTTGGATAGGCTGGGTACTTGTTCAAAAGACATTGAAGAAGACGATGACATCCTGCTCCCAGGGTTTCGATTTCATCCAACCGACGAAGAGCTTGTAGGATTTTATCTTAAGAAGAAAGTAGAGAAGAAACCCATCAGGATTGACCTCATCAAACACGTTGATGTCTACAAATATGAGCCATGGGATCTTCCAAGTATGCATGCTCTTGCTCCTTTTGTTCTTCATTGTTTCAAATCTGCTGTAATATGTAGTTATAACTATGTGTATGAACTACAAAATTGTTGTCTAATTTGCTTTTCTTATCTCCAAAACTTGCATCAAATCTACTGTATAAGTCTAGGACGGGTTATAAGAAGAAGAAAATATTCTTTAATCAAGTTGTTCTTAACTCTATTAGGTTTACCAGGCCATTCTGTACAAGTGTTGCAGAAGACAAGAAACTCGTGTCTCTAAACTGCAAAACAGTGTACTTTATCAATTTTATATTTATCGCCCTTCTTTTTCTTTCTGTTTTTTGTACAGAAGAAGCAAGTTGTAGTGCTGGAGAAAGGGAGTGGTACTTCTTCTGCAGAAGAGGAAGAAAGTACAAGAACAGCATAAGACCAAATAGAGTCACAAGATCTGGATTTTGGAAAGCTACAGGGATTGACAAGCCGATATATTCTGTTGGGAAAATGCATTACTGCATTGGCCTGAAAAAATCCTTAGTTTATTACCGGGGAAGTGCCGGTAAAGGCACGAAAACAGACTGGATGATGCACGAATTTCGCCTTCCTGCTTGTGAAAACACTGCTAGCCTCACCAATCCTGACGACTGTAATATTCACGAAGCTGTAAGATTCGTCCATTCTTGTATTTCTGTGACTGAAAACTAGGGATGCTTAATCCATGCGGTTTCTGATAGTTTTTATTTCTGTTTTTGTAATGTTACAGGAAGTTTGGACACTTTGTCGGATATTCCAGAGAGAAGCTCCCTTGAACAAAAAATACCTCTCTTCAAAACAACAGTGTATTAGTACTGATTCAAGTGCTAGCCCTTGTGAATCAGACAATCGTAGACATAACGATGAAAGCTTCAAAGTTTCAGCTAAAAATAAGGTGATTGAAAGGCAAGCTACAAATGATCATTTCTATGGAAATATTAATAACCAGTCGTTTTCAGCCCAGATGAGCTTAACGAATCAAGTTCCATATACAACATCATATCTAAGCTTTTCGGATCAAAATGGAGACCAACATTTTGGAGATGAGAACTGGGATGAGCTTAGACCAATGGTTGAGTTTGCACTTGATCCGTCAGAAATATTTTGTATTATATAAATGTAGGGCATGCAGACTATGTTGCTGGAACCTTTTTTCTCTTGTAAAGAAAAGTCCGTCTCGGTTTTGAAACTTGATCGATGGGGACGGGGTGGCATGGAATTCAGATAACATAACCCCATGGTCCTCCGTTCTGTACCGAAAACAAATAGTTACTCACAGGAGGGTGTAGTTGTATGAGGCTGCTTGTTTTATGCAACTATTCTGCACGTGTAATTTCCCTTTAGTTTCCTAAATTCTCCGCCGCACCCTCATTGCTGCTTTTTTAATCAGGATTTGTACCAGGTGTTGATGAATATAGCTAGATTGGATTCATAGTTATATTTAATTTAATTTAATAAATTTTCATGTGGATGAAATGAGTTTACGTTGTTAAATTCAGAAGAGGTTGATCTGTAGAGAAATATTTAGATTCCAAAGAACCCCCATCAACTAAAAAGACTTCATGAGTACATTTCTAGAATCCAAGTGTCTGAAGTACGAATCATTAAGAATTGATAGAGCAGCAGGACATGGGGTAAAGATAATTATGAAACTAGCTAGGTCATCTAAGCATTTGGTTATATCCAGCAACAGCTAAATAAATCACTTCGTAAAAAGACTTTTCCAATCCTATTATGGTACTCAAGAAATGGGGGATAAGAGTCACGAATTTCCCAAGAGCACAGAATACCATGCATGGACTAAGGATCTGGAATGAACAAAAATAGCAACATAAAAAGTTTGACAAGTTTTGTTGTTCAAAATAACTGGTACAGGGTGGTGTGAGGAAAGAACGTAGCTATACAGAATGATTGGTATATGTTTGACTGACTGGATTTCAAAAATCTTGACTCGTTTAAGAGTTTTTTTACAACTAATATATATATTATTCATATTATATGACTTTAACCAAACTATAGAAAGAAAAGAAAAACTAAAGCTGATAAACATTTGCTCCCCTCAAAATGAAGAACACTCGTAAATGGGATGGAGAGGAAGGAAGAGGAAAGCTTGTATAGGGATGGATTGAAAAGATAAATGAACTATCATCTATCTAGATGTTTTTGATTAATAAAGAAAGAGAAGGTTAAAGTTCTGAATTTATCGATTAATCCCTAGCTAGTTAATTAAAGTCCAGCCGTCTAAATTAATTAAATTGAAAATCAAAAATAATTAAAAAAAAAAAGATCCTTACTAGGATCTATATCTTGTCGAACAAAATAATCACAATGATTGATCCTTGTCTTCTCACCTTCGTTTGTTCCCCCCATATGGAAGGATTGGACCTGCAGATCGTTAACTGCCACAGATGACTCATGGAAATTACACGAATGTTACCAATCGCATATCTTCCACGTGCTAAATTACAAAAACATGGGATGAAATTATTATTTTTTTTGGAAAAAAAAAAAAGATTATATATATATATTAGGAGGGGTGACCGGCTGGCTGCCGCTGAGGGCCTGCAAGAATAAGCATAAAGAGAGTCCACATGCATGAAAAATAAAATGCATTTTATGTCTGACTCGGGCACTATCAAGTTACTTTACAAAATAAAAATAAATATGGGATAGGAAGGAAAATCCAGTCATTCATTTGCTTAGACAAAACAGTAGTAAACAAAAAACAGCTCCTAACAAAGGAAAACTGGGGCCGGCCAGCCAAGATAAAGGAAAATCAATTACAGAACACCATGGTCAAACCCGGTTCTTTTCTTCTTCATAATACATGAAAATAATTGCCGAGAAACTTCATGCTTTCTTCGTCCAAGTTAGTGACGTCCTTCCTCTTTTGGATAACTTGGCTGTTTTCTGGAAACCATGTTGCTCCTCGGTAAATTGAGCAGCCGTGCGAGCCTGTAATTCTTCCAAGCTCTCACCTTCCTTTGCTCTCTCCAAAACCTGAAAATTAGAAAGTAGTTATAAACGTTTGGTCGTATTGTTTGGCTAATGAGCATGGTTTAGAAAATTTTCAGATTCTTACCAAGTGTCGACCATACAGATGGGTGCGGTGCTTGAGAAGAGTGCATTCTGAGTCTCTTGATTTGTGACGTGTTCCACAAATGCAAAGCCCCTGTGGTTTCCAACTTCATTGGCAACCTTAAGGTCATAATCTGCATTTTACCCAAGTCGAAGTAAAAACCAACATTTGTGTTTCAACGAATCAACATCTACCTAAACTACTTGGCTGACAAAGATGATTCAGTGCCCGGTGCATAGATAAGGCAACAAATGCAGAGGAGAAATGATATGTTTCTAACCTCAATTCTATCAGGATCAATATCCATTTTCAATATTCTCCAAACTTTGCTCCAGTATCACCCTCTTGGCATCATGTTCATCCACAGGTGCATCATTTTTTTCATCACTCTTGGAGGTTGAACTTTGAATAAGAATATTGGCAGGAACCCATTCCGAATATAATGGAACATCCCTGTAACATAACAAAGAAGTGAAAATTAAATTTCCAGCTTAAACTGCGAACCTAGAGAGACAGCTTAAAATACAAGTCAGCTTGCGAACAACATCGAAAAAACAAACATATATAACATATTGTATCATGGTAGAAGAAAAAACTATTCCGTGCTCTTGCATCTCCACTGGCTTCAGCTGTCTTTTATTCTTCCTCCCTCCATTGCTTCAAAGTTTTTAAACCATGGTTCAGAGGATCGCTGGTCCTACAGTGTAATCACTGCTGACTCACAGGAATAGAATTATAAAGCAAATTGGTCATAATAAGAGCAAACAAACACTAATGCTTCTTACTCTTGCTTGTTTGATGGATATTTCTGTTTTGCAGGCATGACATGTGATAATCTGCCCTGGAAATTGAATTGGCTAATTCTATCAATGCCCTGCATAAGAGTATGCAATTATTGATCCAAAAAACTTCACCCTCAGGCCACGAGCATGTAAAGACAAAATGCTCCAATGTAACCAGATCCAGCTTTAAAACTAAGTACCTTGCTGCAGGCTCTGGAAGCGAGTAGTGAATGTAAGCAAGTCCCTTGGATTGTCTTGTATCATTATCAACAACAAGATGGAGCTGTAAAATATTGCCAAATTCGATGAAGTGCTCTTCCAGCTCATCCTCGCTGTTACATTAAGAATATGCTAAAAGTGAGAACACAGCAAACTGAAACTAGCAAACACTTTGAACAGCAAAAAAAATGTTAGCAGCTCACAAACAAAGTAATTTACACTGCCCTCTAAGTGAAAGTAGTAGTCAAATGAACATAAAAAAGAAGTTGCTGGTATGTTTACATGCTGTATGTGGCAGATTGCGGACAAAAAAAAAACCAGTCTCAAGAGCTTCTCCTTTCTCATCTTTGAATGTTGAAGATGGGTCCTCAGGGTCTTCAGCATGGGTATCTTCTGAAACCCCTGCTTGTGCTATGTCCTCCCTCTCAAGGCTTTCATTAGAAGAATCACTCTCTTTGTCTTTGTCTTTGTCATTGTCAGCATCCTCATCCTCATCCTCATTGTCAGCATCCTCATCATCACTTCCACTATTTTTGCTTTCTGAATCTGACCATTCTATCTGAAACAATCTGATCACAAGCAGGATCATTCGACTCCTCATCTGTATCATTATCGCCTTTATCTATCTCAAACTCATCCGGAATTGACTTCTCTCTACCTTCTTTCTTTCCTTGACTTCCCTTCTTGTCAATTTCACTATATTTAGATCAGCTGTGGGAGCAACTATACTGTCATTTTCCCATAATAATGACTTGACCTGAGGCTGCATGACCTGAAGAAATTCTTGTAATTGAGGGTCATCAATCTTACTGCCCCTTTTTTTTATCCCTGTTCTAGTTCTTGTTCTTCTCATAATTAGCACCCTTGAAACCTAAACTTTTGGCGCCAGCAACATTATCCTCATCTTCACTCACTCTGTCCTCTTTCATCTTAGAATACCCACTCCATGGTCAAGGCATATCAGGGTACTCAACTATACAAGCAATCTAACCGAAACCTAGAGAAGCATTTGTTTCTAACTCAAAATTCTACTCAATTGGACTACTCCTAAATCAATAATTATGCCAAAATTGCACTTCAAATTCTAAGGCTACGACCTCTACACTTAAAAACTGAACATATCTCCAAAAAAAACAAAACGACATCACAAACAATTCTACAAGTATCAAGGTAAGATTTGTTGAGGTATTTGATATCTTCTTCGGCTTCACAATCTGCCCGGAATCCAACAAAAGCAAATTGTCTACTCTTTCCATCTCTAAAACCCCAAAAATATAAAACCCAACATAAAAATTATTCCAAGAAAATAAACAAACTAACATTAAAAAAACAGAAAGAGAGTGAAAATAACAACTCATTACACAGTTCTCATAAGCTTAGCGTCAGTAACTTCTTTCTATGGAACAAAATCTCTCAATCTATCCTCTGATACATATTTTGGTAAGTTCTTCACCCATATTCTCGACCTAAATAACATAATCAATCAACGAATTTTCAAATTCAATTAGTTACAAATAATCAGCAGAAAAATGATTTGAACAATAAAAGCAAGAACAGCACTTACATGCTTTCTTTTCTTTGGAAAGCTAAGCTCTTCAAAATTTGCCCTTTTTAGTTGCTAAAGAGAAGCGGCGAGTGAGAGATGCTGGTTGTTCATGCAGGACAAATCACTATCTTGAGATTGTTTTTAAAATTGATTATAATTCAAAAATTAATATGAAACAGAAATTGACACATACAAAAGAAGATTTATTGAATAAAAAAACGCTACATATATTAAAAACTTTGCAAGAAAATAAATGTTTATATTTGAAAAAATAATTATAATTTATATAAAATATAAAAAATTTATAGATCATAAAATATAAAAAAATTATAGATGAACCACAGTAACCTCGTAAGAAAATAAACATTGTATTTAAGTATACAAATAATTTTTTTTTTTTTAAAAAGGAATAAACAAAACAAAAAATTACAAAGAATAAGTATTAATCAGAGCACAAATGCAAAAATTATTTTGAAAAATACATATAAAAAGCAGTAATTTAAAAAAAAACAAATATATAAATATAAAAGAATGAGGTCAAACATTGTGGGCCTAGTAGTCTAACCCAAAAAGAATTCTGCGCGCAAGCCTGTAAGTCTAGGCCCATTTGATTTCAGAAAAAAACAACAAATGACTTGTCATCTGTTAATGCTATAATCCGATTGTAATCATGTTGTTAAGATCACAAAATTAAAATTATAAAATTATATTTAAAATTTAATGTATAAAATCATAATTAAAATTGTGTAGGAAAAAAAATTATAAAATCATAAGTAAAATATTTTTAAATACAATAACCATAAATTTTATTAGTTAAAATTTATATATTATTTTAAAAAAAATAAAAATATATAATAATTATATCATTATATTAGCATTTAAAAAATACATATTTTTTTGATTTTTTTATTTTAAAACTAGGAGAGAGGGGGGGAGGCGTCTAGCCTAAGAGAGAAGGGGCAGGGGCACAGGGCTAGCCAGTTAGGTGTAGGCTCTGGGGGGCAGCAGAAGGGATGAATTTTTGGTAAAATATGTGGAATCATAAAATCAGAATGATCCGGTTTGATTTTACGATTCAACCCGATTTTTCCCAAAAAAATTTCTGATTTTTACGGGGCCTGATTTGATAAGTTTTGTTGAGCTGATTCACAAAATCGGATGATTTTGCAAGTCAACTCGCGAGTTTAACAACCATGATTGGAATGACTAGAAAAACAAGGTTTTTTTAACTATAAATCTCTTTTTTTTTACCCAAAAAAATCCTAGAAAACACCCTAAAAAACTTGTTAAACCAATTCATGGTCTGCTAAAATGAAAAAACCTGGAATTAAAAACTTTTTTGGTGTTTTCTAGCTTTCTAAGAATGTGAATCAACTTAAGCATCAAGCTTGTTAATGCAAACTGACAATCATGTTTTAACTTCAATGAAAGTCAAAATTGGAAATGAGTGCATGAACAACAACAAATAAGAGGCATTGTGTTTCTAACTCCCAATTAATCATCTTAACATTTGAATTCAGCTTAAAAGGCTAACTCTCTTCTTTCTCATCTATAATTGATTAATATGTTGTCCAACAGTTAAAAACATGATGTCATGGAGAAAGAAAACAAAATGCCTTTCTTGTTGTTCTATTTTTGTTAAACTTTTTTTCTTTTCTCATTTCTTGTTGTTGATGATCAGCTATCCAGAACTGGTTTCTTTTCATTTCTTTATCCCTGGAGGGAATCATCACTAAGTGCCTTTCTATAAGTTGAAGGTCTTGTTTCCACATTCAAACCTTGAAATTCATACTTAACAATGCTTTTGGGGAGTACTTAATTTGTTTGGTTGTCTGATGTTGTTATGAAATAATGTAGGCTTGAAGAGGTTAAAGAAATTGTGAGGACTGCCTTTTTTGATGAACAACATGCTAAACCCAATTACATGGAAATAGTACTATTATCATACATGTTAGATTTTAATGAGATTAGCTTTGAAGATAAGAAGATTTAGTTGTAGTCTTTTAATTTAGTTAAAATTACTATTCATAATAGGTTTTATCAACAAACCTATTATTTATCCAATAATCTCTCCTAGTCTATTGAGAGTTCTAGTTTATTTCAATTTATAGTTTTTGTAAGCCTATAAATAGGCAAGTTTCAATTGAATACATTGAGTGAGATTCATTCCAATATTTTTGATTTTCGGGTTCTTCAGGATTTCTTGTTTTTCCATACTTTTTAATCTCAGCAGTAATTGTTCTAAACAATTATTGTTCAAGTCAAAAGTCCAATAGTGGTATCAGAGCAGTTTTTCTTACCGGACTATGGGACTTTGTTGATTGATAAACACAAGAGAGTTTGAGAGCTAAACACAGAGTGATTGATTGCAAACAAAAGAGGTTTATATTTTTCAAAACATGTCTATCTTAAGCAACACTGCTACTGTCATTCCAGTATTTACTAGAGAACACTATCATGTATGGGTTGTAAAGATGAGATTGTATCTAAGATCTCAAGGGTTGTGGAATGTGGTTACAACCGATGTTGATCCATCACCATTGTCAGCTAATCCAACACTTGCTCAAATACGAGCACATGAAGAAGATAAACTAAAGAAGGACAAAGCTATCACTTGCCTATATTCAACACTTGCAGATCATATTTTCACAATGATTATGGATCTGGAAACACCAAAGTTTATATGGGATAAGCTTCAAGGTGAATTTAAGGGAAGCAATATAGTCAAAACAATTCGAATCCTTGCATTGAAAAAGGAGTTTGAACTAATGAAGATGAAAGATGTTGAATTTGCCAAAGATTATTCTGACAAATTAATGGATGTTATAAATCGAATGAGGTTGCTTGGAAAGGTGATTGAAGATCAAAAGATGGTAGAGAAAATGATGGTTTCTTTGCCATAGAAATTTGAAGGTCAAACTTATATTTGTACTACTATTTGTGGGAAATGATACATGAATATAGGAGGAGCAAAATTTGAAGGATATGTTAATTTTGATTTGGGACAAAATAGAATTGATGAAAATTCAGTTCAGCATGATTTAATGACAAAAGTTTTCCCTCCAGTAAGATTGGAGTTTCCTTAAGATGAAGTTGGGGATGTCCAAAGCAAATCTCAAGGAGGAGTGTTAGATTTTAATGAGATTAGCTTTGAAGATAAGAAGATTTAGTTGTAGTCTTTTAATTTAGTTAAAATTACTATTCATAATAGGTTTTATCAACAAACCTATTATTTATCCAATAATCTCTCCTAGTCTATTGAGAGCTCTAGTTTATTTCAATTTCTAGTTCTTGTAAGCCTATAAATAGACAAGTTTCAATTGAATAAATTGAGTGAGATTCATTCCAATATTTTTGATTTTCTGGTTCTTCAGGATTTCTTGTTTTTCCATATTTTTTAATCTCAATAGTAATTATTTTAAACAATTATTGTTCAAGTAAAAAATCCAACAATACCAACTGTGCACAGTTCTTGAGCAAATTCATATACATTTCACCAAACATAATTATGAAGGTTAGTTCAATATGTTTAGCAATTGTCGTTCCTTTCCTGTATTGCTGGTGTTATAGTAGTTTTTTCCTGTTTCGTTTATCTTTGGATGAAATGGGGATTTCTTTTGAAACTAGCATGAGCAAAAATGAAGCTTTAGAAAAAAGTTGAACATGTTGTAATGCTCACTTCGGCAAGTGGCATCAAGATATATACTTTTCTCAGTCATAGGATAATTCATGGTATCTATAAGTGGCTATAGAGCATTTCTCCAGGCGATGTTTCTCCTGAAAGGGCAGTGTCATCAAGTTCCTTTACTTGTATTGCAGGCTAGAGTTGAAGAACTCATTGGAGTTGACTTGGACAATTATGCGATAGCAACTGCCGAAGACTGCTCTCAGAGATTAAAAACTTTTGTGAATTCAGATGTATTGGATGCTCTCAAAGCTCTGAATTTGAGAGAAAGGTTTCAGATTCTCCTCTATTTCTGATTTTCTTTTCTTCAATTAGGAATCTGACAGTACCAGTTGACAATTGCCTGTTTATAAGGCTGCTGACTCAGGGAAATAATTCCATGTGCTTGATTTTTGGAGCAGAGTGTTTTAACAGTAGAAAATTGAATGTTTATCGATTTGTTATTTTTTCATGAGTTTGCAAGTGATGGTGGCAGAACAATAGCAATACAAAAGTAATTCAGGATTAGCTTTAACATTCTATGGAGTGTTGATGCACCTTTAAGTTTCAATTTTGAAAGCAGTGTGGCCATTTAGGCAGGACCTAAATACTGTAATTTTTTTGCTCTTCGTTATCACCTGGCCTCATATTGTTTCATTAGATTCTGATTGCTGGAGAACATATATTTTCTTATGGAAACGCTAATCTCTTTCCACTTGTCTTTTTTCCTGTCTTGGGTTATTTGCAGGACCGATCGGAAAAACCCAGCAGTTGCATTAGCACTTTACGACAGATATTTCAAGCCTTCTTCTTCTTCATTGGTCAAGGATATCACATCATCTGAAGTCAACAGCAGCATGATTACCTACTACGATGGGTCCAAGATTAGTTGTATGAAATCCATCAGTGGCGCTGCCTTGGAATACAGTCATGGCAATGTCTGGACTCTGTACCTTCCTTCAATCTCGGATTGAATATTGGGCACCTAAAATAGTGCCTGTGCAACAATGCCGAGGCAGGGCATGGGATGAAATTAGCTGGTGACGTATTATAAGGCACTTATCTTGTAAGCAAATTAAACATGAAAATGCGTATTTTTTAGGTAATTGAGCATTTACTTGTATTTTCTCTTCTCTCCGGTGTAATTGATACGTATACAACATGAATGGAAATGTTCTCTGCAGTAAAACCATTCTTTTGATTTAGAGCTCAGCCATTTTACGAAGGAAATTGGTTACAAGCTTCTCTTGAGGATCATATGAGCATATCGGAATCATAAAGTGTCGTAGACTTTGGTTCTTATCAACTGGTATCGATTCCTGACTTCCGCAGTTGAAGATCACTAACACAGAATTGGTAGGTCTGAAGTTTCTGGAAAATAAATATGCACTTTTGATGGGATGAAATTCTTGTGTGTAGCTGGATCATTGTGCTCCTAGATAATACAATGCTCGGTTCACTGGAGAAAACTATTGTTTCTGTCGGTAGCCACCTGGTTGATGTGTAATTACGTTGGATGATATTTGCAGCAACATCTGGAGTTTCCCATATGGAGTTTCCGTTAGGTCAAACGATAAAAATCAGGACAAGAAAACGGACAGATCAAGATACTAGTGTTGGAAATTGTACATCCAGGAAAGGGAGAATAGAAGCAATGTGTTTAATGCAGAAAGCACTTTGGCCGGCTGCTTCTGGATTTGTGATTGAGGTCGAGGGATCGTTTAATTTGTACTTTGTAGCTCATTATTTTTCTGAGAAAAAAGTAGCCGTTGGTTTCAATGTCCATTTTTCAGTTGTTTTTATTTCCCTTCACAAATTTACCAAGTTTATTCTATTCTCTTATCTTAGTACGAATGGAATCCATTTCATAACCGGCAAGTGTAGCTGGCTATCAAATTATATTCTAATTGCCTTAAAAATCCCATCTGTTCCACTGTTTTTATTAATTCTGCATCATATTCTTCTACATCTCCTGGTTATGCTCACTTATCATATTGTAATCAGAGCCCAAACAATAGTGGCATTAAAATAATTCGTACATGTTTGTATAGGAACGGAGATGGAATGATTGGAAGCAATGTTTTGACCAGGGACACAAATAGCAAGCTGACATGCACCCTTACTGCCATTCTTCTACCTCTGGCACCGTTGACTACAATGTTAAGTTTTGTTTAATAATGCAGCAACCATGAAAGGTGGGGATTATCATTTTTTAGTAGGTGATGATTATATGAACATAGCGTGTGAACGTTGGTACCGCTAATTTAATATCTCAGATTCGAAGGAAAGTTTACAAGATTTGGCTCACAGATCTAGAGGCAGTGCAGAGTGATATTAAATTAACTAGCATATCAATTCTAATAGAGAGGCTCGCTTAAATTTGCAGTAACCATGTGTTTTTCTTGGGATTTTTACATAGTGTTGATCGGTTTTGGAAATTTCGAAGGTGTTCATAAAGAAGCTGGCATTTGTTATATTCAGATGAGAGAGTTCTGAAGCATGTTTGAACCAGTCAAAGGCCTGCAAGCTCCAAGAAAGTACAAAATATTGCTGTTGTCTTTCTCAGAAAAGAATAGTGATCATGAAAGGTTGAGAATTGAGAAAATGAAGAATCTCAATAAACAAAGAAAGGAATTATTTTAAAAGGTTGACACCTCCAATATGAGGTGAGCTGTTTTTGGCACCCACTGTTTTATGTTGAATTCTATCCATGGTAAATGCAGACAAGCTACACTCTCTCAGCTATAAAATCATTAGGGCTGGTCTTGAAAATTCTGGTTTTGGTGAAATGATAAAGCAAGTTACGATTTCTTATCGTTGAAGGTTTCTTTTTGTTCCTTAGTTTTGCTATATCATACTGAATTAACAGAAATTCGTGTGGTGAGAACGATGCACGAATCATCTAGGAGAACCAAGGGGAAGGTAAGATGGAGCAAACTGTATTCATTTTCGTGCCTTCGACCACACACATCAGATCCTGATTCTGCCCAGGAGCTCATCGGTCAGCCAGGATTTTCTCGGGTGGTTTTCTGCAATGAACCTCAGCTGCACAAGACAAAACCTTACAAGTACACGAGCAACTCGGTATCCACAAAAAAGTACACTGCTGTCACTTTTCTACCCAAAGCACTTTTCGAGCAGTTCCGCAGAGTTGCCAATTTGTATTTTCTTTTGACAGCAGCGTTGTCTATCACTTCTTTGTCTCCTGTTAAACCTCTAACTTTGATTGGTCCGTTGGTATTTGTGGTGGGTATCAGCATGCTTAAAGAGGCTGTTGAGGATTGGTATAGGTTTTTGCAGGTAACTTCTTGCAAAACATAGCATGAATTCTGATCTTTCTCCTCGTATCATTTGGATTTTCTTACCACCCATTAATTATTAATCACTCACTTTATTTTTCATCATCTTTACATTTCAGAATTGATTATATTTTTACTTTAAAGTGAAATTTAGATGGATTTTCTTGCTGTGGTTATGCTACCATCAATCCTGTGCAGGACTTGAATGTGAACAGTCGAACCGTAAAGGCTCGTGCAGAAAATGGCTTATTTGTGGATAAATTATGGAGAGAGATTTCTGTAGGAGATGTTGTTAAGGTTAACAAGGATGAATACTTTTCGAGCGATCTTCTCTTGCTATCGTCCAGCTATGAGGATGGTGTTTGTTATGTGGAGACTATGAACCTTGATGGAGAAACGAGTCTGAAAATCAAGAGATGTTTAGAGGTCACACTTCATCTGAATGAGGATGCAAAATTCAGTGAATTCAAAGCCACAACCCGTTGCGAGGATCCCAATCCAAGCCTTTACACCTTTGTGGGGAATTTAGAGTTTGAGAATAAAATATACCCTTTGAGCCCTACTCAAATACTTTTAAGAGATTCAAAGCTTCGAAACACTGATTATGTTTATGGAGCAGTGATCTTTAGCGGGCATGATACGAAAGTGGTAAGGAATTCCACCATGTCACCATCTAAACGAAGCAGGATTGAGAAAAAGATGGACAAGGTCATCTACCTTCTTTTCTCTATGCTTCTTCTGATCTCATTAGTGACTTCCATCGGGTCTGCTGTGGACATAAAGTCTGATATGAGTCAAAGGTGGTACCTTAGTTTGGAAGATTCTGATCCACTCTTCGATCCATCAAATCCTTCAAAATCAGGTTTTCTTCAGTTCATAAGGGCTATAATACTGTATGGTTACTTGATTCCCATTTCTCTGTATGTCTCCATTGAACTTGTCAAAACTCTACAAGCTACGTTCATTAACAAGGATAAAAAAATGTATGATGAAGCAACCTGTAAATCTGTCCAGGCTCGAACTTCAAATTTGAATGAAGAACTTGGTCAAGTAGAAATCATTCTATCAGATAAAACTGGAACTTTGACTTGTAATCAGATGGAGTTTAGGAAATGCTCAGTTGCAGGAATTTCGTATGGGGGTAACATAAATGAAGTTGATATTGCTGCGTCAAAGCGAATGAATACTGAAATTGAGGCATATCGATCTAGTATCGACCAATCTGATACAACAAGTCAGAGCCTTGAAATGTCTGAGTTTTCCGTGGTGGATATTATCACTCAACAGGCTATTCTTAGGGGTCACGAAAATGCAGATAATTTGAATGCTAGAAACTCGAGACTCTCGGATGTGAGGAAAGAATCAGTTATCAAGGACATCAAGGGTTTCAACTTCAGGGATGACAGGTTAATGAACAACCAATGGATTTACAGGTCTGACTGGTATGATATGACAATGTTCTTCAGAGTCATGGCTCTATGTCACACAGGTATTCCCGTTGAAGATGGCCAAACTGATAAGCTTAAATATGAAGCAGAGTCCCCAGAAGAAGTTGCTTTTTTGATTGCTTCGCAAGAATTTGGATTCCAATTTTTCCAGAGGACACAATCCCTAATGACCCTCAAAGAGCTTGACCCTTCCTCCGGCAAGCAGGTGAAGAGGTATGCCCACCCCCAAACACCCACTTATGTCAAAAAGCGTTAAGCTAATGTCATGGTTTATGTTCAGGGAGTACAAGCTTTTGCATTTGTTGGAGTTCAGTAGTTCTCGTAAGAGAATGTCTGTAATTGTAAGAGATGAAGATGGTAAAATTTATCTTCTCTGCAAAGGGGCAGATAGGTAAGTCGCCCACTCACTCATTCCATTATTTGAATCCAGTTGTCTGTACAACAGTGAATAAATTCCACTTAAGTCGTTCTGTTCTAATTTTTCAACTACTTTTTTTCAGCATCATCTTCGATAGGCTTGCAGATAATGGTGGGGCATACTTAGAAGCAACAACCTCACACCTTTCAAATTATGCAGAAGATGGATTTCGGACTCTAGCGTTTGCTTACCGAGTACTTGAGCTAGCTGAGTACGAACAGTGGAACTCAATATTTATGCAGGCTAAGACTACAGTAGGTCCTGAAAGAGAAGAATTACTGAAGCATGCAACTGAAATGATAGAAAAAGAACTAATTTTATTAGGAGTTGTTGCTGTTGAAGACAAGTTACAGAAAGGGGTTAGCCTTTTCTCTTTCTGAGCGAGTACATGAATATATGGGATTGAAAGTAGAGTCTGTTTTATGGAACTGATGCATCTTTCTTGACTTATGCATTAGGTTCTAGAATGCATAGATAAACTTGCTCAAGCAGGGATAAAAATATGGCTGCTAACCGGTGACAAGAAGGAAACTGCAATAAACATCGGGTAAGGTTTGTGATCTGTGAAAATTATTGAAAGATACAATCCCAATAGGAAAAGAAAAGAAACGTGGACCGCCTTGCTAAAGCGTCTCCTTTTTCTTCCTGTTTTCTCCTGTTCTGCAGATTTTCCTGCAGCTTACTTCGTCAGGACATGAAACAGTTCCATGTGTGTTTGAGCAAAGAAACAGAGTCTAAAAACCAACTGAAGGTGACAATTTCAAAGATTGATGTAATTAGTGCACCATCTGAAAACTGACGAGTTAGTGGAAAATAAAAACAGAATGGTTACGCAAACCCTCAAATACACTTAATGATGGATTGTTGTTTCCTTACTGTGAATTTGTTTGGTAATTACAGATTTTCTTATTTAGTAATAGATTGCATTCTCCTATTTTTTCAGGATATGGAAGAGGAGATTTTGCACCAGATTGAAAGTTCAAACCAAGTGATGTGCCAAGATAACAATAAAGATTCACCCTTTGCTTTGGTGGTGGATGGAAGAGCTCTTGAAATTGCTTTGAAATCTGATGTGAGGAGCCAGTTCTTACAGTTGGCTGTTAATTGTGCTTCTGTTATATGCTGCCGAGTATCTCCAAAACACAAAGCTTTGGTAGGTTTTGCATCTTTTACATACACTGATCACTGAAGTGTGTAGAATTGCCTCTGTTTGGATGCACTTCAAAAAAGATTTGAATCAACTCCAGTTTATTTCTTTTGTTCTTTTTTACTGAACAAGTCTATTAAGTTTTCCTCAAACTGGTTCGGATAAGAAATCCTTATGATTTCTTAAACATCTTACGATGAACTTGAATGACTTGCATTTTCGAAATTCTAGTTGCTCACAGACGTTGGCATATCCAGATTACTCGATTGGTGAAGAAGCATACTGGCAAGACAACCTTGGCATTTGGGGATGGGGCAAATGATGTTGGCATGATTCAAGAAGCTGATATTGGAGTTGGAATCAGTGGAATGGAAGGGATGCAAGTAAGCCTCGCAATTCTTTGCAGGAAAACCTTTCTCGCATCCTCTTGTCATTTTAAGCCCAATATTAAGTTTCATGCCTCCGTTATTGCTTGCAGGCAGTCATGGCGAGTGATTTCTCATTGCCTCAGTTCCGATTTCTGGAGAGATTACTCATAGTCCATGGCCATTGGTGTTACAAGAGAATCTCTAAGATGGTGAGTTTCCATTTCTACTATATGTTAATTTACTATCTACATGATGACGCTGCATCTCTTACTTCGGGCTCAATTTCTCATCCTCCTGCTATAGGTTCTATACTTTGTATACAAGAACATTGCTTTCGGCCTCACTCTATTCTACTACGAGATTTTAACAAATTTCTCCGGAAATTCTTTATATGATGATTGGTATATGGTAATGTTCAATGTCCTTTTGACATCATTGCCAGTTATATCACTTGGAGTCTTTGAGCAGGATGTTTCGTCAGATGTATGCCTTCAGGTAATGAACAAGCAACAGAACCTACGTTTCAGTATAAACAAGAGAGAAAGAAGACTTCTAATGCATCTCCATTTTCTGTCAAATGAAACAGTTTCCATCCCTTTACAGACAAGGGCAGAGGAACATAATTTTTTCTTGGAGCCGTATTGTTGGCTGGATACTGAATGGCATTGTTGCTGCTTCTGTCATATTCCTCGCTAACGTATACATTTTCTCTCCTGCTGCATTCAGACAAGAAGGACACGTAGCAGACATCACACATTTTGGTGCCATTATGTACACGTGTTTAATATGGACTGTAAACTGCCAAATTGCTCTCATCATCACTCACTTCACTTGGATCCAACATCTTGTCATCTGGGGCAGCATCCTGTTATGGTACATTTTCGCACTCGCTTACGGTGCGCTCCCTCCAGACTACTCTCAACGAGGATTTAACATCATCACAGAATCGATCGGATCAACACCTATGTACTGGATTGCTACATTTCTTGTTACTGTCGTTGCATTGCTTCCATACTTCACACACATTGCCTTACAAAGATTGCTCTATCCGATGGACGATCACATAATCCAAGAAATGAAACAATGCAAGAAAGATGTTACGGAAAATCAGATGTGGCTGAGAGAACAACGAAACTCGCAGAGGAGCACTCAGGTTGGATTTTCAGCAAGAGTCGACGCAAGAATTCGGTCATTCAAAGAGGGGTTGAGCCTAAAGAGGATATCAATCTATAATAAGTCTGCAACAAACACTCCTTTCTATAAATCATGGACAAGCAGTCCATTATTCTCTTAAGGTGGCTGAAGATTGTATTCTTTTGTTCTTTTTTTTATAATTTATTCATAGATATACCTTGTAAGCTAGGTTCACACATCTCGGTATTTCAATGATAAATTTACGTTAATATATCCGTTCATTCTAAATGCTTGACATGGAAAACTTTTTCAATTGTGATATTACACCTGCTCAAGCTGTAAAAGTCAATATAGACTGAACCTAAGGTTCGGGTCAAGTTTTGAAGTAAACTAGATGATATCAGACTTAGTTAGGCCTAATCACCTTGAAGGAGGGCCCAATCGACTCCATCAAAGATCAATTTGATTAAAAAAAAAAATTAACATCAATTTAATGTTTTTATAAAATAATATATATATATTGGATTGACCTAGATTAAATCAGGTTAATTCATCCAACCTATGACCTAGATAGTTGTTCTAGTAGGGTTTAATAACTTTATTTTTTAAAATCTATTTTTTATTTAATTAAACGTTATAAAAATAAATATTTACCAGAAATATATTGAATAATATTATTAAGGAGAAATGTATCTTTGTTATTGATCTTTAGGTCATACATTTTATATATATATATTGATGATAACAATAATATAAAAACTGGACTACTGATATACTTGATTGAGGATAAGTTTTAAACAGGTCTATACAAATATCATATCAATAAGCATGAAGGACTTCACAAAGAAATCAAGAAGTCCAAGAAAAAAACATATTAAAGACTTATTAGAAAATAATTATTTATTTTTGTGTTTTATGTAAATATTACATCTTATCTTGCAAGCATAAAATTAAAATGAATACATCCACTTCACAATGCATATATTTAAAAGAATTAATAAAATGATTCTAAAAACTTACGTAGATTAAAGCTAATAAATTTAGAATTTTACATGGATCGATCAACCTTTTGCTTTGACCAAATGAGTCAAACAATTGCTTGTTCATCCATGATGAATATTTGAAAATTATACAAATATTAATTGACTGATTGGCTTGCCTAATTTAAATTAGTCGATCATTTTAGTTGTTAAGAAAACCATAATGGCTATAAATGACTAGTTTTGCTAGAAACATATATATAGCTTGCCTAATTATAAAATTAAAAAGAGAATTTGAACTTATATTATATACAAGCAATTGTAAGTGCAAAAACACATCAAAATCATTAATAATTAATTATACTCTATTTGATGTTATTAAAACTTTCATATGCTAACACGATAGTATTTAATCTCATACTCATTACACTTTGACATATTCAAATCCTTAAAGTGTTATCTTATGATAAATAGAGATATTATAACCTTGAATTGTATTATTCACTAACTTTGAAGAGTTATTATGATAATAAAATCATTTTTGTATATCTTTAAGAGTTAGATAAAAACTCTTGGCATTGGAGAAGTTTTTTCACCAACAAAAAATCTTGAAAAGGATATATCTTCAAATGTAAAAACAAATTTTGAAGAGAAAATATCTCCAAGTGTGTAAAAGATTTTGGTGTGAGATTTATCAAGTGACTATAATACTATTGAAATTAAACTAATAAGATATGGTACTTGAGGAATGAATATAAGTTTGTTGAACCATATTAAAAATTGATTTTGAAAACTCTCTCTCTTGCTTATTTATTTTAATCATTTTAATTATATTATTAGTTATTTTGTTCAATTTAATACAATTATATTATTTATTAATATTATTGTAGCACCTAAATCACCTCTCTTAGATACTATTGTTGCCTTAATATAGAATAATAATTGTTATTAAGGCTTAAATCTTATTTATAAAGTTTGCTTAAGCTTTGAGTGAAATCATAACCATTTACTATAATCTTCAAAATAAGGGATTATCCACCTATAGACATTTTGATTTGATAATAATGATTATGCATATTGAAAAGCTAAGATGATTATATATCTCTAATATATTGACTATGATTTATAATTATCTATAAAGAATAGACCAAATAAATCTACCAAAATTGAAGGTGGTATCATGATTCTTAAAGCTAGGAGTGAGTATACATATGATTATAAAAAGTTTTTTTCTATGGATATTAAAGTTATGGACACTTTGTATTGTTCATTATAACATGCTTTAGAAATAACACGTGAAAGAACTATGCAAGTTAAAGAGTTCGAAATAGACATGTTCATCAAAATATTTTTTTTTAAAATGCATCTAAATAAATCCATAGCTAGTATGTTTACTAGAAAAATATAATTAATAGTTTTGATGCTCTTAGTAGGACTTATATTGATTCTGATATCATCAGTAAAACTCTTAGTTCCTTACTAAACACTTGAAAAGCAAACTTGATGAGAATATAAGAAGCCAACGACCTTACTCAAACAACCATTAGAAGAGCTCATTATTTTGTTGATGACACATGAAATAACAATGGAAAATAAATAATAAAAAGATAAGCCAAAAAAAGATTTAGCATTCAAACTCAGCCATTCTATTAAAGAAAAAGAAGAGGAAAACAAAGAACAGTACGAAAATGATGATGAAATTGAGGACATTGCTTGAGAAGGAGATTGCACTAATTACAGTAAATTAACGCAATGGAATAAAAGATTTTGAATCTTAAAAAAAAAATAGAAACTAGGAAGAATATCGCATAGACACTTAGATACTACAAGTGTAACAAACAATACATGTCAAAGTTGATTTTCCACTTCTACAAAAATAAACAGAAAAATCATTATCATAAATAAACAATAAAAATGACATAAAGTGATGAAACAAATTCTAGCTCAAGCGATGAAGAATAGTATGTTGGAAACACATGCTTTATGACAATTATCTATGAAAAAGAGATACATTTTTCAAATTATGAAACTAACCCTACTTACAATGAATTAAATGATACTTTAGAATCTTTATATGATGAGTTTGAAAGGCTAAGTTCAAAATATAATATGTTGAAAAGAATCATGCATGCATGCTTGCTTATTTTGAAAAATAAACTTCAAAAATGATAGCTTGTATTATAATTAATGATAATGAAAAGATAAGTCAACTTCAAAGTGAAAACAAATCCTTAAAAAAGATAGATAAGTTGAACACAATTTTAGGTAAGTTCACGCAAGGATAAAAAGTTCTAGAAATCATGCTTTATAGTCAAAAATGTATTTTCAATAAGAAAAAAAAAATTAGGTTATCACCCTAAAAAAATTAAAAGTATTTTAAAAAATACTTTGTTAAATCCAAACAATCATATTACCCTAATTATACGTGTAATTATTGTAAGGTAACAGGTAATTTAATTTATGTATATCATATTAATAAGGACAAACCTTGCAATATGACTTTGGTCTTAAATGGAATCATCTTTAACCATAAATGACTCACGAAGGTATGAATACCATTGACCTTATCTTGATTTTTTTTTGTAAGAATCAAAGGAGTATAAGGAGTGATTTTTGGATGGTGTTTGTCTAAGTCATATGACTGAAGAAGATTCATTGTTTTCAAGCATTATCAAAACCAACAGAGAAAAAAATTACTTTTAAAGATAATTCAAAAGAAAAAAAATCATTGGAGTGAGCAAGATTGGAGGTAAACTTTCACCTTTAATTAAAAAGGTATTTATTGTTAATAACTTAAAACATAATTTTCTCAATATAAATCAATTATGTGGTGAAGGCTATAAAATCATATTTAACCATGCATGTTATTTGATTCTTGAGCATGACAAAGTAATCTATATAGAAAATAGAAAAGGTTATGTCTTCAAGATTAAAATTAATGCATGTATAAGGATAAAAAATTATCTTGTTATAAGAATATATGATAGTTTTTTTTTTTTAATAAAAGACTATATCATATAGATAAGAATATTTTTATCAAACTGATTTTTAATGAACAAGTCAAAGGTCTTCTACATAATGCATATAAGAGGAAAAAAATATGTGATGCTTGTTAAATAGGCAAACAAGTGAAAACTTTGTCTAAAAGCGTGAATCCGATATCAAACAAATAACCATTAAAATTATTGTACATTGATCTATTTGGACTAGGGGTGAGCAAAAAAACCGAACAACCGATTAAATCAAGAAAATATAAAAAAATAATCAAAAAAACCAAATAAAAAATTATGAAAAATATCCGGTTCGGTTTTGTTTCGGTTTTGTAAGGACATAACCGAGTAACCCAAACCGAACCGGTTCAATTCAGTTGAAAATTTTAGTATAAATAGAAACTTAAGAAACCCTAAAATTTTAATCGTCCGCCTCTCGCCTCCCCTGCAAGTTGCAAGTAATTGCTAAAGCCTAACACTTTAGCAGCCTCTCGCTCGCCTCCTCTGCCTCCCTCTCTCTCGCCTCTCCCCTCCCACTACAAGACTAGAACAATCTCCCTCTCTCTCGCCTCTCGCCTCCCTCTGCAACTAAAATCTCCCTCTCACCTCTCGACAAGGTTCCTCTTTATCATCGTCCCCATTCGACACGGTTGTAGTTTACAAAGGTAAGTAAATTGAACCTCTGTTTTATTTCTTATTATCTCTTATAGATCATCTATGCTTCCTTTTCTAATTGAACTGAATCATATATTAAATGGGTAATCCTTGAGTTTTTGTTTCTGGATACAAAGCACGGTATAGTGTTGAAATTGACCATGGGTAATTCATGATTACTTGAGTTCTGTGGAAATTTATTTGCTAATGGTTTTTAACAGTTCATATTTGCTTCTGTTTATGATTATATGTTGATGTGCTTAAGTAGTATTTAATTGATGTTACTGGTTCATTTCATGGTCGTTTCTTTTCTTTTGCAGCGTTGTTAACTGGGGATAATGGTTAGTTGGTTAGGGTATATTAGCTTTTTCATACTAAAAGTGAAAAGCACACAGTTGATCATTGCAGCTGTTGATCGTTGCAGCTATAGAAGATAGAAAAAGAAAATTAATCATAGTATTTCGGTTTATGTTACTAATAAAACTCAAATGTATTTGCCTTCATCTCATAGAAAAACAAATGAAAAATATATAGAACCTAGGGGTGAGCATTTATTTTTCCAGGCTTCAAAAATAAACTATGGTTTCCATAACGGTTACTTTAGGTTTGCATAGGCAACACACACATGAAAATAAACGAGGAAAATGAGCATACATGAAGGCATTCCAGTCTCCAAGCTGCATACTTAAATAAAAATGGGAAATAAGATCATCCATTTAGATTAATTGCATCTGGAAGGAGTTTTTTGTTTTACATGACATTTCGATGTATCGCAGTGACAAAAAAATACAGCTTATTGTTTGTATGCAGTAATGATAGCTGAAGCAAGCATGCCTTTAGACCATTCTTTAATTCCCTACTCCCACATGAATAATAATCATAACATAACTTCTCTAGTTAACTTATATTTTAAGCTGTTTTTTTTTTTTATTCTGATGCTGCATCATATTGAAAATGAAACTGAGATGCTAGTATTTAGGTTAAAGATGAAATCTTTTGCTGACCTGTATGACCCACAATATATGATTAACATGTTTAAATTATTATGAATATATGCTGCAAATATTATGAATTATAAAAATATATACTATTAACATGTTTTGATCTTTTTTATTTGGTAATTACAGATGGAGAACCGTCAAAACCAAAATGTTTCATCCACCGACATTACCCTCACATCAACATTTAATGTCCTCACTTCAAACACCCATCCTGCATCAACCATTGCAGGATCTGTCACAAATAATAAAGGTAAACAACATAAAACCCTTACATTAAGAAAAAGAAATGTTTATGATAGGAAAAAATTCACAAATTTGCTATTTAAGGTGTGTTTTTAGTATGTTATACAAAGGTGTTTTGGTATTTAAGATTTATTTATTTTTTTAGTTATTGTTATATAGATAATATAAAATCAATTTTGTCAATGAAACTTTCTGCAAGCTCTTATGTTTGAAAATATTCTGAAGTCCCTTATATTTTTAAATTTATATCCAATTTAATCATATATAATTTTTTTACCAAAAAAACATATTTCACCCTAGCTAAGAAAAAATAAAGCAATAATATAAAATCTTAATATAATCCCTAAGCTTACATGTGTTTGTGTGTGTTTTGATTTGGTGCTAAAAAAATATTTTATCAACTGGATCTCTAATATTTTAGACACTCAGATATAAAAAAAATATTAATTTTAGCAAGCTATAAGCAGGTAAGAAATCATTTGTTTTTGTGTAGAAAAGTGTTTTTAAAAAAATTAAATTAATTATTTTTTATTTTTTTATTTTATATTATTTTAATATAATATTTTAAAAAGAAAGCATAACACTTGACCACCCGAAGGTCTCCGTTTCCTGTCATCCTAGCTTGTTAGGTTTTTCTGGCAACCTCAAAACACAACCGCCACAGTCATCTCCTCTCCCTGCGGCAGCATACGAAGCTAAAAATTCACAAGCCTTCTCTCACATGGATAACAGACAAGATGTATTGGGGAATACCAGTCCCGAAATCATACGCTGGCTCTGTAACCTATCAGAATCTGAGCTTGTAAGTTAAACATGAGTTTTCTCTTTTATTTTCTTCCTCTGCTTCTTATGATTTTTGATGAACAAATTTTAAATTTGTGTTTGAAGGATATGCTAATTAGGCTAAAATCACTAATTCTCCATCGCGCCAAAGTAATCGGTCATGATGAACTTGCCAAGAATTTCGATTTGCCCACGCTTCGAGCCATTGGTATCTTTTTCTGCTCTCTCTCTCTCAACTGTTGAAACTTTTTATTCGGAGCCTGTTCGTCATCATAGCATGTATTACACACACGATTGAAATGCAACAACCACAGTAGGCATATATATATATATATATATATATATGCATTGCTGGTAGTTCTTTCGTATTAGGTTGTCTTCTTTTTTTAATCCTTATTGAAATTAGGGTTTGTACTCTGTTTGACTTGTTCTTAATGGTGAATGAAATTGGAACTGTAGTAAAACTGTTGTAAGATTAATTTGGTAGCCACATTGTTATCTTATGTGGAGCTTGCTTTTGCAGTTACACTAAACCTAAATATGACCTCTGCTACAAGCTCTATATGGTGGACTTGTAGTTGATAATAGCCCTCTAAGGATCATAGAGTGTGACTGCAAACATGATGTCCAGATTCCAATAAAATTTTGATCTCCCCCCTTTATTTTAGGTGTTTGATATGATTAAGAATGAAGGGTACTTGAGCATGATAAAAGCTGATCATTGTGTGGAGCAGTGGTGAATTTTTCAGGCTGCCATTCAACTGCACTGTTGAAATCCTGAAACTGCAATTGAGACATGCTCTTGATCATTTGTTTGAATCCTTCTTCCGCAGCTTGAACAGTCAAAGATGTCCTTACATGCAGAATATTATAGCAGAATGTCTGCATTCTTTCACTGGTTGAATGTAGCTTGCTTCCTTGTTGAATTGAATTAATTTTGTGAAGTTCTCATCCCTTACAGTAGCTAAGAAAGTCTCACATTCGCTCTGAAATATATGCAGGGCTCCTTTTGATGGAATATCTGAAAGGAAAAGTTAAAGATTTATCACAAGTTCAAGGCTTGACCAAGCTTGTTGCATTCCCTGAGTGTTGCAATCTATTAAAAGGTAATCCCGGGGAAGATTCCAGCATGGAAGAGCTGAAGGCTTGTATTGGTATTGATGAAGGAAAGAGACCAACCGAAAGGTTTGAAGAATCTCTAAGTGAAATTGTTAATGACTTTTTGTTAAGTTATGATATATATTTTTTATGGGTGTTTGAACCATACTGTTATCTAGAATTATTGTTAATTATTTCATTTCCCTACCTTCATTGGCAAGCTAGTGATGCGTATAGAAAACAATTTATGATTTTGTTCACGATGTTATTGTTCTAGATGTGGTAACTACTATTTGTTGAAGTGATGATGTTCTTTTAGCCTTTCTGTCTCTCTTTATGCCTTTTTCCCGTCCACAACAAGAACATGCATCCAAAACTACATCTAATGACTGATCAGCATCTGGTTCAATTTGGTACTCTGCTCATAAGCTTAGAGTCAATTCTTGAGTTATGTACTCACTGAGAGCAATTCTTGTTTTTTTTATTTCTGCTTGGTGAACTGATATTGGTTGCAGCAGATTTGAAGTTAAAATTAGAAGTGAAGTTTTCATTTCTTTGGCAAACTAGTGATTTTTTGCAGCCCTGTTATCACTTCCCTTACAACGAAATTCCACATCCTTGAAAACATATCCAACCACGACCCTACAAGCTATGTAGTAATTGTCACTTCATGATTCTAGATTGCAAAATCCATCCTGGGCAAGAAATTAGTTTCCTGCCTGTTGAATATGTGAGAAGGCTTTTCTGGATACCAGTTCGTCATTTCTGATACATGTACTAATCTCTCTGATAATCCATTTGTTTGCAGACCAGGTGAAGAGGCAACCAAACTAAAGAAACAGAGATTATGACTCTGTATCAGCCTTTTGAAGGCAATCACAATTGGCTCACTGCAGCTCACCAATTTCTCAGAGGAAGGCAGGCGTTTTTGCTGAGGCTGGCTTCAAAAATGTAAAACTGTATCATATATTTTTGCCAAAAGCTAGTCTTCCTATCCTCTTTTGTGGAGCCTGTATGCAAACTTGGAAAAATCTATATCAAAAGCAGTCAAAAGAGTCATGTCTCCTAAAGGTTGAAGATCAATGTATCTCCTAGAGATTGTTGCCTATTGATATGTTGATCAGCTCAATTTTGAAATGCAATTTTCTTCCTGTTTGTTGCTTTCAAGCCAAGATACTTATTTTACAAGTCATTTATCTGAGATTCCTGGCGCAACGAAGCCTGCACGGACTGTTTATTTGAGATGTGGATCGATAGGATTAAAAGCCAAAGAAATGCCAAAAAAACCATCCTTTTTAGGACGAGCTGAAATTTCATAATGGGATTCTAGGGGTGGGAGTGGGGGACAGGGGTGGAAGAAACCGCTGAAATAGATCATCAAACAGCCTTTTTAGGATGTGGGCTTTAAGTCATTTCCTCACTACCCCCCCTGTGACCGTAGCATGATTTCCTGTAGGCCGTGCTTGTTTCTTTGTGCTCAAACGCATGGCAATAAGGGGTCATGGGGGCCCTCTTGTTCTCTTAAAGATATTGAAAAGAGATGTCCAATTCCCATTTCACGTACACCACCATTTATTTTGTCTAATAAATAAATGATTAAAAAGGATTTTATGGTCTCATGTGCACTTCCTACACGCCATTTATTGCATTAAGTATAATACTACGAGGTGTGGGATTCGCTATAAAAATACATTATGATCCCCTCATTTGACACGGATCGTTTATACTACCCTTTTTTTGGTCTTTTTTTTTTAAATGAATTTTAAATTAATTTGTTGGGGAAGGTGAGGTTGAAAGATAAAGGAACAAAGCTTAAGAAAAAAAGAGAGTAGGAAATGGGTTGCTTTGAAAAGTTTGGGTGAATATTTATTGCAATCCCAATACTTTACAAACTGCAAATGTTAAGTCCTTCTAGTTTCTAAAATTAAAGGAAAAAACAAGTTTTTATTTTTCTGTTTTTTTTTATAAAAAAAACAAATTGAGGAAGATGATACGCCACGAAACGAAATAAATGGGTCTAGCCACACAAGCCCCCAACAAAACTGGCTAGGCAGGATGGATTGTTTTTTCTGCCTTAAAGTATTATTTTATGCAATTTGATTATTGTAGAAGGTTAATTAATTTTAATTTCGCTGTCAAAGATGAAATTAGATGAAATTAAAAAAAGGATGACAAATAAAAATCAGACGTGCTATAAAGTACGTTAAAATAACACAATATATTTATATGCATGAACCTTTCCATTTGCATTTTTTTATATAAAAACACATAAAAAAGTCGGTAAATACAATTATATTTTTAAAAAAAGAGCATTTAGTCCACTGTACGGCACAGGTCAAATAACTGAGCTATATAACAAACCTTATATGATATCCTGATAGATTGCTTTACCTGAAAGGTAGTTTTTAGTTAAGAAACTATTTCTCAGCCCAATTACACATATATTTTTTTTATTATCGTGATCATCAAGTAATTTAGTGTATAGCTCTATTAATCTTATAAATTCTAAAATTAATAATTATAAAATTTTTTTATTAATTATCGTATTATAACTATAACTAAAAGAGCTCAGTGTTTCACTGTAGCTCCTGAGTGAAAATACTGTGGATTTTAACAGTGTTTTTTTTTAGTTTAGTTTTTCTTTTGAACAGTGTTTTTTTTCTTTTTTTATTTTTTTTACAGTATTTTTTTTCTCTTTTTTTTTTGTTTTTTTATTTTTTTTAACAGTTTTTTTTTATTTTTTTTCCTTTTTTTTAACAATGATTTTTAGATTTTTTGAACAATATTTTTTTTTTACATGATTTAATAATAATTTAATTTTTTTTTGCTCACTCTTTTGTTAATGTTTTTTATATTTTTTTCATCTCCGGATAATTTGATAAAAAATTTTTCTTTTAACAGTTACAACAATTATAATTTTTATTTTCATTTTTTTTATGTTTTGTTGAAATTTTTAGGATTTTTTAAGTCTTTCATTTTTTTTCCTTTCATTATTAACACAAAAAATAATAATAATAATTTAATTATTTTTCTAGCTTACTCCTTTGTTGATATTTTTTAGGTTTTTTCAATGATAATTTGATAATTTTTATTGTTTTGACGGTAATAACAATAATAATTTTTATTTTTATTTTATTTTTTTGTGTGATCTTTTGTTGAAGTTTTTACGATTTTTTTAATCTTTCACTTATTTATTTATTCTTTTATAATAATGATGATGATGATGTTTTTTTTCTCGGTATAATTTGATAATTTTTATTATTTTCAAGTGAAATGATTTTTTTCAGGTAATAATTTTTTTTTTGTTTTTTTTTTTGCTCTTTTGTTAATGTTTTTAGACTTCTTTTAGGAATTCACTGTATATTGTGAGTGAAAACACTGTGGACTTCAATAGTGTTTTTTTTTCTTCATTTTTTTTTTCATTTTATTTATTTATTTATTTATTTAAACGGTGATTTTTAGATTTTTTTGAATAGTGTCTTTTTTTTTTGGTTTTTTGAACAATGATTTTTATGGTTTTTTGAACAGTGATTTTTATGATTTTTTTAATATTTTATTTTTTTCATTATTAACATAATAATAATAATAATAATAATAATAATAATAATAATAATAATAATAATAAGTTAATATTTTTTTTTCTTGCTCACTCTTTTGTTAATGTTTTTTAAATTTTTTTCATCTCGGGATAATTTGATAAATTTTTTTTCTTTTAACAGTAATACCAATGATGATTTTTAGGTTTTTTGAAAAGTTCTTTTTTTTTTATGGTTTTTCGAACAATGATTTTTATGGTTTTTTGAACAGTTATTTTTATGGTTTTTTTAGTATTTTATTTTTTTCATTATTAATATAATAATAATAATAATAATAATAATAATAATAATTTAATTTTTTTTTCTTGCTCATTCTTTTGTTAATGTTTTTTAAATTTTTTTCATCTCGGGATAATTTGATAAAAAAATTTTCTTTTAACAGTAATACCAATGATAATTTTCATTTTTATTTTATTTTTTTGTTTGATCTTTTGTTGAAGTTTCTATGATTTTTTTAGTCTTTCATTTATTTTTGTTTCTTTTATTATTAACATAATAATAATAATAATAATAATAATAATAATAATAATTTAATTGTTTCTCTTACTTACTCTTTTGTTAATGTTTTTGAGTATTTTTTTTCAAGATAATTTGATAATTTTAATTGTTTTAATAATAAAAGCAATGATAATTTTAGATTTTAAAACTTTGATTTTGCTATTGTTATAATAGGGTGTATTGAGCTATTTTATTATATTAAATTTCACATATATAAATATTATATTTTAATTTTTATTCAGCAAATCCTATAAAAATTATTTGCTTAGCCTGCAATGGAGAACATATATTTTTAAAAATTTTCAAATTAAATAATTTTTTTGATCTAATAATTTTTATTTTTGTTTTGTCATCTATTATATTTGTTTTCTTCGCTCTTTCTGTTAGGTTTTTATTGGTTTTTTTATTTATTTTCAAGTTAGATTAATTTTTTTTTCCTGATAATTTTGATTTTATTTTTTTATCTGGTCTTTTGTTATAGTTATTAGGATTTTTTTTCTTTCATTTATTTCTGGTTTTTTATTCATTATCAACACAGTAATAATAATAATAATAAATTTAATTATTTTTCTTGCTTACTCTTTTGTTAATATTTTTGAATTTTTTTTCTCTCAGGATAATTTGATAATTCTAATCGTTTTGGCAGTAATAGCAATAATAATTTTAGATGTTAAGACTTTGATTTTGCTATTTTTATAATAGGACGTGGTAATTTGTTTTATTATATTATATTTTGTATATATATTAAATTTTAATTTTAGACCAACAAATCCTATTAATTTCTTTAATCCCAACAATCATAAAATTTGTTTGTTCAACCCGCAACATAGTGCGGTTAATTTTTTTAATTTTCAACTGAAATGATTTTTTTTCAAGTAATAATTTTTATTTTTTTTATTATATTTATTATTTTTTTATTTGTTCTTTTGTTAATGTTTTTAGACTTCTTTTAATCTTTGATTTAATTTTGTTTTTTTATTAACGCAATAATAATATTAATATTAAGAATAATAATAATAATAATAATAATAATAATTTGAGTTTTTGTTTTTATTCCTCTCGAGGTAGTTTAATAATTGTTATTGTTTTGACAATAATAATGATGATAATTTTAGATGTTAACACTTCGATGTTATTATTGTTATAATAAGATATTTTGATTTGTTTTATTATATCAAACTTACATATAAAAATATTATATTTTAATATGAACTATTGTAAAAAAAATTTGCTCCGCCCGCAACGAAGTGCGGGCCTTCAAACTAGTTAATAACTATTTAAATTTGACATAAGCGGAGAGCCTCTAGCGTGGAATTTCTATCTGGAAGAGAGCGAGTCCACTAAGGCGGCAGGGTTAATGTCTTCCCTCCAAAGTCAAACGCTCCATGCCCTTTATCAAAATAACGCCATGCTTTGCATCCACCAAAGAGAAGATCATGAGTAAGTGCCATTCAACAAAAGGTATTTTAGGGCAAAAGAAATGATTAAAGACACACCACCCTGTCCCCCTTCACCATCCATTTCATATTCTACTTTTTTTTATAGACAACATATTCTCTTTTCCTTGTCAACATACACCGACAAGCTTCCATTTACGTGGAGAAAATTGCAGAGCAGATAGAAACTGGAGACAAGGCTTGGTCAATGATGATACAAAGCTCTTGAAACAGCTGCAATGACTTGGATAAAATTCATAGAAATCTTGGTGTTATTTGACATCCCAAAAAGAAAAAAAAACAAGTGGTCATGATGCCACTCATTGACAATTAATGGGTTAAAAAGTTAGGTGTACAAGGCATGCGAGCGAGTCTTATCGTATCGTAAACTTGCTCAAGGTTATAACAAGGTGTGGATTTAAAAATGAATAAACACCCACACTTTTAATTAGTGGATAATGGTGATTGAACCTAGAAATTATCTCAGATGGTAAAGCAGTTAATTCCAGCAATGAAACTTAGTTTCTGCTTTTGAAAAGTGTTCTTGATTCGTATCATTGATCAACAAGCATGGCCTTCTGACTTGGGATTTATTGCTAGAGGCAGGTGGTTTTATTAATAACATATATATATATATATATATATATATATATACATTTCCAAGGTCAATGTCATTACATCATTTCTATGATCTTGTTCCATGCCAAGCTCCAGGCAGAATCTTACACTTGAAATCAGCCATGGGAAAATCTTGGCGACAACACTTCATTATTATTTCTTTCTTATAATAAGCAGCAACGGGGCATGCAAAGAATCACTGATTGGATTAAGCATCAGTAGCGTTTCACTATTGCCTGCTCTATTATTTTCTTCCCAGGAAAAACAATAAATTATTAGTAATTTTGTGCCGGCAATGGAATCAGTTGTGTGATTCTGTGTTATTGTAAAATTGACTTTGCAGTAACAATTATTATAGTAGGCCTGTCATGATCATCCTTATCCTTAAAGACAGAAGGCAAGAACATGCCCAGCATAATCTGTTTCATTTTTCTATTCTATATTTCTCCATGTCCAATTTTTTTTTTTATATATATATATATGAGCTGTTTGGGCGGCTAACTTGCACCACAACTAATCTATAAATTTATTGAACACCCTGCAAGTTTGGTGAACAAGTAAAACATCATGGGGTGATAGGCATGCATAAAAAAATTCAAATCTAAGTACAGAGAAAAAGAACAAGTCTCTTCCCTCGCTAGGCTAGGAGCAACTGCGGTGGGGATGCTATTCCCACATGCAAAAATAAAATAATGATTGCTTACCTATTTTATTTGCATTTTTATACTACAATGAGGGTGTCATTTGCAGATGTAAAAATAGCACCCCCTCCCTGAGCTACTATTTATAGCAGCTCAAGAGAGAGAGCACTAAAATTTCAGCTCCACTTGGGGCCACTGATATATATATATATATATTAGAAAATAATGTAATTATATCAAAAATATTTATTTTTATTTAAAAATACCTTAACAAGATAGTAAACAATCATATATAAAATTAATAATTATATTGTTGGAGAATTTTTTAAAAACAATTATTTAATTATATAACTTATTCCTATTCAAGAAACTATTTTAAAATTTACCTATCCAAAATAACTTTTACTATTAATATTGCTCTATGAACTCAAGTGCTCCATGTTCAATTTTTGTTACCTCGGCATGGATCACATGAACAACCTCCTTAGTCTCCGATCACAAAAACGGGTTAATATTTATATAGCTAGAGTACGGCAACCCAAGACACACGACCTCTGGTTGATAGAGTGATTTAGTTTATTAGTCCCGATCACAGCAATTGAGTGCTGCAGTTTCATCAATCCAAGTAATAGTATAATGTATATACAAGACTGTATTGCAGCACCATCCAGTTATAAATTATTTTAGTTTGTATGAACAAGGACAGATTGATTGAAAATCTTGTAAATTTAGAGCTATAATCACAAGTTTATAGGAGACTTGTAAAAAAAGAACTGGCTTCAGGCTGAGCCCCTGCTTGCCCTCCTAGTTCCGCCCCTGCATATGAACCCGGTGAATGTGATTAACTTAGTTTTGACCTATAAACTTTTAACCTGTCAATTTCTACCAAGGTTTAGAAAAAAGCGACGCCTCAGCTATCATTGACCAACTCATACCAACTGTTTTATGACTCTTGTAAACATTAGAATTTAAGGATGCGGTGTTAATATAATAACTAAAAGCCAGGCTCTTAATTATTACGATTTTTCATTGATTCTTTATTTCTACCTTTAACTGATCTTAATGGATAAAAAAAGTGTTTGACAGTGTAGTAACAGTTTTTTTTCAAAGTATTTTGATTATATAAAAGACATCACCATTTCACTAGAAAAGGAAACTAAACCACCAACCGATCCCCACTTGCCCTTATCTAACACACATGTAGCATGCACGATGGGGAGAACTGGGTGGATTAAATCTGCTAAACTGGATCAAGTCCTAGTATAAATTTAATTAGATATAGGGTTTGGAGTTAGGTAAAAGGGATATTCCAAAAAGAAATAGTTGAAAAGGAGGGACATTCAAGAAACTCGACAACTCTTTTCCTACACGAATCCTTGGATCCTGAACTTTAAGGGCGATTGTCCTCTTGCTTCGTATCATGCTGCAGTACTTGCTGGACTGGCAGACCGATATCAGTACATAAAAAGGAGGTTTGAAAATTTGTAGCCCTGACATGTTTTTTATTCATGTTACACGATGATTATACACTACATGATAGGGTTTTTTCCGCTCGCTCGTAACATGCTGTAATTATAGTCATTTGTTTTAATGAGAGACTTTAAGCATCCCCCAGCTGCCTTTCTTTTCTCTTGACGTAGAAATTGCTAGCATAGTAGACCTCGATCTAGCAACTTTATTACAAGGACTGGTCAAATTGCTTACAAACCTGCTTGGAATGGCAATTGCATGGACAGAACTAGTTTACATATTTAGTTTTTTATGGAATTTTAATTTTTTTTTTTCAGATGCAGGAATAATAGCAGTTTTCCCAGTTCTTATCGGGAACTAGATTCATCTTCTTATGATTAAATGTAAGCTCGCCACCGGAATGGTATGAATTAATACAATTTGATAAAAGAATACTTATTCACTTGTCAGTTCTGATAATGTCAAGAGTTTAGATGGGACTGTGTGCATCGGTGAAAGGTGTTCTGTGGGAAAAGGGAAAAAGGAAAAACCATTTCTTCCATGTCGGGACCCTCTTTGCTTTGAATTTCATGCCTTTTATTGTTTCTAAGAATTTGAAATTCTTGTTGCTGCCTCTGCCTTTTCCTTATACCAACCGAAAGAGATTCTCTTTCCCCCCCTTCCAACGGTAGAAAGGATGTCCCAACATGAGTTGACCGATATATCAAGGTGCCATGCTAAAACATCACCGCCCATATCCAATACTTCCATTTAGTTCAGCAACAAAAAAAAAACTATTATTATTATTTATCGGGAATGTATCCCAAAAAATAAAGAATACAACTAGCTTATTTTATTAGATAGCAGTAAAGAAGGTGGAAGAAGAATGGGTTCAAATTTGTTTTTTTAGGTTGATGCTTTATTTTTTTAATTAGATTTAAATGTTTTAATTTTGAAGCATTTTTACATGTTGTTTTAGGGTTATATTATTATATATATGTGTATGTAATTAAATATATTAATTCAAAAAAAAATGATTGAAAAATCTAGAACAAATTGAAATTTAAATTGGGATAAAAATAAGATCGTTTTGTTTTTTTTTTTAATTATTACAAATATTTAGATCATTTTAGCTAAAACAAAACAAAACAAAACAAAACAGACAACCATACTTGTAGCTATGATCATAATTAGCAAGCTAATCCATGCATCGATCAATTATCTTTATGATCGAGTGAGAAGTTATCTATTTTTTCTGCATGATGGGGGTGAGCTTAACTTTGAATTTATGAGCTCGGACATAAAATAGGGTCTATCTTTAATTATATTTACACCACACACACGCAAAAGAAAAGGAAAAGAAAAGGAAGAAGGTGACTTTAAGTTTGATTGGTGATGAGACCTTGCTCCAACGAATACCCGTTTGTGTGAACGTCAAAAGTAGCTCCATATCTTCTTCAAGCAATCTCTCCCGATCTGATATGTCGAGGATTCTTTTCTAACTCACGAATCAACGATGAATTTGTTTCGTATAAAATAACTAATAGGGATCGAGATGCTAAAAGTATTTTAAATTTTTTATTCATATTAAATTGTTTATAGCCTCTTAAAATCATATAACATGAGTGCATGCTTTTGTATATTATAATAATCATTAAGTTAAAAAAAACTAGATAATAAATAAGATTATATATATAACATTACTTTAATATATATTTAATTAAATAAACAGATCACATAATAAAGCATGTGCATTTTTGGTTAAAAGTCAAGGATATAATAAATATTTATTTCAAAAGCAAAATAGTTTCTTTTTACAATTGTATGTGTTTGAGTTTCAAAACAAAACAACTATTAATGGAACATGGTTTTTATACCAAAACAACTCAAATCAATGTAATTTATTAAAATATAAAAACAATATAAAAAATACTTATTTTATTGGTCAAGGTCCTATTTAATACTGTATTTTAGAAATATTTAAAAAAAAAATATTTTTAAATAAAAAAATTAAATATTTTTAAATCATTTAATATATTGATATTAAAAATAATTTAATTTATTTATAAATAAAAAAAAATACTTTCAGAAATAAATATAACAACCCTCACAATCAGTAACTTTGCTAGTGCGTGTAAATTATATATAAAAACCAGGTATGGTAGCAGAGTACTTTATATAAATTTAGCCGTTCGAAAGGTACGGTTCAATAAATTTCTTCGCATAGGAAACCTTTATGGACTTAAATTAACAGCCACCCGTCACCTGTAGATTGGTTTATTGATTTTGATTGTGTGCAAACAGTCATATCAAGTCGTAATGATCACGTCCATTGAGATCATCCTATTTGAGACAACATGAGTTAGTTAGGAAATTATGAAAATCTTGTTAGGAAGAAGTAGCCATCAAGTTTTGGAAATGCATGACCGTTTACTACTTTTTAGGAATTCATTAAAAAAAAAACTGCTTGGCTTAATTAAATTCATTAATCATGTGGTAGACATGATAGAAACCAAGTAATCTCCAAGTTTAGCTTTAAAATATTTGCTAATTAGATTACCAAGATAAAAAATATATCTCCAATTATATATGGTAGATCTAGAAATTCATCTAGAATGTGTGAAAAACTTTAGTACGAAGACTTGGTTCTTAGTATTTTATTTTATATTAGATAATTATTTTTAATTTAAATTTATTTTGAACTAGTAATTATTATTTAGGGGTTTATTTTATTGTTGGATTTATATCACTCATAATTAGATGATCTTGTTATTCCAAGATATAAAGACTGGATGAGATGAAGGGGTAGAGAAGTATTCACAATAGAGTGAACACTCTGGCCTAGGAGATAAGGTTTCATTTGCATCCCCGGTACAAGAAGTTACTGTGAGATAGTTTTAAGGAAATAATCTGAGGAGCAGCTTACTGTTAGGTGGTAGAACTGGCTATAAGGCTTAATTTGAGGTTAATTGGGACCACAATTCTATTCATTAAATATAAATAAATAAATAAATACATAAATAAAGTTGAGAATATGCCTACAAGGTTCTGTCAACCGAAATATATCGTTCTTTAGTCAGTATTTTAGAGCTTGGATAAATGGTCCCTAGTGAAACGACACATGAGGAAATTTCATTTGTTTTCTTCGGCGAGCCTGCTGCTGCTATGCACGAAGGGGTCAGCTTCAGGATCTAATCTTGCCCTAACGTGCAATGGTTTTGTGGTTGGCAAATCACGTGCAATAGCTAGAGAGAAAGCAACCTTGTAGCCAGTAGAATCAGGCAACGTGTCAAAAAGACAATCTCTGTGGCACATGTCGAATGATTCATTGAACAAGACTCAAAGGATTAGCGAGGAGATAGATCAGCTCTGTTGCAATCTGCCGACTGTGCGTTTGAACGCATGTGGGCAGTGCAGGTTGACAGATCAAAGAAAGACACAGGGATTCAAGCTTGCATTCATTTGGCAACCAGTTTCCTCTCTTATCGATCATGCTTGTTTGTTAGTTTCTGCTATAAAATCATCCTTAGACGCAAGAACCCATGTTCTCAGACCTATAGAAAATTAGGACAGTTTTCATTAAAAAAAAAAAACAATTAGGACAGATTTTGTGATTTCAATGTGAGCAATACTGCTGGTGTCCCCTAATAGTGTAATTTTTAAGTTCAAGTCAAAACGTGTAATTTTTTTAAAAGTTTAGGACAGTCGGAATTTTATTTATTTACCTGAGCCCATAAAATACACTTTCCGAGGAATATGGTTTCTTTGAATCCAAAAAAAATATTACTGGTTCATAAAAACATCTTATTAATTTCCCTTTTTTTAGGATGTAGTGAAATTTATTTTTAGAAAATATATTTTATCCATCAAGCAATTAAAATATTAATTATTTTAATTTTTTATAAAAAAATATAATAATTTAAATTTAAATTTAAAATTTACTATATAAATCACTAACATCATACCATGCAATTGAAGACTAACCTCTTAGCACCGTTAACGAGTTTTCTTTTGTGAATATAATGGGCTTTTGCTTTTTTGTGACATACGAACTATATTCTTAAAAAATTTATAGGTTTATTCTCCTTGTTATTAATATTTTAAAATTTTGTTTTTATTTGTTTGAAATTGATTTTTATTTTTATTTTTATTATAAAAAAATTATTTTTTAAAATTTTATCTTTAATTTGACATATATTATTTTTCCAATTTAATTCTTCTTCTTTTTAATTTCTAATTTTTTTCTTGGGCTTTTTTTTATAAAAAAAATGGTTTTCAATATTGACAATGGTATGTTTTTCAATTATTGTTTTTTTAAAAAAGAAATTCATAGACTGTTTTGTAAAAGTTATTCTTCTTCTCAATTTTAACCTTCAATCAATCATTTATCTTTATTGTTTATATGAATCTTGATCCTTATTGTTTTGATTATTATCTTTTTTTCCTTTTACTAGATTAATTTTATTTTATTTCACCTTTCAATCAAAATAAAATTTATTTTATATTTTAATATTGATTCTCTTTTGTGTAATTTATTTATTTATTTAATTTTATTCTATGATATTTAATTAATTAAAAGTTGAAATCATATCTCTTTTCTAGGTCATTTATCAACTTGTTCTATATTGTTTTATTATCCCTATCCTTTCGAATCAAACCCAAATTGGACGCCATTACAGGATTTAATATATATTCGGAATGTAATAATCACTATAATGTCCCCCCTAAAAAAATCTGCATTAAATACTTCCTATATTGGAAAAAAGAACCCTCTTTTCTAACAAGAGTGCTTTGAATCTCCATCTTATTTCCTTTAATTTGATTTTTTCATTACATTATATATTTTATAAGACTAATTAGGGTTTTTTCTTTTTAACTAATGCAGAGCTGGTGATTAAGATGCCTCTTATTTTCCGAGTAGAAGTCTGCTCCCCTTTATATAAAAGCTTTTTATATGTTGACGATATCGAAAGACATCACCATAACCAAGGAAAAAACAAGAAGGAGAAAGCTATGGCAGTGCGGCTAGTCCATAATTTCAGGCTTCTCACAGTGCCCGTAGATCAACAAGCAAGGCGTGGAATTTAAGATGTCTTTTATTTATGGTGCTGCGGCCAAGGCGGTCTTGATCAAATTGACACGCCTGCTTGCTAAATGAGCTATTGACTATCATCAGCTTAATTGACATGCTTGCTTGCTTAATGATGATGAAAATTAAGTCCCATAATTAAATTAAATTGAGGTGTTGGCAATTAGAAAAGGGATTTAATCTGAGTATTGATTGCTGCTATATATATATATATATATATTACAAAACAAATAAACCGTGTGGAATGTTGCACTGTGCTCCCTCTCACAAATCACTGTGGATTGCGATAGTGTAGGGGCGATTTTGGGCTTCATCATCCGGCGTTTTGTATTTTTTTCCTAGGGGTGTTTTTGGTTTTTGACTCTTTTTTTTTTCACTTTCCGCTTTTGTACAGTGCCATGAACGACAGCGCCTTTCCTCCTTTTCGTGAATCTTGGTTGGATCGGTGCATTAGTAATTAGCCTATTTTTTATTATATTTCTCACGGGCCCTTTTCTCTCTCCTGTCGACTCAAATTCATCTCTGGTCCCTCATGTTTGTGGAAAGTTAATTTCGGTCCTTTCAGTTTTGATTTCGTTTTGTTATTACTGATTTATTTAAATTAAAGTTTTATTGTTTTCAATTGTGCCCTTCAATTAAAATTGATTGTATAAGAAGTTTTTAATTCAGTCCTTATACTTTGAATTTTTTATTTATTGTTTATTCCTTCAATTTTTATGGTACGGAAGTTTTTCTTTCTTCAATTTGGTCCTCCAATTGCAATTGGTAATATAAACAAAGTTTGATTTCAGTCCCTCTTCTTCTAATTTTTTTATGGAATGACAGTATTTGATCATTATTTTTTTTTTGTCCTCCAATTATTTTTTTTCAATTTTATCCTTCAATTGGAATTAATTTTAGATATGATATTTTTCATTTTGGTCCTTATTCTTTTAATTTTCTATTTGATATTAATTCATTTGTTCTTTTTTAATGTTTATTTTTTATTGGTATTTATGCATCTATGCTTTTAGTTTTTGTCCTCAGTGTAACTTTTGTCCATGTATATATAAGTGTATTTCACACAATAATAATAATAATAATAATAATAATAATAATTTTTCTCTCTTACTCTTTTGTTATTTTTTTCGCTCCCGATAATTTAATAATATTTTTTTTTCCAGTAACAACAATGATAATTTTTTTTTTAATCTTTTGTTAAAGTTTCTGAGATATTTTTAGCCTTTCATTTATTTTTGTTTCTTTCATTATTAACATAACAACAACAACAACAACAACAACAATAATTTAATTGTTTTTCTTACTTACTCTTTTGTTAATGTTTTTTTTCCCTCTGAATAATTTGATAATTTTTATTGTTTTAACAATAATAGCAATGATAATTATTTCTTCTTCTTTTTTAATCTTTTGTTAAATTTTCTAGGATATTTTGAGTGTTTCATTTATTTTTGTTTCTTTCATTATTAACATAATAATAATAATAATAATAATAATAATAATGATAATGATAATAATAATAATAATAACAATAATAATAATAATTTAATTGTTTCTCTTATTTATTCTTTTGTTAATGTTTTTGAGTTTTTTTTTCCAGGATAATTTAATAATTATTTTGTCGTTTTCGAGGGGTTGATTCGTGATTATACTGTGCACATTGCGGCTAATTAAAAAAAAAGAAGCCAGAAACCGAAAACACCCCCAGAAAAAAAACACAACACGCCTGATCACCAAGCCCATTTTCTTTTGTGATCTTTTATAATGCAGTGTTTTTTTATTCTAAAAAATATTATTTATGCTTGCGCAACAAACTCTACTTAAAAATTGCAACATTTTATCTCCTAATCTATATTTTTTCTTAATTATATCATATAAATTTTTTTATTTAATTATGTTAAATTATATACACAAAAATACCTGTGGCAACACGCGGGCAATATAGCTATTTTTTTTTATATACACAAAAATGCCCGCGTCAGCGTTTTTTAATTATGTTAAATTTCTCTCCCTTTGTTCTTTCTTTTACTTTTTTCATTTGTTCCTTTATTTTTATTTTCAAGTCAAATTACTTTTTTTACCAAATAATTTTTTTTAAAATTTTTTTGTTGAATCTTTTGCTAAAGTTTTTAAGATTTTTTCAGTCTTTCATTTTTTTTTATTTTTTTCATTATTAACATAATAATAATAATACTAATAGTAATAAAAATAATAATAATAATTTAATTGTTTTTCTTACTTTCTCTTTTGTTAATGTTTTTTAGGGTTTTTTCTCTCTTGGAATAATTTGATAATTTTTATTGTTGTGACAGTAATAACAATGATATTTTTCATTTTTATTTGATTTTTTTGTTTCATCTTTTGTTAAAGTTTTTATTATTTTTTTAGTCTTTCATTTTTTTTCCTTTTATTATTAGCACAAATATAATAATAATAATAATAATATTATTAATAATAATAATAATTTAATTGTTTTTTATGCTTACTCTTTTGTTAATGCTTTTTAGGTTTTTTTTTTTCTCTCGGAATAATTTTATAATTTTTATTGTTGTTGCATTAATAATAAATTTATTGCATTAAGATAATTTTTATTTTTCTTTTATGTTTTTTGTTTGATCTTTTGTTAAAGTTTTTACGATTTTTTTAGTCTTTCATTTTTCTTTCTTTCATTATTAGCCCAAATATAATAATATTAATAATAATAATAATAATAATAATAATAATAATAATATAATTGTTTTTCTCGCTTACTCTTCTGTTAATGTTTTTTATAGTTTTAACAATAATGTTCATAATAATTTTAATTGCTATAATAATGATAATAATAATAATGTGAGAATAGATTTTCAATGTATGTTTTCATGTTTTTTATCAGTAAAAACAATAACTATTTATATTTGTTATTTTATTATTGCAGATTTTTATTTTGTGTTAATTCATTTAGTTTTTTTTTTAATATTCTTCAATGATGTTTATTCTTTACGTCTATATGCATCTATGCTTTTAAATTTTTTTTTTGTGTTTTATTTTTAATCTATTCAGGCCTGAAATTCTTATTTATATTGGTAGTCATTTTAAAATTAATTTTACTAAATTTACAAATCACACCATAGATCAACCTCACCAAATTTTTTTAAAATATTTGCTACATTTTCAATTTCTTCGCATCAATTTTTGTTCATTTCATTTAATAGTTTATGATGTTTTTTTTAATAGGAGAATTAGTAGGGAGATTAAATGTCTCATTTTAAAGAAAGGTTTTGACTTCGTTCTTCATGTCAACATGCCTCTTTTTTGCAATAATTTGCAAGTTATATTGTTCGCGCTCTTTTGTGATTTTTTATGACGCAGTACCTACATTCTAAAAGATGTAATCTATGCTTGCGCAACAAACTCTACCTAAAAATTTATACATTTTATCAACTAATCTATAATTTTTATTTTATTATATCATAAAAATTTATTATTATGGATTTAATTATGTTAAATTATATACACAAAAATACTCGCGGCAACGCGCGGGCACTCTAGCTAGTATATATATATATATATAGCAGCAATCAATACTCAGATTAAATCCCTTTTCTAATTGCCAACACCTATATATATATATATATATATATATATTGTTCTAAAAGACTAGGCCGTGGGATTTGATTCATTGAGAGTCAGTAAAATATGATCATGGCATTTACAGTGTGAATTCAATGATATTTCCAACACCTACAGTATGCTTTCTTGTGTGATTTTTGAAAATATTTATAGAGAGTTTACAGAGAAGCTTATTTAATTGTTTGGTTATAGTGTTTGTTCGTGGTTTTTCTGTTTTTTTAATGGATTAATAGAGAAGTGTTTTATAAATATGTGTCTGTTTCGGAGTCTGATTCTGAAAATGATTTCTATTTAAAAATACATTTAAATAATATTTTTTAAAAAATAATATTAATTTTTGACATTGAAAATAATCTAAAAAATTAATTTAAAGTAAAAATATTTTTTTAAAAAAATGAAATGCAAAACACCCCTGAATCGTCTGACTTTATCTTTATTATTATTTTTTTAAATTTTAAGTCATGTTCTTGATAACTATAACAATTGCTTGACAGAAATCTCGAGTAGTTTAGTGTTAGGTGGTAGAACTTGTGATATGACTTTGAGGTTAATAGGAAACAAAATTCTTTTCATTATAATAATAAATAAATAAATAATAGACAAGTATGAAATAGTAGTATATTACACAGTTATTTTGAAAATTAGACAGCTTAGTTGACTCAATTATTGTCTTTTAATTAATTTTTTTCTAATTTAACCAACATTAAGCTTCATAATTTATTTTAATTTATTTTTTATAAAAATAATTTGGTCTCCAAATAAAAAATACAAGTTTTAATATTTTAATACTAGTTAAATCAAGTGATTTTTTATTCTTTTTTAAGAAATTATCTTGGCTTTCAAACTCAAGTCACAAGTCATTCAACATTATATTTATTTTTTATTAAGCAGTCATCATCCTATGATATGAATTGCAAGTTTTATTAGTTAATTCAAATGACTTAAAAAAAACATAATTGACTCTTTTTTTTATTTCTAATTTCATCATTTAATATTATTTTTGTATTAGAGATTAAGTTACATAATTTGTTTCGTTTTTTTTTTAATATGCTAACCCGATTTCACGAGCTAAGAATAATACTTAATAGGTTAATTTAGATTGATTTATCTCATTTTTTGTGTTATTTTTTAATCAAAACTTTTATAATTTTAATCGATCAATGTTGAGTTTTACAAAAGATTATTAAGAAATGACTTTCATAATTTACTCTTTTTTATCTCCTCGTGGAGCTATATAATCTTCATGACCAAAATCACAAATTCAACAAGTTAACTCGGGTTAATCATTTTTTTTTATGAGGTGTCTCAATATGACGAACTGGTAACGAGCTTAGGGGGTTGACTCGAGTTGTTTTTCATATTTCATATTTTAAATATTTTTCTTAGATTTTAAATTCATTAAAAATATGAATTTGTAATTTCTGTTGATTTGCTTTTCACGGGGTTATCTCGGTATTAGGAGTCGGATCGCAGAATTAACAGGTTAACTCAGGTTACCTTTTTTAGGTAATTTCTAATTATTATTTTCTTAATTTTATTATTCATTATTAAGTTGATTAAAAACTAAGTTTTGTAATTTATTTTGATTTGTTTTGTAAAGAGTTATCCCAGACTCATAATGAGGTGACCAAATCATATCTTATATGTTGTTATTTTAATATTAAAAATATCATCTTGGATTTTATTTCTAATTAAATTATATTTTTCGTGATCAAGTGTCTATTTGATAATATGGTTAAAGTTATTATTGGAAATATTTTTTATTCAAAAATAGATTAAAATAATTTTTTTTCTTGAATCATGTTGGATGTTTTTTAAAAATATTTTTTTAATACCAGTGCATAAAAATTAAAAATATTAAAAATCAAATGTTTTTCAAAGCCGTTTTAAAAAGCAATGAAAAACATGTCTTAAGAAATCAAGCCGATGTCTGCCGTACATAGTCCAAAGCCCGATGGCACTTCAATGGGGAAAAAGAAGAAGAAAGTCGAGAAAAATAAAATTGGCTGGCGGCATCATTCTGATTTAAGTGTCTATTCAAATACGTGGAAGGGCCCACCAAACGTCCATCATTACACACATACCAAAATCCCCAGCAAAATCATGCCCTCAACAATTTCATTTTCAGCCTTATTATCATTCATATTTATGTGTTGATGAGTTTATTTTTATTTTTTTTATATTAATATATAAAAATAATTTTAAACTATATTTTTTTAATTTAAAATAAAAAGTTCTCTATTTTAAAAAAAAATACTTTTAAAATAAACACTTTAATAATATTGACGCAATCATTAAATTGGTGCCTTAAAATTTGGCACTGAAAAGCTTTAGGATTTTTATTTTAATTAGATGGTAAATGAATTTATTTTTATCTTTCAGGATTTGGATGAAAAGCGTTTACTGTAAATAGATTTGGTGCTTGTTTCCCTATGCGGTAAAAGTTATTTTCTAAAATAATTTACTTAAAAATACTATCATATGATATTTTTTAATTTTTATTTTTGATATCATCATATTAAAATAATTAAAAATTAAAAAAATCAGACTTGATTATCCGACCACGATTCCAAACCCTCTTAGAACTTATTTGTTCGTTCAGTTGAAATTGGTTTTTAAATATTTTTTATTAAAATAATATATTTTTAATTTCCAAAAAAATAATATTTACAACAACACATCCAAATATCTAAAAAGACAAATGGAAGTGTAATTGGTTTTTACGTAAGAAATTATTATAAAATTCTGAAAATAAAAAAAAACACTACGCTAAAAATGTCACAGGACAAGCGATGATTTTTGTCGACCAAAATCTATGAGGTTTCCTTTTGTAGGACCCATATCAGATGTCCTGATTTTGCTTAAATAATCACCACTACCTCCCCTCTTCTTCATGCCTGCTCTGTTATCCCTGTCAAAACTATTTCTCTCTTTTTTTCCCACTTTTCTGTGCTCCTCCCCTCTTCTAAACACTACAGCCATATATATATATATATATCTTTGTCTTTTTAACCGTCTCTAGCTAGGGCTCCCTGTCCTTTCTTCAAGGGCAAAGTACCGTATAAATTGAAGGCTCGCCACAGTAGAACGGACATTTGGCACGATGAAGGAGGGTGGCAGGAAACAAGGTGCGCCCTCACCATGTGCAGCATGCAAGCTTCTAAGGAGAAGGTGTGCCCAGGACTGTGTGTTTGCCCCATATTTTCCAGCAGATGAGCCCCAGAAGTTTGCTAATGTGCACAAGGTTTTTGGCGCCAGTAATGTCAACAAGATGCTACAGGTTGGTTCCTATCCAGCTATACTCTCTAGTCTCTGTAACACTTTCAAGTCTTTATATTGCAGAAAACGAACCACCTAAGGGTATGATTGGGAGCAACTTCATGGGCAGAGAAAATGACTTCTTTCTACTTTGATTGAACTTAAACCTAAACTTTTGAACTGTAATTTGAGGTCCTTTTTACACGATTTCTGGGTAATAATCTGCTTCTGAAGTTACTTCCTTGATTTGATTCCCACTTTGATGATCTTAATTACTTGATTTTACTTGTGAAATCTTTGGGTCAATTCTTATAATTCGATGAATGACGTTTTAGGGTAATGGGGAGAGGGTTCTTTTTTCTTTCTCAATACCTGTAAAAAATAAAGTGTGTTTAACAATTAACATCAATCCCTCTACACATGGTAGATGAGGTTAACCTCATAATTCTTCATTGGATGAGATAGAGACAAGGGTCAAATTATTAATTTAACTAGGGTTAAGATGGGAGTCCAGACAAATATTCCTGTAAAAAATACACGTTATGGGTGGTTTTGCTTTCTGCTAGCAGTTGTTTGCGATGTGATTTTGATTTTTTAATTTTTTCCCATCAAAGCTTTTTATTTTTATTTTAAATTATATTTTTTAGTGTTTTTCAATTTAAAAAATAATATTATTGTAATATATTTATATATATATTTTTTTAAAATAACTAAATAAAAAACAGCAGGCACGAAGAAGAAATCACGTGGAGTTGTTGATTTGTTAATTGCACTCGATAATTTAATAATTCAGGGATGACAAGATAGAGAATCTGGACTTCTTCGTTTATTTTTTTTAAAGAAATGACCCCGTAGATCATAAATGAGAGGGACAGGACTACTGAAACCATTTTCTAAAATAATTCGGTGGACGAAGAAAGCTTGTAATTCCAGTGAGAAAAAAACTGATAGAGACAGGCACCCCGGGAAAGAAGAAGGCAGCACCATGCAATTGACCAAATGAATGATAAACATGCAAGAAAATTATACTTAATTTCTGTAAATACATCAGCATAAATGACTCATTCTTAATGCAATCAGGAACTACCGATGCATCAGCGAGGAGACGCGGTTAGCAGCATGGTGTATGAAGCGAATGCCAGGGTGCGTGACCCTGTTTATGGGTGTGTGGGTGCTATATCATCTTTACAGCAGCAAATTGATGTGCTTCAGACCCAGTTGGCTCTGGCTCAGGCAGAGGTGGTGCACCTGCGAGTGAGGCAGACAGCGACACTATCGAACCACGGGCTAAGTCCTGCTAGCCCAAGCAATAGCGGGTCACCATCTTCTAGGCTCATGGGGTCCCAAATGAAGCCGATTTTCGACATGGATATGGTGGATCACACCAGCTTGGGAGAGTCAATGTGGTCATGCTAGGATATGCATGCTACCTTTTTATGCCATGCCTACCCTTACTACTACTACTACTATATCTAGGTTTAGCTTGATTCTGTCTCCGATGTTTTCAATCTACTTTTGTTTTTTTGATATCATCACTATGTATCCATATGGGTACAGGTTTATAGCAGCAAGGTAGTGCTGGTGGTAGTGGTGGCTGATGTCCATTTAGATACTCCGTTCTTAGATTAACTATGATGTATATATGATTTAACTTTATATTATACAATGGGTAATTAGTTATATTTTGGACTTTTATGGGTAAACATTGGATGGATTTTCCATAATATATTGACTTTTGTTTTCCCTTTTTTGGTTTTTAGTCACGGTGCAATGCTTGATAATGCTCTAATGATGTGTTTTTATCATATGCTCATATTTTTTAAACATCTATTTCCACCTTTCCATCGATGCGACTGGAATCGAAAGATGGGAAAGTCTATAAGATACTTGGAAGAGTTAGTATCGGCTCGAGCATCAACTGATAATATAGACTTGCATGCCTAATCAACTGTTTGTGATTTGCAGACCTTCGTTTTTTCAATGTTTTAATTTGCGTAATTCATGCTAATCTGGTTCTTCTTTTTCTCCATTTAGTTCGCGAGTAATTCACGCTTCTTATTGTTTTTTATTTTTTTGAAATACGGTAATTCATGCTAATGGGGGCTGGAAAAGAGACCCAGCTGCTGAAGCTACTAAAAGCAGGCGATGGGCTTGAAATGCTACTACAGAATTTACCTATAATTCGGCCCAATGAAAAGCAGGTTTCTTTTTCTAGGAAAAGCTTTTCTTTCTTTCTAGTGTAATAAAAAATATTTAATAGTGTAATAAAAAATACGTTGGTAATAAATTGGTCAACTTCTTACCAAACAAGAAAAGAACCATTGTCTAGAGATTTTCGTGGTGTCCAACATAAGCATCGGATACATACAAGTGAATGTTCAGAAATAAAATACAGGAAACTTCCCCCCTCCTCATCAACACACGATCCCAAGTAAGGCACCACTCTTGCACTGCTTTCCTAGCCAGTCCCTCGATTATATCTGGACCAAAGTGGTAGCAGTAGTTGTAGAAACAAAATCAACAATGGTATTTAGCATCGAAGAACCAAATTAAAGGGCCATATAATTTATAGTATAGTTTTTTGCCCAATAATCCCACCAATTACTCATGAAACAGTCCAAAATGCCATCCAAGAAAAAAAGAAAAAAAAGGGACCAAAATGCCCACACCAGTTCTAAATAGACCTCATACTTTTAACTCTACTTACAATTTGGACCTACCTATGGAATCAAATGGAATTCTACTATAAATATGGTATTTGGTATAATTTAATAATATAATTTATATTTATGGAAAAGGATTCTCCATCCATATCTAATTTCTTAGTGAATAGAGCATGATCTAAAAATATTATGCAAACTATAGAGAAAAAAGACAAACCTGATTGGTAATTTAAACATCCTTGACAACAAGATCACCATTGACAAGCTCTCTGTAGGCAGCAACAGGCCAAGAAAAGCCTCTAAAGATCAGACCAGTAGCCAGAGGCACGTCGATAATAATCTCCTTCATTGCTGGCTTCTTCTCATCACTTATAGCAATCAAGTAGCTCCTACCAACCCATCCAATCCATCCAGCAATGTACAAGAATAAAATCCCTGGTGTAATAAACTCACCCCAATGCCTTTGGTCACCACTCACAATCAAGTGAGGCAGCCCATCTGAGCCACATAGCAATCCTTGCTTCCCATAGTTGTCAAACCTTCTTTTTGTCTTCTCGACTGTAGCTTTGATAGCCAGAGCAGGTGCACTATCCGGCGCATAGAGTTTTAGAGAAGATTCTAGCTTTTTAATCTGCTGTTTCTCGCGTTTGGCAAATTGTTTGGAATCTTTGCAGGGGGTTAGGCCTGAGATATCAGCAACAGCAGGAAGCGGAGCTGATAAGAGGATGGAAGAGAGCGCGAGTGCAGCAGAGAATGCTTGGAGTGGTGGTGGTGATGATTTCTCTTGTGCTGATGGTGTTTGTGACGCTGAACATACAATCATGGATCTTGGTTTCACTGGGGTCATTTGAGAGACCCCAAGTTTTGGCTTCAACATGGAGAGGTTACTTGGTATAGTAAGAGACATTTTTGTTGGTGTTTCTTTCCTTCCTCTCTTACAAACAAATGTTGGACCAGCAAGAAAGATAGTTGTAACAAGGAAGGAGAACAGAAGGGAGAGTGGAGAGATGGTTTTTAGATTCTTGGAAGGAGAGATTAGTGGTGGTAATGGGGATAAGATGATGGAAGGAGTATGGAAGCTGAGGTGGACAGTTGCCATTGGTTAGGGGTGTTTTGTTGTGGGTTTCAGATTCTCTTGCTATCTTTCAATAGCTTTGGATAAGAGATTTGCTTAACATGGCTAGTGTGTTCGTGGGCTTGCCCATCCATATGCGCTGCTGATAAGACTAGACTGCATTCTCTTGCTTCACCAGTCACAAGTTACACCGACTGTTAAGACAAGTTCAAAAATCAACCCTCAAATTTCCAGTCATGGTTAAATTCATAAATTGCTATTCCTTCCATAATTAGAAGAAATGTAATAATTGTTTTGGTGAAAGCACTATCTACACTAAAAAAAACCCACCATGGATTGAGGGGGCTACATTTGATTGCTGTGAAGTGGGTTCTTACAAAGTAATAAAGATTTCCATATTAAGATGATGGTCGATTTTATAAAATAAAATTCAATTTGATTGCTTGCAAAAAATAGAAATTGAGGGGGCTAAATTTGAAATTGAAGCAAAAAAGAAACCTCATTTTATTTTCTTTAATTGTTCATGAGGCGTGTTCTTAAAGATTTTGGACCGGATGTTTTTCTTTTCCTTTGTTTGGTCCATGTTCATTAAATTTTTAATATTTCAATCATATACTTATATTTATTTTCCATTTCAATCTCTAAACTTGGCGAGGAGAACAAGAGCTGCTGAAAAATGATAGAGAAGGGATAAAGTGACTGGTTGAGCAGATACCAGGAATATAAGGAAATCAAATCTGGTGTCAATGTCTTGAAAATAAAATGACTTTGAGGCATTTTTTTAGTTTCCATATACCCACAAGAGAAAGTTGATTGGGGTTGAAATTATTTTTTCAATTTGATTTGGTATAATTAAATTGATTTAAAGGTGTTTTAAGTTGAGAAATTTATTTGCTGAGATCATAACGTGTTTATTAAGTGAAAATAGATTAAAATAATTTTTTTTATTAAAAAAACCCAGCAATATTTTTTTATCACCTCTTCGGTGATCGAAAATTGGGGAAACAAATAATGTGTTTATCTGGCTTCTTGTTTTAAGAAAAACAAAAATAAAAAGGCGAACAACGCGTCAGCCTACACATGCCGACCCTTTTTTCTGTCTGGTCAGGCACGCGAGGCCATGCATCTGACGCAATCATCTAGTCCATTCTATGTTTATTTTATTTTTTGGATTTTGAATGCAAAAAAAAAAAAAAACTTAACATGATAATTCAATATTACTCAATTCCCCATGATTTTTAAATAATATTATAGTTTATTTATGGGAATGTAAAAACTTTTCTTTTCAATTATTATTTATTAGAGAAAAAAGAAAAGAAATTGCTCATCAATATTCTATGATGATTCTATCACATTTATTAATTCTTTTCCCTTCAATCACATATAAAATATAATATTTTAATAAATGTTTATTTAAAATACTTATGAGATCACAACAGGTTTTTGTTTAAAAAACAATGGGAAATAAAAAAAGCTTTTATTAAAGCAATAAAGAGATTATTAATAAGAAAACGAGTTTAGATTAAGAAAATAATCTTTCCTATTTGTTCGAAATTATCGAGAATTTTGATAAATTATTATTTTAACCATGGTTCTTTTATTTGAATAAAAAGTGCTTGATAAAAACAATTGTCGGATTTTTTTTTAAATAATAATATTAATTGTTTCTTAAAGGATAATTATTTATTAGTTTGATAATCACTATTTTTTAAAATAATTTACTCATTGATATTAAATGAAAAGAAAACATTTTTCTTTTGTTTTTTAAATGTTAATTTTACATAAAACTTTAAAATTTATTATTAGCATTTTCTTATTATGATGAAAAGTGCACAGATAAGAAGATTTAATTTATTTATAAAAAATAGACTTTTTATTTCAAATTATTGTGGTTTCTTACTCCTTTTTTCCTGATTATTGCTACTTTATTATTCAATGAATTAAGTTAATAAAAAAGAAATTGTTGTAGCAAAATTTTACACGTGAACCAGATAAACAATTTCGATGAAAATAATTCTTTTCTGCTGAACTCCAGTGCAATGATGGTCAATTTAAGACACACACACAGAGAGCAAAGCTCAGACTAGTAAAACCCAAAAAGGGACAACAAGGGATTTAGAATCTCATCTCATTGGAATAGTATAAAAAGCTCAGACTAACATATCAAGACTCACAAAACCAACAATTCAAAACCCAGGTATTGAAACACGACTTGAATTCATAAACCAATAGCTCGTGATTTACAACTAAAGTGTGACATGGACTTATCGAGTAATGTATCGAAGCCATGCAAGTGATTACAAGTAGAGCAATCAATAAACTCAGAAGGATACCAGGCAGCAAGCAGTAGTTCCAGTCAAAAACTCGACACAGCATAGGTGAATAACTACGACTACTTTCATTTTCTTTCCTTCTGTTGTTTTTTTGGGTTATTATGCCATTTTCAAAATTTAAAGCATCCCATTCATTATCATGTATTACAGTGAAGCATGTCATACAGGCAATCCAAAATCAAACTAATACAAATTAGTATTCAGGCATGGTCTCAAGGGTGGTCCCAAGATCATGCTTGACACATAACTGAAATACAAAGAGTGCCTTGACAATTACCTCACAAATGATTGTCTTGCCGATGCCTTCTGGGCTCCCTTTCCACATAACCACTCTTTCCCATCTTGTGTCCATCTTCTATGGTATCATGGTAGTAACCATGCCTCCTCTTTCCATCTGACTGCCGTTCAGCAGGACTCCCTTTTCTTTTCCGGTCATTCAGTATGGGGGAAGTATCATCCAACATTTCCCCTTCTTCAGCGTATTCTGCTTCCAATCCTAGTGGTTGCCCTTTCATGATCACATGGTTTCCATCCCCAATCTCTGCATGATCGTTATTATAATCTGGATTTTCAGTTTTAGACCACCTCTGTCTTCTGTCTTGTTTGATTTTCTCATCCTCAGCTGCCAACTCAACCCCATCTTCTAGTTCTCTCTCAATAAGATCATCCTCATCCACTATATCCTTTTTCCGCATTGTCTCCCCTCGAGATTTCTTCCTTTTCTCAAGTGCCGCCTTCAGCTTTTCTTTGTCTATCATCTTAATAGCATCTTTAGGGGACTGGTCAACTGTGCCTTCTCGAAGATCCAAGTTTCTACCACGTATGCTGGTGGATTTACGAGATAGAGCATCATCCCTCCACTCTCCAGCATCTGCGCCATCATTTCTCCCTGCAGTTCTTTCTTGGTCTTCTTCCCCTAGTTGCTCTGCCCCATACCTGGATTTATTGGGGTCCTCTCTTGTGATTTCCTTGCGGGAGACATGCTCTCGGTCTCTGGTTTCGACCTCCACCTTGTGATCAGTAATAACACTGTCAGTCTCTCCACTCCCATTATCATTATTTTGATTATGGGCGTTTCTTGGCATTGCTACATTGTCATCTTGACACTGAGGTTCAGAGGCTGCTTGTGATGAAGATGTTTGCTTTGAAACATGGTCCTCATTCACAGCTGGAGTTTTAGCTGGCAATTGATGCCCTGACCCACCTCCAGCACTTCCATCTACTTCACTCCCCTGTGATGGGGGCACTCTGTTTTGCTCATATAACTCCAACATCTGATTGCTAACCTCTGCAAACAAAACATCCATAATGAGCCAACAAAATATTCAGATGCATATTAACTAAATAAAAGACTCAAGAGGATAGACAATCAACACCAGCAGCACCCGTGGCTGGAAAATAGGTATGCTATCCCCAAACATCTGACCTCGTAAGATCATAGCCAACTCATAGTCTTTTCTGGTTGCCATTGATATTAATTGCATAAAATAGATACCTAAATCATCTCCTCTGGGTCATAGCTAAAATAATCTCATCAGGGTCCGTTCTAGCAAAATATCATGGGTCAAAGTGCAGCTACAATTTTGTGCTGCACTAGTGGTGTCACAAGGCTATTTGAAGACTGTCCAATGGAGTCCATTCTTACAATAATGTTAAGGGGAGGTACCAACCCTCCAATTGGCGCGGGGTGACATCAAATTCTTGCCACCAGACCTTCTCACCATCCGATGGAAGCTTCACTTTGAGGAACTTGGCAGCAAGGAAGATAGCACCTGCCGCAATGTGATGGGGCTTAAATTGCAGGCAGAGTGAAGTCCTCAGCCTGCAAGCGCTTTCCAGAGTGTGAAGAAAAGAGAGAGGAGAAACCACTGGACTGAATTATAAAGGCCTTAAAAACAGGACATGATGCATACCCGTCGTTAACAAAATTCCACGCAACTTGAGCAAGGGCATTTTGTGCAACCTTAAATTTCTTTATTGCTTCAACTAGTGGTTTGTAGGGGTGATGAACATTGAGGTCAAAACCCAAAGTGGCAAGTACAACCCTTTCCCCGAGTAAAATAAGCTCTTTCTGTTGCTCATATACTTCCTGCATGATAAACATGGATCAATGAGTAAACTTTAGAAATCCTAGTTACAGTAACAGAAAAGGAAAATTTTGAGAATCCAAGGTATCAGAGGGGTTATTTACCAAAGCTCAACAGGTGAAAAAAGAGCATTCTGAGCAAAGTTTTTAATTCAAGAGACGCATGGTGGTAAATTCTGCAAAAGTGAAAATGATCTGTCCGACACCTTCTAAGCAATTTCTGCCAAGTAATTCTTAGTACTTTGGCAGTACCATTCACCAGGTGTCATACTTGAAAACCCCCAGTCTTTCATATGTGGACTATAATGTCAAAGCTATTTGTCACTAGCACCCATGCTTGATTATTTTTATATAAAGCAAGAAGTAGGATTAGAGGGGTGAAAAATTTTGTTTTGTAGAAAGCGAGTGAGAACTGGGGTATGGAAGCAGAAAATGCAGAGAAGAGAGAGAGTAATTGGAGGAAGAAGAAAGGCAAGACAATACAACTTGGCAAGCATCAGGATGACACACGCTGCAAATAAGCCAGTCAAACACAATTAACATAAAGAGAACCTTTTGTTTGATCCTCTGGGCTGCAGCAGGATCTTTTTTGTGCATTATCTCGTATGAAACCAGAATAACATCCTTTAGTGGCCGAGGAGTCTCTTCCACTTTCCCAGCAAGGAACATACACACAGTTGCTATGGTCTGCAAAGCCAAAAAAAGTGACTAGCCATGAGAACAAATCAATATTAATTTCAATTCACCCCATCCATTCTTCTTTTTTTCCTGTCACTTTCCTTAAACTGGATTGATCTTTTTTTTTCTTAAATTATTTAATGACCTAAATGTGCATCCAAAAGATCATTTGCAAGCCTCCATAGGTCCACATCTATCACTCATGGACACAAGGTACAATACCACCTAAAGTACCAGTGTTTTTTCAGTGACAAGCTTCCATTTCAAAAGATATTCTCTACGGCACTATTTTATGAATCTCCATACCCTAAATCTACTATTTATAAAATTCTGTAAAGACAAATAAGATGCATCACTTACCATTCATAAAGAGGTACAAAAATATCACATTCACTGATTGATTCCATGCAAGCAATACCATTTATATAGCTTAGAAAGAAAAATCAACGTTGGTTTAAACATCAATGACTCACCCTTCTATCACTTTTTGCATGTGATTGGCGAATGAAGAATCTATGACAGAATATTATTGCTGTGGCTATGGTTACCTGGGGCCTGCAAAAAAATAAATTACACTCATTTACAAACGGGTATCTAGATCTCTTGCCTCATTCAAGGAAAATTGTTGAACATGCTCCAAAAAACACGTGAAACAGGCATGCCACACACAGATGCTTGCGCCCTCCTTCCTCAAAAGAGAAGGAAACACAGCTGAGGTGTGTAATCAATCAATCTCACAAAATGATCTCCCGCCCAAAGCAACAGATGAAAACATTCATTTTGTTGCAGGTATTTAGTGGTTTCACTTGTGGAAGCTGCTGTCAGTTTTTCTTTTCTTTTTTGATAACATAAGAAACATTATTACCAAAAAAGTGATCATATAATTACAAAATTGAGAGCAAGCCATTCTCAAGAACAGAATAAACACTTTTCTTTTTTATTTTTTAAGATAACATAAGAAACATTACTAAAAAATAATGACGTGTAGTTAAAAAATTTGGGGAGCAAGCCATTCCCAAAAACTACATGAATAAGACAATAACCGAATTCAATTATTAAAAAGAAACAAGAACAAAGTAACAAATTAGGGAAGCAAGTCAAGCAAGTCATTATTCAAAACACCCATGCCTCAGAATATCATATAATTACAAAGTTGAGAGCAAGTCATTCTACAAATTCTTTCTTTCAAGATAAACAAGAAAATGATTTCACTTTCAAAACACCTGTTCTAAGATTCTGACTAGGTTAGCATCAGTACATAACTTGGTTCTTAAGCACAGAAATACACAGCCCTTGACAGATCAGTTTTTCAATCTATCAAGAAAGCAGTTGATGGGATACAGCACCTAAAGCAATAATTGAGATTATCAACCCTTTGTCAAGTTCTCCAAATTCTATTCTCTAAATCCAGTTCACCAACATCCCTTCTTGCCGACAAAATAAGAGTTCACTAATGAAATCCTTACAAGCATTCAATGACATCAAAGATAGAAATGACAGGAAGAAGCGTGCAAAAAAAAAAGGGGGGACGTTGGTTTGAAAGAACACACTTCATTAGGAAGGCCACAATTTCCAATTCCAGATCATAAGGGTCATGATTATCGATTCAACCATATTCACTACAACCGCCAATGCAATATTGTAATGACATTATAACATGTTGATCAAGTAACTACTAAATGAGCTTCAATTGTGTGTGTCAAGCTCTCAGAATTAACCATGGTGAGAGTATCACCATGCACATCAGCCTGAAAGTTGGTCCAACATGGGGTAAAGTTTAGTGTAAAAACTCTTTTATTAAGAAAGCTAACAATCAAACATTTTATCTAACAGAATCCGTATCAAAATCTGCAGAAACCATCTATCTTGACTATCATGTATCGACAATCTAGGAGCACTAATATCTGAACTTGAGCTACCATGTAAAATAATCAACCATAATGAGACCCCAGCATATGGTCGGGGCTCGAGCCAAGAAACATCAAGTGCATACTTGTAAGAGCTAATATCCACTCATTATCTAACCCCATGTTTGCTTTTCATTTATGTATATGTCATTACTAGTAAACAATGAAGAAAACTTTGCATCTCCCTCAATATAAATGATGGTGCAATAACAGAAATGAAATGAATATGCACAGCAGAATCAGACCAAACTGGAACATAATAAAAAAAAAGAAGAGGCCAATAAGTCAGTAAAAGAAGGAAAAAAAACAATATACAAATACACATGAACTCACACTTTCAATCTCATGCCGAGATCCTGCAGAAATGTGCAATACGATTTCCGTAGATACATCTCTTTTTTCAAGTCAATATTATCTCTTCTTGATGGGGAATTCTCTTCTATTTCTTTCCTTGAAAAATACCAACGACCCCCTTCCTCTGGCCTGTCTTGAGAACTCCTAGATGGCCCACTCTCGGAATTCCCATAATGTGAAGATTCCCCAGGTAATGCTCCCACCATGATTTTCCAGGACCAGGATAAGACAAACAAGATTCAACTACTATTTCGAGTACTAATCTGCTATCACTTCATCACCGATGTGTAGGATATAATCAAATCCTTCGCAAAAGTCAAATCAATTAGAAGGGTAATATCAAAACAGCACCATCTTCTTAGTAACAGGATGCATAACAAGTTCCATCCCATAAAATGGAAACGCGGCTACTACAAATAATAACAACAACAATAATAAAACAAACTTTTCTCGAGGTATGCACAGTAAAGAAATAGCACTCAGTAACCCGTATAAAACTGTCTCATATTAGCGGAAATTTTAGCTTTTTTAATACTCTCTTCTATTTAACCTCTTGAGAAGTCCGGAGAGATTTTGCAGGTGATTTGTATTCTTACTGCTTCTTGATCCATTAATCTAACTAGATTGTAACATAGCGGCATATTGAAAAGGCGCGGTGTCAACAATAAACAGTGTAATACGGACATTGCAAATTCCAACCCGCAAAACCTAAAAATTCAATATTTTATTCAGTTTAGCCAGTAGACAAATAGAAATTGATAAAACAAACACCAATGATGCAAGATGATCTTTATTGGAACAAATTTCACAGCTGATCCATTTTACGGTTTGTTGATCCATTCTAGGTCACGCAAAAATGAAAAACCCAAAAATCCAATGGATTTGAAATTCAACTCTTCCTAATGCAAACCCTGATCGTAATTTCTTCAAAAAAAGACAAGACATATCAAGATCGAACTAATTAGTTTTAGGTTCCAATAAGAAGAGAAGAAAAGGGAAATGAATACATGAGGAAAAAATGGAAACCCAACTAACCAGCGAGTGGGGGAGGAAGAGAAAGAGAGAGCCTGCTTGCTTGATGAAGCGACGTCGTCGTTGTCGTTCTACGTCCTCTTGGTCTCGCGGCTTAGGCTATATTAGGGCTTGCTTGTGTTGTCTGTGGGTACTATTATGGTCTTGTAAAATCGTGAGGGAAAGAGGAAGAAGAGAGAGAGGGGGGGGGGGGGGAGAGGGGTGGACCTGAAGTCCACACACTAAGGCACATTTGGATTTTGAGATGTTGATTTAACCACGTTTTATTTATTATCACTATAGTCCCTTTACCTTTTTTCTTTTATTTTCATTATTGTCCTTGTAGTTTTTTTTTTTAATATTTTAATTAAGCCGACTTGACAGCAGTTAAAAGAGTAAACATTTTTTGTTTAAAAATATATTAAATTTTTTTTTTTTTCAACACTACATATCAATAATATATATATATCCTGAAGTTTTTCCAAAAATAAACTTAAAAAATAACTAAAAAAACAGGGTTAATCCACACTCTCAAATAATGCCTCTCCACATTCAAACTCTAACACTCCTTTTTTCTATACAATGAATCGTCTTTTAAGTTTAATTCTTCTCATTTCTTACGTCGTTCTTATTATTAAAAATTAAGAGAACAGGACAGCAGATTTTTAGAAAATTGGTTTTCCTTGAAGAACGTGTCTTGAAAATTTTAGTATCGAATAATCAAAATATAAGATTTTAGCTCTAGAATTTCAATGCCTGTGAATGTCCTGAAAGCACATTTTACATTGTCTGACTTGAAATAAATCTACTAATTATTAGAACAATTTATTAATCTATTTAAAAGGAAATCACAGTTACAAGCTTCAATTTCTCGATTTTATAGGAATTTTCTTTTAATTTGTTTCAAGACATCGAGGTCAAATGGTCTCTATCCCTCTGTTACATCAAAAGGCCTTCCGGTTCCATGGCAAGAAACAGTCAACCTTCCAGCTTCCAGAAATATGAATGCCGAGGGCAACCATGGAAGGAGCGTCTCGACTTCAAAACAATCTCAGATCCAAGCAGAAGGCACAAAACAGAATATCAGCAAAAAAATTTTATTATCAATAGTATATGATAATAGAGCACAATACAAGGTAAAAGGTAAACTACAAATGAAGGCCATCATTACCTCCTTCCTTGACCAGGGCCAGGATCTGTAGTTCATAGACACACCTGACCTCCTATACGAGAAAGCTCCCCTCTCCCCCCAACCCAAAATGAAAGGGGAAGAGAAGGGGGAGCTGCGATAGCATTTGCATCATAATGTCACTGGAATAACTCTCGTATACTCAAAAACCATTTCTAGATCAGCCATTAACAAGCCAACCTGGCTTGAACAAAGGATCTTGCTTGAAGTCACGACCTCTGACAGAAGTGGACTCTCCAAGACGTCGGAAACACTGCAAACATTGCATTTTGATTATAGGTTATATTCAGCCCCCGTTGATTTTTGTTACCGACAAAATATTGACAACAATGCCCAACCTTGTAACAGACAACAGTGTCATCGGGGTACATTGCAAACAGTTTGGTTCCTAGCCGGGCATGACTAGAATCACAAAGACTCTCGTCATTTATCTGAACATGTCGTGATCTTTCCTCCATTCTTGCAAGTTTTGCATCAACATCTAGAGCATGGGACAGATTACGCATAATCTGGAAAAGTTGCAAAACGTTTAGACCAGCATAGGCAATGGAATATGGGACCAATTGCCAAAAACAATTGTTCTATTTTTTTCTTAGACGTGTTTTAAAGAAGAGTTTGGTGGAATATAAAATGATGTGTTACGCTATAATGCCATTTAACTCTCAGTGCAAGGCTATGAGCATTAGGTGTTTTCAGATGGGAATAGTTCAACAAAGCTAAAAGATCTAATAATGCAAGGATAAGAGTAAAATAAGCCTAAGAGGTCATGTTGGGAAAAGCTATTTGCATAGGTTTTTCAGATAAAGTAAAAATCTTACTTGTCCTTGGAGATGATGGTGAAGTCGAGCCCTCAACATTCTTAGTATCGTGTCAGATGCAAGTTGGAGGGGCATGTCTGGGGACAATGTCTGCAACACAAAATCATATCTCAACAAGAGGCAAAAAATATTCAAGAACTTAACAATCCACCAAAGAGTTCCGGCGAAGGAAACAGGTACCAACAATCAATGTTAGAGCATCTCTCCATACGGGGGAATCAGAACAGAAGATCCTCAAGTGTATTAATTATGATTATATGGCAGAGCCAGTAGGTCATTAATAAACACAGGCTTAGAGACCAGGACAGGCTAGAGGGAGCCAACCCAACCAGCAGCGACTATATCACTAAAAAAACAAATTAGGGTTCACTTTCATTATTTTGCACAAATATATAACTAGATTATATATCATCCATAATCACATTCAATGGTAGCTGCACCTCATGTCCCACTTTAAGATGATGGCCTTCCCAAAGTGGAACACTCTAATAGAATTCTTACACATGAAGGAAAATAACAGACATATAAAAAATGAGAACATCTTAAGTATTATGTTGCCTTTTCTCTCAGCTAGAGTTGCAGAATATTGAGAATGTTTAAACTTACTTAATTTCTTAATCTCAAAACCAAGCCACAAAGTAAAAGTTGTATTAGCATGCATGTGCTGAGGCAGAAAGGAACAAGGATAGGTAGATTTTCTACCTCTAGAACTTGCAAAGGATCCAATGACTCTCCATGATTATGCAGAAGTCTAACAGCAGCATTAAACATGGGCTCTTTACCATTTTGTGGATCCAAGTACATATCAAGTAACCTGAAGAGATCACGTCACAGAGTTAAAAAAACCAGTAGCAAAAAAAAAAAAAAAAAGTGCATTAGTTCAGAAAAGAGGGGAAATAAACAAAAAGAAACTAACTGCATATAGGCATCTGGTCTGCCAATCTCTGCACAATAATGTTCAGCAGCTTCGCTATCCTCCAGCTTCCTGAGAGAGCATATGTTTCTTAAAATATATAGCATTTACAATCAACACATGCAGTGAAAAGACAGAGAGATGTGCAGCACAACAGCCCCTTGAATTCATTAAAATATACACCATTGACAATCAACCAAGGATTAAAAAGACAGAGAGAGGGAGCTGCAACACAACAGCCTCTTCGATTCAAATTTGTAATTTGTGGCTTTTTGCCAACAAAAACCACAAGGACCATGATAACTATTGTGCATTTTTCTTGTTCAAGAATATTTGATTAGTGAAGAAAGTACATAACGAGGTTTTCTCAAAGCCAATGTATATATGCCACCCTCTAATCCTTCCCTAACGAAATAAATTAACATTTGAATAAGCTGGCAAACGGTTCCGGCCATCAGTAGTGAAAAGGTGATTTTGAGGCTTACAAGGCCAGAATTTGTAGCACCAAAGTCTCTTGCCCTAGTTTTCTGTATAGAATAGCCTGTCAAATAAAGACAGTAAATGATTAGCAAGATTTGATCAATTTGATATATAAAAGCATTGATGCCATTCATGGTTTCCCTGTTGACAAAAAGATACAAATGACACAAATACTGTTAAAAAGGGGGCCTTTAATAGTGATCAAACAAGTACAATAAAAAACAGTGGGAGAAAGGAGATCCAAAGACCTTTTCCAGCCATAGTTCTGATCCCTCAATCAAGTCAAGAACCTCTTCCGGATCATACAAGTCTGATGACTGTAAAAATATCTGCAACCTTTCTCGTACAGGTCTTTGAAATATTGAGTTTCTTCCAAAATCAGAAATTTTTGTTTCCTCTAGCCTTCCATCACCAGGGTCCTGGGAGGTGCTTTCCACCTCAAAGGTTTCAACTGTTGACTTTGCAAGTGAGAGTGCATACAGTGTGTGGAATTGTGCATCACAGGAGTCTTGATCTTCAATCAACCACTGAAGATACCTGCAGTCCAAAGGCAGTTGCAGGGTCATATGACCCTTAGGAAACCAATCATTTACATAGAGCTGTCATGTATGGAGCAAGTGGCGGGCATACCTTTGGAAAATTTCAACCTGTTTTGGATCAATGGCAGCAATAACTTCATCTACAATGAACAAAATGAAAGGGCAGACTCACGTTAGGAAATATAAAAGATAGTAAACCCACTAACTTTCGCAGCAGAAGAATATTTATCAGCTTCATATCAAGTTAAATGGCATAACATAAAGCACACAATCCATGCCATTGAAAATTCACAAGATATTAAACCTTTTCATCTTACTAAATATTTCACTCCATGCAACACAAGCAATAAAGCCCATACCAACTGGACTGCAAGAGGTGCAAATTATATCAAAGGGATTTGGAAATTTGCAAAAACTCAATAAATTCTAAAAGCTTAGAGAACATTCAGAATGCTTGTAAATTCACCACTGAGATGCCATAGAGTAAAATAAGTGAAATTCCTAATTAGCAAGTAGTAAAGATTTAAAGCCCATGATTAGCATATTCTCTGAAAACCAAGGCCTACCTACTTGGTAAAAGCTGATTTACTCTTTTCTCTGATGTCAAAACTTGAACAGCAAGCACTGGGTTTACATCTGCTATCTAATAGGATTTCAACAAATTGTGAAATAGCTATCATCTTCAAGATTCTATAAAAATAAAAGAAGACCAAATTCAAATGCTACATACCCAACCAAGATGTTGCAAAACCAAATCCTGATCAGACAGCTCCTCAAGAATTTTCGATGCCTCAGTTGCAGCGATCTCTCTGCCTGAGATCATATTTGTATTGCCACCCGATAATTCATGCTCCAAAGCAGGATCTTTCCATAGACCAGAAGAATAATTTCTTGCCAAAGTATGCCATATGGCAAGAGCCTTTGAGCTTATCCCTTTACTTGCATATAAGAAGGCGAGCGTACGTAAATGCCCAGATTCATCTAACAGAGTTTCTAACTCTTCCTGCACCGCCCATGGAAGTTGTACGGTCATCCTTCAAGCAGGCTCTTGACAACAGCCCCTCTGTTTTGCAAGTCATTGGAATGCTAAGATTCCACAGACTACTATTGACTTGGCCTACAAACTATTTAATTTGGATCTCTAGCTACCTTGCAAAATTTCAAACCCAAAGCAATTGAACAGTTTGACTGTTGCCATCAGTAGATGGCTCCTTATACAGGTTCTGTATAGTTCCAAAATATCTTTGGTGAAACACACGCCTACTGCAATATGTTGAATCGACAAACATTGATAAACCAAGATGTGAGACTGTCTGCTTTGAGAGACAAATTACACCTGACTTCATCTAAGAAATAAACAGTCCAAGGAAAGATGCAAATGTCATTTTCTTCTCCTTAAATTTTGTTAAAGAGGTCAACATTGAATTTGCATTGAAAGACAAACCCGCTAATTTGAAACTGAAGCTTATTTGAAATGAAATAAGGAGATCATCAACATAAAGCTTTTTGTTAACATTTTTAACAGTGATTGATAAAAATAATTTGCATTGAAAGACAAACCAGCTAATTTGGAACTGAAGCTTATTTGAGTTAAGAAAAAAAGTAAAACCTTCATAGGAAAATATTATTTAATCAACTCTGGCAAAGAGAAAGTGATACATACCACAATACAGCTGTTTCCAGAAGATGCAAGCTTTTCCATATCACTGACACGGTTTAGGGCTCTATAGAGGTACAATAGAAGTGTGTCAACTCCCTCTCTCACTGAAGGAGTCAGTTCTTTTTCACGAGAAACCTCGAGATATCTTTAGAATCAATTGGAGAGAGCAGAAACTGTAAGTTACAAGCTAATGACAGAATGCAAAAGATATAACATGTAAACAGCTCAAAGCATATTTGTAGCCACCTGCTCATATTTTCTATTGCCAACTCAAGTAAATCAGCTCTAGATGGTGGATTCAGGAGAAATGTTTCATTGACTGTAGTATCTACACCTGCTTTTTTAAGGAAAATAGCTCTTTGGATAGCCATCAACCCATCATCAACAACATCTTCAAGAGGAGCAGGGGGGGGATGCAAACCCCAATACCGGTTCCTAGGAACCTGAAAGGATAAGTTCAACACTACGGTGAAAAAAATGTAGAGAACTTCAACATCAATTTAATGTACTCTACTCCAGAAAAAACACAATAAAACAGGGCATATACACATAATATAGAGTTTTAGAAACTATTGCTAATTCATTTAGCTGCACAATCAAGCGATAGCATTTTTTATCCTGTTCCATCTTTCAACCAGTGCTGAACACATTCAATACAGTTCACCACCCTGACCAGGCATACTCAATCACCAACTAACCAACAGGTGTATAATTACAAAGATGCAAACAAACAATCACACCATTTCAAGAGCCCGCTTTCAATCCTTTTTCATTTACAATACTAATTCTTCTTCTATATAGATTGTTGTTCATATGGTTCCTTAATTCAAATTCAATGAACCACTGAAGGAGGCATGGTTACCAAGAATACACAAGTTACAATCGATGTTCTTTTTTTGCTAATGGCAACTCACATAAACAAGGATGGAAAGGAAATAAGAAAGTCAAGTTTTTGGCATTTGTAATGTGCATAGTATGCAAAAAGAAATGAAGAAATATCAAATGACAGATAAATGATCAATCTTTTGGAATATTGGGGCCATGGAAGTTCATGGAATTGAAGGGAAGCAGAAGTTCCATCCCTTATCAAATTGAAATTACTGACAAGGGACTGGGTCTGGAAAAATGAGACAGTAAGCACATACCAGCAGTGACCAGCGATTTGGATCTCGCATTATAAATGGAAAAACTTCAGAAGGCTGCATTGTCTCTGATTGTAGAAAGTGATTAACAGCTTCCTCAAAATGCATGTCAAAAAGCAGCAGGAACCCCACTTGAGCATGAACAAAAGATAGCATTTCATTAGACATTTCATCATTGCTCTCAAGCTCCTCCAACAAGGAGATGGCTTCCTTAAGATTTTTCTTTCTCAATAAATCTTTGATTTGTTCTTCAGGAGGTACTCTCCGGTAGCAAATAACCTGGCAATAATCAAGATAAAACAGAAAAATCTATCAAATATTTTCTTCAATAAACCTTCATCCAGAAGCATATGGGCTATTCCTGACCAGGACATAAAACATAGGCAATTATAATCTCATAAATCTCTTAATGATCAGATTGAAATCTAAGCAACTTGCATTTTAAAAACGTACTGGGTATGAGGAACAGAAAAGTTTAAAAGAAAAGAAAGCCTCGGAGTTAATTTTGAAGATAACTTCTGAGTTTCTGGCTCAAGGTCCAAAATGATCAGATAAATATCTCACTCGGAAACTCAGCTTAACACGGCACCGTGACTAACTGTTCACAGTTTAGCTTGTATAATTAACAGTAAACCACCCAAGGACCTAAGGAGCACCATGCATAAAACTAAGATTCATGTCTAAAGATCAATAAAGGTGCAGTGAAATAATATAATCTAAGAGGTAACCATTTCTCACACCTTGGTGAGCGTTGCAACGGCAGCAAGTGTCCCATTCCCACTTTCCTCATCTGCAACAATACATGGCCCAACTCCTTCACTGCCAAAAGTAACAGTCTGTACACAGCTACCTGATTTCTTATGATACAATTCCATCTTCCCGTCCCTCACTACCACTACATAAGAAGCCAACTCCCCAACAGAATCTGGACCCTTACGAAACACCAAACTCCCTCCAACTGGCTGCCCATGGGCATCAACAACAATCCCAACATTATCCACTAACAACAGCACCTTCTTTTCTTTCCGCAACAACTTCAGTAATGGCAAACTAGACCCGTCAGGCAATGTAAAAATCACCCCACTTTGTCCTGTAACACACGAAAACAAACTATACCCATTAACCGTTCCAACAATTATGGAATCATTGATCCAAACTATTGTCTTAACCCCATCAATACACTGCATTTCTTTCAAAACCGTAAAATGAACCTCATTGTCATTCTTACCAACTCTAAGCTCTATTAAAAACATTTTTGTGCCAATCACTGCAGCAAAAACATAATCACCCTCACTTTTTTGCCCAGAATCTTTACTTTTAACCCCATTAACTGTAACCCCGCCTCCTAATCTGCTAAAAATTCGAGAACTTGCACTTGAACCCTCCAAACTACTAACAAAATCACTACACTCCAATTCACTACTCTTTACTCTCTTAGTGATGAAAGAAACCCCTTTCAAAAAACCCAGCTTCTTAACGGGTTGAACCAAACCCGAATCCGTCAAAAACAAAAAACCATCACAGAGAACAACAACCTTTCCAATCTCATCAAGAAAGAGAACCGTGTCTAGAGGTGCATCACCAAAAGAGACTGAATTTACCAACGAAACGTTTCGAGACGAAGTATCAAAATCCAGCGTCGATTTCGGGTCCTTGGTGGGGGTTTTGTCATTTGGGTTTGTGGAAAGCAGGAGAAGAGAACCGGATGAAGTGCCCAGGTAAATGAAACGTTGAGATTGGTGAAATTGCAATGGATTTTATGGAAGTGTGAGAGTGAATGGTGAGGTCGAAGGTGAGTGATGGTTCAAGGACAGTTCGGGTGGTGGTGGGACCGGCCATAGCAGCCACGGAAATCGAGGGGATGATCTGTTTCGAGTTTTATAGAATTGGAGTTCAGATGAGTTTGTCTGCTGTGGAACATCGACGGTGATCTGTACCTCTCTTCATATGACTGTTCGCAAGCATTCGTAGCTTGGTTTTGGTTTTGGAAGCTGCTCCCTCCGTATTAACTATTTTTCATTCAATAATAAATAAACTATCAAAGTTTTTATTTTTCCATTCAGAAGTTTTTTTAAAAATAAATTAGAAAATATTTTTTGTTTACTTCGAAATAAATTTTTTTATAAAAATATTATTTAATAATACCAAAAATATATTTTAAAAAATAAAAAATATTTTTCATGCTATAATTAAACATGGATATCTGCATTATACAATACAAGATCTGTTTTGGATGATTGTAACTAAATATCGATAAGAATTTTTAATGTGTTAATTATATGATACCACAATTAGTTTGAAGTTTTAGTATTAATACTATTTATGATTTTTTTTTTATGAATTATAAGATTAAATGTTTCTCCTCGCACTCTTTTATTTTTTTATTTTTTAAGCCTAAATTAATATGGTTTTTTTAACAGTAGCGTAAGTTAAAAATAAATAAATTGTGTATTCCCACGTAAATTTATATCTATTGAAGTTTTACTTTTAGTTTATTTTTTATTTCAAATTAAATGTTCAAAAAGGATATTGGGTTTAAAATTAAAAGTTAAGGGACTAAAACATTAATAAATTAATATGATCTTATTTATTGTTTGGAAATGTTGTTAAGGTTGTTTTTGAACTTGTTTTATACTCATAAATATATTAAAATAATATTTTTTTTTATTTTTTTAAATTTTTTAACATGATTACATAAAAATAATCTAAAAATCTAATTTTTTAAATTTAAAATAAAATAAAATAAAATTATTTTAAAAATAATTTTGAAACACAATATCAAATATAACTTATGAAATACTTTCTAGTAAGTTAATAAGCTTAGGAATCAAGACAGGTCTTTACTTACCTTATTATTCATAATCTCGAAGTTTAAGGCAAATTCAATTATGAAAATACTAGAGGGGCTTAAATGATAAATTTCCAAATTCACGCTACCATGACTAACGAGAAATGGAGTTAAGATACCTAATTGTTAAAATGGCCTGAAAGAGTGGCGCAATCGAGATTTACAATTTTTTTAGTTTTTCTTTTAATTTAAATTGTTTTTAAATTGCTTTAAAAGGTTGTTATTAAAAATAATTTTAAAATATAACCGTTATTTTTTTTTTCATATTCATTATCATGATAAATATAAATATTTGTTTAAGATTTTGATTAAAGTTGTTTTTAAAAGTATTTTTTAAAATAAATTAAAATATTTTTTCAAATTAGTTTTAACATTAGCTTATAATAATTTAAAAATATCAAAATTATTTAATTTAAATTACAAAATTAAAATAATTATTTTTCAAAAACACAATTTAGAAGGTATTTGTTTTTGTGATGCTACCTATAATTGCAAATAAACTAATCAAATAAATATTTGGTAAAATTTGATAAGCAGAATTTTACTATGAGACCTATACAAAATTTAGATAAAAACAATATTTTATGATAAGCAGGTAATACATATTTTTTCTATACCTTTTTTTCAACTAAGGGGGTGTTTGGGAGTGTGATTGTTTTTGCTTTTCAAAGTGTTTTTCGTGCTGAAATGCATCAAAATAATATTTTTTTTATTTTTTAAAAATTATTTTTGACATCAGCACATCAAAATGATCTAAAAACACTAAACCGCCGGTTTAAAAAATAAAAAAAATAATAAAAAATAGTAAAAAACAGATTGAATCACAATGCCAAATGGGGTCTAAGAAAGAGGAGGGTAGGGGCATACTTTTCAATTGAGAGAGGAGAGGGGCAGGGGAAATATTATATTATATTAAAATATAATATTTTTTAAATATTAAAATATAATAAAAATTAATTAAAATATAAACAAATATATAAAAAATATATCACAATATAATTTTTATCTCAAAATTTTAATTTTATTTGTGTTTATGTCTATGTTTTTTAAAGTAATTTCACAAATTGAAAGTAATATAAAAAATTTGTTAATTAAATTCTTAAAATTGCTTTTCATTAATTTTAAACTTAATCATAATTTTAACCAAAAACTTCAAAAATTATTTTAAATCACATCTAAAATACTTATTATAAAATTATTTTTTAAAAAAACTCAAAAGCAATAAAAAAAAAAAACATTTACAAAGGTATTCGCGGTAAAGTCTTTAAAATTCCTAAATTGTTTTAATATATTATATCAAAAAATCTTATTTAAAAATATTTTTAAATAAAAAATAATATGTACACTCTCAGACATAATAATCTATCTCTGAAAACCAAACCATTTTATCAAAGGTACGATTCTCTCTAGCTCCCTCTTAGGGTTTTTCTATCTTTCCTTCCCCCCCTCTCCATTCCAATCGAAATCTGTAAGTGGTGGATTTCCAGGGCTTAGGTGATTATACTGATAGGATTGGGGTTTGAGAGTGGTGGTTAGAATGGATATGGACTGGCCTGAATCTAGGCACGAACGACGTGAAGAGAGGGATGATGTGGACGATAAGGTGAACGGAGTTGAAAAATCGAGTAAGCATACTAGGAAGAAGAGCGGCAGAGGAGAGGAGAGGGACCATAAGAGTAAAGACAGGGAACGGTCTAAGAAAACCAGCGATAATGATGTTGGTAAAGATAAGAGTAGGGATAGTAAGATGAAGGATAAAGAATATGATCGAGAGAAGTCTAGAGAGAAGGATAAGGATAGGAAAGATCGAGGGAAGGAAAAGGAAAGGGAGAGAGATAGGGAAAAGAAGGACAAGGAAAGAGTGAAGGAGAAGCATAAGGATAGAGAGAAGGACAGGGATAATGATAAAGAGAGGGAAAGGGGGAGAGAGAAGACGAAGGAGAGAGAGAGAGACAGGGAAGCGGATCAAGATAAAGAGAGGTCCAGAGAGAAGGATAGGGCAAGCAGAAAAAGCAACGAGGAAGATTATGATGACAAGGTTCAGATGGATTTTGAAGATGAAGCGGGAAGAGATACTCGAAAACAAGGGAAGGTTTCTTTTCGTGATGATGATGAACAAAGCGCTGAAGGTGCATCAGCTGGAGCTCAAACATCTGCCTCGGAGCTTGAGCAACGCATTTTGAAGTAAATAACCATCGATACTCACTTTTTATGGTTTGCATTTTTCCTTTCTGATATGGATAATTTTTAGTATAATTTGATGAAAACTTTGTTTGCTATGAATATTTATTTTGGACGCTTACATTTATTGCGAGCTGTAACCAGACTAAATTAGATGTTTGTTACTTCCAAGAGTTATCCTTTCTTGTTTCTAATGTGCAACACCAGTGTTTTTTGATCGCCTCACTTATATACTTTATATTACCAGGGAAAGAGTTTCTATAATTTTTCTAATCACATAGATTTCCTCACATATATGCAGTTTCTGATGCATATGTGCCAGGTAAATTCAATGAGAGAAGATTTTCCATTGAGAGCATCTCTTGACAGTAGGTTTTGCTCCCTGTATTTTTCCTGCCATGGCCATTTTGTAGATCTTTATTGATACGGTGATTAGCGAGGCACACTTGTAAAGGGCTGGCCAATCACATTACTATTCCACTGTTGTGTGATCTATAATTTTCTGCATATGGATGGTTTTCCTCACATCAAATGCGGCTTTGTTCATTCAAAATATAATTGTGTCTTTTTATTACTTGTTGCTATTTCAGATCTTCCTGTTTTTGCTTTTTGTTGGCTTCCTCCAATCCTGTATTAGTGTTAGCTTCTATTACATTTCTTAGCAACATTTTCTTGATTTTGATGATGGTCTTCTTATTTTCCTGATATTCTTCAATTTATAAGTTCATCTAGCTTCATGTTATTGTTAAGCCCTACATATCCTCATTTTTTTTTTCAGGATGAAGGAAGAAAGAACAAAGAAAAAATCTGAAGCTGCTCCTGACATTTTAGCATGGGTTAGTAGGAGTCGCAAGATTGAGGAGAACAAGTATGCTGCGAAGGAGAGAGCCAAGCATCTCTCAAAGATTTTTGAGGAGCAGGTTTCATTCTTTACTGTGTTTCCTGTAGTCTGACTTGCTATGTATTGTGAATTATTCCATGCAGTTTTGATTGTTGATATTATGTTATAAATTTTCCCAGGACAATATTGGTCAAGGAGATGGTGATGATGAGGAAGCAGACCAGTATAATGCTCGTATGTTCTTTTCTGCATTTCCCCCCAATTTATTATTAGCCAGTCATTTAAAAACATATCTAGAATAGACGATTCATTTGGTTAAACTTTGTAGTTTTTCATAATCATCTGAATTTCATTAGATCAAATGAGTTGCACATGGTCTTATCTGTTTGTTTATAAAATTCATTGAGAAATGAGATGTTCAAACTCCATCAGATGACATCTACAGCTAGCCATGTTCTTATAACCCACAAATTTAGTTTCTTAGAATTGTAAGTCTAAGGTCATATTCATGGAAGCAAAGCTATTATTATTTACAGTTGAAATTTTAAGGGCTTTATATTTCTGTTTCTTGCTGATTGAATCAGTTATATTTTAGCAAGGAGTTATGGCATATGCTGTCAGATTGATTTATTTTTATGATGGAACCTTTTAATAGATAATCTAGCTGGAATCAAGGTTCTTGATGGCCTTGACAAGGTAATGGAAGGCGGAGCTGTTGTTTTGACACTCAAAGATCAGAATATACTTGCAGATGGCGACATTAATGAAGGTAGGAATAGTTTGGTGTTTCCTTCATATGTTTCATGCCCCAAGTTTCCTAAAATGACAAAGCAATTTTGTGTAACAGAGGTTTTTGGTCTGATGTGGCAGAGGTTGATATGCTCGAAAATGTGGAAATTGGAGAGCAGAAGCGCCGGAATGAGGCTTATAAAGCTGCTAAGAAAAAGACAGGTGTCTATGAAGACAAGTAAGCTGATATTACAAGAACAAGTTCTACCATAGTTTAAATTTTGTAAAATTGCTAACTACCTCTAGATTTCTTAACATTTTTAGGTTCAATGATGATCCTGCTTCAGAGAAGAAAATGCTTCCGCAATATGACGATGCCACTGCAGATGATGTTAGATTTTTTCCCCTTTCCCTTTTCCTCCTCTCCCTAGTGTGGTTTCATAATTAGTAGCAAAAAATGATCATTGTCTATTGGTGATTATTGTCAGGGCATAACTCTTGATGAAAGGGGGCGTTTCACTGGTGAAGCAGAGAAAAAGCTGGAGGAGGTACACTGGTTCCCTTTTTAGTATAGATTGAGAAGAGATATGTGTGGTTTATGTTAGTGTGATTTCTGATGAAGGGACTATTTATTATTTCTTATTTTTTCTCTTTTGTAATATTTCCAGCTCCGCAGAAGGCTACAAGGTACTTCCACAAGTGCTCGCTTAGAAGACCTAAACTCATCTGGAAAGATCACATCAGATTACTTTACTCATGAAGAGATGCTTAAGTTTAAAAAGCCAAAGAAAAAGAAATCTCTGCGAAAGAAGGATAAGCTAGATATAGATGCCCTTGAAGCAGAAGCTGTGTCAGCAGGGTTGGGTATTGGAGATCTTGGTTCTAGGAAAGATGGGAGAAGGCAGGCCATTAGAGAGCAACAAGAGAGATCTGAGGCTGAAATGAGAAACAATGCTTACCAATCAGCCTATGCTAAAGCAGATGAGGCATCAAAATCACTGCGACTAGAGCAAATTCTACAAACTAAAGTGGAGGAAGAAGAAAGTCTAGTTTTTGCAGATGACGAAGAGGATCTTTATAAGTCATTAGAAAGAGCAAGGAAAATAGCTCTTAAAAAGCAAGAGGCAGAAGCATCTGGTCCTCTAGCAATTGCTCACCTTGCCTCCACCACTTTGAGCAGTCAAATTGCAGATGATAAAAACCCTGAAACTGGAGAGTCACATGAAAACAAACTTGTGTTCACTGAGATGGAAGAGTTTGTCTCAGCTATTCAGCTTGCTGAAGGTATTTTTTTCTTATTGTGTTTTTTGTTTCATAAAATATGACAAAAAAAAGAAGTTTCTGATAGGACAATAATCTATGCTGCATTGGGTTTGCTATAGCATGTATGCAGACTAGACAAACTTGCATGAATAATGATGAGCTGCTCAGCCATATGTGGCCATTCAAGGTTTATTGTTAGCTCTTAACTCTCTATGAGGAATGCTGACATGCTACTTCTCTATTCACCTATAATGTGATCCTTTCCCGTCCATTTTCTTGCATCATTATTGTCAAATGTGAATCTGACCCATTATGATGCTTGAGATGGGCTAGAATCCTAAATCTTCTGCTTTAGTTGTTGGATACTATATATCTTGGTCACTGATTTTCATTTGTCATTGCGTTTTTTGATACCTGAAGTAAAGTTACCATTGCTTATATTAGAAAATTTAACAGGGTGCTTTTACTATTTCAGAAGTTCACAAGCCTGACAATGAAGATGTTTTCATGGACGAAGATGAACCACCAAGAGCTTCTGATGAAGAACAAAAGGACGAGGCTAGTGGATGGAAGGAAGTAGAAGACAACAGTAAAGATGAAAATCCTGTCAACGAGGAAGCGGAGATAGTTCCTGATGAAACCATACATGAGGTTGCTGTTGGGAAAGGATTATCTGGTGCACTGAAGTTACTCAAAGAGCGAGGTACACTTAAAGAAAGTATTGAATGGGGTGGCAGAAATATGGACAAGAAAAAGAGCAAGCTTGTTGGTATCGTAAGTGATGATGTTGGTACTGGTACTGATAATGATAATAAGTTCAAGGATATCCGCATTGAGAGGACAGATGAATTTGGGCGAATTGTAAGGACTTCACTTGATCATCCATTTACTTTGCACTTACTGTGGTGTTAGAACTCCTTAGTTTTACTGTATTTTTATACCAATATGCACCTAGTGTGGAGATGGGACCGCCATATGAGCAGGTCTGTTAAAGGAGTTTGTAGGCCAAACTTCTATGGCATGTAATTGTGTTTTGATTAATTCATCGGAGGCTTGGAGAGACCATTTAATATCCTGCCCTATAGTCATTGATAGATGTTGGGCTTATGCCTTGGAATTTGTGCCCCAGACTGACTCTGAGTCTCTGGGTGCTGATCAGTGAGCAATGGCACTGGTTTGGAGTGTGTTTCAGCGATATTACCATGCAGCTGGTTGGTGCTTTTTTTTTTTATTATTGTTCTGGGGGGGGGGGGGGGGTTCATTTTAATTGCTTTTGAGGTTTTAGACAATGGGACTGCCTGTTTCATAAACTCATCTGTGCTGGACATTTTGTAGTGACCTTGTACACTTGGTAGAGTTTCTCATAGGTAGCGTTCCTCAGTCCCACTATGCTCTACCTTCTGTGTGTGAACTTGTGTGGCTGGTGTAGATTGCAGCTAAAGTTTTTATTTGCTGACTCGTATTATCTAGCAATTTGTTTACTATTCTGTGTTGTTTCCTTATATTTAACAGATGACTCCTAAGGAAGCCTTTCGAATGATTTCTCATAAATTCCACGGGAAGGGGCCTGGCAAAATGAAGCAAGAAAAGAGAATGAAACAATACCAGGAAGAATTGAAGTTGAAGCAAATGAAAAATTCAGATACACCATCAATGTCTGTGGAGCGGATGAGGGGAGCTCAAGCTCAATTAAAGACACCCTACCTTGTCCTCAGTGGTCATGTTAAACCAGGGTAAGAGTTACATGTCCATTTTACATGTCTAAGATAAGCTGTACAAATGAAAGTTGAGGGAAATAATTTGAAGAAAAATTTTAATCATCAATTACAAGTTCTCCTTAAATTAATTGTTAAGAGTATAAACATGTTTCTGTTGATATATAAAGTAGAGGGATATAGTTTGAAGAAGAAAAATGTTAATCATCTTGTACAAGTTCTCCTAAAAACAATTGTTAAGAGTATAAATATGTTTTTGTTGATATATAATGCAGCTTTAGCAGCCATTCAATTGATTTTTTATGATTATTTGCATTTTGCAGTGATAAGTTCATAGACTTGAAAAGATCTCTCACTTTGTCGGTTGGTTTAAATGTACTTGACCACTGTATTTTTGTTCGATTTTTGGTTCATCATGCCTTGATACAATTCAAAATAAGACTTACTAGTTTCAGAAAGTCAAGGATCATAGAATATCATATCTTCTGTATGACTGCATCACTACTGTTTGCTTGTTCACCCTTTTTTATGAATTTCATTTGCAGCCAAACCAGTGATCCTAGAAGTGGCTTTGCAACTGTTGAGAAGGATCTCCCAGGAAGCTTAACACCCATGCTTGGTGATAAAAAGGTCAGTCAGATTCAATTTTTGGTTTGCACTGGCATGGTTAGAATGATGTATAAAAAGTATGCTTCATGCATGTTTCATGGTGTTGTGGATGCCTCATGCTAGTTGCATAAACGACCAGATTTCTTGTACAATTTGTAACGGTAGTTGTTTGCACCCATGTTGAGAACTGTCGGATGTGAACACTAATTAGTAGTACTATAATCGGTTACTTTGGAAATCTTCAAGTGTCGTGGGTTTTTTCACTTTTTAGATTTTCTTTTCTTTTGAACCATTAATGCTCACCTCATCCTGTCATCACGGCGGTTTTCAAGCAGAAATGAATACGTGTGTGTTGGGAATTGTTTCTTAACCTCTTTCATAATGCAGTAATGAGTACTATGATTTGCTCTAGAAGCATGCATACCTGGAAGGACTTTCTCTTCTTCATTCCCCTTCCCATCTGATTATCCGTACCATTTCTGCCATTGATGTAGCTGTTTCTTGAAATTTATTGGGCCAAAAATATTTTTAATCCCAAATGTTTTCCTGGATACCACCGACCCTGGTATCTGAAAATCCATTAATTCCTACATTTTCTTGCTTCCTAAAAACTCCTGAAACCAAAATCTCTGATTCCAGCTAGCAAACAACTGCTTTTCTGTCCTTAAACCTCAGCTTATACAACTTCAAATTAATCCATGACCTTAACTCATTCACCATGTATCCTGTGTTGCTATGTCCGAACCTATCACAAGGGCTTAATTCCTATGGCAATTTGGATGTTCCTATTTCAAGAAAAGATTTTACTTTTGATAAGAAAGCTGTGCGCTCAGGCTCAACGCATGTTGAGTGTCTTTCAGAATGGTTCTGGATTGGTTACTTGGACAATCTACAACTCTCACGTATCTTTTCTTTTACCTTCCCATGGGGGGAAGGGCTTTCTGACTATAGCACCCTCGCATTTTTAGTGCGTAATGTCTGTGCTAATCTATGGTTTTGTTTTGTTTTTCCTCCAAGGTTGAGCACTTCTTGGGGATAAAGCGCAAGCCTGAGTCTGGAAACTCTGGTGCACCAAAGAAGCCTAAAATTTGAAAGTCTAGTTGAAATATTCAGCTGGCATACACACACACATACGAGCTCAAAAGGCGTCCTGAAAAATTGCCAGCACATTATTCAGCTTGACCCTAAAAGGGCAGCATTCCGGAAGGATATTTTTCGATTTGCTATGGTGGTACGGTTTATAATTTTTTTTTTTATGACTAATTGTCTATTTTTTGTTTTTTTTTTGTAAGGATGAGTTTTGAATGGTCATGGAGAATGTAAATGGAGATTTTCTAACAGTATCGCATTTATGATTTCTTCTGCCTAGGTAGAGCATGCTCTGCTTCTATGCTGGAATTTTGAAAATCCATATATATAATAAAGTTTCCCCATGCCGCTTCTACCATCATTGATCAGTTGTGTTTATAATAATAATAAATCACTGATGTGGGACACAAGCTGAAGGACCCAATGGAGATTCAAACTCTCGTCCCCACCGGGTATTACTCTTGTAACTTTTCGCAAGAGATGAATAGAGGCTTCTGGAGTTCTTCGGGCCTGATAAAATGATGGGATTGCCATGCATGACAGGTAAGAAATAGGAGAGTTTGTCTTGTACTACGATAAACAAACTAGCTGCGACTTGTGTTACCCATAATTAAATTTCATAAAAGAGGGCATTATAGGATGAATTTTTTCTTCTTCATGAATGTTGAGTTCCGTACGCGTTTCATCGTAATATAATTAGTTAAGGAAACTAGAGCACCAAGTGGTTTTATTGTGGGGTAACACTTGATTCCTCGAGTTTTCGCAAGTTTCAAACAGAAATTAACATTGAATTAATTTTTGTTTTTACATAATAAAATTTAATCAAATTAATTTAAAACAAGTTTCAGCATCTTTTTTAAACTAAAATTAAAGGGAAAAAAGTTTCAGCATCTTTTTTTCATGGTGCATTTGTTTATTTTATTTTTGATCCTTGTTTCTTAAGACTCTTACATTTTAGTCCAAAATCTCATTTTGTTTATGATTGGTCTTTAGATTTGAGAGAAGAGGTAGCGTGGCAATAAAATATGAGGAGAGATAGAGTTGTCAATTGAATACAATCCATTGATAAAAAAAAATATATATATATATATTCTTGATGTCAATAGGTTTTATTTAATTTTAAGAGTTTCATTATGGTGCTTTAACCTTTCATTTTGTTAGAAAAAATAAATAAATTTGGGTTTTATAATATTTTTTAAATGAAAATTTTATTTTTGGAGAGATTTGAGGTAGATATAAGGTTATTAACATAATTACTGAGGTATTGAAGGTGATTTTTTTTTTTAATGTATTTTCGAGTGCATAAAAAGGTTGACAGTGAGGTTTTGGGGTCAAAAAGTTTTTTTTTTTTTAAAAAAAAACAAAATTATCCATTAATTTTAAAAAGAATAAAAAACACAACAAGGTCGATATGCGGGTTTGGCCTCGTAGGCCTATGCGCGCCTAACTTTATTTTATATGCGCTATGCCCTAAACTCTGCTTGTAAATGTTTTTATTATTATTATTTAAACTTATTAAAACTAATGATTAAAATTATTCTTAGAAAATTATTTTATCACAGTGTTCACTTGTTCACCTTTTCTTTTATGAGATTGTAGCATTGTTTTTAATATATCAACAAATGCTTTTCTGTTTTGTATAGTTCATTATAAAAACTTTTCCATGGCAATACGAAAGTGGTATGTTGTTTTTATATTTTTTTAAACATGTTCATGTTAAAATTATTAAAATGTTTTTTAACAATTGGAGAAATGCCTTTTTTTAATCCTTATTTTAAATTATCTATATTTTTTTATATTTATTCTATTTGCCTTTTGCTTTTATAAAATCAAGAACCCAATATAATAATAATAATAATTTTTTGGTTAAGATATATATATTAATAAAAAGAAAGAAGGAATTATGTCATAATTGTTTTTTCAATTGAGTTTAAATTTTGTTCTTTCCTTGAAAAGCCAATTTTATTGCTGCATAATTAAAAAATAAATAAAAAGCTTTATGCATCATGGAATCAAATATCTCAATATACATCTTAATTTCAAATTGATTCAATTTCTAGATAGCTTTTATAACATTTGTTGTTACATATAACTGTCATTTTATTTGTTAAATGCACACCAGTTTTTCAATTCAGAATTAAAGTTCATATTCTCCTAGAAAATAAAATGAACTACACATTCATTTTTTTCATAATTTTTTTTTTATCTTACCCTCAGCGAAGTGCAAACACCCTCTCTAATTCATACTAAAGAAGCAATAAACCTCAAAACCAAACTAGGGATCGTAATACATTTTGTGATTCAATATTCATGTACAAATTTCAACGCAATCCACAATGAAAAGAAAGACTATTTTAGTTCTAATCCTTAAAATTGATTTTATTAACCAACCACTAAGATCAAAATTATAAAATACTTCTAGAGTTTCTTGCTTGTGTTAGTAGTGAATGCTTATGGATGTTGATCAATCAAGCTGGAAGATTTGTTAAGTTGCTGCTGCTACTCTCTAGGTGCCATGTTCAAATTTTGTGACTTCATTACCATGCTAGTCATAGATGGTGTTTCATAGCTAGTTGTAGTACTCATATTTGAGTTCCCCCCCGATGAGATTGGCATTGTGAGACCCCTAGTTGCAGCCCTTTGCCACGAGTGAGAACTCATTCCCGAGAGAACATATGCACGCCCAGAGCGTTCATATAATTCCCTGGTTTCCATTCTCTTCCTAGTTTCTTTCAACTCAGCTTCTAGCCGATTACATAGATCATATCCTGCTTGGGCAGAAGCTGTCGATAGAAGAGTGGATAATTGCTCTGCCAGCAGAGCCTGTGCACCTTCTAAATCTCCCATTTCAGCCATCCTTTGTGTCTTGGCAATAGTTTCTGCCACTAGCAAACGATTTCTTTGCCTATCAACCTCCAAACACAGTACCTGATCAACAGGAGATAAAAATTGAGGTTGTCGTATCTCAACTCTCTCACCTTCTACTTGGACCGTATCCATCGACACTGAATCTTTCTGAAAGCTTGAAACATCCACCAATGGCATGTTTTCCAACCTTTCCTCACCATCAACTGAAAATACAGGAATTGAGAGAAACACTATAAAATCCTTCTCCTCTTCTGCATATAAATCTCCGATATCAATCGTAGCTTGCTGTCCTTGATCAAAAATTTTATTCTTGTGTCTCCCAGAAGGTGTTGACAAAATCTGCACTCCATGTGATGCTGACCTAACTTTGAGTTGAACATCCCGAGCCACGATACTTGTAAGACCGCCAATGCATCTTGCAAAAGCATCTTGTAAAATGTCGATGGACTCAATGAAGGAAAATGTACCGCCAGATTCATCAGATATAGCATGCATTGCAGCAGAATCATGATCCAATCCAAAACCGAACGTGTGAATTGGGAAAGTTGGCTGCTGAGACTCCTCTCCAGATGCATTATTGCTAGGAAAGATTGAAGTCGGTAATGACTTTAGATATTCCAATCTATTATGTGTATTGTGACTTTGTGTATCACAACCATCAGATAAAAGGATAATGCTTGCAACTGAATTATGTTGACGACGTTCTTCCAGAACCCGAATCCCTTTCTTGAGCCCTGCAACAATATTAGTTCCACCAATTGCAGAAAGAGAGTTTACAACACTTATGGCATCTTCACGGCCACTTCCAGACATTGTCCTAAGGGGTAAGATTCTTCGAGCTGATGAGGAGAAAGTCACAATTGAAAGTCGATCTGAAGGGCCCAAGTTTTGTAAGATAAAGTTGACAGCACGCTTGAGAAGTATCATCTTGCTTCCCATGCTACCACTAACATCCAACACAGTTACAATATCTATTGGTGCACGGTGATTTGGTAGAGAATTATCAAGTGGAGGTGCGAGAACACGGACAAGAACACCAAAGTTGGAGAAAGATTCCGAAGCGGAAACAGCAGGATACTCTGGTAAAGTCTTCATGGTTATAGCATGGGGTCGAGGTGAAGAGGAATGACCTTGAGAAACATCTGGGACTAATTCATCGTCTGAAAAGTGATCCGGCTCAATATGAACTGGAGATGCATTAGGTGCCCTGTAAGGAGGTACATGAGTATGCAATGAACCACTGCGTTGAAAACTGGGGACATTTTTTGGCGCTTGAAAAGGCACATCTTTCCATTTGGAGCGGCAAACAGGACATCTGAGATTACCATGCTTGACATTGTCAGCAATGCAGTTGAAGTGGAAAGGGTGAGAACACTCAGCATAAAAGATGGCTTGGCCTTGCCCTTTTTTCAAACTCCTCAAGCAAATGGCACATTTTTTCTGCGATAATGAGCAAAATTATAGGAAAAGTCAAAAGTAAAAATCTCAGCAGCTTTAACAGCACGAATTCTATTAAGCCAATGTAGACCATCATATCAAATGCATGCCAATTTTTGTTTTATCCGCACAAGTTCCTCATTTTTTATTATGTAATATCCAACTAGCCAAAGAACATTTCTTTCCCCACACAATAGCCTTCTCTACCTTCTCCTTGTCAAGAACAGTGATGACTATTTAAAGATGTACAGAACCAGAAGCCAAGTAGGCAGCCAAGTTTATAGCATTTCAACACTACAATCAAAATTCAAAAGGCTCATAAAAGCATTCTTCTACGAGCCAATGGAGACCTCTCTCTACCTATACTATGAAATTCAAGTTTCTCATTAATTAAGCATAACTGGATTTGACTAAAAGCAAGCTAGGCTTGGATATAAAAGTATAGCTTTATTAAATCACCTTTAAACTTTTGACTCAAAAGACAATCACGAAACAGGAAGAACATTAGTGTTGAACTGACTTTTCAACCGAAAACTTGACACTATATTCCATTTCATTAAGGTATTCCCATTGCACACAAAACAAAAATGGTTCCTTTCGAGCCTCAACTACTCGACAATAGTATACCTAAACAAAAAGTCAAGCCTTATATTCATTGAAACCCCAACTTGATCCCAGACAATAAACATCACCATGTGCCACTGCCCTAATTTTCACGCAGTTAATAAAACAACAATTTACTTTCTAATTACTCTGTCATGTTTGTGATCTCAGTAAAAAACAAACCACCACCCATTGACTTTTTGAAGCTTCCAAATTCCATAGTCAAAATAAACAAATAAAATTTTAACTACCCCAACAGCTGTTACTTTAAAATGTATTCCATTGGTCCATTTATTGGATCGCATCGGAAACGTGATCTTTTAAGCAACCTTCACTCGCTCTTACCTAAACACCCTACTCAGACCAGGAACAGGAATTAAAACACTGGAGAAACTCAAGGGCGTCGTCGTCAGGCTCCAAACTCAGGTATGGATGCCGGACTCACAAAGATACCAAGCCAGGTTTTCATGCCGCAGGTAAAAAAAAAGAAGAAAAACTCCGGTCACCGGGAAGTTAAAAAATAAATCACAGTATTAAGTAACCGATAAAAAAAGAAAAAAACGATAGGGAGAAAGGGAATGATTACCGGAGAAGAGTGGAGACTGAAGCTCCGCGAGAGACGAGTACTGAACGAAAATGATGTTGATGATATTGTTGGAAGTAGTGGAGGAGTAGCGGTGTTGAGGCGGGGATTTTCGTCGGAGGCAGTTGTGTGGTTGGCGGGCCTGGAGAGAAATGAGAGCTTTGACTTGAGGGATCTTTTGAGTTTGCGCCATGCGCTCGAGGCCATTGTGTCTGATGATTCAGAGAGAGGGCAGAACAGTTTAATAGGGAGGGAGAAAGAGAGAGAATGTTAGGTTCATTAGCTTGAATAAAATAAATAAAAATAATAAATAAAGTAGAAAAGGATCGGAAGGATAAGAGATTTTTGCGGATCAAAAGGAGTTGTAAAGAAAAGGGATATTTTCAAGTGATTTTTTTTTAGAGAAAAGAAAGTTTTTTTTAAATTATTTTTCTTTAAAAAAAATAGAAATAAATATCTGTTTAAACAAAAATAGCTCTAACATCTCTTATAGCTATTCTTTCAAAGATCCCAAATTAATAAATAAAAAAACTATTTTGTTAATTATGTTTTTTTATTTTTGATATAGGAGTATTAAGATCAGTTATTCTAATTACGCAATGTATAATTTATGTATTATATATGTTTAGTTTCTTCAATTAGGCTCTTTATTTATTCATTTTTTTCTGGAAAGAAAATTACTGAATATTATTCTAATTACGTCCCTCAATCACTAGAAGAGAATTATTTACACGGTTGATCGAGCTTAACATATAGAAGAAGCGATGGTTAAAAATAAATTACAATGGGCCGACACATGGACCATCACTACAGTGCGATCTCACGGGCCTGTTCCAGGACGGTATGATGGGCCGAAGAAACGAAGAAGCCCTATAATATATGAGCTGGCATGTCCATTTTACAGCTCTAGGTTATTTGTTGACTGATCTTCTTCTTATTCCCTTATTTATAAACATCTTGTGAATTTAAGTGAAACAATTCCTCTCTATATAGCACTCCGAAAATAAAATATATTATTTTTTATTGTTTGAAATAAAAATAGGATAAATATATTGTTTTTCTGATAAATTCATTGAATTTCAAATTAGTACGGATACTTTCTACTTTTATTTATTTACTTATTCGTTGGAATTCTAATCCCAAGTTACTTGTTATAGCAAATTTAGCCCATGGAGATTAAATAAGAAAGCCCATATCAGTCAACTGTGCACGGTGGCATGTATTTATTAATTTAATTTAATTTTTTTAAAAAAAAAGGAGGGCGCAGATATCTCCCGATGAACACGCGGTTTTTCTTAAAATATAATGGACCAATCTACAGAACAGGAAGCTCACAGCCTCTTTCCCAGAAAGTCATGAAGCTTCAAAGAGTTTTTGTTTGCTATAAAATAATCCCTCACGGGACGCATAAAATCCATTGTCCATCATATATCTCCCCTTCTTTCAATTTTTTTCTCTCCAGAACCTGCACCCTCAATAATTCAGAGGTATCACCCAACTTCATTATTTTTTGTTTTTCTTCTTAATTTATATGTTTTTTTTGGCTGTTTTAGAGTTAATTAGTGGGTTTTGTTTACTAGGGCTTGCTGCTAGCTTAGCCCTTTATTATTCTTATTAATTTTTCTTTGATGTGGTAAAGGATATCTTCAAAATCAAGCTATGATTTTCAAGTTCAAAACGATTTGTCAGGATATGATTTATATGATCACGAAGAATTTGCAAAAAAAAACACAACTTTATCACTTCTGCATTCTTTTATGATTGTGAAGATGCAGTCCAGGCTTTTATTTTGTTTTTCATTGATATGAAACTAAAGTAGACATAATTTTCTGTTTGGACTAACTTGCGTGTTCATGGATACTTGAGAGTATTCCAAGTACTATACTACCTTTTGGTTTCATAGGACTCAATCAGATACTGTTAATTCTAAATCATAATGTTACCTCCGGCTAGAACATGCATAAATATATCAGTTCATTCTCAGGATAATGGAATCTGAAGAAATTTCCCCTGTTTTTTTTTTTTTTTTTAGATTTATTCTGATTCCAATATCCTAAGAATGAACTGATATATTTATGCAGTTGTTTTTGAATATATAAACCATCATAAATTAGCCATATATAGCTTGCAGTTGTTTTTGAATAAAAGCTCTTAATTTACTTCAAGAAGCCATTAGATCAATTCACAGATTCACTTGAGGTCTAGGTGCTTAAAGCAGGGAACTGATCGAATTAGTATGAAAAATAAAAATCCCTTATTACACAATCACTCATCGTCACAGGACAGGGAATGCAATATTCAGTTAGTTGTTTGAAATTTTGCGCAATTCTTCTTAACGTTATGAAATATGATACTCTTGTAATGGAGTTTCGTAAGTTTGCCTGGTTGGTTTGATATCTGCTGTGGGATTAAGATATATATTTGGTTGTATTATATTCAGAATATTTTTTTTCTCAGTATGCCTTAATTTCTTGTTTTTAACAGGGAATTTTAGGTGTCTTTGAGTAACACAGCATGAGTTTACTGGAGAATTTTGACAACAACATGATTTTTGTGGAGAACTTCGACGACAACAAGGTGTTTCTGGACAACGGAGACAACACTATGGATTTACTGGGGAATACAGATCGCCTGGAAGATGATTTGCGGGAAGCCGAGAGACTTTGCTTTCAGCATTATGATCTCAACTGTCCACCTCCGATTCAGAACAATATGTCTTTCCATCGCATCAACTTACCTTGTCATCGCAACTTTCAAGGTGAAGTGTATGGACAGGCTAGAAAACGTCAAACTGCACAAGATTTTGAGGTCATTGATGATGATATTGCAATAATCTCGCCCGACATATTTGACCAAGTACGACACTTGACACAATGGTAAAGATTTGGCTTTTGTTCTTCGAGTATTTGATTATCTTAAAAAATGATCTTCCTCTTAGCAGGCCAGGAAGAAAGCTAGGAGAAATACTGATGCAGTAAGGGAAAACATAAACATCGCCAATCAGGTTCACGCTGCTATTCACTATATATCTTCGGTTTCAACTGTGTCAGGTGCTTGGAAACTTCTAGGAATCATTAAAAACTTAGACTCTAACCAATGTCATTTGGTTTGGCAGGCCAGGACCGTGCTCCAGTTCCATGAATTGTCCCAGTATGTGCCATCACCCCATTTGCCTGGATTGTGTCAGAGTATGACACCACCCCAACTCCCTGGATTGTCTCTGACTATACCACCAGCCCAAGTTTCTGGATTGTCCCAGGCTGTGCCACCACCAGCTGCACCTGCATTTAGTTGCCCGATATGTATGGATGAATTGCAAGAAGCAACAGCAACAAAATGTGGTCATGTTTTCTGCAAGAATTGCATTAAAAAAGCACTAGCTGCTCGGAAGAAGTGCCCCACTTGCAGGACGAAATGCAGAGCGAAATCGATCTTCAGGATCTTTCTACCCACAGTTTAAAAATTCCCCTATTTATAAGCTCAAACTTTAATGAAATTTAAGAGAAAGTATTAAATATCTTGATTTTTTTTATAGCAAATTTATATATATGTACGGGTAGAATTACAGTTTAATTTATAATTAAAAAATGCAAAATCATTGTGAAAGCATTTTATGGCATCATGAAAAACTTTAATTTAAAATTGAAATATTCATGCGTGTTTAATAAAATAAAGTATAAATTATATGAACTAATAAATTGATTTTTTTTTGGTTAGTTCTAATAAAAAGCCAGAGAGAAAAAGCTAGAATATAGATATAAATAAAGATAATTGATCTTGTATGAGCTTTTCTGTTTTTTATTTAATTAATTTTATAAGAAAAAAAAATAGATATTTCATTCATTTTAAAAATAGAATTAAATACGTGGCCCGCACTCTGTCATTGGCTGATCCGGTTTTTCGTAATGAATGCTTGTTACCTCCTGCTTGATGTTTCTTGTCATTTCTATTGTTTGGAAACGGAGTATTCTGGAAGCCTTTACCTTTTGTTATTGTTTTTGGATCCTTAAGAATTGCTCTGCTTGTCTTCCTGCCTGGTCAAATGAGGCTGGCTCCCTCTCATCTTCTCCCTGATAGTTTTTTTGCCTGTGATATACATCTGGCAGCATTGTGGCCTGTTAAACTAGACGTAACAAATAGGTTGAAAGAATTTGAATTGTTGATCGATCCAATTGAGCTTTCATAGTAGCTTCAATGATAAAGATTCCTCAGATTTAGAGATAAGTTTCAGAATCCACTGATAATATTTTGTTTTTTTCAAAAAGAAAAGTATGCCGCTCTGCTAAGGCTCATCGGTCTTTTGGCAGAACAATTACAATATAAGCATAACACTCATCGATTATTTGGTCTTTTGAGATCGAAAGATCCTAGGAAGAGTTGTTGCATACATAACCCGCCTTCCGGACAGGAAGGTATCAGAGTAATACAGTGACTAGGAATCTTTATCATGTAAGCTCAAGCTCCTATAACAGTTTAATTGGACCAGTGAATTCAGAATACGAAGACTATGACTCTTGTAATCAGTTCTTATGTATAATATCATAGTTTTCTTTACATGGTCTTGTTTCTCCAGGGCTTCTTAAAATTCTCCTCAATCTCCCTTGCTAGCGTGAAAGAAGGAGCATCGTTTGGAATGGTGGCAAATACTTTTTGTGAAACAAAATGAGCAGAGAAAAACAATACACGACAGCCAAGCCGTATATTACACAGTTCAATTGGGCCAATTTTACACCTCAAAATCCACACGAAATAATGCTTAAAACCACACCATACATCTCAACATATAAGAAATTAATGGAAACCAAAGCTAAACCAAAAGGGGGGGGAAAGTGAGCTAAACATTGTCGAAGTTGTCTGGCTTGGTATGGGGTGGAGGAGGTGGTGTACTACCATAACCTGGCGGTGGAACAGGATCCCCAAATACCTGAGGATTTGTGCGGACATCTTGTCTTCCCTTGTATCTCCCCAGGTAGTAACATCCAAAACCAAGAAGTAGACAAAAGATTATCAAAGGCAAAGAGATCACCACGACCATGCCCATCTTTCACTTCTAAACTCTCTATCTTGCCTTCTAGCTAAGGCTGTTTTTCGATGGTAGAGACACGGGATTTTGCACTAGAGGAAAGGGAATGGGAATTTAGGGCTTTATATTGCAGCAGGGTTTCCCTTCTCTTCTTTGCTGGTCATGAATGAACTGGAGGAATCCGATGCATTCTGTGGAGAAGAAGTAGATGGATTTTAAAGAAAGGGGGTTCCAACGCTCAAGCTTCCAACGGTCACTCTTCTGCTGGGCCCATATGATTTATTTAAAAGCTCAGATTTATAATAATGACAGATTGTGAGCTGTCTTGGAATTTAGATTTCAAGGCAAAGAAACGGACAGATTCCCATGGCCAGGCCAAACGTTCTAGAAAAATATTCTTATCCTATTAATTATTTTTTAATGTTTATTTTAAAGAAAAAATAGTAAATAATATAATTTTTACAACTCATAAAAAATAACAAGAATAATTTTATTTATTTTTTAATCATCTCTCCTTAAAAAAATCCCCTTATGAGGATAAGAACATGCCAACATTTCTGAAATGGACCGAACAATGCGTAGAACTTCAATTTATTCATTCAAATAAATAGTTTGCACTTGTATATGATAGAGTTTTTGTCAGAGCATCATATTGCTGTGAAAAACTATTATTACATACTGTTTTGCTGTCCTTAGAATCTTTGTGTGGAGGAAGTTTTTCTAGGAAGCCACAAAGTTCATGCAGATAGGTGGCTTTATTTTGGCCAGAGCAAGAATAGAAGCAGGAAGAGTCCACAGGCCTTCTCCACAGATTAATCCTGAGGCGACAGCAGGAATCATGAACTCGGCCTTGTTGGTGTCTCGTTTATGCCATACGAAAACAATCAGAGTTCCAACACACATATCGATCGCAAAGGAAGCTCCGATGACAAATGGCACGGCCATGACCAGTGGAAGAGGCGCCCATTGCCCGATCTTACGCGGCAATAAATCTCTCACTAGGTTAACTGCGATTGCAAAAGCAAAGAAGCCATAGCAGAGCCGCAGGCAATACAGGGGCAGAGCTGAGAAACCCTCCACGCCTATAATTGCCATGTTCCTGAAAATTAAGGCATGGGGAGCCTTGAAGTCTCCGTAAGGATTTCCGACATCAAAAGCCTTGTAGAATAGGAAGAAGCTGCACGGAGCCACCACGCAGCCGATTGCGGTGCCAATAACTTGGTTAAAAAACATTGCTCTTGGGGAGGTGAAAGTCAAATGTGCTGTTTTGAAATCCTGCATCAGGATGCAAGCAACAGAAATAACAGATTTGACAAGGCCGCCTCCGACCAGTGCTGCCACCACTCCATTTTCCTTCCCGGATATTGCAGCTAGAACAAAGAGGGCAACCTTCCCGTAATTATACGCCATGTTTATATCGGTAAGGCCAGCTCCATACGCGTTGCAAAATGCTAAAAATGGAGCAAGAACATAAGACACGACAACATAGTACCACTTAAGCTGGGGGAATATGATTGGCACCGCAATTATGGAGATAACAGAGAAGATTATGTATCCAATGATGCCCAGCCATAAAGGTATGGTCTCTCCGAGGAAGAATTTATTTTGTTTTTGCTCATCAAAGAGCTTCTTGTGGTAATGAACTGCCGGGAAAGAAGTACAGTTAAGAAGAAGTGCACCTGAAGCTATAATATTTTAGCAGCATCTCGGAATAAACAGGAACTGCAAAGGATGTCCAATTTACCTGGACTGAGATTCTTTTTCTTTAATCTGCTACGAACATTGCTGATTGTAATAACCATTATCTTAACAAAAAAGTAGAGTCCATCTCCTAGGATGAGAGCAACTGCTAAGAAAACCTGTCAAATTATAACCATATATTAGAATCCTATTATGGATTTTAGGAAGCGAAAAGACCTAGGATATAGTGTTCTGACCTTGTAACCATTTAAGCTCTTCATGCTGGATTCATCTAAAGAAGCTGGATACCATTCCCCCTTAAGTTGACGTATAAGTGGCCACATAATCCCATATGAAAGCACAGCTCCAAGAAGCAAAGACAAGTTTACAAGATAGGAAACAATCATTCCAGCTCCAACCAAAGTGGTGCTAAAATCAAAGAAAAATCTAAAAAAAAAAGCCAAATATTAACCAAAAATAATTGACCAGTTACATTTTATTTGGTAGAAATGAAGCAGACAATTGGAGAAATAGAGAGAGGATATACAAGTACATACGTATGCTTCCATGCTTGCATTCCAAAAGTAGGGAAATGTGCGAATCCACAATATCCATCTTTCCCAGTAAAAAACCACTGGAAAAATGACCATAAGAAGCTGATTGAAAAGTACTTCATGAAACCATGAACTTGTTTCCTGTAATGACAAGCCAATCATGATTCATACTTTATTTTTTAAGATATTTTTTTATAGCAAAAACTTAGACTTCATGTATATACTTTGCCATCTTGTCTCCTCGGCTATGGAAACCATTGATGAGAACTGCCGTTGCCATGCCACTTGGATAAGTTAACTTCATGTCTACAATCAGGATCTGTAACCCAAAAGGCCGAAACACACCTTTAAGAATTTTACTAGTGACATGATAAATACTACTCATGATGATTCCAAAGAGAAATATACAGACTATTGACATCATAAGATCTCAGGATATTTAACACAGATTATAATTTTTGTTACAGAAAAGTAATTATTTTCTGATAATTTAAGATGCATGGAAGGATTATGGAACTTCTATCCATACCTTTCTAAGTGGAATTAACACAAAAAGACCAACAAAGCAAACTAAGAATAGGTATCCAGTCATCCAGACAAATTCAGGTTCCTTTAAACCACTAGAAGAATTTCCTTCAGTTTTCAACCCCCCTGACAACTCATACGTGTTCCTGTCTAATCCCAATAGGTAAGAAGAAAGTCCACCTATTGCCCAAAACATGGAAACTATGTTATAATAAGCTCAGATTTGTCAAGAGTAATAACAGGAATATTATTTTAAGTATCGAAGCCTGATCAAACCTCCAATGGCAATACTATAACAGGCAACTGCACAAGTTTGTATCAATGTATTCTCTTGCCGAGTAAAGGGTCTGACGACAAATCCTGCCTTTTGAAGAACTTTTGTCCAGGTTTGAACAAACACATAAGCAAGAAGTGCAGAAGAGACATTGAAATTTGGAATCAACCCAGTTGTGAGGTTTAGCTTCATAGAAATGATGCTGTAGATGGCTCCAATAAGAATGCTCACTATGATTCCTCTTACTGTGACCTGCTTTGTCCATGCTTGATGTCTACTTGAATCTTCTGATTCATCTTGTTGCTCTAACTCCATCCCTTCTATTTCAATCTCTTTCTTTTCTTCTGCTTCAGTTATCATGGCTGTAAAATAGCAACGCTTCATGCATCATTAAATTAACTCAAATTATCAGGGAGTAAGTGCCGAGAGGATAGAAGAAATATGCATGGATATAACTTTACCTTGGCTCATTTTCAGCACTTCTTTTCTCGTAGTACGTAGCTAACTAGTCTTTTCCTACTTAAAAAAACTTCTTGTCCTCTTGGTGTGTATACTAATCAAAAAATGCCTGAACTTATGGAACATTCATTACCTTTTCTGTTTACAGCACTAAAAAACCCATCGAACAGCATGAAGATATCAATATCCCTTTTTATGAGGTGGGAAGAACAAAGAATTCCTGGCACAAATTGCTTTCATATATGCAATAACCAAGTATTGGCTTGCAGTAGTGTTACTATCTATTATTGGGCTGGTAAGGGGCCTTACCATTGACCTCTACCCTTTTTCTCCTCCTCCATCAATGTTTTTATAGGGTTTGTCAGCATCAGTAGTTGAGATTCTTCTTTTCTGCAAGATGGTTTAAACACAAAGCAACAATAGAAAACAATACTCATAGCTATGACATTGATCGTACATAGGCTGTGAGTGGGCTGGAAAATTGATAGATTAAGAAGAAATATGAGTTGTTTACATGCATACATTAAGAAATATGAGTTGTTTCTCGATATCTGTATCAAAGGAAGATCACGTTTGATGTGAGAACATGCTCTCCTCGTTTACTTCTTTTAAATTTGATTTCAATTCCTTCAGGATCCACAGGGACCAAGTATCTGAATGCTTTCATTTAACTCCCCATTCCATTCCACACTCTGCAGAGTTTTTTTCCTGATTAATCTAGATTAGTGGAGGGGGGGACGAGGAAGGTCACTGTTTAATTAAAAGACTGTATTTTCAACGACTACTTTTTATATTTAAATTGATTATTGAAACATCAAGATCCTTTCATTGAGGCCCTTTGCCTGGCAATGTGTACGCACAAAGGCAAAGTACCAATAGAATTAAATGTATGTTTGTGCGTTCCAATTGGTGGTTCATGACACTTGACACCACTTAAAATTAGTTGACTTTCTGGTATATGCTTCAACTCTAAGTTCACTTCAACCCCAATAAAACTCAGATTTTGGTAATCTATATGATCACAGGCACGAAATTTACCGATAATTGTCTGCCTATGACATCCCTTCTAAGTGAGTGTTGGTGTTCAAATTTGCTGCACTTTACTTAAACCAGCCATTTCGTGATAACAAAAAAGCAATACTCATTAGACCATATTAAACTGTGTTTCCATAAATCAGGAAGAATATCTCAAATCCCTATAAAGCATACTGGACATTAAGAGCTTATCCAATCTAGAAATCTCTAGACCTACGACTGGGCACATTTATATTCTATTGGAATCCTAGCTCTAAGCTATAACTTCTATCCCTTTATTGTTATTCTTTGACTCTTATCCTCGTACGTTTTATTCATGAAGGAGCAAGACGTTTCTAATTTGGAACCTATGATATACATTTAATGTTTCACGTTTCTAGGTGTAACTCACCATCTCAGAATTTATTAAACGTAAGAAATGTGGGTTGAGAATTTTAACTCGAACTGTAACTGGGATAGTAAGCTTCACTCAAATTTAAACCACTGATTAAGATAGTTCTAAAGCATGCAAGGCACAGAAATATGGCTAGAATCGATCAGGTTATTTATATTATACAAAATTATAAATGATTTAGCCAAATTCATTGCTGAGAGAGCATGCATCCTTCAGGGAGAGGGGTGGGAAGGAACGAGGGAGATAGCCATTGGTGTCAAATTATGGCCTTTGCAGACTCGCAATATACTGACAATGAAGATAGGTTGAGGGATTTTTGCATTTTGGTGGATGCCTGACAAAAGTATTCTCATAGCCATTTGTGGCTTGATGAGGATGAGATAGAGGTTTAGAATAGGCAAAGAAGAAAAGGCTTCAATTGGAGGATAAAAGGGTTATGTTGGATTAAGCTAGGTTAGATTAGTTGAGTTGAGGGTTATGTTGGAGGATAAAAGGTCAACCTCAATAGGGTTTGCTGGCTGGCAGCCATAGTTGAACCTCCTGTCAGCCAGGCCCGGTTGAGTCTGCTGAACGGTAATTTTTTTTTATTATTATTAAAATATATATTTCCGTACATCTCAATTAATTTTATAAATTTTAAAATTAATAAAACTTCTAATGACTATCATTAAATATCCGAGTTACCTTGCATGCATCTTAATTAATATTACAGATTCTAAAATTAATAATTATATAAATTTGTAGTAATCTTTCTTATTAATAAACAGATACCACATATATAATAAATCTCTTAATTTCAAAGTAGTTTCACAGTACCACCTATTATATTAATCTTTTTTTAAACATTCAGAAAACAACCACATACCATATAGCTAAATAGCAATAATAAAAGGCAGATCCATGACATCATATAAAACAGGATCAAAATATAATTTACCAGTTCCTTACAGTTCATGAAGTTTATTTATTAGATATTAAATAACTATGAATGAAATCTAACTTATGAACTAATTTCAGGAAAAAATTACTTTCCATATAAATAATAGCCCTACTTACGCCTGCTCCAGATGCTTTTGTGCTCGCTTAAAACCTGTTCAAAATTTATTTGAAACGTGAAACATAACTGAAGTATTCTTATTACTAAAATACGTGATGTCAGTTTAACATTTTCTATAAACAATAAATAAAATTAATATATTATTTTAAGCATTTTATTTCAGATTACTGATATTTTGTTATTTTTTAAAATATTATTTTTAACACCAGTATATAAAAATAATTTTAAAATACAAAAAAAATTAATTTTAAATAAAAAAAATCAAAAAAATAAACACCTAATCACTGAGGTCAGTCTGAGGTCACGGTTTTGAAAGCGTGCATAACTGCCGACACATACGACTTTTTTTTTTAAAAAAAAAAGGACGTATAAATTGACGGGTGAATTTGACGGTTCTCAGACCCTAAGCCCACGCCTAGCCTTATTGGACAAGCTCAGTCTATTGCCGCGAGGCTTGCTTTCTTTACCCTTTTGTTTTGTTAGGGCATTTTTATTATCTTATTTACAATTTCATCAAGGGTTTCATTTAATTTTATTATTTAGGTAAAATCATGTAATATAATTTTTAATCATTTAGTAAAATAAAAAAACTAATCTTGCCTAGTGGAGTTATAATCTGGGTCAGAAATTCAATAGTTTGACTAAGTATTAATTAAAAAAGCAGGTCTGGATTTTTTAAATTTAAATAGTTATGTCACGTTTAATAATAATAATAATATGAAAAACAATTACAGCTAGAATTAATTATTAGAGTTTCAGCATCACAAATAATACGATTGAATGTCTTTGTCTCGTACCAAATCCAATGCCAGAAAAAGTATGATGAACCAAAAAATGCAGTAGAGAGGGCATAGCAAAGACTATTTATTAAGTCATTTCTGAGATTTAAATTAACATTAACAAATACTCTAAACACTATAGATTGTGCGTACATGATTCACTCTTTTGCATCTTAATGTCTACCTATTTTTCTTTTTTAAATAATTTAATCTTCTTTGTTGGAAAATTTCTAGTTGAAATTTTGAATGTTTAGGCTAAGCGTACAATACATTATTATTATTATTATTATTATTATCGGGGATGGGGGGGGGCACTAGACAACTTGTATGATTTTTTATAAACACCATTCAAAGATGCCTGTTATAGTTAACCATTGTTTGATTGTAACTGTGCCCTTATACATTATAAATAAAATAATATTATTTTATTTATATATAATAAAATCACTCTAGAAATGATCGCTAAGCCATTACCGGCCCGAGCATTTAACTGTGTTCTGACCTCGTCGATATACTTTGACGTTTGCATGTGTCTTTAATTAGCGTAAGCGTCTTTTCATTAAAGCTTAATAAAACTCGATGTGGATGTTCTGCTCGCTTAATCCAAATCTTTATGTAACCATTGACAAACCAGAAAGCTTAACAGTGGAGCAACTACCCTAAAAACACACAGATTAAGAAAAGACAGCTGACTAATCATTAAATCTGGGCTATTGATTTCACAGCTTAGAGCAGGTAATTCATATCACGTATCCTTGGAGATAGATACAAATCCATAGCACGTTTCCTGATATCGTTCAGAATTCAATTTTAAAAGAAGCATGAGAAAACTAGCAATCTACACAGTATAATATGGACGGTGGTGGGGCGGCAGGACTGCTAATATTTATCCAGCTCAATCCGGATTTAAGAATGCAGCAGGCAAGTTCTTGTCTGTCTATAAACTATTGTCTCGAAGCTAGCTGCAGCAGCTTTAATTAAATCCTTGCACCGTCCACATTTACTGGACATTGACACCGCATTGGCATCGAGATGAAATTGAGTTTACTGGTCCATCTGATCTCTCTGCCAAACAAATTCTCTCGTCTAAGCAGTTGCCAGTCCTTTAATCAGTTTCTAGGAGGAAAGGTTGATTCCCCTTCTACTATACATGCAGTCATTGAACCAAAATGATGTTATCCAAACTATATCAAAAGATATATTAAAAGGTTTGGATGGGCTGATTATATTATTAAAAATAACTTACATATATTTATTCAAAGTACATGAGCCAAGATGAATTTAGAAAAAGCTACATCTTCAACAAGTGAAAATACGATACTAGTAAATTTAATTTCTATATAAGCGAGCCTCGATCCATTTACTTCATGATTATTTATCTAAATGTTGAATTTAAATGAATTTTTTTCATAATATTTCAAAGGCTTTATTTTATTTCGAGTTTAAATTTTGGGTCAATCAAACATCGGGAAAGCTTTATGATAAGATCTATAAAATATTGTGCGAGAATCGTGTTAATTTTGTAATTGATTTAGGATTTTTTATCCTATTTTATTATTTTTCTAGTGTTTTTTTTAAATTTATCTAGAATAAATAAAATTATTTAGCTTGTAGTTTTTTTCTTGAAAGACTTTGATTTTAGCAGTTATTATTATATGTCTGAGAGAAACTTCTATCAATTTGGTTTTTCATTGAAGTATTATGGCTTATCAAATAATCAATCAAGTTTCATGGAATCTTTTATACTCTTTTTTCACATCTTTTTATAAGTGTCGATAAGGATCTAATTTTTATAGTCTTAATACCTCTGCACAAGTTATTGTTGTTTCAAACTTAATAACAAACATAAATATAATATTCTTGGAGATGGGATGATGATGATATCGGTGAAATAAGCATCGATAATATATAAGGTGTAATAATTATTGTTGATTTTATGAAATCTTTAATGGAAGTTGAAAATGGAAGATGAAATAATTTTTAGTAATTGAATAAGAAAGGGTTCCAATAGAAACAAAAATGGAGAAGTGAATAGAATAAAAATACATATTGCCTTATTGTGATATTCATGTTTCAATTCAGTGTTTGACTTATTGAATACATGTGTCATTGTGTGAGAAGATTTGTTGTATTAGGGAGGCATGAGCAACTTCTTTCAAGCTTTGAAGGTGCTCTTTCTTTGTAGTAAGAATTATATTGATGTGATGGTTATGAAGCTTTGGTATAACTGTAAAAATCAATTCTTCTTCACTTTATCTTTTTTTTTCTCTCTCTTTCCCAGTAATTTCAAGCATGTTTTTTTTCTTCCCTTCATAGATGAAAAGGGCTACATTTGTTTCTAATTCTCAATTGCATTCCTTTTATTTATTAATGGTCCTGCTTCTCAATTGTTATCCTTTCACTCTCAATCCTTGAAAACAAGAAAATTCAATTTTGTTTTGCAAAATCAAGTGTCAACCCCATGATTTTTTTTTTTTTTTACTACAATAGAAATCCACAATGAGCTAATAAGAGCAAAACATCAAGGCAAATCTAAAACAAAATCAATATGAAAAGAACAAAAAATATTAAAAAATTACATAGATGAGAAAAAAAAAACATATTATGTTAATCCACAATGCAATTGGGTGTGCAGCTATAACAATTAAAACTATAAATTACTTAGCTCTTTTAGGTTTTTGTTTAATGCAAGAATGATCTATATTTTTTCAGTGAATTGTTCTTTAGTTCTATAGTTTTGAGTATAATTATATCTCAATCATTTATGTTTGAAAAACTATAGAATTAATCCCTCTACTCTTATTTGACGTTGGTTTTTATAAGAAATATATTGATTTTTCTCTAAATTCTCACTACACTGGTTTTTTCCAAAGAATTTAAATAGTAAGGTACTTTTGGAATTAAGAGAAAACAAACATATGTTTTACAAACAAAAGTGAAAGGACAAACTTATATATTTACAAACATGAAGGACTAAATTATAATTGTGTTGAAAACCGTTGTACTGAAGAATAGTTTAGTCTATCTGTGGTGGTTGTAAAATTATAATTTTAGCAAAAGGAAAGGGACAGAGGAAAAAACTTGATGAAGAAACGAATCCATGTGGAACCTGTAGAGTGAATAGATGATCATTGGGAGCTCCATGTTAACTATAGTGTCCTTTCTGTGTCAACTTTTCAGAGGAGCAGACACCTTTGAGTAGGATATATAGTATAGCTGTTCAATAATTTGAGGGCTCACCTGATGTATTTGTCTAGTTTGGATCCTCTAGATGCAACCAAATAAAGCAATAATTTCATTGAACATCATAAATTTCTACATTGGGAGAACATTGATTTACATATTAAAGAAGCATCATTTCTAGTTTTCTGTGAAATAAATTGGTTTATTAGCGCTTATGAGCTTCTTTTATGAGTGTTTTGTGTGTGTGTGTGTGTGTGTGTGTGTGTGTGAAAGTCAAATAGGTTTAAGATCCTTTTATATTTTTATACTCCCCATCTTTCGTAGAGTTTGAACCTAACACCTTTGTGTAGAAAATCTAAATGTTAGTTGTTAAACCGTCGCCTTATGAACAGCATTTAGCCACGTAAATGTGGAAGATCTTAAATGAGATCGGTTTTATATGAGACATTCAAGTCTTAAAATTGTGATCAAATCTTCTTCTTTGGCTGTTGCACTTTGCGAACTGCAAGCTTTTGGTTATATACGTTCGTGCATTGGATCAGGAAACCGAAAACCAGCTCCAGAAGGGTTAAATTGTAGAGAGGTCCCCCGAACTCAGATAAGTTGTGGAGCTTTAGCTAGCTGATTTAGAGGCACATTCATCAGACTACAGTTCTTGCCAATCGATGATTATCGCTTTGATAGAGAGCTTATTATGCAACAAGAGAATGCTTGGAATTTTTTTTTTTTTTTATGCAACAAGAGAATGCTTGGAATTTTTTTTTTTTTTTATGCAACAAGTGATTATTTAGCGATTTTTAAGGTAAGTTGTGCATTTAAGGTTTGTCTAATTTTCCTGTCTGTTCATTTATGAAGTGAATACAATACCGTAATGCAGGGTCTAGTACAGGTCAAATTTCACTATAACGGGTGAAAACTGAAAAGCATCACCCTTGATACTTGGTTCCACCCATTGAAATCATGTATCAATTCCAGGGACTAAACACCAAATATGGTTTTTGGTTCTGCAATTTCTGGTAAAACCATGGCCACATTTAATCTGAAATTAAGATGGGCCGGCCTTCAAATTTATACACACGCACGCATGGAAATAGATAGACAGAGATGTGGACTGATCATCAAGCCATGATTTAGAGCCATGACTACCTCTAGGATAGCTAGTTATGAGGTGCATGTGATGCCCCTTTGCCTTTTACAATATACATCTTCAAAGCAAGTTCAATGAAAGGATAAATGGACCTACCCCAATTGCTTTCTTGACCTCGAAAACCCCCATAAGAAAAAAAAGGAAAGCAAAGCGGAAAGGAGAGAAAAGCTACCAAGAAAAATAAAAAGCTCATCAAGAAAGCAAAGAAGAAGATATGTGGAAGAAGTGAAGGTGATGATGATGGGCAGCCTATACCATTCCATGAATGAATCCAATCCTCAAGACCCCATCACCACCACCACTTGCACAAGCTGGAAATTGTACGAGAATCCATTTTATAATTCACAACATAATACCCAACATCAACACCAACAGCACTGTGACAGTAACAAACATCTTCATCACCCACACCTCCCTCTTTCAGCTCGCAAGATCGCAGCATCTTTCTGGGATCTCACCTTCTTTAGACCTATCATGGATACTGAGCTAGATTTCTCTCGTGCGGAGATCCTGGAATTGAAAGCTGAGCTTGAACATGAACGCAAGGCACGTAAGAAGGTGGAGACTATGAATAAAAGACTGGCTAAAGAACTGGCTGAAGAGAGAAGAGGAAGAGAAGCACTTGAGAGAGTTTGTGAAGAGCTTGCTAGAGAAATTTCTTCCGATAAAGAGGAGATTGATCACATGAAGAGAGAAATGAACGAGGAAAGAAAGATGCTAAGAATGGCTGAGGTATTAAGAGAAGAAAGAGTTCAAATGAAGCTCGCCGAGGCGAAAATGTTCTTTGAAGAGAAGTTGTTAGAATTGATAGGTACAACTACACAGACAGAACTACATCAGAATTCAGCTTCCATGATGGAACAGAAGTATCAAGAAGATAAAGAAGCTGAAATATCAACTCCTTTCAGGGCTGCAGCTACTTTGTCAAGCAAGTTAAACAGGTTAGTTTTGAGCGAAAAATCCTGTTACGACAACAGTGGTGCTGATTCAAAAGAATCAACAAGGGTGATCTTGAGTAGTGAAATGTCATCATTTAATGACAAAACTCGTAGCATTTCATCCATGGTAATTCAGAGAAGTAGAGCATCACCAGAGCCTGAGAATCCTCACATCAAGAGAGGGATCAAAGGCTTTGTTGAATTCCCAAGAGTGATTCGAGCAATAGGATCCAAAAACAGGCATTGGGGTACAAAGCTGGAGTGTCAAAAGGCACAGCTAAGGATTCTTTTGAAACAAAAAAGCCCCATCAGATCCAGCAATCTTATTATTTCATAATAATTAAGTGTTTTTCACTTCCCTTAATCTGTAATCACTGTCAATTATATATATCTTCTTGATTTTGTTTCTTCAAAATGGGTTTCTACACACTACCATGTAGTGCCTCGTGTGTTTCTGCTGGCTTGTTAGTGTTGCGAGAGTGTGATCAGTTTTGATGAAGTATGATACGACATGAGTTTTACTTCTGTGTCGAATAATATTCAAGGTCATGATAGCAGAAAAGGGTTGCTTTGGATCTGGTCAAGTGTACAATTATTTTTCTTTTCTTTTATTTTTTATGAAGGCATCTTCTCAAATTGCAATGCGCACATGCTTTACTTTTAATGCAAACAGTGGAGATTGACGTCAATTAAAAGCAGCAACATCATCTTTCGGGCCGGGGGTGAAAGGTAAGCGTCCTGTTTTCTACATGGATTTGACATTTGACAAGAATCAGAAGAAATTGTTTCGTTAGAGTGAATCAGCGATGCCTAAAGTTTCAGTAATTTACCATTAGAGGTTCAAGCCTAAAAAAGGGTTTTTTTGGCAATGTCTCCTTAGCAGGGGCAGTTTGAGTTTTAGATATTTGTTGTGTTTTTAAAATATTATTTTTCTGTAAAATAATATATTTTTTTGTTATAAAAATATTAATTTTTTTTATATTAAATACAAGAGAATATCAAAAAAACTTATCTGATATAAAAATACAAAAATAAACAATTTTTAAAATAATGTAGAACCTATTTTCAAATGCATTTCAAAAGGTTGATAAAAAAAAGAGTTATTTTTAGAGGATGAAGATCCAGAAATAGAAGAATCCAATAAACTGTACACAAAATTAAAGTTAAACTTAGATTTTTAGACTTATTTTTTAACAATAATTTTCATTGATAAAAAAAATATATATATATTTTTTAAAGTGTGTCCCAGAGCTATTTTGTATACCAATACAGATTATTATTATTTAAAAAAAAAATTATTTAATTTTTTATTAATTTAAGAAAACAAAATCTCCTATTACCGACTCTTAAAACTTAAAGTAAAAATGAATAAATAAATATAGGCACAACTTCCCTGAAATTTGAAAAGGCAGATTTCCCAACGATTTCTATCCTCGAAAGTTAAATAAGGCCCATCAACTCAAGATGGATCCATTGGATCTCCCAGCAAATCAGAAAATCTAATACACTGAATTGGGCTGAAAAGCCTATTAAACCCAAAGTGTCAATGACGTATTTTATGTTAATGGGTTGATTTACCACTAAAAAAAATTAATTAAAGAACTATATATGCGGCTAAAAACATATTATGAAACCATATTTCTGTTAGAAACTAGATTTCTATTCCAGATGAAAATCAAAAGGCTCATGCATGCATTTGAATAAATAAAGACTATGTGTGTTAATAAATAAATGAAGAGAATTAATAAATGATAACTATAAATAAAACAAGAAAAAATAAAGAAACCGAAGCAAAAAATCTCATGAGATATTTACCCAATTATTTGCTAAATTTTTTAATCAAAATAATATTTTTATTAAATCAATTTTTATTAAAAATAGACACGCACAATGAATTGATTGAATAGACTAAAAGGGAAAAAGAATTATGCAAGATAATAAAGCTCACAGTCCATGTTAGGAATATTATTTGAGAAAATATTGTTTATTTAAAAAAAAAACAAAAACAAAGTTCATCTATATAAAAGACAAGAAAAATATAGATAAATTAAAAAAAAATTCAAGTAAAAAATTGTTTTTCAAGTACAATATTATTGAAAAAATATTATTTATTTAGTGTTATGATTTTCCTAAAAATATTTTCTATATATTTTTTAAATTCAATACATTAGAATAATTTAAAACCGTTAAAAGAATTATTTGAAGTAAAACAAAAATAAATTTCTTGAGACATAAAAATACACAGAATAATATAAAGGTATTTGATTTGGTGATCGATGTCAGGGACAATCTAATCAATGTTGAAACTTGAAGAAAAAAGTGGTTGAAAATTAAGTGGTTTGGCCAGATACAGCTATCACCACTTTCTAACATTGCATTAAGATTAAATTGTAAATTGGGGGTCTAAATTTAATTTCCAGGATTCTACACCTAAACATAGAAATAGAAACATTTATTGGGACCTAACTCGAAAACGAAAAGGTCGACCCACCAAAATTTAGTTATAGCATCACATCAAATTCCCTGTGGTCCCCCACGAAAACTAACGCCGTGTTTGACGGAATGAGACCCTTTTAGTCAAAACAAATCACTCTCTCCCTCTTTGTACATCGCAGCCAATGGAAAACATACACGTGGACGGGAGGAGATTTCAAGTCAAACTTGACTGTCCTATACTTCTGTGAGATTGTTGTTTTAAGTTTTCTTTTGTTTAATTTCCCACATAAATCACCATCTAACTTGAATTTCAGAGAATTTTTTTTATGCGCAGATGGTGTGCGATTAAGGTGGTGTTTCATAGCGTGGTTGAATTATATACTTTTAAAAAAAATATTTTTATTTATTTTTAAATAATTATTTATGTTTTTGAATAGTTTTGATATACTGTTATAAAAAATAATTATGGTAGAATATTGAAAAGGGGACTTTAACCGTAAAACACAAGAAAATAAGTTTGATTCAAAGATTTTGTAAATATTTATCTTGGTCCACATGTTCATTTTAGATCCTTAAATGGGAGAAAAACTTCCCAAAAAATGATATAAAAAAAGTTACCATAATTTCAACCATAAAATTAATTAATTTCGGTGACCAAATATTTCATTCAATGAGGGGAATTGGATGATCGTGAACATTGATGTAGAGATGTGTGCGCGTATGCGCGTGTGTATAAATATATAACAAAAAAAACACTTCAGCTTTACCAGGATAGTTCAATAGTTAAACTTAACGTGAAGAAAACGTTAAACTACGTGCTTACTGTTTAGTACGTTGTAGTAAATGTCAGTAGTGACACAGTGACAGAAGGGATTTTTGTCTGTAATCCAAAAGGAGTACTAATGCTTGAAGCCAAGGAAGCAAAGCAAAAAACTCGTGGAAAAAAATGGCGGCACCTCTCCACCATAACTTTATCAACAACACTTGCAAATCCAAGCTAACAAACAGAGAGAGAGAGAGGGTTTACACACTTGCACCAGCTAGCGTGAGCTGTAAGGCTGGCTTTGTTTTTTTTCCAGTCTAGTGAAAAAGCATTTGGCTCATTTGTTTTCTTCTCTAGATAATATTATGAGAAGTAGTTGGAGTAGGACTAGTGGTCGGGTTTTTGTGGATGATGCTGGCTTGGGTTTAAGGATGCAAGATAACCAGGAATCTTGTAGTGGCAGTGGTAAGAGATCAGTGATGGCGATGTCTTGTAATCTTGAACCAGCAGCTCATGAGTTATCATCTTCTTCGTGTAGACCAAAGTTTTATAGCACAAGCAACCATGTTACTTGCAGTGGTGATATACACGATGTCGTCTCTGCTTCTGGGACCGGTACTACTGATGCAATAACAGCGTCAAAATCATTGCAGTACCCCCACTTCACCTCTGATTCTTCCTTTTTTACCTTCAATTCCTCAGGTAAAGTCTCCTACTTTTTTAAATTTCACTTTTTGTTTCCTTGATCTAAAGATAGAGGGAAGACTAATTGATTTAATTTCTGCTGCGCGCGCGCTTGTGTTGTGGTGACAGGAGAAATCACACCATCTGTGAATGAGAGGATGCTTTTTACAGCTGCTCAGTGGGAAGAACTTGAAAGACAAACCACGATTTACAATTACATGATGGCTTCTGTTCCTGTCCCTCCTGAACTCCTCATGCCCATCACCAAAAATCAATCAAATGTCCTTCCTCCACAATCTAACAGTAATATCATCAACAGTAATGTCCTTCCTCCACAATCTAACTGTAATATCATCAACAGTCTTATTGTCAAGTTCCCATCTTTCCGCGATATATCAGCCTGAAATTCTCATAAGGGGCTCTTATTTTACATGTTTATTAGTGTTAACAGGTTCACTGGAACTGGGAATTCCTAGCCCCAACTCATCAGACCCAGAGCCATGGAGATGCAAAAGAACTGATGGGAAAAAATGGAGGTGTTCAAGAGATGTGGCACCTGAACAGAAATACTGTGAGAGGCACTCTCATAAGAGCCGTCCCCGTTCAAGAAAGCATGTGGAATTACACTCTCATGACTCCCAGAGGAAATTGACCAACAATAACACTAACACCAACAAAAACAATTGCTCCACTAATCCACACCTGTTTAACCAAAAACCTTACTTTCCAAGCCATTTATTTATGTTTTCTAGTGCCATGGCCTCTTCTGCCAACTCATATGATCAGCCCAGGTGAGAGTCATGATCCTTAATATTCTAATAAATTGTTCTGAATCTTAGGACCATGCATTGAACAGACTGTTTAACGCTGCCCAACAAAGTTTACTTTCATAACTGACACACCCTTTGCTCTTTTCCATTATTCATTAACATGAAGTTGGTGTCTTTTGTCTCTTGTGCTATTTAATAAATAACTGATGATTTGGTTTTAACCCGTGAAGGAGCTTGGAATGGCTCTTAAAAGGTGAGAATATACCCGTTGCTAGTAATTACAGTCCAGAATGGCATCATTTGAAGAGAGACAGCATCAAGGGTAATGGCAAAGTGCACAATCTTTATAGAGAAGAGCAGCCGCTTTGCTCAAATACATATCGAGGTGGCCATTCATTACAAGCTCAGAGGCTAAGTGATCATTGCAGCATGTTATCAAGTCCCGAATCAAATACGTTGGAAAGGGCTTTGAATCCTGGCATGACTGAAGCACAAGAGACAAGGCACTTCATTGATGCTTGGTCAACTGATTCAGGGAGAGACGACATTTGCGGGATTGGTAAAAAAAGTTATGTTTCTTCAAGTGAGAAGTTAGTATTGCCACATTCAGCTCTTGCATTGTCATTTGGAACTAGAAGTGAAACTAATAATGAAGGAAATGGAAGCTCTCAACTGAGTAGTTTTGGGATCATGGGATCATCAGATAGACATCATCAGAGTGTGAGTGGCTTGAGACCTCAGTGGATGACGAGTTATAGCAGTTCATGGATGGTTTCGCCACCTGGTGGACCATTAGCTGAAGCCTTGTTTCTTGGCATTTCCAGCAATGCAAAAACTGCTTCCAATTTACCATCCCCTTGCAGCAGTAGCTGTGGCCCAAATGTCGACAAAAACCAACTGGTATAGTTTGCTGTAAATCTGGCTGGGTGGAGGCCAGAGGGTAGAGCCTAACGTGGCTCAAACTTATCCCATTCCCATTTTTTGTCTTTCTCGGCACAAGGGGATAGTTTCCGTGTGGAATTTGAGCCTCGTAATGGATTGTCTGGCCTGGTCCTTGCAGTGTCTTGGTCCCCCAATTCAACATGTAGATCCTTTTCCTATGTTACAAGAAGTAGAAGTTGATGGGAAGTTATAACACGATATACATTTTGGTTATCTAACTAATTTCTGTCTCATAGTTAATAAATTATGACTATCCTTTTACATGATCGAAGTCTATGGATGTAGGGCCGATGTAGAAACTACGTGGAATTCACTACCAATCACTCTGAATGTGAGTCGATGAGCATGACTCGTAATAATTTCCCAACGGCGACTTCAAACAATTTCTCGCTTCATAGAATTCATTTCAGTTGTTCTGGTAACAGAGCCTCTGGTAAAAAGAGGGAAATCTTGATTCCAAACCACTATTTACACTACTTAGATGTTTCCTAATCTCGAGCGGAAGCGCATCCTCTCATCCACTTAAAACTCATTATTTACACTGAAACTAGAAAGTTGATAAGAATTTCTTCTTGCAGCTTAGCCTAAAGTTTGACATTCTTAGTAATGCTTTCAGCAAGTAGCAGTGCTATAGTTTTATTTCGGCAGCTAAACTTTTTCTTTTTCGCCCTTCCACCTTCCGTTGACTAGGATTTAGGTTTGCCAGTTTATTTTGATTTATTTCTTATAAGATTATTAAGATGTGAAAAAAAATCTTGAAATTGAGTTTATGTTTGATTTTACAAAATAAATTCAGTTTCACCGGAACTAAATTCAACGGTGAGGCAATATCCAGGCTTTTCTATCTATCTATCTGTCAACTATTATTCATGATGTGTTTTCTTACAAATTTTAGCACTTGTATTGTTTTATTTTCAATTTTGCCCCTTTTGGTTTAAGATTTTTAATTCTTTTCTATTAAAAACTCCATTTTATTAATTTGATGCTCTTTTATAATATATACACATATAATGAGCCATCAATTTAACAATATAAATCTGTAAAAAATATATACTCTTAAATGATTTTATTGATACTTACTATAAGATACTGTAATAGATTGTGTTAAAAAATTTCATTCCTTTTAGCATTGGTATTGGCCAAAACCAATGTATAAGGGAATGTGCAGAATTTCTTATAATCCCTTACAATTAATACCTTTCCCATTGATTTTTCATGTCAATAAACATTAATAAAAACATTTAATATACAAACACCCTAAATTCCATAATATATACTACACGCATTCAAGCTCTTTCCATGACAAAAACATAACCCATCATGTTAAGCATGATTCTTGCTTCTAATTTACAAGAAATTTAAGCAATTAAAAAAAAGAATGCAAGTTTTCTTTGCCTCTTATTTTTAGTCTCCAATAACTCTCTTAATTACTAAAAACCTCCTTAATTCACTAAATTTTTTGTGTTTAGTCACCTAAAGCTTCCTTCTAACAATTTAGTAGTGGCCTTTCTAAATGTTTTTTTTTTAATCAAAATACTTCAAGAAAAATGGGTTTTCCCTTCTCTTTTCAAGAAAAATTATTCAGCCTCTCACCTTGCCTTTCCAAGGAAGCCAATAACCTACCTTTTTACACCACTTATTTTTCTCCCAGATTACCATAATGCCTCCTTTTATCGAATTTGGGTGTTTTTTATTTAGAGGGTGTTTGGGAATGTGGTTGCTTTTATTTTTCAAAGTGCTTTTCGTGCCGAAATGCATCAAAATAATGTTTTTTTATTTTTTTAAAAATTATTTTTGACATCAGCACATCAAAATGATTTAAAAACACTAAACCACCGGTTTTAAAAATGAAAAAAAAAAGAAGACAAAAAACAGCAAAAAACAGATTCAATCGCAATGTCAAACGGGCCTTAACCAAGTATCCCATTTCAGTTGACTTCTAGAATTAATTATACCAAGAGTTTGTTATTATGGTTTACAGTAACTCAAATGAGACTGACTTTTGACTTTTTTCATTTTTTTAATGACTAGAAAAATATATAATACATTTATGAATAGTTAGCTTCATATTTTGTCTTATAACTTGTTTCTAAATGGATTATTTCTCAACTTTTTGGTGCAAGATAAATATATAGAATTTATATTCACGTATATTGTTTCTTAACTTTTTAATATGAGATAATTATATTACACTTCATGTCTCGTATATAGCTCACATCCATATAAGTTGTTTTTTAACTTTTTGATGAGGAATTACTATATATAACATAAATTCACATGAAATGAATTGTTTCTGAACTTTTCAAATTGGAATTACTATACTAAACTTCATGCCTCTTATTTCTTTTTATTTCTCACTTTCATATACTTCGTGTGAAGACTTTTTTATATGAAATATTAAAAGCTCAATTTTTTTTTTTAATTTTTTCTTGTTAACCCAAGTCAACTCATGTCATCTAAGACCTAATTTTTTTATCAACTCGTTTTTTTGACTGAGTTTTTCTCTCTATTTTCTCTCCTGAAATTAACATGACACACTTTTTAAATGCAATAATTTAAGATACTGTATTTGGAAATTTTGATTTTGATCGAATCACACTATTTTCTAAAAGGGTTTTGATTATGTTAGCTTGCAAAAATAAAATCTCAAACTGTGCTAATTTATTTTTAAAAAAATTAATTAAATTTCTTGTAGTTATGTTATATTGAGAAAATGAGGGTTTAGTTCAAAATTTGAGCCATGGTATCTAGCCAAAAACATAGAAGTATCATGTGGAATTGTTCCATGTAAATAAAACTAAAACACTCATTCCTGCCGTGAATCTCAAAAATAAAATTTGACAGTACAATGAAGTCGAGCAATTTGATTAATTAAACTCTAGACAATTTATTTCCTAAATATGTTAGCATTTGCATGTAAACGGCTTTAAATCCAACCGTTTCACACCAACAATTAATTAGACTTGACAGATGCAACAGTTAAAGACCGTACACAAACTTCTCCCCCTTTCAAACTCTTCAAAAACAATAATTGACAGAAATAAATAAAAAATATGCCAAAAGAAAACAAGGGAGATCCAAAATTTGGAAGGACAAGATAGAAAAATTCCAGGACAGAGAGGAAACACAGAAAGAAGTTTCTAGAAATTATTAATTAAACAACAATTGGATACCTGATAGGATTCAGCGACGAAGAGAATGTGCCCTTCTGCATCACCACCCTCCTACTATGTAAATATGTTAACTACACAGATCTACATACTTACATTTACAGACAAATTAATGAACCCAAAAGAAGAGGAAAGAAAAGAGAGAATGCTTGCCTCTCCTCTCCGGGTAAATGGCATACAGGGCTTGATCAACCACCTAAAACGGTCATCAAAGACAAGAAACTGAGTGGCCGAGAAGTTCATCAAGACAGGAGTAGCTTTCACCAAGTTTTACAGATTCAAGAACCCTTTCAAACACAACAACGTTAACAGGAATTCTCAAAACCCCAGTCTGATCATACCCGAATTCTTGTGCTGATCTGTGTAAGAGCTCAAGAATCAAAGGATGGTGTAGTAGTTCAGCACGTACAACGAATCTCTCAGTTCTGTCTTGATCCACACCAACATAAACAGGGAAGTGACCTGCTGGTACGATATCTGACCTGCGTTGTGGCGAGTTTAGTTGGAGGATTGAGTATTCGGTTGAGTGAGTGACCTTTGAGAACTTTCTCATTAGTTTCTTCATGGAAATGCGCATTAAAAATTAGAGACGGCGAAGGAAACGCAAAGAATTGCAGGTGGCGGAGAGATGAAGGTAGTGATGGGTGATGGAGAGGTGCCAAGTGACGGTACTTGAAGGTACAGAGAGAGAGGGGGGGGGGGGATGGTGTTATTCTATACTATATTTTTTTAGTTATTTAAATATATAAAAAGCGATGGGCACGCTGGGGAACTCGCCCTTTTTCTTTAATATTTAGTTTCCTTTTTAAAGATACTATTCCTTTTTCGTTTCCTTTTCTTTTAAGAAGATGGCAATCAGGAGAAATCCACTAATTCTAGTTAATTGATAGGTGAAATGGATCCTGCTGTGCTCTACGATTTTATATAAATTGATGAAGTCCTGTAAATTGTTTTTAAAAAATTGTTATGTGGGTTTTTATTTGAAATTGAATTTTGGTGAAGGAGGGTGGCGTTTGATTATGAGAGTAATTGAATTTGTCAAGGGCATGATTATTAATTTGAGTTATTATTCAGTTTAATATTTTGATTAACTGAGAGATTCGTTATATGCGATAAGATAGTAGATTTGTTAAGGATATAGTAATTAATTTTGAGGATCTAAATATGAAATAAATTACTAAATAAAAAGATGATCACACTATTACTTTTAAATTTGATTGTAAATGATATCTATCTGCGCGTCTATTAAAATTAAATAATCTTGAAAGCATAATATTCGCATCAAGATTTAATAAGTTATTTTATTATTAATTATCATATTTGATTTATATATATATACACACACTTACAAAATCACTATATATTAAACAAATGAAGTCATAAAAATTATTACACAAAAATTAAAATTTCCATTATTTGTTGTGGAACTGGGCTAAAACATATGAAATAGGTTGAGCTCCTGATTGAGATTTTCCAAAGAAATAACCTCCTCATGGAATGAAAAACTATATGATGCTTAAGCTAGTACTTGTAGGAGAGGAGAAAAAATGACGTATACAAATGAAAAATAACATGGTGTGTATATGTGAGGCTGTAGAATATTTTGTGTAGGTTGACAATTCTTGACTCTTTGTTTCAAAAAACTAGTTTTTTTTTTTTTTTTTTTTATGTTTGACTAGATATTTACAAAACTAACTTAGATTTTTTTTCCACGAAAGACAAGTTTTTATTTATTAACATGGATGTTCGGCTAGTTTACATGCATATCGATTAATTTCATGGACTTAAAAATTAACGATTATATAAATTTTTGATGGTCATTATATTAGCAAATATATAAGCCTAAATTAAATCTAAAACAATTAAAATAATTGATTACCCGGTAAATGACCAGAAAAATCTAGTTACTCAAAAGAAGAACTATTTGAGTGGCTGTCCAGTTGATCATGAAGTTTGGTCACCAAAAAATTAACCATATTTTTTTATTTTTTCTTTCTTTGTAAATCATCTTTTACCTCCCTCATGTTTTGTAAACATCCATGTGTGGGAAACTCTAACTAGCCAAGAAAAGAGAAACTTGTAATGTAAAAGTTTACCTTTTTTACCATGTTTCCATAAAAATTTACCTTTATAGCCATGTTTTTTAATATTTTTAAATTCACTAGAGATTTTTGTAAATATTTTTTCGGGAGAGGATACATATTATTTTTTTGGAGACAAATGGTCACATAGAGCCATAGAATAATCCATAATCTTTTTAGAGATATACGGTCAGGGGACTTGGAGACAATATGATTGCGGGTATTTGAAGTTCAGAGACGTAAAGGCTTATATAATATGTATATATCTCAATATTGATATAATAAACACACATACATGTATGTATGAATATAAACATGTTACCATTTTATTCTATTTTGAATAATAAATAATATTTAAAAAATGAATTTCCATATAAATACTAGATAAATAAAATATAAATATTTAAAAAAAATAAATATTGAATGATAAATATAGTAGAAGCCGGTCCTAAAATATCCATTTAATTATCCACTTTCATCATATATTAATAGAATAAATAATTATTTTATCATTTTGTGCTACAAATAGATTATAACACGATGAATATTTATAGCCATCATATATTTTACCAGAGGTAACGTACGGACATGAGAACAAAATGATCATTTTTGTCCATCGCCATGATCTCACCAAACCTTCTCAATGACACGAAAGAGGAGCACGACAGCAAATAGTGATGCAGTTCCACGAAAGCCCCGGAGACATGGAAAGCAGTTAGCTCCAGCGAAACATTTTTTAAATTTTGGACACAGTTAGTATTTTAAATAATATTTTTTTAAATTTATTTTAACACAATAAAACCACTAAAATAAAATCAATTTTAAACAGATTTTGTCCCCTCAAAATTTAAACAAACACGCGGGCAGCCACGTTGTTATGCATGTTGAGTGAACGATAAGGTCATGCCCTTTGTGTTTCTTGTTGAGGCAATGTTATCCTTGCGGCAATTGCATACCAAACAACCACACGAGTTAAATGGAGAGAAATTTCCAAAGGCTACCAATTGTCTGGATGCGTGGTTTAATTTTTTTATAGAATTATTAGAATGATATTTTTTTTAAAAAAAAATTTTAATTTTAATATATTAAAATAATTTTAAATCATCAAAATAATTAATTTAAAATAAAAAATAATTTTTTTTAAAAAGTATTTTTTAAATGTAGACTAAACGCAAAGTGAAACAATTTTTTAGTATCTGTTTGTAAGTGTAGTTGATATTGTTTTTTAGAGTGTTTTTTATTTTATTCAGAATACATTAAAATGATAGCTTTTATTTTTTAAAATTATTTTTGATATTAGCACATGAAAATAATATAAAAATATATTTTTTTAATTTAAAACAAAAAATAAAAAAAATATTTTTTAAATAATTTAAAAAATACTTTTAAAATACAGTATAAAATATTTTGGACTTTGAGTGGTTCGTTTATATGTTTTGGAGAAATTAGTATACGAGTTCATGCTCACGTACATTAAATGGAATCTATAATTCACGTGTCTGGACTCATATACTAAGTCAAGTCGCGGATCCAATCTCACAAATTATTACATGACACCATATGACAGTGTTTAGTTGATTGAACCTGTTTTTTAAATCATGTATGGATAATTTAAAATCTAGCAATTCTTTTTTGCATAGGTCCTGGCCTGGGACTTAATCCTTGATTTTGTTAGTTGGATAATAATTTGTCATTTATAAAAAATAAAATATTGAGGAACATTGAAGCAAAGAGACACCCCCCCCCCTTTTTTATTGTTCATTACTCATATAAAAGTTCAATTCAATCCCTATAATCTTATCTTTGTCACTTTTAGTCTCAATATTTTAGCGTTCCACGTTTCGGTCCTGAACTTTATTTGTTTTGCATTTTGCTCCTTGAAATAAGAGAAGATAGAGGGGGAGGGTCATTAAAAAAATTGGAGTGGAAAGAAAAGGCGGTCGGCTGACCATATTTCTAGTAAAAAAGAAAATTCCAGTCATTGTTAATATTCTTCTAGTAAAAAAATTTGAAGTGCGTGAATGTTGATTTGATATAATCAATCAAATTAACTTCGTAGGTTTAAATACAACTTAGATAATTAATTAAAACATAGTTGAGTTCACATAAATTCAAGATAATATTTTTTTTTATAGAAAAAAATAACATTGAAATGACATCAATTAGATCAAGCCAAGTTAACATTTTTAATTTGCGACATGAATAATAAAATTATGATATCTCTATATAAAATAAATAATGAAATTCAACATCTAAAAATGAAATCAAAAGAAATTCACTAATAAAAGTTGACTTAAGTTACTTATTAAGACTATGTCATAGACCGATATAATCTCATAGAATCCAAGAAAAAAAGATATTAGTTAAACTGTGTATATTTACTAAACTTGCTTTCATGATCATGAGACTGTGATAATTTTAAATTAAATAAATTATAAAATTAAATTTTTAGTAAATATATTTTTGATGATTAAAAATATAAAAAGTCAATAAAATAATACAATAAACAAAATAAATGAACTTAAGATAACTTGCAACATGTTTGAATCGAGTCATAAAATTGAAATAATATTATAAAAGTTAAATAAAAATAAATCAGAAAACCTAATTCATAATCAACTCATCGATAAAGAATACAATTAAAAACACCCCAATAAATAAAATAAAAAACTTAAATACTACAATAGTTTTCGGGCAGGCTCTGAGTGGTTTGCTAATTCAATGCCTTCCATTTACATGGGCCGAGTAGTTTTTTTAGACGGGCTTGATTCTTTCCAATGAAAACCCATCCACAGAGCCCTTATCGAGCACAAGCGGCAAGCAAACCGCCTCGCTTGGCATAAGTATAAATCTTTGGTTAAGACAATGACCAAAGTAGCCGCGCAACAACTTGCAAATTTTGAAAACGCTTCCAAGACCTGAAATTCATCGTCTTTTATCGATCCCTGCTTTCCGTCCGTCTCTCGTCTGCCCCCTCCCATTCTCTCCAACGGTAAGCCCTGTTTTTTCTTCTTGTTTTCTTTTTTTCATCTAATAATCTTGTTTGCGCAGTGCGTGTTTTGGTTCTCATTATTGATAGGTTTTATCTTCGCTGTTGTTTTATTCATGAGATGACTTTTTTCAAATTCTTGTGATAATCTTCTTGCTTCTGGTGCGATAACTGTACTAATCCACATTACTTGCGTATGTTTTTATTTCATGGACAAATGACCGTCCTCCCAGCTTTGATTCTGTTACATGATGAAATTTTTGATCATGTATAAACGAGGATGCTATTTAGCTGTCAAGTTGTTGTATTAAAGACTATTTCTGTTGGTTTATCTGTTTTTTCTGCAAAATGGTGAGATTGTCTGTATAGTTAACCTGGTTTGTGCAGAATTGGAGGGAGGAATGTGCGTTATACAATGTCTTGTTATGGTTTCTCAGTTTTTTGTCAGATGGAGAAAGAAGTTAAATCTTTATCCTAGACACGTCTAAATTACATCAAAGGTGGAGCCTCAGCATTGGGACAGTCTAAGAGAACTGTGAAGTTTAAAAGAAGTAAAGGTAAGCGAAGCCTTCTTGTTTATTTGTTCTGAAAGGTGGAGTTTCAACTTTTTTGGATATCTATTGATCAAATTGTTGTTCCAATGTTTCAGTAACTTCTGCTTTCCACCTAAATATGGAGAATGCCTCTAATTGGCTACAGAGAAATCAATCGAGGAGTATGGCTGCTGGTAATGACTCAGAAGATCTTAGTGACATCGATAATCATGTGCAGTATTTCATACTTTTTAAATAGCTATAGGAGCTCAATCTTCCAAACGATGTAAACAAAAGGATAATGAGGCTGGTTTAATTCCCTTAAAGGAACTTGGATGTGCCTTTAATGTTACAAAATTATTTTTTATCTTGACGCGTCCCTTGTAAGCCAACCAGCTTATGCCAAACTTTGAAAACTGCCAATTTGAAGAGCTATACCTCTGGCTCTTTACTTGGGGTCTTGTATCCCAAACTTCAACCGATCCAAGTTCCCATTGATGTTGCTTTCCCCTACCTGTAAAGACATGTATTAAAGTAGCATATCAAATTCTTTCACCAAGCTCTGTCATAAATTAAAATTGTAGATTGCCCCCCCTAATGTTACACTCAACTTTGGATGTTGACCAAGTTTCAAATGCTTCGTAGATTTCTGGTTACCTTCTTCACAATGAGAAAGAGATGGAACTCAAAAGAACTCTTTGGGAAATGATGAACAAGAAATATTTGAAGGTAATGTCTTCCCTGTGAACTCTTCCACTTCAAGTTATCCAATCTGTAGATATCTTGGCTCATGTCCATTTTAGAAGCTGTTGAAGATATGTAGTTTCTCTCAAAGGAATGCCTAGCTTACCACTATTCTTGTGTGGTTACCACCTTCAGTTTTTGATATTCTGTATCCGGGGTCTTTATTGGCAGGGGAAACAACTGAAAGGAGCTAGAAAGGTAAAAAAAAAGTACACCTGTTAAGAAAGCCATTAAAATTGTTGGCCAGACAGAGAATAAGACGGTAAGAATAAACACCTGGTAGCAAGATGAATCAACTTAAACTAAACGATCTGGGCTTTCACATGGTGCTTAACTATTTATATTTTATATTAACAGTGAACTAACTGACTCTTTTTTTTCTAATTTTTTTTCCAAGTAAATCCATTTATAGTCTAATTAGATGAAATTAGATTCAAAATTATAATAAAAATATTACTGAATGAAAAAAATAGATTAGAATACACAGCTAACCCTAAATTCATGATAATTTTAATGTCGGTCTAAAACTTGTTTTGTTAAGTTTTAATCTCTAAGTTTGAGATAGAAGAGAGAGAGGCTCAAAATAGAAGAGAGAAAGCTGTCGGTGGTTGCAATTCTAGTAATTAAAATGGCCAAGTTTGATGATGATGTTTTTTCTCTCCAAACATGGTGAGATAGGCAAATAGAGTTTGAATTTTTAGATTTGGTTGGCTTGTTGGGTGGTTTATTTGGTTTTTATAGGTCCATGTGCACGTGGGCATTTTAATCTAGACCATTTATGTGGGCTTGACATGTTTTTATTTTTGTTTGGTTTTTCATCAATTTAATTTTTTTTAAATTATTTTATTTTTAAATTAGATAATAATATGTTTTAGATTTTTTTTATTATTAAATACCATTCAATTTTTTCTTTGGTTTTGAATAAGAGTACAACAAAAAACATTTATATAATATTAGCAAAATTTTTTTACAACCCACTATTATGTTTTTTTTTTAATTTAACCAGTTATATTTTCATTGTCCTGTAATTAAATAAAAATGATTTTATTGAGACTTGAGTCACTGGTTTGATAGATTAGGTTGGTTCATCCTCTTGTTATTGAAAAAAAAAATCATTTTTTATATTTAAAGGGATGTTTAAGAATACGTTTGGGAAGTGTTTTCGAAAAAAAATAATTTTTTTTTTACCTTTAATTAAAAAATTTAAATATTTTTATATTATTTTCATGTAATGTTATCAAAATTAATTTAAAAAAATAAAAAAATATTATTGTAATACTTTTCTTAAAAAAAAACACTTTTAAAAGTAACATCATCTACACTCCTACACTAAGTTCACAATTAAAATTTTAGATTGCTAACAAGGCATGCACTTTTTTCTTATGGATAAACAAAAAATTAGTATGATCTGATCAGTTACTTCTATAGTATCTATTTCAATTCTGCTATCTACCAGTTTTATCCTCAAAGCAATCATGTACTCTCTGTTTTCCCCTCCTGAATTATTCAAAATAACGAAGTAAGCATTTAATGCTTATTAGGTTTTTCTACAAGTTAGAATCGATTTGAAAACTTTATGGTTTTCGCGTTTTTTCCCCAACAGCTCTAATGCTAAATCTTTGCCTATCATGCAAGAATTTGCGGTCCTCTTAGTAACCTCTTATGTTCTTGTATAGCAACGTTTTGCTGTGTCCGTTTTTTTCCAGAGATCGAGTTCGAAAATCAACGATGATGCCTTGAAGAAGCTGTTGGGTGATGGGCCCGTATGTATCTCTACTTACATTTACATATAAATATGCAAGTGAATAATATATATATATATATATATCAGCGAGAAAGCACTTTAAAAAAAAAAAAGGTGAGTCCGAGCATTGTCATGATACATATAAGTTGGCTTAGATATCTTGGTTATAATAAAAAATTGGACATGAGAATTAATCGTGGTACGCTTAAATTAGCTCGGATACCCTATATATATATATATATATATATATATATATATATAAGTGGACAAAAAAAAATGTTTTGGGAAAAAAAATGAAAAAAAAAAACATAATAAGGGAAAAAAATAAAAACAGTAAAAAAAAAAACAAAAAAAAAGAAAAGAAGAAGCAAAAAAGGGGGGCACTCTTGTGGGAAAGTACTGTTGCAATCAACAATGCTATGTGTGGAGAGCTATAGTCCTTCTCTTGCGCCATTTACAATCCATATTATTTAAAAAAAAATTCGGTTTGGGAATTAGTTATAGTATGTGTAAAAGGACCCAGAGACCCTAGTTATAAAAAACGATTTGGTCCGAGGATAAGAAAAAAAATGTATAAGTGAACAAAAAAATATAAGAAAAAAATTAAAAAAATAATAAATTGGTACGAGGATTAGTCATGGTGCATGCAAGCTGGCCTGGATACCCTGGTTATCAAAAAAAATTGATCCGGGGATTAATCGTGGTGCGTTTAAAGTGCTCCGGAGATCTTGATTATAAAAAATTATATAAGAAAAAAAAAGCTTAAACTGGCTCAGAGATTATGATTATAAAAAAAATGTATAAGTTAAAGAAAAAAAATATAAGCGTGAAAGCACTGTAGCAATATATGTTTTTAAAATAAATTTGGTCTGGGAATTAGTTATGGTATACTTAAGTTGACTCTTAGACCACGATTATAAAAAAAATATATAAGTGAACAAAATCAAAGTATAAGAAAAAAAGAAAAAAAATGTACTAGCATGGAAGCATTTTAACATAAAAAATGGACCCGGGGATTAGTTATGGTACACATAAGCTGGTCTGGATACCTGGTTATCAAAAAAAGTTAGGTCCGTGGATTAATCGTGGTGCGTTTAAACTAATCCAAATAACTTAATTATAAAAAACATATATATATATATATATATATATATATATATATATATATATATATATATATATATATATATATAACCATCAAAAAAAATATTTTATGGAAAAAAATGAGAAAAAAAAGCAAGAAAAAAAGAGAGCAAGAGACGAATAAAATGAAAATAAAAATAAATAATAATTAGAAAAAAAAAATAAAAGACAAAAAAATAAAAGCAAAAAATGAAAAAGAAAAGAAAAGGGAAATCACTGTTACAATCAACAAAATATGTGGAGAGTAATAGTGCTTTTCTCAAAAAATTTAGAGACCCCATTTGGCATTGTGGTTGTACCAATGTTTGCTAAAAAATTGAATTTTATTTATTTTAAATGAATTTTTTTATGTTTTTAGATCATTTTAATGTGTTGATGTCAAAAATAATTTTTAAAAAATAAAAAAAATATTATTTTGATATATTTCTAAATAAAAAATACTTTTAAAAACAACCACAACCATACTCCCAAACACCCATAATATTGTTAATACATTTTTATGTTAATGTCTTTGTCAATCCTCGGATTTTTGATGCATCTTCTTCAAATACAAGACATCTGTACTAATCAGACCGGGCCCCAACTTATCTATCCTCGACATCAGATACTTAGGATCTAGCCACACATAGTGGGTGTTTGGCGCTGCGGTGTGACCTGCGTTGCGGTGCACTGCAGCGCCAAAAATTCATTTTACCAAACATCAAATAATTTTTAAGTGGTGGGTCCCACCAACAAAACAGCGTTTGCGGCGTAATTTGAGAAGCACCTGTAAGATGCTTCTCAGAACACGTTTTGCGTTATAAAATAAAAACGAAATAACAAAAAATATAATAAATCAAGACAGGGAGCAACCCATCGTCTTCCAAAATAACATGCAGACAGGGAGCAACCCATCGTCTTCCCCAACTCCTGCGACAGCAACACCGGCCACCAAGGTTGACAGCTCCATCTCATCCTTGTCTCTCCCCCAACAACAACCTCTCTCTCTCTCTCTCTCTCTCTTCCTTCGCCATTGTAGCACAGCAAGCTTTCTCTCTCCTCCAGCTCTTTCTCCTCGCTAACTCCTGCAACAGCTCCCGGCCAGAAGCAGTACCAGCTCCAATGTGAGCTCACGCCACCACCCAAGCCTTCTTCTCCAGCTCCGGGGAGCAGCAACGAAGCAGCAAAGGCGAATGGCAGTTGTGCTCGACAACTTCCAACGCCCCATCCGGCCACATAGGTAGCCAATTTCGAAGCCACCACGACAGGGAGAACCACCTCGGCCTCCTCTACCCGTTGGTACCGGCCGTTCACCCTTTAGTCACAGTCGGCCATTTCATGAACAGTAACATGGCCCTGATAAATTAATGCAAAAACGAAGGCAAACACGCACCGTTTTGTGCGTTTTTTTGCCTGCGCCTGTTTTTAACTCTTGGGCTGGGCTGGGCTGCTCTCAGCCCAGCCCAAGTCCAGCATAGTTGGGCCTTTTTGGCCCAACTTGGTTGTACCGACGGACAAGCCCAGTCCAATGTTTAAAAAAATAATATAAAAATTATATTTTAAAAAATTAAAAATTATGTACATAGATATCAACTCTGATGAAAGTGATGTAAAACAAGTGGCAAAGATGTACATGCTCAAGAGAGAGTATCTAAAATTCAAAGGCAACTGAATTTTCACAGTTCGGGCGCTGAAGTCGGAATGAAGGAAAAACTCATGCAGTTGATATTTCTCGGTGTTTCCATAGGAAGTCAAGAGCTTTGCTGCTGATGCATGCCTTTTTTTGACCGAATTCCATCGTTTAGGCCCCGAAATCATCATTTTTGTCATTTTAGAAAATTTGATGGGAGAATAAAAATGAGTGTCTAATTTACTTTAATTATTAATTACATTTCATTATTCTGATAATTAAATCTATAATATTTAAAAAATATATATGTGTATTTTTAATTAATTTCACAAGTTGACAGCAATATGAAAAGCATGGTAACCAAATATACAAAACTGTTTTTCATTAAACTTAATCTCAACCATAGTTTTAACCAAACACAAATTTCAGTTAAGAACCGCAGCTAAAAACGCTTTTCATAAACCTGTTTTTTTTTAACCTCAACCACAACAGCAATAACTATGCCAAACAGGCCTATAATTAAACCCATAATTGACCAAACTCTTCTCCGGCACAACTTTGAAAATGTTCGAAACCACATCGTTCAATAAAAGGAAAAGTCGGAAAGCAAATTAATAGCATTAAGAAAAGGGTCCCAAAAACACTCTTAAAACGTCCAGGCCTGGAAGATAAATAAACCCACGAGATTTGAAATTTTAAAAACAATGCCATGTTGCAAAGAACAAGTTGAACATGGAGGAGATAGAGATGGCCATTGTCGAGTGGCAAACAATTTCAATCGGAGGAGTGGAAGTCTTCGTACTGTACGGTTGAAGTTTACGAAGTCTAAGCAGCCAAATTAGACCCTCCAGATGCTCATTTCGTGAACTAATTGATTAGGTGTCGAGTGGCTCTCAGATATATAAGGCTATTTATCCAAGCTTTCACACAAAGATAATATCTGTATTGATTTTTTTCTTGACCAATAAACGTAGTTCAAAATCTTTGATGTTTTCTCCTTTTGTTGCTTCTTACCAGTTCGCTGATAATACCATGATTGATTGAGTTGTTAAGGAATTATCTCATTTAAAAATTTAAATTGATAGGTAAGGTTTTAGAATATGATTTATATTATTCTCTAATACACCCTCTCAAGTGAAAACCTGTTGGGCTTGAAACTTGCACAGACCCGTACTACCTTGTCTTTAATTTTTTATCAAATAAAATAGAGATTGTGAGATTCGAACTCGTGACCACTGGGTCAACAAGGCTCTCATATCATGTTAAGTAACCATCTCACCTAAAAATTTAAGCTGATAAATAATAACCTAGAATATGATTTATATTATTCTTTATCATAACAGAGATGAGTTTGATGGGGGAAGTGCTTGCATTTATCATTGATGAAAAAACTATATATAATTACAGATGCTAACTGGTTTAGCAATTTCTAAGAGATTTGTACTGCATGAGCTTATCAGCTCATCCAACGTGATAGTCCCTGGTAAACATAGTTACATTGCTAGAGCTTATCAGCTAATGCAATCGTGATAAAATCCTATATATAACTGCTGTATTTTTAGTTACCAGGAGCTTGGTGAGTAAGTTGACCCTTCAGGCTAAGATCATCTTCACCTGAATATGATAACAAGAAGTTGTTTTTTTATATTTTTTTTAACAGTTTTGTAATGGAAAAAGATAGAAATGACCTCGGTAACTATAACCAAAATTGAGAACAGTGCCGTGGACCAAGGCCACAAAACTGGGACTTTTTTTATTGTTATTTTAAGCATAAAAAATATGGACAAAGTTCATCCACGTATGGAGAAATTGACTCATTTTGATTGCTTGCACTTTTTCTCTTTTAGACGAGTGCCCACCAAAGTTTAATCTTTTAAACCTGGAGTTTAACTACAGGTCTAAACTGTTGGATAACAGAGAGCTTTTCTAAGTGGATTGATCAATAGTATGAAGAATTCGAATAATTTGCTAGGTGATGTTGTGGCTAATAAATAGCCTTACACTGGTTGAATGAAGAAAAACAATACAAGGAAATAACTACCCACGATTGCAACATCCTAAGGTCGTGGAGCATGACTAAGAAAATGGAAGAACAGACTTGTTCCTCAAGCAAAGCTGAGGAATGACTCAATTGACAGTAATAAACTTAAAACAATAAAAAACAGTTGACACCCACGATTTCATCACAATTCCATCATCCTCCCTTAAACTGAACATCACATAATTCAGTTTACACCTGGATATTCAAGCACTCCAAGCAGCTCCCGCATTTTCAGAAATGTCTCGAGCTTGACAGGTTTTGTTAGGACATCTGCAACTTGTTGTTGTGTAGAACAATGAATCAGCTCCAGAACTCCATCCCTGACAAGGTCTCGAAGGAAATGGAATCTTATATCGATGTGTTTGCTACGGCCATGCATCACGGGGTTCTTTGAAAGTTTGATTGCTGATACATTGTCACAAAATATAACTGTTGGACTGCTCTGCTCTTGCTTTAAAACTGTCAAAATTCTTCTTAACCACACGGCTTGGCATGCACTTGATGTTGCAGCTATGAATTCGGCTTCAGTGGTGGAGAGGGTGACCACAGGCTGTTTTTTGGAGGACCAGGAGACAGCTCCAGAGCTCAAGAGGAAGACATAACCGCTGGTGCTTTTCCTGTCATTTTGTTCACCAGTGTAGTCGCTATCCGTGTAACCCACCAGCTCTTCATTGCCGCCTCTCTTGTAAAAGATCCCAAAGCCAATCGTGCCTTTTATATACCTTAAAGTTCTCTTTGCTGCCTGGAAGTGCAAATCAGTTGGACGATCCATATATCTGCTAAGTAAATTGACAGTAAACATTAAATCGGGACGTGTGGCTGTCAAATACATGAGGCTTCCCACCATTTGCATGTAGATTGTGCTGTCAATTGCAACTCCCCCTTCATCCTTACAAAGCTTGAAACCAGGAACAACTGGGTTGTGCACCGAATTACACTGAGACATATTGAATTTCTCCAATATTTCTTTAGCATATTTTCGCTGAGTAATGAAGATCCCATCTGCTTGTTGTAGTACTTCAATGCCGAGAAAATATTTCATTTTCCCAAGATCAGTCATGTCGAACTCAGTTTGCATGGAGAGTTTGAATTTTTCGAACATACCTTCATCATTGCCAGTAAAGATAAGGTCATCAACGTAAAGGCATAAAATTAGAATTTTACGTCCTGCTGATTTTATGAACAAAGTGTGCTCATAAGGGCATTTTATGAACCCTTCACCGATGAAGAATGTCTCAATGCGACTATACCATGCGCGAGGAGCTTGTTTAAGACCATATAAGGCCTTTTTGAGCCGATACACCTTAGATTCATGTCCCTTTAGTTCATATCCTGGTGGCTGCTCAACAAAGACTTCTTCAGAAATTTCTCCATGCAAAAAAGCCGACTTCACATCCAATTGGTAGATCACCCAAGAGTGTTGTGCAGCAATGGATATAACAATTCGTATGGTGTCTAGGCGAGCTACTGGTGCGAAGACTTCAGCATAATCAACCCCATATTGCTGACAATACCCCTTAGCAACCAGTCGCGCTTTGTGTTTATCCACCTCTCCATTTTCGTTGAATTTCATCTTGAATACCCATTTGACACCTATAGCTTTCACTCCTGGTGGCAACACTGTCAAAACCCACGTGTCATTCTTCTCTATGGCTTGCATTTCCTGGTCCATGGCATTTCTCCACTTTTCAGATTTCACAGCTTCAACAAACGTGATTGGATCTCCATTAGTGAAGAAAGCCAAGTGTGTCAGATTTTCAGTTTCTTCATCCGAGAGCCCTTGTCCAGTTTCATAGTCCTGCATCCAAACTGAGGGTCTTCGTGCTCTTGTGTTATGATTATCTGCAGGTTCAGTCCCTCCAACTTCAGCTGCAACTGAATCAATTTCATTATTTGATTCAGTGTTGCTGACTGCTGAATTTTGATTTCCAGATTCAGCATGCTCTTCATTTTCGTGTTCCTCTTCATCAATTTCTGCAGTGTCTTGCTTCTCCTCATCTTCTATCTCTCTTGCCCCTGCATTCTCCCACTCAATTTCAGTAAAGATTGTCTGCTTTTGAGCATCATTCCAGCTCCATTGTTGATCTTCCTCAAATACTACATCGCGGCTTATAATTATTCTATTTGAAATTGGATCAAATAGCCTATAAGCCTTGGACTCCTCACTAACCCCCAATAGAATGCATTTTATACTTTTGGCATCAAGTTTTATTCTTTTGCTGTCAGGTACATGGACATGAGAAATGCAACCGAAAACTAAAAAATGTTCCACTGATGGCTTGTGTCCACTCCACACCTCTGCTGGTGTTTTGTTCTTCACGGCCAATGTTGGACAGTGATTTAGAATATGAACTGTCCATTTCACCGCTTCAGGCCAAAAAGTCTGTGGTATCTGCTTTGCCGTCAACATGCTTCGCACCATGTTCATGATCGTGCGATTCTTCCTTTCCGCGACTCCATTTTGTTGGGGGGAATAGGCTGCCGTTAACTGTCTTTGGATGCCATGTTCCTTGCAAAAATCAGTGAACTCTTGCGATGTAAATTCCCCTCTATGATCTGTCCTTAGGCTTTGGATGCAGTTGCCAGTCTCCTTCTCCATTCTGGCTTTGTAAGTTTTGAACATGAGGAATGCTTCTGACTTTTCCATCAAGAAATTCACCCACGTTTTTTTTGCTAAAATCATCAATAAAGGTTATAAGATACCTTTTTTTGCCATTTGAGACCGGGTTGATTGGTCCGCAAATGTCGGCATGCACCAGTTGAAGAGTTTTGGAAGCTCTCCACATGCTTGCTGTTGGAAATGAATCTCGATGCTGTCTTCCCACCAAACAATCTTCACAAATCCTTTGAGAAACCTTAAATGAAGGTAGTCCTGTTACCATGTTTCTTTGCTGCAGCAACCTTAGCCCATTCCAGCTGAGATGACCATACCGATAATGCCAGAGGTCTGCTTGATCTGTAATCTGCGAAGAGAAGCATTTTTGATTCTGTGAAATGCAATGAGCACGTACAGTGAACATCCTGTTGTGTGCCATTCTGGTGTCTATGATGAGCCCTTTCTCTTGGTGGAATATTTTGCATCTTCCATGTTGAATTAGAACTGTCAACCCCTTTTCTTGCAACTGGCCGAGACTCAACAGATTGTTCTTTAGGTCTGGTACATAAAAAACTTCTGTGAGTACATGCACAAGACCATTCACTTCCATTCTGATTTTGCCTTTGCCCTGTACCGTGATACTTGAATTGTTGCCAAGTTTCACTGATTCTCGAAAATTCTTGTCAAGATCAAAGAACATGTTCTGCATTCCACACATGTGGTTGCTACACCCAGAATCAAGGAACCAAGTGTGCTCCAAGTCAGCTTCGTTGGATTGAATAAATGCCATCAATAACATCTCATCCTTTGACTCAACAAAGTTCATCTTCTGTTCTTTGTCTCGGTTGGGACATTCCCATTGAAAATGTCCCAACTCATGACAATAATAGCACTGCAAAGTTGATTTGTTGAATCCAGACCTTCCTCTTCCTCTTCCTCGAAAAGTACCTCTTCCTCCACCTCTGCTTGCCTGAAATCCGTGAGTGACCTGAAGTGCTTGTTCTTCATTCACATGTCTGCTGATCCTCTGTTCATGCACCAAGAGACTGCTTTGAAGTTCATCTATGGACATAGAGTCCAGGTCATTTGATTCCTCAATGGAACAAACAACGTAATCATATTTTGCAGTCAAAGACCTCAAAATTTTCTCAATGATGATCACATCTTTCATTTGTTCTCCATGTGCTCGCATCTTGTTGGCTATGGTGAGGGTTCTGCCAAAATATGCATTGACTGGTTCTGCAACCTTCATTTGCAGCACCTCAAACTCCTTGCGAAGAGCTTGCAATTGAGCACGCTTGACCCGTGATGTTCCTTGATATTTTTGTTTCAAGGAATCCCAAATGTCTTTTGCTGTTTCTTTCTTCAAGATTGTCTCCAGTATCGACCGATCAATGGCTTGGAACAAGTAGTTCTTAGCCTTGAGGTCTTTCAACTTCTGCTCATCATAAGCCTTTTGTTGAACTTCAGTCAAGTTCGACCCCTCTGCTGCAGCAGTGATCCCATTCTCTATCAAGTTCCAATACTCCTTGGAACGTAAGAAGTTTTCCATTAGCATACTCCAATGGTCATAGTGACCATCAAGCCTTGGTATAGCAGGTTGCACGAAATTGCTCTCGGATGCCATGTCACTGATTCCCTTCCCTGTAAGATTTGAATTGCTTGCCTTTTTGATCACCTCGTGAGGAGGCTCTGATACCAGATGTTGGATAACAGAGAGCTTTTCTAAGTGGATTGATCAATAATATGAAGAATTCGAATAATTTGCTAGGTGATGTTGTGGCTAATAAATAGCCTTACACTGATTGAATGAAGAAAAACAATACAAGGAAATAACTACCCACGACTGCAACATCCTAAGGTCGTGGAGCATGACTAAGAAAATGGAAGAACAGACTTGTTCCTCAGGCAAAGCTGAGGAATGACTCAATTGACAGTAATAAACTTAAAACAATAAAAAACAGTTGACACCCATGATTTCATCACAATTCCATCATAAACTCTAAAGGGAAGCGTTCTTTTTCCCAGCGCGCGCGCGAGAGAGAGAGGGAGGGAGGGAGAGATGGGATGGAGTGTAAAGCTGCTCAACTCTTCAGGCTTTGCTATCCACTTCTACTGTCTTCACTTGCTCGTTCTTCTTTCAATATTTCACTTGTCCACCGCTCAAAACGCCACTACTGATCCATCTGAAGGTACGGTGTCTCTCTCTGATCCCCTGAATTCTGCAGTACAAGTTAAATAATCCTCATGATGGGGCAAATGGTTCCAAATATGAACCATGTATTCTGCTTACATATCCATTTTTCTTGCATCTTCATCCTTTTCTTCTTCTTTTTACTCTTGCAATCTTCGCATATACATGGTGGTTTTCATTCAGGCAAAGTATCCTGTGTAAAATCTGACTGAATCTCTTACTTTTCTCTATCGATTTAAATTATCGATCTAAATTAACCTATTAACTTATTAAAGTTTTTCCATCAAGTATTAGTAGCAGTTGGTGGCTTCATTTTTGTGTTTGGTGAAGAAGGGAAGCATGATAGTTTTAACATTGTAAGGATTTTTTAGCCGTTATTTAAAATAAGATGAAAATGTTATAAATAATTTATTTTATTTCACTTTTTTTAAAAAGATATAAAATATTATACAGTTTATAAACTATACGATGTAAAATATAATTTTTCAAAGTTTAGAGGCAAAGCAGAAAAATAAATAAATTTCAGGAGTAATTTTTTCTTAAAACAAATCAAAATCCATGTAATAATATATCTATAATATGGACATTATTAGAACCTTAAGGATAAAAATTAACCTATAACACTAAAAGAATTGGGTTCCTTATGGTGCTCTACTTTTTATATGAATACCTTCATCTATATTTTAATCATTTTTATAATAATTCCAAGTCATATTTCAATTGATTGGGAGTGCAACTATTTTATTTTTAATAACCTGTCATATATATATTTTTTTATTTTTCAAAATAATAAATCGTTAACCCTTCACTAAAAAAACAAATTGAGTCAGGTGCTCGTAAGCTAGCCATTGGCCCTCGCCCAATGCTACCTATATTTTTTTTTCTAGTTTTGTGGACAGTCATGAGAAAAATTACTATATTAACGTTCTTTTCAACTTTGACATGCTTTTTAAATAATATTCTATATTTTTTAATTGAATCTTTTTTTCTCTCAATTATTATGCATTGGATTTGAAAATAATAATTCTAAGGCATTATTACATTGAACCTTCTAATATTTGTTCCAAATTTTACTTTCCCACTATAGTTTAAAAAATTACACTGATCAAATATATATATATATATATATATATATAATAATTAAAAAATAAAATTACCCATATTATATATATAATACAATAACATTGTCACGTCAATTTTATTTTCAATTTTCATTGATAGTCATTTTCATGCATTCACCCAGCCACTCACCCTTCTTTGTGGCATCTATATTAAGATTTTTATTCTTACCTGTCTGTCTATAAACTAGTTAGGTATGGTCAAAGTTGTTTTTTTAAGCATAAAATAATAAAAATATACGGATAATGCCTAAAAAATGCAAAGGGATAATTTAGTATTGACAGTAAGGATAATCGAAGGAAAAATAATAAAACCTGCAAAATAAAATAGCCAAATAAATATATCAAACCAAAGAAAGTTCATTTTTCATAAATGAAAATGAGATAATTTTTTTTTATAAGCATCTAATCTAACTTCACCTCTTTTACACAAAAGAAATCGTGAGTGGGATGACACCAAAAAAAAAAAAAATGGTCAAAAGCACCTGAAATCTAGGAGTATTTCTCAAGGAACTATTTTATCTAAAAATTTAAATTAATAAATGAGATTCTAGAATATGATTTATATTATTCTTTAACATACTCTTCAAGTGAAAGTTTTTTGGGCTTAAAACTTGCATAGACCTATATTTTTTTATGCTTGTTTTTTATCAAATAGAATAGAGGTGGTGAGATTCAAACTCGTGACTACTAGGTCAACAATACTCTAATAATATATCAAAAAACTATTTCACTTAAAAACTTAAACAGATAGAAATTTATATTAACATCAACAAACGAAGAGACCCGAGAAAAAGGGGGGAAGAATGGAAGAGGGCTGTGAGAGAGATAAAGATGAGCAAAGTCAACAAAGACTATAGAGATAAAGAAAAAGGGGAGGGTGGCTGCAGGACAAGAGAAAATTAGAGGAATAGGATTTCAAGAGAAAAAAATAAGCCACTTATACCTGGTTTGGTTTAGGGTTTAAACTAAACTAGTCTGGTTTAGTTCGGTTTAATCAGTTTCAAACTTTTAAAACCGAAACCGAACAAGATTAAAATTTTTTTGGTTTTTTAATGCGCTGAATTGGTTTTCTTCTTAATTTAATTTTATTTTTCTTAATTTAATTGATTTTTTAGTTTTTTTTGGCAGCCCTAGATAACACTAATTCTAGATGTTGTTTTGTGATGGTGAGACAGTAAGTGCATTGAACTCATTATTTGAACAATGGGACACGCAAGCTGTTGCGGGATTATGGAACCTAAGTGGAGATCCATGCAGTGGATCTGCCATTAACGGCACCAATTTCGAAGACGGTCCCAACAATCCTGCCATCATATGTGACTGTACCTACAATAATAGAACTACATGTCACATTACTCAGTTGTATCTCTCTCTCTCTCTCTCTCTCTCTCTCTCTCTCTCTCTCGTATAAAAAAATAATTCAATTTTTCGCATGAGCCCACATAAATTTTATGTATGTATAACTTTTGAACTATCTTCAGGAGAGTGTATTCTTTGAACAAAAGAGGGGTGATTCCAGAAGTAATTACGGCATTGAAGTATCTTACCTTTCTGTAAGGAAACACCAAAATTATTAAATATTTTTTGAAAGATTCTATGCTTCTAGCTGTAATGGTTGATTGACTTTTGTAGGAAACTTGATCAAAATTACTTCACTGGTCCATTGCCTAGATTTATTGGAAGATTGACTGCACTGAAGAGTTTGTGAGTGAAGTTATTCTTTCCACAACATTTTATTACAACTGACGCACTTCTGTTATGTTAAAAATAAATGAAAATTGCACCTCGACAGCTCAGTGACCTTATTTTGTTTTGTGTCACTAGATCAATCGCGCATAATGCGTTTTCTGGGACCATTCCTAAGGAGCTTGGAAATCTTACGGAGCTAACCTTGCTGTAGGATTGGCTTTTCAATAAAATTTTACTTCGTAAAATAAATTATCCACATATATCCTCATCTTGGTCTTAATTTATGGACAAATTACAAGACGAAGTATTGTATAAGTTTTATAGGCAATCTTACTTGGATGATAATCTTCTAAAAAAAGCCTTATTTGTTGCATGTTCAACAGGTCTATCGGTATAAATAATTTCTCAGGAACACTACCTCCAGAACTGGGTAAACTTGTGAAACTTGAGGAACTGTAAGTTGTAGCAGATGTTCCTGTAATATAACCAAAGACCTCCTTTATGTGAGGATTTGTACCCTATGCAGTTGAATTCAAGATTTTGATATCTTTGTTTGTTTTGCAGTTATGTTAATAGTTGTGGATTGGGTGGTGAAATTCCCTCAACATTTGCTAACCTTCAAAGAATGAGAACGCTGTAAGCAAATCACATTCTATAAGTTTATAGCAGTTTGTTCCACTTCAAATCCAAGGTTACTGTACCCCAGCCTGGCTCACCTTCACTTGGCTTGTATATGTTTAGTTGGGCTTCAGATGCTGCTTTCACAGGCAACATACCTGACTTTATTGGCAATTGGACGGGGCTGACATCATTGTAAGCCATAAAGTTTTCTGATATTTGCATTTGTTAGACACAGCAGTAGTATGTTTACAGCTACAGGGAAGAGCGATTTGTTTGATTGGTTTATGTTATGTTCCTGCAGGAGATTTCAAGGGAATTCTTTTGAAGGTCCTATACCATCCAGTTTTTCCAGCTTGACCTCATTGAATACTCTGTGAGTGTTTTTTCTTGATAACTATGTCTTTCATATGTTTGTGTACGTGCAAAAGAGAATTAATTTCGGTAATGTGTAAATGCACATAACTGTATAGGCGAATCAGCGATTTAAGCAATGTGAGCTCTACTCTTGATTTTATCAAAAACTTGAAGAACTTGACCGACTTGTAAGTAGCTCGTTGGTCCATCCATTCTTTTTATATGCATCTAAATTCGCACTAATTGCTCGTTTATCTTCTCCGAAGGACTCTGAGGAATGCATTGATTAGTGGGAGTATTCCATCTTATATTGGAGAGTTCCAATCTCTATATATACTGTACGTTCTTGAGACATTTAACTTAGAAGGCCAAAGCCATCCTTGAAATCTCCTCACACCTATGCATTTCTTTTGTTATTTGTTTCATCATTTTTTCAGGGATTTAAGTTTCAACAATTTAACAGGCCAAGTTCCAAGTGCTTTATTCAATATGAGTTCTCTTGAATACCTGTAAATATCACCAAAACTTTAGAAGTGCTTTGATCATTTTTCATTTCTAACATTCTTGCTGAAACTCTTCACTTTGTTACTTTCTCTTACTATTCTCTTCCCATACTATTGCAATGGCCAGGTTTCTAGGAAATAATAGTCTAATCGGAACCCTTCCTGACCAAAAGAGCGATACACTTCAGACAATGTAAGTCCCTCGTACCAAAGAATATTATACGTTGAATCTGCTGGCATTGCCCAAGTAGAGATTACATAACAACTTCTAAAGCAATGTTAGATCATATCGTGACACCATTATTTTATCGGACTGTATCCTGAAACCTTTTCGATCTTTGTTTCCTTCTTTTTTGTATCTGGATAAAGTCAATCTAATTTCATCCCATTTCATTTGTTATCATGTGCCTACTAACCCCCGCTGATATAATTTTGTTTGCAGAGATTTATCTTACAATTATCTGTCAAGGACTTTTCCTTCATGGGTATCCTCAAATTTAAATTTGTACGTGTCCCAAACCATGACGCTTTCTTCACGCATCTTTCTTTTCTGAGTTCAGCACTACGTTTTGAACACCAAAAAAAATGAACTCCTCTTAGAAATCAATATCGTGTTATTCTGTCATCATAAATCTTTACTGAGATTTGCAGCACATATTTGGCAGTAACCTTTGTGAAACTATGCAGGAATTTCGTGGTCAACAGCTTCACTTTTGACAGCTCAAATATAAGGTGAGGTGATATGTTTTTTCAAAGCACTTATACTTCATAGTGTGCACATCAAGCAAAACTGGTGCAATATTGATCCTATATTTGGAACCAGTCTTTTCCTTCCTTCTTAGTTTCCAATTTTGACAAGCAATAAATGCTTTCCTATGTAGTGTTCTGCCAGGATTGAACTGTCTACAGAGAGATTTTCCATGCAGTCGGAAGATTCCACGTTGTAAGCTTCTTCATTCAGAAATTTAGTCCCTACTAGAACTTTTCATTGTCAGATGCAATTTGAAATACGCCTTCCTAGACTCTGCCAGTAATCATCTTAGTTTTATCTAGCATGTCTATACTAACTTCCAGGAATTAATTGCATCTAAAGGTGACAATAGCTTCATGCCTTCATCAATTTGGAAGAGAATAATTGATTTTAGTTCTTATCTTGTCATCTGTTGTAGTTGCAAATTTCTCAATCAAGTGTGGTGGTCCAATGATGAGTACTGCCGACGGCACAGTTTATGAAGCTGAATATTCATCTATCAGTGCAGCATCATTCAGTGTAGCTAGCACTGAGAAATGGGCAGTGAGCGATGTAGGCTTGTTTGCTGATAGGAGGAATCTTAGGTATTTTGAAAATACCCTGAAACAAGTCAGCGGCACCAACACCCCAGAGCTCTATCAGACTTCAAGGATATCACCTAGTTCACTTAGGTATTATGGCCTAGGTCTCCAGAATGGGCCTTACACTATAAAACTGTTTTTCGCAGAAACTAGATTTGCAGCTCGAAGCTCACAAACCTGGGAGAGTTTGGGACAACGTGTTTTTGATATCTATATTCAGGTAAAAAAGGTTTCAAGCCAAATGCATGTTTTACAAATTTCTATAATTAAAATTCCGTTTTCTGCTTTCAAATATGTTTCTTAGGGATACTGCCAATTGAAGGACTTTGACATATCAAAGGAGGCAGGTGGGGTCGACAGAGGAATTACAAAGACTTTTAACGTTAACGTGTCAGAAAATCATCTTGAAATTCACCTATTTTGGGCTGGTAAGGGGACGTGCTGTAACCCTATGCAAGGCTACTATGGACCAATCATTTCAGCCCTCAATGTTGTTGCAGGTAACATGTCTGGACTTGCTAATCAAATTTAGTATGTTCAGGTTGTGCTTCTCTGGTTCTCACTGCTATTGCTAACTGAATTTCCTGCACAGATTTCACACCAAATGTTAGTGGGATACCATCCAGTACTCGGAAAGAGAAGAGCATGACAAGGGTGATTGTTGGGGTTTCCATTTCTATTGGAGTCGTGAGCTTGATCCTGATATTTGCAGTTCTATACATCAGGATGAAAAAAGACAGCGAAGATGAGGAGGGTAATTTCACTAATAATCAGACAACTTGTACTTATTATAGCCTATCCATTCCAAACATCATCAATTCTGGAATAGGTGAAGTGTGATGATTCCAATAGTGAGTAGAAACTCTCCTCAAGCCTTCAACTCTCTCATATGAGTGAAGATGTACTTGATCCTGACACATAACCAAGGACCATCAAATTTTCCTTAAACAAAAAATGATTTTATTCCTTGAATCTGAGATGTAATTTCTTTGGAGGAGATCAACTCAGCTACCACCATTTCCTGTATAAAACTTTAGATATTAAGTTCATATGATCTGTACAAATTATGTTAGATAAAGAAAGGTATCCTAAACTAATGACTTCATTTTTTCTTGCTTAAATCTGCAGTGTTGCTTGGGGTGGACCCTAGACCAAACACTTTTAGTTACTCCCAGTTGAGGACTGCCACTGAAGACTTCAGCCCTTCAAATAAGCTAGGGGAAGGGGGATATGGACCTGTGTACAAGGTAAGAAACGCAAGACAATTACTCTACATTTTATAAACAACATAAGCTAGAGGTTCAAGATTTTTCTGTTTACCTAGGACCAAGTATGCTTTCTGATGGGAGCAAATCAAATTATGCTTTACATCACTAAATTCTGGCACTTTTTAGGGTATGCTTTCTGATGGGAGGGAAGTTGCTGTAAAGAAGCTTTCAGTAGCTTCTAACCAGGGGACAAATCAATTTGTGATGGAAATCGCAATCATATCAGCAGTTCAACATCGCAATCTTGTGAAATTGTATGGATGCTGCATTGAAAGATATAGACGCCTCCTCGTTTATGAATACCTCGAAAACAAAAGCCTTGATAAGATGCTCTTCGGTATGAAGATGCCCGAAACGCTTGCATATTCCCTTATTAAGTAGCATAGAAACTATATTCTCTACACACATCTAGGGAATTGAAATAGACAAGATTTACTTTTGGTTGATGAAGTATGTGAGTAGAAAGGGCTTGCATCTTGGCTGGCCAAATCACCGTACTTTAATAAGATACATGTTCAGTTTTCATACTTCATTTTCGTAATGGAATGGATTATACGTTAAGCTTGCATCTCCTAGTTATGCAGGAAAACATGGCATACATCTTGATTGGCCAACCCGCCTCAATATATGCCTGGGTACTGCAAGAGGGTTAGCTTACCTCCAAGAGGAGTCGAGGCCAAGGATTGTACATAGAGATGTCAAGGCAAGTAACATTTTGCTTGATGCAAACCTCTTCCCCAAAATCTCAGATTTTGGATTGGCAATACTCTATGATGACAAGAAAACCCATATCAGCACTCGAGTTGCAGGAACCATGTAAGACCTCCTTCAACCATGTCCTTAAATCATTCTTAATTTGTTGATTATGAACCAAGTTATAGTCATTTAAAACCGAAGCGCAGCGTTCAGAAGCCATATGTAAAATCAAAGGAGATTATTTTTGCAATAAACCTTCCAACCAAGAAAATAATTTTCCTGCAGTGGCTATTTGGCACCGGAGTATGCATTGCGTGGACATCTGACAGAGAAGGCTGATGTTTTTGGTTTTGGTGTGGTTGCTTTGGAGATCTTGAGTGGGAGAGCAAATTCTGATTCTAGCTTGGATGACGAAAGGGTCTATCTTCTCGAATGGGTAAAAAGAAGACTTTTTTTTAGTTGCCATGTACCCTTGTTAACGAAACCATTCCTTCTCAAAGTGAATTGTTGGTTTAATTTTTCCAGGCGTGGAACTTGCATGAAAGTGGGCAAAGTTTACAACTGATTGATCCAAGTGTGATAGAATTCGATGAAAATGAAGCTCTTCGAGTTGTAGGAGTAGCTCTCTTGTGTACTCAAGCTTCACCAGCGATGAGGCCAACAATGTCAAGAGTAGTAGCCATGCTTACTGGAGATATTGAAGTGAGTGCTGTTACATCTAAGCCAGGCTACTTGACTGATTGGGATTTTAAGGATATAACTAGCACCTTTTCAACCGAAAATACTCAAGCATCCAGTATATCCGAGGCTAGAAAGAGCAAGAACAAAAGCCAGAATCACAATCCAAATGATCTTGCTAGTCCATGAGGTGATCAAATGCACTCTGCACTAAATATCACTGAGCCAAGGCTCAGTGACCTCATTGGGGATGGAAGGTGAAAGGCTAGTTAATGCTACAATATCCAACCATATAGAGTGGCGTCTATTTCTAGCCAGTTGTGTGATTATTCTAGACATGAAAGCTTTATTCTTAAAACATTTGTACAAAAATCATAAAAGGATTCTTTGGCGCGATACAGGTAAAAAACAAAATGTCAAAATATATAGCCGTTTATTTCCTATTATGTAGACTGTGTAAGGTAGGCAGATAAATCAACTTTTATTTAGCTAATTTAGTCTTAGTATTTGTCTATAAATTCATACTCAATTGTAAGAGGAAGAGGAGAAATATACAAAAATTAATCCCATTTCGAATTCTTATATGGTATCAGAGCGAATCTTGAATTTTTTGAATCGTATTTGTTTATCCTTAGAATTTTGTTCTTGAACCATATTTGTTCATCTCTATAGTGCTTGTTCATAAAAAAAACTATTGTTCATTCCCAGAATTTGATTGCTACAGTACCTGTTTCTTAAAAAAAAAACCCAAATTTTCCTAGGAAAATAAAACCCAAATTTTCCCAGAAAAGAAAAAAAAACAGCAAAAACAAATAACCCAGATTTTTCCCATTCATCTGAGGCGAGTCTGTTCATCGTGTTTCTTCGTCATCTCCGACAACAAACCCATCAAGCTCCGGGAACAGACCCAACATATGAGTCCATTTTTTTTTCTCTCATATTTCTCCTTGAACAATTTTTTTTCTTTTCTTTTTCTCTCTTGGAAACCTAGCACCCACAAAAATCCACAGTTAACCCAGCACCTAAAAAACCATACCAAACAACCCCAGGTAACCCACATAAATTCATAACACCCAACGAACATGCCTACATCTACTCCAGCAACACAAATCGTAGGGGTCCCTCCCATGTTCCTTGACAATGCAGCGATGGTGGCTGAGAACCATCGTTCGATGGGGAGCCACCAGAGTGACAGTGGCCATGGGAATGCAAGAAATAAATTTGAGAGACAGATGGGTCAGGAAAATGAAAAAAATAAAGGTGAGAAGCAGGTGTTTAATTCGGTTTATAAATCGGGTGGGCTGGTGTGTTTTTATTGTGGTGAAGTGGGTCATTCAAAACAAAAATATTATGAAATTATTGATTACCCTGATTGGTGGGATTTTACAAAAAAAAAATCCTGAAAAATATAGGAAAAGATATGATACACTTTACGAAAATTGAACAGGTGCAACCTACGATGAATGTTGTTCATCTAGACACCATTGGTAAAACTTCTACGAACTCTGTTATTACTACAAATAGTACTTGGATTATTGATACAGGTGCATCTGATCATATGACCCGAGAGTCCGGTAATTTAAAGTTCTTAAAACCCTCCTCTCAATCAGTTATTTTCATAGCTAATGGTGGTATCTTTCCTATTACAGGGGAAGAGTCTATAACCTTGACTCATTCTCTAACTCTATATACTATTCTCATTGTTCCATCTCTTGAATACAATCTCTTGTCGGTTGTCATCACCCAATTTTTGGGTGACTCCCCAAAATATATAAAAAAAATAACAAAAATAAAATAAAAGGGCCAGCGAGGGTAAAAAATCAATGTGGAATTTTTGTTTGTTTTCAAGTGTCTAATCGTATCTCTTTTGTCCCCAAAAATAGAGGAAATACAGATTTAAGGAAAAAATAATTTATCATTTGATAAATCTGTGTAAAAATTAAGTAGTGCGATATAATTTTATGGGTTGATTTGATTTTATCGTCGACCAATTTAAAAGTGCAATTATGTTTCGGAATTAATTAAGAGCTCAATTGAAGGATTTAATTAAGCGCAAGGGTTTAATTATACTTTAAATGGATCAAATTAATTTTGTTAAAGGCTTAATCAATGAAAAATCAAATTTTTGAGTTTAATTTGGGTTCAATTGAGAAGTTTTGAATTTTCGAAGATCGAATTGCATTTTTCCAATCCAATTGGGTGAAATTAGGGATCGAATTGCACAAATCCGAAACTAAGGACCAAAGTGAAAAGTGTGGGCAAATTTCTCTCTATAAATAGAGATGAAATTGCCTACAAAAAAAAGGGGGAAGAGGGAAGACCCAAAAAAAAAAAACCCTAATTCTCTCTTTTTGGGGCTGCAGCCGCCAGCCCCTTAGAGGCAGCTGCGGCTCCCTATTTTTCCATTTCTCTTCTTCCTTTCTCCGGTCGATCAGCCCTTCCCCCCGCTGGCAAGCTTCCTTCCATCTTCCCTTTGCTTCTTTGTCGTCCAGTCCTTCATCGGCTAGTCCAGCTCCTTCACTTCCGGCTGCCCTCCCTTCTCCCTCACCACTCTCATTTCCTCTCCTCCTCGCCGGCCAACTGACAGATCTACCTCGCTATCAGCTCTCTCTCTCTGGCAGCCATTCTTTTTTTGTTGTCAGCACGCCAACCCCGGCCGTCAGTGGCCAGCACCTCTGCGCCGACGGCCTCTTGTTTTTTTTCCCCGTTCGACAGTCCTCCACAGAGCTGCTCCCTCTGGCCAGCCTTCCTTCGGCCACCCAACAGTCATCCACGGTGGCCATCTCTCTCGGCCTGACTCTTTTCCCCGTTGGTGGCTAGCTTCTCTGCACCGACGGGCTCTTTATCTTCCTTCCAGCCACCATTTGAAGAAGATAAAAAAAGAAGCCGAGAGCTGAAAAAGAAAAAGGAGAAACCGAAACATTGATGCTTTGTGTGCTTGCTTGTGTTTGTGTGTTGTGTCTGTTTTGCAGGTCACCGGCGCCGTTACCGGCGAGAGAAGGAAGGGGAGAGGCTGATCTGCACTCCCCTTCCTAGGATCTTCATCGGCGGCGGCGCGTGGAACCACGCGCCCCTAGTGGTGGAGGCGCGTGGTTCCACGTGCCACCACTGCCATACGGGCCCCACTGCCAGCACTGTTATGAAGGATGTTTATTTTGTAATTTTCAGATGTTTATGTGTTTATTTTAAATTGTTATTATTTTTATTTCTTGTAATTGTAAAATGTACCAAAAAAAATATAATGAAAAAGAGAATGGGTGTGTGAGTTGCATAAAAAAAACACAATAAAAAGAACATAAAAATGGCATTTCAAAAAAAAAACAACAACAAAGAAATAAAAAAAACAAAAAATGTGTTTCCGTGCATACGGCCGGATCCCAAATTTTTCCCACTGTTTTTCGTCAAAAAAATATGTTGCATTTCTTTCCATGTTTTAAAAGAGAAAATTGGATATCGTAACCAGTTTACGATTATTCGTTGGCATTCGGTCAAAATATCAAAAATAATTTAACAACTATTTTGTTTTATCTATCGCGATGTAAAATTACACGTTAAATTACACTCGTAGATAGTTAAAATCGTGTTTTCAAAATGCATTGTGGAATTTATTTGGTGGTTAGTTTTTCAACCCGTAATGAGGTAGATATGTTTTTTTTCGGAGAGAAATCTACGTCAAATCTTTAGGAAAGGACCAGTAAAAATGACTTAGGAAAGGACGCAAACAACAATGCAGCTTAACTTAGGTAAGGTGCACTGGGGTTGATGCGTCTTCCCCATGCACAACAAGTCTCCTTACCCAGGACTCTTGCAGACCAATAGGTTCCTAGTGACCGTAATACTAGGTGGCGACTCCCAATATTTATAGTCATAATTTTTACAGCTATAAAACAAACCTCTAATTTTCACCCCGCGTCGTTGTCTCCCCCCAAACCCGCGGGGGACGGCGGGGCGCGAAGCGCGAAAAATCATTGTCGCGACATGTGGCGACTCCACTGGGGACATCGCTGGACTGAGCTTTGTTTGTTTGCTTGTTTATTGCTCTAGTTGTTTTAACACATGTGTACTGCTCTAATTTGTATTCTACTGCATCGCATGTATTTTTACTGTTTTGGCATGCATTTTAATTTCAAGTCATGCATATTTTTGGGTTTAAATTATTGTCATCATGCATTTTAATTTCCTGAATAAACCCAATTTCTAAGTTAGGTGGGGATTATCAGTCTGCCTCATGACTCTCAGTCGGGGTTCAGATTCGTGAAACGTCCAACTATGACCTGTGTGTTTATTTGATAATGGCGGTCACATAGTGCCCCAACCATTTCTTGTAAACCCCCATACCACCTTCACGTGAGGTGATCACTGGGCAGTTCATAAACCCTTTGAGACCAAATAGAAAACTTACCCTCATGTAATGACCTAGAACTTGTCTTTTGGTACAAATCCTCTGATAATTCACATGTCATGTATATACATACATTTACATCCACCTGCATAATCATCCATCATATCATGTTATTGGCAACCAGAAATAGGTCCCCAAAGAGCTGTTCCTCACACTCAACTTGGCCAAAGAAATATGAGGAATGTGCTTATCGCAATGTTCACTCTAAGAAAAGCTTAATGCCTGGAAACCAGTGTAGCTTGCCTTGTCGGCTTACTCGAGCATGCACTAAAATGACCTCTTCAAAAATTGTACTGGTGGTGGAAAATGAAGTTTGCTTCCATTATTACTGATTATTTTGGTCATGTCTGCACATTATGTTCTCATTTTGACTAGTCATCAACTTTGCCTGTATTGTTCCCACATCAAGTGTTAAACAAATGTTGTCCAGTAATATCATGTATTTTCTTCTGATTTTGACGTGTTATCTTTTGTTTGAATAACACAAGCACGTCTTATACCTCTTCCATCCAAATTATACATGATCTCATAATTTCATCAAGGTTTTTGGCAAATCAAAGTCTAATACGCAAACAAATATCAATTTGTTGTTTGTTTAACAAATGTGTTATGGGAATTCAATGGATTTCATTGAAGGGTGATCTCATATCCCAAAAATACCACATAATAAGCTAATCTTGTAGCTGAGCAAATAACCCAAAAAACAAATCAAAAAACTATTTCGCATAGAAAAGCAAAGCTTATCGGTTTAGATTGCATGTTTTGAAATGAGGAGAGGTCATCTTTGATATACCTTCACAAAGTCTTAAGTATCCATTGCAGTCCCCATTTGCGCCGTATAATTATTTTTCTGATAATTAACCCCGGCTAGGATCACACCCTACACTGGGGGGCAAGTGTGAAGAGAGAAGAACTCTTAATTACAAAATGGTCCTTAATGATAAAAGATGCCCAAAGAAAGCTGGGGGGCATAAACATAAAAAGGTTTTTAGTACACTAGCAAATCAATTCAATATTTTAGTAGTACTAAAGATCCAACATAAAAAAACCCAAAAAAATCTAGGGGGCGGCATATCACAATAAAAGCCCAAACAAAGTACTCGGGGGCATGTCAAGTCAACATAATGGCACTGCTAAAAGCCCATTCTCAAAAGCCCAAACAAATACCGGGGGCATGTCAAGAGATACCCAAATAACATTGTGGGCTATAAACATAAAAGGAGTTTTAGTACATTACGACGAAACAAGTCAATATGATAGTACTAAAAACCCATGATAGAATGCCCAAACAAAATACTAAGGGGCATTTCTAGGTAAAAGCCCAAACAAATATTGGGGGGCATGTCATGAAAATCAATCATGAGGACTGAAAGAGTTCTAAGAGTGAGTACTAAGTGATTCTTAGTCTAGAAAACCCTCAAACACCTTTTGAGCCTGCAAATATCTTTTCTTCATAGCCAGCAACCTGAGCCTACATTACAAGCCTCATAAAGCCCTTTCTGATCAAATACATGTAATCTGAATTGATAGGCAATGCTTTTCCATTTGAAATGATTCTTACGAATGCTTCACTAAACCTGATCGAAGCCTTTTTGAAATACAAGACATGCAAACAAGCATCATTTCACGTTCTTGTTAAAATCAACATAAAACTTGACAATGAGATCATTTGAATTCTTTCGAGAACAAGTTTGTTTAAACAAACATCAAAATGGTTTTTATGCTTGGAATGACTATGAAATTCCAAAAATCTTACATGAAAACAATTTTTCCAAATAACCATCTCTTTCCTACAAACATTTGAAGCCCAAAGCACTAGTGTGGCATGACTTGAATGGGGCAATCAAAATGGTTTTTTCATTTGGAATGACTTTGAAATTCCAAAAATCCCACATGAAAACACAATCTTTGCAAATAACCAACCTTTTTCATACAAACACTACACTTGAAACCCGAAACATTTGTGGGGCATGACCAGACTACGGGGCAATCTACAAATGCAATTGAAGCTGGCTCGATCATTCCTTTTCAAGAATCTAGATCAAACTCAGGAGGGCATGCTGATATGGAAAATCTATCATCTCCAGTGGTCAAAATCTTAAGTTGCAGCTCGAGTAAGCAGAAGCGAGAAGCCGTCAAAGTCAGAGATCCAACCCAGGAAAAGAAGGTCAGGGGACCTATATCTCTCAGGTAAGTACACATGCATCATCATGCATTGCATCCCCATTAAGAATCTAGAAAATGTGTTGGAGGGATTGTACTTTACGAACCTCCATTCATCATTTTGTGCAGGCTCTCAAGCTCTCACCTTTTCCATTGCCTTGTATACACTTTCCAGCTTTACCTCTTTCCTGATTTTAGATTTCAACATGCATTGCATCCCCATTGAGAATTTTGGGAAATTTTTTGGAAGGATCGTAATTTACGAACTTTCATTCATCATTTTTGTGCACGCTTTCAAGCTCTCACCTTTTCCATATCCTTGAGCATGCTTTTCAGCTTTATCTCCTTCTTGATTTTGGGTGTCATCATTTCATCCCCGTTGAGAATCTAAAAAAATATTTTGGAGGGACCATAATTTACGAACCTTCATTCATCATTTTTGTGTACGCCTTGAGGTTCTTACCTCTTTAACGCGCTTTTTAGCCTCATCTTCTTTCCTGAATTTGGTTGTCATCACGCATGGCATCTCCTCACTAATAATTTAGAAAATGTTTTAGAGGAATTTTAATTTACAAACCTCCACTCATTTTTTTTATGCGTCTTTGAGCCCTTACCACTTTCTCATCTTTGATTGCGCTTGCGAGCCTTTCAACAAACACAGATAGAACATTATTCAACCCTATTTTCTTCCTTATTTGAGTGTGCTTTCAGTCATCAACCACCTCAGATAGCGCGCTTTTGAGTATTGTCCTTTCATCTTCGAGTGTGTTTTCCAACCCTCGCCATCAACAAAAATAGTGGGCTTTCTAGCCCTATTCTTCCTTCACATTCGAGCGCGTTTTCCAACCCTCTCCACCAATTAAAATAGTGTGCTTTCCAACCCTATTTTTCTATTCATCTTCGAGTGAGTTTTCCAACTCTCAATCACCAACAAAAATAGAGTGCTTTCTAGCTCTATTTTCCCTTCATCTTCAAGTGTGTTTTCCACCTCTTAGCCATTCCTTTCCTATCCTGAGTGAGTTTTCCAACCCTCACTCATCAATTAGGATAATGCGCTTCTCAGCCATTCATTTCCTCTCCTGAGCGAGTTTTCCAAACCTCAGCCATCAATTAGGATAGTGCGCTTCTTAGCCATTCCTTTCCTATCCCGAGTGAGTTTTCCAACCCTCAGTCATCCATTAGGATAGTGGGCTTCTCAGCCATTCCTTTCCTCTCCTGAGCGAGTTTTCCAACCCTCAATCATCCATTAGGATAGTGCGCTTCTCAGCCATTCCTTTCCTCTCCTGAGCAAGTTTTCCAACCCTCAGCCATTAATTAGGATAGTGCGCTTCTTAGTCATTCCTTTCCTATCCTGAGTGAGTTTTCCAACCCTCAGTCATCCATTAGGATAGTGCGCTTCTCAGCCATCCCTTTCCTCCCCTGAGCGATTTTTCCAACCCTTGACCATCAATTAGAATAGTGCGCTTCTTAGCCATTCCTTTCCTCTCTTGAGCGAGTTTTCCAATCCTTAACCATCAATTTGGATACTGCACTTTTTAGCCATTCCTTTCCTCTCTTGAGCGAGTTTTCCAACTCTCAATCATCAATTAGGATAGTGCGCTTCTCAGCCATCCCTTTCCTCTCCTGAGCGAGTTTTCCAACTCTCAGCTATCGATTAGGATAGTGCGCTTCTCAGCATCTCTTCTCTCCTGAGCGAGTTTTCCAACCCTCAGCCATCGATTAGGATAGTGCGCTTCTCAGCCATCCCTTTCCTCTCCTGAGCGAGTTTTCCAACCTATGACCATCGATTAGGATAGTGCGCTTCTCAGCCATTTCTTTCCTCTCCTGAGCGAGTTTTCCAACCCTTGACCATCGATTAGGATAGTGCGCTTCTCGGCCATCCCTTTCCTCTCCTGAGCGATTTTTCCAACCCTTGACCATCAATTAGAATAGTGCGCTTCTTAGCCATTCCTTTCCTCTCTTGAGCGAGTTTTCCAATCCTTAACCATCAATTTGGATACTGCACTTTTTAGCCATTCCTTTCCTCTCTTGAGCGAGTTTTCCAACTCTCAATCATCAATTAGGATAGTGCGCTTCTCAGTCATCCCTTTCCTCTCCTGAGCGAGTTTTCCAACTCTCAGCTATCGATTAGGATAGTGCGCTTCTCAGCCATCTCTTCTCTCCTGAGCGAGTTTTCCAACCCTCAGCCATCGATCAGGATAGTGCGCTTCTCAGCCATCCCTTTCCTCTCCTGAGCGAGTTTTCCAACCTATGACCATCGATTAGGATAGTGCGCTTCTCAGCCATCGCTTTCCTCTCCTGAGCGAGTTTTCCAACCCTTGACCATCGATTAGGATAGTGCGCTTCTCAGCCATCCCTTTCCTCTCCTGAGCGATTTTTCCAACCCTTGACCATCAATTAGAATAGTGTGCTTCTTAGCCATTCCTTTCCTCTCTTGAGCGAGTTTTCCAATCCTTAACCATCAATTTGGATACTGCACTTTTTAGCCATTCCTTTCCTCTCTTGAGCGAGTTTTCCAACTCTCATTCATCAATTAGGATAGTGCGCTTCTCAGCCATTCCTTTCCTCTATTGAGTGAGTTTTCCAATCCTCAACCATCAAATTGGATAATGCGCTTCTTAGCCATTCCTTTCCTCTCTTGAGCGAGTTTTTCAACCCTCAATCATCAATTAGGATAGTGTGCTTCTTAGCCATTCCTTTCCTTTCTTGAGCGAGTTTTCCAACCCTCAACCATCAATTAAGACCGTGCGCTTCTTAGCCATTCCTTTCATCTCATTTGAGTGCGTTCTCCAACACTCAACCATCATGTAAGATCATGCGCTTCTTAGTCATTCCTTTCCTCTTATTTGAGAGAGTTTCCAAGCCCTTAACCATAAGCTAAAATAGTGAGTTTTCCAACCCTATTTTTCTTCCTCTTTGAGTGCGTTTTCCAACCCTCAATCATCAGTTAAAATAATGTGCTTTCTCACCCTATTTTTCCTCATCTACGAGTACATTTTCAAACACTTGACCATCAATTCTTATAGCGCGTTTTCTAGCTCTGTTTTCCTCACATCCGAGTGCGTTTTCCGACCCTCGACCATCAATCCAGATAGTATGCTTTCAAGCCTTATTTTCCCCCTCGAGTGCGTTTTCCAACCCTCAATCATCAACTCAATTAGTGCGTCTTCTAGCCTTAATTTCTCTCCTTTTTTAGTGCGTTTTCTAACCCTCAACCATATACCTTAGATAGTGATGCTTTGTAGCCCTATCTTCCATTCCATGAAATCTTTACCATTCTCACTTGGAAAGGTCTCCCATCATAATAGGACTATTCTTGTGCCTTCACCATCTTCATCATTCTTATTTGGGTAGGTTGCCCGTTACAATGACCATCTTTGTGTTTTACCATCTTCATGTTGCCCATTACAACAAGACCATCCATGTTTTTCTTACCACTTTCATTATCTTCACTTGGGTAGGTCACTCATTACAATGAGATCATTTTCCTGTGTCTTTCACAAACGTCATTTCCCATCCATTAAGTATCCTCTTTAGGCCTCATTTATTAGGTAGGCGTTTTCTAGCCATATCTTACCTTTCCCTTCTGAGTGTGTTTTATAGCCCTTATTCTCATTTCTGGATAAATCGACCATTTCTTGGTTTGATAAATCCATTTTCTTTTTCTTTACAAGGCTTACTACCTAAAGTCTTTTATAAGACTTTAGTCGTAAGCCTTGTAAAGAGGGGGGCAACTGTCATCACCCAGTTTTTGGGTGACTCCCCAAAATATTTCAAAAAAATAACAAAAATAAAATAAAAAGGGCCAGCGAGGGTAGAAAAATCAATGTGGAATTTTCGTTTGTTTTCAAGTGTCTAATCGTATCTCTTTTGTCCCCAAAAATAGAGGAAATACAAATTTAAGGAAAAAATAATTTATCATTTGATAAATCTGTGTAAAAATTAAGTCGTGCGACATAATTTTATGGGTTGATTTGATTTTATCGTCGACCAATTTAAAAGTGCAATTATGTTTCGGAATTAATTAAGAGCTCAATTGAAGGATTTAATTAAGCGCAAGGGTTTAATTATACTTTAAATTGGTCAAATTAATTTTGTTAAAGGCTTAATCAATGAAAAATCAAATTTTTGAGTTTAATTTGGGTTCAATTGAGAAGTTTTGAATTTTCGGAGATCGAATTGCATTTTTCCAATCCAATTGCGTAAAATTAGGGATCGAATTGCACAAATCCGAAACTAAGGACCAAAGTGAAAAGTGTGGGCAAATTTCTCTCTATAAATAGAGATGAAATTGCCTACAAAAAAAAGGGGGAAGAGGGAAGAAAAAAAAAACCCTAATTCTCTCTTTTTGGGGCTGCAGCCGCCACCCCCTATTTTTCCACTTCTCTTCTTCCTTTCTCCGGCCGATCAGCCCTTCCCCTCGCCGGCAAGCTTCCTTCCATCTTCCCTTTGCTTCTTTGTTGTCCAGCCCTTCATCGGCCAGTCCAGCTCCATCACTTCCGGCTGACCTCCCTTCTCCCTCACCACTCTCATTTCCTCTCCTCCTCGCCGGCCAACTGACAGATCTACCTCGCTATCAGCTCTCTCTCTCTGGCAGCCATTCTTTTTTTGTTGTCAGCACGCCAACCCCGGCCGTCAGTGGCCAGCACCCCTGCGCCGACGGCCTCTTGTTTTTTTTCCCCGTTCGACAGTCCTCCACAGAGCTGCTCCCTCTGGCCAGCCTTCCTTCGGCCACCCAACAGTCATCCACGGTGGCCATCTCTCTCGGCCTGACTCTTTTCCCCGTTGGTGGCTAGCTTCTCTGCACCGACGGGCTCTTTATCTTCCTTCCAGCCACCATTTGAAGAAGATAAAAAAAGAAGCCGAGAGCTGAAAAAGAAAAAGGAGAAACCGAAACATTGATGCTTTGTGTGCTTGCTTGTGTTTGTGTGTTGTGTCTGTTTTGCAGGTCACCGGCGCCGTTACCGGCGAGAGAAGGAAGGGGAGAGGCTGATCCGCACTCCCCTTCCTAGGATCTTCATCGGCGGCGGCGCGTGGAACCACGCGCCCCTAGTGGTGGAGGCGTGTGGTTCCACGTGCCACCACTGCCATACGGGCCCTGCTGCCAGCACTGTTATGAAGGATGTTTATTTTGTAATTTTCAGATGTTTATGTGTTTATTTTAAATTGTTATTATTTTTATTTCTTGTAATTGTAAAATGTACCAAAAAAAATATAATGAAAAAGAGAATGGGTGTGTGAGTTGCATAAAAAAAAACACAATAAAAAGAACATAAAAATGGCATTTCAAAAAAAAAAAAACAACAAAAAATGTGTTTCCGTGCATACGGCCGGATCCCAAATTTTTCCCACTGTTTTTCGTCAAAAAAATATGTTGCATTTCTTTCCATGTTTTAAAAGAGAAAATTGGATATCGTAACCAGTTTACGATTATTCGTTGGCATTCGGTCAAAATATCAAAAATAATTTAACAACTATTTTGTTTTATCTATCGCGATGTAAAATTACACGTTAAATTACACTCGTAGATAGTTAAAATTGTGTTTTCAAAATGCATTGCGGAATTTATTTGGTGGTTAGTTTTTCAACCCGTAATGAGGTAGATATGTTTTTTCGGAGAGAAATCTACGTCAAATCTTTAGGAAAGGACCAGTAAAAATGACTTAGGAAAGGAAGCAAACAACAATGCAGCTTAACTTGGTAAGGTGAACAGGGGGTGATGCGTCTTCCCCATGCACAACAAGTCTCCTTACCCAAGACTCTCGCAGACCAATAGTTCCTAGTGACCGTAATACTAGGTGGCAACTCCCAATATTTATAGTCGTAATTTTTACAGCTATAAAACAAACCTCTAATTTTCACCGCGCGTCATTGTCTCCCCCCAAACCCGCGGGGGACGACGGGGCGCGAAACGCGAAAAATCATCGTCGCGACATCGGTCAGCCAAATTACATTTACTCTTGCATGCACTGTCACTTTTGGCCATTCTTTTATGTTTTTCAAGACATTCTAACTCGAAAGATTCTTGGTTATGGTGTTAGATGAGGAAATCTATATTACCTAGAGTTAATAGAAAACGAGGGATCAAAACTAAGTCAAGCACATAGACAAAAAAATCAAGACCAAAAACAGGCTCTTGTATGGTTGTGGCATTGAAGATTAGAACATCTCTCTTTTGGGTACTTAAGAAGCTTCAACCACAGTTATTTTCAGGTTTAAGCAATTTGGATTTTCATTGTGAAATTGGTGAACTAGCCAAAAGTCACCGTATCCCCTATCTACCAAGTCTGCATAAAAGTTTAGAACCTTTTCCAGTCATCCACTCGAATGTTTGGGACCCTGCAAAAATTTCGTCATTTTCTAATGCTTGTTATTTTATTACATTTATTGATGAATATACTTGCATGATCTAAATATCTCTTCTCCGAAATAAAAGTGATATAGGTACAACTTTTCAAAAATTTCATAAGATGGTGATGACCTAGTATCAAAGGCAGATACGTACGCTTCAATCTGACAATGGTAAAGAATTTGTGGATCATTTGTTAGGGGATTTCTTAAGCCATCATGGAATTAGACACCAAACCTTATGCACATATACTCCACAACAGTATGGCCTAGCAGAATGGAAAAATAGGCAGATTATGAAAATCATTTGGGCTTATCTTTTTGGTATGAATATGCTAGAGGTCTATTGGGGTGAGGTAGTAAAGTCCGCTGCTTATTTAATTAATCGAACACCATCTAGCGTGATCAGATTCCAAACCCCTCAACAGAAGATGAAATCCCTGCTTTCTGTCCCTCATCTCCCAAATCTAGAGCCACGGATATTTGGATGTATGATATATATTCACATACCTAAAGTCCTACGAGGTAAACTTAATCCTTGTGTAAAACAGTGTGTTTTTGTAGGATATTCAGAATTCCAGAAAGGTTACAGGTGTTATGATCCCCAACGTCCGAAGATGCATGTAACTTTGGATGCATCGTTTCGAGAATCAGAACCTTACTATTCAGGGGGAGCTTATGAACTTTCTCTTCAGGGGGAGAGTAACCATGAAGAGAATGAAGGGGTATTTGAGGTGGAAGAAAATGGAGGACTATATGGCTCCCAATATCCAAAACCAGGATACTGATTTTGAATTCTACACAGATCAGAGTTTTCTCAATAACAACCCCCCTTTGACTATAGAGGTGCCTACATATACACCATTAACCGAAGAATCAACCTAGAATGTCCCTTCTTAGTCTCCTCAAGTATCTCTAAACCCTATTTTTAATGAGATTAATGAAACTCTTATTCTAAAAAAAAAATATGACCAACAAATATCTATAAAGACTAAATCGAGGAGTCCTAAAGAAACAGTATGAACCTGACCCGAGAAACAAAACTAAATACCCCATCAGTAATTACATCCCTTCCCATAGATTATCGAAATCATATGCATTTACTGTTAATCAATTATCCAATGTGTCTATTCCTAGTAAAGTATAAGATGCATTAGCAGACCCAAAGTAAACTAAGACGATGAATGAGGAGATGGAGGCACTATACAGGAGCAACACTTGGGAGTTGTGTACACTTCTAAAAAAGAAGAAGATAGTTGGGTGCAAATGGGTGTTCACATTAAAACTCAAGGCAGATAGTAGTATTGACAGGTACAAAGCAAGGTTAGTTGTGAAAGGGTATACATAGAAGTATAGGGTCGATTATCAAGAGACCTTTGCTTCGGTTGCAAAGATCAATATTATTCGCATCCTCATATCTTTAGTAGTGAATTGAGACTAGGTTTTGCAGCAATTTGATGTCAAGAATGCTTTCCTCAATGGAGACCTTGAAGAAGAAGTATATATGGAGTTACCACCTAGAGCTAAACATAAGTCATTGACTGAAGTTTGCAAATTTAAGAAGGCATTATGCGGTCTTAAACAGTCACCTCGAGCTTGGTTTGGAAGGTTCTCGTCTACGATGAAAGAATTTGGCTATAAGCAAAGCAATCGTATCACACCTTGTTTATAAAACACAGAAAAGGTAGAATTACAACATTAATTGTTTATATGGATGATATGGTACTAACAGGAGATGATCCAGAAGAGAGAAAGACACTACAACAGTTTTTGGCATCGAAATTTGAAATGAAAGATCTCAGACAACTGAAGTACTTCTTAGGGATTGAGGTCTCAAGGTCAAAAATAAGGATATATCTATCACAACAAAAATATGTGTTAGATTTATTGGCTAAAACTGGAATGCTTGCATGCAAACTGGTAGATACACCTATGGAATCACAAATTGGAACAAGCAAAAAATCAAACGCCAACAGACAAAGGATGTTATCAACGGTTAGTTGGAAAACTAATATACTTATCACACACTAGGCCAGACATCACCTATGCAGTAAGTGTGATAAGTCAGTCATGCATTCACTAGGAGAAGAACATATGGAAGCTGTATATCGGATCTTAAGGTATCTAAAGAGTGCACCGGGAAGATGACTTTTTTTTTCTTCTAAAAATGAGGTCTAAGATATTAAAGGGTATACAGACTCGGATTGGGCAGGAAATCAGGCGAATAGAAGATCGACATCAATATATTTTATGTTCGTGGAAGGCAATTTTATCACTTCGAGAAGTAAGAAGCATAAAATGGTCGCAAGGTCAAGTGCAGAAGCAGAATACCGAGGTATGGCTCATGGTGTGTGTGAATTACTATGGATTAAACAGGTATTACAAGACCTAGGAATTGAGTATGAGACATTTATGGGCCTACACTATGACAATAAGGCAGCTATTAAAATTGCTCATAATCTTGTTCAACATGATCGTACCAAACATGTTGAAGTCGACCGACATTTTATTAAGGAAAATCTTGATCGAAAAATCATACAATTCTCGTTCGTTCGGTCTGAAGATCAACTAACTGATATTCTCACAAAGACAGTCTCTAGAAGGGTGTTCTATGATGCAATTAGCAAGTTGGACATGATAAATATCTACACTTCAACTTGAGGGGGAGTGTTAAAATATATAGCAGTTTATTTCCTATTATGTAGACTATGTAAAGCAGGCAGATAAAGCAACTTTTATTTAGCTAATTTAGTCTTAGTATTTGTCTATAAATTCATACTCAATTGTAAGAGGAAGAGAAGAAATATATAGAAATTAATCACATTTTGAATTCTTACACAAAAAGAATAAAATGATATCATCCACTCATAGTTGAGGCGGCACACTGTACATCCACCGTATAGACAAAGTTTTAAGCAATCAACACCTGACATGGAAGCAAAAGAAGAAGATAACTTTTTCTCCTTGTTTTTTTTTCTTTTTTCCTATTCTTTTCCCTTCCCTTCCCTTCCCTTCCTCTCTTTGCATGCAAGGAAGTTAAAAGAAGTAACGAGGAAGGGTAGCTTAAAACAAATCGGGGTTGTTTTGAGAGAGTATCAAAGACGGTGGCTAATTTCAGGAACAACGCATGCGGTTCATGTTAATAAAAAAAAAAAGGTTTCAGGTGCATTTGTTTCAACCACATGCTTCAGAGAAGTTTGTTTTTAATGTTAGTGATATCTATATAATCTTCAGGTATATCTGTTTCAACCATATGCTTCAGTCTTTTTTTTTTTTTTTATGTTAGTGATGATTATACACGTTTAGTTTATTTTAAGATAGTCAGAATATATGAGGTTTGTTTTTTTTCCAAGGGAAGAGGTTAGCTCAAATCATTAAAAAGACTCAAGTATCATTAAATAAAGTCAACTATCTCTTCCTACGTCAAAATCCAACTCTTTCTCTCTCCTCCTATACATATAAAATATAAGTGAAGGATCAAAGTTGAATTGTTGAAAATTACAAGGACCTATTTTCTAATAAATCAAAAGATAAGAAATGAAAATGAACTATTAAAATAAAATTTAAATCTACCACCCTTTCAATCTATTTTTTTTATTTTACCCTTTTATCTTCTTTCAATTCAACCTCTCTCTTTTTTCCTTTATGAACCATGCTAATTTGAGCTCAACATAAAAGTTCAAAACATTATGTTTGAGTGAGCAATAATAACAAAATAAAAACCTCTATTAGTTTCTTTTAATAATAATAATAATAATTGATATGTAATTTTTTTTGGAATATAAAAATCAATACGTTTTGGATATAATATGTTGAGAATTTAATCTCTCAATTGGGCCTCCAAACAGTGTTTTTCCATTTCCATTTTTTTCTTTCTTCGACGAGTTGAAAGTAACGATGGACTTCATCTTTCTTGATTTGCACCTTTCTAGATGCAAAATAATACATAAAATTAAGTTATATGTGTGTGTGTATTAGATGACGAAGTTTTAACAAAAGGAAACCGTTTTTTATTCATATTTCAAAACATCTAGAATTTTTTTATTAATTCTATTTGCTTATGAGATTAATAACCTTAGAAAAAAAATACTTTCTTATTGAGAAAAACATCATGACAAAAAATGAATGAATTATACTATAAAGTTTGTTTTTGTTCAATGGAGTGAAGATAACTCAGAGCACAGCCATCATAATTCAAAGAAATGCATGCATCGTGATGAACACCCACCAAAATACCATGTGTAGGACAAACTGGTGATCCATTCCCTTAAACCCACCAAAATACTAAAATACTATCATGCAAGACAAATCAATCTCCAAATACCATTCCCAAAAGCGCACACATTTTACCACATATGCATCATTGCCATGTTATTCACCTAAAGTCAGCACCTGTGTGCTAATTAATTAACACAAAGGGACTAAACACAACACATTTGTCGAAACGGTGGCTGATTTACTTTAAAAGCTTGTACATGCTTTTGTATATCCAATTTCATGGAGACACATGAAATTTAAGAACCTAACCTACTAGCCCAATAACAAAAATAAAGTACACGGACAAGAAATTAGGAAAACTACATAGCACACCATCCCATGTACGCAAAATAATTGTATCGATGATCAAGTATTTACCTCGAAATCTCTATATTTCTTGACATGCCATCTTCTTTGATCTCAAAATTAATTACAGCTCGAACTCATCTTCTAGCTTCAGAGCCTCAGCCGCAACCTCATCCTCTTCATCATCCACAACAAAATATGGATTATGTTCTTCCAGCTTAAACCTGTACCCCGTAAAAACATAAAACGCCAAGGTAGCCAATTCTCCAGCCACCACGCTAGTCCACAAATACTTATATGAAGTAATGGTCTCCAAAGCATAAACCACAACCCTAGAAAAGTAAATATAACAGATCACCACAATATAATACTACCTAAACAAAGTCAACTTCATCAAATTCACGGCTGCCTTCCCATCTATTCTCGCAGCTTCCCTCAAATTCTTAATCGACCAAACAATTGGAAACAAAACCGCACAACAACAGACGACATCAACCAACAAAAACACATGTTTCCAAGTAACCCAATCCTGCTCATATGGCCCATTCTCATCAATCATAACTTGGGCAATATTGGCAACAACCTGTAAGGGTATCACAATCATCAAAACTTTCTTTTCTTTACCTTGTAAGTATGGTTTCAAGAACGACCACCCGGTACCAATCAGAACAATCAAATTAAACAACGTAATTCCCTTCAAAAAACTAAAAATGTAAAACAAAACATCCCATCCATGAGCATAACCTGTTCTCTTAATATGGCTCTTCTCCTCAGCTTCGCACAACAAATTCATTGTCTTTAAAATGACAACAGCAAGCATGAAGAAATGAATTCGATAAACAGTAAGTCTTTTCTTATATAAAACATAAATCCAAACCCCAGCTAAAACAAAAATCCATGTGGAGTTTGGTTAAAATTTGATTTTTATTTTATTTTAAAAGAAATTTTTTTAATGTTTATGGATCATTTTGATATTTTAAAAAATAAAAAAAAATATTATTTTGATATATTTCTAAATAAAACACACTTTAAAAAACAACCATAAACACCCTCCCAAACACTTATTAAATCAGCGACTATGAGTAATAAACCTGCGGCAGCATAGTTTTGCCTGCTGATAAATAGTCACGAACTTTACCGCCTTTATCGAGATTATACATCGCCGACTTGACGTCCATGGAGACTTTCAGCAATGTCAAGCAATTGGCAAATGCAAGCGTGTACTGATCAGCATCGTTTTGGGTGAGCGTTTTGGAGAGGCTAGTTTGGTCTTTTATGAGCGTTTTGCAGAAGAGAATGCCCTTCTGCGTCATCGTCATCACCACCCTCCTACCATATAAATACTTTAACTACAAAGATCTACGTACTTACATTTATATACATCTAGTTTTTTTTAAAAAAAAAAACACCACATGTTTGGTCATATACAGATTAATGAACCCAAAACAAGAGGAAAGAAAGAGAAAATGCTTGCCTCTCCTCTCCGGGTAACTGGCAAACAGGGCTTGATCAACCACCTAAAACAAGCGGTCATCAAAGACAGGAAACTGAATGGCCAAGAAGTTCATCAAGACAGGAGTAGCTTTCACCAAGTTTCACAGATTCAAGAACCCTTTCAACCACAACATTGTTAACAGGAATTCTTAAAACCCCGGTCTGATCATACCCGTATTCTTGTGTTGATCTGTGTAAGAGCTCAAGAAACAAAGGATGGTGTAGTAGTTCCGCACGTACAACGAATCTCTCGGTTCTGTCTTGATCCACACCAACATAAACAGGGAAGTGACCTGCTGGTACGATATCTGACCTGCGTTTCGGCGAGTTTGGTTGGAGGATTGAGTATTCGGTTGAGTGAGTGACCTTTGAGATCTTTCTCATTAGTTTCTTCATGGAAATGCGCATTAAAAATTAGAGACAGCGAAGGAAACGCAAAGAATTGCAGGTGGCGGAGAGATGAAGGTAGTGATGGGTGATGGAGAGGTGCCAAGTGACGGTACTTGAAGGTACAGAGAGAGAGGGGGGGGGGGATGGTGTTATTCTATACTATATTTTTTTAGTTATTTAAATATATAAAAAGCGATGGGCACGCTGGGGAACTCGCCCTTTTTCTTTAATATTTAGTTTCCTTTTTAAAGATACTATTCCTTTTTCGTTTCCTTTTCTTTTAAGAAGATGGCAATCAGGAGAAATCCACTAATTCTAGTTAATTGATAGGTGAAATGGATCCTGCTGTGCTCTACGATTTTATATAAATTGATGAAGTCCTGTAAATTGTTTTTAAAAAATTGTTATGTGGGTTTTTATTTGAAATTGAATTTTGGTGAAGGAGGGTGGCGTTTGATGATGAGAGTAATTGAATTTGTCAAGGGCATGACTATTAATTTGAGTTGTTATTCAGTTTAATATTTTGATTAACTGAGAGATTCGTTATATGCGATAAGATAGTAGATTTGTTAAGGATATGGTAATTAATTTTGAGGATCTAGACATAAAATAAATTACTATATAAAAAGATGATCACACTATTACTTTTAAATTTGATTGTAAATAATATCTATCTGTGCGTCTATTGAAATTAAATAATCTTGAAAGCATAATGTTCGCATCGAGATTTAATAAGTTATTTTATTATTAATTATCAGATTTGATTTATATATATATATATACACACACACACACACTTACAAAACCACTATATATTAAACGAATGAAGTCATAAAAACTATTACACAAAAATTAAAATTTCCATTATTTGTTGTCGAACTGGGCTAAAACATATGAAATAGGTTGAGTTCCTGATTGAGATTTTCCAAAGAAATAACCTCCTCATGGAATGAAAAACTATATGATGCTTAAGTTAGTACTTGTAGGAGAGGAGAAAAAATGATGTATACAAATGAAAAATAACATGGTGTGTATATGTGAGGCTTTAGAATATTTGTGTAGGTTGACAATTCTCGACTCTTTGTTTCAAAAAACTAGTTTTTTTTTTTTTTTTTTTTTATGTTTGACTAAATATTTACAAAACTAACTTAGATTTTTTTTCCACGAAAGACAAGTTTTTATTTATTAACATGGATGTTCGGCTAGTTTACATGCATATCAATTAATTCTATGGACCTAAAAATTAACGATTATGTAAATAATTAAAATAATTAAAATAATTGATTACCCGGTAAATGACCAGAAAAATCTAGTTACTCAAAAGAAGAACCATTTGAGTGGCTGTCCAATTGACCATGAAGTTTGGTCACCCAAAAATTAACCATATTTTTTTATATTTTCTTTCTTTGTAAATCATCTTTTACCTCCCTCGTGTTTTGTAAACATCCATGTGTGGGAAACTCTAACTAGCCAAGAAAAGAGAAACTTGTAATGTAAAAGTTTACCTTTTTTTACCATGTTTCCATAAAAAATTTACCTTTATAGCCATGTTTTTTAATATTTTTAAATTCACCAGAGATTTTTGTAAATATTTTTTCAGGAGAGGATACATATTATTTTTTTTGGAGACAAATGGTCACATTGAGCCATAGAATAATCCATAATCTTTCTGGAGATATATGGTCAGGGAACTTGGAGACAATATGATTGCAGGTATTTGAAGTTCAGAGACGTAAAGGCTTATATAATATGTATATATCTCAATATTGATATAATAAACACACATACATGTATGTATGAATATAAACATGTTACCATGTTATTCTATTTTGAATAATAAATAATACTTTAAAAATGAATTTCGATATGAATACTAGATAAATAAAATATAAATATTTAAAAAACTTAAATATTGAATGATATATATAGTGTTAAAAAAAAAAGAAGTCTAGTTAAAAAAAAACTTTTCAAACAGCAATGAAAAGTGAAAATTATTGCTCATCAATGTTTAAAAACATTAGCAGCCGGAGATATTCGAACTCTCCCTCTTATGGTGCGACAACAAACGCGTTAATCACTCGACTTAGTTGTTCATCCTAGAATACATATAATACTTATCTTATATTTTTGTGTGTGTTTTTTTGCATTTATTTTGTATATATGTGACATGGTATATTTTTAGTTTAAAGTGATTTTTATTTAAAAAAATTAATTTTTTTTTATTTTTTAAGATATATTCTTCATATTATTATATTAAAAGTATTCTAGAACACTTAGATTAAATTAATCTGATATTTAAAAAAAAAACTTAGTTCATTTTTTTATATATATTTTCAGATGTTGATACTTAACAAATATCATAATATATAATTATTTTTAAGCGAAAAAACATTAAAAATAGTCGTTCTCATTATTTTAAATACCTTATCCATAACAAAATGAATATAAAAAAAATAATCAAAAAGCTCGTAGGTTGATTATTTCTCTCAAATGTATAGCATCATAAATATTTTTTTAAGACCATTAATATTTTCTTACATGTAAAAAAAATTGGTTTTACCTACGGCAAAACACAGGGCAAGTGACTCGTATATTTTTTCACTGTAGATAATTTGACATAAATTTTTCTTCTGTCCACGTGTGACTTTGTATATTTTCTATTTGCGTGATATTAGTTTTGAAATATCATATATAAAAAGCAGCAAAAGTTAACTTTTAACAAAAAACAACATCGACCGATCAATTATTTTGATTATTATTCTCACTGTTATTACCATGATTGTTAAATTATTACTATTATTATATTTGTCATTATAATCATTATTATAAATAATTAATATTCTAATTATTATTAGCAATATTATCGTTGCCACCATCATTATTATTATAAAATAGATTTATTTTTTATTTAATTTTTTAAGATTTATTATTCATATTATTGTATTAAAAGTATTTCAAAACACCGAGATGAAATTAATTTGAGATTTTTTCAAAAAAACTTAGCTTATTTTTTTATATATATTTTAAGACCTTAATATTAAACAAATATCAACATATACAATTAGCCTCATATACCTTTAAAATAATTGTTATTATTATTTTAAACACCTTATCCATAATAAAATGAATACATAGAATTATTATTATTATTGGGTAAATAATGAAAATAACAAAATTACTTCGAAGAATAAAAAAACCTAAAAATTTTAACCAAAAAGCAAACAAAAAAAATAAATAAAATAAAATAAATAAATATTATTAGTTGATTTTTTTTTTACTTGAAGAATAAATAAATAAAATGAAAAAAGAACAATGGTTAAAAATAAAGAATATAAATTTTTGAATAATCATTGACACAAATTAAAATTCAAGGATTAAATTAAAAAAAATACAATCTAAAAAATATAGAAAATGTAAAAAAATAAAAATAAAAACTAAAAGTGTGTGTATATATAATCATGTATAAAAATAAAAATTATTTAAAAAATATATAAAAAAATATTAAAATGAAATAATATGTAACAAGTTTGTCATCTTGGAATCACACTTTTAACAAAAAAAATAAAATATCATTCAACATTTCATTTTATCATTTTTTGGCTGCCATCTCTTTCACATTTCACACACGCGCACACAAATTCATGATGCAGGCTTTTTTCTGTTTTTTTTTTTTTTGGCACAACAAGTAACAGATATCGATGGTAGCGCTACTCGGCAATTAATAATTCTGAAATATAAAAAAGTGGTCTGCATGTTTCAGAGTTATCAAATAAAAAACTCATCCGAGAGAACCATCAGATTTTTTGCTGAAATCATTAATTGCAAGGATAGCTGACGGCAAATGAGAACCATAGAAAGAGGAGTTAATTAATTCGATGAACACAGTACAAGAACTCATAAACAATTGACGCAGGATAAATAAAAATCATATAATAATTATCATTCAATCTACTTTAGTTTCTTTACTAATAATTATAATGTCTGTCTCCCTTCTTCCACCCTGGAAACTACTGAGCAATCCTTGGATTTTTTATGCATCTTCTTCGAGTACAAGACATCTGTACTTATCAGACCGGGCCCCAACTCATCTACCCTCGACCTCAGATACTCAGGATCTAGCCACACATAATTGCCCAAACTCTACTCCGGCACAACTTTGAAAATGTTCGAGACCACATCGTTCAATATAAGGAAAAGTCGGAAAGCAAATGAGCAGCGTCAAGAAAAGGGTCCCAACCTTTTAAAAATGACCTCAGTAACTATAACCAAAATTGAGAACAGTGCCGTGGACCCAGGCCGCAAAAGTCTTCACCTCTCTCGCTCTCTCTCTCTCTCTTTATTTTAAAGCTTATAAAGACCAGCCCTTCATCTCGCGTTGTCTTCATTTCATCTCGTTTTAACTACAGGTCTAAACTCTAAAGGGAAGCGTTCTTTTTCCCAGCGTGTACGCGCGCGCGCGCGAGAGAGAGAGAGAGAGAGAGGGAGGGAGAGGGAGGGAGAGATGGGATGGAGTGTAAAGCTGCTCAACTCTTCAGGCTTTGCTATCCACTTCTACTGTCTTCACTTGCTCGTTCTTCTTTCAATATTTCGCTTGTCCACCGCTCAAAACGCCACTACTGATCCTTCTGAAGGTACGGTGTCTCTCTCTGATCCCCTGAATTCTGCAGTACAAGTTAAATAATCCTCATGATGGGGCAAATGGTTCCAAATATGAACCATGTATTCTGCTTACATATCCATTTTTCTTGCATCTTCATCCTTTTCTTCTTCTTTTTACTCTTGCAATCTTCGCATATACATGGTGGTTTTCATTCAGGCAAAGTACCCTGTGTAAAATCTGACTGAAACTCTTGCTTATCTTTATCGATTCGTTTTCATTCATGTTTCTTGGCGATTAGGATTGACTTTTTAGTAGAAGAAGATTAAGTGCGGCACACCGATGCTACCGGAGTTTTGCTTAAATTTCATTTTTTTTTTTAAATAAAATTTTTTTAGGGTTTTTAGATAATTTTAATGTGCTGATATTAAAATTAATTTTTAAAAAATAAAAAAAAATATTATTTTCATGTATTTTGATATGAAAAACAATTTGAAAAACAACAACAATCACACTCCCAAACACCTTCTAAACTGCTATTGCGGCCATGTTTTTTATTATTATTATTTTGATATATATGTCAATATTAAAAAAAATATATATAAATATCAACCTTGATTAGAGTCTCAAGTAAAAACTGCATGATGATATATTGATATGAATGATTTACACACACACAGCTAAGACTTCAATTATCCCATACGGGTGGTCAGAAAACGTAACATCTTTTTCACTAAGTGCAAGTCTAATGGTAAGAGCCATTTTTAAGAGTCAAATCTGTAAAATGGCTCCTTGAATAATGTTTATATGATTTTTTTTTTGATGTGTGCTCCAATGATAATAGCCATTTTGGAGAGTTATTTTTTTTATATTATTTTAAATATAGTACAATTATTTTGTATTTCAACTGCTCATGTATTTTGGAGTAATATTAATTTAAAGCAATATATATAATATTAATTTAAAGCAAAATTATTAATTTAAATTAATATAGATATATATGTTAAAATTACAAATTTTAATTTTTTTTGAAATCATGCTATCGAAAAATGATCTCAAAATATAAAAAATATATTAATTTACAATAAAATTATTTTTTTATATTTTTTCAAAAGCAATTAATATAATATTAATTAACACGATAAAATATATTTGAAGCTAATTAAAAATAATTAATTTTTTTTTACAATTAATATAAGCAATTTATATAATTAAATAACTACTTTTAAAAAATTCATATTATAATTATTAATTTTTTAATTATATTTAAATAAAAATCAAATTTAAAATAAAAACACTCTCATCCCAGTGCTTTGCTCCTATCACTCTCTGTCATATGAAATAAAAAATTATTATATAATTTATGGCTTTTGATCAAAGGATGGTAGAAATAGACGCTGAGACACGGAGCAACCATTTTAAAAGTTAAAATGGTTGTTCCGTTGGAGTGAAAAAATTTCAATTAGAAAAGTTAAAAGAACATTTTATAGCTTTTGCCTCTTCAAATCAGTTACCGGTTGGACTTGCCCTAATGCCCGCACCGATGGCTTAGCTGTCTGATAATAATTTGGGAGGGTGGGTGGGGGTCGTGGGGGTCACTGACAATGCGCACTTGAAGCACATTTATTTTGGTGGGGTTTTATATTTGGGAGATAAAATGATGTAAATGAAAAATAAATAAATAAATAATGAAATAAAATGACACCAATAAACTAGGTTTAATCTTCTAAAGTTGTAATTTGAGTCATAAAATAAATAAAAAAACTACAAAGTTTAATTTCTTACTAGCTCAATGTTAAATAATAAAATAAAAAAATAATTAAAAAAAATAGTCAAACCAAGCTCATATATCAAACCAATCATGTGGTCATGAAACTAAAATAATTTTTTAAAAGAAAATAAAAAATTTATGAAGCTTTATTTCCATTAAATCCAATGTTGAGTATTTAAATTGGGAAAAACTAAATTCATTGGATTGATATAAATCTACAAAACATAAATTTAAAAAAATATATAAAGCTTAAATTCCAAACAATCTAATTTTAAAAGATAAAATAAAATAAATAAAAAATAAAAAATTACTCTTGGTATCTTAGGATTTGGTCACTTTGTTCTTTTATTTTACAAACAAAGTTTTGAATATTATACTTTGGAACTTGAATTTTGAAAGCAATAACATTATTAGGAGTTGACGCTAAAAAAAAGTCAATAAAAAAATGTATTTATTTCCAAAACTGCATCCTATTTGAAACAATAACTTGAAAGCTTTCAAAGCTTAATAATAATAATAATAAAAAACCTATAAAAACCTTTCTCCCCCATCCTTTAAACCATCATCTCCACCGTAACCTTTTGTTTTTTTCTTGCACAGCAACCTCTCTTTCCCCATTGGTAAGGCCTTTGATGTTATCTTTATCCTTCAACATCTATAGCCACAAAACATACAACTCAATCTCATCACAAAATCAAAGCCACCCAGCAACTTTTATTCCCTACAATCACAGTCGCAAGCCCACACTCAGTACAACCCCATTCACCTCCAATCTTTTTGTTAATTTTTTTTATTATTATTTGAACAATCCTTGTATTAATTCTTATTCCCTATTATTTATATATAAAAAATATAGTTCCTTGTAAATAAAAGAAAAACAGCAACAAGATTTCTACTCAAACATAGATTCATTAAAATAATCGAAAAAAGTGTTGAATTAGCACTTATTGACATGATAAACTTGGTATCATCTATCATGTGTCTTAGTGCGCACCCCAGAAATGATGTCTTTAAGATTCATTTTTCTTCTCTTATCTCAATCATCTGTCTTTGTAATCCTTGCAATAAACATGCAGACCCAACAACCAAACCTGTAGAGGGTCTCTCGAGATACCTGATTCATGAACCATCTGGTATCAATCTAAATTAACCTATTAAAGTTTTTCCAGCAAGTATTAGTAGAAGTTGGTGGCTTCATTTTTGTGTTTGGTAAAGAAGGGAAGCATGATAGTTTTAACATTGTAAGGATTTTTTAGCTGTTATTTAAAATAAAATGGCAATTTTATACTTAATTTATTTTATTTCACTTCTTTTAAAAGATATGAAATATTATACAGCATATAAACTATAAGATATAAACTATAAGATGTAAAATATAATTTTTCAAAGTTCAGAGGCAAAGCAGAAAAATAAATAAATTTCAGGAGTACTTTTTTCTTAAAACAAATCAAAATCCATGTAATAATACATCTATAATATGGACATTATTAGAACCGTAAGGATAAAAATTAACCTATAATACTAAAAGAATTGGGTTCTTTATGTTGCTTTACTTTTTATATGAATACCTTCATCTGTATTTTAATCATTTTTATAATAATTCCAAGTCATATTTCAATTGGTTGGGAGTGCAACTATCTTTTTTTAATAACCTGTCATATATATATATTTTTTATTTTTCAAAATAATAAATTGTTAACCCTTCACTAAAAAAAACAAATTGAGCCAGGTGCTCGTAAGCTAGTCATTGGCCCTCGCCCAATGCTACCTATATATTTTTTTTTTTCGTGGACAGTCATGAGAAAAATTACTATATTAACGTTCTTTTCAACTTTGACATGCTTTTTAAATAATATTCTATATTTTTTAATTGAATCTTTTTTTTTCTCAATTATTATGCATTGGATTTGAAAATAATAATTCTAAGGCATTATTACATTGAACCTTCTAATATTTGTTCCAAATTTTACTTTCCCACTATAGTTTAAAAAATTACACTGATCAAATAATTTTTTTATTAATAATTAAAAAATAAATTTACCCATATTATATACATAATACAATAACATTTGTCACGTCAATTTTATTTTCAATTTTCATTAATAGTCATTTTCATGCACTCACCCAGCCACTCGCCCTTCTTTATGGCAACTGTATTAAGATTTTTATCTTACCTGTCCGTCTATAAACTAGTTAGGTACGGTCAAAGTCGTTTTTTTAAGCATAAAATAATAAAAATATACGGATAATGCCTAAAAAATGCAAAGGGATAATTTAGTATTGACAGCAAGGATAATCGAAGGAAAAATAATAAAACCTGCAAAATAAAATAGCCAAATAAATATATCAAACCAAAGAAAGTTCATTTTTCATAAATGAAAATAAAAATAAAAATGAGATAATTTTTTTTATAGGCATCTAATCTAACTTCACCTCATTTACACAAAAGAGATTGTGCGGGGGATGAAAAAAAAAAAAACTTTGGTCAAAAGCACCTGAAATCTAGAGTATTTTTCAAGGAAACATTTCATTTAAAAATTTAAGTTAATAAATAAGATCTAAGAATATGATTTATATTATTCTTTAATATACCCCTCAAGCGAAAGTCTTTTGGGTTTGAAGCTTGCATAGACCTATATTTTTTTATGCTTGATTTTTATCAAATAGAATGGGGTGGTGAGATTCGAACTCGTGACTACTAGGTCAATAATACTCTGATATTATATCAAGAAATTATTTCACCTAAAAACTTAAGCAGATGAATAATCTCTATAATATGATAAACAGTAACAAACGAAGAGACCCGAGAAAGAGGGGGGAAGAATGGGAGAGGGCTGTGCGAGAGATAAAGATGAGCAAAGTCAACATAGACTATAGAGATAAAGAAAAAGGGGAGGGTGGCTGCGGGAGAAGAGAAAATTAGAGGAATAGGATTTCAAGAGAAAAAATAAGCCACTTATACCTGGTTTGGTTTAGGGTTTAAACTGAACTAGTCTGGTTTAGTCTGGTTTAAACAGTTTCAAACTTTTAAAACCGAAACCGAACAAGATTAAAAGTTTTTTGGTTTTTTAATGGGTTGAATTGGTTTTCTTCTTAATTTAATTGTAGTTTTCTTGATTTAATTGATTTTTCATTTTTTTTAGCAGCTCTAGATAACACTAATTCTAGATGTTGTTTTGTGATGGTGAGACAGTAAGTGCATTGAACTCATTATTTGAACAATGGGACACGCAAGCTATTACGGGATTATGGAACCTAAGTGGAGATCCATGCAGTGGAGCTGCCATTAACGACACCGATTTCGGAGACCCTACGAACAATCCTGCCATCAAATGTGACTGTACCTACAATAATAGTGCTACATGTCACATTACTCAACTGTATCTCTCTCTCTCTCTCTCTCTCTCTTGTAAAAAAAATTCAATTTTTCGCATGAGCCCACATAAATTTCATGCACGTATAACTTTTGAACTATCTTCAGGAGAGTGTATGCTTTGAACAAAAAAGGGGTGATTCCAGAAGTAATTACGACATTAAAGTATCTTACCATTCTGTAAGGAAACACCAAAATTATTCAATACTTTTTGAAAGATTCTATGCTTCTAGCTGTAATAGTTGATTGACTTTTGTAGGACACTTGATCAAAATTACTTCACTGGTCCATTGCCTGCATTTATCGGAAGATTGACTGCACTGAAGAGTTTGTGAGTGAAGTTATTCTTTCCACAACATTTTATTACAACTGACACACTTCTGTTACATTAAAAATAAATGAAAATTGCACCTCGACAGCTCAGTGACCTTATTTTGTTTTGTGTGACTAGATCAATCGCGCATAATGCGTTTTCTGGGACCATTCCAAAGGAGCTTGGAAATCTTACGGAGCTAACCTTGTTGTAGGATTTGCTTTTCAATCAAATTTTACTTTGAGGGATAAATTATCCACATATATCCTCATCTTGGTCTTAATTTATGGACAAATTGCAAGATGGGAGTATTGTATTAGTTTTATAGGCAATCTTACTTGGATGATAATCTTCTAAAAAAAGCCTTATTTGTTGCATGTTCAACAGGTCTATCGGTATAAATAATTTCTCAGGAACACTCCCTCCAGAACTGGGTAAACTTGTCAAACTTGAGGAACTGTAAGTTGAAGCAGATGTTCCTGTAATATAACCAAAGACCTCCTTTATGTGAGGATTTGTACCGTATGCAGTTGAATTCAAGATTTTGATATCTCTGTTTGTTTTGCAGTTATATTAATAGTTGTGGATTGGGTGGTGAAATTCCCTCAACATTTGCTAACCTTCAAAGAATGAGAATCCTGTAAGCAAATTACATTCTACAAGTTTATAGCAGTTTGTTCCACTTCAAATCCAAGGTTATTGTACCCCAGCCTGGCTCACCTTCACTTGGCTTGTATATGTTCAGTGCGGCCTCAGATGCTGCTTTCACAGGCAACATACCTGACTTTATTGGCAACTGGACAAGGCTGACATCATTGTAAGCCATAAAGTTTTCTAATATTTGCATTTGTTAGACACAGTAGTAGTATGTTTACAGCTACAGGGAAGAGCGATTTGTTTGATTGGTTTATGTAATGTTCCTGCAGGAGATTTCAAGGGAATTCTTTTGAAGGTCCTATACCATCTAGTTTTTCCAGCTTGACCTCATTGAATTCTCTGTGAGTGCTTTTTTTTTATAACTCTGTCTTTCATATGTTTGTGTACATGCAAAAGAGAATTAATTTCGGTAATGTGTAAATGCACATAACTATACAGGCGAATCAGCGATTTAAGCAATGTGAGCTCTACTCTTGATTTTATCAAGAACTTGAAGAACTTGACCGACCTGTAAGTAGCTCGTTGGTCCATCCATTCTTTTTATATGCATCCAAATTCGCATTAATTACTCGTTTATCTTCTCTGAAGGACTCTGAGGAATGCATTGATTAGTGGGAGTATTCCATCTTATATTGGAGAGTTCCAGTCTCTATATATACTGTACGTTCTTGAGACATTTAACTTAAAAGGTCAAAGCCATCCTTGAAATCTACTCACACCTGTGCATTTCTTTTGTTATTTGTTTCATCATTTTTTCAGGGATTTAAGTTTCAACAATTTAACAGGCCAAGTTCCAAGTGCTTTATTCAATATAAGTTCTCTTCAATACCTGTAAATATCACCAAAACTTTAGAAGTGCTTTGATCATTTTTTAGTTCTGACATTCTTGCTGAAACTCTTCACTTTGTTACTTTCTCTTACTATTCTCTTCCCATACTATTGCAATGGCCAGGTTTTTAGGAAACAATAGTCTAATCGGAACCCTTCCTAACCAGAAGAGCAATACACTTCAGACAATGTAAGTCCTCGTACCAAAGAATATTATACGTTGAATCTGCTGGCACTGCCCAAGCAGAGATTACAGAACAGCTTCTGAAGCAATGTTAGATCATACCAAGACACCATTATTTTATCGGATTATATCCTGAAACCCTTTCGATCTTTGTTTCCTTCTTTTTTGTATATGGATCAAGTCAATCTAATTTCAACCCATTTTATTTGTTATCATGTGCCTACTAACCCCCGCTGATATAATTTTGTTTGCAGAGATTTGTCTTACAATTATCTGTCAGGGACTTTTCCTTCATGGGTATCCTCAAATTTAAATTTGTATGTGTCCCAAACCATGACGATTTCTTCACGCATCTTTCTTTTTCTAGGTTCAGCACTAGGTTTTGAACACCAAATAACTGAACTACCTCTTAGAAATCAATATCGCGTTATTCTATCATCATGAATCATCACTGAGTTTTGCAGCACATATTTGTCAGTAACATTTGTGAAACTATGCAGGAATTTAGTGGCCAACAACTTCACTTTTGACAGCTCAAATATAAGGTGAGGTGATATGTTTTTTCAAAGCACTTATACTTCATAGTGTGCACATCAAGCAAAACTGGTGCAATAATGATCCTATATTTGGAACCAGTCTTTTCCTTCTTTCTTAGTTTCCAATTCTGATAAGCAATAAATGTTTTCCTATATAGTGTTCTGCCAGGATTGAACTGTCTACAGAGAGATTTCCCATGCAATCGGAATATTCCGCGCTGTAAGCTTCTTCATTTAAAAATTTAGTTCCTACCAGAACTTTACATTGTCTGATGCAATATGAAATGCGCCTTCGTAGACTCTGCCAGTAATCATCCTAGTTTTGTCTAACATGTGTAGACAGACTTCCAGGAATTAGTTGCATATAAAGTTGACAATAGCCTCATGCCTTCATCAATTCGGAAGACAATAATTGATTTTAGTTCTTATCTTGTCATCTATTACAGATGCAAATTTCTCAATCAAGTGTGGTGGTCCAATGATGAGTACTGCCGATGGCACAATTTATGATGCTGAAAATTCAACTATCAGTGCAGCATCATTCACTGTAGTTAGCACTAAGAAATGGGCAATGAGCAATGCAGGCTTGTATGCTGATAGGAGAAATCCTAGTTATGTTGAAAGTACCCTAAAACAAGTTACCGGCACCAACACCCCAGAGCTTTATCAGACTTCAAGGATATCACCTGGTTCACTTAGGTACTATGGCCTAGGTCTCCAGAATGGGCCTTACACTATAAATCTGTTTTTTGCAGAAACTAGATTTGCAGCTCGAAGCTCACAAACCTGGGAGAGTTTGGCACAACGTGTTTTTGATATCTATATTCAGGTAAAAGAGGTTTGAAACCAAATGCATGTTTCACAAATTTCTATAATTAAAATTTCATTTTCTGTTTTCATATATGTTTCTTAGGGATACCGCCAATTGAAGGACTTTGACATATCAAAGGAGGCAGGTGGGGTCGATAGAGCAATTACAAAGACTTTTAACGTTAATGTGTCCGAAAATCATCTTGAAATTCACCTATTTTGGGCTGGCAAGGGGACATGCTGTAACCCTATGCAAGGCTACTATGGACCAATCATTTCAGCCCTCAATGTTGTTCCAGGTAACATGTCTGAACTTGCTAATCAAACTTAGTATGTTCAGATTGTGCTTCTCTGGTTCTCACTGCCATTGCTAACTGAATTTACTGCACAGATTTCACACCAAATGTTAGTGGGATACCATCCAGTACTCGGAAAGAGAAGAGTAGGACAGGGGTGATTGTTGGAGTTTCCATTTCTGTTGGAGTTGTGAGCTTGATCCTGATATTTGTAGTTCTATACATCAGGATGAAAAAAGACAGCGAAGATGAGGAGGGTAAGATCACTAATAATCAGACAACTTGTACTTATTATAGCTTGTCCAATCCAAACATCATCGATTCTGGAATAGGTTAAGTGTGATGATTCCAAAAGCGAGCAGAAACTCTCCTTAAGCCTTCAACTCTCTCATACGAGTGAAGATGTACTTGATCCTGATACACAACCTAGGACCTTCAAATTTTCCTTAAACAGAAAATGATTTTATTTTATTCCTTGAATCTAAGATGTAATTTCTTTGGGGGAGGTCAACTCTGCTTGTATGAATCACCATTTCCTGTATAAAACTTTACATATTAAGTTCACATGATCTGTACAAATTATGTTAGATAAAGAAAGGTATCCTAAACTAATGACTTCATTTTTTCTTACTTAAATCTGCAGTGTTGCTTGGGGTGGGCCCTAGACCAAACACTTTTAGTTATTCCCAGTTGAGGACTGCCACTGAAGACTTCAGCCCTTCAAATAAGCTAGGGGAAGGGGGATATGGACCTGTGTACAAGGTAAAAAACACAAGACAATTACTCTACATTTTATAAACAACATAAGCTAGAGGTTAAAGATTTTTCTGTTTACCTAGGACGAGGTATGCTTTCTGATGAGAACAAATCAATTTATGCTATCTGATGGGAACAAATCAAATTATGCTTTACATTACTGAATTTTGGCACTTTTTAGGGTATGCTTTCTGATGGGAGGGAAGTTGCTGTAAAGAAGCTTTCAGTAGCTTCAAACCAGGGTACAAATCAATTTGTGACGGAGATCGCGACCATATCGGCAGTTCAACATCGCAATCTTGTGAAGTTGTATGGATGCTGCATTGAAGGAAATAGACGCCTCCTCGTTTATGAATACCTCGAAAACAAAAGCCTTGATAAGATACTCTTCGGTATGAAGATGCTCGAAACGCTTGCATATTTCCTTTACTAAGTACCATAGAAACTTGATTCTCTACACACATCTAGATAATCGAAATAGACAAGATTTACTTTTGGTTGCTGAAATATGTGAATAGAAAGGGCTTGGATCTTGGTTGGCCAAATCACTTACTTTTTCAATAAGATACATGTTCAGTTTTCAGACTTCATTTTGGTAATGAAATGGATTATGCGCTAAGCTTGCATCTCCTAATTATGCAGGAAAAGATGGCATACATCTTGATTGGCCAACCCGGCTCAATATATGCCTGGGTACTGCAAGAGGGTTAGCTTACCTCCATGAGGAGTCAAGGCCAAGGATTGTACATCGAGATGTCAAGGCAAGCAACATTTTGCTTGATGCAAACCTCTTCCCTAAAATCTCAGATTTTGGATTGGCAATACTCTATGATGACAAGAAAACTCACATCAGCACTCGAGTTGCAGGAACCATGTAAGACCTCCTTCAACCATCTCCTTCAATCATTCTTAATTTGCTGATTATGAACCAAGCTATAGTCATATGTAAAACCAAAGGAGATTATTTTTGCAATAAACCTTCCAACCAAGAAAATAATTTTCTTGTAGTGGCTATTTGGCACCGGAGTATGCAATGCGTGGACATCTGACAGAGAAGGCTGATGTTTTTGGTTTTGGTGTGGTTGCTTTGGAGATCCTGAGTGGGAGAGCAAATTCTGATTCTAGCTTGGATGACGAAAGGGTCTATCTTCTCGAATGGGTAAAAACAAAACTCTATTTTTTTTACTTGTATATGTACCCTTGTTAATGAAACCATTCCTTCTCAAAGTGAATTGCCGGTTTGATGTTTCTAGGCGTGGAACTTGCATGAAAGTGGGCAAAGTTTACAGCTGATTGATCCTTGTGTAACAGAATTCAATGAAAATGAAGCTCTTCGAGTTGTCGGAGTAGCTCTCTTGTGTACTCAAGCGTCACCAGCAATGAGGCCAACGATGTCAAGAGTAGTAGCCATGCTTACTGGAGATATTGAAGTGAGTGCTGTTACATCAAAGCCAAGCTACTTGACTGATTGGGATTTTAAGGATATCACCGGCACCTTTACGACTGAAAACACTCAAGCATCCACTCTATCCGAGGCTAGCAAGAGCAAGAACAAAAGCCAGAATCACAATCCAAATGATCCTGCCAGTCCATTAGGTGATCAAATGCACTCTGCACTAACTATCACTGAACCAAGCCTTAGTGACCTCATCGGGGATGGAAGGTGAAAGGCTAGTTAATGCTGCAATATCCAGCCATATAGAGTACGTCTATTTCTAGCCAGTTGTATGATTATTCTAGACATGAAAGCTTTATACTCAAAACATTTGTACAAAAATCATAAAAGGATTCTTTGGCGTGATAAAAGTGAATATCAAAAAGAATAAAATGATATCATCCTGTGATCTCTCTTGCTAAGCACTCACAGTTGAGGCAGCACACTGTACACCCACCGTATAGACAAAGTTTTAAGCAATCAACACCTAACATGGAAGCAAAAGAAGAAGATAACTTTTTCTCCCTTTGTTTCTTCTTTCCTTTTCTTTTCCCTTCCCTTGCCTTCCTCTCTTCGCGTGCAAGGACGTAAAAGAAGTAACTAGGAAGGGGAGCTTAAAACAAATCGGGGTTGTTTTGAGAGAGGATCAAAGACAGTGGCTGATTTCGGGAACAACGCATGCGGCTCTCACAATGTGTTTCTGGGTTTCCAAGGTTTGGGCCACTAGGTTTGTCGGTGGATTTCGTGTCATGGGTTGAAAAGGGAAAGAGGGATAAATACAGGTTGTTTATTTAATAAACAGATCGTTTATAACATTATAGAAGATGGCGAAACAGCTTCCAAAAAAAAGAGTAGTTTTTAAAGATTTGATCAAAGAGGAGTTTACAGTGCGGGGACAGCACATCCACACCCTCCCCTACTGATCTTCTGTTGTTGGGTCTCTACCGTTTCGTGGCTGGGTTCACAATTTGAGTGGACCCGGGGCTCCTGCTAATCGATGGAGCAAGGAAGGAGAAGAAGAGGTTGTTGATGAAACAAATTGACGGGCTATGCAAAGTCTAGATGGGGATGCAGTTAGATTGTGTTCAGTGTTCACATGATCACTCCCTCAAAGATGTAAGTTTCAAATCATCTAAATAGGCGACAATGATAAAGAAATTGGGATTAAAAGGGTTTGCATTTTTTCTATCATGTTTGTGATCCTTAATGTGATAATTATTTAAAATTTATATAATTATTAATTTCAGAATATATAAAATTAGTACATATATACAAATTGATCGAGACATTACGTTAATAATAATAATAAAAATAAAAATAAACACAGCTATCTGGTGCATCTATTTCAACCACATGCTTCAGAGAAGTTTGTTTTTAATGTTAGTGATATCTACAAATTCTTCAGGCATATCTGTTTCAACTTTCAAACATATGTTTCAGTCTCTCTCTCTTTTTTTTTATGTTAGTGATGATTATACACGTTCAGTCAGAATATATGAGGTTTGTTTTTTTTTTAAATGGAAGAGGTCAACTCATATCATTAAATAAAGTCAACTCTCATTAAATAAAGTCATCTCTCTCCCCACGTCAAAATCCAACTCTTTTTCTCTCCTCCTATATATATATATATATATAAAATAACATAAATAAATTAAGGATCAAAGTTGAATTGTTGAAAATTGCAAGGACCTGTTTTCTAATAAATCATAATAAAATAAATGAAAATGAACTATTAAAATAAAATTTAAATCTACCACCCATTCAATGCTTTTCTTTTTTTTACTTTACCCTTTTATCTTCTTACAATTCAACCTTTCTCTCTTTTTTCCTTTCTAAACCATGCTAATTTGAGCTCAACATAAAAGTTCAAAACATTGTTATAACCCGTTGTGCTTTATGTTTGGGTGAGCAATAATAACAAAATAAAAACCTATATTAGTTTCTTTTAATAATAATAATAATAATAATAATAATAATTGACGTGTAATATTTTTTGGAACATAAAAATCAATACATTTAGGATATAATGTGTTGAGAATTTAATCTCTCAATTGAACCTCTAAACAGTGTTTTTTCATTTCTATTTTTTTTTTCTTTGACGAGTTCAAAGTAACAACTGACTTCAACTTTCTTGATTTACACATTGTCTAAATGCAAAAGAATAAATAAAATTAAGTTATATATATATATATATATATGTATATATATTTTTAATGTGTGTGTGTATATATATATATATATAGCTTTGATAAAAGAATTATAAAAATTTTGTTAAAAAATGAAGGAATTATACGACAAAGTTTGTTTTTGTTCAATGAAGTGAAGATAACTCGGAGTACAGCCATCATAATTCAAAGAAATGCATGCATCTTGCTGAACACCCACCAAAATACCATGTGTAAGACAAATCACCCTCACAAACTGGTGATCCATTCCCTTAAACCCACCAAAATACTATCATGGAAGACAAATCAATCTACACATACCATTCCCAAAAGCGCGCACATTTTACCACATATGCATCATTGCCGTGTTATTCACCAAAAGTCAACACCTGTGTGCTAATTAATTAACACAAAGGGATTAAACACAACACATTTTTCAAAACGGTGGCTGATTTACTTTACAAGCTTTTACATGCTGTTGGATAATCCAATTTCATGGAGATACATGAAATTTAAGAGCCTAACCTCTAAACCCAATAACAAAAATAAAGTACGCGGACAAGAAATTAGGAAAACTACATAGCACACACCATCCCATGTACGTAAAGTAATTGTATCAATGATCAAGTATCTACCTCAAAATCTCTATATTTCTCTACATAGCACACACCATCTTTTTTATCTCAAAATTAATTACAACTCGAACTCATCTTCTAGCTTCAAAGCCTCAGCCGCAACCTCTTCCTCTTCATCATCCACAAGAAAATATGGATTATGTGCTTCTGCCTTAAACTTGTACCCCGTAAAAACATAAAACACCAAGGTAGCCAATTCTCCAGCCACCACGCTAGTCCACAAATACTTATATGAAGTAATGGTCTCCAAAGCATAAACCACAACCATAGTAAAGTAAATATAACATATCACCGCAATATAATACTACCTAAACAAAGTCAACTTCAAATTCACGGCTGCCTTCCCATTTGTCCTCGCAGCTTCCCTCAAATTCTTAATCGACCAAACAATTAGAAACAAAACTGCACAATAACAGACAACATCAACCAACAAAAACACTTGTTTCCAAGTAACCCAATCCTGCTCATACGGCCTATTCTCATCAATCACAACTTGGGCAATATTGGCAACAACCTGTAAGGGTATCATAATCATTAAAACTTTCTTTTCTTTACCTTGTAAGTATAGTTTCAAGAACGACCACCCGGTACCAATCAGAACAATCAAAGTAAACAACGTAATTCCCTTCAAAAAAGCTAAAAATGTAAAACAAAACATCCCATCCATGAGCATAACCTGTTCTCTTATAGCTCTTATCCTCAGCTTCGCACAACAAATTCATTGTCTTTATAGTGACGACAACAAGCATGAAGAAATGAATTTGATAAACAGTAAGTTGTTTCTTATATAAAACATAAATCCAGACTCCAGCTAAAATGAAATAAATTAGCGACAATAAATAGTCACGAACTTTACTGCCTTTATCGAGATTATACATCGCTGACTTGACATCCATGGAGACTTTCAGCGACGTAAAGCAATTGGCAAAGACAAGCGTGTACTGATCAGCATCGTTTTGGGTGAGTGTTTTGGAGAGGCTAGTTTGGTCTTTTATGAGCCTTTTGCAGAAGAGAATGCCCTTCTGCATCATCACCACCCTCCTACCATGTAAATACGTTAACTACAAAGATCTACATACTTACATTTATATACATATATTATTTTAAAAAAAAAACACCGCATGTTTGGTCATACAGATTAATGAACCCAAAACAAGAGGAAAGAAAAGAGAGAATGCTTGCCTCTCCTCTCTGGGTAACTGGCAAACAGGGCTTTATCAACCACCTAAAACGAACGGTCATCAAAGACAGGAAACTGAATGGCCGAGAAGTTCATCAAGACAGGAGTAGCTTTCACCAAGTTTCACAGATTTAAGAACCCTTTCAAATCCAACAACGTTAACAGGAATTCTCAAAACCCTAGTATGATCATACCTGTATTCTTGTGTTGATCTGTGTAAGAGCTCAAGAATCAAAGGACGGTGTGGTAGTTCAGCACGCACAACGAATCTATTGGTTTTGTCTTGATCCACACCAACATAAACAGGGAAGTGACCTGCTGGTACGATATCTGACCTGCGTTTCGGCGAGTTTGGTTGGAGGATTGAGTATTCAGTTGAGTCAGTGACCTTTGAGAACTTTCTCATTAGTTTCTTCATGGAAATGCGCATTAAAAATTAAAGAGAGTGAAGGAAACGCAAAGAATTGCAGGTGGGCGGAGAGATAAAGTGGGTGTTTGGCTCCGTAGTGTGGTCTGCGGTTAAGGCTCACCGTAGAGCCAAGAGCCAAACACGATAATACCAAACGAGACCCTAGATTTTTTTTATGGATCCCATCTAAATACTATGATTGCACCTACGTTGTGAAAAGCATCTTTTTGATGCTATTCAAAACAAACACAGACATGTGTAAGACATAAAATCAAAGCAACACAAGCTGTGTATATACCGCGTTCAATAATTCTACCATGCTGATATACACGAACACAGATGTATCATTTGATCATACCATCCCATTCAAAGTTAACTTAGCTGGTATCACCCCAAGACCAAACACCAATGCCCAGCCTTGTTCCAGTAGCTGATATCTATCATGTCTATCGCTGTATTGAGTAGTCGTTGCCTTCCTATGGTCATCGCTGACGGTCCTTCCTCTCATCGCCGATGGTCCTCTCTCTTCACGGCCACTGCCTCCCTCTCTCTCTCCTCGACAGTCATCGCCCTATCTCTCTCTCCACGGCCACTGCCTCCCTCTCTTTCTCCTCGACAATCATGACCCTATCTCTCTCTCCACGGCCACTGCCTCCTCTCTCTCCACCATATTCATGGCCCTATATCTTTCTCCACGGCCACTACCTCCCTATCTCTCTCCTTTACAGTAGTGGCAGATCCCACTCTCTCTCCACATTCACGGCAGCAGTGTCAGGTGCAAACTTCAGGCCCTCCTCCTGGTCACCACAGGGCATAATTTACAATGCCACCACCATTGAAAGAACAACCTCGGCCTCTTCTACCTGTCGGTATCGGCCGATGACCCTCTCGTCATAGTCGGCCATGTTACTGTTCACGTGTTACGTGAATAGTAACTTCATGAATTAATTCATGATATTGCAGTGCACCGTTTTATATTTTAATTTTAGCATGCAGCGTGAATTATCTCTACAACGCACCATTTTAATTATATGGGCCCATCTAAACTGGGCTAGCCCATTTAGTTGGGTCAGGCCCAACCCATTTAAAAAAAAATATTTTAAAAAAATGTGTAGATAGAGATCAAACTGATGAAAGTGAAATGCGTGTAAATTTGTTTCACTCTACAATGCTATTGTTTTTTGATTGATTATGGATTAGAAAGTTGAGAACATTAACGGGGTCCTCGATGAAATTTAGAAACTTGCAACTGGATTTGGTTTTGGAATTATTTCTCTACAACATGTAGATAGATATCCTAAAAATCAGTATGGATCGCAAATGTTGTTCCTAGATGTTGTTTTAGATGTTGTTTGTGATGAAATTGCAAGTAGTTTAATGAGAAAATAAAAACAAGTATCTAATTTACTTGAATTATTAATTTATATTTTATTATTATGATTATTAAGTCTATAATATTTTTTAAATAATATGCGTGTGTGTCCTTTAAAGTAATTTCACAAGTTGACATCAATATGAAAAACATGGTAACAAAACACACAAAACTGCTTTTCATTAACCTCAAACTCAACCACAGTTTTAACTAAACACTTCAATTTCAGTTTTGAACCGCAGCTAAAAATGTTTTTCATGAAACTGCTTTTTTTTCAACCTCATCCACAACAACAACAACAGTTGTACCAAACAAGCTTAAAGGTAGTGATGGGTGATGGAAAGGTACCAAGTGATGGTACTTGAAGGTATAGAGAGAGAGAGGGGGGGGGGATGGTGTTATTCGATATTATATTTTTTAGTTATTTAAACATATAGAAAACAATGGGCATGCTGGGTAACTCGCCCTTTTTCTTCAATATTTAGTTTCCTTTTTAAATATACCATTCTTTTTTCGTTTCCTTTTCTTTTAAGAAGATGGCAATCAGGAGAAATCCACTAATTCTAGGTAATTGGTAGGTGAAATGGATCCTGCTATACTTTAAGATTTTATATAAATGGATGAAGTCCTATAAATTGTTTTTTTTTAAATGTTATGTGGGTTTTTATTTGAAATTGAAAACTTCTTATTTTTGTAACAATTTTGGTGAAGGAGAGTGGCGTTTGATGATGAGAGTAATTGAATTTGTCAAGGGCATGACTATTAATTTGAGATACTGTTTAGTTTAATATTTTGATTAACTGAGAGATTCGTTGTATGTGATAAGATAGTAGATTTGTTAAGGTAATGGTAATTAATTTTGAGGATCTAAACATAAACCACTGTACACAAATAAATCACTAAATAAAAAGATGATCACACTATTACTTTTAAATTTGATTGTAAATGATATCTATTTGCGCGTCTATTGAAATTAAATAATCTTGAAAGCATTATGTTCACATCGAGATTTAATAAGTTATTTTATTATTAATTATAAGATTTGAATTTTAAAAATAATAAAAAATATATATATGTACTTACAAAACCACTATATATTAAACGAATGAAGTCATAAAAACTATTGCACAAGAATTAAATTTTCCATTATTTGTTGTGGAACTGGGCTAAAACATATGAAATAGGTTGAGTTCCTGATTGAGATTTTCTAAGGAAATAACCTCCTCATGGGATGAAAAACTATATGATGCTTAAGTTAGTACTTGTAGGCGAGGAGAAAAAATGATGTGTAGAAATGAAAAATAACATAGCGTGTATATGTGAGGCTTTAGAATATTTGTGTGGGTTGACAATTCTCGACTCTTTGTTTCAAAAAGCTAGGTCATTTGTTATGTTTGACTCAATATTTACAAAACTAACTTAGATTTTTTTTTCTTCATGAAAGATAAGTTTTTATTTATAAGTTAAGATGTTCATGATAGTTTGCATGCATATCAACTAATTCCATGGACCTAAAAATTAACGATTATATAAGTTTTTAGTAGTCATTATATTAACAATCATATAAGCCTCCAATAGATGCCTAAACTAAATCTAAGACGATTAAAAAAGTTGATTACCCGGTAAATGACTGGAAAATCTAGTTACTTAAAAGAAGAACCGTTTAAGTGGTTGTCCAAATGACCATGAAGTTTGTTTATATGTTTTGGAGAAATTTGTATACGAGTTCATACTCACGTTCAATAAATGGAATCTATAATTCACGTGAATGGACTCATATACTAAGTCAAGTTGCGGATCCAATCTCACAAATTATTACATTACACCATATGATAGCGTTTAGTTGATTGGACCTAATTTTTATATTATGTACGAATAATTTAAAATCTAACAATTCTTTTTTGCATAGGTCCTGGCCTGACACTTAATCCTTGATTTTGCTAGTTGGATAATAATTTTTCATTTATAAAACTATAAAATATTAAGGAACATTGAAGCAAAGAGACACCCTTCTTTTTCAGATTGTTCATTAGGCATATTAAAGTTCAATTCAATCCCTATAATTTTATCTGTCACTTTTAGTATCATTTTTTTAGTGTTCCATGTTTCAATCTTGAACTTTATTAGTTTTGCATTTTTCTCCTTGAAAATTTAAGAGAAGATAGAGGGGGAGGGTTATTCAAAAATTGGAGTGGAAAGAAAAAGCAGTCGGCTGACCATATTCCTAGTAAAAAAGAAAAATCTAGTCATTGTTAATATTTTTATAGTAAAAATATTTTAATTGCATGAATGTTGATTTGATATGACTAAATTAACTTCATAGGTTTAAATACAATTTAGATAATTAATTAAAACATAGTTGAGTTCACAAAAATTCAAGATAATATTTTTTTTTTTACAAAAATAATATTGAAATGACATAAGATTAGCTCAATGAGATCAACCCAAGTTAACATTTCTAATTTGAGATATGAATAATAAAATCATGATATCTCTATATAAAGCAAATTAAAATAAATAATGAAATCCAACATCGAAGAATGAAATTGAAAGCAATTCACTAATAAAAGTTGACTTAGATCATCTACCAAGACTATGTTATGAGATCAATATAATCTCATAGAATAAAAATTAAAAATATTAGTTAACCTATGTAAATTTACCAAACATGCTTTCTCGATTTTGATACTGTGATAATTTTAAATTAAATAAATTATAAAGTTTAATTTTCAATAAAATATATTTTTAAAGATTAAAAATATATATAAAAAAATCATGATAAACAACCTAAGTGAACTTGAATTAGCTTGCAATATATTTAAATCGATTCATAAAATTAAGATAACATCATAAAAATTAAATCAAGATAAATTATGAAATCTAATTTATAATCAACTCTAAACTAAAAAATACAATTAAAAACACACCAATAAATAAAATAAAAAAAACTTAAATACTACAATAATAGTGGATCTACAGATTAGTTTCAATGAATACTTTATTTTCGGGCAGGCTCGGAGTGGTTTGCTAATTCAATGCCTTCCATTTATATGGGCCGAGTAGTTTTTTTTGACGGGTTTGATTCTTTCCAATGAAAACCCATCCACAGAGCCCTTATCGAGCACAAGCGGCAAGCAAACCGCCTCGCTTGGCATAAGTATAAATCTTTGGTTAAGACAATGACCAAAGTAGCCGCGCAACAACTTGCAAATTTTGAAAACGCTTCCAAGACCTGAGATTCATCGTCTTTTATCGATCCCTGCTTTCCGTCCGTCTCTCGTTTGCCCCCCTCCCATTCTCTCCAACGGTAAGCCCTGTTTTTTCTTCTTGTTTTTTTTTTTTCATCTAATAATCTTGTTTGCGCAGTGTGTGTTTTGTTTCTCATTATTGATTGGTTTTTATCTATGCTGTTGTTTTATTCACGAGATGACTTTTTTCAATTTCTTGTCAATAATAATAATAATAATAATAATAATCTAATGAAAGAACATAAGTGATGAAGTAGAATGGAAGAATTAGTTTATTTTATTTTATGGGTGAGGTTGTGATTGCTACGTGCAGTGTTGATTTTGGGTTAAATTAAAATGATGTCGTTCACTGTTAATCAGTGTGCTTGTGGATCTCACACGCGTTTCCCATCAGGTGCGTCTGTCTTTGTATTTTGTTTCTACTTATGAGAACAATTCAGTGTGCCCATTCAACCCCCCTGCTTATCGATGAATCATAAATTTAGCTGTAATGTAATTATCTCATGGATAGGTTTCCTGTTAGTTAGACATTTTTCTTATGCTTATAAATTTCCATCTTGTTACAGTGGCTTTTATAAGATTTTAGTACAATTGAGGTGCGATAATCTTCTTGCTTCTGGTGCGATAACTGTACTAATCCACATTACTTGCGTATGTTTTTATTTGATGGACGAATGACCGTCCTCCTAGCTTTGATTCTGTTACATGATGAAATTTTTCATCATGTATAAACGAGGATGCTATTTAGCTGTCAAGCTGTTGTATTAAAGACTATTTCTGTTGGTTTATCTGTTTTTTCTGCAAAATGGTGAAATTGTCTGTATAGTTAACCTGGTTTGTGCAGAATTGGATGGAGGAATGTGCGTTATACAATGTCTTGTTATGGTTTCTCAGTTTTTTGTCAGATGGAGAAAGAAGTTAAATCTTTATCCAAGACGCGTCCAAATTACATCAAAGGTGGAGCCTCAGCATTGGGACAGTCTAAGAGAACTGGGAGGTTTAAAAGAAGTAAGGGTAAGGGAAGCCTTCTAGTTTATTTGTTCTGAAAGGTGGAGATTCAACTTTTTGGATATATATTGATCAAATTGTTGTTCCAATGTTTCAGTAACTTCTGTTTTCCACCTAAATATGGAGAATGCTTCTAATTGGCTACAGAGAAATCAATCGAGGAGTACTGCTGCTGGTAATGACTCAGAAGATCTTAGTGACATCGATGATCATGAGGTGTGCAGTATTTCATACTTTTTAAATAGCTATAGGAGCTCAATCATCCAAATGATGTAAACAAAAGGATAATGAGGCTGGTTTAATTCCCATAAAAGAACTTGGATGTGCCTTTAATGTTACAAAATTACTTTTTTTTCTTGACGCGTCCCTTGTAAGCCAACCAGTTTATGCCAAACCTTGAAAACTGCCAATTTGAAAAGCTATACCTCTGGCTTGAATACTTGGGTCTTGTATCCCAAACTTACAACCGATCCAAGTTCCCTTTGATGTTGCTTTCCCCTACCTGTAAAGACATGTATTAAAGTAGCATATCAAATTCTTTCACCAAACTCTCTCATAAATTAAAATTGTAGATCCCCCCCCCCCCCCCCCCCCCCAATGTTGCACTCAACTTTGGATGTTGACCAAGTTCCAAATGCTCCGTAGATTTCTGGTTACCTTCTTCACAATGAGAAAGAGATGGAACTCAGAAGAACCCTTTGGGAAATGATGAACAAGAAATATTTGAAGGTAATGTCTTCCCTGTGAACTCTTCCATTTCAAGTTATCCAATCTGCAGATATCTTGGCTCATGTCCATTTTAGAAGCTGTTGAAGATATGTTGTTTCTCACAAAGGAATGCCTAGCTTACCACTATTCTTGTGTGGTTACCACCTTCAGTTTTTGATATTCTGTATCCGGGGTCTTTATTGGCAGGGGAAACAACTGAAAGGAGCTAGAAAGGTAAAAAAAAGTACACCTGCTAAGAAAGCCATTAAAATTGCTGGCCAGACAGAGAATAAGACGGTAAGAATAAACACCTGGTAGCAAGATGAATCAACTTAAACTAAAAGATCTGGGCTTTCACATGGTGCTTAACTATTTATATTTTATGTTAACAGTGAACTAACTGACTCTTTTTTTTCTATTTTTTTCCAAGTAAATCCATTTATAGTCTAATTAGATGAAATTAGATTCAAAATTATAATAAAAATGTTACCGAATGAAAAAAACAGATTAGAATACACAACTAACCCTAGATTCATGATAATTTTAATGTCGGTCTAAAACTTGTTTTGTTAAGTTTTTAGTCTCTAAGTTTGAGATTGAAGAGAGAGAGGCACAAAATAGAAGAGAGAAAGCTGTAGGTGGTTGCAATTCTAGTAATTAAAATGGCAAAGTTTGATTTCATAAGGATTCATTTGATGATAAAAGTTTGATGATGCTGTTTTCTCTCCCCAAACATGGTGAGATAGGCAAATAGAGTTTGAATTTTTAGATTCGGTTGATTTTGATTTTTTCGAGTCATTTGGGTTGTTGGGTGGTTTATTTGGTTTTTATAGGTCCATGTGCACGTGGGCATTTTAATCTAGACCATTTATGTGGGCTTGACATGTTTTTATCTTGTTTGGTTTTTCATCAATTTGAATTTTTTTTTAATTTTTTTTTAAATTAGATAATAATATGTTTTAGATTTTTTTTATTATTAAATACCATTCAATTTTTTCTTTGGTTTTGAATAAGAGTATAACAAAAAACATTTATATAATATTAGCAAAATTGTTTTACAACCCACTATTATGTTTTTTTTTTAAATTTAACTAGTTATATTTTTATTTTCATGTAATTAAATAAAAATTATTTTAAAAATGATTTTATTGAGACTTGATTTACCGGTTTGATAGGATAGGTTGGGTCATCCTCATGTTATTGAAAAACAAAAATCATTTTTTATATTTAAGGGGGTGTTTAGGAATACATTTGGGAAACGTTTTTGAAAAATATTTAAAATTTTTATTTTGATATTTTACTTTTAATTAATTTTTTTTAATATTTTTAGATTATTTTCATGTGTTAATGTCTAAAATGATTTTTTTTAAAAAAAAATTATTATTTTGATATTTTTTTAAATAAAAAATATTTTTAAAAACAACATCATCCACGCTATCGGACTAAGTTCACAATTAAAATTTTACATTGCTAACAAGGCATGCACTTTTTTCCTATGGTTAAACAAAAAATTGGTATGATCTGATCAGTTACTTCTATAGATTCAATTTTAATTATGCTATCTACCAGTTTTATCCCCAAAGTAATCATGTACTCTCTGTTTTCCCCACAATTATTCAAAATAACGAAGTAACAATTCAGAATCGATTTGAAAACTTTATGCCCCCCCCCCCCCAACAGCTCTAATGCTAAATCTATGCCTATCATGCAAGAATTTGCGGTCCTCTTGGTAACCTCTTGTGTTCTTGTATACCAATGTTTTGTTTTGTCTGTTTTTTCCAGAGATCGAGTTCGAAAATCAACTATGATGCCTTGAAGAAGCTATTGGGTGATGGGCCCGTATGTATCTTATCTATTTTCTTTTTCTTTCTTTATTTTTTTCTGGATGACTTTCCCTGCTTTATGTTTCCTCTGAAGAAAAGAAATAAAGAAAAAAACAAAAAAGGAAGGAAATCTCTCTGTATATCTTAAAAATTGAACATAGGGCTAGGTGACAGAGCTAGTTGCTATCAACTTATTATCGGTGACAAAATTTCATTAAACCATGCAGGAGCGCTTCATTTGCAGCTTTTTATTAGTATAACTGACATTTCTATTCACAAAAATAATACAGAAGTGAAAAATGAAGCAATTGAGCTCTAAGACATGTTGGGTTAGATAACCACTTTCCAAGGGACAAAACTGACATACAACTCTGCAAATGTAGTGACTAAGGTCCCGTTTGTTTGCCGGAAAGTGGTTTTCTTTTGGAAAGTGAATTCCGGGGAAAATGAATTCCTGGAAAATGAATTCCTAAAAAGTGAATTCCGATGTTTGACAGTGTTATGGAAAATGAACTGGAAAACACTTTCCAGTGTTTGTTTATGTTATGGAAAATGATCTGGAAAATAATTTATTAATAAATTATTTTTTTTCAAGTTTATTAAAATAATAAGGAACAAATCTTACAAATTAAAAAGTTGAATGAGAATGAAATTGAAAAAAAATATAATTTCATAAATTATCTCAAATAAAATAAATAATAATAAAAATAATAGAGATTAAATCTAAAATTTAAAAAAAAAAAAAGGTGAATAAATTAAAATAATAATAATTAACATTTCATAAATTATTTCAAATAAAATAAGTAACAATAAAAAAAATGAGGACCAAATTTAATAGATAAAAAATTTCAATAAAAAAATGATAAGAAAAAAAAGCAAATAGCAATTATAAAAATAAGAACCAAAATTAATATAAAAATTAAATTTTAAGAGATGGAATTGAAAAATAAATATTTAAAACAAATTATATATAGAAATCAAAAGTTTGAGGATCAAATTTGATATAATCAACAAATAATGACATTTCTAAATTTTTCACAACTTCCAGAAAGTGTTTTCCGTTCAAATTTTTCGGAAAACACTTTCCTGAAAACCAAGCCAAATTCTTCTTTGACTGGAAAGTGTTTTCCGTTGACCGGAAAGTATTTTCCGTTGATCAACTTTCCAGAAGACAAACAAACACAGGAAAGTTTGGAAAGTGGTTTCCCGGAAAGTGAATTCTGGGAAACAAACGGGGCCTAAATTAAACTTGCACCTATCATGCAAACTATAGAAAGATGTTATAACCTTCATCTGCACTATGATTGTGACGTTGGTGTTTTTTTTTTCTTGGTTACCATCCATGCTTGGTTTGAATTGTTTCCATACATTTGCATACTTTCAGTGCCTTTTATTTTCTTAAAAGATTCTATTACACATGGTCATAAGTTAATTTATGCTGTATGATCACAGGAGGAGATTCCTGGAAAGGTAGAAGACAGTAAACACTCTAATGCCTACTATGCTGATTCAAAGCTGGTGGACGAGAACTCCATCCCTGAAGGACACAGTTCTGGTGCTAGTAAAGAAAATGACGAGCACGAACATGATTATGGAGAGACTGATGCCGGTAATAATGACTACTTCAATGATATTGATTTTGAAAACGAAGAGGATGATTATCATTACGCTGAGGATTATGACTGAGGCATGCTGACACAATTTTTTTGTTGATTGTATGATTTGGACATATTCATTCATTTATGATCAATATTCACTGGCGACCATTAGTCCTTTTGATTTCCTTTCCCCCGCCTTGATCATTTATGTGCTGTTTGTATCAATTGGGATACTAACACCGTCCCTTATCTATACCGTAGAGATGATGAAGCAATGCTAAAATATATTAGAGAAGGGGTGAAGTAACGAAGTGGAGTTGGGTCTCGAGCACTAAGAGGGGGAGGGGGGGGCGAGAAAAATATAATGTAAACCTGGAGGGTAAAATTGTAAAATTTCAAATATTTTTTCTTAACTAATTTTATATTAATAATTTCAGTTAATAAATTAAATTATATAAAAATCTTATAAAAATAGTCAATATTATTATTATTATTATTAATTAATTAATTAATAAAATACACTGAAGTTTTCTATGTGGTTAGAATTTTTAATTTTCATCATTTTCTGGTAAGTTTTAGTTGTGATTTTACACATATCATTCTCTCTAGTATAAATGAGTTGCTGAATTTATTATATATATTTAGAAATAGTGAGATGTTTAATCTCTCTCAACTAGAATCTTAACAAAGTTTTACTTGTATCTTTGAATGTGTTCAAAACAATATTCGGATGTAGTTTAAAATATTATCTAGTAATTTTAATTTTTTAAAATAATATGTTTAAGAACTCCGTTTGACTTGAAAATTTTGGCTAGATTAAATATATAGTTTGAGAGATATGATCAATTTAGCAAAACTAATCAATAAATATTTAGAGATCAAATTCAATTTTTAATTGATTCATATAAAAAATATAGTAAAATAGTAAAATCAGATTAATTTTATTGATTTTACGAGAATCAAGTCTAATTTATTGATTTTCAAGTTTTTAATCTAACTTTGTACATAAATATATTTTAGTTTATAAAATCATATAATTTTATAAGTTAATTAATTATTTTAATAAATATAATTAATGATATTATATATAGTTTTAGATAGATAGAATGTCCTTGTCTCCCTTCTTCCACCCCTGAAAACTAGTGAGCAATCCTTGGATTTATTGATGCATCATCTTCAAGTACAGGACATCTGTACTTCTTAGACCGGGCCCCAACTCATCTATCCTCGACATCAGATACTCAGGATCTAGCCGCACATAATTGACCGAACTCTTAACCCGCACAACTTTGAAAATGTTCGAAACCAAGTTTTACACATCGTTCGATAGAAGGAAAAGTCGGAAAGCAAATGAATAGGATAAAGAAAAGGGTCCCAAAAAACACTCTTAAAGCTTCCAGGCCAGGAAGATAAATAAACCCACGAGATTTGAAATATTAAAAACAATGCCATGTTGCCACGAGTAAGTTGAATATGGAGGAGTTAGAGATGGCCATTGGCAAGTGGCAAACAATTTCAATCGGCGTGGGAGAACGAGTTGCAGTCTTCGTACTGTACGGTTGAAGTTTACGAAGTCTAAGCAGCCAAATTAGAGCCTTCAGATGCTCATGTCATGAGCTAATTGATTAGGTGTGAAGTGGCTCTTCAGTGCAGGCAGTTGAATTAGAACGCAAGCTTTCACACAGGTAATTTCTGTATTGATTTTTTTCTTGACCAATAAACGTAGTTCAAAATCTTTGATATGCTCTCCTTTTGTTGCTTCTGACCAGTTCGCTGATAATACCATGTTTGATCCATGGAGCTTGGTAAGTAAGTTGACCCTTCAGGCTAAGATCATCTTCACTAGAATATAATAACAAGTTGCTGTTTTTTTATATTTTTTAACAGTTTTGTAACGTTGCAAGATGGAAAACGAAAGAAATGACCTCAGTAACTATCACCAAAATTGAGAACAGTGCCGTGGACCCAGGCCACAAAAAGTCTTCACCTCTCTCGCTCTCTCTCTCTGTTTTTATTTTAAAGCTTATAAAGACCAGCCCTTCATTTCGCGTTCTGTCTTCATTTCATCTCGTTTTAACTACAGGTCTAAACTCTAAAGGGAAGCGTTCTTTTTCCCAGCGTGTACGCGCGCGCGCGAGAGAGAGGGAGAGGGAGAGGGAGAGGGAGGGATGGGATGGAGTGTAAAGCTGCTCAACTCTTCAGGCTTTGCTATCTACTTCTACTGTCTTCACTTGCTCGTTCTTCTTTCAATATTTCACTTGTCCACCGCTCAAAACGCCACTACCGATCCATCTGAAGGTACTGTGTCTCTCTCTGATCTCCTGAATTCTGCAGTACAAGTTAAATAATCCTCATGATGGGGCAAATGGTTACAAAATAAACCATGTATTCTGCTTACATATCCAGTTTTCTTGCATCTTCATCCTTTTCTTCTTCTTTTTACTCTTGCAATCTTCGCATGTACATGGTGGTTTTCATTCAGGCAAAGTATCCTGTGTAAAATCTAACTGAAACTCTTGCTTATCTTTATCGATTCGTTTTCATTCATGTTTCTTGGCGATTAGAATTGACTTTTTAGTAGAAGAAGATTACGCTGTTGTTGCGGTCATGTTTTTTTTTTAATGATTTTTTTACTATTATTTTGGTATATATGTCAATATTAAAAATAAAAAAATATATAAAAATCAACCTTGATTAGAGTCTCCAATAAAAGCTGCTTGGTGATGATATTGTCATGAATGATGACACGCACACAGCTAAGACTTCAGTTATCTAGCCAGAAAACATAACATCCATTTCACTTATGCCCATGCCGATGGCTTAGCTGTATGATAATAATTTGGGGGGGGTGGGTGGGGTTAGTTGGGAGTCACTGGCAATGCCCACTTGAAGCACATTTATTTTGGGGGGGCATTTTTATATTGGACATGCCCGCCTCCTTGGAGGGTTTTATGTATTTATTTATTTTATTATCCATGCAAACAGTCAACTAATACACATGTTATTTGTTAATTAAACCTTTTAATGTAAAGTAATTGGCTTTCTTTGCATCTACTTTTGCTATGGCGATCCAAAAGTTTGATCATTTTATCACTTTTTTTAATTACATATGTTACGTATTACTAGAATTAATTTATTTAAAGATTCGATTAGATAACATAAGAAAAGGTGGTGTTTGAATAAAATCCAAACCTAACTCATGAATTGGAATCACATCAACATGGAACCTAGAGCTAGTTTGATCCAATCAAGAATACTAAAACTCGTTACATTTTTTATCTTCAAAACATTAAGAGCAGACCTAAAATATTATGTCCAATTCATTGTTGTTGGGCATTTTGTTTTTGTTTCAAGGCTTTGTTATTAGGAAGTCCACCCATAATCCTTATAAAAATAAATAAACAAATGTATGGTGTTAAAATTAGATCATGACTCTCTTTGCATTGCGAGTCATATTAGCTTTTTTAAGATAAAAATATATTCAAACATTGCTAACACATGTTTAGTAAAAGAATTAATCATGGACTAAAAGTTCGATATATAATGGATGATATCCTTTTTAAATAGTAATGACAAAATATTGAATGATATTTTTTAAAATAAATATTTAGACAATAACATATTATATTAATCTGAATTAACTTCTTAAATATAAAACTCGGCCAAAAGATTGTCATAACTAATAGAAATTAAATCAAAATAAACATTTGTCTTTGTAATCCTTGCAATAAACATGAAAACCCAATAACAAAACCTATAGAGGGTCCCTCAAGATACCTGATTCATGAACCATCTAATTACTCATTTACTCCTCTAAACTTTTTTTTTCCCTTTTAGTTGGCATTATAACTTCCTAAAATAAGGTAACAACTAATCTAAAATGTTTTTTCAACTTTTTTTTTAAAGTTCAATAAAGTGATATTTAAAAAATCAAGCTAAACCCTAACCAAATTCTTCCCTAAAGAAAATCCAAAAATTGCATTACCAATTTATTTGGGGCAATGAATTTACATATTGTGTTTAGGTTCTTATCAATTCTTGTATATGAAGAAAATACCAAAAATATATAAACCCCCCCAAAAACAATTCCATTAAAAAATAAATCGAAATAGCTTGAGTTAACGTACTAATATTGTGATCTAGATAGTGAAATCAGAATAATCTCATAAATTTTTTTTATGAAGCTCGATTTTCAATCAAGATAAAATTAAAGGTAAAATAATTAAAAATACATTAAGTAAAATAATCTGAATCAATCTAAATTAACCTATTGAAGTGTTCCCATCAAGTATAGTAGAAGTTGGTGGCATGATAGTTTTAACATTGTAAGGATTTTTTAGTCGTTATTTAAAATAAAATGGAAATGTTATAAATAATTTATTCTATTTCACTTTTTTTTAAAAGATATAAAATATTATACAAATTATAAACTATACGATGTAAAATATAATTTTTCAAAGTTCAGAGGCAAAGCAGAAAAATAAATAAATTTCAGGAGTAATATTTTCTTAAAACAAATCAAAATTCATGTAATAATATATCTATAATATGGACATTATTAGAACCTTAAGGATAAAAATTAACATATAATACTAAAATAATTGGGTTCCTTATGGTGCTTTACTTTTTATATGAATACCTTCATCTATATTTTTAATCATTTTTATAATAATTCCAAGTCATATTTCAATTGGTTGGCAGTGCAACTATTTTTAAAAAAATAGTGACAAATAACCTATTATATATATATATATATATATATATATATATATATATATATATATATAATAAATCGTTAATCCTTCACTTAAAAAACAAATTGAGCTAGGTGCTCGTAAGCTAGTCATTGACCCTATCCCAATGCTACCTATATTTTTTTTTTCTTGTTTCGTGGACAGTCATGAGAAAAATTACTATATTAACTTTCTTTTTAACTTTGACATGCTTTTTAAATAATATTCTATATTTTTTAATTGAATTGTATCGTATTTTTTTCTCGATTATTATGCATTGGATTTGAAAATAATAATTCTAAGGCATAATTACATTGAACCTTCTAATATTTGTTCCAAATTTTACTTTCCCACTATAGTTTAAAAAATTACATTGATCAAATATATATATATATATATATATATATATATATAATTAAAAAATAAAATTACCCATATTATATATATAATACAATAACATTTGTCACATCAATTTTATTTTCAATTTTCATTGATAGTCATTTTCATGCATTCACCCAGCCACTCGCCCTTCTTTATGGCATCTATATTAAGATTTTTATCTTACCTGTCCATCTATAAACTAGTTAGGTTCGGTCAAAGTCATTTTTTTAAGCATAAAATAATAAAAATATACGGATAATGCCTAAAAAATGCAAAGGGATAATTTAGTATTGACAGTAAGGATAATCGAAGGAAAAATAATAAAACCTGCAAAATAAAATAGCCAAATAAATATATCAAACCAAAGAAAGTTCATTTTTCATAAATGAAAATTAAAATGAAAATGATAAAAAAATTTTTTTTATAAGCATCTAATCTAACTTCACCTCATTTACACAAGAGATCGTGAGTGCGATGACACCAAAAAAAAAGAAGAATTTGGTCAAAAGTACCTGAAATCTTAAAGTATTTGTTAAAGAATCATCTTATCTAAAAGTTTAAACTAATAGATGAGATCGCAGAATATGATTTATATTATTCTCTAACACAGCTTTTTAAGTAAAAAAAATACATTGTCAAATATTTTTTTATAATAATTAAAAAATAAAATTACCCATATTATATATAATACAATAATAATTGTCCCGTCAATTTTATTTTCAATTTTCATTAATAGTCATTTTCATGCATTCACCTTTCTTTTTGTGGCATATGAATTGAGAGTTTTATCTCACTTGGTTGTCTATAAACTAGTTAGGTAGGGTCAAAGCCATACCGGTGTTTTCCCATTGTGTGGTCAAAAAAGAGACCAGAGAAAGACAGGGGGGAAGAATGGGAGAGGGCTGTGAGAGAGAGAGATGAGCAAAGTCAACATAGACTACAGAGATGAAGAGAAAGGGGAGGGTTGCTGCGGGAGAAAAGAAAATTAGAGGAATAGGATTTCAAGAGAGAGAAAAAAGCCAATTATACTTGGTTAGGTTTAGGGCTTAAATGGAACTAGTCTGGTTTTGTCCAGTTTTATCAGTTTCAAACTTTTAAAACTGAAACCGAACAAGAATAAAATATTTTTTTGGGTTTTTAATGGGATGAATTGGTTTTCTTCTTAATTTAATTTTAGTTGTCTTGATTTAATTGATTTTTCAATGTTTTTTAGCAGCCCTTGATAACACTAATTATACAAGTTGTTTTGTGATGGTGAGACAGTAAGTGCATTGAACTCATTATTTGAACAATGGGACACGCAAGCTATTGCGGGATTATGGAACCTAAGTGGAGATCCATGCAGTGGAGCTGCCATTAACGGCACTGATTTCGAAGACCCTGCCAACAATCCTGCCATCAAATGTGACTGTACCTACAATAATAGTGCTACATGTCACATCACTCAACTGTATCTCTCTTTCTCTCTTGTAAAAAAAACTTCAATTTTTCGCATGAGCCCACATAAATTTCATGCACGTATAACTTTTGAACTATCTTCAGGAGAGTGTATGCTTTGAACAAAAAAGGGGTGATTCCAGAAGTAATTACGGCATTGAAGTATCTTACCTTTCTGTAAGGAAACATCAAAATTATTAAATACTTTTTGAAAGATTTTATGCTTCTAGTTGTAATAGTTGATTGACTTTTGTAGGAAACTTGATCAAAATTACTTCACTGGTCCATTGCCTGCATTTATTGGAAGATTGACAGCACTGAAGAGTTTGTGAGTGAAGTTATTCTTTCCACAACATTTTATTACAATTGACACACTTATGTTACATTAAAAATAAATGAAAATTGCACCTCGACAGCTCAGTGACCTTATTTTGTTTTGTGTGACTAGATCAATCGCGCATAATGCGTTTTCTGGGACCATTCCGAAGGAGCTTGGAAATCTTACGGAGTTAACCTTGCTGTAGGATTTGCTTTTCAATCAAATTTTACTTTGAGGAATAAATTATCCACATATATCCTCATCGTGGTCTTAATTTATGGACATATTGCAAGATGGAAGTATTGTATTAGTTTTATAGGCAATCTTACTTGGATGATAATCTTCTAAAAAAAACCTTATTTGTTGCATGTTCAACAGGTCTATCGGTATAAATAATTTCTCAGGAACACTCCCTCCAGAACTGGGTAAACTTGTCAAACTTGAGGAACTGTAAGTTGTAGCAGATGTTCTTGTGATATAACCAAAGACCTCCTTTATGTGAGGATTTGTATCGTATGTAGTTGAATTCAAGATTTTGATATCTCTATTTGTTTTGCAGTTATATTAATAGTTGTGGATTGAGTGGTGAAATTCCGTCAACATTTGCTAACCTTCAAAGAATGAGAATCCTGTAAGCAAATTACATTCTACAAGTTTATAACAGTTTGTTCCATTTCAAATCCAAGGTTATTGTACCCTAGCCTGGCTCAACTTCACTTGGCTTGTATATGTTCAGTGCGGCCTCAGATGCTGCTTTCACAGGCAACATACCTGACTTTATTGGCAACTGGACAGGGCTAACATCATTGTAAGCCATAAAGTTTTCTGATATTTGCATTTGTTAGACACAACAGTAGTATGTTTACAGCTACAGGGAAGAGCGATTTGTTTGATTGGTTTATGTAATGTTCTTGCAGGAGATTTCAAGGGAATTCTTTTGAAGGTCCTATACCATCCAGTTTTTCCAGCTTGACCTCATTGAATTCTCTGTGAGTGTTTTTTTTTTTTATAACTCTGTCTTTCATATGTTTGTGTACATGCAAAAGAGAATTAATTTCGGTAATGTGTAAATGCACATAACTATACAGGCGAATCAGCGATTTAAGCAATGTGAGCTCTACTCTTGATTTTATCAAGAACTTGAAGAACTTGACCGACCTGTAAGTAGCTCGTTGGTCCATCCATTCTTTTTATATGCATCCAAATTCGCATTAATTACTCGTTTATCTTTTCTGAAGGACTCTGAGGAATGCATTGATTAGTGGGAGTATTCCATCTTATATTGGAGAGTTCCAGTCTCTATATATACTGTACGTTCTTGAGACATTTAACTTAAAAGGTCAAAGCCATCCTTGAAATCTACTCACACCTGTGCATTTCTTTTGTTATTTGTTTCATCATTTTTTCAGGGATTTAAGTTTCAACAATTTAACAGGCCAAGTTCCAAGTGCTTTATTCAATATCAGTTCTCTTCAATACCTGTAAATATCACCAAAACTTTAGAAGTGCTTTGATCATTTTTTAGTTCTGACATTCTTGCTGAAACTCTTCACTTTGTTACTTTCTCTTACTATTCTCTTCCCATACTATTGCAATGGCCAGGTTTCTAGGAAACAATAGTCTAATCGGAACCCTTCCTAACCAGAAGAGCAATACACTCCAGACAATGTAAGTCCTCGTACCAAAGAATATTATACGTTGAATCTGCTGGTACTGCCCAAGCAGAGATTACAGAACAACTTTTGAAACAATGTTAGATCATATCAAGACACCATTATTTTATCGGACTATGTCCTGAAACCCTTTCGATCTTTGTTTCCTTCTTTTTTGTATATGGATCAAGTCAATCTAATTTCATCCCATTTCATTTGTTATCATGTGCCTACTAACCCCCGCTGATATAATTTTGTTTGCAGAGATTTGTCTTACAATTATCTGTCAGGGACTTTTCCTTCATGGGTATCCTCAAATTTAAATTTGTATGTGTCCCAAACCATGACGATTTCTTCACGCATCTTTCTTTTTCTAGGTTCAGCACTAGGTTTTGAACACCAAATAACTGAACTACCTCTTAGAAATCAATATCGTGTTATTCTGTCATCATGAATCATCACTGAGTTTTGCAGCACATATTTGTCAGTAACATTTGTGAAACTATGCAGGAATTTAGTGGCCAACAGCTTCACTTTTGACAGCTCAAATATAAGGTGAGGTGATATGTTTTTTCAAAGCACTTATACTTCATAGTGTGCATATCAAGCAAAATTGGTGCAATAATGATCCTATATTTGGAACCAGTCTTTTCCTTCTTTCTTAGTTTCCAATTCTGATAAGCAATAAATGTTTTCTTATATAGTGTTCTGCCAGGATTGAACTGTCTACAGAGAGATTTCCCATGCAATCGGAATATTCCGCGCTGTAAGCTTCTTCATTTAAAAATTTAGTTCCTACCAGAACTTTACATTGTCTGATGCAATATGAAATGCACCTTCCTAGACTCTGCCAGTAATCATCCTAGTTTTGTCTAACATGTGTAGACAGACTTCCAGGAATTATTTGCATATAAAGTTGACAATAGCCTCATGCCTTCATCAATTCAGAAGACAATAATTGATTTTAGTTCTTATCTTGTCATCTATTACAGATGCAAATTTCTCAATCAAATGTGGTGGTCCAATGATGAGTACTGCCGATGGCACAATTTATGAAGCTGAAAATTCAACTATCAGTGCAGCATCATTCACTGTAGTTAGCACTGAGAAATGGGCAATGAGCAATGCAGGCTTGTATGCTGATAGGAGAAATCCTAGTTATGTTGAAAATACCCTAAAACAAGTTACCGGCACCAACACCCCAGAGCTCTATCAGACTTCAAGGATATCACCTGGTTCACTTAGGTACTATGGCCTAGGTCTCCAGAATGGGCCTTACACTATAAATCTGTTTTTTGCAGAAACTAGATTTGCAGCTCGAAGCTCACAAACCTGGGAGAGTTTGGCACAACGTGTTTTTGATATCTATATTCAGGTAAAAGAGGTTTGAAACCAAATGCATGTTTTACAAATTTCTATAATTAAAATTTCATCTTCTGTTTTCATATATGTTTCTTAGGGATACCGCCAATTGAAGGACTTTGACATATCAAAGGAGGCAGGTGGGGTCGATAGAGCAATTACAAAGACTTTTAACGTTAATGTGTCCGAAAATCATCTTGAAATTCACCTATTTTGGGCTGGCAAGGGGACATGCTGTAACCCTGTGCAAGGCTACTATGGACCAATCATTTCAGCCCTCAATGTTGTTCCAGGTAACATGTCTGAACTTGCTAATCAAACTTAGTATGTTCAGATTGTGCTTCTCTGGTTCTCACTGCCATTGCTAACTGAATTTACTGCACAGATTTCACACCAAATGTTAGTGGGATACCATCCAGTACTCGGAAAGAGAAGAGCAAGACAGGGGTGATTGTTGGGGTTTCCATTTCTGTTGGAGTCGTGAGCTTGATCCTAATATTTGCAGTTCTATACATCAGGATGAAAAAAGACAGCGAAGATGAGGAGGGTAAGATCACTAATAATCAGACAACTTGTACTTATTATAGCTTGTCCAATCCAAACATCATCTATTCTGGAATAGGTGAAGTGTGATGATTCTAATAGTGAGCAGAAGCTCTCCTCATGCCTTCATCTCTCTCATATGAGTGAAGATGTACTTGATCCTGATACACAACCGAGTACCTTCAAATTTTCCGTAAACAGAATATGAGTTTATTCCTTGAATCTGAGATGTAATTTCTTTGGAGGAGGTTAACTCTGCTAGTATGAATCACCATTTCCTGTATAAAACTTTACATATTAAGTTCATATGATCTGTACAAATTATGTTAGATAAAGAAAGGTATCCTAAACTAATGACTTCATTTTTTCTTGCTTAAATCTGCAGTGTTACTTGGGGTAGGCCCTAGACCAAACACTTTTAGTTACTCCCAGTTGAGGACTGCCACTGAGGACTTCAGCCCTTCAAATAAGCTAGGGGAAGGGGGATATGGACCTGTGTACAAGGTAAGAAACGCAAGACAATTACTCTATATTTTAAAAACAACATAAGCTAGAGGTTAAAGATTTTTCTGTTTACCTAGGACCAGGCATGCTTTCTGATGGGAACAAATCAATTTAATTTATCTGATGGGAACAAATCAAATTATGCTTTACATTACTGAATTCTGGCACTTTTTAGGGTATGCTTTCTGATGGGAGGGAAGTTGCTGTAAAGAAGCTTTCAGTAGCTTCAAACCAGGGTACAAATCAATTTGTGACGGAGATCGCGACCATATCGGCAGTTCAACATCGCAATCTTGTGAAGTTGTATGGATGCTGCATTGAAGGAAATAGACGCCTCCTCGTTTATGAATACCTCGAAAACAAAAGCCTTGATAAGATACTCTTCGGTATGAAGATGCTCGAAACGCTTGCATATTTCCCTTACTAAGTAGCCATAGAAACTTGATTCTCTACACACATCTAGATAATCGAAATAGACAAGATTTACTTTTGGTTGCCGAAATATGTGAATAGAAAGGGCTTGGATCTTGGCTGGCCAAATCACCCTACTTTTTCAATAAGATACATGTTCAGTTTTCAGAGTTCATTTTGGTAATGGAATGGATTATGTGCTAAGCTTGCATCTCGTAATTATGCAGGAAAAGATGACATACATCTTGATTGGCCAACCCGCCTCAATGTATGCCTGGGTACTGCAAGAGGGTTAGCTTACCTTCATGAGGAGTCAAGGCCAAGGATTGTGCATAGAGATGTCAAGGCAAGCAACATTTTGCTTGATGCAAACCTCTTTCCCAAAATCTCAGATTTTGGATTGGCAATACTCTATGATGACAAGAAAACTCACATCAGCACTCGAGTTGCAGGAACCATGTAAGACCTCCTTCAACCATGTCCTTAAATCATTCTTAATTTGCTGATTATGAACCAAGCTATAGTCATTTAAAACCGAAGTGTAGCGTTCAGAAGCCATATGTAAAACCAAAGGAGATTGTTTTTGCAATAAACCTTCCAACCAAGAAAATAATTTTCTTGCAGTGGCTATTTGGCACCGGAGTATGCGATGCGTGGGCATCTGACAGAGAAGGCTGATGTTTTTGGTTTCGGTGTGGTTGCTTTGGAGATCCTGAGTGGGAGAGCAAATTCTGATTCTAGCTTGGATGCCGAAAGGGTCTATCTTCTCGAATGGGTAAAAACAAAACTCTATTTTTTTTACTTGTCTATGTACCCTTGTTAATGAAACCATTCCATCTCAAAGTGAATTGTCGGTTTAATGTTTCTAGGCATGGAACTTGCATGAAAGTGGGCAAAGTTTACAACTGATTGATCCAAGTGTAACAGAATTCGATGAAAATGAAGCTCTTCGAGTTGTAGGAGTAGCTCTCTTGTGTACTCAAGCGTCACCAGCAATGAGGCCAACAATGTCAAGAGTAGTAGCCATGCTTACTGGAGATATTGAAGTAAGTGTTGTTACATCAAAGCCAAGCTACTTGACTGATTGGGATTTTAAGGATATAACCGGCACCTTTACGACTGAAAATACTCAAGCATCCACTCTATCCGAGGCTAGCAAGATCAAGAACAAAAGCCAGAATCACAATCCAAATGATCCTGCTAGTCCATTAGGTGATCAAATGCACTCTGCACTAAATATCACTGAACCAAGGCTTAGTGATCTCATCGGGGATGGAAGGTGAAAGGCTAGTTAATGCTGCGATATCCAGCCATATAGAGTGGCGTCTATTTCTAGCCAGTTGTATGATTATTCTAGACATAAGAGCTTTATACTCAAAACATTTGTACAAAAATCATAAAAGGATTCTTTGGCGTGATACAAGTGAATATCAAAAAGAATAAAATGATATCATCCTGCGATCTCTCTTGCTAAGCACTCACGGTTAAGGCAGCACATTGTACATCCACCGAATTGACAAAGTTTTAAGCAATCAACATCTAACATGGAAGCAAAAGAAGAAGATAACTTTTTCTCCCTTTGTTTCTTCTTTCCTTTTCTTTTCCCTTCCCTTGCCTTCCTCTCTTTGCGTGCAGGAAGTAAAAGAAGTAACTAGGAAGGGGAGCTTAAAACAAATCAGGGTTGTTTTTAGAGAGGATCAAAGACGGTGGCTGATTTCGGGAACAGCGCATGCGGCTCTCACAATGCATTTCTAGGTTTCCAAGGTTTGGGCCATTAGGTTTGTTAGTGGATTTCATGCCATGGGTTAAAAAGGGAAAGAGGGATAAATACAGGTTTATTTAATAAACAGATCGTTTATAACATTATAGAAAACGGCGAAGCAGCTTCGAAAAAAGAGAGTAGTTTTTAAAGATTTGATCAGAAAGGAGTTTCCAGTCCGGGGACAGCACATCCACTCCCTCCCCTACTGATCTTTTGTTGTTGGGTCTCTACCGTTTCGTGGCTGGGTTCACAATTTGAGTGGATCCGGGGCTCCTGCTAATCGATGGAGCAAGGAAGGAGGAGGAGAGGTAGTTGATGAAATAAATGGACGGGCTACGCAAAGTCTAGATGGGGATGCGGTTAGATTGTGTTCAATGTTCACATGATCACTCCCTCAAAGACGTAAGTTTCAAATCATCTAATAGGCGACAATGATAAAGAAATTGGGATTAAAAGGGTTTTGCATTTTTTCTATCATGTTTGTGATCCCTAATGTAATAATTATTTAAAATTTATATAATTATTAGTTTCAGAATATATAAAATTAGTACATATATATAAATTGATCGAGACATTACGTTAATAATAAAAAAAAAAAAAAAAAAAACACAATTATCAGGTGCATCTGTTTGAACCACATGCTTAAGAGAAGTTTGTTTTTAATGTTAGTGATATCTACATAATCTTCAGGCATATCTGTTTCAACTTTCAAACAAATGTTTCAGTCTCTTTTTTTTTTTTTTTTTATGTTAGTGATGATTATACACATTTAGTTTATTTTAAGATAGTCAGAATATATGAGGTTTGTTTTTTTTCAAGGAAAGAGGTCAGCTCAGATCATTAAATAAAGTCAATTATCATTAAATAAAGTCATCTCTCCCCACGTCAAAATCCAACTCTTTCTCTCTCCTCCTATATATATATAAAATAAAATAAATAAGTTAAGGATCAAAGTTGAATTGTTGAAAATTGCAAGGACTAGTTTTCTAATAAATCATAAGATAAGAAATGAAAATGAACTATTAAAATAAAATTTAAATCTACCACCCATTCAATCCTTTTCTTTTTTTTTTACTTTACCCTTTTATCTTCTTACAATTCAACCTCTTTCTTTTTTTTCCTTTCTAAACCATGCTAATTTGAGCTCAACATAAAAGTTCAAAACATTGTTCTAACCCATTGTGCTATATGTTTGGGTGAGCAATAATAACAAAATAAAAACCTCTATTAGTTTCTTTTAATAATAATAATTGACATGTAATATTTTTTGGAACATAAAAATCAATACGTTTTGGATATAAAGGGTTGAGAATTTAATCTTTCAATTGAACCTCCAATCAGTGTTTTTCCATTTCCATTTTTTTCTTTCTTCGACTAGTTTAAAGTAACAACTGACTTCAGCTTTCTTGATTTGCACCTTTTCTAAATGCAAAAGAATAAATAAAATTAAGTTTTATATATATATATATATATATATATATATATAGCTTTTATTTTTAGTGTGTGTGTATATATATAGCTTTGATAAAAGAATTATAAAAAAAATTGATAAAAAAAATGAAGGAATTATACGACAAAGTTTGTTTTTGTTCAATGGAGTGAAGATAACTCGGAGTACAGCCATCATAATTCAAAGAAATGCATGCATCTTGCTGAACACCCACTAAAATGCCATGTGTAAGACAAATCACCCTCATAAACTGGCGATCCATTCCTTGAACCCACCAAAATACTATCATGGATGACAAATCAATCTCCACATACCATTCCCAAAAGCGCGCACATTTTACCACATATGCATCATTGCCGTGTTATTCACCAAAAGTCAACACCTGTGTGCTAATTAATTAACACAAAGGGATTAAACACAACACATTTTTCAAAACGGTGGCTGATTTACTTTACAAGCTTTTACATGCTGTTGGATAATCCAATTTCATGGAGATACATGAAATTTAAGAGCCTAACCTCCTAAGCCAATAACAAAAATAAAGTACACGGACAAGAAATTAAGAAAACTACATAGCACACACCATCCCATGTACGTAAAGTAACTGTATCAATGATCAAGTATCTACCTCAAAATCTCTATATTTCTTGACATGCCATCTTCTTTGATCTCAAAATTAATTACAACTCGAACTCATCTTCTAGCTTCAAAGCCTCAGCCGCAGCCTCTTCCTCTTCATCATCCACAACAAAATATGGATTATGTGCTTCCGGCTTAAACCTGTACCCCGTAAAAACATAAAACGCCAAGGTAGCCAATTCTCCAGCCACCACGCTAGTCCACAAATACTTATATGAAGTAATGGTCTCCAAAGCATAAACCACAACCCTAGTAAAGTAAATATAACAGATCACCACAATATAATACTGCCTAAACAAAGTCAACTTCATCAAATTCACGGCTGCCTTCCCATCTGTCCTCGCAGCTTCCCTCAAATTCTTAATCGACCAAACAATTGGAAACAAAACCGCACAACAACAGACAACATCAACCAACAAAAACACTTGTTTCCAAGTAACCCAATCCTGCTCATACGGCCCATTCTCATCAATCACAACTTGGGCAATATTGGCAACAACCTGTAAGGGTATCACAATCATCAAAACTTTCTTTTCTTTACCTTGTAAGTATGGTTTCAAGATCGACCACCCGGTACCAATCAGAACAATCAAAGTAAACAACGTAATTCCCTTCAAAAAACTAAAAATGTAAAACAAAACATCCCATCCATGAGCATAACCTGTTCTCTTAATATGGCTCTTATCCTCAGCCTCGCACAACAAATTCATTGTCTTTAAAATGACAACAGCAAGCATGAAGAAATGAATTCGATAAACAGTAAGTCGTTTCTTATATAAAACATAAATCCAAACCCCAGCCAAAACGAAATAAATCAGCGACAGTAAATAATAAACCCGCGGCAGCATAGTTTTGCCTGCTGATAAATAGTCACGAACTTTACCGCCTTTATCGAGATTATACATCGCCGACTTGACGTCCATGGAGACTTTCAGCGACGTCAAGCAATTGGCAAACACAAGCGTGTACTGATCAGCATCGTTTTGGGTGAGCGTTTTGGAGAGGCTATTTTGGTCTTTTACGAGGTCTTTGAAAGTGTAAACGGGCTTGATAAGATCCGATTGAAGAGCGCACGTGATTTCACCATCTTCGAGTTGGTTAATAACGTGAAGCCAGGAATCAAGAGAGCAGAGGAAGAATCCGATTTTTGATCGGTCAAGATCGGGATTAGGGTTTGAGAGGTGGATGTTTGTGACGTTGAGTTCGAGCCGGCCGAAGTGGGTGAACCCGAATTCGTCGAAAGGGATAATTTGACGGTCGTCCCATCGGATCTCGGAGAAATGGATCTCGGCGAGGGAGAAGGAGAGTAGAAGAGAAGTGAAGAGGGAGAAGAGGAGGAAGCGAGAAGCCATGGATCTGAGAAAGAGGGAACTGGATTGGAATTCGATTGTGATCTGTGTTTTATGATGGTTGGAGTTAATTGAAATTGAAGGAGAGAATATATCTCTATTTTTTTTATTGTTATTATTGTGGTTGTAGTTATTTATTATATTATGTTATTTTAGTGGAAAATTGCTCTATTTTTTTATTACATTAACACATGAAAATTCAAGATTAGAAGGGGCGGGGTTGAAGCTATTGAATTACAATTTTCTGTCTAGCCTTCTTCTAATTCATTGTTAAGGAGAAATCCTTAACAACTTGAATAATCCATGATTAATGTTATTTTATAATCAATAATTTAATTTTAGATATATTAATCTTTTATATTTGAAGAATATTTCTCAGCAAATCTAAATGCAAGTGAAATTATATTATTAGAAAAAGAACTAGTTTTAATTGATAAACAAGTTGGTCTGAAAATATTTTAATTAATAAAACGATAATTTGTTAAATTTATTTTTTTATTTGAAGTACAAGAAAAGGAAAATTCAAGTCCTCTTTTCTATATTTGCGTGCTGGTTTGAATTTTGATTGATGTTGATTTCAAGGTTGAAAGGGTATTGATGATTATTTCAGTGCTTGATTTATTTATTCTAAGCTCCTGGTTTCTCCGCAAGAACAGTTGGATGAATAGCAAATGATTTTTTTTTTTTTATAATTATTTGACCTGTGACTCTTATTTTTTTTTTTTAATAAAGGCTGCAGGTTCTTAGCAGGTAAGTATTGCTCGAGTCACCCAAACTTCTTCATAGATCATGTGGATCTTATGGAAATGAAATGACCACCAAATCCAGCGATCCAGCTCAGGACGTTCAAGCAAAGATACTAAATCTTAGAAGTGTTAAATAGGTCTCTTACAGCTCTGGTCTAGGCCGACATTACATCCCTATGGATACTATTCCTTGAGAAAGAGAGGGCGGGCGGTGTTAATTTTTGGCCGAGAAGAAAGCAAGAGCGCCAACAAAGGGTGCATTGATATACGTTGCTGGCTCGGATTGCTGATAGTTGTTTCGATCATCGGCGAAGTTGTCTCTGTTATCAGGACCGCCTAATATGGCTCCAACGAGGATGTTCGGGTTGGGAGAGCTGGAGTGGAAGTACTGAAATCCATCGTTGCAGGAAATGCGATCCGGGTGTGCATGTATAGATGGCACGGAGGAACCCCTGTGATGCACATGTTGTGGATACCTGTTACCGAATCCGACCATGTAAGACATCTTTGCCGGATTATCACCTAAGATATAGTCCACCTGCTTCTTCGCCTGTGCGATGAGTGACTCTGCCGTCACGGTTGAACCACCGCATTTTGTGACTCCTCCGTTTGAGCCGAGATACTTGGCATATGTCAATAGAAGGAAGGTTGTGGAGGTTACATATTGTAAATTGCTTTCACTTGCTTTATAAAAAAGCCCCCCTGCAAAGCATAGGGAAATGCTGTCATATTCACTAGCATTAAAATTTCTAACAAATGCCACAGAAATACATAACAAATTGCTCACCGGGTGTGTATTGGGCCTGGAAACTGGAAGTTCCCGGAATTAGAGAGCATATATAGTTGTCTGAATGTGATTTATATAATTGAAATTCTCCAGTAGTTTTCTCCAAGAATTCCTGTTGAAAATGCCACAAAGTTGAGGGTTTATTTGGTTTTTAATATTTGTGCTGGTGAAGTGGAGATCTTTATAGAATAGAACCTTGGAAAGAAGAATCTTAGTCCCGGGTCGCTTGTCATCCCAACTGAAGGAGTAGTCGTCGTCGTCAGAACCCATTGTGTGACCATTTGACTGGATGTAAGCCAAGTATGACCCATTCTGTGAGGCTCTATGAATCCAAGATGCACCCCAGAGAAGCTCATCCTGAACAGACAAACTTAGTCAACAACCGTGATGGAACTTCAGAAAACCAAGAAGCTGAAGACAATCTTACTTGGTATCCCGAGTAAGAGCAGTAGAATGGGCAGACTGCTGAATTGAGAGAGTTGCTATAAGAACCTCTATACCTGTCTGCAAAATCGAATACCTGCATAATCACAATTAGGTTTATTTGTAAATGTAAGTGTAGAAGCTGAGGACTAGCGAGCAGTGAATGTTTACTTTCATTGCCGTATGAAGCAATTTGGTAGAATAAGAAGAGTCAGACTCTTTGAAAACAATTGAAGCTGCAGCCAATGCAGCAGCTGTCTCGGCAGCCACATCAGATCCCGGGTTCTGCATGGTTACTTTGTACACATTGCGAGGTGTGTCCATGTCTTCTGGCCTCTCCCAGCACTGGTGATCCAAGTTTGGATCTCCAACCTGCACCATCCAGTGCACACCCAAGTTCCGTTTCAAATTAGCAAGTAATGCAGAAACCTACTATATGCTGTTGGACCCTGCTGTCATCTAAGAGTTCAATATTCCTGCTTTTGTATCGCCATTTTACAAAACTGTTCAATTTATTTTTAAGAGAGTGGTGCACATTTATAGTAGAATTTTGTTATGCATGCTCACTTGAACATATAGCGTGTCAGGGGTGGCAGTGGCTGCTTTTAAAAGGTAGTCAGTGCTCCACCGAATGGCTGCTTTGGCATTTTCAATCTGATTCTGCATCGAGCTACCGAATTCAATGACACTCCATGCCAGCAATGTAGTAGTGAAGGCCATTGGAAGGCCAAACTTGACATTATCACCCGCATCATAGTATCCACCAACTAGGTTCACCTGAAATCCACAAAAAAATAAAATCAGGATTAACCAGTCTTGTTTTCTTCATTTGAAAAGGAAGTTAATTTACAGTAGAATTTGAAGTAGTACGTGATAAGAAGAACCGTCAGACAGCCCAGAGTCGCCCCTCCATGTTAGCCGTTGGTTGGACGGCAATTTGCCTGACCTCTGACCCTCAAAAAAGAGGATAGATTTTTCAAGAGCATTAGCATAGTCTTGAGAAGTGAAGGCAAGGCTAAAATAGCCAAGACAACAAAAAATTATGAAGAAAAACTGTAACATTGGTGAAAATGTAGTGGCACTAGCCATTCCCCCCCTCCAAAGCTCAACACTATTGAGTCTTCAACTATACTAGCTGGAATGTATAGCAGTCGAGGGGTTGTGGGTCTGGGTTATATGAAGAGAAGCTGCCATTTTATAGACAGGAAGTTCAGTTGTTCGGCGGTCATTAAGAGATAAGAGATTCACGCTGATCACGGGATCGACTGCGCAAATTTGGACATTTTGCTGTATAGACAACATACAAAAAACCTTTGGATACCGTAATCAATGGCTGGAGCATGGAGTGTAGCAATGGATTTTGGTGGACATTTACTTTGTCTTTAGCAATGAAGTCACGGATACGTATATAGAGTCAAAAATCACACGAGACTCAACAGAGCAAAGGTGAGGTTATCACACACATGTTGGTTAGCAGCAGTTTATATGAATTTATATCAGTCAAGCCATAAATCCACAAGTCATGTGACTGGGACATAGAGGTATACATTTCTTCTTTTGGTTTCACTGTTGGTATAAGAAAATCCTTAGACTAGCTTTATGCACTGAGATTATGACCCTGCTGATAAAATTCAAACCCGTGATGATATTGTGGGACATAATTACCAGCTGAGCCTAACACGCCAGAATTTCACATAGGTGGTCAAAGATTTTACAGTTTTTTGGGGAGGAATTTCCAACTGCTTTGCAATTCTTGCGGCTAAATTTGTGAACTCTTAAGAGAGCACCCGAGCCTAAAGATTGACTAGTTCAGGGAAACCCTTTGAGTTAGAGATTATGGATTCACGTGTCATCTTTAGATAAGGAGACAATACTCTTTGAGTAACTGTTCCTAAATTTTGGCTCAGAAAATTTGAGGCACCTTTAGAAGATTCACATGGAAAGTATTAAAACACTAAATCGTCCCATAATTAACTCCTATCCTTTCTCATAAGCGTAATTTCTGAAATCAGGGGGTGCTGTTACATTAATTCAAACTTTTCTGCTAGAAAGCACATGATCAACATAATTGATATTGTATATTCATCTGGTTAAGAAAACGGCCATTTCTTCTTGTTCATATTTCACCCAGTAATAAATAATAACCTGTTTGTTTCTGTATAGAATCTTAGAAAATAATATAAATCATATTCTGAGACCTCACTTAAAAGCTTGAGTTTTTAGGTGAGATGATTATTTAACGTAATATCAGAGCCTTGTTAACCTAGCGGTCACAAATTCAAATCTCACCACCCCTATTTTATTTGATAAAAATCAAGCACAAGATAACGTGGACCTGTGCAAGTTTCAAGTTCAAAGAACTTTCACTTGAGAAAGTGTGTTAGAGAATAATATAAATCATATTCTAGGACCTCACTTACAAGCTTAAACTTTTAGGTGAGATGGTTCTTTAACATATAACATGTATTATTTGATTACTAAAATTTGATTTTTACATACACACACTGTTATGACTAATCGACAACTTCAGGAAAGAAATTTTTTCTGGTCTTCCATCATTAGTAATTCCCAGGTTATTGCCCAATAAATTAAAAGGCAGATTAAACTTGATGTTTACCTTGAGAAAATGCTATGACTCATGATATTTGAATCCTAGTCAATTGGTCACCATATATTCAACACCAAAAGTAGTCATTATGCAGCTACTTTAACTCAATTATTTTTCATGCACAAAATCAAACTATCTTCTTATTGCAATCATATTCCAGCTAACAAGCTGCATTCATGGAAACTATCGTACTGAATGTAGAATATACACAACCGATTGCCATGGATGTGACCAGGGCTTATAAAACTGCAAACTATCAGTTAGTTTGAGATTTACAAAGTTGTAAAGAAGAAGCTAGTTTTGGCTAGATTTTGATAAGTGACCATATCACTTAAAAACTTAAGCTATTAGATGTCTCAAGATGTAATTTATATTATTCTCTATAAGATTTTACAGAAAACTTATATGTCAAATAATGATAAGACCGAGGTTGCAGGTTTGAAAGACACATCAAATACATGATTCCTTTACAATCAAGTGGATTGCGAAGCAAGATCATTTCAAGCTTCTAACTTGGGACAGAAACTGGAGTTGGGATTTGCTATAGTGCCTGCAGAGGATGTTATAGTCAGAACCAGGAGAAAGTCTAACGGCCACAAAAGAGAAGCACTGTGAACTTACAAATATCTGCAAGACAAGGCTGTTTTGCTACTGGATCCTCTTCAAATGGGGGTGGAACTTGGCCGTAAACCATTTCGCAACTCATGTCTTCAAAATCTGCGAGCAAAAAAGTCCATTTATGATACAGAATTTGGTGTTTGCTTCAAAACTCGCCAATACTTCTATCGATCATAACGTGCATAAATTGCAGTTTGAAAGCATAAACAAAAGACTTACTTGGTATCATAGTTAATGGAAGCCCAAATTCATTAGTGAAGAAGTCTTGAGTTGGAATCTTGCACATGTTCACACACATTCCTACACATCCACTATTCTCAAGGTACCTGGATGAGAAATAATTTTTCAAATTTACAGTTAGCATTGGGAGATTTGTTCAACACTATGAACTTATCCACTGTGCCTAGTTTTGTTGCAGCGGGAGACAAAAAGAGAAAGGCTTTAACAATTCATGTTACAATAGTAAGACTTTTTTGAAGAGATTACAATTTCTACCTGCATTTCTTTATATGCACTCCACTTTTTTGCTTCTCCCCATTTACCTCCACTTCCACAACCTATTCATTTAGAACATATAAATTGCAGAAAATGTAAGCGTCAGTTGAAACTCTCAATTATCTTGCATTGTAACTGATAAAAAAAGAGTTTCTTTCGGGAAATTAGGCTTACAAATGCTACATTTAAAATTAGTAGAATTTGGTAAAGAATGTCAAATTATTGACCAGTTAACATAACTTTCAAGCGGGAAAATAGCAATGACACTTTCAGCTGTGAGAAAACACGCAAAGGCATTGTTAGATTACCTCAGAAGGCCCAACCAACCACTGGAAGAAAGGTACAGTCAATGCAGCATTGAATTCTGCAGCCCATTTTGTAGGTGGAAACAACTTCTTGAACTGCAATAACAGAAGCTAGCTATGTAAGCTCTGTGTTTGCAGGACAACGACCAAATAAGCTATGCCATAATAAACAACCTAATACAAACTCTCATATTTATCTACAAAAAAAATAGAATAACAGAAGCTAGCTAGGTAAGCTTTCTGTGTTTGCAGGACAACAACTAAATAAGCTATGCCATAATAAACAACCTAATACAAACTCTCATTTTTATCTACAGAAAAAATAGAAACAATAATAATAATATCACTCATTGGTTTCATCACTGTTTAATAAGTACTGTATCGCTGCTGCCTCTCAAGCATTGGAATTTAAAATCGTACTAAAAAACATGAAACAGTTAGAGTAATAGTTCAGGGAGTAAGTCCACCTGTTCAGGAGCACCTGGAGGGAGCATAGACAAGAGAATCTCACGAACCACTTCTTGTTGCTGCATGCGATTTCTTCCTTGCATCACTCTCTTTGAAACATCAACAAAACTCTCATAATCATAATCAAACCACCCCTTCTCTATTCTCGCAGAACCATTTTTTGCAGGGGCTGCAAACTTCTCCATCTTTCTAGCAAATAGAGTCATGAACGCTTTCTCAAAGAACCCATCCATGTATTTAGTTTTTTGTCCTAAAGGGGCTGGTTCTCCTGTTGGCTCGGCAATCCTACACTTGATGAAACTTCTTGGTCTACATTTGTGTAATGAAAGATCTTGTGGAGGTCTAAACTGGACAGCTTGGAGGCTGCTTAGAGCCACCATGAATTAATATGCTGTAATGAGCTTTAATTCTTGAACTTTCACTGATGTTTTTGAGTTCTGTTTCTTATTCTTTTTTCTTTTTATTTATGTTATGCTTTGGGAGTCCGAGCAGGAAGAATGTGTGAAGGGAAGAGGGTGTGGTTGGCTGTTGTGTCAGCATTGTTTCCACAGAAAGCATTGTTTCCACAGAAAAATTTAAAGCCATACATTAGATTTCTGTAAGAGATTTTTTATTTTCTTTATTTCTTTTTCTTTTGATTTATGGAATTACTAAAAAATTCCCATCCGATCTCAGAATTACTAAAAAGCCCATTCTTTTTATATATATATTTATATAACCAAATTTATAGATAGGTAGGTAGGTAGGTAGGTAGGTAGGTAGGATACGTCCTCGGTGAAGACAAGGTTCGTCAGGTTGATTTGTAGAAAGGAAAGCAAAAGTAAGCAAAAATAAGATGGCGTTTATCTGGATATAAGATGAAGGATTTCTGGGGCACACTGTCTCGCTCATCTTGGTGCTGCTTTGGACGAGGTTTTTTTTTTTAATAAAGTGTGTGTGTGTGTGTGTGTGTGTGTGTGTGTGTGTGTATATATATTCTTTGGTAGTAAGCCCAATATGCAATGACCCAACAACCCAGCAGGCCAGAGCAAAATCTCATCTTTATAAGAAATCACCCTCCAAACATTAACACAGACCCAGAAGCAAGATCCATCCAACAATTGAACTCGGTCCCATTGCATCGCGAAACTAGCCTGTTTAGTGAGTTTGTCCAACCCAAATGCCTCCCTATTCTCAACTGATCATCAGTTATCATTGTGACATGATAAATAAATAAAGGAAAAATCCCTCTATCTTTACCAACTGGGCAATGTCCTGGCTGCTTGCAGAAAATGCACGGAGAAGAGGTGTCTGTCACAAGAAGCACAACGTGGATCCATAAATGCATCTCACGCGTTAACGATTAAAAACTCGACACCGACTTGTCTCTTTACTCATTCCTCCTTTCCTGCACCGACAGTTGTTTAGCAGAAAGCCCATATCCTGCTGTATGGAGACCATGCAGACAGAACCCCAGACATGGCCTCTTTGAACACTCAACAGCTCATTTTTGCTTTCAGGTTTTTTCAAATGGGAGGAGATCAACGCTTACGTTATTAATACTTGTAGCAGTCCATGAGAACTATGACAGCATAGTTCAGCAGACTAAAATTTATGACAGCATTGAAAGTTATGCATGGGTCGCGAAGAATTCATCAGACTAAAATTTAGTTTGGGTTTTGACTTTTGATCTCTCATGCATTCAATTGTTTCTGGACTCAATTTGAAGGTCAACGGGTGCTTCAATTTAAGAGCCTTATCTTTTTTTAGTAATAGGCTAATAGCTGCTTTCATGTTCTGGTGGTAGTTTACAGAGAATATTGAAGTTAATTTCAGCGAGTAGTGCTGGTCGGCTTCGTTTTCTTATTGGGAAGCGCTTTGGATCATTGATCCGGTTGAAACGCTGCGGGTTAGGATTTATTTGTTTATTTTCACTACTCAAACATTACTAGCAATGTATTTTTTTTAGCTCTATTGGCATAGAAGAATAAATTCATTGAAGCTGTGAGTCTCTCTTTCAAGACAACCCGCCATTGCAGGGATGGTCACCTGGTTTAGCTTCAGTGGTAATAATAAATACCAGGATAACTCTCCGATGATGCTCTTGAATTCATTTTTTCTCAGCTTTGAACAATGTGATGGTAATGTGAACGACTTGCTGTATAATTCTTAGCTTTTGCTCTTAGGAAACCATATGCTAATTAATTTCTTAGCATTTCAAAGTTTAAACCATTGAAAAAGATGGATCAATATTAATAATATTTTGACTTTATTGAAGCAAATTAAGATCTTAATTCGTACAAGAGGGAGCACAAATTACTTGGGACAAGACAATCACATGTGAAAATAGTGCACATTATTTTGTCTTGTTGATAAGTAATTATTAATTAGGAAGTGCAGTTGTAGTGCTGACGAATATTAATTACAGAGCTTATGCTTCCATCATCATCACCAAGCAATTCTTTTGCCATCCCAAAACACATGGATCGTCGATCATCATATAGAACAGACGAGCGGTATACCCGCGCGATGCGGCGGTTTTTTTTATTTATGTAGAAAATTGATTATTTTTATATATATTGTATTTTATGATTTTAATATTTAGTTAATATAATTATATTTAAGAATACTGATATGAATTTCTGTCCTTTAAAAAATCTAAAGTCATTTTTCCTCTCTCTCAATATATTTTTAGGCGATAATATTCAATAAATATAAGACATATTAGAAATAAAAATATTGTAATTTATTTTTAAAACATAAACTTAATTTTTTTTTGTGCTATAATTATTTATTTGACGTCTAAAAAGAACAGTCTAATGGAAACGGGAAGTGACTTGTATATTTTTTAATTTGACTTGTAGATAATGCAGGTAAATTTATATAAAAAAAATTTGAGATGTTTTTCTTTTCCAGTAATATTAGATCTAAAATATTAAAAATGAAATTATTGGAAATTCTTATAAAGAAATAAACTTAAATAAAAGAGCACAAAAATAAATTTTGAAGCCAATATTTTTTTATATAAGATTTATTAATTATATTATTATATTAAATATATTCGAGAAAACATGATATAAATTTCTGTCTTTTAAAAAATCTTAGGTCATTTTTCCTCTCTTTTAATATATTTTTAGGCGATAATATTTATTTTTGTAATATAAAAAAATAAAAGTATAAAGGCTTGAATGAAAATCAAATATAAAGGGATTAAATTGAACAATTAAAAGTCCAATGGCTGAAATGGAAACCACATTTATTATCAATTTAAATCAAAGGACAAAGTTGAAAAAGTTGAAACTTGTGTACCGAATTTATTGAGCTATTTACTACCAATTCAGAAATTAAAAGTAGGAGGACCGAACTGAAAGTATATATTATACTGATTTTGAATTGAAGATCGCAATTGAAACAAATAAAAACTTATATAATTGCAATAAGGGCCAGAACAACAAATTCGGTAAATTTGTCATTTTTTTTTATGAGTTGCTTTTGTTCTTCAGTAATAGTAGATCTGACGCATTATTAAAAAAAATATTGTAATTTGTTTTTAAAAATGAACATAATTTTTTTGCGTGTAATAATTATTTTTTTTCATCTAAAAAGAACAGTATAATCGAAACGGGAAGTGACTCGTATATTTTTTAATTGTAAATAACCTAGGTAAATTCTTCATATTTGTTTTATGATTTGTCTTTTTTCCCTAGTAATATTAGATCTGACACATTGTAAATAAAAATATTGTAATGTGTTTTTAGGAAAAAAAAATTTTTTGTGTTATTATGATTTTTTTATCGTCTAAAAAGAACAGTGTAATCGAAACGGGAAGTGAGTCGCATATTTTTGAAATCTAGGTAAATGTGTCAATTTTTTTTTTAGTTGTATTTTTTGCCAAGTAATATTAGATCTGAAATATTAAAAACCAAAATATTGTATTTTTTTAAGAAATAAAATTTTTAAAAAGAGGAAAAAATTAAAATTCAAAGACAAATTTTTTATGTTATCCGATTTATCAATTATATTATTATATAAAATATATTTAAGAATACTGATATTAATTTTTTTTATTGAAACAATCCTAGGTCATGTTTTCTTCTCCCTATATATATTCCTAGGTGATAATATTCAATAAATATTAGAACATATAATTAATGAAAGAGTAAAAATATCTCAGAAACTTTAACAAAAGATAAAACAAAAAAATAAAATAAAAAAACTTATTATTGCTATAACTGTTAAAACAATAAAAATTATTAAATTATCCGGAGAAAAAAAAATATTAACAGAAGAATAAGCAAGAAAAACAATTAAATTATTATTATTATTATTATTATTATTATTATTATTATTATTATTATTATTATTATTATTATTATTATTGTGTTAAGCACAAAATTAAAATTCGAAGATAATTTTTTTTTTTTATATATTATCTGATTTATTTATTATATTATTATATAAAATGTATTTCAGAATATTAATATTAATTTTTTTAATTCAAAAAATCCTAGGTCATGTGTTCTTCTCCGTATATATATTCCCAAGTGATAATATTCAATAAATATTAGAACATATAATTCATGAAAGATTAAAAATATTCAAGAAACTTTTAAAAAAGAAAAAAAATATTATCATTCCTATCACTGTTAAAACAATAAAAATTATTAAATTATCCGGAGGAAAAAAAATATTAACAGAAGAGTAAGTAAGAAAAACAATTAAATTATTATTATTATTATTATTATTATTATTATTATTATTATTGTGCTAAGTACAAAATTAAAATTTGAAGACAATTTTTTTTTATGTTATCCGATTTATTCATTATATTACTTTATAAAATGTATTTAAGAATATTGATATTAATTTTTTGTATTTAAAAAATCTTAGGTCATGTTTTCTTCTCCCTATATATATGCATAGACGATAATATTCAATAAATATTATGACATATACTTAATTAAAGATTAAAAATATGACAGAAACTTTAACAATTTTATTATTGTTAAAACAATAAAAATTATTAAATTATCTGGAGGAAAAAAAAATTAACAGAAGAGTAAGTAAGAAAAACAATTAAATTATTATTGTTGTTGTTGTTGTGTTAAGTACAAAATTAAAATTCGAAGAAATTTTTTTTTTTATGTTATCCGATTTATTCATTATATTACTATATAAAATGTATTTAAAAATACTGATATTAATTTTTTTATTCAAAAAATCCTAGGTCATGTTTTGTTCTCCCTATATATATTCGTATGTGATAATATTCAATAAATATTAGAACATATAATTAATGAAAGAGAAAAAATATTCAAGAAACTTTTGAAAAAGAAAAAAAAACAAATATCATTGTTATAATTGTCAAAACAATAAAAAATATTAAATTATCTGGAGAAAAAAAATTAACATAAGAGTAAGCAAGAAAAACAAATAATAATAACAACAATAATAATAATAATTAATAATAATAATAATAATTATTATTATTAATAATAATAATATTAATTATTATTATTATTATTATTATTATTATTGTTATTATTATTGTTGTTATTGTGTTAAGTACTCAGTAATAGTAGATGTGACGCATTATTAAAAAAAATATTGTAATTTATTTTTAAAAATGAACATAATTTTTTTGCGTGTAATAATTATTTTTTTTCATCTAAAAAGAACAGTATAATCGACACGGGAAGTGACTCGCATATTTTTTAATTGTAAATAACTTAGGTAAATTCTTCATATTTATTTGATGATTTGTCTTTTTTCCCTAGTAATATTAGATCTGACACATTGTAAATAAAAATATTGTAATGTGTTTTTAGGAAAAAAAAGATTTTTTTGTGTTATTATGACTTATTTATCGTCTAAAAAGAACAGTGTAATTGAAACGGGAAGTGAGTCGCATATTTTTGAAATCTAGGTAAATGTGTCAATTGTTTTTTTTAGTTGTATTTTTTGCCAAGTAATATTAGATCTGAAATATTAAAAACCAAAATATTGTATTTTTTTAAGAAATAAAATTTTTAAAAAGAGGAAAAAATTAAAATTCAAAGATAATTTTTTTATGTTATCCGATTTATCAATTATATTATTATATAAAATGTATTTAAGAATACTGATATTAATTTTTTTTATTGAAACAATCCTAGGTCATGTTTTCTTCTCCCTATATATATTTCTAGGCGATAATATTCAATAAATATTGGAACATATAATTAATGAAAGAGTAAAAATATCCCAGAAACTTTAACAAAAGATAAAACAAAAAAATAAAATAAAAAAAAACTTATTATTGCTATTACTGGCAAAACAATAAAAATTATTAAATTATCCGGAGAAAAAAAATATTAACAGAAGAGTAAGCAAGAAAAACAATTAAATTATTATTATTATTATTATTATTATTATTATTATTATTATTATTATTATTATTATTATTATTATTATTATTGTGTTAAGGACAAAATTAAAATTCGAAGATAATTTTTTTTTATGTTATCCGATTTATTTATTATATTATTATATAAAATATATTTCAGAATACTAATATTAATTTTTTTAATTCAAAAAATCCTAGGTCATGTTTTCTTCTCCTTATATATATCTCTAAGTGATAATATTCAATAAATATTAGAACATATAATTCATGAAAGATTAAAAATATTCAAGAAACTTTAACAAAAGAAAAAAATATTATCATTCCTATCACTGTTAAAACAATAAAAATTATTAAATTATCCGGAGGAAAAAAAATAATAACAGAAGAGTAAGTAAGAAAAACAATTAAATTATTATTATCATTATTATTATTATTATTATTATTATTATTGTTTCAAGTACAAAATTAAAATTGGAAGAAATTTTTTTTTTTACGTTATCCGATTTATTCATTATATTACTATATAAAATGTATTTAACAATACTGATATTAATTTTTTTATTCAAAAAATCCTAGGTCATGTTTTGTTCTCCCTATATATATTCGAATGTGATAATATTCAATAAATATTAGAACATATAATGAATGAAAGAGAAAAAATATTCAAGAAACTTTTGAAAAAGAAAAAAAAACAAATATCATTGCTATAATTGTCAAAACAATAAAAAATATTAAATTATCCGGAGAAAAAAAAATTAACATAAAAGTAAGCAAGAAAAACAAATAATAATAATAATAATAATAATAATAATAATAATAATAATAATTAATTATTATTATTATTATTATTATTATTATTATTATAATTATTATTATAATAATAATAATTATTATTATTATTATTGTGTTAAGTACACTTATATATACATGTACAAAAGTAAAGATTATGCTAGAAATAAAAAAAATAAAAGTATAAGGGCTCAAATGAAAATTAAATATAAAGGGATTAAATTCAAAAATTAAAAGTCTAAGGGCTGAAATGGAAATCACATTTATTATCAATTTAAATTAAAGGATAAAATTGAAAAAGTCGAAACTTCTGTACCGAATTTATTTAGCTATTTACATTAAATTCGGAAATTAAAAGTAGGAGGACCGAAGTGAAACTCTCACATTCAATCAATTCAAATCGGAGGACCCAATCGAACTAAATCAGAACTTATATAATAGAAATAAGGACCAAAATCAAAATTAAAAGTCGACGGACCGAAGTGAAAATTAAATAACATTGGGGGACTCTCCTGCACTTTTACGTGCAGGAGAGAGAGAGAACGCTGGCAGCGCCTTTAACCGGCCTCCGTCGCGTTCAGAGGCTTTTTCAGGTTACACGCGCCACCGCGGGAGGAAGACCACGATGAGGCGCATCGAGAAATACTCCGGTAGAAAATTTTCGGGCACCGTATAAGGCTTCACGCGCCACCTAAACAGGGCGTGAGGCGGAAAACCGACTGGCGCGTGGGACGCACGTCCTGACAGCGTCGGAATTAAAAATTCAAAAAGAGGGTCAATTACCTTTATGGCCCTGTCATCCATTCAGCGTTTTTGTCTTATTAGGGGCTATAACCGTATTTAGCCATTTTAAAAAATATTAAAAAAAATAAAACTTGCGGCGGTCCAGACCGAACCGGACTGGTCCGTACGTGGTCAATTACACCCGTGCCCCTCAGCCAAAACCGTGTTTTTGTCTTATTATAAGGGGTCCGAGCGTCAATGCACTGTTCACATCAGGAAAAGACAAAAAAAAATAGGGTGGACGTGCGCGCGCGACGCACGGATGACAAAGTTCGTGTCCACAGTGCGCCTGAGTGTATGTGAACAGTAATAAACAGTAAATCGCCGATGCCTTTTAGTGTTTTTGTTAATTGTGAGTTTTCACTAGGACCCTTGAAGCAAACAAATGGGGGAAACTATTCCCAAGAACATGGCTCATTTGCTTTCACATTTCCTAGCACATTTAGCACCCATAAAAACAATTAGTAACCGGCACCAATGGGAGGAAATAGAGAAAATTATTGCCATTAAAAAGAAAAATAAAGGGTGTGGTGAATTCATTGTTTATTTAAGCACGTTACACTATGGACAAGAATAATAAATTTATCATCTTACCCTTGCAAAAAAAGGTGCAAGTAGATGGTTGAGGGTAGGATTGTCTTTGAGACCACTTTAACATTTTTTAAATTGATAAGGGACAAAACAGGAATTTTATTTTTTTCTTGTAGCTTTAAATTACACTAATACCTTTAGAAGAAAAATTATGTGTGTCATAAAGAAATATTTCTATCCTTTTGTTTTATTATGCACAATATAATTATTATATTACCTTTAGAATTTGGATAAATTTTTGCTGGCAATGAGAGTTATATTTTTTTATCTTTTTATTTTTGTAAGTATAGTTAAAAGATCAACTTACCTTTGAGCATATTTTCTTAAGCCTAGGATTAAATGATATTTTATAATTGGTATTTTCTTGTTTTTAGGAGGGGATAAGGCAATTTGATCTTTAGAAAAATCATTGAGCATTGTTAATTGCACTATCATTTTTAGATTATATACGCCAATGATTTCTACAATTAAAAAGATCATTCAATGGTTGCTTCAATTTCATCTCGGTGTCTCCTCCATGAATATATGATGCGTGCATTGATAAGAACTCTAATTTGTCACCAACAATTATTTTTTTTCTTTTTCTTTCCTTTCTCTTCCTAGGTATTTATGTCATGCCACTTTATTTTTTAAGTTAGCCCTTGATTCAAAAAAATAAAATAAAATAATTCATTGAATTAGATTTTTGTTTTGATTTCATCCTCGTTCAATTTTTTGTTTTGTCATATTTGATCTTTATTATTTTAAAGTTGTTTTTATAACCTACAATAATTTTTAGTGCTGTAATTTTTTATTCCACCCTTCATAAAAACAATTCTAATAGATCTCGTCCTCATGTTTTTTTGCTTTTCAAAATTGATACGTGTTTTAATCGATTTAATCGTTCAATATTTAATTAGTTTGGACTTGAGCATCTTGGTTAAGCTCATGTTTAAGATTTTATAAGTTGTAAATTTTGAAAATTAACTTGGCTTCATAGGTAATCACATTGTTTTTCTTGATCATTTTTTAAGTTTTTTTTTTTCATTCTTCAATATTTATTTAATTGGAGATTGAGTTTTGTTGCTCTCTTTTCAAGATTTTTACGACCTTGGTTTTATCTTTTTTTTATTTAATTGGGTTACCTTAGGTATTTTTACTTGTTATTCTTTGTTGAATTTATTTTTTAAAATATTTTAAATTCTTTAACTTAATATAATTGATTTATTTAATATACATAGATGCTCATTTTATTTTGTTTTGTTTGATTTTCTATTCATGGGCATTACTCTGGTGAGCCATGTAACTTCTTCCTATGGAATTATCCAACATTTTGTAGTTGAGTTTTGAATTGTCTCATAAAATTCTTTGATTATGGGCTATGTCCTAGATAATGCGAAGATGGGTTTTTAACTATTATTTTTTTTCCTTCAAGGCATAATATCAATGACTCATTTTGTTTTAGTTGATTGTTGCCAAATGTTTTTTTAATGATTCATTTGTTATTATTGCTTATGGTTTTAATCATCTTATTAAACTACTTGGTCTTGTTGGATTCAATTGAGTTAATGATTGAAACATCAGTTTTTTTCTTCTCTAAAATATTGTTGTTGTCTAGATATCCTTTTATATGTTTTAAAACTCTTGATCAACCTCTAATATAGTACGGATCACCAATCTAGTATTGATTATAATTTAAGAAGAGTCTGAGACCAATATGTAGGTGTTGAATACATAAAAATAGATTGAATTCCCTTCCCTTAATTTAAACCATCAAGCATTATCTTCATTTTCTTGTTTTAATCTTAGTTTAATTTGTTCATATATACCAATCAATTTCCATTTGATAGTAAATTTAGTGGACTAATAAATTAAGTTGTCTAAGTCCAACTAAAAGCAACCTTGTAGCTCTTAATGCATGAAGTTACTTCATAAATAAATAAAATATAAAATTATCAAAAGATTTATCAATTTTATAAATGGCAATGATACATTACAATTATATAGGTATTTCAAATCATCACCTTAAGCTGTGTAGGTCCAACTAAAAGTAATTTTCTAACTCCTAATACATGAAGTTACTTCATAAACAAGCAAAACATAAAATTATCAAAAGAGTTATCAATTTTATAAATGAAGAAGATGTATTATAATTATATAGATGTTTCAGTTAAATAAAAGTACCTAGGATATGATTTATATTATTCTTTAACACTTCCTTCAAATAAAAGCCTTTTGGGCTTGAAACTTATAAAAACTCATATTATCTTATGTTTGATTTTTTATCAAATAGAATCGGGATGATAAAATTCAAACTCGTGACCATTTGGTCAACAAGGCTCTGATACCAAGTTAAAAAACCATCTCACCTAAAAACTTAAGCTAATAGGTGAGACCCTGAAATATAATTTATATTATTCTTTAACATTACACCCTTGTACTTAGTTTAATTAAAAACCTAAAATTTTGTCATAATTTAGGATTAATTATTTTCATGAATACTTTTATTCTCTATACTTTGATGATTAGATAAAAAATAAAAAAAACAAGTTTTAAGTTACTTTGAATTAAAAAAACATTTTTTTGTGATATCTTGTAATCTTCTACTTTTTTATTTTATAGTATTGTTTTTTATTATCTTGCCCGTGGAACAGGACTAAGTTATTGATTTATATAAAATTTTACATATACACACAAAGATATATAATCCATCGATAAAAATAAAAGTAACAGCATTATTTGATCTCATTAGGTTAACAAATCTAACCAACCAAATTAAATTGATTTTCGTCATTAATACTATCATTTAGCCGAGCCACACACCCAGTTAATTATACATATATTTCTTCCAGAATTTTCGGGACATTTTCCTTGTCTTTTCCCAAACTTGAAAAAAAAAAAACAGAAAGAGAGAGAGAGGGAGGAGGAGGGAGAAGTCGTCGTTACCGACAATAGTTTCTCACATAAAAAAAAAAAGAAAACACAAGTTAGCCGGCCACTGGAAACCACGAGCCAGACGAAAAACGCGAGTGCCGTACGTAGGCTATAAATGTTTTATTTTATTTAAAGAAAAAACAAGAAATATATTTTTTGAAGTGATTTTAAAAGAATAAATTTTAAAAAATATATGTTTGCTTAAAATCATGAAATAATTTTTTATATATAAAATAAATAAATAAAGAGGAGATCTTTATAAATAAAAATATATATTTTAGCCTCAACAAAATCAAGATTTTAAATGCAATTATTTGCGAGGCTAATATACAAAATAAAAGCTATTTGTATAAATAAACCATTATTTTCTTTGTGAATTGAAAACAAAACAACACAATACCAACAATATTCTAGCATATAATGATTGATGTATATTTGAAATTATAGTTGATGTTATTTTTAAAAGTGTTTTTCATTTGAAATCACCTAAAAATGATACTCTTTTATTTATTTTTAAAAAAATTATTTGTAATATTAATACATAATAATAATAATAATCTAGAAATATATATATAAAAAAATTTAATACACAATACCAAACAGGAATTTGCTAACAAGCTAATATTAATAGCGGACGAATTTACTAAATAACATTAATATATTTGTGAAACAATATCTTTTACCTAGGAATGAATGTGCATTGATTGTATTTAAAACTTAAGAAATCACTGAGTGTAGCTTTATTAATTGCCTATAATATCTGATGATGTGCGACCAGTGGTGAATCTTGCAGTATATTGTCCATCAGAAGGCTACAAATTGATCGATACCATAAGCAGGTGTAAGGGCAAGTTCAACAGGACTAGCTGTCAGAGCACGTAAATGTATAATTTAAAAAAATTGATTTTTTTTTGTTAAATATATCTTTTCAATAGGAGAATTAACTGAATAGTCAAAATAGCTTTTTTTTTTTTTTTCAGGAGTCATTCCCACATATTTCTCCTGCAGAGCTAAAACAAATAAATTGGACCGTTGTAAAAATATTATCGTTGCCATTCTCCAAATAAAAACAGACATCAACACAGCAATATAATGATTCAAAACAATTACAAAAACACAATACTTTTTTACAGCAAACTCGAACAAGAAAAATCACTATTTGAACAAGAACCCATGATATTTGAACAAGAACCCACTTAATAGAAATTTCACAGAAGCTTTGATTGCTATTTGAACAAGAACCCATGATATAGAAACTTGAACAACAAAATCAAAGCAGAAGCTTTGATTTCTTCTTCAGCAATTGATGTGTGCCAGAAATCGAAAATGATATGAAGCCCGAGGGAGAGGGGGGGATGGAGCCGAGGGAGAGAGGGGGATGGAGTAGAGGGAGAGCAGAGTGAGAGAGAGCCGAGGGAGAGGGGGGAAAGAGTAGAGTGAGAGGGGGAGGGACGGAGGCGAGATCGTCATGGGAGAGGGACGATCGCCATGGGAGATGGACGATTTTAGGCGAGGGACGATCGCTATGGGAGACTGTGGAGACGAGCAATGGAGATGAAGTGCGTGTGGCAGCTTAAAATAAAAACTGCACAGATATGTAGGGTTTTGGCGTGGGGTGGGTGGGGTGGAGGGGTATATGAATAATATTTAGGGAAAAAATGGGTAATTAATAATAATACTTAGTAAAAAAAATAATATTTTAGATTAATTATGAATTTAATAAATTATGAATTTTTTGATCAATTAGATTTATTACATGTTTTAAATTTATTGTTAGATTTAAAAATTATGTAAATTTTGTATTTAGAACTGTTGTGGAGGTAATTAATAATAATATTTAAGAAAATAAAAGGAGGTCATTAATAATAATATGTAGTAAAAAAAATAATTATGCGAAATTGATAAATTATGAATTTATGAATTAATTAGCTTAATTACATGTTTTAAATTTACTGTTAGATGTTTAAACTGTGTAAATTTTGTGTTTAGAAATGTTGTGTATTTATTCGTAAATAGATATTTTTATTTTTTTATTTTTAAAAAAAATAATTTTATTGTTGGCGGGTTTCTCAAAAACAATTATTTAATTATATAACTCACTCATATTAATTGTATAATGAATTGTATAATTACACTATATACAAAATAATTGAATTTTATTTAAAATAAGATTAAAAAAATAGCTCTTAAAAATGACTCTTACCACTGGAGACCACATCAACTTAAGAGCTATTTATACACTATTCAAAAAGTCATTTTTATAATTTAGCTCTTAAAAATAGCTTATCATTAGACTTACCCTAAGAATCGTAATTTGAAATAACTATTTTTATTTTAATATTTTACCTTATTGGACCGAGTGATTTTTCTACTTCTTTAATTTTAATTGTTTTTTCTCTCAATTTAATTTTTTTAATTGTTTTTTTAAGTAAACTTGGTTGGTTATTTTTTTAATACCCCTTATCTACAGTGCTATATAGCCTTTCATGAGTGTATAAGTTGAAAACATTGAGATTACTCTTACTTGTTGAAACTACGTTTTAAAATTTCTTTTTTGAAAATAATTAATTTTTTATTTTAAATTAATTTTTTTATAATTTTTATTATTTCCATATTTTAATATTAAAAATATTTTTTTTAAAAAAAATATTTGAATATATTTATCAAAAGTTTTTTATATATATCATCACTGAGCCAATAATTCATACTGGTTTTATACATGATGGAAAACAAGAGGCAGCGTACGTAGGGAAGCGGACATTGAAAATTTGGTGCTTTCTTGTGTTTGTAAACCTGTACTTTCTATTTCGTCATGTCGTGATAAAAAAATTCCACGTGTTTGTTGCATCAATTCGGAAAATTAAAACCTTGATAAAAAAAAAAAGATTTGGTCCAAGTTCACCCCATGTTTCTAAAATTTAGTCAATGTAACCCAATTGGATTAAATTGTGAGTACCAATTACAATTTTGGATATATATTTTTTAAATCAATATTTTCAAAATCTTATAATGATTTGTCGTTGAGATTTTTCAAATGTTTAAGAAATAAAAAACAACTTGTTTGGAAGAAAAGAAAATTGAAATTCTGAAATATTCAAGGAATAAAACAATTCAAAATACCATCAATACCATTTTTCATCAATGACAGGGTTTCTCCTCCAATATTCCAAGACTTTATGATCCCCACCTGACCATTCAGCTCAAGGTGATGACTTAAAACACCTACATAATTATAATACATTATGCTTTGCTTATTTATAAAGTAATTTAATGTATTAGGAGTTATAACGTTATTTTTAGCTTGATCTAGACAGCTCAAGATAATGATTTGAAACACTTGTATAATTGTAATGTATCGTCGTCGTTTATAAAAATGATAACTCTTTTGATAATTTTATGTTTTACTTATTTACGAAGTGTCTT